>OX388350.1:88146310-89502754 GCA_947579665.1 Sympetrum striolatum
AGGTAAATTGGAATTAAAAAAAATTGAAATTTCGGTAAAAATTTCTGTTTTCGATGCTTTTTCGATCATTTTTTATCAAAATCACGAAAAGTAAGGCAAAATTGAAGAAAAAATTGAAATTTCGGTTTAAATTTCTGTTTTGGATGCTATTTTTGTTCATTTTTATCAAAATCACGAAAAATGGAAATTAAAGGAAAAAATTAAAATTTCGGTTAAAATATCTGTTTTCGATGTATATTTAGATAATTTTTTATCAAAATCACGGAAACTAAGGACAATTAGTGGAAAAAAAATTGAAATTTGGGTTTAAAATTTCATTTTTCGATGCTTTTTAGATAATTTTTTATCAAAATCACGAAAACTTAGGCAAATTAGAGGAAAAAAATTGAAATTTCGATTAAAATTGCTGTTTTCGATGCATTTTTTGATCATTTTTTATCAAAATCACGAAAACTAAGGGAAATTTGTGGAAAAAAATTTTAATTGGGTTAAAATTTCTGTTTTCGATGCTTTTTTAGATCATTTTTTATCAAAATCACGGAAACTAATGCAAAATAGAGGAAAGAAATTGAAATTTCGGTTAAACTTTCTGTTTTCGAAGCTTTTTTAGATCATTTTTTATCAAAATCACGAAGACTAAGGCAAAATAGAGGAAAAAATTTGAAATTTCGGTTTAAATTTCTGTTTTCGATGCTTTTTTAGATCATTTTTCATCAAAATTACGAAAACTAAGGCAAAATAGAGGAAAAAAGTTGTAATATCTTTTATAATTCCTGTTTTCATGCTTTATAAGATCATTTTTTATCAAAATCTGGAAAACTAATGCAAATTAGAGGAAAAAAATTGATATTTCGGTTAAAATTTCTGTTTTCGATTCTTTTTTAGATCATTTTTTATCAAAATCACGGAAACTAATGCAAAATAGAGGAAAAAATTGAAATTTTGGTTAAAATTTCTGTTTTCGATGCTTTTTTAGATCATTTTTTATCAAAATCACGAAGACTAAGGCAAAGTAGAGGAAAAAAGTGAAATTTCGGTTAAAATTTCTGATTTCGATGCTTTATTAGATCATTCTTTATCAAAATTACGAAAGCTAAGGCAAAATTGAGGAAAAAGTATTTTTTCGTTAAAATTTCATTTTTCGATGCTTTTTTTAGATCATTTTTTGTCAAAATCACGAAAACTCAGGCGAAACAGAGTAAAAAAAATTGAAATTTCTTTTAAAAATTCATTTTCCAATGCTTTTTTAGATCATTATTTATCAAAATCACGAAAACTAAGGCAAAATAGAGGAAAAAAATTTAAATTTGGGTTAAAATTTCTGTTTTCGATGCTTTTTTAGATCGTTTTTTATCAAAATCACGAAAACTAAGGAAAAATAGAGGAAAAAAGTTGAAACTTCGGTTAAAATTTCTATTTTCTTTGCTTTTTTAGATAATTTTTTATCAAAATAACGAAAACTAAGGCTAATTAGAGGAAAAAAATTGAAATATCGGTTTAAAATTTCTATTTTGATGCTTGTTTAGATAATATTTTATCAAAATCACGAAAACTAAGGACAATTAGTGGAAAAAAATTGAAATTTGGGTTAAAATTTCAGTTTTCGATGCTTTTTTTAGATCATTTTTTGTCAAAATCACGAAAACTATGGCAAAATTGAGGAAAAAAATTGAAATTTCGGTTAAAATTTCTGTTTTCGATGCTTTTTTAGATACTTTTTTATCAAAATTACGAAAACTAAGGCAAAGTAGAGAAAAAAAATTGAAATTTCTTTTATAATTCCTGTTTTCATGCTTTATAAGATCATTTTTTATCAAAATCTGGAAAACTAATGCAAATTAGAGGAAAAAAATTGATATTTCGGTTAACATTTCTGTTTTCGATGCTTTTTTAGATCATTTTTTATCAAAATCACGGAAACTAATGCAAAATAGAGGAAATAAATTGAAATTTTGTTAAAATTTCTGTTTTCGATGCTTTTTTAGATCATTTTTTATCAAAATCACGAAGTCTAAGGCAAAGTAGAGGAAAAAAGTGAAATTTCGGTTAAAATTTCTGTTTTCAATGCTTTATTAGATCATTCTTTATCAAAATTACGAAAGCTAAGCCAAAATTTAGGAAAAAATTGATTTTTTCGTTAAAATTTCATTTTTCGATGCTTTTTTAGATCATTTTTTGTCAAAATCACGAAAACTCAGGCGAAACAGAGTAAGAAAAATTGAAATTTCTTTTAAAAATTCATTTTCCGATGCTTTTTTTGATCATTTTTTATCAAAATCACGAAAACTAAGGCTATATAGAGGAAAAAAATTAAAATTTCGGTTAAAATTTCTGTTTTCGATGCTTTTTTAGATAATTATTTATCAAAATCAAGAAAACTAATGCAAATTAGAGGAAAAAAATTGAAATTTCGGTTAAAATTTCTGTTTTCGAAGTTTTTTTAGATCATTATTTATCAAAATCACGAAAACTAAGGCAAAAAAGAGGAAAAAAATTGAAATTTCGGTTAAAATTTCTGTTTTCGATGCTTTTTAGATCATTTATTATCAAAATCACGGAAACTAATGCAAAATAGAGGAAAAAAATTGAAATTTCAGTTAAAATTTCTGTTTTCGATGATTTTTTTAGATCATTTCTTATCAAAATGACGATAACTAAGGTAAATTAGAATAAAAAAAAATTGAAATTTCGGTAAAAATTTCTGTTTTCGATGCTTTTTCGATCATTTTTTATCAGAATCACGAAAACGAAGGCAAATTAGAGGAATAAAATTGAAATTTCGGTTAAAATTGCTGTTTTCGATGCTTTTTTTGATCATTTTTTATCAAAATCACGGAAACTAATGCAAAATAGAGGAAAAAAATTGAAATTTTGGTTAAAATTTCTGTTTTCGATGCTTTTTTAGATCATTTTTTATCAAAATCACGAAGACTAAGGCAAAGTAGAGGAAAAAGTGAAATTTCGGTCAAAATTTCTGTTTTCGATGCTTTATTAGATCATTCTTTATCAAAATTACGAAAGCTAAGGCAAAATTGAGGAAAAAGTTGATTTTTCGTTGAAATTTCATTTTTCGATGCTTTTTTAGATCATTTTTTTCAAAATCACGAAAACTCAGGCGAAACAGAGTAAAAAAAATTGAAATTTCTTTTAAAAATTCATTTTCCAATGCTTTTTTAGATCATTATTTATCAAAATCACCGAAACTAATGCAAAATAAAGGGAAAAAATTTAAATTTCGGTTAAAATTTCTGTTTTCGATGCTATTTAAGATCATTTTTTTTTAAATCACGAAGACTAATGGAAAATAGAGGAAAAAAGTTGAAATTACGGTTTAAATTTCTGTTTTCGATGCTTTTTTAGATCATTTTTTTATGAAAATTACGAAAACTGAGGCAAAGTAGAGGAAAAAAATTGAAATTTCTTTTATAATTCCTGTTTTCATGCTTTATAAGATCATTTTTTATAAAAATCTGGAAACTAATGCAAATTAGAGGAAAAAAATTAAAATTTGGGTTAAAATTTCTGTTTTCGAAGCTTTTTTAGATCATTTTTTGTAAAAATCACGAAAACTAAGGCAAAATAGAGGAAAAAATTGAAATTTGGGTTAAAATTTCAGTTTTCGATGCTTTTTTAGATCATTTTTTGTCAAAATCACGAAAACGAAGGCAAAACAGAGGAAAAAAATTGAAATTTCGGTTAAAATTTCATTTTTCAATGCTTTTTTAGATCATTTTTTTTATCAAAATCACGAAAACTAAGGCAAAATAGAGGAAAAAAAATTAAAATTTTGGTTAAAATTGCTGTTTTCGATGCTTTTATTGATCATTTTTTATCAAAATCACGAAAACTAAGGGAAATTAGAGGAAAAAAATTGAAATTTCGGTTAAAATATCTGTTTTCGATGTATATTTAGATAATTTTTTATCAAATTCACGGAATCTAAGGACAATTATTGGAAAAAAAATTGAAAATTGGGTTAAAATTTCTATTTTCGATGCTTTTTTAGATCATTATTTTAAAAATCACGAAAACTAAGGCAAATTAGAGGAAAAAAATTGAAATTTGGGTTAAAATTTCTTTGTTCGATGCTTTTTTAGATCGTTTTTTATCAAAATCACGAAAACTAAGGCAAAATAGAGGAAAAAAGTTGAAATTTCGGTTAAAATTTCTGTTTAAGATGCTTTTTTAGATAATTTTTTATCAAAATCACGAAAACTAAGGCAAATTAAAGGAAAAAAATTGAAATTTGGGTTAAAATTTCTGTTTTCGATGCTTTTTTTAGATCATTTTTTGTCAAAATCACGAAAACTAAGGCAAAACAGAGGAAAAAATTGAAATTTCGGTTAAAATTTCATTTTTCTAAGCACTTTTGGATCATTTTTTTTCAAAATCACGAAAACGAAGGCAAAACTGAGGTAAAAATCGAAATTTCGGTTAAAATTTCATTTTTCGATGCTTTTTTAGATCATTTTTTATCAAAATCACGGAAACTAATGCAAAATAGAGGGAAAAAATTGAAATTTTTGTTAAAATTTCTGTTTTCGATGCTTTTTTAGATCATTTTTTATCAAAATCACGAAGACTAAGGCAAAGTAGAGGAAAAAGTGAAATTTCGGTTAAAATTTCTGTTTTCGATGCTTTATTAGATCATTCTTTATCAAAATTACGAAGGCTAAGGCAAAATTGAGGAAAAAGTTGATTTTTCGTTAAAATTTCATTTTTCGATGCTTTTTTAGATCATTTTTTTCAAAATCACGAAAACCCAGGCGAAACAGAGTAAAAAAAATTGAAATTTCTTTTAAAAATTCATTTTCCAATGCTTTTTTAGATCATTATTTATCAAAATCACCGAAACTAATGCAAAATAAAGGGAAAAAATTTAAATTTCGGTTAAAATTTCTGTTTTCGATGCTATTTAAGATCATTTTTTTTTTTAAATCACGAAGACTAATGGAAAATAGAGGAAAAAAGTTGAAATTACGGTTTAAATTTCTGTTTTCGATGCTTTTTTAGATCATTTTTTTATGAAAATTACGAAAACTGAGTCAAAGTAGAGGAAAAAAATTGAAATTTCTTTTATAATTCCTGTTTTCATGCTTTATAAGATCATTTTTTATCAAAATCTGGAAACTAATGCAAATTAGAGGAAAAAAATTGATATTTCGGTTAACATTTCTGTATTCGATGCTTTTTTAGATAATTTTTTATCAAAATCACGGAAACTAATGCAAAATAGAGGAAATAAATTGAAATTTTGTTAAAATTTCTGTTTTCGATGCTTTTTTAGATCATTTTTTATCAAAATCACGAAGACTAAAGCAAAGTAGAGGAAAAAAGTGAAATTTCGGTTAAAATTTCTGTTTTCGATGCTTTATTAGATCATTCTTTATCAAAATTACGAAAGCTAAGGCAAAATTGAGGAAAAAGTTGATCTTTCGTTAAAATTTCATTTTTCGATGCTTTTTTAGATCATTTTTTGTCAAAATCACGAAAACTCAGGCGAAACAGAGTAAAAAAAATTGAAATTTCTTTTAAAATTCATTTTCCGATGCTTTTTTAGATCATTTATTATCAAAATCACGGAAACTAATGCAAAATAGAGGAAAAAAATTGAAATTTCAGTTAAAATTTCTGTTTTCGATGATTTTTTAGATCATTTCTTATCAAAATGACGAAAACTAAGGTAAATTGGAATTAAAAAAAATTGAAATTTCGGTAAAAATTTCTGTTTTCGATGCTTTTTCGATCATTTTTTATCAAAATCACGAAAAGTAAGGCAAAATTGAAGAAAAAATTGAAATTTCGGTTTAAATTTCTGTTTTGGATGCTATTTTTGTTCATTTTTATCAAAATCACGAAAAATGGAAATTAAAGGAAAAAATTAAAATTTCGGTTAAAATATCTGTTTTCGATGTATATTTAGATAATTTTTTATCAAAATCACGGAAACTAAGGACAATTAGTGGAAAAAAAATTGAAATTTGGGTTAAAATTTCATTTTTCGATGCTTTTTAGATAATTTTTTATCAAAATCACGAAAACTTAGGCAAATTAGAGGAAAAAAATTGAAATTTCGATTAAAATTGCTGTTTTCGATGCATTTTTTGATCATTTTTTATCAAAATCACGAAAACTAAGGGAAATTTGTGGAAAAAAATTTTAATTGGGTTAAAATTTCTGTTTTCGATGCTTTTTTAGATCATTTTTTATCAAAATCACGGAAACTAATGCAAAATAGAGGAAAGAAATTGAAATTTCGGTTAAACTTTCTGTTTTCGAAGCTTTTTTAGATCATTTTTTATCAAAATCACGAAGACTAAGGCAAAATAGAGGAAAAAATTTGAAATTTCGGTTTAAATTTCTGTTTTCGATGCTTTTTTAGATCATTTTTCATCAAAATTACGAAAACTAAGGCAAAATAGAGGAAAAAAGTTGTAATATCTTTTATAATTCCTGTTTTCATGCTTTATAAGATCATTTTTTATCAAAATCTGGAAAACTAATGCAAATTAGAGGAAAAAAATTGATATTTCGGTTAAAATTTCTGTTTTCGATTCTTTTTTAGATCATTTTTTATCAAAATCACGGAAACTAATGCAAAATAGAGGAAAAAATTGAAATTTTGGTTAAAATTTCTGTTTTCGATGCTTTTTTAGATCATTTTTTATCAAAATCACGAAGACTAAGGCAAAGTAGAGGAAAAAAGTGAAATTTCGGTTAAAATTTCTGATTTCGATGCTTTATTAGATCATTCTTTATCAAAATTACGAAAGCTAAGGCAAAATTGAGGAAAAAGTATTTTTTCGTTAAAATTTCATTTTTCGATGCTTTTTTAGATCATTTTTTGTCAAAATCACGAAAACTCAGGCGAAACAGAGTAAAAAAAATTGAAATTTCTTTTAAAAATTCATTTTCCAATGCTTTTTTAGATCATTATTTATCAAAATCACGAAAACTAAGGCAAAATAGAGGAAAAAAATTTAAATTTGGGTTAAAATTTCTGTTTTCGATGCTTTTTTAGATCGTTTTTTATCAAAATCACGAAAACTAAGGAAAAATAGAGGAAAAAAGTTGAAACTTCGGTTAAAATTTCTATTTTCTTTGCTTTTTTAGATAATTTTTTATCAAAATAACGAAAACTAAGGCTAATTAGAGGAAAAAAATTGAAATATCGGTTAAAATTTCTATTTTGATGCTTGTTTAGATAATATTTTATCAAAATCACGAAAACTAAGGACAATTAGTGGAAAAAAATTGAAATTTGGGTTAAAATTTCAGTTTTCGATGCTTTTTTAGATCATTTTTTGTCAAAATCACGAAAACTATGGCAAAATTGAGGAAAAAAATTGAAATTTCGGTTAAAATTTCTGTTTTCGATGCTTTTTTAGATACTTTTTTATCAAAATTACGAAAACTAAGGCAAAGTAGAGAAAAAAAATTGAAATTTCTTTTATAATTCCTGTTTTCATGCTTTATAAGATCATTTTTTATCAAAATCTGGAAAACTAATGCAAATTAGAGGAAAAAATTGATATTTCGGTTAACATTTCTGTTTTCGATGCTTTTTTAGATCATTTTTTATCAAAATCACGGAAACTAATGCAAAATAGAGGAAATAAATTGAAATTTTGTTAAAATTTCTGTTTTCGATGCTTTTTTAGATCATTTTTTATCAAAATCACGAAGTCTAAGGCAAAGTAGAGGAAAAAAGTGAAATTTCGGTTAAAATTTCTGTTTTCAATGCTTTATTAGATCATTCTTTATCAAAATTACGAAAGCTAAGCCAAAATTTAGGAAAAAATTGATTTTTCGTTAAAATTTCATTTTTCGATGCTTTTTTAGATCATTTTTTGTCAAAATCACGAAAACTCAGGCGAAACAGAGTAAGAAAAATTGAAATTTCTTTTAAAAATTCATTTTCCGATGCTTTTTTTGATCATTTTTTATCAAAATCACGAAAACTAAGGCTATATAGAGGAAAAAAATTAAAATTTCGGTTAAAATTTCTGTTTTCGATGCTTTTTTAGATAATTATTTATCAAAATCAAGAAAACTAATGCAAATTAGAGGAAAAAATTGAAATTTCGGTTAAAATTTCTGTTTTCGAAGTTTTTTTAGATCATTATTTATCAAAATCACGAAAACTAAGGCAAAAAAGAGGAAAAAAATTGAAATTTCGGTTAAAATTTCAGTTTTCGATGATTTTTTAGATAATTTCTTATCAAAATGACGAAAACTAAGGTAAATTAGAATAAAAAAAAATTGAAATTTCGGTTAAAATTTCTGTTTTCGATGCTTTTTCGATCTTTTTTTATCAAAATCACGAAAAGTAAGGCAAAATTGAAGAAAAAATTGAAATTTCGGTTTAAATTTCTGTTTTGGATGCTATTTTTGTTCATTTTTATCAAAATCACGAAAACTAAGGGAAATTAAAGGAAAAAATTTAAATTTCGGTTAAAATATCTGTTTTTGATGTATATTTAGATAATTTTTTATCAAAATCACGGAAACTAAGGACAATTAGTGGAAAAAATTGATATTTGGGTTAAAATTTCATTTTTCGATGCTTTTTAGATCATTTTTTATCAGAATCACGAAAACTTAGGCAAATTAGAGGAATAAAATTGAAATTTCGTTTAAAATTGCTGTTTTCGATGCTTTTTTTGATCATTTTTTATCAAAATCACGAAAACTAAGGGAAATTTGTGGAAAAAAATTTTAATTTGGGTTAAAATTTCCGTTTTCGATGCTTTTTTAGATCATTTTTTATCAAAATCACGGAAACTAATGCAAAATAGAGGAAAGAAATTGAAATTTCGGTTAAACTTTCTGTTTTCGAAGCTATTTTAGATCATTTTTTATCAAAATCACGAAGACTAAGGCAAAATTGAGGAAAAAATTTGAAATTTCGGTTTAAATTTCTGTTTTCGATGCATTTTTAGATCATTTTTTATCAAAATTACGAAAACTAAGGCAAATTAGAGGAAAAAAATTGTAATATCTTTTATAATTCCTGTTTTCATGCTTTATTAGATCATTTTTTATCAAAATCAAGAAAACTAATGTAAATTAGTGGAAAAAAATTGAAATTTGGGTTAAATCTTCTAATTTCGATGCTTTTTTAGATCTTTTTTTATCAAAATCACGAAAACTAAGGCAAATTAGAGGAAAAAATTTAAATTTGGGTTAAAATTTCTGTTTTCGATGCTTTTTAAGATCGTTTTTTATCAAAATCACGTAAACTAAGGCAAAATAGAGGAAAAAAGTTGAAATTTCGGTTAAAATTTCTGTTTTCGATGCTTTTTTAGATCATTTTTTATCAAAATCACGTAAACTAAGGAAAAATAGAGGAAAAAATTGAAATTTCGGTTAAAATTTCTGTTTAAGATGCTTTTTTAGATAATTTTTTATCAAAATCAAGAAAACTAATGCAAATTAGAGGAAAAAATTGAAATTTCGGTTAAAATTTCTGTTTTCGAAGTTTTTTTAGATCATTATTTATCAAAATCACGAAAACTAAGGCAAAAAAGAGGAAAAAAATTGAAATTTCGGTTAAAATTTCAGTTTTCGATGATTTTTTAGATCATTTCTTATCAAAATGACGAAAACTAAGGTAAATTAGAATTAAAAAAAATTGAAATTTCGGTTAAAATTTCTGTTTTCGATGCTTTTTCGATCTTTTTTTATCAAAATCACGAAAAGTAAGGCAAAATTGAAGAAAAAATTGAAATTTCGGTTTAAATTTCTGTTTTGGATGCTATTTTTGTTCATTTTTATCAAAATCACGAAAACTAAGGGAAATTAAAGGAAAAAATTTAAATTTCGGTTAAAATATCTGTTTTTGATGTATATTTAGATAATTTTTTATCAAAATCACGGAAACTAAGGACAATAAGTGGAAAAAATTGATATTTGGGTTAAAATTTCATTTTTCGATGCTTTTTAGATCATTTTTTATCAGAATCACGAAAACTTAGGCAAATTAGAGGAATAAAATTGAAATTTCGTTTAAAATTGCTGTTTTCGATGCTTTTTTTGATCATTTTTTATCAAAATCACGAAAACTAAGGGAAATTTGTGGAAAAAAATTGAAATTTCGGTTAAAATTTCAGTTTTCGATGCTTTTTTAGATCATTTTTTGTCAAAATCACGAAAACTATGGCAAAATTGAGGAAAAAAATTGAAATTTCGGTTAAAATTTCTGTTTTCGATGCTTTTTTAGATACTTTTTTATCAAAATTACGAAAACTAAGGCAAAGTAGAGAAAAAAAATTGAAATTTCTTTTATAATTCCTGTTTTCATGCTTTATAAGATCATTTTTTATCAAAATCTGGAAAACTAATGCAAATTAGAGGAAAAAATTGATATTTCGGTTAACATTTCTGTTTTCGATGCTTTTTTAGATCATTTTTTATCAAAATCACGGAAACTAATGCAAAATAGAGGAAATAAATTGAAATTTTGTTAAAATTTCTGTTTTCGATGCTTTTTTAGATCATTTTTTATCAAAATCACGAAGTCTAAGGCAAAGTAGAGGAAAAAAGTGAAATTTCGGTTAAAATTTCTGTTTTCAATGCTTTATTAGATCATTCTTTATCAAAATTACGAAAGCTAAGCCAAAATTTAGGAAAAAATTGATTTTTCGTTAAAATTTCATTTTTCGATGCTTTTTTAGATCATTTTTTGTCAAAATCACGAAAACTCAGGCGAAACAGAGTAAGAAAAATTGAAATTTCTTTTAAAAATTCATTTTCCGATGCTTTTTTTGATCATTTTTTATCAAAATCACGAAAACTAAGGCTATATAGAGGAAAAAAATTAAAATTTCGGTTAAAATTTCTGTTTTCGATGCTTTTTTAGATAATTATTTATCAAAATCAAGAAAACTAATGCAAATTAGAGGAAAAAATTGAAATTTCGGTTAAAATTTCTGTTTTCGAAGTTTTTTTAGATCATTATTTATCAAAATCACGAAAACTAAGGCAAAAAAGAGGAAAAAAATTGAAATTTCGGTTAAAATTTCAGTTTTCGATGATTTTTTAGATCATTTCTTATCAAAATGACGAAAACTAAGGTAAATTAGAATAAAAAAAAATTGAAATTTCGGTTAAAATTTCTGTTTTCGATGCTTTTTCGATCTTTTTTTATCAAAATCACGAAAAGTAAGGCAAAATTGAAGAAAAAATTGAAATTTCGGTTTAAATTTCTGTTTTGGATGCTATTTTTGTTCATTTTTATCAAAATCACGAAAACTAAGGGAAATTAAAGGAAAAAATTTAAATTTCGGTTAAAATATCTGTTTTTGATGTATATTTAGATAATTTTTTATCAAAATCACGGAAACTAAGGACAATTAGTGGAAAAAATTGATATTTGGGTTAAAATTTCATTTTTCGATGCTTTTTAGATCATTTTTTATCAGAATCACGAAAACTTAGGCAAATTAGAGGAATAAAATTGAAATTTCGTTTAAAATTGCTGTTTTCGATGCTTTTTTTGATCATTTTTTATCAAAATCACGAAAACTAAGGGAAATTTGTGGAAAAAAATTTTAATTTGGGTTAAAATTTCCGTTTTCGATGCATTTTTAGATCATTTTTTATCAAAATCACGGAAACTAATGCAAAATAGAGGAAAGAAATTGAAATTTCGGTTAAACTTTCTGTTTTCGAAGCTATTTTAGATCATTTTTTATCAAAATCACGAAGACTAAGGCAAAATTGAGGAAAAAATTTGAAATTTCGGTTTAAATTTCTGTTTTCGATGCATTTTTAGATCATTTTTTATCAAAATTACGAAAACTAAGGCAAATTAGAGGAAAAAAATTGTAATATCTTTTATAATTCCTGTTTTCATGCTTTATTAGATCATTTTTTATCAAAATCAAGAAAACTAATGCAAATTAGTGGAAAAAAATTGAAATTTGGGTTAAATCTTCTAATTTCGATGCTTTTTTAGATCTTTTTTTATCAAAATCACGAAAACTAAGGCAAATTAGAGGAAAAAATTTAAATTTGGGTTAAAATTTCTGTTTTCGATGCTTTTTAAGATCGTTTTTTATCAAAATCACGTAAACTAAGGCAAAATAGAGGAAAAAAGTTGAAATTTCGGTTAAAATTTCTGTTTTCGATGCTTTTTTAGATCATTTTTTATCAAAATCACGTAAACTAAGGAAAAATAGAGGAAAAAATTGAAATTTCGGTTAAAATTTCTGTTTAAGATGCTTTTTTAGATAATTTTTTATCAAAATCACGAAAACTAAGGCAAATTAAAGGAAAAAAATTGAAATTTGGGTTAAAATTTCTGTTTTCGATGCTTTTTTAGATCATTTTTTGTCAAAATCACGAAAACTAAGGCAAAACAGAGGAAAAAATTGAAATTTCGGTTAAAATTTCATTTTTCTAAGCACTTTTGGATCATTTTTTTTCAAAATCACGAAAACGAAGGCAAAACTGAAGTAAAAATCGAAATTTCGGTTAAAATTTCATTTTTCGATGCTTTTTTAGATCATTTTTTATCAAAATCACGGAAACTAATGCAAAATAGAGGAAAAAAATTGAAATTTTGGTTAAAATTTCTGTTTTCGATGCTTTTTTAGATCATTTTTTATCAAAATCACGAAGACTAAGGCAAAGTAGAGGAAAAAGTGAAATTTCGGTTAAAATTTCTGTTTTCGATGCTTTATTAGATCATTCTTTATCAAAATTACGAAAGCTAAGGCAAAATTGAGGAAAAAGTTGATTTTTCGTTAAAATTTCATTTTTCGATGCTTTTTTAGATCATTTTTTTCAAAATCACGAAAACCCAGGCGAAACAGAGTAAAAAAAATTGAAATTTCTTTTAAAAATTCATTTTCCAATGCTTTTTTAGATCATTTTTTATCAAAATCACGAAAACTAAGGCTAAATAGAGGAAAAAGATTAAAATTTCGGTTAAAATTGCTGTTTTCGATGCTTTTTTTGATCATTTTTTATCAAAATCAGGAAAAGTAAGGGAAATTTGAGGAAAAAAATTTAAATTTGGGTTAAAATTTCTGTTTTCGATGCTTTTTTAGATCGTTTTTTATCAAAATCACGAAAACTAAGGCAGAATAAAGGAAAAAAGTTGAAATTTCGGTTAAAATTTCTGTTTTCGATGCTTTTTAGATCATTTATTATCAAAATCACGGAAACTAATGCAAAATAGAGGAAAAAAATTGAAATTTCAGTTAAAATTTCTGTTTTCGATGCTTTTTTAGATCATTTTTTGTCAAAATCACGAAAACTCAGGCGAAACAGAGTAAGAAAAATTGAAATTTCTTTTAAAAATTCATTTTCCGATGCTTTTTTTGATCATTTTTTATCAAAATCACGAAAACTAAGGCTATATAGAGGAAAAAAATTAAAATTTCGGTTAAAATTTCTGTTTTCGATGCTTTTTTAGATAATTATTTATCAAAATCAAGAAAACTAATGCAAATTAGAGGAAAAAATTGAAATTTCGGTTAAAATTTCTGTTTTCGAAGTTTTTTTAGATCATTATTTATCAAAATCACGAAAACTAAGGCAAAAAAGAGGAAAAAAATTGAAATTTCGGTTAAAATTTCAGTTTTCGATGATTTTTTAGATCATTTCTTATCAAAATGACGAAAACTAAGGTAAATTAGAATAAAAAAAAATTGAAATTTCGGTTAAAATTTCTGTTTTCGATGCTTTTTCGATCTTTTTTTATCAAAATCACGAAAAGTAAGGCAAAATTGAAGAAAAAATTGAAATTTCGGTTTAAATTTCTGTTTTGGATGCTATTTTTGTTCATTTTTATCAAAATCACGAAAACTAAGGGAAATTAAAGGAAAAAATTTAAATTTCGGTTAAAATATCTGTTTTTGATGTATATTTAGATAATTTTTTATCAAAATCACGGAAACTAAGGACAATTAGTGGAAAAAATTGATATTTGGGTTAAAATTTCATTTTTCGATGCTTTTTAGATCATTTTTTATCAGAATCACGAAAACTTAGGCAAATTAGAGGAATAAAATTGAAATTTCGTTTAAAATTGCTGTTTTCGATGCTTTTTTTGATCATTTTTTATCAAAATCACGAAAACTAAGGGAAATTTGTGGAAAAAAATTTTAATTTGGGTTAAAATTTCCGTTTTCGATGCTTTTTTAGATCATTTTTTATCAAAATCACGGAAACTAATGCAAAATAGAGGAAAGAAATTGAAATTTCGGTTAAACTTTCTGTTTTCGAAGCTATTTTAGATCATTTTTTATCAAAATCACGAAGACTAAGGCAAAATTGAGGAAAAAATTTGAAATTTCGGTTTAAATTTCTGTTTTCGATGCATTTTTAGATCATTTTTTATCAAAATTACGAAAACTAAGGCAAATTAGAGGAAGAAAATTGTAATATCTTTTATAATTCCTGTTTTCATGCTTTATTAGATCATTTTTTATCAAAATCAAGAAAACTAATGCAAATTAGTGGAAAAAAATTGAAATTTGGGTTAAATCTTCTAATTTCGATGCTTTTTTAGATCTTTTTTTATCAAAATCACGAAAACTAAGGCAAATTAGAGGAAAAAATTTAAATTTGGGTTAAAATTTCTGTTTTCGATGCTTTTTAAGATCGTTTTTTATCAAAATCACGTAAACTAAGGCAAAATAGAGGAAAAAAGTTGAAATTTCGGTTAAAATTTCTGTTTTCGATGCTTTTTTAGATCATTTTTTATCAAAATCACGTAAACTAAGGAAAAATAGAGGAAAAAATTGAAATTTCGGTTAAAATTTCTGTTTAAGATGCTTTTTTAGATAATTTTTTATCAAAATCACGAAAACTAAGGCAAATTAAAGGAAAAAAATTGAAATTTGGGTTAAAATTTCTGTTTTCGATGCTTTTTTAGATCATTTTTTGTCAAAATCACGAAAACTAAGGCAAAACAGAGGAAAAAATTGAAATTTCGGTTAAAATTTCATTTTTCTAAGCACTTTTGGATCATTTTTTTCAAAATCACGAAAACGAAGGCAAAACTGAGGTAAAAATTGAAATTTTGGTTAAAATTTCTGTTTTCGATGCTTTTTTAGATCATTTTTTATCAAAATCACGAAGACTAAGGCAAAATTGAGGAAAAAGTTGATTTTTCGTTAAAATTTCATTTTTCGATGCTTTTTTAGATCATTTTTTTCAAAATCACGAAAACCCAGGCGAAACAGAGTAAAAAAAATTGAAATTTCTTTTAAAAATTCATTTTCCAATGCTTTTTTAGATCATTTTTTATCAAAATCACGAAAACTAAGGCTAAATAGAGGAAAAAGATTAAAATTTCGGTTAAAATTGCTGTTTTCGATGCTTTTTTTGATCATTTTTTATCAAAATCAGGAAAAGTAAGGGAAATTTGAGGAAAAAAATTTAAATTTGGGTTAAAATTTCTGTTTTCGATGCTTTTTTAGATCGTTTTTTATCAAAATCACGAAAACTAAGGCAGAATAAAGGAAAAAAGTTGAAATTTCGGTTAAAATTTCTGTTTTCGATGCTTCTTAGATCATTTATTATCAAAATCACGGAAACTAATGCAAAATAGAGGAAAAAAATTGAAATTTCAGTTAAAATTTCTGTTTTCGATGATTTTTTAGATCATTTCTTATCAAAATGACGAAAACTAAGGTAAATTAGAATAAAAAAAAATTGAAATTTCGGTAAAAATTTCTGTTTTCGATGCTTTTTCGATCATTTTTTATCAGAATCACGAAAACGAAGGCAAATTAGAGGAATAAAATTGAAATTTCGGTTAAAATTGCTGTTTTCGATGCTTTTTTTGATCATTTTTTATCAAAATCACGGAAACTAATGCAAAATAGAGGAAAAAATTGAAATTTTGGTTAAAATTTCTGTTTTCGATGCTTTTTTAGATCATTTTTTATCAAAATCACGAAGACTAAGGCAAAGTAGAGGAAAAAGTGAAATTTCGGTTAAAATTTCTGTTTTCGATGCTTTATTAGATCATTCTTTATCAAAATTACGAAAGCTAAGGCAAAATTGAGGAAAAAGTTGATTTTTCGTTAAAATTTCATTTTTCGATGCTTTTTTAGATCATTTTTTTCAAAATCACGAAAACTCAGGCGAAACAGAGTAAAAAAAATTGAAATTTCTTTTAAAAATTCATTTTCCAATGCTTTTTTAGATCATTTTTTTATCAAAATCACGAAAACTAAGGCAAAATAGAGGAAAAAAATTAAAATTTTGGTTAAAATTGCTGTTTTCGATGCTTTTATTGATCATTTTTTATCAAAATCAGGAAAACTAAGGGAAATTAGAGGAAAAAAATTGAAATTTCGGTTAAAATATCTGTTTTCGATGTATATTTAGATAATTTTTTATCAAATTCACGGAATCTAAGGACAATTATTGGAAAAAAATTGAAAATTGGGTTAAAATTTCTATTTTCGATGCTTTTTTAGATCATTATTTTAAAAATCACGAAAACTAAGGCAAATTAGAGGAAAAAAATTGAAATTTGGGTTAAAATTTCTTTGTTCGATGCTTTTTTAGATCGTTTTTTATCAAAATCACGAAAACTAAGGCAAAATAGAGGAAAAAAGTTGAAATTTCGGTTAAAATTTCTGTTTAAGATGCTTTTTTAGATAATTTTTTATCAAAATCACGAAAACTAAGGCAAATTAAAGGAAAAAAATTGAAATTTGGGTTAAAATTTCTGTTTTCGATGCTTTTTTAGATCATTTTTTGTCAAAATCACGAAAACTAAGGCAAAACAGAGGAAAAAATTGAAATTTCGGTTAAAATTTCATTTTTCTAAGCACTTTTGGATCATTTTTTTTCAAAATCACGAAAACGAAGGCAAAATAGAGGGAAAAAATTGAAATTTTGGTTAAAATTTCTGTTTTCGATGCTTTTTTAGATCATTTTTTATCAAAATCACGAAGACTAAGGCAAAGTAGAGGAAAAAGTGAAATTTCGGTTAAAATTTCTGTTTTCGATGCTTTATTAGATCATTCTTTATCAAAATTACGAATGCTAAGGCAAAATTGAGGAAAAAGTTGATTTTTCGTTAAAATTTCATTTTTCGATGCTTTTTTAGATCATTTTTTTCAAAATCACGAAAACCCAGGCGAAACAGAGTAAAAAAAATTGAAATTTCTTTTAAAAATTCATTTTCCAATGCTTTTTTAGATCATTATTTATCAAAATCACCGAAACTAATGCAAAATAAAGGGAAAAAATTTAAATTTCGGTTAAAATTTCTGTTTTCGATGATTTTTTAGATCATTTCTTATCAAAATGACGAAAACTAAGGTAAATTGGAATTAAAAAAAATTGAAATTTCGGTAAAAATTTCTGTTTTCGATGCTTTTTCGATCATTTTTTATCAAAATCACGAAAAGTAAGGCAAAATTGAAGAAAAAATTGAAATTTCGGTTTAAATTTCTGTTTTGGATGCTATTTTTGTTCATTTTTATCAAAATCACGAAAAATGGAAATTAAAGGAAAAAATTTAAATTTCGGTTAAAATATCTGTTTCGATGTATATTTAGATAATTTTTTATCAAAATCACGGAAACTAAGGACAATTAGTGGAAAAAAAATTGAAATTTGGGTTAAAATTTCATTTTTCGATGCTTTTTAGATAATTTTTTATCAAAATCACGAAAACTTAGGCAAATTAGAGGAAAAAAATTGAAATTTCGATTAGAATTGCTGTTTTCGATGCATTTTTTGATCATTTTTTATCAAAATCACGAAAACTAAGGGAAATTTGTGGAAAAAAATTTTAATTTGGGTTAAAATTTCTGTTTTCGATGCTTTTTTAGATCATTTTTTATCAAAATCACGGAAACTAATGCAAAATAGAGGAAAGAAATTGAAATTTCGGTTAAACTTTCTGTTTTCGAAGCTTTTTTAGATCATTTTTTATCAAAATCACGAAGACTAAGGCAAAATAGAGGAAAAAATTTGAAATTTCGGTTTAAATTTCTGTTTTTCGATGCTTTTTTAGATCATTTTTCATCAAAATTACGAAAACTAAGGCAAAATAGAGGAAAAAAGTTGTAATATCTTTTATAATTCCTGTTTTCATGCTTTATTAGATCATTTTTTATCAAAATCAAGAAAACTAATGCAAATTAGAGGAAAAAAATTGAAATTTCGGTTAAAATTTCTGTTTTCGATGCTTTTTTAGATCATTTTTTATCAAAATCACGAAAACTAAGGCAAAATAGAGGAAAAAAAGTTGAAATTTCGGTTAAAATTTCTGTTTTCGATGCTTTTTTTTTTCATTTTTTATCAAAATTACGAAAACTAAGGCAAAATAGAGGAAAAAAATTAAAATTTCTTTTCTATTTCCTGTTTTAATGCTTTATTACATCATTTTTTATCAAAATCACGAAAACTAATGCAAATTAGAGGAAAAAAGTTGAAATTTCGGTTAAAATTTCCGTTTTCGATGCTTTTTTAGATAATTTTTTATCAAAATCAGGAAAACTAAGGATAATTAGTGGAAAAAAAATTGAAATTTGGGTTAAAATTTCAGTTTTCGATGCTTTTTTAGATCATTTTTTGTCAAAATCACGAAAACGAAGGCAAAACAGAGGAAAAAAAATTGAAATTTCGGTTAAAATTTCATTTTTCAATGCTTTTTTAGATCATTTTTTTATCAAAATCACGAAAACTAAGGCAAAATAGAAGAAAAAAATTAAAATTTTGGTTAAAATTGCTGTTTTCGATGCTTTTATTGATCATTTTTTATCAAAATCACGAAAACTAAGGGAAATTAGTGGAAAAAAATTGAAATTTCGGTTTAAAATATCTGTTTTCGATGTATATTTAGATAATTTTTTATCAAATTCACGGAATCTAAGGACAATTATTGGAAAATAATTGAAAATTGGGTTAAAATTTCTATTTTCGATGCTTTTTTAGATCATTTTTTTTCAAAATCACGAAAACTAAGGCAAATTAGAGGAAAAAAATTGAAATTTGGGTTAAAATTTCTTTGTTCGATGCTTTTTTAGATCGTTTTTTATCAAAATCACGAAAACTAAGGCAAAATAGAGGAAAAAAGTTGAAATTTCGGTTAAAATTTCTGTTTTCGATGCTTTTTTAGATCATTTTTTATCAAAATCACGAAAACTAAGTCAAAATAGCGGAAAAAAATTGAAATTTCGTTTATAATTTCTGTTTTCATGCTTTTAAGATCATTTTTTATCAAAATCACGAAAGCTAAGGCAAAATAGAGGAAAAAATTGAAACTTCGGTTAAAATGTCTATTTTCTTTGCTTTTTTAGATAATTTTTTATCAAAATCACTAAAACTAATGCTAAATAGAGGAAGAAATTTGAAATTTTGGTTAAAATTTCTATTTTCGATGGTTTTTTAGATCATTTCTTATCAAAATGACGAAAACTAAGGAAATTAGAAGAAACACATAGATATTTCGGTTAAAATTTCTGTTTTCGATGCTTTTCGATCAATTCTTATCAAAATCACGAAAACTTAGGCAAAATTGAAGAAAAAATTGAAATTTCGGTTAAAATTTCTGTTTTGGATGCTTTTTTTGTTAATTTTTATCAAAATCACGAAAACTAAGGCAGAATAGAGGAAAAAATAAATTTCGGTTAAAATTTCTGTTTTCGATGTATTTTTAGATAATTTTTTATCAAAATCACGAAAACTAAGGACAATTAGTGGAAAAAAATTGAAATTTTGGTTAAAATATCTGTTTTGGATCCTTTTTTTGTTCATTTTTTATCAAAATCACGAAAACTAAGGCAAACTAGAGGAAAAAATTGAAATTTCGGTTAAAATTTCATTTTTCGATGTTTTTTTATATCATTTTTTGTCAAAATCACGAAAACTCAGGCGAAACAGAGAAAAAAAAATTGAAATTTCGGTTAAAATTTCATTTTCCGATGCTTTTTTAGATCATTTTTTATCAAAATCACGAAAACTATGGCAAAATTGAGGAAAAAAATTGAAATTTCGGTTAAAATTTCTGTTTTCGATGCTTTTTAAGATATTTTTTTATCAAAATCAAGAAAACTAATGCAAATTAGAGGAAAAAATTGAAATTTCGGTAAAAATTTCTGTTTTCGATGCTTTTTTAGATAATTTTTTATCAAAATCACGAAAACTAAGGCAAATTAGGGTAAAAAAATTGAAATTTCTGTTTTCGAACCTTTTTCAGATCATTTTTTATCAATATCACTAAAACTAATGCAAAATAGAGGAAAAAAATTGAAATTTTGGTTAAATTTCTGTTTTGATGATTTTTTAGATCATTCTTTATCAAAATCACGAAAACTAAGGGAAATAAGAGGAAAAAAATTGAAATTTCGGTTAAAATATCATTTTTCGATGCTTTTTAGATCATTTTTTATGAAAATCACGAAAACTAAGGCAAATTAGAGGAAAAAAATTGAAATTTCGGTTAAAATATCATTTTTCGATGCTTTTTTAGATCATTTTTTATCAAAATACGAAAACAAAGGCAAAATAGAGGAAAAAAATTGAAATTTCTTTTATAATTCCTTTTTTCATGCTTTATTAGATCATTTTTTATCAATATCACGAAAACTTATGCAAATTAGAGGAAAAAAATTAAAATTTCGGTTAAAATTTCTGTTTTCGATTCTTTTTTGATCATTTTTTATCAAAATCACGAAAACTAAGGCAAAATAGAGGAAAAAAGTTGAAATTTTGGTTAAAATTTCTGTTTTCGATGCATTTTTGGATCATTTTTTATCAAAATCATGAAAACTAAGGCAAATTAGAGGAAAAAAATTGAAATTTTGGTTAAAATTTCTGTTTTCGATGGTTTTTTAGATCATTTCTTATCAAAATGACGAAAACTAAGGAAATTAGAAGAAACACATAGATATTTCGGTTAAAATTTCTGTTTTCGATGCTTTTTCGATCAATTCTTATCAAAATCACGAAAACTAAGGCAAAATTGAAGAAAAAAATTGAAATTTCGGTTAAAATTTCTGTTTTGGATGCTTTTTTTGTTAATTTTTATCTAAATCACGAAAACTAAGGCAGAATAGAGGAAAAAATTGAAATTTCGGTTAAAATTTCTGTTTTCGATGCTCTTTTAGATCATTTTTTATCAAAATCACGAAAACTAAAGCAAAGTAGAGGAAATAAATTGAAATTTCGGTTAAAATTGCTGTTTTCGATGCTTTTTTTGATCATTTTTTATCAAAATCACGAAAACTAAGGGAAATAAGAGGAAAAAAATTGAAATTTCGGTTAAAATATTTGTTTTCGATGTATTTAGATCATTTTTTTTCAAAATCACGAAAACTAAGGCAAAATTGAGAAAAAAAATTGAAATTTCGGTTAAAATTTCTGTTTTGGATCCTTTTTTTTGTTCATTTATTATCAAAATCACGAAAACTAAGGCAAAATAGAGGAAAAAATTGAAATTTCGGTTAAAATTTCTTTTTTAGATGTATTTTTAGATAATTTCTTTTCAAAATCACGAAAACTAAGGCAAAAAAGAGGAAAAAAAATGAAACTGGGGTTAAAATTTCTATTTTCTTTGCTTTTTTAGATAATTTTTTTTCAAAATCACGAAAACTAAGGCAAAATTGAGGAAAAAAATTGAAATTTCGGTTAAAATTTCTGTTCTGGATCCTTTTTTTTGTTCATTTTTTATCAAAATCACGAAAACTAAGGACAATTAGTGGAAAAAAATTGAAATTTTGGTTAAAATTTCTGTTTTGGATCCTTTTTTTTTCATTTTTTATCAAAATCACGAAAACTAAGGCAAACTAGAGGAAAAAATTGATATTTCGGTTAAAATTTCATTTTTCGATGTTTTTTTATATCATTTTTTGTCAAAATCACGAAAACTCAGGCGAAACAGAGAAAAAAAAATTGAAATTTCGGTTAAAATTTCATTTTCCGATGCTTTTTTAGATCATTTTTTATCAAAATCAAGAAAACTAATGCAAATTAGAGGAAAAAATTGAAAGTTCGGTAAAAATTTCTGTTTTCGATGCTTTTTTAGATGATTTTTTATCAAAATCACGAAAACTAAGGCAAATTAGGGGAAATAAATTGAAATTTCTGTTTTCGAACCTTTTTCAGATCATTTTTTATCAAAATCACTAAAACTAATGCAAAATAGAGGAAAAAAATTGAAATTTTGGTTAAATTTCTGTATTTATGCTTTTTTAGATCATTTTTTATCAAAATCACAAAAACTAAGGGAAACAAGAGGAAAAAAATTGAAATTTCGGTTAAAATATCATTTTTCGATGCTTTTTAGATCATTTTTTATCAAAATCACGAAAACTAAGGCAAATTAGAGGGAAAAAATTGAAATTTCGGTTAAAATTTATGTTTTCGATGCTTTTTTAGATCATTTTTTGTCAAAATCACGAAAACTCAGGCAAAACAGAGGAAAAAAATTGAATTTTCGGTTAAAATTTCATTTTTCGATGCTTTTTTAGATCATTTTTTATCAAAATTACGAAAACTAAGGCAAAATAGAGGAAAAAAATTGAAATTTCTTTTATAATTCCTTTTTTCATGCTTTATTAGATCATTTTTTATCAAAATCACGAAAACTTATGCAAATTACTGGAAAAAAATTAAAATTTCGGTTAAAATTTCTGTTTTCGATGCATTTTTGGATCACTTTTTATCAAAATCATGAAAACTAAGGCAAATTAGAGGAAAAAAATTGAAATTTTGGTTAAAATTTCTGTTTTCGATGATTTTTTGGATCATTTTTTATCAAAATCATGAAAACTAAGGCAAATTAGAGGAAAAAAATTGAAATTTTGGTTAAAATTTTTTTTTTCGATGCTTTTTTAGATCCTGTTTTATCAAAATGACGAAAACTAAGGTAAATTAGAAGAAACAAATTGAAATTTCGGTTAAAATTTCTATTTTCGATGCTTTTTCGATCATTTTTTATCAAAATCACGAAAACTAAGGCAAAATTGAGGAAAAAAATTGAAATTTCGGTTAAAATTTCTGTTTTGGATGCTTTTTAAGATCATATTTTATCAAAATCACGAAAACTAAGGCAAATTAGAGGAAAAAAATTTACATTTGGGCTGAAATTTCTGTTTTCGATGCTTTTTTAGATCATTTTTTATCAAAATCACGATCACTAAGGCAAAACAGAGGGAAAAAATTGAAATTTCGGTTAAAATTTCATATTTCGATGCATTTGTAGATCATTTTTTGTCAAAATCACGAAAACTCAGGCAAAACAGAGGAAAAAAATTGAAATTTCGGTTAAAATTTCATTTTTCGATGGTTTTTTAGATCATTTTTTATCAAAATCACGAAAACTAATGTAAAATAGAGGAAAAAAATTGAAATTTCGGTTAAAAAGTCTGTTTTCGATGCTTTATTAGATCATTTTTTATCAAAATCACGAAAACTTATGCAAATTACTGGAAAAAAATTAAAATTTCGGTTAAAATTTCTGTTTTCGATGCTTTTTCGATCAATTCTTATCAAAATCACGAAAACTAAGGCAAAATTGAAGAAAAAATTGAAATTTCGGTTAAAATTTCTGTTTTGGATGCTTTTTTTGTTAATTTTTATCTAAATCACGAAAACTAAGGCAGAATAGAGGAAAAAATTGAAATTTCGGTTAAAATTTCTGTTTTCGATGCTCTTTTAGATCATTTTTTATCAAAATCACGAAAACTAAAGCAAAGTAGAGGAAATAAATTGAAATTTCGGTTAAAATTGCTGTTTTCGATGCTTTTTTTGATCATTTTTTATCAAAATCACGAAAACTAAGGGAAATAAGAGGAAAAAAATTGAAATTTCGGTTAAAATATTTGTTTTCGATGTATTTAGATAATTTTTATCAAAATCACGAAAACTAAGGACAATAAGTGGAAAAAAATTGAAATTTGGGTTAAAATTTCTGTTTTCGATGCTTTTTTAGATAATTTTTTTTCAAAATCACGAAAACTAAGCCAAAAAAGAGGAAAAAAATTGAAACTGCGGTTAAAATTTCTATTTTCTTTGCTTTTTTAGATGATTTTTTTTCAAAATCACGAAAACCAAGGCAAAATTGAGAAAAAAAATTGAAATTTCGGTTAAAATTTCTGTTTTGGATCCTTTTTTTTGTTCATTTATTATCAAAATCACGAAAACTAAGGCAAAATAGAGGAAAAAATTGAAATTTCGGTTAAAATTTCTTTTTTAGATGTATTTTTAGATAATTTCTTTTCAAAATCACGAAAACTAAGGCAAAAAAGAGGAAAAAAAATGAAACTGGGGTTAAAATTTCTATTTTCTTTGCTTTTTTAGATAATTTTTTTTCAAAATCACGAAAACTAAGGCAAAATTGAGGAAAAAAATTGAAATTTCGGTTAAAATTTCTGTTCTGGATCCTTTTTTTTGTTCATTTTTTATCAAAATCACGAAAACTAAGGACAATTAGTGGAAAAAAATTGAAATTTTGGTTAAAATTTCTGTTTTGGATCCTTTTTTTTTCATTTTTTATCAAAATCACGAAAACTCAGGCGAAACAGAGAAAAAAAAATTGAAATTTCGGTTAAAATTTCATTTTCCGATGCTTTTTTAGATCATTTTTTATCAAAATCAAGAAAACTAATGCAAATTAGAGGAAAAAATTGAAATTTCGGTAAAAATTTCTGTTTTCGATGCTTTTTTAGATGATTTTTTATCAAAATCACGAAAACTAAGGCAAATTAGGGGAAAAAAATTGAAATTTCTGTTTTCGAACCTTTTTCAGATCATTTTTTATCAAAATCACTAAAACTAATGCAAAATAGAGGAAAAAAATTGAAATTTTGGTTAAATTTATGTTTTTATGCTTTTTTAGATCATTTTTTATCAAAATCACAAAAACTAAGGGAAACAAGAGGAAAAAAATTGAAATTTCGGTTAAAATATCATTTTTCGATGCTTTTTAGATCATTTTTTATCAAAATCACGAAAACTAAGGCAAATTAGAGGGAAAAAATTGAAATTTCGGTTAAAATTTATGTTTTCGATGCTTTTTTCGATCATTTTTTGTCAAAATCACGAAAACTCAGGCAAAACAGAGGAAAAAAATTGAATTTTCGGTTAAAATTTCATTTTTCGATGCTTTTTTAGATCATTTTTTATCAAAATTACGAAAACTAAGGCAAAATAGAGGAAAAAAATTGAAATTTCTTTTATAATTCCTTTTTTCATGCTTTATTAGATCATTTTTTATCAAAATCACGAAAACTTATGCAAATTACTGGAAAAAAATTAAAATTTCGGTTAAAATTTCTGTTTTCGATGCATTTTTGGATCATTTTTTATCAAAATCATGAAAACTAAGGCAAATTAGAGGAAAAAAATTGAAATTTTGGTTAAAATTTTTTTTTTCGATGCTTTTTTAGATCCTGTTTTATCAAAATGACGAAAACTAAGGTAAATTAGAAGAAACAAATTGAAATTTCGGTTAAAATTTCTATTTTCGATGCTTTTTCGATCATTTTTTATCAAAATCACGAAAACTAAGGCAAAATTGAGGAAAAAAATTGAAATTTCGGTTAAAATTTCTGTTTTGGATCCTTTTTTTTGTTCATTTATTATCAAAATCACGAAAACTAAGGCAAAATAGAGGAAAAAATTGAAATTTCGGTTAAAATTTCTTTTTTAGATGTATTTTTAGATAATTTCTTTTCAAAATCACGAAAACTAAGGCAAAAAAGAGGAAAAAAAATGAAACTGGGGTTAAAATTTCTATTTTCTTTGCTTTTTTAGATAATTTTTTTTCAAAATCACGAAAACTAAGGCAAAATTGAGGAAAAAAATTGAAATTTCGGTTAAAATTTCTGTTCTGGATCCTTTTTTTTGTTCATTCTTTATCAAAATCACGAAAACTAAGGACAATTAGTGGAAAAAAATTGAAATTTTGGTTAAAATTTCTGTTTTGGATCCTTTTTTTTTCATTTTTTATCAAAATCACGAACACTAAGGCAAACTAGAGGAAAAAATTGAAATTTCGGTTAAAATTTCATTTTTCGATGTTTTTTTATATCATTTTTTGTCAAAATCACGAAAACTCAGGCGAAACAGAGAAAAAAAAATTGAAATTTCGGTTAAAATTTCATTTTCCGATGCTTTTTTAGATCATTTTTTATCAAAATCAAGAAAACTAATGCAAATTAGAGGAAAAAATTGAAATTTCGGTAAAAATTTCTGTTTTCGATGCTTTTTTAGATGATTTTTTATCAAAATCACGAAAACTAAGGCAAATTAGGGGAAAAAAATTGAAATTTCTGTTTTCGAACCTTTTTCAGATCATTTTTTATCAAAATCACTAAAACTAATGCAAAATAGAGGAAAAAAATTGAAATTTTGGTTAAATTTATGTTTTTATGCTTTTTTAGATCATTTTTTATCAAAATCACAAAAACTAAGGGAAACAAGAGGAAAAAAATTGAAATTTCGGTTAAAATATCATTTTTCGATGCTTTTTAGATCATTTTTTATCAAAATCACGAAAACTAAGGCAAATTAGAGGGAAAAAATTGAAATTTCGGTTAAAATTTATGTTTTCGATGCTTTTTTCGATCATTTTTTGTCAAAATCACGAAAACTCAGGCAAAACAGAGGAAAAAAATTGAATTTTCGGTTAAAATTTCATTTTTCGATGCTTTTTTTGATCATTTTTTATCAAAATTACGAAAACTAAGGCAAAATAGAGGAAAAAAATTGAAATTTCTTTTATAATTCCTTTTTTCATGCTTTATTAGATCATTTTTTATCAAAATCACGAAAACTTATCAAATTACTGGAAAAAAATTAAAATTTCGGTTAAAATTTCTGTTTTCGATGCATTTTTGGATCATTTTTTATCAAAATCATGAAAACTAAGGCAAATTAGAGGAAAAAAATTGAAATTTTGGTTAAAATTTCTGTTTTCGATGATTTTTTGGATCATTTTTTATCAAAATCATGAAAACTAAGGCAAATTAGAGGAAAAAAATTGAAATTTTGGTTAAAATTTTTTTTTTCGATGCTTTTTTAGATCCTGTTTTATCAAAATGACGAAAACTAAGGTAAATTAGAAGAAACAAATTGAAATTTCGGTTAAAATTTCTATTTTCGATGCTTTTTCGATCATTTTTTATCAAAATCACGAAAACTAAGGCAAAATTGAGGAAAAAAATTGAAATTTCGGTTAAAATTTCTGTTTTGGATCCTTTTTTTTGTTCATTTATTATCAAAATCACGAAAACTAAGGCAAAATAGAGGAAAAAATTGAAATTTCGGTTAAAATTTCTTTTTTAGATGTATTTTTAGATAATTTCTTTTCAAAATCACGAAAACTAAGGCAAAAAAGAGGAAAAAAAATGAAACTGGGGTTAAAATTTCTATTTTCTTTGCTTTTTTAGATAATTTTTTTTCAAAATCACGAAAACTAAGGCAAAATTGAGGAAAAAAATTGAAATTTCGGTTAAAATTTCTGTTCTGGATCCTTTTTTTTGTTCATTTTTTATCAAAATCACGAAAACTAAGGACAATTAGTGGAAAAAAATTGAAATTTTGGTTAAAATTTCTGTTTTGGATCCTTTTTTTTTCATTTTATATCAAAATCACGAACACTAAGGCAAACTAGAGGAAAAAATTGAAATTTCGGTTAAAATTTCATTTTTCGATGTTTTTTTATATCATTTTTTGTCAAAATCACGAAAACTCAGGCGAAACAGAGAAAAAAAAATTGAAATTTCGGTTAAAATTTCATTTTCCGATGCTTTTTTAGATCATTTTTTATCAAAATCAAGAAAACTAATGCAAATTAGAGGAAAAAATTGAAATTTCGGTAAAAATTTCTGTTTTCGATGCTTTTTTAGATGATTTTTTATCAAAATCACGAAAACTAAGGCAAATTAGGGGAAAAAAATTGAAATTTCTGTTTTCGAACCTTTTTCAGATCATTTTTTATCAAAATCACTAAAACTAATGCAAAATAGAGGAAAAAAATTGAAATTTTGGTTAAATTTCTGTTTTTATGCTTTTTTAGATCATTTTTTATCAAAATCACAAAAACTAAGGGAAACAAGAGGAAAAAAATTGAAATTTCGGTTAAAATATCATTTTTCGATGCTTTTTAGATCATTTTTTATCAAAATCACGAAAACTAAGGCAAATTAGAGGGAAAAAATTGAAATTTCGGTTAAAATTTATGTTTTCGATGCTTTTTTAGATCATTTTTTGTCAAAATCACGAAAACTCAGGCAAAACAGAGGAAAAAAATTGAATTTTCGGTTAAAATTTCATTTTTCGATGCTTTTTTAGATCATTTTTTATCAAAATTACGAAAACTAAGGCAAAATAGAGGAAAAAAATTGAAATTTCTTTTATAATTCCTTTTTTCATGCTTTATTAGATCATTTTTTATCAAAATCACGAAAACTTATGCAAATTACTGGAAAAAAATTAAAATTTCGGTTAAAATTTCTGTTTTCGATGCATTTTTGGATCATTTTTTATCAAAATCATGAAAACTAAGGCAAATTAGAGGAAAAAAATTGAAATTTTGGTTAAAATTTCTGTTTTCGATGATTTTTTGGATCATTTTTTATCAAAATCATGAAAACTAAGGCAAATTAGAGGAAAAAAATTGAAATTTTGGTTAAAATTTTTTTTTTCGATGCTTTTTTAGATCCTGTTTTATCAAAATGACGAAAACTAAGGTAAATTAGAAGAAACAAATTGAAATTTCGGTTAAAATTTCTATTTTCGATGCTTTTTCGATCATTTTTTATCAAAATCACGAAAACTAAGGCAAAATTGAGGAAAAAAATTGAAATTTCGGTTAAAATTTCTGTTTTGGATGCTTTTTAAGATCATATTTTATCAAAATCACGAAAACTAAGGCAAATTAGAGGAAAAAAATTTACATTTGGGCTAAAATTTCTGTTTTCGATGCTTTTTTAGATCATTTTTTATCAAAATCACGAAGACTAAGGCAAAACAGAGGGAAAAAATTGAAATTTCGGTTAAAATTTCATATTTCGATGCATTTGTAGATCATTTTTTGTCAAAATCACGAAAACTCAGGCAAAACAGAGGAAAAAAATTGAAATTTCGGTTAAAATTTCATTTTTCGATGGTTTTTTAGATCATTTTTTATCAAAATCACGAAAACTAATGTAAAATAGAGGAAAAAAATTGAAATTTCGGTTAAAAAGTCTGTTTTCGATGCTTTTTTAGATCATTTTTTATCAAAATCACGAAAACTAAGGCAAAATAGAGGAAAAAAGTTGAAGATTTGGTTAAAATTTCTGTTTTCGATGCTTTTTTAGATCATTTTTTATCAAAATTACGAGAACTAAGGCAAAATAGAGGAAAAAATTGAAATTTCGTTTATTATTTCTGTTTTCATGCTTTTTAAGAAAATTTTTTGTCAAAATCACGAAAACTCAGGCAAAACAGAGGAAAAAAATTGAAATTTCGGTTAAAATTTCATTTTTCGATGCTTTTTTAGATCATTTTTTATCAAAATCACGAAAACTAAGGCAAAATTGAGGAAAAAAATTGAAATTTCGGTTAAAATTTCTGTTCTGGATCCTTTTTTTTGTTCATTTTTTATCAAAATCACGAAAACTAAGGACAATTAGTGGAAAAAAATTGAAATTTTGGTTAAAATTTCTGTTTTGGATCCTTTTTTTTTCATTTTTTATCAAAATCACGAAAACTAAGGCAAACTAGAGGAAAAAATTGAAATTTCGGTTAAAATTTCATTTTTCGATGCTTTTTTATATCATTTTTTGTCAAAATCACGAAAACTCAGGCGAAACAGAGAAAAAAAAATTGAAATTTCGGTTAAAATTTCATTTTCCGATGCTTTTTTAGATCATTTTTTATCAAAATCAAGAAAACTAATGCAAATTAGAGGAAAAAATTGAAATTTCGGTAAAAATTTCTGTTTTCGATGCTTTTTTAGATGGTTTTTTATCAAAATCACGAAAACTAAGGCAAATTAGGGGAAATAAATTGAAATTTCTGTTTTCGAACCTTTTTCAGATCATTTTTTATCAAAATCACTAAAACTAATGCAAAATAGAGGAAAAAAATTGAAATTTTGGTTAAATTTCTGTTTTTATGCTTTTTTAGATCATTTTTTATCAAAATCACAAAAACTAAGGGAAACAAGAGGAAAAAAATTGAAATTTCGGTTAAAATATCATTTTTCGATGCTTTTTAGATCATTTTTTATCAAAATCACGAAAACTAAGGCAAATTAGAGGGAAAAAATTGAAATTTCGGTTAAAATTTATGTTTTCGATGCTTTTTTAGATCATTTTTTGTCAAAATCACGAAAACTCAGGCAAAACAGAGGAAAAAAATTGAATTTTCGGTTAAAATTTCATTTTTCGATGCTTTTTTTGATCATTTTTTATCAAAATTACGAAAACTAAGGCAAAATAGAGGAAAAAAATTGAAATTTCTTTTATAATTCCTTTTTTCATGCTTTATTAGATCATTTTTTATCAAAATCACGAAAACTTATGCAAATTACTGGAAAAAAATTAAAATTTCGGTTAAAATTTCTGTTTTCGATGCATTTTTGGATCATTTTTTATCAAAATCATGAAAACTAAGGCAAATTAGAGGAAAAAAATTGAAATTTTGGTTAAAATTTCTGTTTTCGATGATTTTTTGGATCATTTTTTATCAAAATCATGAAAACTAAGGCAAATTAGAGGAAAAAAATTGAAATTTTGGTTAAAATTTTTTTTTCGATGCTTTTTTAGATCCTGTTTTATCAAAATGACGAAAACTAAGGTAAATTAGAAGAAACAAATTGAAATTTCGGTTAAAATTTCTATTTTCGATGCTTTTTCGATCATTTTTTATCAAAATCACGAAAACTAAGGCAAAATTGAGGAAAAAAATTGAAATTTCGGTTAAAATTTCTGTTTTGGATGCTTTTTTAGATCATATTTTATCAAAATCACGAAAACTAAGGCAAATTAGAGGAAAAAAATTTACATTTGGGCTAAAATTTCTGTTTTCGATGCTTTTTTAGATCATTTTTTATCAAAATCACGAAGACTAAGGCAAAACAGAGGGAAAAAATTGAAATTTCGGTTAAAATTTCATATTTCGATGCATTTGTAGATCATTTTTTGTCAAAATCACGAAAACTCAGGCAAAACAGAGGAAAAAAATTGAAATTTCGGTTAAAATTTCATTTGTCGATGGTTTTTTAGATCATTTTTTATCAAAATCACGAAAACTAACGTAAAATAGAGGAAAAAAATTGAAATTTTGGTTAAAAAGTCTGTTTTCGATGCTTTTTTAGATCATTTTTTATCAAAATCACGAAAACTAAGGCAAAATAGAGGAAAAAAGTTGAAAATTTGGTTAAAATTTCTGTTTTCGATGCTTTTTTAGATCATTTTTTATCAAAATTACGAGAACTAAGGCAAAATAGAGGAAAAAATTGAAATTTCGTTTATTATTTCTGTTTTCATGCTTTTTAAGATCATTTTTTGTGAAAATCACGAAAACTAAGGCAAAACAGAGGAAAAAAATTGAAATTTCGGTTAAAATTTCTGTTTTCGATTCTTTTTTGATCATTTTTTATCAAAATCACGAAAACTAAGCCAAATAGAGGAAAAAAGTTGAAATTTTGGTTAAAATTTCTGTTTTCGATGCATTTTTGGATCATTTTTTATCAAAATCATGAAAACTAAGGCAAATTAGAGGAAAAAAATTGAAATTTTGGTTAAAATTTCTGTTTTCGATGGTTTTTTAGATCATTTCTTATCAAAATGACGAAAACTAAGGAAATTAGAAGAAACACATAGATATTTCGGTTAAAATTTCTGTTTTCGATGCTTTTTCGATCAATTCTTATCAAAATCACGAAAACTAAGGCAAAATTGAAGAAAAAATTGAAATTTCGGTTAAAATTTCTGTTTTGGATGCTTTTTTTGTTAATTTTTATCTAAATCACGAAAACTAAGGCAGAATAGAGGAAAAAATTGAAATTTCGGTTAAAATTTCTGTTTTCGATGCTCTTTTAGATCATTTTTTATCAAAATCACGAAAACTAAAGCAAAGTAGAGGAAATAAATTGAAATTTCGGTTAAAATTGCTGTTTTCGATGCTTTTTTTGATCATTTTTTATCAAAATCACGAAAACTAAGGGAAATAAGAGGAAAAAAATTGAAATTTCGGTTAAAATATTTGTTTTCGATGTATTTAGATAATTTTTATCAAAATCACGAAAACTAAGGACAATAAGTGGAAAAAAATTGAAATTTAGGTTAAAATTTCTGTTTTCGATGCTTTTTTAGATCATTTTTTGTAAAAATCACGAAAGCGAAGGCAAAACAGAGGAAAAAAATTGAAATTTGGGTTAAAATTTCTGTTTTCGATGCTTTTTTAGATAATTTTTTTTCAAAATCACGAAAACTAAGCCAAAAAAGAGGAAAAAAATTGAAACTGCGGTTAAAATTTCTATTTTCTTTGCTTTTTTAGATAATTTTTTTTCAAAATCACGAAAACTAAGGCAAAATTGAGAAAAAAAATTGAAATTTCGGTTAAAATTTCTGTTTTGGATCCTTTTTTTTGTTCATTTATTATCAAAATCACGAAAACTAAGGCAAAATAGAGGAAAAAATTGAAATTTCGGTTAAAATTTCTTTTTTAGATGTATTTTTAGATAATTTCTTTTCAAAATCACGAAAACTAAGGCAAAAAAGAGGAAAAAAAATGAAACTGGGGTTAAAATTTCTATTTTCTTTGCTTTTTTAGATAATTTTTTTTCAAAATCACGAAAACTAAGGCAAAATTGAGGAAAAAAATTGAAATTTCGGTTAAAATTTCTGTTCTGGATCCTTTTTTTTGTTCATTTTTTATCAAAATCACGAAAACTAAGGACAATTAGTGGAAAAAAATTGAAATTTTGGTTAAAATTTCTGTTTTGGATCCTTTTTTTTTCATTTTTTATCAAAATCACGAACACTAAGGCAAACTAGAGGAAAAAATTGAAATTTCGGTTAAAATTTCATTTTTCGATGCTTTTTTATATCATTTTTTGTCAAAATCACGAAAACTAATGCAAATTAGAGGAAAAAATTGAAATTTCGGTAAAAATTTCTGTTTTCGATGCTTTTTTAGATGATTTTTTATCAAAATCACGAAAACTAAGGCAAATTAGGGGAAAAAAATTGAAATTTCTGTTTTCGAACCTTTTTCAGATCATTTTTTATCAAAATCACTAAAACTAATGCAAAATAGAGGAAAAAAATTGAAATTTTGGTTAAATTTATGTTTTTATGCTTTTTTAGATCATTTTTTATCAAAATCACAAAAACTAAGGGAAACAAGAGGAAAAAAATTGAAATTTCGGTTAAAATATCATTTTTCGATGCTTTTTAGATCATTTTTTATCAAAATCACGAAAACTAAGGCAAATTAGAGGGAAAAAATTGAAATTTCGGTTAAAATTTATGTTTTCGATGCTTTTTTAGATCATTTTTTGTCAAAATCACGAAAACTCAGGCAAAACAGAGGAAAAAAATTGAATTTTCGGTTAAAATTTCATTTTTCGATGCTTTTTTAGATCATTTTTTATCAAAATTACGAAAACTAAGGCAAAATAGAGGAAAAAAATTGAAATTTCTTTTATAATTCCTTTTTTCATGCTTTATTAGATCATTTTTTATCAAAATCACGAAAACTTATGCAAATTACTGGAAAAAAATTAAAATTTCGGTTAAAATTTCTGTTTTCGATGCATTTTTGGATCATTTTTTATCAAAATCATGAAAACAAAGGCAAATTAGAGGAAAAAAATTGAAATTTTGGTTAAAATTTCTGTTTTCGATGATTTTTTGGATCATTTTTTATCAAAATCATGAAAACTAAGGCAAATTAGAGGAAAAAAATTGAAATTTTGGTTAAAATTTTTTTTTTCGATGCTTTTTTAGATCCTGTTTTATCAAAATGACGAAAACTAAGGTAAATTAGAAGAAACAAATTGAAATTTCGGTTAAAATTTCTATTTTCGATGCTTTTTCGATCATTTTTTATCAAAATCACGAAAACTAAGGCAAAATTGAGGAAAAAAATTGAAATTTCGGTTAAAATTTCTGTTTTGGATGCTTTTTAAGATCATATTTTATCAAAATCACGAAAACTAAGGCAAATTAGAGGAAAAAAATTTACATTTGGGCTAAAATTTCTGTTTTCGATGCTTTTTTAGATCATTTTTTATCAAAATCACGAAGACTAAGGCAAAACAGAGGGAAAAAATTGAAATTTCGGTTAAAATTTCATATTTCGATGCATTTGTAGATCATTTTTTGTCAAAATCACGAAAACTCAGGCAAAACAGAGGAAAAAAATTGAAATTTCGGTTAAAATTTCATTTTTCGATGGTTTTTTAGATCATTTTTTATCAAAATCACGAAAACTAATGTAAAATAGAGGAAAAAAATTGAAATTTCGGTTAAAAAGTCTGTTTTCGATGCTTTTTTAGATCATTTTTTATCAAAATCACGAAAACTAAGGCAAAATAGAGGAAAAAAGTTGAAGATTTGGTTAAAATTTCTGTTTTCGATGCTTTTTTAGACCATTTTTTATCAAAATTACGAGAACTAAGGCAAAATAGAGGAAAAAATTGAAATTTCGTTTATTATTTCTGTTTTCATGCTTTTTAAGAAAATTTTTTGTCAAAATCACGAAAACTCAGGCAAAACAGAGGAAAAAAATTGAAATTTCGGTTAAAATTTCATTTTTCGATGCTTTTTTAGATCATTTTTTATCAAAATCACGAAAACTAAGGCAAAATTGAGGAAAAAAATTGAAATTTCGGTTAAAATTTCTGTTCTGGATCCTTTTTTTTGTTCATTTTTTATCAAAATCACGAAAACTAAGGACAATTAGTGGAAAAAAATTGAAATTTTGGTTAAAATTTCTGTTTTGGATCCTTTTTTTTTTCATTTTTTATCAAAATCACGAAAACTAAGGCAAACTAGAGGAAAAAATTGAAATTTCGGTTAAAATTTCATTTTTCGATGCTTTTTTATATCATTTTTTGTCAAAATCACGAAAACTCAGGCGAAACAGAGAAAAAAAAATTGAAATTTCGGTTAAAATTTCATTTTCCGATGCTTTTTTAGATCATTTTTTATCAAAATCAAGAAAACTAATGCAAATTAGAGGAAAAAATTGAAATTTCGGTAAAAATTTCTGTTTTCGATGCTTTTTTAGATGATTTTTTATCAAAATCACGAAAACTAAGGCAAATTAGGGGAAATAAATTGAAATTTCTGTTTTCGAACCTTTTTCAGATCATTTTTTATCAAAATCACTAAAACTAATGCAAAATAGAGGAAAAAAATTGAAATTTTGGTTAAATTTCTGTTTTTATGCTTTTTTAGATCATTTTTTATCAAAATCACAAAAACTAAGGGAAACAAGAGGAAAAAAATTGAAATTTCGGTTAAAATATCATTTTTCGATGCTTTTTAGATCATTTTTTATCAAAATCACGAAAACTAAGGCAAATTAGAGGGAAAAAATTGAAATTTCGGTTAAAATTTATGTTTTCGATGCTTTTTTAGATCATTTTTTGTCAAAATCACGAAAACTCAGGCAAAACAGAGGAAAAAAATTGAATTTTCGGTTAAAATTTCATTTTTCGATGCTTTTTTTGATCATTTTTTATCAAAATTACGAAAACTAAGGCAAAATAGAGGAAAAAAATTGAAATTTCTTTTATAATTCCTTTTTTCATGCTTTATTAGATCATTTTTTATCAAAATCACGAAAACTTATGCAAATTACTGGAAAAAAATTAAAATTTCGGTTAAAATTTCTGTTTTCGATGCATTTTTGGATCATTTTTTATCAAAATCATGAAAACTAAGGCAAATTAGAGGAAAAAAATTGAAATTTTGGTTAAAATTTCTGTTTTCGATGATTTTTTGGATCATTTTTTATCAAAATCATGAAAACTAAGGCAAATTAGAGGAAAAAAATTGAAATTTTGGTTAAAATTTTTTTTTTCGATGCTTTTTTAGATCCTGTTTTATCAAAATGATGAAAACTAAGGTAAATTAGAAGAAACAAATTGAAATTTCGGTTAAAATTTCTATTTTCGATGCTTTTTCGATCATTTTTTATCAAAATCACGAAAACTAAGGCAAAATTGAGGAAAAAAATTGAAATTTCGGTTAAAATTTCTGTTTTGGATGCTTTTTTAGATCATATTTTATCAAAATCACGAAAACTAAGGCAAATTAGAGGAAAAAAATTTACATTTGGGCTAAAATTTCTGTTTTCGATGCTTTTTTAGATCATTTTTTATCAAAATCACGAAGACTAAGGCAAAACAGAGGGAAAAAATTGAAATTTCGGTTAAAATTTCATATTTCGATGCATTTGTAGATCATTTTTTGTCAAAATCACGAAAACTCAGGCAAAACAGAGGAAAAAAATTGAAATTTCGGTTAAAATTTCATTTGTCGATGGTTTTTTAGATCATTTTTTATCAAAATCACGAAAACTAATGTAAAATAGAGGAAAAAAATTGAAATTTTGGTTAAAAAGTCTGTTTTCGATGCTTTTTTAGATCATTTTTTATCAAAATCACGAAAACTAAGGCAAAATAGAGGAAAAAAGTTGAAAATTTGGTTAAAATTTCTGTTTTCGATGCTTTTTTAGATCATTTTTTATCAAAATTACGAGAACTAAGGCAAAATAGAGGAAAAAATTGAAATTTCGTTTATTATTTCTGTTTTCATGCTTTTTAAGATCATTTTTTGTCAAAATCACGAAAACTCAGGCAAAACAGAGGAAAAAAATTGAAATTTCGGTTAAAATTTCATTTTTCGATGCTTTTTTAGATCATTTTTTATCAAAATCACGTAAACTAAGGCAAATTAGAGGAAAAAAATTGAAACTTCGGTTAAAATTTCTGTTTTCGATGCTTTTTTAGATCATTTTTTATCAAAATCACGAAAAATAATGCAAATTAGAGGAAAAAAATTTACATTTGGGCTAAAATTTCTGTTTTCGATGCTTTTTTAGATCATTTTTTATCAAAATCACGAAGACTAAGGCAAAACAGAGGGAAAAAATTGAAATTTCGGTTAAAATTTCATATTTCGATGCATTTGTAGATCATTTTTTGTCAAAATCACGAAAACTCAGGCAAAACAGAGGAAAAAAATTGAAATTTCGGTTAAAATTTCATTTTTCGATGGTTTTTTAGATCATTTTTTATCAAAATCACGAAAACTAATGTAAAATAGAGGAAAAAAATTGAAATTTCGGTTAAAAAGTCTGTTTTCGATGCTTTTTTAGATCATTTTTTATCAAAATCACGAAAACTAAGGCAAAATAGAGGAAAAAAGTTGAAAATTTGGTTAAAATTTCTGTTTTCGATGCTTTTTTAGATCATTTTTTATCAAAATTACGAGAACTAAGGCAAAATAGAGGAAAAAATTGAAATTTCGTTTATTATTTCTGTTTTCATGCTTTTTAAGATCATTTTTTGTCAAAATCACGAAAACTCAGGCAAAACAGAGGAAAAAAATTGAAATTTCGGTTAAAATTTCATTTTTCGATGCTTTTTTAGATCATTTTTTATCAAAATCACGAAAACTAAGGCAAATTAGAGGAAAAAAATTGAAACTTCGGTTAAAATTTCTGTTTTCGATGCTTTTTTAGATCATTTTTTATCAAAATCACGAAAAATAATGCAAAATAGAGGAAAAAAATTGAAATTTCGGTTAAAATTTCTATTTTCGATGCTTGTTTAGATCATCTTTTGATTCATTGACATTGAGACATTGTCACATAAAACCTTGCTCCTGTTCTATTTTTTTCCTTTGGTTCAGTTATAAATTATACCATGAAGCTGTTTTGTGTGATTGGAAAACGAAACAGTAGAACCTGAGCCAGTATTGTTTATATCTTCATGGGTTTGCACCTTATAGATGAAAGATTGGTATTCATGAATACTGCGGATAAAGTTTTACAGTTGTATGTATTTATTTTGTTTGCAATGGCAGTGCAATGAAATTATAAGAAAATTTTAATTCAAATAAGGTATACCTGTTTCAATGCACACAAAGAGAAAAATTTAGGAGATATTTTGAAGAATGGAATTCAGAAATATCCATTTGGAAAAAAATCTGAAAATAAAAAATTAATCAAATCAAAAAATCTGCCTTGGTGGTGGAGTGGATAGCATTCCATTTACACTTCAACTGAAAAAACCTCAAGGTCCAATGTTCGAATATCCGCTGATTGGATTTTTTTCCGATCAGGAAATGTTTATGTATGTTAGTAGTTGCCTCAGTGAAGCAGCACCCCCTGATAAGTTCATAAGAGCTTAGAAAGTATAAAATGTTATTTTGTTCTCTAGTTTCTTGAGATGATTGATCATCTATGAGCAGAAAAGAATTAAATAATCACTCAGCACTAATTTTCTTCTTATGGTATTCAGGATGAACCAAGCAAAGAAGGAGGAACAAGTCACTTAAAATATTTAATGAATGGCACACTATAAAAATTTACAATGTACAATTTCAAATACAGCAGAGTAAATTACTTCTATCCATTTAATGAAAGATACATAAGATGTCTTCTTCTGCTCTCCTTAGGGATGCAAGTAAAATCTTCCATTTCTTACTTAAAAAGGATGTATGCATTGGTATATAATTCAGATAAATAGTGCGTTCAGGATAAGCTGGAAACCAGGAGTCTGGATACCATCAAAATTGGCATTAGCAGCCCTCAAAGCAATAAATGCCTGGGATTCTTTTCCAATAGGAGCGGCGCAACTTACTGCTACTCCAAGGCCCCAAAGGGAAGCTGTTGCACAAAGTAATTAAAGAATTAAATTAATTAACGAGGCAGAAATTACCAATTTCACCAACATTACCAGAGTCAAACATTATATAGTAGAGGAATGTCATTCTTAGCTCAAACAATGTATTTGAGGTGTAAGCACAGTGAAAAATGTATTTGTAACTTAAAAACCATCTGTTCTGTGTCTTAGTCACTTCTTTCTACTGAGTATCTTTTGCTTACAACTCAGTTTCTGTAATTTGGCATTCTCTGATTAGGGCAAACAGGATCAATAGGAATGAGGCTTTATCTGAGAGGAGTCACTCTTTACTCTGGAATCAGGAGAGTTGAACTCTTCCCTAGCAGAACATTAAGCACCAGTGATTTCGATCTTTGCTTTTCAATGTCTTAAACATAATGGATCATTTTCAAGCTTTAATAATAAAATTAATAATCATTTATTTATGGGTTATGAGACCCAATTACCAGTTAAAATACAAAAATGCATACTATATCATTAAGTATACAAAGTAAATGGTAGGAACATAAAATCAATATACACAGTGTAAAAGTTTCTAATACAATGTGAAATATAAAGAGTCAATAAATGTCAATAAGACAAAGACTAGATACTTAAAATTAAACATTCTTACTAAGATAAGTTTTTTAAGTGTCTTTTCAGTGTATAGAGTAAAGAATGAAAAAAATCTAAATCAACATCTCTCATAAATCTTGGTACAGTAAACTCCCGTTTATCCGAATCATGTTTATCCGAAATCCGCTTTATCCAAACAATTTTTTTCGAATGCAGCTACCCCACCCACCGAATACCATCGCAGCCCATAACTTATTTGCTCGTGACACCTCTTCATATATATACAGTCCCTTACAAAATAAGTTAGCACTATGGCTGCAACCCTCTTAACAGATATAAGGCACAATTAGAGCAAGTCTATGAGTGTCTCTGCTTTTGGCACGCATTTCGTCTTCCTCCTTAAGCATGTTTTGAGGCGTTTGTGGTGTTTTTTTTAATTCAGGATAAAATTCATTGATTTGGATGCTATATAAGTAATATATTTTTATAATGGAAGTAAATTCGCCTTAAATCAGCTCAAATCGTAAGCGTAATTCACTCTTCTTCAAGTATATCAGACAAGAAATACTTTGGTTGCTCATATATTTCCTAACTTAAAAATTCCCATCAATGAAGGTTAAGGAAAGACTTGGTTATTTTGTTTCATGCTCCATATGCTCGCAGGAAGAACTTTTCCATAAGCAATAATACTGGATAGAGCTTAAGTATGTGATAATTAAGAGAGTAAGCACTTCTATGAATTAGAATAAAAGGAAGGGGAAATGAGACAATGTAATGAGAATAGAAATGGAGTATTAAGTAAAGGATACGTTAACCATTCAACGTCGAGTGATGTAGTGACTACATTGCGGTGGCCTACCTTACATCCTTATATAACGGCCCTAAATTTTTTTATGCATTCTTATTAACTGGATTTTTTTAATTATGACATAATTAGTATAAAGAGTAATAATTGTGCTTTTTGAAGTGGCAAGAGCAGTTATTGATTTTTGTTAGAAGATTTTTTCCCATTAAAGTAATAAGGAATTAACAAAATTCACCTTCACTCTCCAAATGTTTGGTGGTTCACATTTATTCTTGAGAGATGGTTTTCTGGGAGCCATGGGTGCTTTTCTTCTGATGATGGAATTAATGTTGATGGGAAAAATACAAAAGCCAAACTTTGTCCATATTTTTCCACCAAAGGATTTTGAATTAGGCCCTATTCCTCGATTGTAGGATGATTGATGAGCACTACGAAAGGTTTCGAAGCATTATTGTTGTTTACATCTTGCATGTTTATTTGAGGATCCGAAGGTTCTAGTTTCTTCGCCCAGGCCTTGAGTGACAACTGATTGTGAATGTGAGAGGAAAAAACCCAAATCTGCTTTTGACTGCCCCTGAAGACAAATTTAGGTCCATATAAGTGTTCTGTCATCACTTTTGATGATGATTTTTCATGAGAGAGAAAGAAGAGCGAAAGGTATTGAGCATTCGGACCTAAGGCATATTTATTGGGGTTAGAAGGATAACAGAGTCATGAGATACTACTTTTGCTTGACTGAGGGAAGAATGATTAGAGGTATTGAGCACATAATGATTTCTTTAAGCCAAAAATCGTAGCCGACTTTGATGAAATTGTCAAATTTAGAAATTATGATGTTATAAATTCAAAACTACAACGGCTAAGTTAATGATAAAACAGGGTGGCCACAGAATGGGATGTTAAAAAATCTAGGTCATTTCAAGGTTTTTCCAGGTCAGGTTGAGGATTTTTCAAGGTCAAAAAAGGTACAACAGAATACACTATTTTTCTATAATAAAATACGAATAGAAAGTAACATTTGCGTTCATTACATGGACTACTCTACACTAATGGAATATTAGCTTATACAAATTATTGTTTTATTTTCTTCTCAATTTCTTCAGTCAGTCTTGCTAATTATGAAAGATGTGTAGCAGTTTTCTCTTCTAACTCCCTAATTTCCAGTTTCTTGAATTTTTGTACATTTCTTCATCTTTGTGTTTCTTATTTTCTTCCCTTGCCCTCTTAAGAGATTCCCGATAAAAACTGCTTTATGCATGATTGAGTCCAGAAGTTATTTCCAATTTTCTGACCCCACCCGCATGCTCTATAGCATCATATATGCCCCTTTGAGCAACAAAGCTTTGCTGGTGTTGGTTCTCGACTAGACATTGGGCGTTTATAGAGAACCCACGCTTGACAGTAGCATTTCCATGACTTAAAATTAATATCATTTTTACATATCCTAAGAAATTATCACAAGATAAATCATATTTATCATTAATAGTGGTCAACCAAAACGTGTCCAATCGAGTCTCATCACTTTTTAACATTTTCAATTCGTTTTGGGCACAAGAATCCGCATATAAATCTGTGAAGTCATGTTATATCCTATCGGCTGTAATTTGGTCATTTTCAACAAGAGACTCTAGACAAGCTGCAAGTCTTTTATGGGTCAGAGCTGGCTTGAAAATCAGAGCGGGGTCCAGGCAAGATATATTCTTAGTCAAAGCATACTTAAAACGTGATCTTTCCAGCAGTTTCTCGAAGACTGTAACTATACATAAGTGTACTTCAGTTTTGAATTTAATTATTTATTCCTCAGTAAGTGACTTAGATACTTCTTTGAACGCATCTTTAGTTGTAAAGTCTAGCACAAACATTTTAGGTTTGAGAATATTGTCAGTCATTGTCTTAAGTTTCTTTTTGGTTTCTGAAAGTTTTATCTTTGCCAAAGAAGAGGCATTAGATAAAATATCTGGTTTTACGACTCAGCCTATCAAAGGATTCTTTAGTTTATACAATTCCTCGTATAAAAATAGTGTCATAGGTGCATCAGTCTGAACTCTCATCAAAAAGGGTTTTTAAATCTGACGCGAGCGAATAGAAAAACACTAATCTTCCTGCAAATAGTTTGTCAATCACCGCATCCTTAACAACCTCGAAGCTATTTGAATGAGGTGCGGTTTTGTTTTCGAATGGCGAGGGTTGTTTATGTATGAGGTTTCGGAGTTTTGCGTAGGGGGTGCTGGCACCAGAATTTGAATGAGTGGTTCATATCAGATTACCATATCATTTTCATTCAAGCACATACCAATAGGAAAGGACCATGTTTACATTTAAACAGGAAAATATTCTGCAATACCTATTTTTGTTGTGAGTGAGGATTTAATTATTAACTGTTAACCCATGAGGTTCGGATGTGAATCATTTCAAAGGATATTCAACAAACATTCTAATTCTTACAGTCAATTAATCCTTATGGTTCAAATTCGTTTGTTTAAAGTTAAATATTTGAAAGTTAGACTAAAATTCGTCTTTACTTACAGGGGTCATCTCGTTTCGCATATGCGTAATCAACCATACATTGGATGAATAAGACGCTCTATGCGTGATTTCTCCGTTGGCTAATATTTCTGAGCGAGATTAGTCAAACAGTGCTAATTATATTTTTAATTATATTGTTGATATGCATTTGGAATGAATGGTGCAAAATCTAGGGAAATGTTAATGGCTGAAGGCGACCACCGCAAACAACCCCAGGTAAAATTTGGTCGAAGGTCCCTTTAAACACACACAGGTTTCGTCCTTACGGTCAGTCAAAATGGTCACAAAACCGTGCTATTGATGTTTTCACACAAAAGAGCCTTGCCATTTGGAGAGATAACGGTCGATAATTTATGAATCGGAAGAACATAGCAGTATTGTGTATGTTTTACTGTCGAAGACAGAGTCGATATGCATAGGATATTATTATTACATATTTTATTTGTAGGATTTTATATTATTATTATACCTTTTGTAAAATTATCTCGATTGTGGAAAATAAAAACTAGGTAAAGATATAAACAGGTAGTAGGTATATATTCTACATTCTAAATCCTGATAGGGAAACGGTGTTGCGTAAAATGAACCCCCCCACCAACAACATCTTACATTCTAAATCTTACATCTTACATCAAACATTCCTAACGCAACAATTATTTTTACACGGTAGCGGTCCTGCATCGAAAAGAAAGAATGAACCTTACTTTTCGGTAAATGATAATTGATGTATGTTTACATTCAATGGATATGGCTGAAAAAATAATTGATACTGATGGCATTAAATGGTCAAAAGATGCAGGGAAACAGCAAGGGATGGCGGACGGCACATGGCTAAAATCGTTCAATGTGAAAGCTTCCATTTAGTTAAGTGCACTACTACCTATATACGGTCGCAAGGGTCCTGTCACGGTGCCGTCTTCTTCAATCGTTGGGACGGCTGTAACACGGCGACTGCCTGTTATAATTTCTTTACAGCTGAAGTGTAAGGTTCCATTTACTTCAATGGTTTACTACCCAAGAGACATGGTTTAAAGTCATACAGTGGTTTCCCAAGATAATCTTAATTATAAAGCAGATACGGAAATCATACAAACAAGATCATGGAGTAAGAATAACACCATCTTATAAACCTATTTTTCAAGCTTTATATTACTCCATTTAAAAAATCATGGTTGCTTACTGTATTAAAGAAATGGCAAATCTTATTTGTTAAGGAAAATTTCCTATGCCATTGAAAGGCAGTAGTGAAATCAATTTTTAAAACTCTAAATAGAATTCTGATGATTTTCGACCCATCAGTTTCCTCCTGGTTTCATTAAATTCCTTGAAAAACTCCCACATCATCAAATATCTGAATATCCACATCAATATTCGATTCTTGACTGCTCACAATCGGGTTTTTGGAAATCGCATTGCACCACCACAGCCTTATTTAAAATTATGATGACATTTGTAAATCGCTGGATAATAGTAACTAACCATCTTGATCTTACTGGACGTTAGTAAAGCTTTCGATTCTGTTGACACGGATACATATTAAAAATTAAATTATATTCAATGCTGTTAGCATCATTTATACGCTGATGACCTGCAGATATATCTCGATTCTACAGTTGCCTGCTTACTTGAATGTGTTCAGTACGTGAACCATGGCCTCCAACAAATTCACAAATGTAGCAAGGACAATGTTTGGAAGATAAATCTATTAAAATTCCAAGCAATTGTCATCGGGTATTCCAAGTTAATCAACCGAATTATTGGAGATATTAATGCAAAGCTCATCTTGAACAATGCTCAGATACCATTCTGTAATACTGTTAATAATATCGATGTTTGCATAAACATCTGAGGGAATGACTGAAAGAATAGACTATTTTTACAAATTTTCATGACATGCTCCATCCACGTAAGATCTTACGTGGTCAGAGCACATCTTGAAATTTTGAAAAAAAAAATAGTTTACACCTTATATTAAAATGCAAATGGTCAGTTCAATCCAAGATTTATCGCAAAAAATAGCTACTAAGATGCAACGTGCCCAGAATGCGTCTGTTCGGTTTATATTGAACTTGAAAAGGTTTTACCATATTTCCGACCCATTTAAGAAAATATCTTGGATTTTACTCAAACATCGTCAAAGAATTCATGTTCTAACATCAGCTTTCAGCGTCTTGCAAACACAAACTGCGGAATATCTCTTTTCTGAATTTGTCGCTTAGAACCTGTCCATGATTGTAATACTAGAGGGAAAAATCTATAATTTATGTTCAGCATATAAGTCGACCCAAAAAATAAGGTAACACCACTCCCCCATGTCTAATTTATAGAAAGAAAAACTATGGTATCCATAAATTTATGATAGCTTATGGAATATTTTCTGCATAAGATTAAGACACTAGATTTGTTTCTTTCAGCTGTCATGTCAACTTTTCGCCTCTGCTTAACTATTACACAAGTTTCTTTTATAGGTAATCATTCAGGCTAATAAAAATGGTTATGAAACAGAAACACAATGGTATTCAATATTTATTATAGAAATACCTTATGGTAATATAGCATGGTAATATCAAATCACAACACTGTTAAAACAACTTCCATTAATTCCTAACGCTTTGTGGAATCATTACGATTATATAAACAAAAACAAACCATGAAGTGCTTATTGAATCCAGAAACATATGATTAGGTAGGCAGTTTCATTAATAAACATTTCGTATTTCGACAATTCATTTCGTAAATGAATTCACGAAAGACCAAATATTATTCACACATCAATCTTTAACCTTACTAATAAATTTCTTCTAGCACTGGGTGGAAAGAGACTTACACTAACTTCTGTAATTCTTGAATTCTTGGTATACACAATGATTATGAGAATATTTAAATCCATTATGTAAGATTCTCTTTCTTCTTATACGAGATATTAGCTCAGATGTAAACCACTTAGGAAATCTGGATGAAAACATTTGTACTAAGGGTATGAAATGCATGTCAGTATCTATTAACATATTATGAAAGGTTTTGAAGACATCATTTACCAAGAGATTGCACATAACTACAGCCCAGTCAAATGATATGAGATGTTTAAGATTCTAAGATACATCTTAAATTATCTTTATATAAGATGACAGAATTGAAATTTTTTATGATCTTGGATATTATCAATTAACTTTTAAAATTGTTTATTAATTAGATGAATATATGTTTTATGAGATTAAATTAGCAATCCCGCTTCGACAGCGGAATAACAGAATTATTTGGCCACACACTAACCTCTATTTCCTATACCAAGGGAAATACTATCAACAGAAAGATGGAGTAGCCATGGGGTCTCCACTCTCACCTGCCGCTGCAAACCTATTCATGGAGCACTTTGAGGAGGATGCCCTCAAAACCGCTCCTTACCGACCAAAATGCTTCTTCCGTTACGTCGATGATACATTTGTGATTTGGCCGCATGGAAAGGACAAATTGGACAAAGACAAGGACGACCACCTGAAGAGTAGACATCAAAACATAAAATTCACCATGGAAATCGAAGAAAACAGCTGCCTTCCATTCCTTGATGTACTCGTCAAACGACGACCCGACGGCTCTCTAGGACACAGCGTATACCGGAAACCGACGCACACCGACCTATATCTGAACGGGAAGAGCCATCATCACCCTTCACAAAGGAGATCAGTCCTATCCACTCTAATTCATGGTGCGCAAGTCATCTCCGACCAGGATAATATTTCCAGTGAACTTAAACACCTTAGAACGACCTTCCTTCAAAATGGACATTCGACTAAGGAAGTAAACGGGGCCCTTAAAAAGGCCATTTCCAGAACTCACAAGGAGTGCAAAGAAGAGGAAGAGAAGCCGACGGCCACCGCCTGCATCCCCTATGCGGCCCCTGTATCGAGAATAATATCAAGAATCCTCACCAAAAATAACATACGGACAATCCACAAACCACCTAGAAAATTGGGAAGTCTCCTGACGAATGTAAAGGGTAAACTACACCTCAAAACACCGGGAGTTTACAGTATCCCATGTGAGTGCAGAGCCGTATATATCGGTGAAACAGCCAGGACCATTGAGACGCGGATTAAGGAGCATGACCGCCACATCAGATTAAAACAGCCCGAGAAATCGGCAGTCGCTGAGCATTGTCTGGAGCGAAAACATCAAATAAACTTTGAAGACACCAAAGTTATTTGCAAAGCCCCACGTTTTTGGGACCGGCTGATTAAAGAATCAATCGAAATTGAACTGAATGAAAATAACATCAATAGAGATGGAGGATACCCCCTCCACAAGACTTGGAAACCAATTCTCCTCAAAATCGCAGTGAGCCGTCAGCCAATAGGAGCAGACCACCGCCACGGCCAATGAAAAAAGTGAAAGGGACTTCAGTCCCCCTATATATACCGGACCTCTTCCATTACTCGGCACTTCATCCCTGAAGATTTTAAAGATTTTAGATATTACCTAATTTTACTGCCGTTTCTGGTTTTAATTATTTATTATTTTAAATACTTGTTTTACCAGTCAGATTTTAACATAATTAGAGGGCAAGATTGATAGAATGCGATTTTAATTTATTTTATATAGTCGAGATTCCCAGTGGATAAAGTTTTATTTAAAACTAGGCGCCACGAATGTAGTATCCCTGGAGTGGGGAGCAAGGACGTCATGTCATGTCACTTCATCCCTGAAGATGACTATGGAGATAATAGTCGAAACGTAGGGCCCGTTCCTGTCTGTAACCCGGTTGGAAACCCGAGAAAACTTCCTACGATAACTATACATTTTAACTAAAGGTAAGTTTCTAATCAGAATTGTTTTTGTGTATTATTTTCTTAAGAAATGGCAATGAGGAGCTATTAGTTGAAATATCCATCAAAATTTGTTGAATTTAATAGACAAACATATCAAAATGTAATATCCAGAGCAGCAAATTTAACAAAAACAAGAATAAAATTCATTTTGGAAGGAAAATCATTATTTATAAGACATTTACATTCACACTAAACATTTTCGAGAATTAAAAGGATTAAGGGTAAATATAATACAGACGTTCCCCAATTTACGAACATGTCACGTTCCACACATCTGGTCATAAGTCGGATGTATGATATGAGGTGTAGCATAGCTCACCCTCTGTGGAGGTTCATTTCAGCCATTATGAGGAAGAAAACTGACCTTGTTTGTTATTATATTGTAAGTTTATATTGTAACAGCTCATATCGCTATTTTTTAATGATTTTATCAGTAATGTCTTTCCTTAAAATATTACAGCTGAGCACAAGACCTTCAAAATAATATGAATACGAGTGATTTAGTCACCAAATATTTTTTCCAAAAGTTGAGAAATAATAGATTGATGATGAACGCGGAAACAAATACTGAATTAAATTCATATCGCTAACTTCTATCGATGAAAACATGCTCCTAAATCCCAATGAGTATGAAATCGTTGACTGTAGTTGAAGTTTAAGTTTGCGTATCACTATCTCATCGTTATTTATCAAACATTTACATGGTATATTTATATCCCAAACAGTATGCAATACAGACTTCCTCAGACTAGCTTCTCTGACGCACAGACCAAATGTTTTAGGCGCATACTATCTCATTACTGAAAATAGAGTCAAAAATATCTCAAAGAGTTTTGTTTATTCAACTGAGCAGATTTTAAAATACTGAATATCCAGTATGTAGTTTGACCGCGCTAGAAGAATTTGCCGAGGGTATCCAATACATAGTTCGATGCTGGAAAAATAAGACATTGCCAGACATACTTTCAAAATAATATAGATTTATTAAATAGAACATATCAAAATCCATATTGAGAAAACTTTTACTAGACCACTTTTCTCAATATGGATTTTGATATTATTAATAACTACCACAAAGTTATGCCTGATTCCGTTTCGTTTAAACAGAACATACTGTAATTGACATATAACTATTAAAATTTTCAAATGTATCATGTTTGAAGTTGTATTTATTTCACTTCAATAGTCTGTTCACGAGAACCGTTACTTTCAAGGCATGAAGTTCTGTTTTAATTAGAAGATGAACTTAAGTTGGAGGAAAACACAGGGAAAACATCATCAACATCTCCATCATAGGTTGCGGTAGATTTACTAGTGCAGGGTATCTGTGATGTAGGCGGCGTTACAGAAGTTGGCATATGCAGATCCTTTTTAAAGAAATTGTCTAGTCTAGTCTGGACAGTGATTCATTTTTTCTCGTTATAAATTTCTTTATAACATCTGAGAGCCACCTCAATAATTCTCTCCACTTTCTTAAATCGTGCTGTATTTGCATCCATACTTTCAATTGTCTGCAAACCTTCATTGAATTTACTAAAGGCCAGGGCTAATTTTTTGCAGAAAATGTTTTTGGGCACACAGTTCCATCGTCCTTTTCCTCTAACTCAGCTACATTGGCAGCATTTAACTCTTATCAATTCTTCATTAGTCAATTCTTTATCATCAGCTTCAATAAGTTGAATTATATCCCCATTTTCCACTTCTAAATTTAATTCTTTTACCATAAACACTAGTTTTTCAGATATGTCTTCAAATTCTTTCCCTTCCTCAAACCCTTTAAAAGGATGTAGGTAATTTTTAAGCACTTTCTTCCGAATGCCTTCTATGCATTGTTCAGACACTTCCTTCCATGCAGCAGCTATGTTATATATGGTATGAAGTATATTATACCCCTTCCAAAAGTCTTTCAAAGTCTGTTTATCATTTTTTGTTGATTCTATAGCCATTGCAAAGGTGTTTCGAAGATAGCACCTATGCTGTAAAATTTGCAATTGCCCCCTGATCCATGGGTTGGATGAGAGATGTGGTGTTGGGAGGCACAAAAACAACTTTTACATTTGGTTGGAGATCATTTAAATACGTTGGATGGAGCATTATCTTAAATTAACAAAATCTTAAAAGGAATGTCTTTCTCTAAACAGTAGGCTTTTACTTCTGGGATAAAACACTTCATCAACCAATCTTCGAACAGAGCAAGGGTCATCCATGATCTTCTATTCAACCGAAAATACACTGGTAGACTTTCCTTACTAATATCCTTAAAAATGCTTGGTTTTTCCCTACGGTGGATGAGAAGGGGCTTCAATTTATATCCCACAACATTTCCTCCCAACAAGACCGTTACTCTATCTTTAAACGCTTTATATACTGGCATACTTTTAGCATATGAATTTAGGTACTCTCTGGCATTCTCTTCCAAAAGAGGCCTGTCTCAACAACATTAAATATTTGCTCAGGTAAGAAATTGTGACTTACTAGCAAATTATCCTAGCCTATTATCCTGTTCCTGTATACCCGAAACTTGTCAGCACTGGCCATCTCTACACTTACTTATGTAATAGGGAGGTAAACAAATTGTTTTATATTTATTTAAATGAAATAATACTATGAAAAATTAACAGTCGCAGTGGAAAGAACATTGAAATCTCAAATTTAGGGCCGTAAACAGCGCATGAAAATTCTGATTTTCGGAGGGTTGCTCAAACGCTCCGAAGTTAACCGAAGAGTTCTGAAGATATGCTGACATCATATAAGCCGATCACCGCACTACGATGCAGCAACAGCCAACGAGAATGGCTTCATAGGATTTTCGGAAATATTTTTTTGGTATTTTCCGGAAAATTGGAGAGTTGAAATTCGAGGAATCGCTGGAAGCCATGCATTTCCAACAAAAATTACAAAGACACCCTAGAAAATTATCCCATGAATGAATTTACGGAGTTATTTTGTATACAGTGTATATATTCATTTCCAGTGAAAAAAGGTTGCTTGTGGCATATTCAGTACAAAAACCTACTGCGTTACGTGTTTGTGAAAAGTTTTTCTCACTCTTCACGATGAATAGTGTCCAATTTCTGAAAGGGATTAATTTTTCCTGTATCTCTATTGAATGAAAATGGGCAATAAAAGAAGTAGGGAGGCCTATTCCTTTGCTGAACTTATCTCTGAGTCAGAGTAGCAGAGGTAGGCAATACTGCTGAGTGTTTAAGCCACACATATATGAGAGAAACAGTTGGATTTGTGGCTGCGACTCTTCCATTAGTCTATACTGTTTCCCTTGTTTGTTCTTTGCGAAAGACAAGGACCCAACCAGAGAAAATATTGATGTATTCAAATCAGGGCCTTTATCTCAAAAAAATATTCTGTGATAGTCCTGCCAAATACTTCAACCTTGAATAAAACAATATAAAGTAATTGATATCTATTCTTATGATTATATTTTATATTGACTATATTGATAACAAATTAATGCAACTTGAATATTAAAAGGTATTTTGGTCTTTAAAAATACATGCGGAGAAATATGAAGCGAGAATTTAAATAAAAACAAAATTTTCGTGAATGTGGGGATTTTGTACAAGAAAGGCACTTATTGATCCAACCCAAAATATTTATTTCTACTGCATTTATCCAAGATTGTTTTTACTGCGTCCATGTAAGCAGAGGCAATATTCTAGTATGAGCCAGAATACTTAACCAGTTCGCAGCCACTTAAAAAAATTCGAATTTTGAAGTGAACCCCCTGTTTTTTAGTAACGCGCCGTCACTGATTTTAAGTCAAAAGTACGACTGGTGTCTTAGATATGAGGATTATTGCAATATGACCCTGTATTTTGCTTGAAAGCAAATACACGCTACGTCTAAAGAACGAACGATGGTATTTTTATGTTTCATGAGTGATACTTTCTGTAGTTTCTGCTGGTTGCTTATGTGATGCTGTTGAAGAATTGCAAGAGATTACATCAATAGATTAATGCGCTTTGGATTGCGATATGGAAATGTACATTTAATATTGTTCATGTTTATGAAGGACTACAACTGCCAAACATGAAAGAAAGTGTCTTTAGTAGGAGAAATGATTCTTATTCGACACTTGCCAGTATATATATGAAGTTTTCAGCTAAGAAAACACTTCCAAACGTAAAAATTTCTCAGAAAGGATCACCCAAAACACAGCTCTATCACGGAATCAACTTGCCAAACAGCACGCTTTCACCGCAGCGCCGCTTGCCTTCAATACCTATGATGTCACAGCTAACAGTACTCGGCTTCCCACTGAAAACCTTCCATTTCAAAAGTGTTCAAATTTCACGAAGCATTAAAAAAATTAATATGGCAGTAATTTACAAATAGTTTTCACTGTTGATATCTATTCAACTTATATTATCATTTCTAAATATTAAAATGCACATTTTCACATGAGGTTTACCTCCCTATTGGGCACGTTCTTTAAACCAATTAAACCAGCCATGGCTAGCACTGAAACTTTCCTCACAACCCTCACCCATTTCCTTTTTTAGGTCCTCAAACAGACTTCGTGCTTTTGCTTGTATTGTTCGCAGACCCGTTTCTGGATTTGATCATCAATCCAAATTACAAGTAAATTCTCCATTCCTTGGATGGGGCCACGGGGATTACAAGCGTTCATTTGTCATAGTTCTGTCCTCCGCAGCCTTTTCCCGCACCGAGGGAAGGACGCCCCTGGAGCCAATACTAGCAACGAAGAGGTGTTTAGGCCTCTTGAAAAACAGCTAATTTTGAATTTCCACTGGGCACGATGTTCGTCTACGGTCGTTAGAACGTGGGTAAGTGATTTCAAATAGCAGAGTACATTTGTGAGACTGCGTTGAAAATATTCCCGTCGACAAATAATTTTTCTAGCGGAAAGATTATATGTATTATTCAGCAAAATGAATTGACGAGTAAAACCAGCAAATAGTTATTCCTGACTGTGGCATTGAAATTGATAAAATATTTACTAAAAACAGTAATTTTGCGACCGAAAAAGGATGGGAAAAAAATCTAATTATTTCGGTATCGAACCAGGAAACTCCTACCTCATAGCTGGAGCCATTGGCTTAGGGGCTAACGCTAGGCTAACGTTTTGCAATAAATTGAAATTAGAAATTGACGCTGATTTTTAAACACATTATACAAAGAAACTAGGAAGTGTTGGTTTAAACAGTTATAGAGTAGTTACAATATGCCAAATACAATATATAATAATATATTCGCCTAATACAATATACAGGCCATCTGTTATACTTTGGCAAAAAGAATCCGTCCCACCTCCACCTTATGGAGAGTCGCTCCCATATATGGGGCCTTCTCTTTTTTTGTTATTGTAGTTGCCTTTGATGGTGTACTTCTTTTCACAGCATCCATTATTCGATCACCGTCCTTTATAATGTGCTAACCGAGGACTTCGAAAGATTAAATTTCTGAGCTAAGGCAATCACTGTTTCTCCTGCTTGATGCTGAGTGACAATGGTTTGCTTTTGCCCTAAATCGATGGCTTTCCCTTTTCTTTTAGTACCATCCGTAATATCACTGTACCTTTTCCACTTGGAAGACATGGGTTTAATTCCAACTGTCTATAAAATTAAATTTTATCAAAATTAGAAGAGAATGTAAATTTTAAGAGCATGTAATTATCCAAATTATTTCAACAAAAAATGGTATGCAAATAAATTTTATTATCAAAAGAGGATAATGGCAGGGTTTCCCAAACTGTGCTCCGCAGCAGCCTCTCACGAATTCATTTGTCGTAGAGTACACGCAAGGGTATAGGCCACGGCGTACCGCAGCCTATGACCTGAGTTGTACTCTATGATACCCTGGGGAACCGTGAGGCACTAGGTTAATATTATTATATAATACATTTATAATAGAATATAATAATTAGGTTGTGACAGGGTGCCATGAAAAAGATTAAGTGCGACTCAAACTGAAAAGTTTGGAAACCCCTGGGTTATGGAACAGTTAGACATATATGTAAACTTACTCTTTTTTAAATATCAGAATTCGTCAAATAGTAAAGATAAATGGTTCGTAGGTTCCCATGGCAATCGAGCTAGCGCTGCCTAAAAAACTAGTTTAGGCCTAACTAAAAAACTAGAGAAACAATGACCAAATGGAAACTAAACAAGATAGCTCAGACTCCAGGATAAGAAATGAAACATGAGACTTAAACATATAAAATTGCCGCTTTCTGTTACAAAGTAGTCTTTAGTAAAACTTTGTACGCAATAATAAGAGCCATACAAAATGAAAATTTTGTTACAATTTTATCGTAGTTAGAAATTACACTTTTCAAAAGATTTTGGTCGTAACTTCGGACATTCGTAAGTTGGACGTTCCTAAGACAGGGAGCGTTTGTAGTAATGTACGAGTAAAATGTTGCTTGCATACTGCAAGCATATTAATAACACTAATTTCAAGTCGGCTTCATATCGTGAGGGTCTTCAATAGAAAAAAAAAAGTATTGAAAATATTCTTAAAATTTGCAGCAATTTATCAGTCCGGCATCAAACCCGAGTCTTCCTGGTGAACTTACTATGCAACAGAACAGAAGATCACCATCTCTAACTATGTGTGAAAATTCAAGCAGAAATATTGGCTGCAACTGCCTCAAACGACGTTCTACTTTTCACGAATGTAAATGGCTCTCTGGATACGAACCAAGGACGATCTTGGAAATCTAAAACATGTTCTTGGAATGCATCTTTGATTTCTATCTATAAGCCAAATTTCAAGTTTCTATATTATTGGGAAAGGGTTCAAAATTATTCATAAAAATCTGATCAACTAATGATTGTAGAGATGCCTGGTGTCGAACCCAGGACACATTTGTAGCTGTGAATGCAAAGTTTGACTTATAAGAACTTGATCTTATTTTATGCAAAGTTTGAAGTCGATATGATGCCGGGAAGTACCAAAAATTTGTTTCCGTTACCTCCATCAGAAATGCAGTGAGGAATGTAAATGGCCCTCTGGGATTGAACCAAGGACCATCAGTGAATTGCTAAAATTTGATTATGAAATATATTGGATTGGATAATTGGACCGTTGTTATTTTTAGTATACATCAACGACCTCAGCAATCACATTGAAAGCAATGTTAGGATATTCGCAGACGACACAGTCATTTACAGGGAAATAGTTAGTTCAGAGGATAGATTAACCCTTTCGAACGACTTAGACAGAATTATGAATTGGTGCGATGATTGGCAATTAGAGCTTAATGTAGAAAAGTGTTCGGTAGTTAACTTCTTCGAAAGTAAATCTATAATAAATGATTATTCTTATAGTCTCCGAGGGGTAAACCTAATGACAGTAGAATCGGTAAAGTATCTTGGAGTAACTCTCACGAATAATCTATCATGGAGTGCCCACATCCGAAATATATGTGGAAAAGCACTTAAGAAACTCGGCTTCGTTAAAAGAATAGTCGGTAGGAGCGAAGAAAAGGTTCGCGAGCGATGTTACTTAGCGTTAGTTAGGCCTCACCTTGAGTATGCATGTAGTGTATGGGACCCCGCCGAGAAATGTCATATTCGGGATTTAGAAAAAGTACAACGAAAGGCGATACGATTTGTAAAGAATTGCTACGATAAAACAGCGAGTGTCACTCAGATGTTACAGGACGCGGGATGGGAATCATTAGAAGATAGAAGAAAAATTCAAAGGATAAATTTATTAAATAAGTTCAGAGAAATTACGTTTTCAGATGATGTAACCGATATAATGCGACCCCCCTGTTATATGGGCCGTGCTGATACTGCCCGAAAGATTAGGGAAATAGATGCTAAAACGAATCGTTTCAAAAATTCATTTTTTCCGCGAAGTATACGCGAAAGCAACCGTTTAGGAAAATAGAGTCAAGGTGCTTGCACCCCCTGCCATACGCCGAAAGGTGGCTTGCAGGGTTCTTACATAGACATAGACATATATTTATGATATCTAACCCCATTCCGAATTTCAAGTTTTCATACCATCAAGAAGAGGTCCAAAAAAAATCTTTAAAATCGCCACAATGCATTTTAAACGACCAATTTTTGCCCCCACCTAGCATCGAAGCATGGACAATATTCGAAGATGTCTTTCTGATTTTCGTTGGTTATGCACCGCTTCTAGCGATCCCTTGAATTTCAACTCTCTACTTTTCCAGGAAGTGCCTCAAAGCAATTTTCGAAAATCCCTACCATGTATTCTTATGGAGAAAATCGTGACTGAAATCGATTCCAGAAGGCCCCAAATTCGCGATTTTCTCCATAAGAATACATGGTGGGGATTTTCGAAAATTTTTAAATAATAATTTAAATGTCGTTTGAGGCAGTTGCAGCCAACATTTCTGCTTATTTTTCACAGATAGTTAGAGATGGTGATCTTCTGTTTTTCTGCATAGTAAGTTTACTAGGAAGATCCGGGTTCGATGCCAGACGATTAAAATTCAGTGAATTTTGAAAATATTTTCAATCCTTTTTTTTTCTTTTGAGGACTGTCCTGATATGAAACTAGTGTTGTCGATCTGCTTGTAGTATGCAAGCTACATTTTACTTATAATAGAAATGAATGAATATATAGGTATATCCAGAGAAACGTCTATATATAATAGATATAAAATAAGATGATAAAGGATGATTAAGCTCACTAATCATTATCCCATTGATGAAAAAATATTACTCTTGCTATTTTAGCTGTAGTATTGTGTAGAATGAGAAGACTTATAATCTTGTATCAATCTTGTATATGAGCAAACTTCCAAAAATAAAATGCAAAATTTTCATTTTTTAGATGTCTGTTTAATTCATCACCACCAGGTTATTGTAATTACTAAGAGGTACTAGGCCAATTGATTAGAATTAAGAATTACTTTAATTTTGAAAAATTATGAAATGGGCATTCTATTCAATAAATCTTCTCAATAAATAATAATTTCACTATATCACTCATTAGGAAAGATCTTGTATTTTCCCAGTGAATATGATGCAGGAAGGTTTGATGGGTTTCCTGCCAGGTCAAATCTTTGGTTGCAACCAATAAGAAAAGGGAATGGAACCAAGATTAGCATGTACAAACCCTGATATTTCAGCACTTCATCCTGAAGATAGCCGGAAGGAGCCGAAGCTTCGACTACTAGCAAAGATTTGACCTGGCAGAAAATCCGTGTTACCTTCTTGCATATCACTCATTGCCCAATATAAGAATGTATCATATAATGAAAAGAATATAATGAAACAAATTCTTCTAGATGATGGAAATGAAGAATAACCAAGCACAAGAAAGTGTGTGATTCAAGGTTGTACAAGAAGTGAAAATAGTGGCATGATGGGAATACAAACTGGACAACTGCCTGGAAAGTGCAAGACCTGGGTTCAAGTCCCAGTTATGTCACTATTTTTCACTTCTGGTACAACCAAAATTCTTCTAGACTGGCACTCCTTTAAATCTGGGAATCTTGGTGACTGGGGAACATTAAATATAAGAGTATGATTTAAAACAGAATAAGGTTCGAATACTTCATAGGTCAGCTTCTTTCTTTAAAGTCATACATGCAGACCATGCATCATCTCATGAAGCATTAGCTCAAAGCAACTTACTGAGCAAAGGTCCTAGAGCAGCTGATGGAGATAAGGAAGGGGATTTGAATATCAAACAGCATCCTCGAAGAGCAAAGCCTCCTTCTTCTTTAGCAACAGGGCATTTGTTCAGGGAAAACAAACGAGGAACTCCATCACCATGGACTCCACCTTTTTACAAATAAAATTAGAAGTAAGATAAGCTTTTGCAGTTCCTTAAACTAGAACAAAATATTCTTCCTTTTTTAAGAAGCAATTCAGATATTCTCTTTTAAAGAAGAACCCAAGAGACAATGAGGGACTACAAATTTTCAAAACGTTATGCTTAATTTATTACTTTTACTTTATTAATTGTGTTAAAAAATGAATCCTTTAATGTAAAATTGTTAGTACATATTGAATATTAAGTTTCTTGATATTTTAAATTCTGTTAGTTTTATTTCCCTTCGTGGGCCAAGAGAATTTTGTTGCTAGAAAAATTCCATCGCTTCAAAGGGTGTCTGTTTTTTCATATTTCTTATCAAAAAATGTGAATCATTTACTAAATTATGTAATAATTGATATCAGCTGCATTGTTGCATTTAGATAATATGACAAATTTCATCAACTGAACCATTATTCTCTGATGGAAATCCTAGGACGGCAAAGCAATAATTCATACGCACCGTTTAATCCTTTTTAGTTTTAGTAAAGGTTTGAACATTAATAAATAATATGCAAGAAAAGATACTTTGGTAGGGCCAAGTTTAAAAGCTCATTCAGGCAGCATTCCATACAAATTATAGAGTTTTATTTGATTCCTAACCAATTCTGAAAAAACTAGCACAATAAAGTGAAATATGATGAAAAATACCAAAATATAAAGTAAGAGAAGAATGGCACAATCTAGATCAAATACAGAACTGTCCAAAAACTGGAAGCCTGATCTAGAATATGAGAGAGAGCTGACGATACAAACTGAGAAATTTCACTCACCTACAATAGTGTATGTCTCACTCCCTTTCAAGGAAGCTGTGATCTGAATCACTTCTTCCAGTGAGTCTTTGACAGCCTGTACTGACGCTTTCAAACCCTCCGTCTCTGCTAGGTTGGAGGCACTCACTAGATTGGCCTCAGGGAATCCTCCTTCTGAGAGAATGCCCACTATCACACCTCCTCTAATTAGGTCAGCAATAGTAGATAATCTGGCACCTGAACAAACCATAAAATCATTCAATTAATTTTGGACACAAAACTCACAACACACCAACCACCAGCGCCAGGTCTAAGTAACTCAGTAACTGCTAAATGATAAAGCTTTAATAGGAGATATATGTAATAATTCAGATTCTTTAAACTGTTTACCAGAGAATTTGCTTTATTTTTGAATTCTACACAATTAAGTCAGCTACTCATTGGATTTTGTTAAGGACGTGCATCTTGCTACTGTTCAGATTGTAGAAGGGTGTCAGAGTGGAGATGGGATACGCGTAGATCGAGCATAAATGTGTTATGACTTGTTGCATTCTATCGATGCATCTAGTGTCTATTACGCGAAACATCCTTGTGCTGCAAAAACCCACTCCAAGAGTTATATTTCCCATTTTAGGTTATATTTTTCTTTGCAAAAAGGTGAGTAGAACATTTTTCGTATTCAAAATCATAAGTATTCGACAAAAATGTTTATGTAAATTGACGTAATTCGAAAAATATCATCTCATTATTGAAATGTGAATAAAGCTATATATTTCATGTTTCATTCGTAGAGAAATGGGTCGAAAATCAGAGCTGATTGTAGAGAAACGAGCAGTCATTCTGGCACTACATGAAGAAGGTTATTCAACGCGAAAAATTCCTTCTAATTGTAATGTTTCTAAAAATGCAGCCATGAGAGCCTTACAAAGAAAGAGCAAAACAGAGTGTCATCAGAGTGGTCATCGTTCTGGGAGGCCTAAAACTACGTCAAAACAAGAGGACAAGTTCATCTGTGTTGTAAGCAAGAAAAATCGTTCTCTCACAGCCCCCGAAATTTGCAAACAGCTCAACTCCGCGCGCGAAGCACCAGTATCTGTTTCGACAGAACAGCGACGTCTACGAAATTATGGCTTGAAAGGATGCGTCACCGCTAAAAAACCACTACGCAAGCAAAACAAAGTTAAAAGATTGAATTGGGCTGAAAAACATAAAGATTGGACAACTGAACAATGGTCTAAAGTCTTGTTCACGGACGAATCAAAATTTGAAATTTTCAACAAACGAGGCCGACAATATGTTCGTCGTTTGATTGGCGAACGCATGATTAACCAATGTGTGATCCCCACAGTCAAGCATGGTGGAGGGTCAGTGTTAGTCTGCGGATGCTTTGCTGGGGACATTGTTGGTGACATTGTGAAAATTCAGGGTATCATGGACAAAAAAGACTACCGCAACATTCTTCACCGGCACGCTTTTCCGTGTGGGAAAAGAACTGTGGGTTGCAGAGTCGTTTTTTTGCAAGATAATGATCCTAAACACACTTCTAAATTTTGCCGGGATTACATCGCAGCCAAAGAGAAGCAGAAAGAACTCAAATATATATATATTATATATATATATATATATATATATATATATATATATATACGAGTAAAATGTAGCTTGCATACTGCAAGCAGATCGGCAATACTAATTTCATATCGGCATCATATCGGGACGGTCTTTAAAAGAAAAAAAAAAGGATTTAATTTTTTCTTAAAATTCGCTGAAATTTCATCGTCTGGCATCGAACCCGGGTCTTACTGGTAAACCTACTATGAAACACAATAGAAGATCAACATCTCTAACTATGTGTGAAAATTCAAGCAGAAATATTGGCTATAACTGCCTCAAAAAACATTCTAATTTTCACTAATGTTAATGCCTCTCGGGACTCGAACCAAGGACGATCGTGGAATTCTAAAAAATGTTTCTGATAGATATTTATGATCTCTATCTATATGCCGAATTTCAAGTTTCTATTTTAGTGGGAAAGGTTTCAAAATAATTCCTAAAAATCGGATCAAATTCTGATTTCAGAGACACCTGGTGTCGAACCCAGGACGTATTGCAAGCTGTGAATGCAGAGTTTGATTTGTAAAGACTTACTCTTGTATCAAGCAAAGTTTGAAGTTGATAGCATGTCGGAAAGTACCTAAATTTTGTTTCCGTTGTCTCCGTAAGAAATGCATTGAGAAGTGCAAATGGCCCTCTGGGATCGAACCAAGGACCATCAGCGAACATGTAAAATTTGATTATGAAGTATATTCATGATATCTATCCACGTGCCGAGTTTCGAATATCCATGTTATCGGGAAAGAATCCAAATAAAATGTTCAAAATCGCCGTAATGCATTTTAAACGGCCGATTTTTGCCCCGACCAAGCATCGAACCATGGACTATATTCTAAGATGTTTTTCTGATTTTCGTTGGATACGCACGGCTTCTAGCGATCCCTCGAGTTTCAACTCTTTCTCTCCCCGGGAAGTACCTCAAAAAAATTTTCGAAAATCCCCGCCATGTATTCTTATGGAGAAAATCGCGACTTTGGGGCCCTCTGGAATCGAACCCATGACCCTGAGGATCAAAATCGCAATTTTTCTGGCGGTTACACGTTATGGCCAATACGTCGTAAAAATTTCAAGTCAATCACGCTGGTGGTTTAGGCTGTGAATTAGTATCCTATCTATCTATCTATCTATATAGGTATATACATGAATGAATCCGGAGAAGCATCTATATATAATAGATATATATATATATATATATATATATATATATATATATATATATATATATATATATATATATATATATATATATATATATATATATATATATATATATTTATATTTTTGATTCTTCGAATTATATAAAAAAGGGATTGAAAATATTCTTAAAATTCGCTGCAATTTAATCGTCTGGCATCGAACTCAGGCCTTCCTGGTGAACCTACTATGCAGCACAACAGAAAATACCATCTCTTTCTTTGTGTGAAAATTCAAGCAGAAATATTGGCTGCAACTGCCTCAAACGACGTCCCACTTTTCAATAAGGTAAATGGCTCTCTTCACAAAATTTCAAATCAATGACGTTTGTGGTTTAGGCTGTGAATTAGTATCCTATCTATCTATATCTATTATATATAGATGCTTCTCCGGATTCATTCATATATCATACATATATATATTCATATATATATATATATAGAGAGAATACAAACTCACAGGCTAAACCACAAGCGTCATTGGCTTGAAATTTTTACGACATATAGGCCATAACGTGTAACCTCCAGAAAAATTGCGATTTTGAACCTCAGTGTCATGGGTTCGATTCCAGAGGGCCCCAAAGTCCCGATTTTTCCCGTTTAAATGCATTGCTTTGATTTTCAGGAATTAAAAAAAAATACTTTCCGGATAGGTAGAGAATCAAAACTCAAGGAGCCTATATATATGGTCATGATCTATCGAAAACATAATTGAGTTTTACGGAAAATATCCTGGGTTCGATGCTAGGTCGAGGCAAAAATCGGCCGTTTAAAATGCATTGTAGCGATTTTTAAGATTTATTTTGGACCCCTTCCCGATGGCATGGAAATTTGAAATTTGGCATGGAGTTGAAGATCATAAATATATTTAATAATCGAATTTTACATATTCGCTGATGGTCCTTGGTTCGATCCCAGAGAGCCATTTACATTCCTCAATGCATTTCTTATGGAGATAATAGAAAAAAGTTTTAGGTACTTCCCACCATGATATCGACTTCAAACTTAGTATGAAATAATATGCAGTCCTAATAAGTCATACTGTGCATTCACAGCTACCAATATTTCCTGTGTTCGACACCAGGCGTCTCTACAATCAGTAAATTATCCGATTTTTAAGAATTAATTTAAATCCCTTCCCAATAATATTAAAACAAGGAAATTAGGTATATAGAGAGAGAAAATAGATACATTTCAAAAACATGTTTTAGATTTCCTAGAACGTCCTTGGTTCGAATCTAGAGAGTCATTTACATTATTGATAAGTAGGACGTCGCTTGAGGCAGTTGGAGCCAATATTTCTGCTTGAATTTTCACACAAAGTAAGAGATGGTGATTTTCTGTTGTGCTGCATAGTAGCTTCACAAGGAAGGCCTAGGTTCGATGCCAGACGATTAAATTGCAGCGAATTTCAAGAATATTTTCAATCCTTTTTTTTTCTTTTTAGGACCGTCCAGATATGATGCCCATATGAAATAAGTGTTGTCGATCTGCTTGCAGTATGCAAGCTACATTTTACTCGTATATATAAATGAATGAATCCGGAGAAGCATCTATATATAATAGATTAAAAATGCATCAAACCTTTATCACAGCATATGAAATTAGGACTGTAAACAAATATGTTTTCGATTTAAACAATGGTCATTGCCATAGATTTAATCTTTGAAATGAGAACAAAAAAATTCAATAAATTGGCACTCAAACTAAAATTTGCAAATTCCGTGTCGGAATGTTAAAATCAGTCGCAATAAAATAAAACTTTGATCTTTTAGACCTAATATAGACCAAGTCCCACTGCTTTAACTATTACTTTTCCACATTTTAATCAACGAAAGAAATTTGCTCTGCATGGACATTTTTCGTTTCCCCTGTTTAAATACATTGAAAAATATAATCGTCTCTGGGCTCAAACCTAGGTCAAAATCTGGGAATTTTTGATTTTTCCCAGCTCGACTGTGATGATTGGTATTTTCAGGAATTTGTATGAATCAGTTGGATTGCAGCTTTATATATAGTAATGAATCCGGAGAAGTATCTATATATAATAGATATCACAAAGGTCCATCAATGATTAAGGAAGGGATTGAAAATTTTCTTAAAAATCATCAAAATTTATTTTATATAGGAGAAATTTGCACCAACCTAGCATCATACTCAAGCGCATTTTGAGACAGTTTTATAGATATAAATAAAATACAGGGCGTTCTCTGGGATCTCTATGATTTTTAATTACCTATCCTACAGGGATGTAGCTGAAAAAAAAAGGATTGAATATATTCTTAAAATTCAACGCAATTTATTTTACATAAGAGAAATTCGCAGTAATTTGGCATCAAACTCATGCACATTTTATGAAAATTTTATAGATATATAATGAACAGCATGTTTTCTAGGACCACTGTGATTTTGATTTCTCTATCCTAGCAATGTAGCTGAAAATATTTTCAAAACTGTATTATAAGTAATTGGAGATTCCCACCATATGGTTCAAATAGTAGAGACGCCTTCTGTCGAACCTATGATGCATCGGAAGATGTGAATACATATATCCCTTGTAGATATAAAACTGATTAAATTCAAATTAACTCTGTTATCCTTATATGAAATGCAAAGGGTAATGTACATGGGATGCTCCCTGGGATTAAACCAAGGACCGTCAGGGAAAAAAGCATATACAAAATGTATTTATGATCTCTATACACCAGCCAAGTTTTAAGTTTCAATGTTATTGGGAAATGCTTTAAAAAAATCATAAAGTTGGTAATAATATCTAATTTTGGAGACCCCTAAAGGAACCCAGGAGGAATTGGCAGATGTGTATACACAATATAACTTAGTAGGACTTGATCTTATTCACTGCAAAGTTTGATTTTGGTATCATACCGAGAAGGACCTGAAATAAGACTGTTATCCCCATGCATTGAGGAATGTAAATGACTCTCTGGGATCAAACCAAGGTCAATAAGAGAAACGTTAAATAGCAAACATATGTGCTAGAGCCTCCTCTTTAAAAATGCATTGACAAAACATTGGAAATCCAAAAGTCATTTTTTGAGTTTAGGCCAGCGAGAAGGGTCTAAACAAGGGAGAAGAAACAATACTACTTCGCCCTCGTTAATAGGCAAAGTCAACAACAATATCCCTTGCGAGTATTACAAAGTATGTGGTTGGGAACCGTGGCGTAACTAAGCATTCCCAACAATGCATTCCGCAAAAACATAGGTCCTTTTCCCCATACCTCACCCCTTATCTCTCTTCCCAAAAAGATATTTCCCTGACCCCTCCTTCTCCCCCAACCCATCACAATATTTAAACTGTTGAAAATAATTTTCTGTACCAAAAGCTCGATCGTCAGTAATCAGTTGTCAATAAAAAAATCGAGCAGAAAATTAAAAAAGTGTTATTTCTTCATTACTTCAATGGTTTTCCACAAAGTAACGCCTGAACATTTAGATTTCATCCTGAATTCTCATTATATGCCTTCTAAAGTCACCTCTTTTGCAAATTGAGGTGCTGTAAGTTTTAGTGGTACCCTTCTTCAATATGAAGGGAGAGGAGACTGACTTACCCTCCACAGTGATGTTTATGTTGGCGGAACAAAGGGCAACCTTCTTTCCAACTTCAGAGTGAATGAGGGCGTGCGCAAGTCGACCCAAGGCCCTTGCCGCTGCAATCCATGGTGCATTCTCAGACGACATAGAGGCACTAAGAAGAGGAGCGTTTACCACACCTGTGACAGTTCCTCCCTGAAATAAATCGGAATTCAAGCGATTCTTAACAGAGATGCAACATTGTGTTCCAATCCATGAAAGTGGATTTTTTGAGTACAAGAAGTGACAATCCAGAAGTTATGTGGATCCAAATCAAACATCTCTTCAAAGCGAAGCTTAAACAAGGAGTGAAAAATTGTGACATGACTGGGACTCAAACCAAGGTCTCCCACTTTCCGGGCAGGTGTTCTTGGGCTTAAAGCGCACGCTTCCTCGTGCTAAGTAAAATTTCATGTTCAAGTTTTAGGTCATGAGGGCATTTAATTAAAGGAAAAAAAGAGGAATTTTCATCAAGAATTCACTTGCAAAAGGTCCCCTTTATTGAATGTTTAGATGGTTTATCTTTGCAAACGGTATAAAGAGAGGTGGATTATGAAATATGTTAACCCCCAAGAATAGGAATGGATCTCTCAGGTTATTTTCCTTTGTCTGTCAAGTCCAATATTTTTAGTTGGATCCTCATTCCCTTCAAAATCAGCTACCAAAAGCTTTTAAGAGGGAATGACACTTATCAGGTTAGGAAAGAGGATATTTGCTTAATTCCTGAGTTGGAATGTTATGTAGGGAAGAAATCAAAATCACTATTTGAGCAACAACACTTTTCATAGCAATGAATAAGGGGTGACCCAGAGATTCTGAATCAAAACCCTGAGATTTAAGAAAGTGATTAGATTTTGAGAGTGATTCTTGAAACTGAGTTAAAATGGTTTGCTTTCTCAAAATTAGATATTTGAAAGAGCATTAAGTATTTACGTAACCTTTCATTTGAGGTATAAATACATATATAATGGAATAAACAAAATGGAAAACTTTTTAATTTGATATAATACATGATGTATGAAATCTGTAGTATGATAAAACACAAATATAATATTAGCATCCGTACCCCCTACTATCCCAACCTTCTGGTTAGTCAAAGCTTCATAAGTATGAATATCAATATGTGCTCTGTAATTTTAAGCTTATCCTCACTCATGCGCAAACTTTCATCATTCATAAATACCTTAGCTAAAAATATATTACTTTCGACTCCAGTATGGTGTCTGTTAAGTTTTTTAATTTATTTCTGTGTGCGACATATGTCTGAGTGATATTTCAAATGGAGTAAATGCAGAAGAAATGGAAAAGAACTCATTGAATAACTAAATGCACTTGATTAAAATGAGTCTGAACCAATGTTGCAGTGGGGGGAAAGGGTTGATCCACCAAGAGGGTTAAATTACTTAAGGAAGATATATACTTTATATAAAGGAAAACCAGGGAAATGGCGCCACCTTACAGGAATTGATTTTTCTACAGCTTGCCAAATACGTTTTACGGTAAATGGAAATACTGAAAAGCTTAATTCACTTGCCTGGAATCTGAATGAATTCAACTGATATCGTATCTATTGAAAAAAATACTTTATACGTAAATACAGCCCCCCAAAAAAGGGGGGGTAAGGTCAAAAAGGGAAAAACTTACAACAATAAAGAGAACCACCAGCCGAATGGAGCATGCAGTCTATAAACAGGGTAAACAAACCTCAGTGTACCAAGGTGTAAACAGCTGAGAGCCAAAGTCAAAGAGATCAAAATGCTGGGAGTCAAGGGATAAAATCCAAGTGAACTTAACTCCACTTAGATTTGTCCGAGCAGTGTATTTAAAAACGGCTGAATGCCAGTGTCAAAAGAATCCGTCGGAAGCATACAACCACCCCACCTAAAGGTCTGATTGTAAAAGTGTAAGTTTAAAAGAAGCCTCCCAAAAGGTGAAAAAAAAAATCCAAAGGATAAATCAACCAAGAAACCAACAAAGATCCTGTCATCAGTGGACCAACCAGAATTCCAATCACCAAAGAATCAAGGGAAATGAAAGAAGAAATCCAACTACCACCAAAAGAAAATCAAAATTGAGAAAATTTAAGGCAAACACAGTTCAGCTTGCAAATTACCATCCAAATACATAAATCAGCAACAAGGTTGCCATCATAAGTGTTATGAGTGTGTGCTTCCGTTCGGTCAGACAATGATGGTGGTCACAAATAAGCTTGAAGGGTTTTATGCATAGTCAGGCATTGCCAGGTAAGTGGAATGGGGAGGGTGTTATAAGGGTAGAATATTGGTGAAAGGTGAATGTGCTCTAGTGAAAAAGGAAGAATTTAAACTAGAAAATATAGGAAGGGTTGGGTTAGATAGCTAATTAATTAATGTTTTTTTTCCTTTGAATTTAAATGGGGTGAATTTGAATTCGTGAGTGACCATTTTGGGTTGTTGGAAGCATTTTTATGTCTCCTGGATTTAAGTTCCAAATGTTGTTTAGGAGATTGTCAATTAGTGAAAATTGAAAATCTTCAATACTTTTAGCCAGGAGATTAGAAACTGCAGTTGACTGGTAATAGGTTTTAATTTCTTTTAAATAGATTAGTTTATTTGTGCCTGTCACGGATCTGATACATTCATTGTAGAATTTTTCTACTAATTGAATGTTATGTTTGCTGTTACTAAAGGTGGTGATTGCTCCGTAGGTTAAGTGCAGAAGAATGAAAGAATGAATTAAATGTAATTTAGATCTGGTAGCTAATGGGCTTCATTTGCAAAGGATGGGGGTTAATTTAACCCTCGAGCGCCCAAGGCTGAGTATACGCAACCGACATTATAATTTTGCAAATACAGTCCCTGACACCACAACACTATTCTTATCTGTTTATGAAACTGCTAAATTGTGCTCAAGACTTCTGTCTACATGTTCCAATGACTTTTTTCTGCCATTAGTCGAGCATAGGGCAGAAATGGTGGCAGACGTAGATCGCAGTGCAGCTCATGGATGTACGCAGTGTGGGAATAGAAGTCTAATTTTTATTTCTTGCATTTTCCGGCGCCTATAGTGCATGATTTCGTCGACAGATATTCTAATGCTACTGACTACATCACTTTTTGGCGGATTAATTCCTTTATGTTTATGATAATTGGTCTTGATACATGTGGTTGCATATACGCAACCACGGGTGGTAATGGTAGCAATAGGACTCTCTCTAATTCCAGCAATTTATTGGAATTCCCATTTCACTCTGCAATTTTCAGTGAAACTTTTGCAGTGATGAAGGCAATAACGAGTATTAATGTGCATAAATGACCATTTTCAGTGATATTACGTTGAAAGAAGCGCTGGACATTTTTTAATCTAATGATATTGACGGTGATTTAGATGCCATTTTCAATGCAATGCATTGCTCCGGAATGCAACATCGCTTCTGATGAAGGTTCTGCAGAAGAAGATGACGTCGGCGAAGTTTACAATTTATCTTGTCGGCAATTGAGTGCAGGTGCTGAAGTTGTATTCCGCAAAATGCTTGACGTCCTTTTAGGTGATATCGGAACTGTGACTGCCGTCATTCCTGGAGAGCAGAATTACACATACGCAATGCAGAGTGAGTCATCTGCTGCACATAATTTGTGTTTGAAGGAAAGGTAATATTTACAAATAGAAAATAAAAGGTATTTATAATCAAAAGAACCTTTTTTGGGAAGAAAAAGATATCAATGATTTCCTACCCATTTTTCCAGAACAAAATTAGTGATGCAATCTTCTCGGGAAGATTGCATCAAAATTCAATCCATAGTTCACCACCAATTATCATCTCCAATTTTTACTAATATGCTCCTATATGCCTGGTTCGCCTCAAAATTAACAGACAACCGAAAAGTTTTTAGGAATGTTAACGAAGTTTGCTTTTCAATAGACCTGCTTAAAACTCCTTGTACATGTAAACAGCCATCATTTATTTGTTGCTCACATTGCCCGAATATCTTTTGCTTGGAATGCTTTTATGATAATTATCATTATTCAAGTATCATTATCATGAGAATTAAAATTAATCGGATTATGAATAAATATAACTGCATATATAATTTCTATTCTTCTTGACTTCATTATTCTCCCATACACAATATTTCCGATCATGCACATTCTTACGATGTATGACGATATTTGCACGATTATCATTATAATATTAAATAAATTAAAAAATAAAATGAATTTAAAATAAAATTTATGAAAAAAAAAGAAAAAAATATTATTGGACTAACAGAGGTTTGAACACGGGGACTACGCATTACCAGTTAAGATTGCTACCACCTAGACTACCGCGCCAGTTAAACAATGTGTTAAACTTTTAAGTATATATATATTGTTGCAAAAACTTTGAGGCCCTTTTTCTCGGGACTGGGACCCTATGGGGTCCTATGGCTTTAGCATGGTATGAGTTTTGGGCCCTGCTATTACCACGCAAAGCCTCATCCCGAACTTCATTTCCCAGACCGTGGGTTCCCCTTGATGGACCAGATGGGGGAGCAATAAGATACAGTAGGAAGGATGAATGAGGAACAATATTGGGAAAGAGCCAGAGGGTCTTTGATATCAGTGAAACCATAAAGGAGGCCTAAGAGAGACATTGCACGATTATTTATTTTTGTATTATGATCAGAATATGTTAATTTATTGTCAGTTATTACACCCAGATCCTTTTGTTGCATTACTCTTGGAAGAGTGACTGCATTTAACTTATAATTATATTCAAACAGTTTCTTTTAACCATATAGACATAATATGGCATTTCTTAATATTTAAACATATGTATGTCTAAGGTATGTTCAGAAGTCTTAGTATCATGGCATGAAATAATGATAATTTCTGAGAGATGTGGTGGTTTGACCTGCTCGGAATATACATTTCACTATGGGCTATTTAAGGAAAACATTAAAATTTGATTTTTCCTTGAAGTCTGGTGATTTGTAGGTCTATGAAAGGTAGAGTGTAAATTACTTCCTCCTCTAAACTGGATCGAGTTAAATTGTATGTTTAGTTTCGCAAGGAAGTCAGCAAGGTTTTCCTTTGATTTGTCAAAAATAGTAAACACATCATCGACATGTGTGTACCAGTTATTCGGAAAGTATTGAAAATTATTGTTTTTCAAAGTAGGTCATGAATAAATTGAATGGCGACATGACAATTTCCCATACATTTTTTCATTAACAAAAGGTATTCTTTGATTCTTTCATTTGGTATTTGCTGTTCTGTTAGCCAATGCTGCAAAAATTTATACGTTTTGTTTAATGTTATGGAAAGAGTGATTTAATGTCCAATGAAACCAGAATTTCGTTCTTGTTTAATTTTGTTTTTTGATAAATCTACCACAGGGTGATAGATAGATTTCTTCTGATGATGGAATTAATGTTGATGGGAAAAATACAAAAGCCAAACTTTGTCCATATTTTTCCACCAAAGGATTTTGAATTAGGCCCTATTCCTCGATTGTAGGATGATTGATGAGCACTACGAAAGGTTTCGAAGCATTATTGTTGTTTACATCTTGCATGTTTATTTGAGGATCCGAAGGATCTAGTTTCTTCGCCCAGGCCTTGAGTGACAACTGATTGTGAATGTGAGAGGAAAAAACCCAAATCTGCTTTTGACTGCCCCTGAAGACAAATTTAGGTCCATATAAGTGTTCTGTCATCACTTTTGATGATGATTTTTCATGAGAGAGAAAGAAGAGCGAAAGGTATTGAGCATTCGGACCTAAGGCATATTTATTGGGGTTAGAAGGATAACAGATTCATGAGATACTACTTTTGCTTGACTGAGGGAAGAATGATTAGAGGTATTGAGCACATAATGATTTCTTTTGGCCAAAAATCGTAGCCGACTTTGATGAAATTGTCAATTTTAGAAATTATGATGTTATAAATTCAAAACTACAACAGCTAAGTTAATGATAAAACAGGGTGGCCACAGAATGGGATGTTAAAAAATCTAGGTCATTTCAAGGTTTTTCCAGGTCAGGTCGAGGATTTTTCAACGTCAAAAAAGGTCATCGCTAATTTTCTATAATAAAATATCAAGAGACAGTAACATTTGCAATCATTACATGGACTACATAACACTTGTGGAATATTCGCTTAAAAATTATTGTCTTATTTTCTTCAGTCGGTCTTGCTAATTCTGAAAGATGTTCAGCCTTTATCTCTTCTTACTCTCTAATTTCCAGTTTCTTACGTTTTTTTTACATTTTCTTCATCTTTGTGTTTCTTATTTTCTTCCCTTACCCTCATAAGTAATATATATGAGCATTGTACCATAGGACCCTTGCAACTCATCATTCAAGTCATGCAAAACCTCCCAATGTACATTCGGTCCAGAATTCGAATGAGTGGTTTATTCCAGAATGAACCAGGATAACGAGTTAGATCGGGATTTTTCAAGGTTTTGCAAAAAAATCAAGGGGTTTTCACAGTTTTTCAAGGTCAGAAAGAATTTAAGGTTTTTTCAAGGTTTCAAGGTCCTGCGGCCACCCTGTACCAGGTGGTTTTTTTTCTGATGCTTGATTTCTGATCGAGGAGGTGGCGAATCCAGGGGGGGGGAAAAGGGGGAAATTTCCCCCCCCAAATCCAAGAGAATATATTTTCCGAGGCCAGTAATGTAATACTTATAAACTGAGCATCGTCTATGGATGATGCGAGACGGTTGTCGGAGTAATGTTGCCGCATGCTCTTGGTCCTTTACACGAGGACATTCTGTGCTGCTTCCAAGTCGCGCCACTCATAGCTGAACTTTGTTTCAAATGGAGGAGTTCACACAAGTAGCGGGCACAAAATCAGACGCGCCACTGGACGCGGCCGTAGCCGCCATTCAGTCCCATGGGGTGGCGATGCCGACCGTGAGACAACATTGTAACGCCTAAGGAAGAAACACAATGTTTGAAATCGGCGACTGCTTTGCACTCGTAGTTCTACTTTGTCAACTCCTCTTCTCCCTCAAACGACTGAAGCTAAAGTTCCCCCCCACTCGCTATGGCCGTTCCTGGAAGTTCCCCCCCCAAAATTTACGCCTGGATCTGCCCCTGGATCGAGGGGCCATTGCTTGTATTCTAGGTTTAACCACCGTTACAGTTTATATGTTAATCCTGACAACACCCTTGGTGTGAACTAGCTTAATTTTTTAAACAAATACCATCCAGCATTATTTTTTGGAATTCCATATTGAAAACTTAAAATGACAAAGTAAAGAAATAGATCTTTTTGGGCTCAATATGTGGAATCAATGCAAGTTTTATTTTCTGACTTTGTCCTTTTAACTTAATTTTTTATTAACGGTGGGTTTTACACTCTGCCTTACAGTATATAGGTTTATATATAGCAATAGTTTTACCTCTTCTTGAACAGACTTATATAAATTATTTAGAGGAGAAAGTTTTTGCATTTGGGTGCCCCTGTTACAATATTTCGGGGAAATATGATAGTATAGAATTATCTGCTAATCGAAGACCACAATATACTGATCATGCCATCCATTGATCCTCAAATAACTAACTATAATAACCGGACCCGGAGTGGTTCACGTGCTCGCATATTATCGCTCCAACCCAGGTTCGAATCCCAGCTTGTCAGATTATTCCGATTAGGGAACGGTCTTCTGTGGTTGTTGTTAATACCTACCACTTTACAGTTACTTTACAGAGTTGATATCTACCACCCTACAGTAGTAATGTGTTGTGTATTGCACAGTGGTTGTTAATACCTACTGTTGTAGTTGTGTTGTTACAGTGCTGTACAGTTACAAAGCCACTCCAGAAAAAAAGCCCATCCAGAAAATGGACGTTTGTGGGGTATATTGAATAAATAAAAAAAAATCATCCCATAAGCATTTCATTACATGCCCCAGCGTCTTCTCCCCCTTACACATACAAATAAACGACACTAAACCTATAGCTGTGGAAAACTCCCTTGCTGCCATAGACACTCTCCTTCGGAAGAAAGAATGGAAAATGACTGATTCCAAAATTTACTCCATCCCACCACCTTTAGTGGTGGCTTAAGTTGCTGTTTTTGGCAATTTGATTTGGCAACTAACCCCAGGGACTTTCTTCTAAAACCAGCCTTTTTTCAATTTGAAAAGTATTGGAAAATTTCTTTTAGATTAAAGAAATAAGATACCCGAAGAAACTGACTTGAATTTGCAATAGATTATGACAAGTAGAATTAACAATATAGGTGTGACATCAACAAAAAACAAGAATGTAGAAGCTGGAGGTAGAGCGAAAGGGTTTGTTCGAAGGAGTAGAATCGATGTTACAAGATGTGCTAAAGATTAATAGGAATCAATAATGGTTGATGAAGTCGGCTGAGATATATCTTACCTTCGCCAACTGCACAATCTGCTCTGCTATCTCTGCTGCCACTCTCTGCTGGGCCTCTTTGGTGCTTGCTCCCAAGTGAGGAGTGCAAATGACGTTCGGATGCTCCAGAAGACGCTTCACTTGACCCTCCTCGAAATTTGGTGGCTCGTTCAGGAAAACATCTAGAGCTGCGCCGCCAACCTGTCCCGACTCTAACGCTTCTAGCAAAGCAACTTCATCCACTATTCCTCCACGAGCCACATTCACTATCTTCACTCCCCTACGGCACATGCCTAATGTCATCGAGTTGATAAGATCTGGTGCGAAACAGAAAATGAGTTCTTTCCCTTGGAAAAATCAAGTGAAATTAGCACAAAGAAAACACTCGATTGAAATATTTATCACGGTACCTGAGGCTGCAACTTCAATTTGGTAAACTAATTAGATGCTCAGACTCAATTAGATACACCCCTTATATCTATAGATCTCGAGTTAATAGGAATTAATTTTCTTCCATATTTTTGCTACTTTAAATACGCATACCCTACATTTTTTTCTGTTTGGCCTTTATAACTCACTAAAAAAATATTATTGAGATTGAGATATGGTAACCCGTGTCGACTCGATGTCAAAAATGAGAAATGAAAATTTGTACTGATTTAGTATGGAAGGATTCCAGAACTTAATGTTTATTTAGTAAATGAAACAGCAATATTCCCAAATTGTATTTATTTACTGTCTAACATGAAAAAAACATTATTCTTGAAATTTTCTTTTTAAAGTTTGCATTTTGCAGTCAGGATAAATCTTCTGGTGTTCTTGTATGCAATGTAGTAAACATTGTTTTTGTTCCTCCTCAACCGTGATTAAACCATCAAAGTCTTGCATCAACTTGACTGCTCTTTCAGCTGTATCTTTCACTGCCCTCAGCGTTGAAACCTTCATTCTGGCTTCTTTAAATGAAGCATTATTTGACCGAATAGTAGGACATTCGAGGAGAACACTAATCAATCTTAAGACGAACGAATAATGACTTGCTTCTGACTGAAATGAAGTAGTAGATGTTTTTCTCTTAAATAAAACAAGAGAAAGTCAGTAGACAAAATTATGATCTAAACAGAAAACTAAAGAAACAACTACTATATTTATTGATTTAACTTACCATAAAATGAACCGCATGTTAAGGAAGAACACAGATGAACATTGAAAATTAAAAAGAATGCTATGGTAACATCTGTGAGCAGATTCTTAGGCGAGGTCAAACCAGTGGTACTTGGACTCAATATTTAGGATTTGATAGCTGGCACCCCTAAAAAAAAAAGGCTTCCTATTCGTAAATGGTGACTTGAGTAAGTGATTTTGACTAAGAATTTTGCAAAAAATCTATGTCCGGCATTTTTTGGAAAATTAGGTCGACTTAAACCCCCTATTTAAATTGAATGTGCAGGAATCAAAGTAATTTACTTAATAATAACAGTAATGGCTCTATATGGAATTTATTCAGCATTAACTAAGCAAGGTATCAAAGTTCACACAAACAAAGTCAACTTTTTTATTTTTGGCCAGCTTTTTTCGATTCTAGCCCACTGAACGAAGTTATATATATTAGATTAAATAAAAATTAAAATTAAAGAATGCTTGAAAGGTATCGAGGTGACATTTAATTGCAAAAAGATAAATTATCAGAGAAAGAAATGGAAGAAAATAAATTCCTATTAACACGAGATCTATATAGTAATATGGGTGTGCGGCGTGGTTGCCTAACTCCGACATTCAGTTGCTATTTTTTTATAAACAAAAGCCCATTGAGTTAAACGGCCAAACACCTGTCCACTATTTTTAAACAAAAAACGTGCCATGAAAGATTGGTGAGAATCCATTAGTTAATTACCCATTAACCTGGTATCCCCCTTATAAGTACAAATTTTCATTACTCTAAATTGTTTGGCATCAAGTTGGCACGGGTTACCATAATCCAATCGCAATAATATTTATTAGGTAAGTTTATAAGGCCAAATAGAAAAAAATTAGAGGGTATGTGTTCAAAGAAAATGACTTTGATTTTTTTAGGACACCCTCGTGTATGTATAATTTAACTTCATCTTCACATGTAGCAGCACCAACTTGCTTTAAATTGAGTATGTGTTGAATGTACTCACAATCTCCATAAATTATTCTCAGACTAACGAATTTACGAAAAAATGTATGCCTGTGATGAAAATGGTAAGATTCCATTCCCATGCCTTGATTTATACCCGGAGTAAGTTCACTTCCATAAATTGGATCCCTTAAGTTTATATCCTATTTAGAGTAACTTTAAATGTCTCATAAGTTATCTTCGCCTTTACATGATGTTAAAAATTGAGGCTAATTAAAAGCCATATCCAACATTTATTTGACATAATTAAATGAAATATTTAAATGCGTGGAAACAAATTAAATCCAAGAGTGATTTAAACCTTACATATAAGGTATGCTTCCTTGGTAATAGAACAGCATGTACCGTATTTCCCGGCCCATAAAACGCACTTTTTTACTCCAAAATATGCTCTAAAATCAGTCTGCGTCTTATACGCCGATGGTATACGGGTATAATTCCGTCGTATAATAAGCAAGCTGATTCGCCGGGATAAATGCATACCATTAAGTATTTTTACCATATTAGGCATTGAAAATAGTTCAGTTAGTTACAAATTTCGGTAATAACACTTTTTTGATTAAGTAGTAAGGAATACAGTTTTAATAATTTGATGACAGAACCCTTTAAAACATTCCCGGGTAAATCGGAAATGCATACAATGTAGCATGTTCAGTTTAATTTCGCATGTGGTGCTGCTGCAAAACTTATACACATTGGGCTAACGGAGATGTCTCCCTATGCTAATATATTGTATCTCTTGCGATAAAGAGTTTAGCGGCACTCAACCTTATGTAACAAAGTATGAGTTTTTTTGCAAATTCCTACCTGAAAAATCAAGGTGCGTCTTATGCGCCGGTGCGTCTTATAGGCTGGGAAATACGGTATGTCAATTTATGATTCAATTACAATTTAGTATAGGATACCCTTTACTTTCATTACTTTTATGCTATTAGATAATATTGAATTTATGGTATAACATCTTTTCAAAATAATTTTAATGTAATCTAAATTCTAGGCAGGCTTTTCTAAATCACCTCTTAGTTTCTCTAAAATCACACCAAAGTTATTTGTAGTAGCACCTCCAAAAATTAAAGTGAGATTTCTAAACTGTCCCCTATTCAAATCAATCAACCCTAAAGGAGAGCAATATAATTAAAAAATATTATTCAAGTAATAAACAGCCCATAATCTGATTTTTCTCATTAAAACAGTACGAAAATTTAGCACCGAATAGTATTGAACTACTACATACCTCACTAGGTACTGAGAGGGAAAATTTGCAAATTAGGAGGAAAAACATTGCAGCCTAAGGAGTTAAATTGAGTCATAAAAGCGAGAACAAAACTTTGGCTACTTTCAACGTACTGCAAGACCATAATTCAATTCATCCTTTCTATCAACCCTGAGCGATGCTGAATTCCAAAATTTTTGTTAAATAGAAATTAAGAAAAGTCTTAAAAATGAATACTTACTTTTAGTCTGAGGAATGAGGGGTGTATGAATAGTGATGTAATCTGCCACCTCCCATATTTCTTTCAATTCCATTTTCTGCACTCCAAGAGATTTGGCTTGCTCGAGGCTAACAATGGGATCAAAGCCAACGGTCTGACAGGAAACAAAAAGTACCCTTATTCATCCTATTAAAGCATTCCACACATAGATGATTACATAAATCTCAATGTATATAGCAATGAAAAGAGACACTTAATAAAGCAAATCTGTACTGGTGCATATCTACCTACCTACACGTTCTTTGAAACAATAAGTTTGACTTTTCTTAACTAGTAATTCATATTGTTCTGGACTCTACAGCATGGAATTGATATGCTTTGCATTGAAAATATGACTGAAGACGATATCAAGGAATTGATCTTTGTTCCGGAGACAAAATTAATTTGAAGGCAAATTTTAATTACCGGAAATCAATGCCTTTAGTACTAAATAAATTTTCTGAATACAAAAAAAATTCAGTGATGTGACAAAAATGTTTTGCAAATGTTATGCTATGTTTTCACATGCAATAATTACTGGTGCCAGTTGTTTACAAGTAAACTTGCGTCAGTATGTGCCAGTTTACTTTTCCACACATTTCCAGAAATTTCAACTGGTGCAGTATTAACCCTTTCACTACGGCTGCCATATTGGCAATTTTTACACCTTTATAATGATATAGCCCGTTTGTATGAGATTCTATTCCTTCATGGTTAACGGCAGACTAAAGGAAGACCTTTCAGAGTATCGGAAGCGTTCCCCCACTCGTTTAAAACTGATGGGCATGAGCGTCCCGGCACGCTCTCCTTACCTCGGTAAGGAACCAGAGAGCGTTCCAGCACGCTCACCGTAGCAAAAGGGTTAAACATGGCGTCAACTGAGATCCTTCGCATGTATGCCAATGACGATAAGGGCCAATATTAATTATAAGGAGAAATTATTGTCCTATGGGAGGACTGTGATTTTAGAACCACATGATGATTTGAAGAGTTAAAACTAGTTGTTCCAATAAATCGTTTCCATGAAACTTTTGACTTTAATTTTTCTGCTGCCTTTCTTGAGATGGAGTTTTTCCAAGTGACGGCTTCAGCGCTTGATTAAATACTCAATAATTGCTTGATATGGGCAAGTTGAAAGATGCAAAATAGAGTGGGGGAGGTCTACTATTGAACTCCTCTTTTACTGGAGCAAGGATTACTGGCGCCAGTTAATTTGGGTATTCCCATACGCCAGTGCACTAGTCAACTGGCACAAGTAATCATTGCATGTGGAAACCCTGCTTTATTGAAAAAAATAGTGATTAAATAATATCAGATAAATCCCAGTGTAATTTCATTTCATTCTACATTCTATACCTAGATTTCCAAAATGTTGGTGCTGCTAAATTCGAACAGTATATATATTATACAGGTACAGTAGAACCCCGGTAATTCGGACGAATTCAGGCACATAGGCGTCCGGATTAGCGGAGTTTCCGGATTAGCGAGGTTTTCAAAAAATAATGTAAAAAACATCTTTTCTCAAAAATTATACTGTACAGATAATGCATGTATATATTACATAAGGTATTACAGCATATAAAGTCAATGAATATTATCAGCGAGCAAAAAAGTCAGTTATTTTCTTTTGCGCGACCGTTCTTATTTTTTAAATCAAGTGCGCGGACTCTAAAACATCTAAAGAGCATCGTTTCATGTACAGCTAACAGCATAAAAAAGTTACCACCTGAGATACAACCAGCATAACTCGAGAAGGGCGAGTCTTTCAGATTCTCTGTTTTGAGCGCGCTTTTCGTCTTCCTCGTTATGCCTGGCACGTTTTGAAGGCTTTTGTGATGATATATATTTTACAAATACTCGCTAAAAGTCATTGCTTTTGCTGCGGTAGAAGCAGTATTGTATTATGAAATAATTAAATTCGTATTTCGTTAAATCGGCTCGAATCTCAAGCGTCAAGCTCTTCTTCTTAAAATATCGGACAAGAATTACTTTGGCTGCTCATAGTTCGTCCTAACATATATAATACATAACATTTTCCATAAATGCAGATTTATAATGAAATTGGTTATTTCAGTTAATGCTCCACGCAGGATGATCGTTTTCGCAAAGATTATGCTTAATTATGATACGATAATTAAGAGAATATGAACTACTGTAAATCAGGTCAACGGAAGTAGGAAAAATAAGAAAAAAACGTATATTATAAATATAATAATGGTGTTGCAGATTTGTGAAAAATAGTTAAGTAAGAAATACATTTAAATTGACTATCCGCGAGCCTCCATAAGGCTTATTGCAGAGAATGTGAAACACTCAACTATCTAAATAATTTACATATTTACGCACCTTATACTATATGTAAGATGATAACAATATAAACCATCTGTCCTCGCTATTATCTCTCTGTAATATTTTCACCATCTGGCTGTGAAAATAACGATCGTTGAGAATAGGGATCATGTCGTCGCGTATTTCGTCATGTAAATCACAGCTAAGGAATATCTCTAATAATTATTGTCTTTACAGAGTTATATTTTTAAAAGATACCCAGCGGAGGGCTCCGATCATTTTGGACTCACTGCTATCTAACCTGTAGTCTCTTAACTAACAGCTTTATATTTTACGCGCGAGAATTTCTTTTGGGTAATGAAATCAGAAGGACTAGTCGTGCAGAGTCCAGCAAAGCGCAAAAAGAATTGAATAATATACTTGTAAATATTGAATACCTTTATTTAAACCTCCGTCTAAAATTTTAAAATGCTAAAACGATTAACAGTTTCTACATAGAAAATAGGTATGAGCCAACAACTTTAAGCTGTTACAACTCCACTCTGAATATTCGCACGTGCATGAAAAATACATTTAAATCTATTGCTAAGGATCTCTGTGGCAAGCCCACCTTTTGGTGCTACGTCTGCTTTTAATGTTTTTGTCTACATAACGGTTAATCGGTAGCATGCATACCTTCCTTCTCAAGAAAACAAAGGGAGCTTCTCCGTGGGGGTGAGAGAGGAAAGAGAAAGGGTCTTCAATGGAGCGGTCACAGGTTCGTCTTCAGTGCCTCTAATTTTCGAGGCATCGTTTAAGGGTTTTGTATGAGAGAGAGAATTGCCTGAAAATGCCATTCTTCGTCCTGGATGGTGATATAAAGAAAAGTTCATCGAAGATGGAATATGAATGGGTTACTTCATGGAGACGATGATAGGAAAATAAACAATGGGAATACGGAATATTTTATGCTTACTAGGAAAAGAATGTTTATTCTCTCAACTCTAAGGCATACATTTAAAAAATATGAAGATAATGTGGTAAACAGGCTCAGAAGTGATGTGCAGAGATCCTGGGATGTTGGCTATTTATAAGATTGAGAAAACGATTCAAGCCATTTTAAGACAAAATAATGCAGGTTAGAGGGTGACCGGAAAAATATGTTTTCAATGCTTCAGCCAGAAGGAATGTAAATTAGATCAACGATTCGAAAAAGTTCCGATTTTTGCGGCAGTTTGCAAGTTTCATTTTCCTAACATACTGAATTAGGTTTTATGTGAACTTACTTCTAAAACGTTCATTTGCATCCAAAATTCATAAACCATTAACAATAGACCTATCATAGTCGAAATTATTTATTATCAATGTAAATTTATTTTGCTTCGAAACTTATTGGCATAGGATAGGATATGATCATGTAGGCATATAAGAATATGCATACAATGTGCATACATTCATGCATACAATTAGAGCTTTTGCCAGTTGATCCCACACAAATTGATTGATGAACCATTTGATTAGTCAGCGAGATGAGTTTGTAGAAAATAGCAGGAGCGAAATGATTTGGTGCTCGATTTTAAGACCTAACGGTAGTAAGATTTATGTTTGTTCATTGTATCGTCCTCCCGATGGCGAAATTGATTGTATTGACGATTTATCCGGGACGTTACAGATAATCGGTGAAAAAGTAAAAGATCCCATCATAGTTGTAGGAGGAGATTTTAACCTACCATATATTAATTGGCGGAATTTAACATGCTCCAACTCTAGTAGAGAGAGAAAGGTTTCTCAAAAATTAATCGATACTTTCTCGTTGCATGCGATAGAACAGGTAAACATGACGAAGACTCGAACGACTCGTGCGGGTGAAGGTAACATCCTAGACTTACTAGCCACCACCCACCCACAATTGATAGCTAATCTCGATATAGTTGACGGTATTTCAGACCATGATGTCATAATGGCGGAGATGAAAGCAGTAGCGGTTAAATCTCTTAAGCCACCGAGGCAAGTATATGTAATTCGCAAAGCTAATTTTTCGGAGTTTAAGGTTTATATTAACGAGTGCAAGGATGATTTTTTCCGCTTCTTGGGTGCAAATACAGTAAATGATAGTTGGATAGAGTTTCTGCGGATAATCAAAGAAGGTTTAATTAAATTTGTTCCTACTAAGAGCGTGCGTGAGCGTAAAGAGCCACGGTGGACGAAACCTAAATTACGAGCATTACATAGGAAGCAAAGAGTCATTCACTCGCGATGGAGAAAACTCAAAGCATGCGGAACGAACCATGAGCTCGAAGAACAAAACTATAGAGAAGTGCGAAAGTTAGTTAAGGAAGAAGCGCGAAAAGAATACCAGGAATATAAATCTCGAACCCTATTAGAATCATTAGGTGGCGATCAGAAAGAATTTTGGTCATACGTGCGTGAGACTCGTGGAGGTCAGTTTTCTGTGCCTAGCCTCAAAAGCGCAGAGGGAACTACCGTAAATAAATCAGAAGATAAAGCTAACTTACTTAACAGGCACTACCAGAAATGCTTCACTGTAGACAATGGTCAAGTTAAGGATTTTACCTCGCGCATTGATTCAGAGATGTGTCCCATCGAGATATCGGTTGATGGAATTGGAAAATTATTGCGAGATATTGATAGGAAAAAGGCGCCAGGACCCGAAGGTATTCCCGCTGTTGTAATAAAAACTTTAGCCGATGAAATTGCTCCGCTTCTACAGATTTTCTATCAGAAATCATTGGATGAGGGAACCGTCCCAATGTCGTGGAAAAAAGCTAATGTCACTCCGGTGCCTAAGAAAGGGCGCGCGTCAAAACCAGATGATTATAGGCCTATTTCATTAACTTCAATTTTTTGCAAAATAATGGAGCATATTATAGCGAGCTCTATCATGCGCTTTCTTTCTGAAAAGGGAGCAATCAGTCAGAGCCAGCACGGATTCCGTAAAGGTAGGTCTTGTGAGACCCAGTTAGCGCTTTTTATGAATGACGTATCTAAAGCAGCAGACGGCGGTGTAAGATCAGACGCAGTTTTCCTAGATTTCAGGAAAGCTTTCGACACAGTTTCTCACGAAAAGCTTATCCAAAAGCTGAGTGCCTACGCGATCGACGAAAAAGTTATCAGATGGACCAAATCTTTTCTAGAAAACAGATCTCAGCGAGTTGCGTTAGATGGAGTTTTATCCGAAGAAATAAGTATCTCATCAGGAGTTCCACAGGGAAGTGTTCTTGGTCCAATCTTATTTCTAATTTACATTAACGACCTCGTAGATAACGTAAAGAGTAAGGTTAGATTATTTGCCGATGATACCCTGATATACAGAGAGATTTTGACAGAAAACGATTGCAATGTGCTTCAAAACGACCTGGACGTAATATCAGGATGGTGTAAAGATTGGCAGCTGGATTTAAATACAAATAAATGCGTTGCCATGAGTTTTACGCGCTCCACAAACATAATTCCCGTGCAGTACCAAATCTCAGGTCATCCATTAGAGTTAGTGCACGACAACAAATACCTAGGAGTCACGTTTAGCAGTAACTTATCTTTTAAAGAACATATTCGAGATGCGATAGGAAAAGCGAATAGAATGCAAAGATTAACTGGTAGAACGTTGAGAGGATGCTCATCGAGAGTCAAAGAAATAGCTTACTTTTCTCTTATTCGTCCGAGTCTTGAATACTGCTGTGCGGTTTGGGACCCACACGAAGTAGGTTTAGTCTCAGATTTAGAGATGGTCCAGCGTAGAGCAGCCTGAATCGTTTGTGGGGATTTCAGGTTTGATAGTAGCGTTACGGCAATGATAGAGTCCCTCAGTTGGAATTCACTACAGATGAGAAGATCTGAATATCGTCGGAAACTTTTCGAAAAGTTCAATCGTTCAGAATTTATAGACGAAGTAAGTGAAATGTTAGTGCCAGTAAGGAGCGAACGCGATCTCCGAGAGGCATCGACGAAGCGTTATAGGGAAGTAATCGCAAGGATGGATAATTACTTTTGGTCGTTTTTTCCCCAAGCTATTAGAGATGCTAATAGGTAGGAATGAATAATGGTGGTGTATTACACCCCCTGCCATACGCCTCTTGCGGATCGCGGGGTATATATCTAAATCTAAATCTAAACGTCGAGCTATCACACATTTAAATTTCTGCACCTTCAAGACGTAAATGTCTTCCTTATCTTTAAACCAAGAAGTTTTAAGGAAGAATAGGTGAGGCTTGGAAACCAGCATTAAGATTCAGCAGTAATAGATTCTCCTGACACATTTCCCAAGAAAGGAAGCTTTACCCATCTTATTTAAGAGTAATTATGGGTAATAAGTATGAGATGTCAGTATTTCTAGTGCTTTATTCAGTAATCGCTGATGGACTAAATTGGCCTCTCATTAAAAAAGGAAGGGTAAAATACGAAGGCTAAATTTTAATTATTAAACAGCATTTACCGATGTAAGGGCAACTCAGATGAATTACGCCTGATTTAGCAGTTTTCCTAAATGTAATTTCCATAAAAATATAGCCATAGTTATTTCCACCATTCCTTATAGTCGTTGAGCTAAGGAAAAAGATTCACAATTTCTTACATAACGCAGTTTTACCAAGTAACGGCTTCTTCAATCAATTTGAATTAAAGGAAATTACTCAGAGAACTAGGACCAAAGAAAGCTGCATCCATTGCGAAGGAAATTGATTCCAATCATTGGGAGGGGGTAATCTGAAGATTATTGACATTCTGGGCAGACGTTTAGAACTAGTTCCCCTTAATGGATAAAAAAAGTTTACCTAAATATTGTGACCGGGTGTAATCGTTAAAATTACCTAAGCTATACGAGTATAATTTTATCATTGAGAATCTTCAAGGGATCTGAGAAGAGCCCATAAATGCTGTCGACAGTCTCCCAGACTGCCCATTTCTCGGACCGTCTATGCTTTCAGGAGTAGAATTAAGCATATATTAACCGTAGAAAGATCACTCCCGAAGAAATTTAAGCTTCGGAGCATTCTAATTCCAAAATTACGTTCTCAATATTTACATTCATCTTTTCAGGCTTTTCCTTCTAACCAATGATTTTCATAAACCTTCAAGATACCCTTAGAAATCAATCAACAACAAAACGGGAAAATTTAAGAAATAGCTATTTGCTAGCTAGCTAAACTAGCGTTCCTTTGGTTCTTTTTCATTACTATCATTGAATGTATAGTGTTTTCAATCCTTTTATCACATTAAATGTTAGATACAGTTATTAGTTTCGTAGATTTTAAGAACCTTAAAAATTAACATAAAAAACCACCAAGAGAAAGTGAATACATTTTTTCTCTCAGTGTTGATGATAGCCAAAACGTTAAACTCATCTTGATTCACTGATAAAATTTGCTAGTCAATCTCAACTGGTTTATAAAATATAAAATAAAGATGTCATTTAAATACGTATTTAAACACAATTATAATAGTCATTACTGTAACACACACGCAATAACTTGCCCATCCTGCGTCGAGTACTAATAAGTCATACTCTAGCTAAGTCTTAAATTTGGTTAGACGTCGATTAACATTGTCATGCAAAAGTAACAATTCCACGGATAGCGGTCTTATCATTTTTCGTAACTGATAAAATAAAAGATGGTCTTCTTAAAATACTGAGAACTTCGAGATAAACAAATTGTAATACTCTTCGGAGTCGATTGGTGGTTCAGTAAATAGCTAAAAAAAATGAGAGAAGTAACTTTTGTGAAACAAAATTTCGAGAATTTTACCAAAAGGACGTCTACCGCTGGCCTTTTACTACAGTATTTACTGTGAGCCATTACTCTGAAACGATAAGGAATCCATGGATCCAATTTTTAGGACGGTAGTTTCATCAAGCGATTTATGATTATTTTCATTCAATCCACATCAGATAAACAGTGAGATTTCGTAAGTTATAGGCTGAAGAACCTACAACATTTCTAATCTGATGCTCTGCAGTCCCACTTTATGAGAGATTTATTTCTTCGAGTCATTCTTCTAATTGCGAGCTAAAAATTATACATATATCAGAGAAGGCTAGTGGACACATTATTTTAGATAAAATCAAAATGAATCGAGCAAATTTCAACCCGTCCTCTTCTCCCAACGAGAAAGTTTTTCCTTTCCATTCCCCTTTGGTAACAAAAGGTTTATCTTGTCCTTTTCCCCCACCTATTTCGTTTTGTCCTGTTTAACAGTTTTCCAAGAATTCTACCCTCTCACTTGCAGGTCACACTTTTGTTCCCTCTCATTCTTTCTTCTTTTTCAAGGCACACGCCATATGGAGGATCGCGTATTTATGTAAATGTTGAAGAAGGTGCTAGTAAACGTCAAAGCTAATTGTGAGAATTTGCTACAGTGTTGTTATAAGGATAATTCATTTTTACAAATTCTTGGATTATATAATCTATAGGAGTCACGAGAGTAAGGGGAAATGGTAATCTAGAAAAGATTATTCCTTATTTAAATCAATCGAATGAGCTTTAAATTTGGTGAACTCCATAGGTAACTAAGCAAAAGGAAATAAATAACTTTGTCAAAGTTACACGACTTTTTGTGTGGAAGATGTGGAACTTTTATTTCCTTGTGTTTATTCCTTAGTTATTTCTCTTCATGATAGAACGCTTTTCAATTGGGAAAGTTAAACGAAAGGGTTGTAGAAGGAATCAAATTAAATTATAATAATCCACCGAATTATGCACATATCTTATGTATTCAGCAAAATTCAGCCTGCATATGTTTCTGTCCGCAAAACTCAAAAATCACTTGGTCGATTGACTTGAAATTTTTATAGAACATTGCATTCAAATATATATATACGAAAGTGTTTATATTGTAAAAAATGGTGATACTTCGTCCTTGCTTCGATCCCAGACAAGTCAAAGCATTTCCGTAAGAAATGCAGGTAAAGTTCATTTTTGTCGCTGCATGCTTCATTTCTTTTGCAAAATTAAATTAAAAATAATAGTCATACGAGATTTAGACAAGAAGCAATAGCAGAGTAAATGAATAGAAAACCTTATTTTGGTCGTTTATTGTTGTTTCCGAATTGAATTTTCGAGATTTTTTTACGGAATACACGAAAATTTTTGTGAGTATAAACAGCCGGCCCCCCTGACGACAAATGCCATTGTTGAATCCGAGATCCTGCTTTTTGGCCAATTTGAAATAAAGAAGAAGAGAATAGTTGCTGGTTTCGTTCACATTGATGAGCATAATCAATCGTTGGAAGTGATTTAAACGATCGATTTTCGAAAAACGAAATGTGAGTTAATTTGATATCGAATTTTGTATTCAGTTAAATTCATTTGTATTGTTTTGGAAATGATTTAATAATCTGTTATCGAAAATTAAAGTGAGAGTGACTTTGATTGCTGCATTCCATTCGATTCATTTCTTTAGTTATCTTCCAGTCGATCGTCGTCAAATTCAATAGTACGCGTTAACACATCAAATGTTGCGGCAGATAATTGATAGTAGTAAATGATTTTTATATAAATAACGAAAATTCTCCATCCAAACGCGAGAACCAAGCTAGCGTAACGGACCATGTCCTCCATCTTTCTTTTCTCTCCCTCCCTTCTCGAGAGAAAGGCTCGCCGGCCCGAAATTTGGACTTAGAATTTTTTGGTGGGTCAGGGGTGGTAACTTTTTTTTGCTGTTAGCTGTACTTCAAAATTTTGCTCCTCGGCCCACTTTAATGATGTATTGAGTGCCGCCAAAGCCTCAGAATGAGAAATTTTGACGGAGTCTACAGGGTGGTCGTCGTCGTCGTCATCTTCATCATCTTCTGCCGTTACTGTTCTGATAATTTCGTCATCTGTTTAAGCTTCGTTTCGAGCCAAACTGTCGTCAGCCTCAGCAGCCCACCGAAGAGCTTCAGGGTTAGATATTGGGTTCGAATTTTGTAACTGATTAATGAGTGGCCAAGCTGAATTTCTTCAGTTTGCACATGTTCTAAAACTTCCGAACCAATTAAGTTTGGGAGTAAATTTTTCTAAATTATTACTGATCAATAATTTAGACACAGATGCCCAAGAGTTAGCTAGATTGAACACGACATCTTTTAAATTTACCTTTTGCAGTGCATTTTCCAAATTTTAATTGTGCACAGGATCATTGAGAATATTCGTAAGAAGGAACTTACGATATCTTAACTTAATGCTTCGAATAACATTTTGATCCATGGGTTGGATCAGCGCAGTCGTGTTAGGGGGTAAAAATATTGCGGAAATTTCACCGTCATCAGTGCACAATTCTTCTGCAGAAGGATGGCCAGGACAATTATCAAGCAACAATAAAGCACGTTGTGGTAAATTCACGGATTTCATATGTTGTCGAACTGCTGGAACGAATTCTGTTTTAAACCAATCCAAAAATAATTCTCGTGTGACCCAAGTGTCTTTTTGCCCTCGATCTCTATGCATGGTCATCCTCATTGTACGTCTACCAAAGGGAAGGATTGTTTTTTACGCCTCTTCTCTCATAGCTTTTTAATGAACGTGATGTTTTGAGAAGTGATACCCTGCTGCAACTGAAAATTTATTGTCTATCGAAATTGTTTAGTCTCGCACATATTAAGCATTCCTGTAATGGAAAAATGCTGTCTCAGAAAAGTATCACAACTTAGATGTATTATCACAGTAAACGAAATACTTCGCTCTCCATCACATCATTGCAGCCAATGGAGAAATATTTCAAATAGTCTGTCCACCTCTCGTTTCTTGTTATTAATATGCGTGTTTATATGTTCACAAGAAGAAGTTGCGGGTTTGCATAACTCCCAATGGACCGTCCGGATTACCGAGGGTTCCGGATTAGCGAGTGTCCGGATTACCGGGGTTCTACTGTATTACCTTTTAACCCGTTAACGCCAAGTGGTACATATACTAATCCAGAAATTATTATAAAAATCAATTTTTATATTTCTTTTCTCTAAAGACTAGCAAATCGTGTAAGCCAACATCAGAGAACATGGGTCAAGATTCCTCTTACCTTCATCCCGAATGCCTGCATTCTAAAAGCAACTTCCCTGCCAATCCTTCCAAGGCCAAGAATTGCGAGGGTTTTTCCGCAGAGTTCTGTTCCTGAGAACACTTTTCTTTGCCACTTGCAACCCTTTAAAGATGCAACCGCTTGGGGTAAATGCCTAAAAAAAAAACAATAACGGATTGCATTACTTTCATTTGTCATTATATTTTAAGAAATGCATAACTTCAACAAACTGAGTCCAAAAGAGTACTAGGAGTGAATGAGAAATAAACCTTAAGTGAAAGATAAAAAAGTATGGAGTACTGTGAATTAATGGATAAATTTTTGCATTTAGTTGGAAATTGAGATTGGTTTATACTTATGAAGTATGTATGTACTTATGTACTGCTTCAATGTCTGATATTAATTAATGATACACTTTTCTGTATATGCTCTGTTTTCAAGCCACTGCGATTTAAAGTTGAAAGTGAGATTTTCTTGGATTTTGTAAATTTTGTAAATGAAATTTATAACCACTCAGTTATAAAATTTTTAGAAGAATTTCAATGATAATATGTAATTAAATTATCCTAGGCCTATAAATGTACTGCATATCTATTGCAAATTTCTAAAATATTTTCAACAAATGCATCACAACCAATAATTTCAAGTTATGAAAACAAGAGTATTATGATAGTGTGTCAGGTTATGCTACCCTTTCTTCTACCGACCTCTTGCAAGCTTGTCGACGTTCCCCACCCCTTCACCTTCTCATGCAGCATCTTTATGGGGTGAGAAGGTGCACACCATGGGGAGTAAAAGCTGACTGCGGACAAAGGCTTGGGAGGATGGGGGGATGGGGAGGGAGGAGGTGTCAGGTGGGTATCATCAGATACCAATGCACCCTGATTCGCGACCCAAGACCGCGTTTAATGTAGAAGGTGGGCATTACGAATATACCCATATGCCTTTTGGACTTAAAAATGCCCCCGCAACATTCCAAAGAATGATGGATGGTGTCCTTCCGGGACTCAAATCAATGGAGTGTTTGGTATATTTGGATGACGTCATCGTCTTTAGAGGAGACATTCGTGAGCACGCGAGGAGAATGCGGAAGGTGTTTGAGAAATTATTGGAAGCGGGTTTGTCGTTAAAGTCCGAGAAGTGCAATTTTGAAAAATCAGAAGTGAAGTATCTAGGGCATATTATTAACAATAGAGGCGTTCAACCGGATCCCGAAAAACTTGAGGTGGTTCGAAATTTTCCTACTCCAACGTCAACTAAGGAGCTCCAGTCCTTTCTAGGTCCAGCAAATTATTACAGGAGGTTCGTAAATAGTTTTGCCGAAATCACATGTCCCCTGACGCACCTCTTGAAGAAAGGAGCAGCTTTCGTTTGGTCACCCGATTGCGATGCCGCTATGGAGGAACTAAAAAACGCTTTGGTAAGCAGCCCCGTACTCGTGTACCTAGACTTCACCTGCCCATTCATAATCCCCACGGACGCGAGTAATTTCGCAGTGGGAGCTGTGTTATCACAAATAGTGGATGGAGAAGAACACCCAGTCGCTTTTGCGTCCGGAAAGTTAAATCCTGCAGAGATTAATTACACCACCACGGAAAAGGAGTTACTCAGGGTTATTTGGGGCGTTAGTGAATTCCGTTGTTATGTCTATGGATGAAATTCAAGATTGTTACCGACCACCCTGCACTTAAATGGCTGTTAGGCCTCAAGGATCCAAGTAGTAGGCTACTACATTGGTCCATCAAGCTGAGAGAATACAACTATGAAGTGGAGCATAAGCCGGGGAAAAGGCATTCCAAAGCCGATGGGCTCAGCCGGAAGATTCGGCGAATCGCAATATACGATGAGGATGACATACGCCGGGAGCAGCTTCAGGATTCGGAGTGTGACAAATGGAAGGGAAGGCGAGGATTTATCGAAAGGGGAGGCCTGCTAAGTCGGAAGACTAGAGATGGAGAAAAAGTAGTCATTCCTGAATGTCTCCGAAACTCCATAATAGAACAATTCCATGAGCATCCACTTTCGGGGCACTTAGGGGCTAAGTCCACGATCTGGAGGATTACTAATCAGTATTGGTGGCCGGGATTGTCCAGAGATGTTAAAATGAAACTGCGAGAATGTGTATCTTGCTGCCGAAGGAGTCCTTAAAAGCAGCGTTGCAGTCCAACCCTTTGGCAGAACAACCATTCATTAGTAAGAATCGGTGTCCTCTCAGTTATTGCTCAGTTTTCCAGATACTTAGAAACGGTCCCTCTTCCTGATCAGACAGCAGACACAGTTGCGGCAGCCTTGGTTCGACAGTGGGTATTGAAATTTGGCGTCCCTCAGCGGATTTTAACGGTCTAGTAGCGGTCTAGTAAAAGTTTGTTGCCATGAATTTTTTTTAACATATTTTACATTTATTTGTTACTTTTTATTAAATTTAATGTTTGCTTTTGTATTAGTTTAAGCGCTTAATTAATTGTAATGATGTGCTGACGTGGTTGATTGTGGATGCATTGATAGCTGTTGAGTTGCAGTTTACACTGCAACTCTAATTTTGGTGGGGGATGGTGTAAGTGTCGGGTTATGCTACCATTTCTTGCAAGCTCATCGACATTCCCCACCCCTTCATCTTCTCATGTAGCATCTTGGCGTGAGAAGCTGCACACATGGGAGAGTACAAGCTGACTGCGGACGAAGGCTTGGGAGAATGGGGGGATGGGAAGGGAGGAGGTGACATGAGGCGCGAGGCAGTGGACGGAAAGACAATCAGGATATGTAGTTTTGAAGGAAATAAAAAGCACTCGTTTTGATGCCAATTATTTCTTCTCTGTTCCCTACTATTCACTAAGTGAACCCTCACCCATCTGGAGGGCGGCATTACAATAGCATCAATAATTTGATCATGTGGCGCTCATTAAAAACTCCATAACTAAAACAATTTTTACTAAATGAAGCAAACTCATATTATGTAGAGCATATTTAAATCAAGTTGGTTCGGGGTCTGCATTTTTTACTGTGTAGATGAATTGTACTACACTGAAAAGGTCCTCGTGGAAGGTTGTAACAGGAAAGTGTCATGGCATCAAAGATTTAAGTTAATTTCTAATCTATTATATATAATTCCTACTCAGGATTCATTCATTTATTCATATATATAGATAGATAGGATTATATATAGATGCTTCTCCGGATATACCTATATCTATTATATATAGATGCTTCTCCGGATTCATTCATATATATAGATAGGTATATAGATAGGGATATAGATAGATAGGATACAAATTCACAGCCTAAACCACAAGCATGATTGAGTTTAAATTTTTACTGCATATTGGCCATAACGTGTAACCTCCAGAAAAATTGCGATTTTGATCCTCAGTGTCATGGGTTTGATTCCAGAGGGCCCCAAAGTCCCGATTTTTCCCGTTTGAATGCATTGCTTAGATTTTGGGGAATTTTTAAAAAATACTTCCCGGATAGGTAGAGAATAAAAACTCAAGGAGTCTATATATATGGTGATGATCTATCGAAAACATAAATGACTTTAACAAAATCTATCCTGGGTTCAATGCTAGGACGATTCAAAAATCGTCCGTTTAAAATACATTGAGGTAGTTTTAATTATTTATTTTGATGCACTTATCGAAATAATAGGAAGTTCTTGCTAAGATAGAAGATGTATATAAAGACTTGGTTTAAGGAAACAATTTAGATAATACCATGCTGTTCCTGGGTTCGATGCCAGAGCACATTACAATTTCTTACATAAGGAATATATGTGAAAAGTAGAAAGTCGTTTGAGGCAGTTGAAGCCAAAATTTCTGCTTGAATTTCACACATAGTTAGAGATGGTGATCTTCTGTTGTGCTAGTTAACCAGGAAGTCCCGGGTTCAATGCCAGACAAGTAAATTGCCGCGAATATTAAGAATATTTTCAATCCTTTCTTTTTCTTTAGAGGACCTATATGATGCCGACATGAAATTAGTGTTGTCGATCTGCTTGCAGTATGCAAGCTACATTTGGTACTGGATGATGTCTCTATTCCACCTGTCCATAGGTTTTCTTCTTGGTCTCTTCACATCTCTTGGTATCCAGTTGAGAACTACAGATGTCCAACGGTTGTCGTTTCTTCTCGCAACATGGCCGGCCCACCTCCATTTTAATGATCTTACCTTATCTATGATGTCTGTAAATCCAGTCATCATTCTCACCCAATTGTTTCCTGTCTCTTCTTGTGATTCCCAGCATACAGCGCTCCATGCTCCTTTGTGTTGCCTGAAGTCATTGGGTTATTGCAGCATTTTACACCCATAAAGGTTTCACTACCATAGGTCAGGACAGGTAAAATGCATTGGTTGAAGACCTTCCTCTACAAAACCATTGGCATTCTTGACTTCAAAATGTGCAAGTTCCTACCAAATGTACTCCAGTTCATTTGGTGGGAAGGAAGTATTTTAGTAACAACAATTAATTTTGGTGGGAGCTATTGACAAAGCATTTCCAAAATGTTGTTAAACATTGCAATAATGCTTTCATGCTCCATGAAATTTCCACAACGGCTTTTTTACTACCAACCAAACTCCAGAAATATTGAGTGTGGCATGTTTACCTTTGCATTTTTGCCGAAAAAAAAGTGTGACATATTTACCCTTTCCATTTACGCACCAGATGGTATTTCCTTGTATTGACTCACCTCGCAAGACTGCAAATTAGCGCACAGGTCAACTCGCAGGCACTTGTAGAGTTTCCGCCAGGGGTGCTGAAATAGAACCACAGATTTAATCATGAAGAGAATGTACGTGCAGATGCAAAAATAACAATGGTAAAAGCATTGAACAGAAATAAGAAAATACGAGATCATTCTTAGAAATAAGAAAAGATTCTTTTTTAATTAACCATGAAAGAGTATAGATTTAGTTGGGTTATTTATTTAATCCAACATATGAAAACCTCCAAAGAAAACGTTTGCTAATTTTTATGAGTATTTAATCAATGCTATTTTTCCAATTCCTTTTATCATAATTAAAAAAAAATAGTAAATATTTGGAGTCCCAAAAATTACGGTCAAATACACGAATTTGCATTCTAATGGACTATCGTGGAAAGGACCATTTGAATTTTTCCAAATACTTCGGAATCCACCCACTGTGAGTCAGACTCATATTTCAAGATATCTCCTTTGCTTGGAAGGTGTACCATGGTGCTTTTAATATTTGTTCGCTGATCGGACTACTTGGTGTTGCTGTACCCTCATGGAGATCATGAAAAAACTATTTTGGCAATTTTTCTACATTTTTAACCTTTTTTACTTTCTCCATATACGTAGAATAGAGAAAGTATTGTTTTCATGAAAAAAATTGACTTCGAGATTTCAACAGAAATACATGTTTTTGGGGTCCCTAGAACACGTTTTGATCATTTTCGGAATGATGTCTGTGTGTGTGTGTGCTTGTGGGTGCTCTAATGTAAATACTATTAGCCGTATCAATACCAAACTTCATATATAGCATTGTAGTAGGTGCTATCAGAGTTGATTAATTTTGGAGTAAATTGGTTTAGCAAAGTCGAGCTTTATTCTTCGAAGCAAATTTCTGTTTTAGCAAAATATCTCCATGAATATGATATTTAGGTATATACTATTGTTAGGAAACCTCCTGCTTCGATAAATCAAAGAAGACACCCAGATTCCTCGAATCACACTCTTTATTCTCCCAAGGCTTACACATGCCCATCCCGAGCACTCCCTCGAGCCGCCATTTCTCTAGTCACTCTACGTTCCACTGTTCCTTTAGTTCTTGCCTCGCAGCAGCACCTGTCCGCAGCCCCCTTCACCGTTTTTCTGTCCGACAGTCAGCCCTTCCTGACATCTGGGCCGTCCTCAGCCCTGGGCTGGTCTCTTCATGGTCCACCATCGTCCCTCTGCTCCTTCCTTGATGTCACACCTTGGCCAACTGTCCTTGTCCACTGCCAGGTCAATGACCTCCTGGTTCACAGCCTCTGCTTCCCTGAGGTCATCTACTTCTTCAGCTTCATTGTCCTCTTGGTCTGCCCCTTCCAATGATCTTTGAGTCCGTCTAGCTCCAGGTAGGTCTTTCAGCACGTATCTGTCCCTAGGCAAAATCTCAGACACTACATACGGACCCTTAAATTTCGGTGCTAACTTACGCGACACTCCCATAGCCTGTGCTTCCCTTTCCACTAACACCAAATTTCCCCTCTGGTAATGTCTAGGTGGTTTATGTCTAGCATCGTATTTCTCCTTTTGTTCCCTCTTATCTATTCTGGATAGGGCTATTTTCCTATCTTCCTCAAGCGTATCTGCGACCTTTTCTTCTAAATTGTCCTCTAAGGTCAGAATAATGCGGTTTTTCAATGAAGTCCTGAGCCTAAACGCGAATAAGAGTTCATGAGGACTCTTCCCTGTCGTTTTGTTCGTCATCGAATTCATTGAGAACTGAATATCTTTGAGCGATACATCCCAATCACTCCCATCTTCTCGAGTGTACATAGTCGAAATCGCAGTTCCAATTACGGCGTTGGACCTCTCTACTTGTCCATTCGCTCTCGGTGTGGCGGTAGCAATCTTGATATGCTTAATCTGATGATTTTCGCAAAGTTCCTCGAACTCCTTTGAAGTGAAGGCCGTACCTCTATCCGAAATCAGACGCTGCCGAAAATGCTAAATATCACACTTAACGTCTCACATACCTGCTTGGTCTTTGTGTTCTTCACGGCCTTCAGCATAATAAATTTCGTAAAGTTGTCTTGGTATCTTTCCCTAGCTACTTCGTACATCGCACCACTCACCTCACTAACTTCTTGCACTCGACCATTTCGTCCCTCCGGATCTCGAAATTCGCTAATGCCTTTAGCCTGAGGTAGCCATGTTGCGGGAGTAGAAGCGGCTGCAGGAATATCTAAAACGCTAAATGAACGAGCCCGACCTCTTTCACGCCCAACATCGCGCCTTCCCCACTCGGGTTCACTTCCGCGATCTCTATTCATCTTGCGTTACGATTCCTCACGACTGGCCCAAAACACTTTGCACTTCACTTACTTACAGTTTTTCTCTTCCTGAGGTGTGTTTGGCGATAATCCATTTGGTTAATATCCCGCCGCTGCTCTGTTAGGAAACCTCCTGCTTTGATACACCAAAGAAGACACCCAGATTCCTCGAATCACACTCTTTATTCTCCCAAGGCTTACACATGCCCATCCCAAGCACTCCCTCGAGCCGCCATTTCTCTAGTCACTCTACGTTCTACTGTTCCTTTAGTTCTTGCCTCGCAGCAGCACCTGTCTGCTGCCCCCTTCACCCTTTTTCTGTCCCACACTATTATTTATAAAAGTTTTAGAAAATGTAATTTAATATAACTTGTATGAAACATATTCTTGTATCACTGATTGTTTAGGAGTTATTTGTGAAATACTGATAAACCGAAAGTTGCTGACTATGTACTTTGTGGGTGCTGTAACATGAAAACAATTTGTTCTATCAACACCAAATTTCATATATAGCACGTTGGTTGGCGTCGTTAGAGTTGATTAGTTTTTGGAGTAAATAGGTTAACTGGAAGTCGAGCTTTATTCTTTGAAGCTCGTTTCCATTTTTGCAAAATTTCTCAATCTGATGTTTAGGTATATACAGATATCTACAAAAGTTTAAAAAATGTATTTTTCTATAAGTTTTATTTTAAAAATTATCTATATCAACCACCGTTTAGGAGTCTTATTATAATTAACCAATTTTCTGGTTATTGTGATATATTTACGTTAAAATGTCATTTTCATTTATACCATTTACACATAATTATGTTATATTCAACATGGTTACTATATAACTTCAAAGTTTTAATTGGAAGTTGATTTGGAATTTAAAACTCTTTTATTTATTACAAAATGATTATTCAGTTATAATGGTTTCTTGCCGTTATTGGTTACTCTTCACAATAACAATAAATTTCGTAACTATGGGTGTGTTAACATGGTAAGCAATGCAATGCGTCTATCGCTCAGTCTTTTGCTGTAGATTAAGCTCTGGCTGATTGATAATAATTAAAAAGGTTTTCTTCTTTGTTTATTTTACTCCATTTGTCTCATTTATTTGCTTTCTTTTATGTATATTAATAATTTTCATCATTCACAGTTACTTTTTAAGTTTCCACTGTTAAAATATGTATTCTTTATTTTTGTTAATAGTTTGTTTAGGTCGTGTGTTATTTTGCTCTTCGTTCGTATTTTGATTTCGTTTCCATCGCTCATTATATTGAGTTGGATATATAATCAGTACTGTGAATCATCCTATATTGGTGCTTGCAGTAGACTCAAAAGGCCAATTTCACCATTTTTCATCGAACATGTCCCGAAAAACATTATTCATAATGTTTGTGACGTAAAAGTTAATATGATATAAATTAATCACTTATATATCTTGCAAGTTTTGATTGAATATAGAGTTTGAAAATACTGTGATAGATAAATATCTACATTTTATATATGGAGAAAGTCATGTGTTGGCCACATCAGATTTTTATTATTATGTCCCAAGATATAAGGGAAAATATTTTTCTCACAAAATCAAATACGCATACCATCTATTTTTTCTCTTTGGCATTAATTACTTACATAATACATATTACTGCGATTGGCTTATGGTAACCCGTGCCAACTCGATGCCAAACAATGGTGAGAAATGAAAATTTGTACTGACTAGGGGTAAAACTAACAGATTTGCACGAATCTTTCAGGACACGTTCTTTGCTTAAAAATAGTTGACACAAGTCTGGCCTGTTTAAAACAATGGACTTTAGTTTTTAAAAATTAGCCACTGAATATCGAAGTTAGGCAAGCACACCACACACGTGCTTTACTATATAGATCTCGAAATAATACGAAATTACTTTCTTCTATTTCTTTTACAGATAACTTATATTTTTACGATTAAATTTCATCTTGTTACCTTCCAAACATACTTTTAGTTAGCAATTATTCTAATATACATAACATCGTACAGTTGGCCAGAATAGAAAAAATCTGGCCAAAAATAAAAGAGTGGACATGATAAAATTTATTTTTACAAGTAAAAATAAAAAATTACTAGTACACATCCACAAGTTAAAACAACGCTAAAATCAACGACCAGTTTCAGCACGTTCGGCCATCATCAGGTGTTGTAACAGGGTACACAATACTATCTATTATATATAGATACTTCTCCGGATTCATTCATATATATAGCTATATAGGTATATAGATAGGATACTAATTCACAGGCTAAACCACAAGCGTCATAGACTTGAAATTTTTATGACGTATTGGCCATAACGTGAAACCCGCAGGAAAAAGCAACAGTGATCCTCAGTGTCATAGGTTCGATTCCAGAGGGCCCCAAAGTCCCGATTTTCCCGTTTAAATGCATTGCCGTGATTTTCGGGAATTAAAAAAAAATACTTTCCACATAGGTAGAGAAATAAAACTCAAGGAGCCTATATTTATGGTCTTGGTCTTTCGAAAACATTAATGACTTTCACAAAAAATATCCTGGGTTCAATGCTAGGACGATGCAAAGATCTGCCCTTTAAAATACATGGGAGTAGTTTTTCATTATTTTTTTGATGCACTTCTCGAAATAATAGGAAGTTCGTGCTTAGCCCAAAAGTGTATGGTAAGAATTGGTTTAAGAAAAAAATTTATATAAGATCGCACTACTCCTGGGTTTGATGCCAGAGCACATTAAGATTTCTCTCATAAGGAATATAAGGGAAAAGTAAGACTTCGTTTGAGACAGTTGCAGCCAATATTTCTGCTTGAGTTTTCGCACATAGTTAGAGATTAGTATCTTCTATTATGTTTTATAGGAAGTTTCACCAGAATGACCCGGGTTCGATGCCGGGCGGTAAATATGTCTCCCGTTTAAAATACATTGGGTTAGTATTTCATTATTATTTTAATGCACTTCTCGAAATAATAGGAAGTTCCTGCTTGGCTGGAAAATGTATGGTAAGAATTGGTTTAAGAAAAAAGTTTTTATAAGACCGTACTATTCCTGGGTTTGATACCAGAGCACATTAACATTTCTCTCATAAGGAATATAAGGGAAAAGTAGGACGTCGTTTGAAGCAGTTGAAGATAATATTTCTGCTTGAATTTTCACACATAGTTAGAGATGGTGATCTTCTATTGTGCTACATAGTAAGTATCACCAGGAAGACCCGGGTTCGATGTCAGACGAATAAATTGTAGCAAATAATCAGAATATTTTCAATCCATTTTTTTTTCTTTTGAGGACTCACTCGATATGATGCCGACTTAAAATTAGTGTTTTCGAACTGCTTGCAGTATGCAAGCTACATTTTACTCGTATATATATATATATATATGTGAGTTCATGGAGGAGGAAGAAGACGAAAAGGGCAAGGTGGGGTTGTAGAACGGCGAGGGAGGGTGCATAAGAGAAGGGGAGAATTCTTAGTTGGAATCTGCTCGTTGGTGACTATCATCCCTGATGAGCTCTTCTTTATAAATAGTTTCCTGAACAATTTAGCCTGAATTAGCATAGAGGACTTCCATATAAACTCAATAACTTCAAGCTTCACAGAGTGGAAGTTCACGGCTATGAAACAGATTTAATGGACAGGCTCCTTCAGAAGAAGTTGAGGAAATTATCTATTGGAAAAATTTTTTCAACAACCACATCTTTTGCAATAGACCACCCGAAGTGGTGCAGACTTAATTTTGTTGACAATATTTCCCTCAAAATAGCAAATAAATTCCCCAAAAAAAATGTCAGACCCACCTTCTACAACTCGAAGAATCTCCACTAATTTTTAAACAATCAAAAGGATAAATTCAAGTCCCTCAGATGTTCCGGAATATGCAAGTTAACTTGCTATGCAATTTACATTGGTCAAACTGGTGGTAGTTTTTCTGTTCGTGTTAATGAGCACAAAAAGTTTTGAAAACAAGTCATTTAATTCCCATTTTGCCAAACACCTTCTTATAAGCAGACATACATCTTCTTTTCAACCCACTATTCTTCACCACTTACAAGAAGGACAAAAAATGACATTTCATGATAATAGACGAATTCTGTTTCACCAATTATCTGGGAAAATAGTCAATGAGTACATTCCAACTAAGAATTCTCCCCTTCTCTTATGCACCCTCCTTCTACAACCCCACCTTCAATATCTTCCCCTTCTTGTTTTCCTCCTCCGCCTGTTCCCCTCCATTAACTCACATATATATAGTATTGTGTACCCTGTTACAACACCTGATGATGGCCGAACGTGCCGAAACCGGTCGTTGATTTTAGCGTTGTTTTAACTTGTGGATGTGTACTGGTAACTTTTTCATTTTTACTTGTAAAAATAAATTTTATCCTAGAAATGAACTTCCACTCTGTGAAGCCTGAAGTTATTTACAAAAGTGGACTTTGTTTGTGCTAACTTTACGGTGAAGAAAAGTGTAAAAGTTACAATAACAAAATACCTTATGTGCTAGGACTTTTCTGAGTTCATATCTGTCATCAGCGACCTAAAATTAGTTAAAAACAGTTTTTTCCTGTTACCAAAAAAAAGTTAAAATTAGTTGGCCTGAGTATTTTTATTACATATTGTTGGTCATATATATTAATTAATACAAGATTAATTTATGAATTAAAGTTTTCGGCAAGAAAATCTTTAAGGAAACTAAGACGCTTATCTTCATACACAGTTCATTTACTATTATTGAATTTATATTTTATATTATATTTTATCAGAATGAGAATCTGCAAAAAATATCGAAATTCTTTGTACTATATCTTCTCTACTATATCCAATGTTGATTTCACATACTTCATGACTATGAGCCCTCTCTTAGTAGCTGCCTCGAGGTCTACGTTGTCCACGCCGGTGCCAGCTCTTCCAACCACTTTTAATTGTGGAGCGCAGCTCAGAACTGATTCAGTCACTTTGGTTTCCGACCGAACTATAAGGGCATCGTGTCCCTGAAAACAGTTAAGCTTTTATTAATATTTCAAAAATGTGGAATTAATCTGTAGCATCATTAATGTGAACGAATTCGAACGATAGTCAACAATTAATCGTTGAAATCACTGTCAACGAGACTATATATTGGGCTGACCCCCAATTAATTTTATTTATTTATTTTGATTTGATTAATATCGAATTTGTTTAATTTATTCATAATTTACGGAAAAATCCCTTTATAAAACTTTAAAATTTTGAGTACATTAGTTATTTCATAAATTCACAAGTTACATATATAAAAAGATATAATCACATATAATCGTTAACATAACATAGAGAGGATTAATATAACAAAACAGATAAAATTAATAAAAGTCAAATTATAGCAAAGCATCATTAATATTAAGTCATCGTCAAGTATATGTTGAAATCAAACACTCAAATTATTACAATTTATTTAGACATGGATAAAACAATCATGACATGTTCAATGAGAGATAATGGTACAAATTTAAGGAAATAGTTAATGAAAATAGAAAAAAATAAAATAAAATATATATATATATACATATAATATAAATAAAGTAGTTATTATAGTTTTATGGCTTTAATGTTGCTTACACATGTATTAAATATGTCAATCGAGTTGTTAACAAAAATTGAATTTACAGAACGTTGAATTCTATGTAATGTTGAGTTGTACATGTAATTGGTAGAATAGCTGTCTATGAAAAATATGTGTCCCGATTTTGAAGAGTGAGATGGGACTCTAAAATGAATTTTGGAGAGGAGATCAGGAATCCTTATTTCATCCTGAATGATTTTATGCAACAAAACTAAGTCAAAGATTATTCGTCTATTTTGTAAGGTGGATAAGTTTAGAAAGGTAAGGGTTTCAGCATACAAGATATCATTAAATGCATTACCTAATTTGTAGTTAATTAACCTTAAGAAACGATTCTGAATGTTTTCAATAGCCTTGATATGGACAGAGTAGTACAGAGACCACACAGGGGAGGAACATTCTAATATTGGCCTGACTAAAGAGCAATAAAGTATTTTAATCGTGTGTGTACTTTTGAAGTGTCTAGTGTTTCTGATGATGAAACCAAGCATTCTCTGAGCTTTGTCGAAAGAAATATAAATATGATAATGATAGTTCAAGGCAGAGTCCAACCAGACTCCAAGGTCTCTTATTACATTTACTCTCTTCAGTGAAGTTCCATTTAAATAATACTGAGAGCTATAACTTGCTTTCTTATGACTAAATGTTATGAGATTGCACTTAGCACCATTAATTTTCATAGCATTATTATTGCACCATGTGTGCATCAATAAGTTGATTTACTATATCATTTATATAAATATTGAATAAAAGAGGAGCTAGATGAGAACCTTGAGGGACCCCAGAAGTAACATTAAACTCATAGGAGTAGAAAGTCTTGATCTTCACTGCTTGTGTCCTATTATTTAAATAATTTTGGAGCCAGAGGAGTAGGTTACCACCAATGCCATAAGAGTCCAGTTTTCTGATTAATAGCTGATGGTTAACCTTGTCAAAAGCCTTTGTTAGGGCCAAATATACAGTGTCAACCTGTAGATTATTTGAGAAGGCTTCCAGGACATCCGATTTAAATGTGATTAAATTTGAAGTGATAGATCTGCCTTTGACAAAGCTATGTTGTTTAGGCGTTAGGAATTTCTCCAAGTAGTAGACAAGTTTATCATAGATTAATGATTCAAAAATCTTGCTGTTTAGTAGTTGTGAAAGAAGAGATCAAGAACAGAGTCATATAACCATCTTGGCAAATCACGCTAGACCGTTTATTTACTAACTTTACAACAATCGTTGCCACTCACTAAACACTTGCTAAAGCAATTTTGTATTGAAATTAGTCAATAAAATAAATGGTTGGAAATAACTGTGCAAAATTCCACTTTAAAAGTTTTTAATACCGTGACCGGTTTCGGACGTTAGTCCATTATCAAGCGATGAGTAATACAGGAGTACACATATATATACACAAGGTACAAAAACTGGTCTATAGTTAGATATTATAGATTTTTTTGATCTTTATGAATAGGTATAACATAACTCTTTTTCCATTTATCAGGGAATCTGCCTACCCTTAGAGATTCTTTAAATAAAATGAACAATGCATAACAGAGAGCAGTGTGACACATCTTAATTAAGTTAGGTGGAATATTATCGGGTCCTGGACCACTGCTTGCAGAGATAGATATGAAAATTAACATATGATAATTTTTGCATTAGATCACTGACTGAAAAGTTGACTAGGGACAAACAGTCATATTTATGAACACTTTGGAATGCAGAAAGTACAACCCCATCAGTTGGATCAAATACCTTGGCAAAGTAATCAGCAAACAGATTAACAATTGACTGACCATCATAAGTTTCTGAGTCGCCCAACTTCATGTGGTTAGGAATATTATTATCCTTCCTGGAATTATTAATATGATTCCAAGGAGTTAGAGGATATAGCTTCTTCCATTTGAGTAATATACTCATTATAGCAATATTTTGACAGATATTTACATTTTTTTGTGAAAATTAAGTCTTTGAGTTCATCTGTATACCAGTAAGGAAAACTTCTGCTTTTGTGTTTGCATTTAGGTACAAAATATCAATGGAATAGGACAAAATTTCATAGAATTGATTCACAGCTGAGTCTAGATCCATGCTAAGTAAACAATTCCAGTTGAGATCCAATAGATAATTCAACAATGTCTAATAATGCTTGACAGATTGCATTGAGTGACAATGTTGCCATACCTTCACTAACATCCCAGGGCCTTGAGTGTGTAACTATTACATCGAGTGAGAAGTCCCAAAAAAGTGAGAAGTCGGCCATGTTTTCGCACTAACACGGAGATCTCAAGAATGCAATTTTAGATCTCACTAAGAATCGAAACGAGTGTGAGATCGTAAAGATTCCAAAAAAGGTACCGGCAGTGACAACATGGATGGGCATCTTCTTTTGGATGCGGTTTTGGAGGAGAAACATAGGAAAAGGAATTATTTAAGAGTAACGAGAAGGAGATTGAGAGACAGTAACAACCCCTTCGATGTGGGGGACAGCGATTTTACAAAATTATATCGCATCCCTAAAGAGGGAGTCCATTATGTTATTGAGGAATTATTGGATTCTTTGCCACCCGCTCGAAGATGCACATCAATACCTCCACATATTCTAGTAAATACACACGGAGCTTTACTTTTATAGAATCAATAAATAACCTTTAATTGTGAATATAATAGTCACCTTACAATTAAGAATTTTCATTTGGAATCTTAATAGTGAAAACGTTTTTAAGATCGTTCATTCCTGACATAAATGTAAGCTTAAAATCAATATCTTCGGGTATTTGTCAGTGTTACTTCTTTAGATTTTTGAGCTAACTGTTGCTTAGTATATACATTGTGAAATCAAAACACTTCTAGTAATAAGCCAAGTAATTTATTAATAGACGATTGTAATTCACGTTGGAATCAGTGTGTTTGCCTTATGAGCAAATTTAATATTATTAGTATATACTTTGGTGAAAAGTTTGGGTAAAATTGTCGGAAATTGGGCTATTTCTAGTATAAAAAAAATTCCCAAACGGTCCTAAACAATAATTTTACCAGAAATTTTTGTACTTTTACTTTCTACTTTTAATTCAATCCATCACCAATTTAATCTTATTAGTAAATAATAATCATAAATAATGTTTTATTTGATATTGAAAAGGAAAACATTTGTTGTGGATACAAAAAACATAAGTGAATCTTAGGAAATATGCATTATTCACAGCATTAACCCTGTCACAAACAAAGTAGATGTAGAAAACTAGTGCGAATCTAATGATAGAAATAACTGAAAGATGTAAAAGAGATACCTTTATCATAAATACATTGCATTCTAAGATGAATGACAATCTTCTATCCTTTGATTGGGAAAGTATAGTGTATTCCACCGCTGATGTGATACTTTCTTTAATTCTATTAGTTTATTTATCTATGTATTTTTATTGCACCAAGCATGAACAGTTCAACGATTTATGCACAAAGAAGATGTACATCTAAAGAAGCTGATAATTCGCTACTTACATTTATAAAAAAGAATATGCCCTCTTAAGAACCAAGAAGAAACTACATAACAAATATACATCTTTACATAAATGAGAAACATTAATAGCACATAAACTTAAAGTACCTTTGGGATCAACCATGTAAAGCCTATTTTGAAGTCTTGTAGCAAATGTTTTGAATGATAGACCAATTTCAATTTTAATCCTGTCTAGCTTAATTATTGCCTTTGATTATTAAACATATCCAAACACTTTAATGTCCATAAAAAGGATTGTTTTCACCTGGGACATTCAACATGATTCAATCACCAAAAATCTGGTTACATATCATAGTAAATCTTAAAAACATTTTAAGATGGTGTTCAGGTGGATGCTATATATAGAAAATTTAAGAAAGCTAATGATTCTATCAGCATTAATCACTATTGGGTAAGCTACATTGATAGGGTATCCTGCCAAACTGAAAGAAAGCTTGTCGTGAGAATTATATATCTTAATTCTTGTGAATCTATCTAGTTCTGTGTTTTTACAATTAGTACCTTTCTCCACAAATATTTGCGACACATGGACCAAAATCTACATGGGATCAAATAAACATAATCAATCAAGCTCATTTCCTCGCTTTCAAACATTATAACTAATTTAGAATTTTGTATAAATATTATATAATTCAAAACTTACTACTTCACATTTGTTACTACATTATTGTTGAATGCCAATTTGCCATACATGTTGCTACATCACTATGGTGATTTGTTTATGTTTACTAAAACCAAGGTAATAAATAGTCTTTTGTTGTTAATGTTGGAATAACCTGATGTCTCTTACTTCTTAATTAAAATAATTAAAAGGAAGATACAATTGGAACTTATTTACAAATTGGACCACAGAAAATATCACAAGCAATATACTTCAACAGGTTATGGGCCCAGTGCTCTGTGATCTAATTTGGAAAATTTGAAAAGGAAATGGCTGAGGATGGAGGCATCAGATACCACATACCATTATTCGATGGAACTAACTATAGTAACTGGAAATATCGGATGGAAGTTCTCTTAGATGAGAAAAACTTAATGGAATATGTTAAGGAACCATTGTCAACCAAGCTAGCACCTTTTGTTGCATCTTATGGAGACAGTGAAGCTGAAAAAGAAAGGAAGCAAAAAGGAAACCCAAGCAGAGCCAAAGTGCATTATATGTGCTTTTTATGTGCATTCATTACTGCATTAAATGTACATTCATTATGCACATTGAAAGTACATTTTTGTCCACGCCTTTTAGGTACATTAAATGTGCATTGTGAATGCACATTTTTACTGCATTTCTGGCACATTAAATGTGCATTATGCATGCACTTTTTTCCTGCATTTCAGGTGCAGTATAAATATGATGCATTGTCTCGGAGAATTAACAGAGATCTCTTTGAGAAGTCTCCTAGATATTTGAAACCACTTTGAATACTAATAGCAGGAAACATTCTAAACCCAAATATTTAAAACACTTTGAGAACAATAAATATGAATTTTTCTGTAATAAATTCACCTTCCTTAGAAGTCATTGAAGGGGTAAATTAAGAGTACCTAAAAGATATTTCAAAAGATAAAACATATCAAAGCTTTACACAAATTCAAATATTTGGATTAGGAATACTGCCGTTTCGTTACATCTCAGATGTATATTTTGCACATGAAAATTCCGCACACATTGTAAAGAAAATTAATAGTTCCTTCGAGTAGTCATTGATTCAGTAGTAAACTGAAAGAAGGGTAAAGGATGAAGAATACACCAGAAAATATGCTGTAAATGACATTTTTATTGTTATGCATTATTTTAATACATAAATACATTTGTGAATAAATACATATTACAATGAATTAAGTTTTGCATAGCTGAATAGGAATGAAATCTTAATACAGCAAAGAGAAGCAAAACGATCTGTGATATTGAAAATGAAATCAATTCTTCATTCACTTTTGTTACTCACTTTTGCTAAGGTCTTCCTCTTGTGGAACAACTGCCTTACGTGGATTCTAAGATCGAGTAATATTATCTTCAATCCAGGATAATTCTTCTTATAATAACCCATATCTTGTCCTTTAACCCTTCATTATTATATCATTCTGTCTGAGAATCTATCAGTCTTCAACGAATACACTAAAGTTCCGGAATTTCTCTTTTTCTTGCACTAAATAAAACAGGAATAACTATATTAAAATTTGCTTCTTACTATAAAACTTCCCATGATACTGCAATACGTACAAACGAGTGTGAAATACAACTTTCTATGACAGTTGTATAAGTTTTAAGAAGGCTTAAATTCATTCAAATTAAGGAAATGAAAATGTTTGAGTAACGTAAATAAACACTAGGGTAAAATTCTCGATAACACGGTAAATCATCGAGAATTTTACAAACACTTGTAAGCAAGCATTAATATTAGCTTATTAAATATTTAATATCTACTAAAGAAGGCAAAAAGCTTCACTTACGTTTCTTTGCTGAGCTTAAAACTGCAGATAATCTCCAGATTGTCACCATCTTCACAGTATGGATAACAAACTGTACGTACACGATTTACCCCAACAAATACCCTACATCGGTCATATAGTAAAACTTAATGCTCCGGATGAACAACCACCATCTTTGATAAAATTGATTGGACGGTGACAAGGATTTTCCTGTAAAATACAATTAACAACTCATTTCTAGGTAGTACATAGTTTGAAACATGCAATAAATAATCAATGCTTAAATAATGTACTTACAATTCTGCTTCCTTGGAAAGTGAAATGATGGAATACATTTACTGCGGTAAAACGACGATAGTTTTACCTTCACTGCTACTGTGCTGAAATATCCTTTGGGGCGACATAATTCATCGCAATATTCGAAATTGTACCACAACTTCAAAACGATGGCAAGACTTATCGACGGTTACTCAAATGAGCTATTGCCAACAAAAAATAATTCGAGACACTGCTACCACGCTACTAGACTACGAACCGCTCAAGCCCAAACCAGCAAGATTTGTCAGTTCTCGTATATGAAGGAAAAATTATTGTTTTCCTTATCATTTTCGTAACGTAAAGGAAAATAAAGCATGAGAAACATATATGTTTTACGATTCTTTCATATGAATTTAAAAACGGATTGATGGATTTCCGATTCCATCGATGAATTTAAAAACGTACCCTTCGTCTGTAATTAATTTTAATTAAATAATCGAGTAAAACGTTGGCTGAATATTTTTTCATTATTATAAATTCACTCACTGCGATAACAATGGAAAAATAAATAATTTTATGCTGCTTCTTCCTTTAATATGTTATAAATGCATATTTATATTATTTCTTACTTAATTTGATAATGCTGCGGGTTATTCATCTTCCGTAATAGAATCACTGATTCTTTAATACTTACCATTTTCGGGAATCTTTAAATACTTACCATTTTCGAACTTTTTAATGGAAAAAGTCGTATATCCCTATTTTCAAATTGTATATATTCTGGGCTTAGAAACTTAGCTTTATTTTTAGCGCAATGCACCTGCGTCTATACATATGTAGGTATCTTTACATTGGAGCAATATATGTTGCCCTTATTTTGTGCTGCAAAAATTGCTTGAAATCACTGTGTAATTGCTGTGGCAGCTTCAGAACAGGAAAGCAAAATGAGTCTTATTTCCCTCATATTTACCGAGTATTATACAAAAGACGATGCCCATTTTACAGTGCTAGAGATATCTCCTGACTTTTTATATGATACGCGCATAGAAAGTGCATTTCGAATGCGCATTAATAACGCGAGATTAATGCGGATTCACGACCAATGCGGTTATACGCGCACATAATGCACATTTTACGCACTTGGGCGCTGCTTGGGAAGGCTGAAATAGAACAAAAAGGAAAGAAATGTAAAAGTCTCATTGTGCAAAAATTGTCTGACACTCACTTGGAATACATTAAAGATAAAGACACAGCCTTTGAAGCGTGTGAAGCCCTGCAGACAACATTCAAAAGGAAAAGTATAAATAATCAAATTCAATTAATGAAGAAATTGCTCTGCATGAAGTTTAATCCAAAGCTAGAAAAATTGCAAGCTCATCTCCTCAAGTTTGATCAATCCATCAGATATTTAAAGGCAGCAGGAAAAACAATGGAAGAAAATGATATTATCTGTCACCTACTATTAACCATGCCGCAAGAGTATGATGCAGTTGTTACTGCACTTGAGACTGTACGATGTGAAGAATTAACATTGCCTTTTGTCAAAGGTCGTCTTATAGATGAGGAAATGAAGCGAGAAACAAGGAAACACAAGCCTAATTCTGATGACTCACCATCTGTTTTTGCTGTCCAGTCAAAAGGAAAATATGCAAGTGGATATAAGTCAGGAAATAAAAATAATCTTCAAGGAAATAAACAAGTACAAGGGTTTAAAGGAAGGAATGATTTCCTACAGTCTGGTAATAAATCACCAGCCTTTCGTTTTACCTGTCATAATTGTGGAATTGCAGGCCATACAAGGGCTCAATGCAGAAAGCCTCAACAATCATTCAAACACTTTAGTGGTGGAGCACATCTGGTTGACAATGCTGGGGCCATATTATGTAACTTGTCGGTTTGGAAGCAGTTGGTTCGATTTCAAATCCAACCGACTGGAGAGGAAACCGTGATCTCTCACCGACTCGACCTCTAAATTCTATTCTGTAGCATCGTTGGGCAGAAAACTACCAAACCGACTGCCCCCACCCACTTTAAGGGTAAACATCCGAGCATTTCCGAAAGTGACGGTCACTTGCTTAATCTCAACCAATGAGAGGGCAAACGAGTAGACAAATGAAGAATGAAACAAGGCGTGTAAAAGCAGATGTAAATATCGATGATATGTATGAAATTTTAGGTAACTAAGATTTGTTGTTGTCCTTTGTTGATTTCTTACTAAAGTTTTGAAAGAAATCTTACAGGGAAGATGGTAAAATTATAACTTTACCAAGATGGTAAAATTATCGATGAAGACTGTTTGGAAATAATTCAATATCTCCCTTGATACTGAATATACTTCAACAAAACCTACACCATGTTGTAGATAAAGGATGGCGGCATATATATATAGTATTAAAACGATCATAGTACCTTCCATTTTCAATATATTTCGTTTGAAAAACGACCATTTTTCGACTGATTTTCCGCCATTTTTGATGTTTCCTCGCTTCCCCGGTAGGGCGATTTAGACTTATTTTAACTCTAACAGACACCCATTTCCTATTTCTGTTAAAAGACCTTGGAAGCCAATTGAGCTTGCAAACCAACTATAGCTTGCGATCCGAACGTGAGGGTGACTATCTTTTTCTTAACACAAAGCAACATTTGCGACAAAAACACTGCTTCATTTAGTGAATATAACGCTTATTCCGAGATGTGAAACTCGTCGATCGCCGCTACATCTGACGTCCAAATGCCTGAACTATAACGAAAAACATGGTCTCCAGAGGCCATTTCTGAACCTGGTTCACTATAATCGATATACCTCAGTAACTACAAGAGGTACTTCCTTCCTTTAAATTTCTAAATAAGCCGCAATATTTCAAATGTCTTCCCAGAAAATTTCATTGAAATAGGGCAATTTTTTAATAAAAAACAAAAATTATTTCCGAACAGTCTTCATCGATAACTTTACCGGGAAGGTAAAATTATACAAAAGCAAAATCCTCTCGTCTCCTTGTGAACCGAAGTACTGCTACTTTCGACTGTAGCACTTCCTTGTACGTAATTAATACTTGTAATTAGTTTCGCCTGGATTAACTTCACTCTACAAATATTATTCAATTATATTGGCCTTTCATATATTGCTGAAATATATGATTTTAATGGAATCTAATGGTAAAATTGTGGGTAATTTTCTAGTTTCACGGTGTTTTGGAGAAATTCTATATCTCCTTTACTACTGAAGATACACATACCATTCTTACACCATATTATAGAGGAAGGATTGCAGTTTATATATATGATAGTAATCTCTTCTAAGTGCTGCCATTTCGGAGAAAATTCTATCCAAAAACGACAAATTTTCGACGTTTTTCGTCTGCTACTAGAAAATTACCAAATTGTGTTTTAAAATGAACAAAAATTATACCATCCACTTCAGTTAAAAGTTAATCATTATACGTTTAAAAATTAGAAAATTCGATCGCATGAAATCCTATGACTAGGTTAAATCTATTTCTCTATTATTTATAGTTTTCTTCAAGCGGGGTCATTATTTTTCCATAGTCGAGTCTCGCACGGGGAAATAGTAACATATGTTACGGATGTTAAGCGTTTCCCAACACTTTACCTAATGAATTATTGATGGTTATTTACATTTATTATTAAAAGATTAAAACGTTTATTTTATTCCACGTCCTTGGACAGATGCACGCTCCAGGGAACGTAGTACATACGTGCATCCATATGTGCTATGGCGTACATCATTTTGCATCTAAAAGCGAGAATCGCATTCATTTTATGCGATCGCATGTCTTATTGCGGCTTTATTTTACATTCTGCTAATTACGGGTATTCAATTAACGCATTTGCCTTGATGATATTGTTAAATATGCTCACACTTGCCACAGTTCGTCTGCTAACCGACTGACTCCTATCGCTACCGACTCTTTTTCATTATCGGTAGAATTCTCCGGATTCTACCGACGATGGCTAGCCGTCGTACCGACGCAGGAGCTTCCAGAATAGCATCGCATCGAGAGCTCGCGGAGTCGGTTTGCGATCCCAACCGACTGCTTGGCTACCGTACCGACGGGAAATGAGTTACAGAATATGGCCCCTTATCAAGAAAGGAAAGAAAATGAAAACTCAACTGAAAGGAAAGCAAGTTATAGTTTCATAACTCGACAAATTGTGGAAGAGGAACCAATACTGACTGTGAGCGCAAAATATTCAGCAATGCATGATGGTGATTTGAAGAACAAATGGTTTATTGATTCTGGAGCATCAGAGCATCTTACCTGCTTAAAGGATGAAGCCTTCAATGTCCGCAAGCTAGATTCACCAATAAAAATAAAGGTAGCCAAGAAAAATAGCTACCTAACAGCTGAAACAAAAGGAGATCTAAAGGTTAAGTCAAATGTGGAAGGAAGCTTGAAAAATATAACTCTTAAAGATGTGCTGATAGTGCCTGATATAGACATTAATTTAATTTCAGTGGCTCAGTTAGATATGAAAGGCCATGAAATAGTTTTCAAGAATGGAACTGGGAAAATTTACCAACAAGGAACTCTACTCTGTATTGGATATAGGAAGAAAAAGCTCTATGAAATAGAGTTAATATTACAGGAAAAAGAAGAAAATGAAAATGCCCTAATAAGCGCAGCAACTTCAAGTGCTATACTTTGGCACAGAAGATTGGCACATCTCAGCTATGAAAACATGAAGAAAATGGAGAAGCTTGTTGATGGGTTGACCATTACAGAAAAGGATATTTGTAGTGTGTGCCTGGAAGGAAGACAAACAAAACTTCCATATAATACTCCAAGAAACAAGACAACTCGACCATTGGAACTAGTTCATAGTGATGTGATGGGGCCCATTAGTCCCATATCCTATGATGGCAAAGAATTTATACTAATATTTGTTGATGACTTTACTCACTTTACAGTCATGTATTTAATGGAATCAAAAGATCAAGTATTTAAGTTTTTTCAGATATTTGCAGCAATGGCAACAGCTCACTTCAATTTGCCGATGAGTCGATTCCGCTGTGATAATGGTGGAGAGTATGTCTCAACTAGAAGAAAGAAGAATTTGCTAAAAGAGGAATACAGGTCGAATATACAATAAGATACACACCATCTCAAAATGGTGTTGCTGAGAGGATGAACAGAAACATAATGGATAAGGCGAGATGCATGCTGTCAGATTCTGGACTTACTAAAGATTTCTGGTCAGAAGCAGTAATGAGTGCAGTTTATACCATAAACAGATGTCCCACATCAGCATTGAAAAATGCTGTTCCTGCAGAGATATGGCATGGAAGAAAACCAAATATTGGGAAACTTAAAGTTTTTGGATGCATTGCTCACCTTCATTTGCCCAAAGAATTGAGGAAAGGGAAACTTGATAGCCACTCCAAAATGTACATAATACTTGGATACTGTGCAAATGGTTTTAGACTTTGGGATATAAAAGATAATACGTTAGTGAGTGGAAGGGATATTGTATTTGATGAAAGAAGAACGTGTAGATCATTAAAGAAATATGGAGAATTTTATCCAAGTCTTGATCACGATGAAGAGGAAAATTTGCAAGATGATGCTTTAAATGAGTTACAAGGAATAGGAAAAGAACCACCTAAGGAAAGAGAAGTAACACAAGGGCTAATACAACAAGAAAGAATTCATAGCAAAGATACAGAAGAACTAGGGAGAGGGAAAAGAAAGCACCAAGATATTTGGAAGATTATGTGGAAGATCTAGATGATAATGACCTTATAGCATATGCCCTAAATGCTGAAGAATATGTTAGTGATGTACCAGCAACCTTTGAAGAAGTGGAGCAGAGGAGAGATGCGACTTTATGGAAGGAAGCAATCAAGGAGGAATTATCTTCACTGGAAGAAAACAAAACTTGGACATTATGCACTTTGCCTGAAGGAAGAAGAGCCATAGATTCAAAATGGGTCTTCAGATTGAAGAAAAATGAAAATGGAGAAATTACAAGATACAAAGCAAGACTATTTGTCAGAGGCTGTGCTCAAAGACACGGACTTGACTATGAAGAGACATATGCTCCTGTTGCCCAAATGACTACAGTTAGAATTTTGCTATCTGTCATTAATCATAAAAATTTAGTTGCAGGTCAAATGGATGTGAAGAATACCTTTCTCCAAGGTAATTTACATGATGAAATATTTATGCAACCACCTCCAGCAGTTTCTATTCAAAGAAACCTGGTATGTAAGCTTCAAAAACCACTGTATGGACTAAAGCAAGCCCCCAAGGAATGGAATTATTGTTTTGATAAGTATCAGACAAAACCAACTGAGGGTCTGTGGAAAGGACTTAAACGGGTACTTCGCTATATTAAATGTACACTTGATTATGCATTATTTTTTCCAAGGAAAAATTGCCATGAATCGATTGTGTGTTATGCTGATGCAGACTGGGCAGGAGATTCAGTAGACAGAAAATTTACATCTGGTTTTCTAGTAGAGGTATTTGGTTGTTCAGTATCATGGAGCACCAGAAAACAGTCTGGTGTATCGCTATCATCAACAGAGGCCGAACTGGTTGCGTTGTGTGAGGGTGCATGTGAGACCCAGTGGACAATTGGTATTTTAAAGGACATGTATATTGATATCAGGATGCCAATTACAGGACAATCAGTCCTGTATTCACTTGTTGTCAAAACATAGATACCGGAGACTGAAACACATTGAAGTGAAATATTATTTTTTATGTGATCTTAAACAGAAAGAAATCTTTGAAGTTGAATATGTGCCATCAGAAGATCAAAAGGCTGATCTGTTCACTAAGCCTCTTGGAACTGCACGTTTTTGTAAACTAAGAGATAACTTAAATTTAGTTTGTATGAGTAACCTGATCCAAGGTTAATTACAATATTTAAGGAAATGTGTTAGTTAGAATAGAAATGTTTTGTATTTAATCAATGGTTCATTGGAATATTGTCAAATTGAGGGGGGGTGTTGAATGCCAATTTGCCATACATGTTGCTACATCACTATGGTGATCTGTTTATGTTTACTAAAACCAAGGTAATAAATAGTCTTTTGTTGTTAATATTGGAATAACCTGATGTCTCTTACTTCTTAATTAAAAGGAAGATACAATTGGAACTTATTTACAAATTGGACCACAGAAAATATTACAAGCAATATACTTCAACAATTATAAATAAAAGCTTAACCTATACAACTGTTGGTATACATGAAAATAATTGGTAGACTAATATATATGCGTAAACAACCGATCTTTTCCGTTCCAATCCCATTGTCTACACAAACCGTCACACGGAGAGAAATGAACAGACTCGTTATAAGGTAATTACATAAGTTACAAAACACATTGACTTATTTTCTTAAGGTTTAATGCCTATATAATTACCGGATTACACATATCACGAATATCATTTGCATAATAAAGATAAATCGTAGACATTTGATTGACTTCCATGCCTTATTTACTACTATCAGCAGCCGAAAACTACATTTCTATGACGACTTCCGCCCACTTTTGCGCATGATTTGGCAACGCTATTCCTAACGGATTTCACCGAAATGAAACGGAGCGATATTACGTTAAATCGTTTCGAGATCGCTTTTCGGTAAATATCTGTTGTACCTGGTTTACAGAAAAAATATTTTTCTCCCTTTAAAAAATGTCTGATTTCCACGAAACTTACACAGTAGATAGAGGCATCCTTGCGCATTAAAATGATATCTTTATTGTTGTGAAAAAACGATAAATGTGGCAATGGCAGTGTTTCGTGTGCGACAACTACCGAATTCCATGACCGCCATATTGGATTTTTCAGTAGTTATAGCTTCCCGTCACCAGATGCCGAAGCGATCGAGGAGTTTCATATCTTCGCAATGTAAAGATGTTATAATGGAAATAGCGTATATTTCCCGATACCCTGCAATCTTACGGCTTTATGGAGTGAAACGGGTGCTAGGGTGGGATGTTCGGAATGAATTGCCATTTTTCAGTAATTTTTCTGGGTTAAATACTAGTTTCACACAGTTTTGGAGAAAATACATATCTCCTTTATTACTGAAGATACAAATATAATTCTTGTGTATCCAAAAACAGCAATGTTTGTCGTAAATGTTGCTTTGTGTTAAGAAAAAGATAGTCAGTCACCCTCACGTTCGGATCGCAAGCTATAGTTGGTTTAAAAGCTCAATTGGTTTCCAAGGTCTTTTTAAGGAAAATCAGAGTTTGTCGCAAATGTTGCTTTGTGTTAAGAGAAAAGATTGTCACGCTCACGTTCGGATCGCAAGCTATAGTTGGTTTGTAAGCTCAATTGGCTTCCAAGGTCTTTTTAAGGAAACGCAGCAACTTAAAACTAATTACTTATGCGATTTATTCTCAAAGGTTGAGCTCGTACTAACTTCAAATCCTATGTTCTGCAAAGACTAACGATATCCAAGCACAGAAACGGTACGTGAGAAAAGATTCTCGTTTAGTGTAGCACTAGCGGCAGTTCTCGGAAGCTCGTGAAAAGCCGAAATATCGGCATCAAAAGTAGTGAAAAAGGTATTTTTTGCAGTTTTATATCTAAAGAATAAACGCAGTGACATAATAGTGTTTTATCATTATATAATGCGCAATCTTTACTCTTATCTATAAAAGCAATAATTATAATTCTAGTGTCCTACATAAAGGAGATATGAATTTTTTCCTTAAACCAGGTACAACAGATATTTACCCGCTTTTCCTCCAGTGACAAACGTTACGTTCTCACTAAAATTACACACTCGCAGCCCAGGTTATGTTAGGCATGTTGTAATCACCACAGATACAAATATTTGCCTCAGGATGCTTTACAAGCAGTTGCTACAATTCATTGCAGTGATCCTCGAGGGTTTCAGTTGGAGAATTAGGTGGTAGATACACACAGCATACAATTAGCATAGCATTTGAAGTCTTAATATAAACATGCTAAATGTTAGGAAAGAGTCACAAAATACTCCAAACACCATCAAAAATTAGAACAACCGATGTACATTTCGCTGTCTGACAAACAGCATTATCAAGGTTACAAAGGTGACTGGTTTAATCACGAGCGGGAAACAGCCTATAAAGGAAAACAATTGAAAAGCAAAAAGGCGTCAGGTGTTGTCGATCAGAGAGTATAAAGTTTGGTAAATTTCTAGAAGAGTCCAGTTTGGGAGATGGTAAATAACTGTACTATTCTAGAAATTTACCTAATTTCTTTCAAAAATCGATAAATAGAAAATGAATCTTTAAGGCTGCTGTAGCGCTGGAGGATTTCCGATTTTAACGGTCGCACCCTAGAGCATACGAAGTGGTGACTTTCAGAACTAACGAAGAGGTGGGGAAGAACATTCGCCTATTTCGCTGGAGCTGTTGGCACTAACTTGCCATTGAGTCTTGTTAGGTGGGGCGGTTCCGGCGGTTCGTTTTGGTTTCGCTTCTTCACTTATCGCAGTTCCCAGAAATTGATATAATGTTAGGCAACGAGTTACCGCCACCGCTCATTCGCTCTCAAAGACGGGTATATCAGAATGCTGTCTCACTTAGATTTAGAAATGGTGATGAGATTCCCAACATTGCCCGCTTGACTTTGATCAATGCAGTCCCGCGTTCGATTCCCTGCTCGTAATGATATCCGATCGAAGGATTTTAGGAAGAAGAGATTTATTTTCTCTGAATAAATATCTGCTTTTGAATCTAAGAATAATTCATCGTTGAATTATTCTACCTTTCTGTACGCACTGTATGATTATTCTTCTAAATAAAATTTTCGTAATAATTAGCCTTTCGAGTAGAAGTAATTATTTTTAATAATTACTTCTAATACAATATAATTACTTTTAATACAATAATGTATGAAAATACTTTATGTATGTTGTTCGAAAAGGAACTTGATATAAAAAATTCGTCAACCTTTAGGGACATCCGCAAATGTCTCATAATGTTCTTTACGCATACATACGTATAAACTTAACGCATAAATACAAACATTATACGAAAAAAGAACTTGTCTTGTAAAGATATTTTACCTAGAGGACATTCTTTGCGAGGAATGATCCGTATCTTGAGGTTCATGGGAGAAATAATCATCAGTTCTCGATGAACACCTTTCGTCACGAGGAGTGCCTAAGACAGACCTAAGCTCTCCGAGAATAGCTTTCCTAATTATAAGAAATCATGTGTGAAACCATGGTATTAAAGAAATATCAATCGGCATAGAAATTTATTATGACTAACTTAAATTTTTCATTTACATTAATTTACGAAGCAAGGAGGATATTTACCTTAACAATATCAAAGTTTTGCTTTATTACAACTTATTACACATTCTGTCAAATACCTGTTCATTCTCCATTCTTTCAGCTTCTTCCCTTTATTTTTTTTGCACTTGGTCGAAGATGTCCACTTTTCGTATATCTACGCATGGTCACTCACAAAGGCAGCAATACTTTGTAATCAACTCATCCCTCTGCAATGTAAGTAATCCCTACGCCCGGCTGCGATAAAATATAAGAGCAGGGTAACCACCATGATCGCTATTATTCAGTCGTCTCGCGAAGAATCTCCCCTCCAAGTCCCTTCCCCTACTTCCCGGCCATTTAGAGGGCGCGCGATCTGCTACCTCGATAGGCGAAATCAGAGGTGTTTTATTCCCCAGTTTATAGCCGATTTTGATCTATGACCCCCTTATATTTTTACACATTCCTTAAGAACAAGGTCTGAAGACTTTTAGCTTTTAATTTTTCGAATATGCTTAAAATAAGCGAGTAAATTTAGCTGAAAAAGTAGCTATTTTTAATGAAATCAAACGTCTTTGGAAGGATTTCTATGTCTTAACATTAAATTTAAAAACCTAACAGCACATCTTCAATCTTTTTTCTTGCGATTGCTGAAACCTGCAAATCTCTGCGATAAAATTCAACGTCTTAAAAACGGGGAATAAAACAGGCTTGAATCGGCCGTCTCGGACGAGCGCTACAGCGGCCTTAATCCGAACTCTCAAGCCCCCCCCACAGCTCGATCCTAGATCGAGGATCAAAATCCTATAATCCTAGGATCAAAATCGCTAATCAGGGCAAACATTCTTCTATTTAAAATGCATTGCGGAGATTACAAATATTTTTTTGAACCTTTTCCAGATAACATGGAAACTTGAAACTCGGAATGTGAATAGAGATAATGAATATACTTTATATACGCTTTTTAATGTTTCGGCGATGGTCCTTGGTTTGATCCCAGTGAGCTACTTACATTCCTCAATGATTTCTCATGGGGATAACGGAATCCTATTGTAGGACCTTCCCGGTAGGATATCGACTTCAAACTTTGCATTAAAATCATGAAGTTCTACCAAAATATAATGTGTACCAATATGTTCTAGGTTCGACACCAGCACCCTGATTATGTAACTGTGAGAACGGTGAGAGCGACGTCGTTGCCAGGGGCAACGCCATACAAACGACGAAGGGTGATATCAGCGATTATCTATCCGTGAGAGCGCTTTTTCTCACCTTCCCACCGTCGTACGCGATGACGGCTTGGAAAGGCCGTGAGAAGCAGTGAGAAACGTCATAAGAAATCGATTATGTACAATAATTTGATTATTAGCCTAATAATATTGTTTTAATGATTTATTATGCTTTAAAAAGTAGCAATTTCTAATTTTGAGACGCCTGGTGTCGAACCCAGGACCTATTGGCAGATGCGAAAAGACATTATATCTTGTAAGGACTTGATCTTATTTATTGCAAACTTTGAAGTCCATATCATACCGGGAAGGTCCTGAAATATACATTAACCCCATCTGCAAAGCATAGGGTAATAAAATTGCTCTCTGGGATAGAACCAAGGACGATCAAGAAAAATCAAAACAAAGTATTCGAAATGTATCTATGATCTTTATTCACATGCCAAGTTTGAAGTTTCCAGATTATCGGGAAGGGGTTCAAAAAAATTCTTAAACATCGGATAAATTACTGATTTTAGAGACGCCTGGTGTCAAAACCAGGACATATCAGTAGCTTTGAATACACATTATGACTTGTTTTGATCTTATTTCATGCAATGTTTGGATTCGATATCAGACCGATAAGGTCCTGAAATAAGACTTTGTTATCCCCATAAGAAATGCAATGAGGAATGTAAATGGCTCCCTGGGATCGAAGCAATGACCTTCAGCGAATTGGTAAACAGCGTATGTTAAATAAATTCATGATCTACATCTACATACCGAGTTTCAAGTTTCCATCTTATAAGAAGGTGATTCAAAAAATCTTAAAAATCGCCGCAAAGCTTTTTAAATGTGGGAATATTTGCCCTTACCTAGCGTCAAACCAAGGATAATCTTCGAGGACGTGTGCATGGTTTTCGTCGGATATTCTCGATTTCCAGTGATCCCTCGAATTTCAACTCTCTACTTTGGCGGGAAGAGCCTCAAAAAAATTCCGAAAATCCCAGCCATGTATCTTTACGGGAAAAATGGGGAATTCAGGGCCTTTTGGCATCGAACCCATGTCACTGAGGTTTCAAATCGCCTTTTGCCCAGGGGTTTCACGTTAGGGCCTATACGCTATAAAATTTTCAGGTCAATGACGCTTGTGGCTTAACTGGTGAATTTCAATTATCTGTCTTCAAGTGAAAGACTCCGAAAGAATTATGAAAATTCAACCAATATGTTTTAAAAGGCAGATATATTTACCGTCCGGCATCGAAGCTGGGTCTTCCTGGTGGTACTTCCCTAATAGCACAATTTGTGATCACAATATGCTTGAAGCATTTCAGAGAATATTTGAAAACATTTTTAAATGGGTATAACATATTTTGGGTACGCAACTTTTGCTGGGTAAAAATGCGCTAGAGATGCGCTGTTAACATTTTGGTTAAATAGCTGGAAATGCGCTATACACATTTTCATGTAAATCTTTCGAGCGCTCGTTAAATTCCAGATAATACTGAGTTTTTCACAAAATAATCAACGAAAACGCGGGATATTATACATGGTTTCGTATAAAATAACGTTCTCATTAGTAAATGTTTAAGAAATCAATGGCTACACTTCTTAAGTGTTATAATTGTATGTTAATTAAGTATAATTTGAAATTTGTTTAACATTTGTATAATATACCTCCAGTTTCCGTTGATTAATTTGCAAAATACTAGGTAACATCGGAAATTTAACAAGTCTTATTCATAAGCCCTTTCTTTTAATTTAACTAGCTAACCATGATTTCTGTTTTCAGCTGAATGATGCATTAGCAGGCCCGTGCGCACGGGGGGGGGGGGGGTTTGGGGGTTCGAACCCTCCCTATAAGGATCCTTCATACGAAAAGTTCCACGAATGATGAATTGAAGATATGATAAAATGAACTTATTTTATTTAATGTTTCATTTAGTGAAATTTTTCTTCCAAAATTTAATGCCTCTTTCAACTTTCATGTTAACGGCTGTCAGGGCTCCTGTACGTTCATTATTGATAGTTGTATTAATATAGTTACTATTTTTTAATGAGAAAAACCCCCCCCCACGAACAAATCCTGCGCACGGCCCTGTGCATTAGTGATAATAATTTTCGATCACACATCAAAAGTCCCTACGGACAAACAAACAAACTTTTTCATAAGCCCTTACTTTTAATTAAACAGCTACCCACATACCAGAAACTCATCTCCGAGACATCTCGAACGTCTAACAAGAAGTCTTGTAGATGTCTCAGTGACCTTTCGTGACATCTCCAAGGCATTTGAAAAAACGATGAATATTAATAAAAGGAAACATTCTTAATCACTTATCAGCTGAATGACTATATTAATAATACTGGTAAATTTCTAGAAGAAATTTACCGAAATACTCGATCAAACATTTCACACACATCACGTTCCATCACTCTCTTCAGTAGGAAAACAAAGTTAAAACAGGAAATTAGGCTATGGTATTTTTTTTATTAATTAACACAAAAATATATTCAACAAAAATGGTCACAAATCACGCGAACTGTGAGACGTCACGAAAACAACTAAATTCAGAAAATTGTAAAATAGTATATATGCCATTTTATAGTTTAACACGAATATACATATGGAATCGCCAAAAGTTCTCACTATTCACACAAACCGCCAAACAGCACTATAATTGTTAAACCACACGATTTATACACAAATTCGATTATCAAAAATTGACATCTATATCTTATTCCATGTTGATATGAAAATTCTCACATTTCACTAAGGAAAATACGGGTATCCACTAACATAATTGACGCCAAGCTTGACTAGCAGCATCAATCGCCAAGGACACACGCCACCACAAAATCGTTCTTCATCTGTTATAGATATCTGCATGATCTGCATGCGTTAGTTATTTCTAATGAATTTGGTGCCCTGATTTCTAATATGGCATTATGTTTTGCCTAAAAGCTCAAATTTTTTAGATTTAACATTTTAGTGAAATACAGGTATCACTATTTTAAGGTAAAAGAATGGATCAAATAATATAATCTAACATGGAATGCTTTATTATTTCTATACTTAAAAAATATTATAGCAACAAGGAAAATCATATAGAATATTGTAGTAGTACTTATCAAATTACAGAGAACACAGAATGAGTAAAATTCCATCGATGAAACCAACTAGTTACTGAACACTTAGGAAGTTTCTTTTCTGTGACATTCTTGAATGCATTTTGATACAGTCCCTTTTTAAACTCCAGCAGGAATCAGCCATCATGTGCGTATTCCATCTTCCTTGGTAACGGTTCTCCATTGTTTTTATATCCTGGAGAAATCTTTCACCTTGTTCCTCACTGTTGTTTCCTAAATTATCCGGAAAACGATTTAAATGGCTGTGTAAATAGTGCACCTTAATGCTCTTGCTACACCCAAGAAATCTTAAACTGTCTAGCATTCCATTTACCAGTTCAGCATAATTTTCAGCTTTTCGCTTGCCCAAAATATTTCTAACAACTGCAAAAAATGAAGTCCAGGCTTTACGATTAGCCTCATTCATGGAATTGACGAAGGTAGGATCCTTAATAAGTTTTCTTATTTGTGGGCCATCAAATATTCCTGCTTTAATTTTTACGTACCCAACCATGGGATATTTTCCCTTATATATGCAAAGCACGATTCATTCTTATCAAGAGCCTTTACAAACTGCTTTATTAGGCCCAGCTTGATATGCAGTGGAGGCAAGATGATTTTCTCTCGTCAAACTAAGGGTTTCTTGACTATATTCTTATCCCCAACGTTCATGTTTTCTCTCTTAGGCCACACTTTTCTTACCCAGTGTTGTGTTTTGTCTCTACTATCCCAGAGACACAAGAAACAAGGATATTTGGTGTAGCCACTTTGCTGTCCAAGGAGAAAGTTTACCATTTTTAGGTCCACTCAAATCACCCATTGATGTTCATGATATCTTTCCCAAGACCAAAGCAATGGTGTCATATTCTTCTTTCACCTTCGTCGAGTGAGCAATTGGTATTGAACCACATTTATTCCCATTGTGTAGAAGGACACATTTCAAACTTCGCTTTGAGCAGTCAATGAATAGGCGCCAATCTTCGGGAAAATATTCAGGAAGACCCATTTTCCCAGGAGTCCTTTAATATCGCGACAAAATACAAGATTGTCTTCTTGAGTGTAGAAGGGTAGCAGATCCTTTTCTCTTGTACGATAAAAGGTAACTATGACTCCTCGTTCCAGTGAATTTTTATCATTCAACCTGGAAGCTAGTAATTCAGAAAATTCTTTTGAAAGGTTGAGATCTCTGGCAAGGTCATTCAACTCGTCCTGGATGAAACGCTGAGGAATTGATGACATCTCCTCATAATCACTGTCACTTTCATTATTATCAGATTGGTGATCAGAGGGACAATGGTCGTCCTCACAGAGCTCTGGTAGCTGGTAAAATGTTGGATTCGGCACTTCCTATGAGCGAGGGACCGGACGTCTAGCAGAGACTAAATCAGGATAATTCCACTTGCTACGATTGTTTCGATTGATTCCACTAATATTTACTAGGCAAAAATAACAGTCATCGAAATGGTTTTTGGGTTCTCTCCACACCATCAGTATGCCGAATTTCAGACTTTTCCTTTTTCCAGTAGTCCACTGTCGTAAATGTTCTATACAAGTTTTACAGACAAGATGTGGTGCCGCTCGTATCCCGTGACGAACGTCAACCCAACTGCAGCGTTGCCGTTTGTAAACGGGTAATTTCTTGCAAAATCACTAAAAATATTAATTTCCATCGTAGAACGTCGATAAAAAGACGCTTTCATATCTCTTAGGACGAATGAGACGACGAAGATAATAAATTGTTGCTCATTTTAATTGTTTATATTTTTTTAATCGTATTCCACGCGGTCAGTTTTTTTATGGTCCCCTCCTGATGTGAAGGTCGGGCGCTCCTGCAAAGGTAAGGGTCCAGATTATGATGGCGACCCTCGAAATTTCTGCCTGAAAAAAACTAATGGTAAAAACCCCGCTTAGATACCATTAACCTAATTTTCTTATCAATACTGGAATGCATTGAGCAATGAGAGCTAAAACTGGTATATAAAGTTCACCACTAAATGTTTCATGTCATAATTATTGCAAAGTCGTAGTATCACATCTCTATTGGACTGCGTGATATATCTGAAGTAGATAGTCTTTTAGTATTGAAGCGATCTTTGAAGCCTGTCTGTCTGATTCAGAACATAAGTTATGTTACGATTTAAATCCAGAGCAAAGGCTATAACTCCACAAAGTAAGTTGAGTAAACGTGAAAAAGATGATTGGAAAATCACTTTCTTGCACAATACTTATTGCAATGCACGAGCGAATATTTTTTTATGTATATGCTATGTGTTCCTGCTATCATACTCTGATGAATGGAATATTTTCATTCGTCATGTGGTACAGGATAGAGAAAAATGTATCTCTCGTTTTCTTTTGTCCCAGTCTTGATCATGGCTGTGATGAAATGAAAGCTACCGAGGTATGAGTGCACTAATCAAGGTCTCTCCTTACGGAATGCCAAGAAAAGTGTTACTCATAGAGTCAATGTGCTTCTATTGTGTCGACATATTCCTCTTATAGCATTCTGGCTCAGAGAGGAAAGCAATGGCAAACTACCTCACTCCTCATACTGCCAAGTTAACCTCATTCCACTCTGTAAGCTCTTTGTAGCTTGTGCCAGAAGGGATGAGGTACCAACCGGCCTTTGGGCTGAATACCTTGCAGACATATGTTATGTATAAATTATATGGATATATGTTGATGCTCTGGCATCGAACCCAGGAACAGCATTGTCTTATATGATTTTTTTTCTTAAACCGCGTATTCATACACATATTCTATCTCAGCGAGAACTTCCTATCATTCAGATAGGTGTATGAAAAAAATTAAGAAAAACTACCCAAATGTGTTTTATATGGGAGATATATTTACCGCCCGGCATCGAACCCGGGTCTTTCTGGTAATACTTCCTATGCAGCACAATATAAGATTTACATATCTAACTATGTGTGAAAATTCAAGCAGAAGTATTGGCTGCAACTGCTTCGAACGACGTCCTACTTTTCCCTTATATTCCTTATGAGAGAAATCTTAATGTGCTCTGGCATCGAACCCAGGAACAGTAGGGTCTTATATAATTTATTTTATAAAACCGATTTTTAATATACATCTTCTAGCTAATCAAGAACTTCCTATCATTTCGATAACTGCATCAAAAAAATATAATGAAAAACTACCTCAATGTATTTTAAAGGGCAGATTTTTGCATCGTCCTAGCATCAAACCCAGGATATTTTCTGTAACAGTCATATATGTTTTCGATAGAAACCATATTCCCATTTAAAAGCATTGCTTTGATTTTCGGGAATAAAAAAAATATGCTTTTCGGATACTTCGAGAATCAAAACTCAAGGATATGGTCATGATCTATCGAAAAAATTAATGACTTTTACAGAAAATGTGCTGGGTTCGATGCTAGAACGATACCAAAATTTCCCATTTAAAATACATTGAGGTAGTTTTTCATTATTTTTTTTGATGCACTCATCAAAATGATATAAATATCTTGCTTAGCTAGAAGATTTGTATTAAGACTCGAATTAAGAAAATAAATTGGATAAGACCATGCTCTTCGTAAGTTCGATGCCAGAGCACATTAAAATTTCTCACATAAGGAATATAAGGGAAAAGTAGGACGTCGTTTAAAGCAGTTGCAGCCAATATTTCTTCTTGAATTTTCACGGATAGTTAGAGATGTAAATCTTATATTTTGCTGCATAGGAAGTATTAGCAGGAAGACCAGTGTTTGATGCCGGGTGGTAAATATATGTCATATAAAGTACATTGGGGTAGTTTTTCATTTTTTTATGCACTTATCGAATTGATGGGAAGTGCTTGCTTACCTAGAAGATGTATATTAAGACTCTATTCAAGAAAAACATTTAGATTTGACCATGCTGTTCCTGGGTTCGATGCCAGAGCACATTATTATTTCTCACATAAAGAATATAAAGGAAAAGTAGGACGTCGTTTGAGGCAGTTGAAGTTAATATTTCTGTTTGAGTTTTCACACATAGTTAGAGATGGTGATCTTTTGTTGTTCTGCATAGTAACCCTTGTAGCACAGAAGATGCTGAGCATGCGCTCAGGGAATTTTAGTTATTTTAGCTAAAATGTTTCCGAATCACAACCTGAGCATATGATAAAATTGTTTTAAGGTGATTTTAGAGTGCACGTTTTTCTGAACATGTTACAAGCATGTTTTTCGAAAATTTTCATAAGCTTTCTTCCATAACGAATAAATTTAAAAATTTTTGATTGATTGCAGCTTTTTTCCCTTTTCCAAACTAAAATTAGAAAGTGGTCGTTTATATTAGAGACAAGGGCTTAAAGAAAGGAAATTAAATAAAGATTCTTCTCCTTCTCCAGTAATAAGCACTTTTTTAAATTCGTCGATGGAATCGGAAATCCATTAAAATCCGTTTTTAAAGTCATCGACTGATCCATCAAACCGTTTCTTTATTCACCAATGGATTTACGATGCTTTCCACCGATGTCCATCGCTTCCATGGAGATAATTAATTCGCGATGAAGAGTACGTCGATATATAATATGGTTCTGATGACAGTAGTGGATAATTCAAATGTTAATAACAATAACCTCATAAAAGCCAGTAAATAGCAACTTACAATAAGAAATATAACATATTTATAATGCAACAATCAACGAACAAAAACGATGCGATGATTTACGTTTCGACAGATCTGTTGAATTCAACTCGAGGTTAAAGAATTATGGAGATGGAAAAAGTTGTAAATGTAACAGTAGCCATCTTGTCAAACAGCAGAAAAACAAGCGAACTGTTCTTATACTCATCAAGAATTGATAACACTGGTCAAAAAAAAAATTCTTCTTTTTGGTGTCTTGGATTTTATAACTGATTCTCGCTTTATTTAGGGCGCTGATTCTAAATATGAAATCGGTTTTTATCTATTAGCTCTACTTCTTTAGATACATCCACTTATCTATGAATGTATTTTCTATTCAATACATTGATTTATGGGCGTTGTAAATTTAATACACAATGTACATTTGCAACATTGTCAGTCTTATTTTATTCTGCCATCTAGTTAGTTGCAGGGAAATCTACTTGATGGAATTATTCCATTGCCTGCCCAGTAACTGCAGTGACATTCAACTCTTCAACTAGAGTTTAGTTTAATGTGTGAGTTCTCGCTGTGCAGGTTAGATCACAGTGGGCCTCGTATGATATTTCTGTTTGGGAAAGAGTTGTTGTACAAATAACCTATCAAGTGTTTTAGATTTCTGTATTTGAGCTGTTCCAAAGAAAAGTGTGAGTTCTACTAGACCTGACGTGTTTGGCTACATATGCGGAGAATACACATTAAAATAAAACAGAAAAACCTGTTGTGACTTTGTAAAGAGAGCTTATGTGGGATATTTTGGTGTTAGTACACTTAGTGATCACGCATTAGACGCTCGTATATCTTTCAGGACGAGTGAGACGACGAAGATAATAAATTGTTGCTCATTTTAATTGTTTACATTTTAAAAAATCGTATTCCACGCGGTCAGTTTTTTATGGTCCCCCCCTGCTGTGAATGTCGGGCGCTCCCGAGGGTCCGGATTAGGATGGCGATCCTCGAAATTTCTACCTGAAAAAAAGTAAAGGTAAAAATCCCGCTTAGCTACCATTAACCGAAAATTAAACTTTGCTCGTAAATTATGCTTTGAGAATTGATAAATAAAATGCGTCCCACTTCAATTTATAGGCATGTAAAGTAAGTACTGAAAAGTAATCATGTGTGTATTTTATGTTTTCTCAACCGCTATTCTTCCTCACAGGCACTCAAGAAACAGATTGCGTAGATGGAAGTCCTTGACTATTTTGTGCCACAATCGATATCTTGCGTCACTATCACCGCCTCAGCCAAGTGCATTGGAAGCTATTGATGTCAACTGGCTGCAAGTCAAGCGTCCAAGGGATGCACAGCCTTCACAACATAGCAGCATTCATGTATCGCAAAATGTCTTTGCATTGGTAATGTGATGCAACCATAGTCGAAATTATGCATAATTAATACTTCATTTGTGTACAGCATTGATCCTATGTATAGTCTTACATTAATGTATATGAATTAATTAAGAGAGATACATAAAACAGACTAAGATGATTAAGGATCTAAAAATCATAACACCAAATGGTACGTACATAATATCAAAAGAAAGATAACAACATTTCCCTCGTGAATTTAAAATGTGAATATCATGCACGGAAAAATAAATACATAAAATTCTGTATAAGAAAGATATTGTTTTCTTCCGTCTAACCCGAAGTCGAAAGAAAGAAATAATATTTATTGTATAGATGAGGATAACTGAGGACGGTAAAGAAGCTCAAGCTCTACATCAGATAAAAATCGGGAGAAAAGGAACGAGAATACGCAGAATAACAAATTCAACCGTACACAAGTACACATGCCCCATAGTACATGTCATTGGCAGTACAATGAATTGAAAAATAACTCATAAAAATTCTACAATACAGTTGCTTAAATTTGTCTTCTAAAATAAATTTGGGACACAATTTTACACACAAATCAGCTTTCAAGTAAACATTTAAATTTTCTATAAATTTTTATTTTACAAAGTTATTCTACAATGCAAAAAGTGTACTTTATTGCATTGTAATTAGAAGAAATAGGCTTACTTCGGACGATTTTTTTACTTTAATCGCTTAAGCCATTAAACGTATTATGCTCGTCAAATGTCTTCCTGTCTCATATATAACTGTCATATATAACATATAAGACGTTCTGAAATATAAATAAAACGATACACTGAAGAATTTCTGCCTCACCCTTCGAATTCTTAATATAACTTCTGTGACTGCACTCTATTTAACAATTTTTTCCAAGCTTAAATTAATGTTATTATTCTACAATGATTCAGTGAAAGACCTTTCAGTCATTTTACATTAAAGAGAAATTCGTCAATCTTTAGAGTAAAGAAACAATATCATGAATTGCAAACAAAAACCAAGAATGTTTTCTATAAATCATACTTTTATTCTTATTTTACATTATGAGAATTTTATCACCTTAAAAATCAATTTTCAGTGAATTTTGAATGCACTAAATACAACCAATATTAGTTACCTTAATATTAAAAACAAAAATCAGCTTCCCGATCTCATAGAAAATGCTTTTCTTTGATAAAAAACATTGTCTAATACCCTCAACTATTCATAGCTATAACTAATCAAGATTTGGTTTCAGAGTGATGTCGATTTGCAGCATCCAAAGCAAGGAATTGCATTATAGAGAATGAAAGCTCATGTTCGGTGAAAACGGTCCGAGTTCGATTCCAGAGCCCATAATGACCTCAGTTGTCAACAATAATGCAAAGCACGCGATATATTGTCAAAATCTGATATAACATTTATACGATTCGCACGCTCGGTGGCGTACATAGAGAAGATAATTTCGATTCATTCCTTTCCGTAGAAAAACAAAGTGAAAACCTCATCGAAGTAACAAAATGAAGTACTGTATTTTCCCAACTATGGATTATAAAAAGGGATGTTTTGTGAATTACGATGATGACTGAAGAAACGCTTCATTCGGGCGTTCATTTCTTAACAGAAATACAGCATCACGGAGATCGCCTTTCTTCTCCCCTTTTACGCGTTCGTCACATTCAGCGGAAAACTTGACGAAGAGCTGCGAACTTGAGCTGTGGATGACATTCACCTCAAAGGCGCGCACCAGTTGCTTATGCAAGGAAAAAGTAGATCGCGAAATAGAGGACGTCTATCACTTGATAACCTCTCTATTCTTTGACCTTCCTCTCAATTCCAGGTCATGCGAGTGAGCGTTGAATCTCGAGTCCTTAAGCTTTTGTTACTTGGATTTAAGATGTGAGGATTTGCCAATGGGGGTCCAAGGCTGCAGAGAAAAAGCACAGGGGCTGGTATATTCATGCCTGCTACTTAAAATATGTGAATTCGTTCAAAACTTAAAATGCATTGAAAACTAGAGGAGTTTAACGCTTACGTGGCCAACTTATTCAGCTTTCCAAGATAGTAAGTTACATAAGCGAACTATTGGAAACTTTACATGTGTGTTGTTTGGATTTCTAGTTTGGATACGTCCAATATCTATTAAAAACTCATTTTTTTCTATGCTGAAGTTCTTTAGTATTGTAGATATAAACTACCCGAGTCTTTTAGAGTTCTTTCTTCCAAGAGGTTGCGAAGCGTGAGGAGGAAAAAATTCGTAACGATTATTTGGCAAGCGACATAAAACGTACGTTACATCCACTCATCAGGTCCCCGACATTGTCGCGCCCATGCTTATTTGAAAATATTTCGTTATTAGACTATGCCATCAGCAGATTTTGGAATTGAATTGAAATGTCGCCTCCCCAGAAAACACCATCAATGTATAAAAATAATGATATGAAGTATACATACAGCTTATTGGACAAAGTTTATATGCGCCGTGCCAGAATTTCGCTACATGAATCTTAAGTTTATTAGATTTTATAACTAAGTTATTTTATCAAAAAGAGAACCTTTCAATTCAGTAATACCTGATCTATAAAATATAGTAAAAAGATAGTAAAATACCTAATCTAAAAAATACTGAACAAGCGTTCCTCAAAAACTATATCCTTTATTTCAAAACCAAGAATGAAAACTTTTAATTAAGAAAATCACAGAAAAAGTTTCCATGGATTGCTCAGAATCTCCATTTTAGTTTTGTCATCAATCTAGAACATTAAAATAAAGAGTCAAATCTAGTACGTAAAAAATAATTTTCTTCGTTCTTTTTCCATTAATGCAGGAATAATACAATGTGCTTCTAAGAATAGTTTGAGAATTCTGATTTTTTCCTGTTTTCCAATGAATAATCCATATCCAAGCCAGATGATTGACTCGCGTGAGACTTAGCTGCATTGCATCTACGGCGTAATCTTTCTTAGGAATTACTTCATCCTTTGTTTTTAAATTGCCTCCACATCTAAGAAACAAAAATATCTTTATCTTAGATGACATTTTTTGGTAGGTTTTACAATTAATCCTAATTTCGTTATTTATGTATTAGCTGAGTATTCAATTGAATGCGTCACAAAACGGAACATTAAAAATTCTGCTGCATTCAAAAATACAGTAGACTCTTAATTACAGTTGGCATTATAATTGAATTTGCAGAATTAAAGTTACATACCAGGGTGAAAAAAATGTCAACTTCCAATTATTTAGACTAAGTAATAGGTAGTTGGTTTAACCAGCAGACAGCTGACGCAAACCCTGTCTGACGCACTGAGCGTTCGAAGAAACTTTATCATGAATTAAAATTTTGAAGGGGCGTTGCATGACCACGTGGTTGACAGAATATGTCATGAGATTCATTGGATTCTATTACCAGAGAAAAACTTGGCTGCATCGAAAAGGAAGCTGAAGTTAAGCCATTGTTTTAACAGTAAATCAAATTTATTTCAAGTCATCAAGTTCCGATAAATATGTGCGTAACTTACGGGCACAATACCTTTCAGCTGACTGATTTGCTTCTAAAGTGGTATTATTATTAATAATATTATCGAAAATTAATTTTTACTGATATCTTGTATTGTTCCAATACTTTTTCAAATTTCTACGGAAATTCGGTTATCGAATTATTTTCGTAAATATACATCAAATTAAGAGGTAATCATAAAATAAGGATCAGTACATTTTGAATCATCCCGAGTAATGAAGAGTCTACTGTGCAGACTTTTAATCGTCCAGAATGCTTAGTAAAGGAACCTTTGGATTTGTCACTAAACTCATCTTGAGATGTGCCCTCCGATAACAGCCATAAAATAAGAAAATCCTTATTTATGCATCTAATACTGGTAATTGCATAAAAAATACATTGCCATTAACTTTAAAAAAACTTTGCCTACGTTTCTCCGATAGAGGCCTCGAGCTATTAGCGGATTTTGAAAAGAATTTTCGGATGTCCATTTGTACCTTATGAAATCCAAACTAAACTCTCCTTCGAACTTTTCACTGTGAATTTCTCAAACGCACCACTCACGAACCTAGCTTTACATTCACGCCCAAAAAACACGTGATTAGCTGTGTATCTCTGAGACATGCATGATTATTGGGGTTTTGTAGTCTTCAGCTGAAAAAAGCACAGAGCTAGTCATAGGACTTGACTCTTGGGGGGTTAGAACCCCTAAAACTGGCGTGATGAGATTACAGACTGCCAATCAGTACTCACTTCGTATATGTATACGAGTGAACTGTTGCTTGCATACTGCAAGAATATTGATAACACAAATTTCAATGCGAAATCATATCGAGAGGGTACTCAAAAGAAAAAAAAAAGGATTGAAAATATTCTTAAAATTCGCTAAAATTTGACCCGGGTCATCCTGGTGATATATTCTATGCAGCACAAAAAAGATCACCATTTCTAACAATGTGTAAAAATTCGAGCAGAAATATTCGCCAAAACTGCCTCGAACGACGTCCTACTTCTCACATTTATTCCTAATGTGAGAAATTTTAATATGCTCTGGCATCGAACCCAGGAACAGTATGGTCTTATCTAAATTTTTTCTTAAACCGGGTCTTAATATACATTTTCTAGCGAAGCAAGAACTTCCTATCATTTCGATAAATGCATTAGAAAAACAACGAAAAACTACCCCAATGTATTTTAAATGGGATATATTTGCATCGTCCTAGCATCGAACCCAGGACATTTTCTGTAGTAGTTATTAAAGTTTTCGATAGATCATGACCATATATAAAGGTTCCTTGCGTTTTGAATCTCTACCTATCCAGGAAGTATTTTTTAGAAATTCTCGAAAATCAAAGCAATGCATTCAAATGCGAAAAATCGTGACTATGGGGCCTTCAGGTATCGAACCCATGACACTGAGGATCAAAGACGCCTTTTTTCTGAAGGTTACACGTTATGGCCACCACTCCTAAAAATTTTAAGGCAGTGGCACTTGTGGAACATGGTTAGAATTGTGATCCCCTATCTATAATATAAAAAATCTGATGTGGCCAACACATGACTTTCTCCATATGTAAGATGTAAATATTTATCTACGACAGTATTTTCGAACTCTATATTCAATCTAAACTTGGAAGATAAGTGATTAATTTATATCATATTAACTTTGGCGTCAAAAAAATTATAAATAAGGTTTTTCGGGACATGTTCGATGAAAAACGATGAAATTGGCATTTCGCCCACAGCGCCTACTAAGTACATAATCAGCAACTTCCGGTTTATCAGTATTTCCCGAATAAATCCTAATCAATCAGTGATACTAAAATATGTTTAATACAAAAGTTATAGTAAAATAAACTTTCTAAAACTTTTATAAATAATAGTATATACCTAAATATCATATTTATGGAGATATTTTACAAAACCGGAAGTTTGCTTCGAAGAATATATCTTGACTTCCGGTCGACCATTTACTCTAAAAACTAATCAACTCTGACAGCACCAACCACAGTTCAATATATGAAGTTTGGTATTGATACGACTAATAGTTTCTATGTTAGAGCGCCCACTATCACACACACACATACACGCACACACACGCACACATACACACACACACACACACACACACACACACACACACACACACACACACATACACATGAAAAAAATCGACTTCAAGATTTATACGGAAATACACGTTTTGGGGTCCTTAGAACACGTTTTGACCATTTTCGGAATGATGTCTGTGTGTATGTGTGTGTGTGTGTGTGTGTGTGTGTATGTGTGTGTGTGATAGTGGGCGCTCTAACATAGAAACTATTAGTCGTATCAATACCAAACTTCAAATATTGAACTGTGGTTGGTGCTGTCAGAGTTGATTAGTTTTTAGAGTAAATGGTCGACCGGAAGTTGAGCTTTACTTTTCGAAGCTCGTTTCCGTTTTTGCAAAATATCTCCATTTATCTGATATTTACGCATATATTATTATTCAAAAAATTTTAGAATATAATATTTACTATAACTTTTGTAAAAAACATATTTTTGTATAACTGATTGTTTAGGAGTTATTCATGAAATACCGATAAAACGGAAGTTTCTGATTATGTACCTTGTGGGCGCTCTGGGCTGTATGGGCGAAAGGCCAATTTCATCGTTTTTCATCGATCATGTCCCAAAAAACATTATTTATAATGTTCGTGACGTAAAAGATAATAATATATAAATTAATCACTCATCTTCCAAGTTTAGATGGAATAAAGAGTTCGAAAATACTGTCGTAGATAAATATTTACATCTTATATATGGAGAAAGTCATGTGCTGGCAACATCAGATTTTTTACTTTCTCCCTATACGTAGTATAGAGAAAGTATTGTATTCGCAAAAAAATTCGACCTCCAGATTTCGACGGAAATAGATGTTTTGGGGCCCATGGAGAATGTTTTAGTTATATTCCCGAACATGTCTGTCTGTGTGTCTGTCTGTGGTTAAAAAGTTTGTGGGCGCTCTATCTTAAAAAGTCATTATCTGATCATTTTCAAAATTCATATTTTGAATTTTCCTAGCAATGCCAAAATTTGATTAGTTTTTGGTGAATATCGCTTAACCGGAAGTTGCGGTTTATCCGGAACAAACGTTTGTTTCTTAAATATCTCTGTAAGAAGGCAATATAGGTATATGCATTTACATACAAAAGTTATAGATAATGTATTTTACTACAACCTTTGTATAAAACATTTTTTCGTAACACAGATTGTTTAGGAGTTATTCCCCAATAATGGTTAACCGGAAGTTGTTGTTAATCCAGAAATGGAAGTTTTTCATACTTATCTATGTCAGAATGCAATTTAGGTATATACAATTATGTACCAAAGTTATAGATAATGTATTTTACTACATCTTTTGTTTGAAACAGTTTTTCGTAACACTGATTGTTTAGGAGTTATTATTCAATAATGGTTAACCGGAAGTTGTTGTTTAACCATAAATTGAAGTTTTTCATACTTATCTATGTCAGAATGCAATTTAAGTGTATACAATTATGTACCAAGAGTAAAAAAATTGCTGTCCACGTCCGTTCGAGGGTGTCCATTGTAGAGGGGTTCGAAATGTACGTAAAATGTAATACTTCTCGTTGGGACATCATGAAACTGTCCGTTAGGAGGGGTTTCCGTTGTAATGGAGTGTCCGTTAGGAGGGGTTTTACTGTATTTTTTTACGAAATTAGTTATAAAATTATTTTTAGTTTTAATAGGAAAAGGAAGAAATGATACGGGATATCATCATTTGCAGTTATGACTGATATGTTGTGAGGAATCGCCCGTACTAACATACGAGTATTTAAGAAATTTTTTAAATTTAAGAGTCAGTAAACCAAATTTAATTTATATCAACGTAATTTTTTACTGACCGTTCCGTGGAATAAATAGGTTTTATAGTGGTTTGTTGCATGACATTGCTTAATCTCGATCAATTCAACTGAATGTGTATGAAAAACCTGGTAAGTTACGAATTTTTTTAATATAATCTTCTGAAATAAGTATTACATCTAATCAATTTATATCGATAAAAATTTAGTGATTGACGAAAATGGAATCAGTGAATTTCGTAAAGATTTCCCAGATCCAATGTTTGTAATCTTTTAGAAGTTGAACAGCTTGTTGTAAAGTTGTAGCAAACCTCCAACATAGTATTCCCTGATCAAATCGGTAAAATAAGTTTATGTTTTGTTATATGCAGAATGCAAAAGTTACATGAAAGTATATTATGGTTTTTCTAGGCTACCAGGCGTTGCTAAAATAAGTAACTGATTTGAGTTTTGAGATTTTTTTTAACCGTATCCTAATAATATAAAAACTTTAAACTTGGCATGTCAATAAATAGCATAGATACATATCATATACGATGGTTTAGGTTTCCCTGATAAGTGCATGAAAAAAATTATGAAAAACTATCCCGATGTGTTTTATATGGAAGATATATTTACCAACCGGCATCGAACCCGGGTCTTCCTGGTGATACTTCCTATGCAGCACAATAGAAGATCACCATCTCTAACTATCTATGAAAATTCAAGCAGAAATATTTGCTGCAACTGCCTCAAACAACGTCCTACATTTCACATATATTCCTTATATGAGAGATTGTAATGTGCTCTGGCATCGAACCCAGGAACAGTATGGTCTTATCTAAATTTTTTTCTTAAACCGTGTTTTAATATACACCTTCTAGCTAAGAGAGAACTTCCTATCGTTTCGATAAATGCATCAAAGAAATAATGAAAAACTACCCCATTTTAAATGGGCGATGTTTGCATCGTCCTAGCATCGAACTCAGGACATTTTCTGTAAAGGTCATTAATGTTTTTGATAGATCATAAGTATATCTGTATGATCTTTGAATTTTGATTCTCTACCTATACGGAAATTATTTTTGTTTTTTATTTCCGAAAATCAAATCAATACATTTAAATGGGAAAAATCGGGATTTTGGGGTCTTCTAGCATCGAACCCATGACACTAAGGTTCAAAGTCACCATTTTTCCTGTGGGTTTCACGTTAGGGCCTATACGCTGCAAAAATTTCAAATCAATGACGTTTGTGGTTTAGCCTGTGAATTTGTATCCTATTTCGGTATCTATATACAGGCCCGTGCACACGGGGGGTGGGGGGTTTGGGGGTTCGAACCCCCCCCCCATGAGTATCCTTCATACAAAAAGTTCCAAGAATGATGAATTGAAGATAGGATAAAATGAAAATGAATACCATAAGAATGATATATATGGCTCATGGAGCCATATATATAGGCTCCATGAGTTTTGATTCTCTACCTATCCGGGAAGTATTTTTTAAAAATTCCCGAAAATCACGGCAATGCATTTAAACGGGAAAAATCGGGACTTTGGGGCCCTCTGGAATCGAACCTATGACACTGAGGTTCAAAATCGCAATTTTTCTGGAGGTTACACCTTATGGCCAATATGTCGTAAAAATTTCAGGTCAATGACGATTGTGGTTTAGCCTGTGAATTTGTATCCTCGCTATATATATATATGGATACATGAATGAATCCGGAGAAGCATCTATATATAATAGATGTATAATCCAAATTCTGTGGGTGTGTTTGAGGGTTTGTCTTAGATTGGAGGCCACACCGTTCGTCTGTGATCGGTCATATAGTTTTCCAAAAGGAATACTCGTAAAACTCATTTTTATCGCATGCAGGGTTTATTTCTTTTACAAAATTAATTTAGGAATAGTTGCACGTTAACGAGACAAACACCGAAAGAAAGAAAATCGAATGAAGTTCTTTATTTTATTCTTGGAATCTTACTATCGATTCGAATTTGCGAAAATTAGGTAAAATACGCGAAAATGTTTTGAAAATTCGATGTTGTAAACAACTCATCTCCCTGACGGCCGATCCCATTGTTGAATCCGAGCTCATGTGTTATCCCGTCAAAATACTCGAGGCCCATAAAGCTGATGATTAAAGAGGACGATATATTACATGGATAACGAGAAATTTTCTGTAAGAAGGTAACTAGTAATTGTAGCTCCGTAATTACAGTCAGGAAGGGTCTTGTTCTCTATTAGTATTTCTCATCTACTCCTTACTTTGTATGATTCCTTAATAAGCGATTCTTTCTGTTATATTACAATGTAACATAAACGATGAAGGCTGAGTTAATTGATTAGTTCAGTGTGCAGTTGAGCGATAGACTGATATTCTGTATTATTAGTTGTAAATGTGTTAGTTTTTAAATTCTAAGTAGATTGCAGAAATAAATAAATTCTATATGACACTAAGGAAATACAGAAATTACAGTTAACATTCTTTTTAGAAGTCTATAAGTAGCAGACAATATCGAGTTCATAAAACTTTGTTCCATTTGCTCTAAAACATATTTTTTTCTTCATTGTAATAATATTTATCACTCTCTACTCATTAACTTTTCTGGGGGTTGCATTATTCCTTAATTTATCCTAAGCTTCTTGATTGAATTAGTGTCTAGTTGTTTCTGGATATGTATTCACATAAATTCGTTCTACAATGATACTGAAGTTTCGGAAGAAAAAAAAGAGCTGAGAAAAATAGCATAAGGAAGATTTAAAAAAAGGTTATTCATCTAAAGTGAATCTGAGATACTGCGACATAGAATTTAGAAATAAATATAGATTTGCGAAATTGAGACGTGAAAGGTTACTTCGACTGATTGGGAGAAAGCCGAAGAAAGGAAGTTATAGTTGGGATGATTATTATTTGTCTTTAGTTACAGTATAGGGAAAAGTATGTGTTACACTTTCTTTTGACTCAATAGTCAGTGTTTGACTGATAATATAAAGGCTGATTTAATGCATGACTGATAAAATAAAAGCTGGTTTAAGTATGCATTATAAAGAAATATGGATGAATGATAATGGTGAATGATTTTAAAGCGTATTTGTAATTTGTTTCAAACACATCATTTTTAAATTTGGATCATCAAAAGTTTTGCTTTAAGTATTGCATGCTTTATTTTGTAAGAACAGTGTTATTTATGTCACATCTTGCACTTGGCAAATTCATTGAAAAGGATAAATGGAAAATGCATAACTTCAATTCTTAAAATTACCATGAAAAAGAGAAACTTCTGATGGGAAATTTGCATTTCTAGCATTTCATTAGGCTGCATTGAAAATATCGTTGTGGTGACCCTCTGTAGTGTGAGCTTGCATAATTCGCATATCAAAAATTACTCAATCTTCAATATTGCAAATCTGCTGACATTTCTGATACACTATATTAATTATTTTTAGCAATGCTATGAGAGTGAAGAATAGTCAAGCCATCTTTATGTGAATGAACCATAAAAGTTGATTAGTGGTATGGTTTAGTCAGATTTAAGAAATATGACCATGTGAAAATGTTTACATACCTGTTCTTATTAAATTATTTTGCTTTGCCAATAACTTTTTAATCCATATATATGCTGTTTCAAGTTTTAGACTTATGTTATAAATAGAATTTTGTGAAATCAACAGTTAATGATATTCAATACTAATCATCCTCCAGGCCACATTTTTATTGCCTCTCTGTGTTTATGCATCTTCATAATGAAATAATAATTGAATATGGATGTAATTGACTAATTTCTATGAATGAATTAAACTTCTAAACATTTTCCTCAAACGTTTGACTATTATCTATGAAGACTGAAACTAGTTTATAAATCAAACCAATTTAAATAATTCCATTATCACGTTGTAGGTTAAATAAAAACTGTAATTTCCCTTTCTTTGATTCAAAACTCATTTCAGAGATATGCTAGACTTTTGTAATGCAATAATATTCATTATTGTAACTAAAAAAATTGTAATATTCACAGGAAGTATAATAACTACTGACGGAAGTCCATATCTGTGAGTATAAATAGCAACAAATTGTAAGAAAGAACATCATACTCTCTATAAATTATGGTTTAGCTGCCAACATACATTTCTCAAATTGTCTTGTGTCCAGTTTTACTCTTCATGACTTCCTTTCTTATTGCTTATTTATATTAAATATGAACTCGGGGTCTCAAATTAATTATTAATTAATTAATTTTTAAAGAGGCGGATAAAATGTGAAACTATGGGAAGGTAATCTAAATGAATTGTAGACCTTTTAAACTCACCTTACATCGCCTACCATCCATATATTTATATGTTATTCTTCATGCCATAAAAAGCCATAAAGATAGATTTTTAGATATTTTAATTGAATAAACAACCATAAAAATCAACCATGTAAAGACAACATTGCATCAATAAGAAGAGCGTGTGAATGTTTACCTATCCTAGACATAACCTGTATGATTTGCACCATAGAATACCAGTAAGATGGTTTTTACCTGTGAATATTTCAACACATCAAACAGCAGAAAGAATTAACGATGATGATACCATATCAATGACTTTTATCAGAAAATTGGATTAGCCTTGCCTGCAGGTTGAAACAATGCAAACAACTTGTTTACCATTAGTTTGAGGTGCTGATACGAGGTTGCCAAATCGAGAATGTCACTTTCCGCCATACAGCAGTTGTCTACATAGCAACCTCTAGTTACACCCTAGTTGAAATTTACATTTTAGTTAGTCTTTAATCACTTGAAAGTGTATCACTATGTAGCAACCTCTAGGTAAATGCTAAATAAACAATCTATGAATATGGCTGGTTGTATTTAATATTTCACTTTCACCCCGTATAAAGGTAATTATATAAATATATATAAGCTAGTATAAAATATGATGAGATAAGGTCTTTATTAATAATCAAAACTCTGGAATCCCGTAGAACTCAGGGTGGATTGATTTTTGTGCATAAAGACATAAATAGCAAGGTGAACTGTAGTGATTTACTAAAACTAGTGGACTACCAAGAAGTGATAAGATCTACTCAATTCCTCATCTAAATCTGAATTATACTCATTTCCTCCCAATATACAGAATGCTAAGGGATGCCAATACAATCTACAATGATGTTGACATTCACAATATTTCAACTGAATGCTTTAAAAAATGTATCCCACCCAAATTATACGTTAACTTTTCTTTCATTACATAATAATATATTGGTATCTTCCACATCTTTTTTAATGTATGATTTTATTTATGTATGCAATACGTTTTTTAATTTGAGTTAATTTACTGATACTAATGGATTCTATTTATGTTAAATGCTATATTATTATTAGCAATATTGGGAATTAATTTTGATTGTTTTGTATCCCATTAATTTTGCATGCAATTTATTTTCTGTTTTTTTTATTTCTTTATGTTATTTTTTATATTTCTCTATGTTCTTATTTATATTTTTTGAATTTATTTTGTCTGTATAATACATTTACCTATTTAATAGTTTATGTTATACGTATATTTCATTTTTAAATGTTCTTAGTAAATCTAAGGGTAGATGTATAGCAATTAATTATTATATGTATATACAGATGTAAATGTGTAGGTTTACAAGATTTATTACCATAAGAATTACATAATTATATTATTTTATGTTAATTAATTGTATTACTATTAATACTTTTAAAATGCGCATTTTTTGTAATTAGGCTCTGTCCATAACAAATTAATAAATATATGAATTTACAGAGATTTTTCTATCAAGCTTTTCCAAATGTCGTAGAATTATTTTTTGAATTTCATTTTTTAATTGAGAAGTAGTGTGCGTACGATTAGCGATTTTTTTGGAATGAAGTTCCACTGGATTTCATTTGAGACTTACTATTAAATTTACATCGACCATTATTATCACATTTGCATGCACTTCTAAAGGGAATGCTCTAATTCGCCTAGGAACGGAGACCAATATGTATTTGAAAGTCACGACCATCGACCACTTCAGTCGACTCCTCCAGAAGCAGGTCTCTGCCGCGTATATAGATTTGGATCTGCTTTGCTTCTCCCTTCTTCTGCTAGAGACTCGGTCGAGGAGCAGAGTAAGGCTTTGCACGACCGAGTCAGCCAATTTAGCGTGAGCTTACCGAAGCGGATGCAAAGGCGAAATGTCAATTCATAAAATGAATTGCGATCAAGTGATGGCCTGCAATTCGCAAAAGATGGAGATTCCCTTCCATAATTCCCACATTTGGATACTTTTTACGGGACTGAACATGCTTTTGAGATCGTAGTGTGAACGACACCAGTCTTGCAGGACAGCTTACTTGTCTGTAGCAAACCAAGGCTACACTTACGTTGGACGCGTAAACCGGCCCGATCCGACAAGAGTCGGATGGCCCGACTGTCGGAACGAACACAATCTCTTGCATCTGCATCAGAGTGCTTACATTGCACCCGATCCGTCAAGTTGGAACGGCGTGATGTCAACCGGCCAGTCCGACAATTCTGATCCGAACAAACTGGTTTGTTTCTCTTCCGAGTCTGAACAGACTTTTGGCCGCGAAAATATACGAATTGAATTTTCAAGTTTTCCATCGCAATGGACAAAACTTCGCTAGAATTAGTTAGACTAGAGAGGAATTTGTGAGATCAACGAAGTGAGAATTATCACAACCTTGATATGAAAACAGCACAACAAACATTTTCCATCGGTGGTAGTCGCAAAATTTTGCGGGATACCTTCGTAACTGCTCGCACGTTCTCAAGTATTCTCCTTCTTTCCTCTCTTCGTAATTTTCATGCATCCAGATTCGCTGGTTCTTAAACATATCAAGATAAATATTATTTTCACATACTAATAAATAATCGATCACATCGTCTCCCGAATCGCTCATTTTATAAAGTTGAGGTGCACGTGTTTCCAGAGAAGAAGCTGCGCCGGGAGCAGATTTTCCGCGTCCTCTCACAGAACGGCGGCCGACTTTGTGTGGCCAGATTTTGTTACTTCTCGGACTCATTGTCGGATTGGACCGGTTTACGCGTCCAATGTAAGTGCAGCCTTAGTTGTCGGTCGTATTAGGTGAATACATCCCTAAAATCTTTCCATTACTTTTAAATGGGCCTAAAGTCCTAGAGAAAACGTATGGGCTCGGAATAAACAATCGCATTGGTAGTCCGGTGGACTGGTTGTTTACAATCTCAAAATCTGCGGAAATGTTTTGCGCATTTTGTAGAAATTCTTGAAATTTCAAATATAAAATTATATTCCACGAACAAAATAATAATCTATAATCAATATCCATTCTTTTGGCGCTTGTCTTAACTCTGCACAACTATTCATTTTAATTTAATTATTCAAAAGAAGTAAAGTCTGCTACCTATTAAAGAGAAGTTTATATACATCTCTCATGGAAATTTATCTGAGCGATCATGGACCGGACCCAGGAAAAATATCGAATAAAAATACATCAGCACTTCCTTCCTGATCCCAGGGAACTCGTATACGACTCTAATCGTGAAAAAGGAGTGGACTCCAATTCAAGACAAACATATAAACAGAACTACGTGAATTAGGATCCACACAGATGAAGAAATGCTCCAAAGTAGAAAGAGTTCCATTCGTTGGTGGCAATAGCAGTAGCATTAGGACATAAATGCTAGTGGAATTCGCTCCATTGAGATCAGATGGTCAACAGAAATTGACCAAATTTATGTAGTTATTTTTACGTTTATTCATATCCTACAGTTCGTTAGTACCGGTTTGAAAGGGAATCATAAGAAATATAAATGTTATTCCGTTATCTTTGGCCTCCTAAATTAATATAAAGCAAAAATTCTAATACGACGAACACCCTCGTTCGAGAATAAATGATTAAGATTGAAACATGACTCCAGCGATCCGCTAGTGTCGTATTGCACACACCCGCATTCCTACCTTATGTATCTTATTAGTTTCAGACTGCGGAAAGAACGACCAGAAGTAAATATCCGTCAGAACCACATTAAAAGGAAAACACATTGTAACTTCTTTTTAACTATCCGTATATGCGATCTATTCTTTGTAAAGTTTTGTCGATGCTTCTCGGATATTGCTTTCGTTCTTTACCAGAACTAAAAATCTCATTTGCTTAGTCGAAAACTTTTGAAACACAAGATCTAAAACTAACTAATTTGATCTAACATCTTCAAATAACTCTTTTCATGTAGCAAAACTCATCTATAAATTAGAGATGTCAGATAAGATTTCTTAAACATACAGAAATCGTAAGAAAAATCCATTTTATAAGGTAAAACTGATTTCTATTTTAGATAGATGGAAGAACGACAGTTTAGATACGGATTCAAACCTATGTTAAATTCAATTTTTTGCTCCAATACCCAAAAAATTACAAATATCTTTAGGAATTTCGATAATGCCGACCCAAATCTGTATACTGGAATACATTTGCTATGCAAAAAAGAAAATTAACATAGAGAAAACTATTAAGCTTGCATTTCAACCTTAATCAAGATAAAAGCGATCCTTACGTTGGAATAAATTCTTATTTCCAATCCTATCGAATCCTCCTTTGTCGATATTCGAACATAATTTTGACGTAAACGAAGAGTAATATGCTAGAATTTTTAACTATAAAGTATACAGATTCTAAAAATCTTAGAAAATGAACAAGTATATCGATGAAATTGGATTAAAACAAAGAATGTTTTCAATGCACTCTGACGTAGTTTGCGAATACTATGGCTCTTTATGTCACAAATGAATCGTGAATGGAATGAAATTTATCGTTCATTCGAGACCGTGTCTTTTTGAAAATATCTTGGCCTTTCGTGGAAGTGATACAATATTTATAAGACAATTGATGCACAGGGGAGCGCTTTGTAGGAAAACGGAGGAAACTCAATGGGATGTGTACCGACATCTGTAAGTATTTGCGGATAGAAGAAATTTGAAGAATGAAATCCTAGTTTAACCATAACCTACGATTGTTTCATTCCCAGCATAGTTAACGAGAGTGATAATATATAGTTAGTTAGTTAGTTTGACCCTTTATTGGCAAGGTTATAGGAATATATAGGAAAACAGCAACGGATCTCGAAGCTCACCTTGAGTTCTTGCACCAGCTGATCCGGGCTCAGTCCATGTTTGCAGACGACCCTTATCCCTGCGGAGGCGAGGGTGTCCGCACAACTCTTGTCCACGGCATCGCTAATGAGCACGCTTCGGATTGATAAAGCCGCCATGCGGAGGTCCGTAGTGCGTCGGCTAGGAGAGGAGACTATCTGAGTGGAGCGACTGCGTCCGCCTGTTGAATAGGAGGCGTCAGCCACGTCCCCCACCGGTGAAGCCACATATCCCCACCCCACCGCAACCCATTCTCCTATCGGAATCCTCCCCAGCACTAGCCCCATTCCTCCTATGATCCACCCCTTTGGAAGACGAGTGTTCTCGGCCGAAAGACCACTGGACGAATGAAAGTTTTTGGAAAGGTTGATTCCAACCACTGCAGAACCGGAAAAGCGGAGAAAACGGGGAGTAAGGGGTTCTTCCCTCCTTGGAGGATTCATGAATGCCCTCCATTGGAAGCGATGTCTTTGATACTCGCGATAGAAAAATGCGAAGTATGAATAATGCTGCAAGTATGAATAAGGACATTACTATTAAATATGAATTCCGTACAATGCCCACATTTAGACCGCGGAGTTTGAGCGATGTTGAAGTGAGAAAGGTATATCTTGCAGATGGAAAACGAAGTATCCGAGTATTTCACAACTTCGATTTTGTAAATTTTTATAGTAATGATATAATGATAGATTTTTTGATGAAGCCATCATTAACCCTTTCGCGCCTGTTGTCGTGTATACACGACGGATTTCCTACGCAGAAGAACGAATGCCGTGCATATACGACAGAGATTTTTCTAAGCAAAAGAATGAACGTCGCGTATTCACGATGCAGGCATAAATGGTCTGTGGGTGCGAATTAAAACCCTTGAACGCGGGATTTCCGTCCCTTTCCTCGCTCGTGGGGTCATTTTACAGCGAAGGTCGCAGCATGGGGCTGCCGGAAACAATATATTTTTGCAACATTTAATAAGAAATTTCATATACGGCTGTTGCAGTAATTTTCTACATTGCAGTAACCTGGAGCTAATTCCGATGTTAAAGAAAATAATCCATTATTATTCGAGAAGTGTAATGCAAGTATGTCCTGCGTTTGCTCCGGTATTTGCCTACAGAGGTCATAAATAATATTAGTGCGGCATTAGAATAAGAATCTCCTAATAACCTCTTGGGATAAGTGACGAAAGAAATAATTGAGGTGTGAAATTTCCATATTCCATCATTAGAATATTTCTTCCCGAAAGTATTTCATGTAAGTTAATTGTCCTTTACTTGAAAAGTTAAAGATTTTAACCCAATGCAAAATCTCTTCCGACAGACCTTACTAAAAATTAACCATTACTTCAGTTTGTAATCTAAATATGCAGTTAAGTTCGAACAGAAAACTGAGTTCGACGATTCCTTCGCGTCGTTTAATTGCAAGACGATTGCGCCATTGACATGAGATCAATAAGCGTCATCACCGGGAATGTTGAAACCGTATCAAATGTCGTTTCGTCTCCGAGGTCTTCGAAACCTAGAGTATAGTTATGTCAAAAAAATTGAGAAACTCAGTCGAAAACAGGTCATCCCGAGCAACATTGCCGCCCCGAGCAAAATCAATTACTAGAAACTATACGATTTCAATTGAAAAATGATTGAAATTGTAAATGGCAAACAACACGCACATGCAATAAACAACATGTTATACATACTATATATTATGAATATATATACTACACTCTCTAAAACATCTATTATATATAGACGCTTCTCCGGATTCATATATATAGACAGATAGAATACATTGACTTGTAATTTTTACCACGTAATGGCCATAACGTGTAACCGGCAGAAAAAATGCGATTTTGAACCTCAGTGTCATGGGTTCGATCCCAGAAGGCCCCAAAGTCCCGATTTTTCCCTTTTAAAAGCATTGCTTTGATTTTACGTAAATTTAAAAAAATACTTCCCGGATAGGTAGAGAATCAAAACTCAAGGAGTCTATATATATGGTCATGATCTATCAAAAACATAAATGACTTTTACAGACAAATTCCTGGGTTCGATGCTAGGACGATGCAAATATCTGCCCTTTAAAATACATTGAGGTAGTTTTTCTTTAATTTTTTTAATGCACTTATCGAAACGATAGGAAGTTATCTCTCAGCTAGAAGGTGTATATTAAGAATCTGTTTCAGAAAAAAATATATAAGACCATGCTGATCCTGGGTTCGATGCCAGAGCACATAACAATTTCTCACATAAGGAATATAAGGGAAAGGTAAGACGTCGTCTGATGCAGTTACAGCTTATATTTCTGCTTGAATTTTCACACATAGTTAGAGATGGTGATCTTCTATTGTACTGCGTAGGAACTATCACCAGAAAGACCCGGGTTCGATGCCGGGCGGTAAATATATCTCCGATATAAAACAGATTGGGGTAGTTTTTCATTTTATTTATTTATTTTTTTTTTTTGATGATAGGAAGTTCTTGCTTAGATAGAAGATGTATATTGAGAGTTGGTTTAAGAAAAAAATTGTATAAGACCATGCTGTTTCTGGGTTCGAATCGGGATTTTGGGGCCCTCTGTAATCGAACCCATGAAACTCAGGTTCAAAATCGCAATTATTCTGCCGGTTACACGTTATGGCGATTGCGTGGTAAAAATATCATGTCAATGAGGTCTGTGGTTTAGCCTGTGAATCAGTATCCTACCCTATCCTATTTGTATCCTATGCTATTAGTATGTCCTTTTCATTATCATTATTATCATTACATTATACGAGTAAAAGTAACTTGCATACCTCAAGCATACGAAAGGTATTTATAATCTTTATTCACATGCCAAGTTTTTTGTTTCAATGGTATCGGGAAGGGGTTAAAAAAAATCTTAAACATCGTAGTAAATTCTAATTTCTGTAGACGCCTGGTGTCGAACCCAGGTCCTATTGGCTGATGCAAATAAACATAATAACTTGGTAGGATCTGATCTTCATTAATGCAAAGTTTGAAGTCCATATCACATTGGGAAGGTACTGAAATAAGACTCCATTATCCCCATCTGAATTGCATACGGAACTTAAAAGGCTCTCTGGGATTGGATGGATATCGATCTAGGAAATCAAAAACATGTTTTTGAAATGTATCTATGATCTCTATCTGTATACCAAATTTCAAGTTTTTGTATTATTGGAAAGGGGTTCAAAATAATTCTTAATATCCGATCAGTTACTGGTTATTGAGACACCAGGTGTCGAACCCAGGACACATTGGCAGCTTTGAATGCACAGTATGACTTGTTAGGACCTGATCTTATTTAATGCAAATTTAGAAGTCGATATTATGCCGGGAAGTACCTAAAATTTGTTTCCGTTATCTCCATAAGAAATGCATTGGGTAATGTAAATGGCATTCTGGGATCGAACCAAGGACCATCAGCGAATTGCTAAAATTCGATTATAAAATATATTCATGATCTCTATCGACGTGCCGAGTTTCAAGTTTCCATGCCATCGGAAAAGGATCCAAAAATAAATCTTAATCGCCACAATACATTATAAAGGGAAGATATTTGCCCTAACCTAGCGTCGAAACAAGGATAATCGTCGAAGATATCTTTTTGATTTTCGTTGGATAGGCACGGCTTCTAGCGATCCCTCGAATTTCAACTCTCAACTTTTCAGGGAAGTGCCTCAAAAAAATTTCAAAAATCCCCACCATGTATCTATATGGGGAAGATCGGGACTTTGGGGCCTTATGGAATCAAACCCAGGACACTGAGGTTCAAAGTCGGCTTTTTTCTGTAGATTACACGTTATGGCCGCCACGTCGTAAAAATTTCAAGTCAGTGGCACTTGTGGAACATGGTCAGAATTTTGATCCCACATGAATGAGTGTTTATATAGGTGTATCCGGAGAAACGTCTTTATATGACAAGTAAACTGTTGCTTGCTACTGCAAGCAGATCGATAACATTTCGATAAGTGCATCAAAAAAAATAATGAAAAACTTCCCCAATATATTTTAAATGGGAGATATATTTACCGCCCGGTATTGAACCCGGGACTTCTTGGTAATACTTTCTAAAGAGCACAATAAAAGATCACCATCTCTAACTATGTGTGAAAATTCAAGCAGGAATATTTGCAGCAACTGCCTCAAACGACGTCCTACTTTTCACATATATTCCTTTTGTGAGAAAATGTAAGTACACTGGCATCGAACCTAGGCATAGCAAACTCTTATCTTATTTGTTATCTTAAACCGAGTCTGATTATACATCTGTAATGTAACGAAGAACTTCATATCATTTCGATAAGTGCATGAAAAAAATTATGAAAACTACCCCAATGTGTTTTATATGGGAGATATATTTACCGCCCGGCATCGAACCCGGGACTTTCTGGTGATACTTCTTATGCAGCACAATAGAAGATCACCATCTCTAACTATGTATAAAATTTCAAGCAGAAATATTGGTTGCAACTGCCTCAAACGACGTCCGTCTTTAGTGCGAGTTTACAAATTATATCTGACACACCTTCTATTTTTACCACATTATCCTTCCTTCTCCTGTTGATCAAAAATCCAACGCTTCCATTTCTTCCATCCTTGGTATCCCTGTAAGAGAATAAGTGTCCTTCCTTCAGAGTAAGTAGTTCCTCTGATTTTCTTCTGACTTCTCTGAGACCGATGATATCCCATTTTATCTTCTCTGCTTCATTGAGTAGTTCCAGCAATCGTTCTTCACTCTTCAAGCTGCGCCAGTTGCAGGTTGTGAATCGCAGGGTAGTAATTCTTTACTTCATGACGGACCTCTTTAATGCCGCCACCTCCCGGACATCTGAATTAGGGGTCAGCAGAAGCATAGTTTTGACCGGCGTGGCCGTGCCGTCCTCAAAACGGGTTTTTTCAGGACGGGTTTTTTAAGGAGGGGTTGGAGACGCCTCGACGATTCATTCAATTTCGTCTCACCCGTTTCGTCAGCAGCACTTACGCGCGGATTTTCAAAGTGGAGATTCGGGTATATATTATACGAAATGATGTTTATAGGGATTATATATCATTACTATTTATTATTTGAATCACTTTCTCATATCATTGAGTCACTTTACTAGATCCTTTATTGTAATTCAGTCATGAGAAGCATGAATATCATCTTCTCAGATCATGATTTGTGAAAATAGAGCCTTGGCGACGGGTAAAACGACTAAGTCTTTAGTGCCTTTCCTATTGAGTGCCAAATATTCCATTTATATATATGTATAACATCTCTTTTATTATATTATGAATTATATCGATAGTAAGTCAAGAAGCGAATATTAAATGAACGGTTGCGTTTTTTTACCAATGATCATTTTTGAAACTGCCAATTTTCTATTCCAATCCAATATAAAATGCTGTGTTTTTCCTCGGTTGCTCTTTCAATTATGTACTTACCTTGTTTTTATATAATACTTAGTAATTTAATCTAAGTTTAGATAATAGAATTAGACATATATATCTTAGTTAAAGTTTTCCTGCAAAATATCACTACATCTTGAGTTAACCATCTAAACATATTTCGCTCGATATTAATGAGTGTACTTGAATTGTAAGATCACTTGCCCTCTAGACTCAGCGAGTAACATCGGGCAAATATTCTCCAAGAGTGTACCTAACGGTCGGTTGCTCTTTGTACCATTATCTCGAATGCAAATCACCAGTTATTTAGTTTAGAGAAATTGAAACTTAACAAAAAATTGTTTAAGAAGAAGGTGACCTCGAAGAAAGTTCGGCGTGCAACCCAATTTATATGTCACCTAAAACTTTTTATTCCGTTCGATATTAAAACGGAACTGAAGAAGTTTGTTATGCATGGATAAGGTTCTTTCGCTAATTATTTAGTGTAATTCATTTAGAAATATTTCAAAAGTTTCATAAAGAAAGAAAAATTTGCATGTTTAGGATGAAATTTTACATTCTATTTCATGTACAAGTTTGAAAAGTGTAACTTTACGCCTAAAACGGCGCCTTTCTTGTCGCTTCATTTAGAATATTTTGGTCAAATATTTCAGCTGAATTCCATCATGTAAATAAATAAAAAGGAATTAAAGGACGAATTAAGTACATTAGTAAAAACTGCATTGTCTTAAACAATCGGTGCATAATCCTAGTGCTCCCTTACGTTCTACAATTTCCTCCAATTCTTTTTGTTTTCCGACGGAGGCTATTCTCAGTCGCTGCTTCGACATCGCGAACTCCGCCCTCGTAAATAAAAATCAATAACTTAAGTCCCACTCAAGATATTGACCAAAAATTAATTGTAAATTAAAATTTCCACATTTGTCTCGATTTCTCTCGCAACAAGTTCTTCGTAATGTGAACAATGAAACATTTTTAGGAGACACTTAAATTGGGCTGCACGACTAACTTTATCTGTGGTCACGTAAGAAAAATTCTTCTTTGATGAGAATATTTGTAATTTATATTAATATGATACAAATATAATGCTTCTTCAAGCTAAAGAATTGAATAATAACTCTGGCGTATCCTATGGGTAGCCATCCGGTGGCCGACGGGTCAGACTTGGTTCATTTTGCGTCACAGCGATTCATTTTCAGCCGTCGGAAGAACCGAGGACCGACTCGTCCCCCTTTCCCCATCTCCTACGTCATCACGTACGTGCTCTAGGAACTCCTCATGGCCCAGCCCATGAGGCGCCCAGAATTCGGGTCGGAACGATTAACTGTTGCCGATCTGTAATCCGAATGCTTTTACGTCCGGTTATATTTCCATCGAAGAAGCTCATCATGAAAACTGTACTTGTATTTGGGGGTTATTTTTAACATATTTTTAAATACATTCCCAATAACATAGAAATTTTTAACTCGGCAGAAGGATAGGGATTATGAATATATTTTATATACGTCGTTGAACGTTTCGCAGTTGGTCCTTGGTTCGATCCCAGAGAGTTATTTATATTCCTCAATGCATTTCTAACGGGGATAAGGGTTTAGGTCCTTTTTAGGGTTTAGGGTTTAGGTCCTTAAGGGTTTAGGTCCTATTTTAGGTCCTTCCCGGTATGATAGCGACTTCAAACTTTGCATTAAATAAGATCAGGTCCTACCAAGTTGTAATGTGTATTCACATCACAACGTTTCTGTGTCATCGGGAAGGGAATAATGCTTTAAAATGGCCGGAAGTATTTATCTCACATTTCTCAGATTATTAATATAGCGCGTCTTCTGTGATTTTGAATTCTCTTTCTTACCGGAAATTACTTCGGAAGGGAATACTTGCCCTGTTTTTTACCCGCCGTAGAATCAACGGCAAAACCAAATTCGTCATCATTCCAACCAATCATCAAAGATCGTCAACAGTCGTGATGAGAGTAATGTTAAGAATGAAAATAACACTTGAAATGGAGGTGGCAAGAGAGAAGTGGTAAGTAATAAAATAATTCCTCTGGAAATAGATTGCGGCGATTTTTAAGAATTTTTAAAAACCAATTCCCGATGTCATGGAAACGTAAAACCCAGGATGTGAAGAAACTTCGGCATGTGAATAAAGATCACTTATACATATCACATATACATTTCATATACACATTTACCCTTTCCTGATCTTTTGCTCGATGCCAGAGCGCCATTTGCATCCCTATATCAATTGCACATAAGGATAACGAAATCTTATTTTAGGGCCTTCCCGGTATGATATCGACTTCAAACTTTGGTTAAAATTACGCTTGCAGAATGCAAACAACTTCTACTGGCACCTGTTATTAATATAGACGCTTCTCCAGATATATATCGAAGATATAAATCTTCAGCCTAAACTGTATGCGTTATTGATAGGGGATTTTTGGGAGCGTATAGTCCCTAACCTGGAATCCTAAGGAAAAATAAAATTTGATACTAGACGTCAAAGTTTTAATCCCAAAACACAAAAAGTCCGCCATAAGAAATGCACCTAAATTCTCTTTTACAGCTTGCAGGCTTAATTTAATTTAAGGAATTAAATTAGAAATAATGGTCCTACGAAATCGATACGAGAGCCAAAAACGGGAAAATAATTAAAGATACTTATATCAGTCGTTTAATACTGTTTTGGATTCTAATTTACGATAGTTTTGGGAAATAAGACGGATAATACGCATGTTTTTGCGGTTATAGGCAACCAATTCCCCTGACGACTGCATTTCATTATTAGAATAAATATTCAAATAATAGAAACATTCCAATTGAATATTTTCACTATCGATTAATTTTTGTGAATTTGGTAATAAAGCGTGACTATGCTGGAAAACTTGAATGTTTTGAATGAACTTGAACAGCTGGAAAGGCAGAAGAGAAATCCTTCAGTCTCTGCCAACATTACGCAGAAGAAGTTGTGTAACTGCAGATATTTTCAATGCAACGGAATTTATCTCCGCACCACGCATGTGATCGGTGCTGTGAAACCAGTCAGAGAGATTCATTTCAGTACAATGCTCCGGGAAACCAATTTCAACTGGTTTGCGGATAATTGCCTCAAAAAGAAATTGATTATAAGGTTGGGTAAGAATCCGGATGGAAGCGGAGAAAGAAATACCGGTCGCACTCAATTAAGAAAGCAGGGCATTGCCACGCTGAATTGGAAAAATCATGAATTAAACATTGCAGAGCCATTGAATCAGATTTGGAAAAATCTTCTGCTGTTCAAGGGTAGATTCTCTCAAATAAGACACAACATCCACGCATAAATATATGTTTACGAAAAACACGACTTCATCATCAGTTTGTTTGTTCGGTTCTAAACGAATTGGAAATGTACGTAAGCCAATCAGTCCTACCAATCCTATACACCTATCCTATACCTATCTATCTATCTCTCCAATACTCCAATACCGCACTAGGAGATGTATTAGATTAAATTATAACTCTAGTTACTCATTTAAATATGAAGTTAATTAATTAAAATTGACAAATTTGTTTCCTCACACGACACATCATTCAATTGGTTGAAGCAATTTATGCTCTACTTCGTGTCTCCATTCAAATGAGTTCGTGCTTTAAGAAGCAATAGCTAATAAATCTATTCGAGTAATAAACTATTCCGGAATTCCCATCTTTGTGATGTTTTCGAGATCATTCTTCAATTTTAACTGATTTTCTGTTGAGACACTTTCTTTCTCTCTTTTGCTCTACTCCTCAATCCCATCACATTTGGCTCTCTAAAACTATGTATTTTTACCGTTATTATTATACTCCTATTTCATCGCTTATTACTTTGCTTTCCCATGAGCCCCTATCCTCAATGATAAATTTAGCAGCCGCTATCGTCTTTTTCCAACCAATTACTCAACACCCATGTCAGACATAGTAAATATCTTCCATAATTTTATTTTTACATTTCTTAGGTACATTGTAGTACTTACATTCTCGCTCCAAGTTTTCTTCTTTACTGATCGGAGTAACACGCTTTTGTTTCACGAATTCCTTTTCAAATTCACGTATCATTATTATTTCTTTCTGCGATTTAACTACCTTAATATATATATAAACTTCTAAAACTAATTTCTCTTCCTCTATCTTTAGCTTGTTACTGCCTTCCTTCGTCGATATTTTTATTTTACTCTCTTCCTTACTCATAAGTGGTCTGTTTTCCGTTATCGCACTATGCATAAGGCCTGCATCTTCAATCTTAATAGTAAACTCAATTTCTCAAAGTAGAATCAGAGGAAATGCTTTCGTATTTAACTCTGAATGGTCAGTGATAGTTGTAGCAGTGAAAACGCGTTGCTTGTCGCGATGGATCGGATTCAAGAGAAAGTTTGTAATAGCCGTGTGAAGGAGAATGGATAAGTTATGAGAGCAAGTGGTTTCCAGCGGTAATCTTTGAAACAAAAGTTTGAATTATACTCGGCGCACTTGATATTTCAATATGTGATCCCGCAACACTAGTGGAGAACCAATGCTGCTGTTGTTTACTCTGCTTTGCTTCATTTTTTTGTTAACTTCAAAAAGTTCTGAAATACATGATTTATTCAAATGTTTAACCACCTAGAAGTAGTGAGGATAGTAATAGAATGAACAAAATGTGTTGGATGATCCTGAATATTCTATGAAAATATTAGTTCGGAGATTTGATTCTAACGAGGGGAGACTCACTTTTATCGAAGGATTTTGATGAAATTTTGGAAATGGAAAAGTGAATAGGGTCTCGTGTACATCGGCCTTAGTTTGGATACAACAATTTGTTGAAAATCCGACTGTTGGAATACTGTACAAACCTGTCCAAGCCGGAATAGTTTAATCTTTAGTTAGATTTACTATGATATTTTGCATTTATTTTAGTTATATGCAACTTACTGATAGACTTTAGGGCAACATTTTCATTCTTTTACTCAACATCCGAACGATAACACTATTTTAATCAAATAAACTTCAATTACGGGATTACTTCAAAACTAACAAAAACTAAGACGAGGGAAACTTTTAAATATAGCTTTCGGTAATCCTTTGGTATTCATTGGAACTAATTACATCAACCGTCCCCAAAAACATGAAAGTAGTGCAAATAAATTTACCCCCTATCCGATAAAATAGCATTAATTTAACCAAATAATATTCAACGACGGAGTGCTTCTTCTGTAGAACGGGTTTTAAACAACCAGGTCTGGAAATTTGGAAAACCCAAACATATCTTAATAGACGAAACCATCTCAGGGTTAACATTGTGGTATTTCTTAATTTGTAAAAAATTCATGGTAACAAACTTTTACTAGACCACTAGTTTAATATCTGAAAAAACACGACCTAGGTTTCGTAGCGTCGCTACATCATCAGGTGACAAATAAAATACACTTCCGAATATATACACTCATGAAAGGGGGGAGGGGAGAGAAGGTAGCAAGTAACGGAAGGAGGAAAAAAGAGGGGGGGATAGGTGGAAAGGAGGGGGTAAGGGATGAGGCGGGTTACATAAGAAATTTTGAAATCTGGCAATGTTAACCGATTCTTTTATTACTAGCTCGGATCAGCACGAATATCAAGCGATCTCACTTGGAGATTAATACGATCTGAGAACGAAGTAGCGAGCTGACTCGGTTCAACACAATATATCGATATTCACCTATCAACTGCAACGGCCACCATAGTCAGTGGGATTTGTTTTTGTTTAAACACGGTTTAAATTAGAAATTAAATTTTTCCAAAAGTCGCCCAGAAGAGAATGATGGAGATAGAAACGATATCGTCTACGTTTTGGCAACATCAGCAAATAATACTGCTGTGTAGCAGTTGTATTTGTTTTCGTCCGCTGTAGAAGGTCGCGCTATTCAGACCAATCTGAAGACACTCGCTTCATTTACATTTAAACCCAGCAATCCGCCAGTGGCACGTGGCAGGGGGTGTAAGACACCGAAATACCTATCTAATCTGGAAAGCTATTAGATTCTCAAATACTTCGCGGGAAAAATGACCATAAGTAGCTATCTGTACTGGCAACTACCTCCCTGTATCGCTTTTTTGTTTTATCTCGAAGGTCGTGTAAGTATATAACTGGGATGACAATATCTTTTATCTCCTCCCCGAAATTGGTAGTGATATATTTATCAAAAAGCTTCCGTATTCTACCACTAAAAGAATTCCAGCCGTGGGATTTTATCATAGCCGAAACACTGCTGTCAAATCTGAAATCTCCCTTGACGAACATTGCTGCTCTACGTTGAACCATCTCGAGATCAGAAATTAATCCTACTTCGTGAGGATCCCAAATCGCACAGCAATACTCAAGTAGAGGTCGAATTAGGGAAAAGTACGCTATTTCTTTTACTCTCGACGAACATTCCCTAAGAATTCTGCTGGCTAACCTTTGCATTCTATTCGCCTTTCCTACTACGCCTCGAATATGCTCTTTGAAGGAAAAATTACTGATGACCGTAATTCCTAGGTATTTATGATGCAACATGAGCTCCAAGGGATTCCCTGAAATTCTATAAGGTACGCAGGTTACGTTGGTGGTCCGTGTGAATGCCATAGCAACGCACTTCTTTACGTTCAGCTCGAGCTGCCAATTACTACACCAACTCGAAATCATATTCAGATGGTTCTGCTGACAACCACAGTCATCTTGAGTTGCGATCTCTCTATACACAACAGTATCATCAGCGAATAACCTAAAGTTGCATTTAACAGTATCCACAACATCGTTAATATATATCAGGAACAAAATTGGTCCTAATACACTTCCCTGTGGAACACCGGATGTGACGCAAACCTCATCAGATAAAATTCCGTCCAACGCAATCGCTGTGTTCTGTCTCCGAGAAATGACTTTATCCACTCAACAACTTTTCCGTTAATCCCGTAAGCCGTCAACTTATGAATTAATTTTACATGCAATACTCGATCGAAAGCTTTTCTGAAATCTAGAAATATGGTGTCTGTTCTTATGCCCTTATCAGCTGCTCTAACTACATCGTAGAGAAAAAGGGTTAACTGGGTACCACATAACCTACCTTTACGGAAACCGTGTTGACTAATTGCCCCCTTGTCACTTAGGAAACGCATTATTGAACTCGCTATGACGTGCTCGATAGTTTTACAAAAAATTGACGTTAAAGATATTCCAGACATAAAGATATTACAGAGGCTCACATGTTTTACCAAATCCATCTGACCTGACTGATTGACCGATCTTAGTTAACTTGGTAGGGCATAGAAGCACTAAGCACGTCTTTGGGTTTGATATCGATACTGACATTGATAAGTAGATATCAACACGCATATCATCTGGGGGAGGTGGAAATTCTGCCTAGTGAGCATACGGTGAAATACTTAGGTTAAACATTCAGTAGGGACTTGAAATGGAACGAAGGTATAGGGGAATAATTTTGAAGGCCAACAAAGTCTTGAACTTCATAGTGTGTACGCTTAGGAGCTCAAATAAGAATGTTAAAGAGGCAAGTGCAAAACACTTGTTAGACCAATCTTGGAATACGGGGAATGCTTATGGGACCCGCATGAGGTAAGTCTAAAGTGTAAAAAGGAAAAGGTACAAAGAAGAGAATCAAGATTCGTCTTAGACAGGTACGCAAGGCTTGACAGCGTTACTCAAATGCTATAAGAATTCTATTGGGATAGCGGAGAGCAAAGAAAAGGCTTGCTATATTTTTAAGGTATACACAGGAGTTAAATCGTTACAGGAGTTATAAAATAAAATCACTAAGGCAAAATTTCATGGCAGATAAGACCATAGACATAAAGTTAAATTAATAAAACGGAGGACAAACATTAGTAAATTCTCCTTTTTAAATCGTACCCTTACAGATTGAAATAATTTGTCTTTGGGATTCTGGGATTCCCTTCATAAAATCATAGTGAATTTATAAAAAGATTGAGTAAAACTATTAAGGACGCAGCTTTAAACAGTACAAGTGGAGTAGAGTGATGTACGGTTTGGACTTGTCCCCGGGACCGCTACGGGAGCCGTGAAGGCCTACTGGGAAAAATGTTATTACTCATATTACGAGCGAAAGGAAGTATTTGATATATTAGTGAATATTTATAAGTAAATTTTTGTATTTTTTTAACCCTTGTGTAGGCACCCAACTTTACCTACGTTGATGGGCACCCGGGGTACCCGGGTGCCCTCTTTAGATCTCATTTTTGAACACATTTGTAAAGGAATTCGTTCTCGAAACATTTTATTTAATAAGTAGATATTTTATGAAGGTATTAAAGTCATTTTTATATCATTTGACCGGTTAGAACTTCTACAATTAAGAAAATAAGAAAGGTATGTTTATTCTTCGGTTCTTGACGCCTGAATTCCTTTTTTTTCATTAAAAATTCAAATTTGAAGTCTTGTAAAATTTAAAGTAGAAATGGCACAAAAAAACAAGTGACATCAACGTTTAGTACGTCCTATTACGCATGTAACCATATAAGCTAATCATTTCTGTTTTCATAACATTTGGTGTTTATCATAGATGGAACGGAAAAGTGCCCATTTTTACGAGCTGTTTCACGGAGTGCTCTTTTTGAACGTTTGTTCCTCAAAAACTATTTCTTCAATCACAAAGATATTTTGATAGAATATTAATACGGGTATTAGTAATTAAAATACGAAGTTTCAGAATATTTGTATTAAACAATAAAAAAGTTGTTGTCGATTTTGTAAAACAACTTTTTCTCGGAAGTGGATAGCCGTAGAAATACAAAATTGGGTTCGTTAGAAAGATTTTGAAATGAGTTTTTACGTTAAATAATTATTTTTCACAACAAATTAGCGGATTTTTTATACGAATTTATATTTAACGCCGGGATTCGCATTATGCAGCAGTATTGCCGAATTATTGGTCTCGCATCTCGAGCTTTTGTACACTCCGTCCCTCAGAGAGGCTTTCTTTCTATCGCCATGGTCTGCGAAGCTACGCCTAATCATATCAATTACGTTTCGTATTTTTCCTTATTATCTTATCTTATTGATCATCTTTCTTACCCTTATGTTTCGTAGAAAATGAATATATGTGCTTCAGTGCTACTCCTGGCTTTCTTCTGGTATTTACATTACTGAGAGAGCCGAACGCTTCACAGGTTTATGTAGAATACATAAAACATAGTGTCACTTTCTTTTTTCCTTAGAATTTTTTCGTGCAAAGGCTATTTGAAGAACAATAATAAATTTCCACCAAAGAGTAATTATTTGTTCTTATGTCCCAAAGAAGGGGAAAGCAGTTATTTTAATTTCAACGATGCATTCTGATATAAATATTTATGAAAGTGGTAAGAAGAAGCCCCATATAATTTTGTAATACAGTAAGTTTAAATCTGGAGGTGATACAATGGACCAGATGATTATTAGGTATACAACAAAATGCCGCACTTTGAGATGGCCGCTAGCTATGTTTTTCAATATAATCGACGTAGCAACTTTTGCATCCTATCGGATATACTATGAAAACAACGAAATGCTGACGTCAAAAACCAACCAACGACGTAGATTTATGCGAAAATTAAGTGAAGAACTGGCGAAGCCAGTAATTTAGCAAAGATCACAAAATTTGAAAGTTATGCGCAATATTACAACAAAGATAGTGATTGAAAGTGTTATCGGGCAGTCAGTTATTGCGGAGGATTCTACTCTTGGTGCATCTACATCGGACAGCCCCGGGAGAAATAACATCAATGGGAGCTGTCACCTGTGCTATAAGCAATTGATAAGAAGGAGAAGAAAAACTAGAAAAGTGTGCGATGTATGTCAAAAACTTGTCTGTAATTAACATTCGAAAACGTATGTCAAATCTAACGATTGATGTGAATAAAAATTCTCCGTGAAAATTATCATCGATGTACATATTATGCAGCATATATTGCCAAATAGAAGCTAACGAAAATCTACCACACAGTCAGTACAGCAAAATTACTAAAGCTTAACTTAAGGCGCTCGGGTAAATTTGAGGTGTTAGTACTTAAAATTTGATTTTTTCAGGTAAAACGATATTATCGTAGCTGAAAAATGAGGCAAAGAAAGAGCAGGGCGAGATAGGGAGGTTAGGAACTCCCGAAGACATCAACACGGCAACACTGCTCAACAGTTGCAAATCTCGGCGTTAAATATTAATTCGTATAAAAAAATCCGCTAACTTGTTGTGAAAAATAATTATTTACCGTGAAAACTCATTTTGAAATCTTTCTTACGAACCCAATTTTGTATTTCTACGGCTATCCACTTCTGAGAAAAAGTTGTTTCACAAAATCGACAACAACTTTTTATCGTTTCATACAAATATTTTGAAACTTCGTATTTTAATTAAAAATAAACGTATTAATATTCTATCAAAATATCTTTGTGATTGAAGTAATAGCGTTTGAGGAACAAACGTTCAAAAAGAGCACTCCGTGAAACAGCTCGTAAAAATGGGCACTTTTCCGTTCCATCTATGATAAATACCAAATGTTATGAAAACAGAAATGATTGGTTACACGTGCAATAGAACGTATTAAACGTTGATGTCACTTGTTTTTATGTGCAATTTCTACTTAAACTTTTATACGACTCCAAAGTTGAGCCTCCGTAACAAAAAAGCCGATATTTCGCGTGACTGACGCTGGCCGTTTTACGGAAGTAAGAAACATACCTTTCTATGTTTATTCATAATAAAAGTTCTAACCGTTCAATTGATATAGAAATGGCTTTAATATCTTCATAAAATGTCTATTTATTGAATAAAGTTTTCAAGGAACGAATTCCAACGCATACGTGTCAGAAAATGAGAAGGAAATTTCAGGTGGGTACCTGGGTGCCCCGGGTGCCCCGAGGACGTATGTGAACTTTTAATGCTTTTATTTAAGCATTAAATATAGTTAACGTATTTATAATAGTAGTATTTACTAGGGATTCAGGTAGATAACGACGATCCGAAGCATCAAAGCGATATATTTCCTTATAATCAACGTACAAGCAAAAATATACCTCAGTGGGTACCCGGGTGCCTACACAAGGGTTAATAATGTAAAGTTAGAATACTGTTTTGAAGAAGTAAATGCACACTTTAAGCGTTAAGTTGTAACTGAGAACTTTATGTAATTTTATGTACTGTATTATGGTATTGTAAACATGAGTTGCACTTAGGTTAAATATGTAATGAATGTATATAATATATTCAGTGTGCGTTACCACCGGACACTTAGTCCAAAGTTAACATTTTTTCATAATAATAATACGAATGAGAATATTTTTGAAGTTTCAGTTTTTGTTCTTTGTTGTCCAGGAAGACAATATTTATTAAGAATGAGCGTACAATGCCAATTTTTTATTCCTTCTGCAGTCAATTCCATATCTCTGGCAGATAAACCATATAAGGTATGATCATTTTATCAAATTAAGGTATATACTGTTAAATCATGAGTAGTTAATGTATTAGAAGAATTTTTAACAAAAAATGTCAGTTATTAGGAATGACTGCAGCGAAGCACTTTTCTTTGAGAACCCCTCACATGGATTGTACCGCAATCGGGTCGTGCGCAAATCCGTTAGCCACTCCAGTGATGGGGTCAATGTGTAATGGAAAATAGGTCATTAGAACAAAAGAATCTCTCGAAGCGCGACTACAGAATCGTCCACTATGTTTTTTATATTGTTCTTCGAAGATTGTTAGACATTATATATTCATTTGATATGATTGTAATTTAACCTTTTCCGGTCCACATTGTGAAAAAGTAGCAAAACAGTTTATTTTTGTGTTGAAAGGACTTAGATAGTGTTGTATATGAAAATCTTAAATCCGTTCAAACGTAATTAGGGCCAATATTTTTCACATGATTCCAAATGGAATCTATGGCTTTTTTTTGACAGCAATGATATTCTTTCAAAATGAATTTCATTTTATGAGTATATTGATTTAAAATGTAAATTATGTCCTTTTTATTCGCGTACATACTTCAGAAATTTTTGAATCCGATGCAAGACAATACATTTGAAATTTTAGCATATCGAGATTTTTCACCCCAGTACATAGATTAATCTGGCATAACCATGGGAATCCCCAAGAGATACTTATTTCTCAGTTTTTGCATTCAGGCTTTTTATCTACATCGTTAGAGAGAAGTTTGTTCTGTGATATGATATCATATTCTTAGAAATATGCCTGTGACTGGGGTTGGGATAGGTTGTGCAGGGTTTCATATCATTTGAATTTAAATATTGTACCACACCATCAGTTAAACATCAAACCCAACCGTACTCCACCCAATCTAAAATCCTTGCTTAGCAGTGATTCATTTGTGACCGGAAAATTTCTAATCAAAACATGCGAAACCTTAATTTTGGCCGTAGAACGTCGATCAAAAAACTCTGGTTCCTCTCTTTGGACGAGTGATACGATGAGGTTAACACGTTTTTGCGAATTTAAATTGTTTATAATTTTGCACACTTTTCACCACACACGGTCAGTTTTGCGAAGGTCCCCTCCCGGGTCTAGTCGCAAAGCCGAGAAAAGTCCAGAGAGCCCTCCGGAAGAGAAATCCTTCACTTGCAAAAAGCCCCTCGACATTCTATCTTGAACGGCGAGTCATGGAATTATATGCTACAGTCTAGGACAGGGGTGGCGAAGGCGGTTATGAAATATACTCGCTCGTGCCAAGCCATCAAGTGAGACAGAGGTCTCAATAATTTTAATGTCTTTAAGAGATGTTTTTATAACAAAAGCAACAATTTTCATTCATTCAATCTTCGAGGATTTATTTGCAGTTTTCGTCGGATGTGCACGGCTTCCATCGATCCTTCGAATTTCATTTCGCCAATTTTCCGATAAGTGCCTCAAAAAGAATTTTCGAACATCCCCACAATGCATCTTTGTGGGAAAATCGGGCCTTCTGGCATCGAACCCATGACACTGAGGTTCAAAGTCGCACTTTTTTCTGGCGGTTCCACGCTATTGCCAGTTCGTAGTAAAATTTCAAGTCAATGACACTTGTGTAACATGGTTAGAATTTTGATCCCCAGTGAATGAATCAATGTATTATAGGTATATCCGGAGAAACGTCTATATATAACAGATAAACTCAACCATTAGCCCCAACAGAAGTATAGGAATTCAGGCTAACATGTTCTTCTAATGAATTATTTAATTTAATCCAGAGGTAGCGGAGGTCAAAACAAATATATCAGGACATGTCGTACAAACACACAGAATCCAGCTAGGAAGATGGCTGAGAGTGACGTTCGCGCCCATAGATATACAAAGTTAGTATAACAAACTTTGTCGTCACGGAACTTTCGATTCGATATATATATATCTTTCGGGGGCTTTTTCAGGTAGTCCTCATGGAAGCTCACTTTAAAAGTAAAAAAATTGTCTTACTCAGATTGTTCAGCGAAATCATTGTCGGATTCGAAATTTACGGCTAAATTCCCTTGTTATTGGCATATTTCCATTCAAAAAGAAATTTCATGCACTGACCCCATTTGCTGTAGCAATTGGTCGGATATTCATAATGAATATGTGAAAGAAAAAATATTTTATACTACGGCCTTCTCGCGGATAGAAAGAAACTTGAAAATAACACCTGGACTTTCGAGTAATGTTGAATAAAGAGTGTCAAAAAATGCACACCTAAAGAAACATATTTCCGGATTATCTTAAGGTAAGGATATCCGAGGAATTAACCAAAAAAGTTGTCTCATTCTAAGGTTTCCCAAATAAGCCAAAATCACGACGGGCGGTGGAGAACTCGGACTGCGATATCACAGGGAAAAAAAGCGTACCACTTGACTTATTAAAAACGTTAAACATCCTTCCTCAAGATTCACCAAAAGCCCAAATGTCCTCTTTGCGGTGTCCCCCATTCCATTCGCGAATGCGTTACTCCCACTCCCGAAGTAAAACCTCTTTGCGTACATTGCAACGGCGAGCACTCTGCCATCTTCAAAGGCTGCCCGAAATTTAAAGAATTAAAAAGAAATATGGTTCTCAAAACCAAGGACAAACGCATTCTTGGCGAAACACCTGCAGGCGTAAATATTAACTCAACCACCACCTTCCCAGATCTTCCAAGATCTTATGCTGTAGCCACTCGCAACACTCCCAATAACACGAACTCTCCACCTCTTCTTCACCCCCCCGCCTTCCTCTAATTCGTCTTCTATCCCCTTTCCTGAATTGTTCAAAAATATCCTGTTGTCCATACAAAAAGTCAAAGCTGCTCCTACAGCCAAAGATAAAATCTTTACCTTCTTCACAGAAGCATTCACTATCATCAATGGCCTCTTCAATTAACCTCGTTTCGTTCAATGCGCGCAGAATCAAGTCCAAAATCAACGAATTCCTTGATTTTTGTCAAGAATTCAACATCCATTTAGTTTTCTTGCAGGAAACTAAACTGAATCCCCTCCACAAACCCTTCATTCCCCACTTCAACATCGTTCGTCTCGACGTAGGATCTTCTCTTCTAATGGGCTATTAATTTCAGTCCACAAATCTATCACGTACTATTCTCTCCCAGCCCCAAAACTGCCCTCCATGGACTTATTAGGCATCGAAATTCGCATTAATGATTCCCCCATTCATCTTAATTCTGTTTATGTAAAAGATCGTCGTACGAATTCTTCTGAATTGGATTTTCTGTAGTTGCTGCGCCGCGGGTGTCCGCTCCTTGGAGAGACGAGAGTGGGATGATAGGCCTCAATCAGTAGTAGTATCGTTAAAAGTGCTTCGACAGCTTAGGTCATTTCGCACATTGGCTCCCACCGGGATTCGAACCCGGGACCGCTTTCACCAAAGGCAAACGCGCTGTCCACATGACTATCCGGGAGCTAGGCCTCAATCAATTGTTCAATTAGTTGTAATCGGAATTCTAAATGCACCTTTCTTCCACCACTTTTTGTACAAAATGAATGAATTCCACACACTTAGCTCCACCAAATGGAAAAATATTTTTTTACAATATTTTTTCGCTCTTTTTCTAGGTAAGGGGTAATCGGACAAATGTTGATCTACCCGGTCCACCCCACCCATGGTGTGATTGTAATCAATCACCACTGATGGTTTTTTCAAACTTCGGCCACTTTTCTCTACCATTTTCATATCGTTTTTATGAACAGTTGATAAGAGAGTCACTTCTTTTTTATCTTTCCATCGCAGCACCAACACCTTCCCTTTTCTAAATGCAGCAACTTCTCCTTTCTTCAGCTTTCTTGCCACCAATGCCTTCTGTACTCCCCTTCGTGTTCTTCTCAGAGTGCCGTATGTGTCCGAAGACCGCGATATAAGCCACTCAGCCAATTCTGGAGACGTATAAAAATTGTCCGTGACCACACAATATCCCTTGTCCAGCAAAGGCATCATTAGAGTCATCACTACCTGAGATGAAATAGGTTTGTCCTTCAACTCATTCAGTCGAAAAGAGTTCCTTTTCCCGTGTAAATAATTGTTGACCACACGTATCCACTACGAGACTCACTTAGAATAAAAGTTTTTATTCCAAATCTCGCCCTCTTTTGCGGAATGTATTGCCGCCAACCCAACCTTCCCTTGAAGAGAAGAAGACTCTCGTCTATGGTCATTTCTCTTTACGGCGTATATAATTTTCTAAATCTTTCCTCCAACTTCTGATAATCTGGCCAGATCTTGTTCAGCTTCGGGTTTGGGTGCGTTTCAGGATCGCATGTATTGTTGTCAGAAAAATGCAGATACTGCCGAATTTTCACAAACCTGTGGTACGACATTATCTGCCCGAAGAATGGAGAGGCAAGAGTAGGTCTGGTTGACCAATAGAATTCTAGATCAGGCTTGCGAATGATGCTCTGAACATCACAAGTGCCAAAAAAAGTCGTATTTCTGATTCATTCACTTCCCGCCACAGCTTATCCTTTTCAGCGCCAGACCCCGGCGGCTTGTCACGGAAGGGTTGGCTTGCGTAGCGATTGGTTTCATTTGCAATGAAACCTATCATGTCGTCATCGAAGAAAAGTTCAAAAAGCTTCAATGGAACAATATCGGAAATTTTCTCAAAGTTCATTGAAGATTCTTCTTCAAAGAAAAATCTCGCTGGTGCAGGAAAAGAAGAACCTGATGATTGAAGTTCACTCCATTCACCGTCTTGAATTGGCTCTGATCCATCGATAGATTCAGAATCTGATTCTTCCGAAACGCTTGAATCGGAACCGGAAACTTCAATGTCGATGTCTTCGGTTTCAAGATCGGAATCTTCGCGATGATCCATGATGGACTGGAGAAATTTTCCTCCGTAATTTCCGATCAGATGCAAGGATTTACGAAATATTCCGAGAATCCAAAATGGTATTCGATACAAGTATTGCAATGAAGACTCGCAAAGGCGAGAGAAATAGCTAGATGTTTATGCTACAGAGCTCCACAAATAACAGAAGGATATATCGTATGAGAATAAGCATAGTCTCTAGAAATCATGATAAAACTCCGCTGCAGCTTAGGAAGGCCGCATGCCCGATTTATAGATAATATTTTGGAAAACCCACGGCGAAAAACCAGGAGTAACGACAATGCGAAAAGGGGAAGAGTGGTCAACACGTGTCAAAATGGTTATGGGGGAGGAATGGGCTCCAACTGTTTCTCTTTATCTTTCACAACACTGAAGTACCCTCGGCCGTCTTAGCGGCTAAGCTAAAAGCATTGAGAGCAAAGCAAACGTTTAATTTTTGCCACGAGTTTGGTTAGGATAGAGATTAAATCTTAGCCGATAGAGTGAGTTAGAATAAAAACGAATTATATTTTAGAGGTAGTAGAAATATATTGATGACATCAGAGGCGACCAAAGAAATCTGCAGCCGAATCCATCGAAGTAATACATGGACTAAAATTTCCAAAGAATGTTATGTTTCGAACGGGTCTTTTACAGGACGCAAAATCGAAAAATATACGAGAAAACAATAAAAATATTTAAAATATAACAAAAAGAAGCGTTATCTAATTTAAATGAAGCTAGTATAGTGTGTATATACAAATATTATAATGTATCAGAGAAGTACATGGGTGTTGGTTCAGGGAAAGCAACTCCAAGATAAGATAAACAATACTTTGTAAAACAACAATTACTGACTACAACTGCCTCCTACTCATAGAAAAATAAACCATCATTATGATTTTTATATACATTGGACCTTGTCACTGACGAAAAGCTATTAGAACAAATTAATCGTAGCAACGTTTATAAGTTAAAGTAACGTTATTGGTAAAGATTGATATACGGTCGAAAAAGTAGCCTTGCCCGAGATATCTCGGGCGCGTCAGGGAAGGGGTTAAGTAAAAAGAATAGTTTGTGGCAAGAAAGGTATTCGTGATGTATATATTGCAGTGATTATACTTTGCGGAGCGATTCGCTTCTATAATACGCACATCGTAGCCAGCATAATCATGGGTAAGACAGCGGAAATTTGGCGCGCGGGAAAAACCATCATATTAAAAAATTCATAACTCCCTTTAGAAATAAGACAAAGTATTCCGTTCTTCACCAAAAACTACCTCATACATTTCTTTAAATTTCATACGCATCATGTATTGGGGTATCTCTTACGGTACGAGACTTCGCCGCTGATCGCTTTTTGGAATGCATAATTCGAAATTTTAGGATCAAACTGTACTTCTTATGTTATAAAAGTTTTCAAATTACGAATATCGTAATTTTATGTTAACTATTATGGAAAATTAACTCTGGGATACTTTCTATGTAAATTTGGTGCCAATTAAAGCAACGCCATGTTTAAAACAGCGTTATTAAGACAATGTCGGAAAATAGCGTTTCCAGGGGGAAATGTAAGAAAATATCTTTTATAAATGTTATTTTAACTAATATGAAAAAAAATGTTCAGCATGTATTCATCCTTTATATTTACACCATAAATGATTTTATTATCTACCGATTTGTAAATTTTTGTAAATAGCAACTGTGAGTGCAAGTCCGCTTGTGATGGAAGCATACCACCTCGCTCATCTGACCCATCTCATTCCTCGCCTGCTTGTAATACTGAATTAATTGTAGGGGGGATATTTTAAAAAAGAAAGAATAGACCTGACGACGTATGGCACTTCTTACGAAATCGTCGTATTTTACTTTTCTGCTGGTTACACACACTTTATCAGTTTTCCGCACTTTCCGAAGTGTCTCAAGCGCTCCTTTGCTGATCTCTTTCTTAATTCTAAAAAATGTCCTTCTACTGACACAAGTCGCCTCACATGTTCTCCCTATATATTTCCCTACCTATCACTTTCACCAACAAAAGTTTTCTTCAGGTATTCATACACGGATATTATTGTTTTTCTTTCACCGCTTCTTAGGATTCCTCCTTTTCTTTTACTCTCCATTTCCACTGATGAAGGAAACACTATGGATGCAATATATTCAGGCACGAAAATGAGTATATTACAGCCAGTAAATGCAAATATCTGAAATCTTTCGGAAATGCACACAGTATGTATATCTCTACGTCAAACTCCACGTTATAGATGCAGCAGAAAATTTTTCACCGAACACAAAATCACTCACGTACTGTCCTGAACGGAAAAACTCCGAAAACTGAGGGTTGTGGGTGTGTGAGCAGGCCTAGAGCCGACATCGATATCAATGGGACATTAAGATACGAGTGTTTTGCATTCGATGTTCAACGTATGCACTTCTTTAGCCTACCTTCAGTTTGAGGACTCACACCATAAGATAAGATTCCCATAAGAAAAATTCTAAAGTGCTGATTCGTTTACTCCTCGCAAAAAGACAAAGGAACATTCGAGAAGTAATTCGAAACATACACCCTGAAAGCAGAGATTAAGACTTCGTTTGAGAGACAAACGGATTGATAAAACGCTCAGTTTGATCTCTCAATTGTCAGCATATAGTCCGATCGCCAACTTCGCCGCTCCATCCGCCTGGTGTGCCGCGCCCGCTGATCTGTGTTAACTTCGTGATATAAATTCGATTTTTGAGGTAACTGATGAACTTAGAGGTTTTTAATGGACTTATATAATTAATTTGATGTTCTTTCAGAAACTTTTCCGCAGGAAGTTTTTTCTCAAGGAAATAGAACGAAACTTCTTAGCCGACTACATTTTTCATTGCATTTTGCCGAAAATTTTCGGGATTCACTCATATTTCTCCAAGACATTTGTCTCTCATCTTTTTAACAGCAAAACTATTTACATCGGTGGAAAGTAGATGTAACAAGGTTTAGTTTGACACCAAAAACGACCGTTTTTCGTGAAAGGTAGACGCAAATACATCGGTTTAAGTAAAGTCGCGGCCATTTCCAAAATTTCTCGAAAGAAGCAAATTTTTACTTTTCCTTCGAACATAATAGTTGATAACCATGATTTAACTGTACTGTGCTGTTAGACATTATTTTTACCGATTGCTGAAACTATTGTAATTTTATTTTGTTCAACTTTCAATTTTCATGCAAATGTTGCAACAGCGCGGCCGATTCTCCCATAAGAAATGGCCATAAGAATCCCTTGGTGCCATCATGACGTTGGATAGTCTAGCTCACTCCGCAAACCCCGCTGGCAATGGAAGGCAAATACCATTTTTCTTTGAAACTCCTTCTTAGTGGAAGGCCAGGACTATTTTACTCCATTCCGCTAAGCTATTTCTCGCTCATTTCCCTTCCGCAGTGGAAGGCGGGCATAAAGGGTGTGAATGCAAAGCTAGGCTCGTGAGTAGTGCTTTTGAGAAATGCACAGTGAACAGTTCGAAGGAGAGTTTAGTTTGGATTTCATAAGGTACAGATGGACATCTGAAGATTCTTTTCACAGTCTGCCAGCAGCTCGAGGCCGCTATCGGAAAAAAACATAAGTTAATGGCTATATGGTTTTTTGTGAAATAACCATTATAAGATGCGTAATTAGGATTTTCTTATTTAACGGCTGTTATCGGAGGGCACACATGAAGATGAGTTTAGCGACAATTGCAAAGCAACTTAATAGAAGATATACTGATCTTTATGGTATGTTTGCCTGTTAATTTGATGAATATTTACGAAAATTAATCGATAACCGAATTTCCGCAGAAATTTAATAAAGTATTGGAGCAATACAAGATATCAGTAAACATTTATTTGCGATGATATTATTAATAATATACCATTTTGGAAGAAAATCTGTAGGCTGAAAGGTATTGTGCGCGTAAGTTACGCACATATTTATCGGAACTGTGACTTGATGATTTGAAATAAATTTGATAAACTGTTAAAACTGTGACTTAAATTCTTCAGTTTCCTTTTCGATGCAGCCAATTTTTTCTCCGGTGATAGAATCCCACGAATCTCAAATCTGGTTATGCAATGCCCATTCAAAATTTCAATTCATGGAATATTTGTTTTCTTTGAACACTAAGTGCTTAAGACTGAATTTGCATCATCTCTCTGCTGGTTAAACCAACCATTACTTAGTCTAAATAATTGTAAGTTGACGTCTTCATTTATTTAACCTTGGTATGTGACTTTAACTCTGCAAGTTCAATTATAATATCAAATATAATCAAGAGTCCGCTGTATTTTTTAATGCATCCGCATTTTTTAACTTTCGATATGCGACTCATTCAATTGAATACTTAGCTAATACATAAATAACGAAATCTGGCTTAATTGTAAGCCTGCCAGAAAATTTCATCTGGTATAAATGATTTTTTGATTCTCATATAAACCTTGTGCAATAAGCTGTATATATACTTACTATTACTATTATTACTACAGTAGTTTATTTATGGAAATATGGTTTGAGCAAATTCAAAATCCTCATGCATTTTTAAATATGATGTAATCTTTTAACTGCGACGAACGACATATTAACAATGAGGGTTTCCTACTAAATGAATCTTTGTAAATTGTTTAGATTCTGACCAATTTAACGCAATTTATACTTCAATTTAACAATAAATGTTATTATATAAATGTGTTGTAGTCGTCAATACTCAAGGGATCCGGAAATTAAGAAAATTAAAATAGTCTACCTTCATCCTTTCGGGTATAGTCACAGTCTCATGTTGATCCACTACCATCTCTTATACCACGTAATTACCACATAATAGTTTGTACTACTCATTTATTGCTTTATTTCGTGGCATTTTTATTAGTTCATTTGGTATATCCTGGATTACTAGGGACTTTCTTGTCTTTAAGGCGGGGGTGGCAAACTTATGCCACGCGTGACCGAAGTGGCAAGAGAGAGGATTTTGTGGCACCCGGAAATCTGAGTGCAGATTCCTTTTTTATCCTTCCCCCTAAATATTTAGCCCCAGAGTGAATAATCGTTGATCCTATAAATGAGTAAGGATAATTAAGGATTTTTTACGTCTTCTACAAAATCTTAATCCCATAGTTGACATAATAAATAAAAAATATTAACCCCTCACTTTATATTTTGACATGAAATTAGCAAAAAAAAGGTTTTTATTTTTCAAGTATGGCAATATTACCATGAAAGGTTCGCCATCACTGTCCAAGGCCTTCTTAACAACTCCAAATTCAGCTTAGTGAATAGGGTTGCAGCATTTCTAAACTTCATCTTCGTCATCTCGCTTTCTATGGGACTAGACAGAAAATCTTGCCAAGATGAGGAATGAAACAAGATGTCGAATAACTAAGAATGTTTATCAAGCATTTTCATTTTTCAAAATTAAATTAGATGAAGGAGAATCCAAAACAAAATTTAATACTATCAGCAAATGTGGTTTTCCAGTCAGAATAAAGAAGCATTTGATTAATTAAGAAAAGCTGAATGAGTAAATTCCATATTCTAAAGGGGTTATACATCTTAGATTGCAACAAAATAAGGGTAAAAATTTTAAAACATTTTTAGAGTATGGAAGGAAATTTTCCCGTTTATATCTTGATCTCCTCTGTATATCATGATTAAATATTAACATTTTGCGAAATATAATTGCATTTCAAGTATTGAGAACGTGTGGTAGAAAGTCATCATTTCTTGCCGTACTCTACCACTTTCCGAAACCAAATAACTCTCGAAAACCAGAGAGTACTGAGAAGTGCTTTTTTGGCAAACTACATGAGGTGAGTTTGGCTGCGATTGCTTAATAAATTCAGGGAAACTACATTTCCGGGAGATACAATCAGTATCATGCAACCCCCCTGCTACCTCGGTCGATCCGATAATAATCGTAAGTTAAGAGAAATAGATGCTAGGACGAATCGTCTTAAAAATTCATTCCTTCCGCGAGCGATACGTGACAATAACCGAATAAGAAAGTAGTTTATTTATTTATTCAAATCTCACATACAGCATAGCAATGCCAATTTAAAGTGAAATATAAAAATATACATATAGTAAAGTTATAAACATAAATAGTTAAAAAGTTACATAAAATATAGAGAAAAAGAAAACAAATATAAAGGTAGATTTTACAATTATATGGATCTGGTATGTGGTAAGCTCAAATATTTCCCTTTAGATAGAGAGAAAGGATCAATAGAAGGAGAAATTGAGTTCATAAGAGAAGGAAGACGAAAGGAAAGGGAGCACTTGATAAGTGAAAGTCTAGGAGTAGTATAGTGAAGTAATGATGTCAAACGGGCAGATCTGTTTGGAACACGATCATTGATAAGTGAAGTTAAGGGAGGACAGTCATAAAGGGAGTTCAGCAGCGAATGTAATAAGGATAAATCATGCTTTGATCTAGTGACAGAAAGAGATTCCAAGGATATTGAAGATAAGATAGAACTTTTAGAGGCTTGACGGAAGGAAGGAACTCTGGCTTTTACAATTCTGAGAAAGAAGTTCTGTCTAATGAGGAAAGATGAGTTGGAGAGGACATAGACCAGATGGGTAAGATACAGTAGGAAGGATGAACGAGGAAAAGTATAGCGCTTTCCCTATACTTTTCCTCGTTCATCCGTCCGATAGTCTTCCGACGATCTTCATTATTTTCAGTGCACTCTATGAGTAAAATGCTTTCCCTAAGTCCCACTGGATTGCAGGTGTACGATATGAGCATTTTCGTTTGTATCGGCTGACATTAGTCTGCATGACGTCATACAGCTAATTTATGAGTATGAAAGGGATGTCAGTACTCAACGCGTATACTGAAAAGTCAATAATTGAAGTCCAGATGAAAAGGTAGAAGAGGTGAAAAGGGATAAGAGAAAGAATAAGCATTCTGCAGTTAGCAGATGATATAGCAGTAGTACTGGCAATCAACACGAATTATCTTCTATAGGAAAGAGCACGATGAAGTATACCATCAAAAGAAAAAACCACAGTAGTATACTGAAAACTCTATTGAAATTAATATTAAAAGCTATAAATTAATAAGAAAGACTTGAATTGGGAGAATTTCAATGTATTTAAGTCAGCAATTATGGTTGCATTGGGGAGGGGAATCATTTGAAGACAAACCCAACTTCGAATAGATAACAATCGATGACAATAGCAGCCCTTTTCTTTAAGAAAGACGTTCTTATCGCCGGTTTGGACTCTTAATTGATTGAGCACTTCTCCCCAGTGTTGCAACAGAATCCAATCATCAAGATCGTCACAAGGAGCGCCGATAAGCACCAATGACGACAGAGCAACGTTGGACTTGCGTCCCTTTGATCGAGTCAGTCGGAGCAGATTACTTCCAACGGACTTCGCAATCAGTAGGGGGCATTACGCAAATTGTGCATGAAAATGTTCTGCAGGACATTTTTAATGCGAAACACGACCGGTTTCGGTCTTTGGATGATTGGATGCTTAAAGAGTCTCAGTTATTTCGAACGGTGTAGATATTATTTTAGCATTCTTTAGTGCGAGGTCTCCCATTATTTCAAGTTATCCTCGATTTAATAAATGTAAATTACAGCTATTTGTTTACATTTATGTTACACATTATATAGTTCATAACTACAATAGAGAGAACGTAAAAACAACTTCGGTGATTAGTGCAAGTTATACGTCCAGCGTGAATTTGAAGAGGTAATTAGATGGATCTTACATGTCATTCTAACACCGACATTATCTCAATGGAATACAAGTAGGATAAAGGCCGTTTTACGCGATGCAATTTTCGACGCAGTCGCAAGCGCAGGCGACCGTGCAATCTGCGCGAGACGGTCGCTTTACACGACGCCATTTAGCGTGGTGGTGCAAGTTTCAGTGCGCATAACCCGGTTATTTTGTTTTTCGACGAATTATTATTATTGTTGTTACGCTATTATCATTACTGATGACCCCAATTTACTTCACAGGTCCATCCAACGTCGGCACCAAGGGAAGCCCAATGCATTTCTTATGGGAGAATCGGCCGCGCTGTTGCAACAGTTGCATGAAAATTGAAAGTTGAAAAAAATCAAACAACATAGTTTTAGCAATCGGTAAAAATAATATCTAACAGCACAGTGCAGTTAAATCATGGTTATCAACTATTATGTTCGAAGGAAAAATAAAAATTCGCTATTTTCGAGAAATTTTGGAAATGGCCGCGACTTAACTTAAACCGATGTATTTGCGTCTACCTTTCACGAAAAACGGTCGTTTTTGGTGTCAAACTCTGCCTTGTTACATCTACTTTCCACCGATGTAAATAGTTTTGCTGTTAAAAAGATTAGAGACAAATGTCTTGGAGAAATACAAGTGAATGCCGAACATTTTCGGCATTTTTTTGTTGTCGGCTAAGAAGTTTCGTTCTATTTCCTTGGGAAAGAACTTTGTTTTTTGAACTTTGAAGTTTTGCGACTCTCGGTTCTCGAGTTTTTAGCGAACACACACACACATACACTCTATTTTATATATGTAGATAGATCATATCAACTAGGCTGAATCATATTTAAAAGCAATAATTTCATTGCCTTCGATTGTTCTTTCTTTACTGCTGATTTCTTAGCTTGACTTCTATTTCTTACGAGTAAAATGTAGCTTGCATACTGCAAGCAGATCGGCAATGCTAATTTTATATCGGCAACAATCGGGACGGTCATCAAGAGAAAAAAAAAGGATTGAAAAAATTCTTATAATTCGCTGCAATTTCATCGTCTGGCATCGAACCGGGGTCATACTGGTGATCTTACTATGCAGCACTATAGAAGATCACCATCTCTGACTGTGTGTGAAAATTCAACCAAAAATATTGGTTACAACTGCCTCAAACTACGTTCTACTTCTCACGAATGTAAATGGCTCTCTGGATTCAAACCAAGGACTATCTAGGAAATCTAAAATATGTTCATGAAATGAATCTATGAACTCTATCTATATGCCGAATTTCAAGTTTATATATTATTGGGAAAGTTTTATAATAATTCCTAAAAATCGGATCAACTTCTGATTGCAGAGACACCTAGTGTCGAACCCAGGACACATTGATAGCTGTGAATAAACTGTTTGATTTGTATGGACTTGATCTTTCTATATGCAAAGTTTGAAGTCGATAACATGCCGGGAAGTACCTAAATTTTGTTTCCGTTATCTCCGTAAGAAATGCATTGAGAAGTGCAAATGGCCCTCTGGGATCGAACCAAGGACCATCAGCGAACATGTAAAATTCAATTATGAAATATATTCAACATATATATCCACGTGCCGAGTTTCAAGTATCCATGTTATCGGGAAAGGATCCAAAAAAAATCTTCAAATTCGCCACAATGCAATTTAAACGGCCGATTTTTGCCCCGACCTAGCATCGAACCATGGTCCATATTCGGCGATGTCTTTTTGATTTTCGTTGGATATGCACGGCTTCTAGCGATCCCTCGAATTTCAACTCTCTCCTTTTCCGGGAAGTGCCTCAAAAAATTTTTCGAAAATCCCCGCCATGTATTCTTATGGGGAAAATAGCGACTTTGGGGCCTTCTGGAATCGAACCCATGACACTGAGGTTCAAAACCGCAATTTTTCTGGCGGTTATACGTTATGGCCAATACGTTGTAAAAATTTCAAGTCGATGACGCTTATAGTTTAGGCTGTGAATTAGTATCCTATCTATCTATCTATCTATCTATCTATCTATATCCTTGAATGAATCCGGAGAAGCATCTATATTTAATAGATAGATATGTTTAACCTTTTTAAATGAAAGACATCCTCTTGAATTGTTTATAATACCTCGGCTTTGGTTTATTTTGTTTTCATTAAACCAATACATTTCATTAATGATTTAATTTATATAATAAATGGTAATTAAATCCTCGTAAAAAATATTTTTCGATTATTGCCGATGAATAAAAATTATAATTAAGACCAAGACCATTACCCTGATAATCCTGAGCTTCCATTAGTTTTAGCCCCGGCGCCGGCGGTCGGTCGCAGAAAGAGCGAGAGGGAAAAGAAAACAGCACCACCATGCGCGTATCGAGGGCTGCCTCCCCTGGACAGCCACCACTGGACCCTTCGCTCCCATACATTTAGCTGGCTAATTATGTGCATATGCAGAAGTACTGTTGAATTTATGAAATTGTAGATAAAGTAAAATGTATAGGCAAGTATGTTTCGATTCACATGTCTGGGCCATATCCGTTTGACCTACATCGAGTGCGTAAACATAGGCATTACATGGAAGGAATCGAACTTTCCATAGGCATTTAGAAGTTGCACCTGCTAATAATTTCACAGAAATGCGTCTATTTTTAGACGCCACAAAAACAATGGAACATGTAAATGCAAATTTATATTTGTTGAATTTTTTACTTACATTTCTGATTTGCCTACCCCCCCCCCCCCCCCCTAGGCCAAAAGCTGGGTACGCCCATGAGCACCACTATCCTATATTTTCGTATCCATCCTTATAACCGAGTACTACTTCAACGAAGATGATTGAATTTTGTGGATGTTTACTCATTTTTTTCTCAATTATGATTCACATAATAAAAAAAATCTATTTGTAATACATTGATACTTCTTTCCTGCATCGAATGGTAAAAACAGAATTTTTTTATCATTCTAAATGCAGATGTAGCTATGTAACTGCCTGAAATCGTATTTTCGAGCGGGGTGACCATTCCCCTTAATATGGTACCCATTGTAAAATTAATCAGATGGGTGAGAATTACAAATTTTTGTTTCTTAGATGCACTAGATAAATAGTTCTTGGATATTTTTAACAGGTAGGCTGAATATTTGTGGCTCAATTTTTCCACTTCATGAGCATAAGGTGCAATAAAGGTGTAAAGAGCAATTCAGGAACGAGCCTTTATAATTCATTTGTTGGGAATTCCATTAGGCGTTTCTGTATGCCTAGGAACTGACAAAGCAACATCATGTTTTAACTGATAGCTAGATAACTAACTTTACACTTATCCTTATTTGATCTCAGTGGCATCTTTTTTTAATATCTACCTTTGAGTCATTTATTGCAGACAATTTTAAAATATCAATTCAAGCAGTTACTCAGTGAATTCCTAAGAAGTCCCAGGATAATAGTATTTCCCATTCCTGAATACACAAAGGATTAAAACTCGAATTTGGAAAAGATACTTCAGATTGTGGTTTCACTCCCTGTGTTTATTACGCCTTATGTTCCGCATTCAATTAGTTTAGCTTCTGCTTCTCCTTCATAAAATTCATGGAAAAATATTTTATTTTATAAAATGTGAATCGTGCAAAAATATATACTCAGTGGCGCAGCGAGGGGGGCGGTTTAGGGGTTAAAACCCCCCAAGAGTCAAGCCTTATGATAAGCTCTGTGCTTTTTTCTGCTGAAGAGTACAAAACCCTAATCATCACGCAAGTCTTAGTTTGCTTGATAAATTCAGCGAAAGCTTCGCATACCCGTAAATATATAGCTCCGATTTCAGCTAAGGTGATGTTTTCGGTAGTAGAGCAGGCCTAAAGCCGACGTACGAGCGTTTCGCATGTTCAACGCGTCTATCCTTTAGTTAGATGACTCACACAATAAGATAAGATTCCCATGAGAAAAATTCGAAGGTGTTGATTTGTTTGCTACTTGCAAAAATGCAAGGAAACATTCGAGAAGTAATTCGAAACTTACACCTTGAGAACAGATATTAAGATTAAGTTTGATAGACTAACAGATTGATAAAACGCTCAGATCTTCTGCATGTGTCTGTTTGAAGGGTGTGAATGCAAAGTTCGTACGTGAGTAGTGCTTTTGAGAAAAGATCAATGGAGAGGTTAGTTAAGATTCCATAAGGTGCAGATGGACATCTAAATTCTTTTCAAAGTCCGCTAATCGCTCGAGGTCTCTATCGGAAAAACGTAAGTTAATGGCTATGTTGTTTTTGTGAAAAAACCATTATTAGTTGCATATATTTGGATTTTCTTATTTTAGGGCTGTTATCGGAGGGCACATCTCAAGATGAGTTTAGTGACAATTCCAAAGGTACTGGTTCCTTTATTAAGCATTCTGGACGATTAAGTCTGTACAGTATACTCTTCATTTCTCAGGATGATATAAAATATACTGATCCTTATTTTATGATTACCTGTTAATTTGATGTATATTTACGAAAATAATTCAATAACCGGGTTTCCGTAGAAATTTGTAAAAGTATTGGAGGAATACAAGATATCAGTAAAAACTAATTTTCGATGATATTATTAATAATATACCATTTTGGAAGCAGTCAGCTGAAAGGTATTGTGCGCGTAAGGTACGCACAGATTTATCGGAACTATGACTTAATAAATATTGATTTGAACACTCAGTGCGTAAGACTGGGTTTGAGTCAGCTCTCTGCTGGTTAAACCACCTAGCTATTACCATAGAGTAACTATACTATGCTATTGCTCTAAGCTCTTACTAAGTCTAAATAATGGTAAGTTGACGTCTTCATTTTTTCCACCTAGGTGTGTAACTTTAATTCTGCAAATTCAATTATAATATCAACTATAATCAAGAGTCCACCGTATTTTTTAATGCAGCCGCATTTTTAACTTTCGATATGCGACTCATTCAATTGAATACTTAGCTAATACATAAATAACGAAATCAGGCTTAGTTGTAAGCCTGCTAGAAAATTTCATCTGATAAATCTAAATGATTTTTTGATTCTTAGAAGAGGAGGTAGTTTTAAAAACAAAGGATGAAGTCACTCGTGAGAAAGCTCGAGTGGATGATTCGTGCAATGCAGCTAAGAAGCCTCACACGAGTCAGTCATCAGGTTTGAATATTAGATTATTCATTGGAAAAAAGGTAAAAATCCGAATTCTCAAACTATTCTTAGAAGTATATTGAAGGATATGTGCACATTCTATTATTCCTTCAATAATTGAAAAAGAACGAAGAAAGTGATTTATTATGTATTCGATTTGATCATTTATTTTAATGTTCTAGATTGATGACACAACTAAAACAGAGATGCCAAACAATCCATAAAAACTTTTTCTGAGATTTTGTGATTTTTAATTTTCTTATTTAAAATTTTTCATTCTTATTTTTAAATAAACATTATAGTTTTTGAGAACTCTTTTTCATTATTTTTGAGTTTAGGTATTCACTGAATTGAAAGATTATCTATTTGATATAATATCTTAGTTATCAAATGTAATTAAGTCTGGATCCCTGTTGTGAAATTCTGGCTCGGCGATTTATTCTGGCCTTGTGCAATAATCTGCATGTATACTTCATATCATAAATTTTTACATTGATGGTGTTTTCTGGGCAGGCGATGTTTCAATTAAATTCCAAAATCTGCTGATGATATAGTCTAATAACGAAAGATATTCAAATAAGCATGGGCGCGCCAATTTGGGGGATCTAATGAGTGGACCTTTTATATCGTTTGCCATATAACCGTAACTAATTTTTTCCTTCTCATGCTTGGCAACCTCTTGGGAGAAAGAAACCTCAAAAACTCGGGATGTTTATATTTACAACACTAAAATAAACTTAAGCAAAGAAAAAAATGACCTTTTCATGGATATTGGACGTATCCAAACTAGAAATCGAAAAAACACTCATGATGAGTTTCCAATAGTTCGCTTATGTAAACAACTATATTGGAAAGTTTAATGAGTTGGCCACATAAGCGATAAACTCCTCTAGTTTTCAATGCATTTAGTTTTTGAAAGAATTTACATATATTGTAGTAAGTAGCGGGCATGAATATACTAGCCCCTGAAAGGTAGGCATTTTTCTAGGCATCCTTGGACCCCCCATTGGCAAATCCTGGATGTGACACTGAATCTACTAAAAGCATCAATTTACAATTGGTGTTGTTTATTATTATTATCCATAACTAAAAAATATGGCATTTTCACATCTCTCAAAAAGATTTTTCATTCTATGATTTGCAAATCATTCATAGTTTGCAAAAATGTGCGCTTGAAGCTTTCGCTCCTTTTAAGGACTACCTATAATAGAGGGAAACCTGATAGCCCTGGCTACAAAGAAAGGGGAAGGAGAGGAGAAGAGGACGAGACGAAGTTCAGCAGGGTTGACACATTTGCTGTTGCCGGAGTGGTTGCTGAATCACAAGCCTTAAAGGGCCTGCAACCGAACATGATAATGTTTTTGCAATAAAGTGCAGTAGGTGTAATGTTCTAACGTGGAGAACACCAGGTTCGTGAGAAACAGATTCAAATGAAACTTTCAAAGCACATTCTCTGCTTAAACTCCGCTTAACACGTGTCCGATCATTCAAATCAATGGGTCTTTGTTTATGAAAAATAAGCCATACACATGCAGATCTTGATATTCTCCACTCAGGAAATTATGTTCTTCCATTTTATAACTTACCCTTTTGCGATCAAAATTATCTTTTCACTTTCCAAGCATACTTTACCCTTTAGCTACCATGTATTCTAATACACACACATGCTCTCCTCAAGAATGGAGTCATATTTACCACTATATAATAATTTAAAAATTCTACCGCTTAGATATACAGGGTGTCCCAAAAGTCATGGACCCAAACGAAACAAAGAGGTAGAGCATCACCTGGGTTACAGCTTTGCAATTCATTTTGGTGTCCGATATTCTTTTGTTTTCGAATTACGATTGTTTTTTCGTGTTTTCTGAGAAAACCATGACTTTCCAGTCATTTGTGGTCATGGTGACGTAAGTATTTGAGATGCATTGTTGAATTTTTTCTCTAAAAATGCTAAATAGTTTTAACTGACAAGATAATAACTTTTACCCTTACTCTTACGGTTTAGCCATAAAAAATTCTTAAATTCTCAAAACTCCGAACTTCGACAAAATATTTGAGGGCAATTTAAAATAAAATTCATATTGAAAAATATTTTTTGCAACGTATCTTAAAAACTTTTTAAATGCATCAGCTATTTACCACGTGAATTTTGTTGGGTTATCTTTACGGCATCATACCTAAAATTTGATTCGAAACATAGTAAGTCGATGATTCCCAGTTCTAACAAACAAGTCAAAGCCTCTTTAAACCTTTAACAGGAGTCATTAATGTGTTTAATTATCGAAAAAAGAAAACGTTTTACCATTTAGCATGGCTGTGGCACTCTCCAACGGTAATATAAAATATCCCCTTCCCTCATTACTTGCTTTAATCAACAACAATACCCTTCGAGATTACTACAATGTACGGACGATTGTTGGGAGCCGCGGCGTAACTAAGCTTTCGCAACAATGCAGCTCACGATCGTTTCAATTCGGCATTAAAACGAAATGGCTTGATAGAGGGTGTCATCTGCTACCAAAATAATAACATATGCTATGCTGCGATTGTTAGTGGTTTAGACATTCTAGCCTTTTTGGTGTGTGTTTTTAAATTTCAATTCCTCATCGAGCAGAGAATGATAAAAAGCTACTTTTTTTATAAATATGTGATTTTTTATATTATTAGATGATGCCGATTTCTAATGTAAGAAGCATACGCCGCATCTCACGAGCTGCGAATTTATCAAAATCTACTGTTCAGCGTATTTTGAAACGTAGCGCTCTACACCCATATCACGTGCAACGAGTGCAAGCGCTACTACCAGCTGACTACGCTCCTCGCGTGGCTTTCTGTCGGGAAATTCTGCGACGTTCCCGAGAAGATCCAAACTTCTTCGCAATTATTTTATGGACAGACGAGTCTTCATTCAGAAGGGTGGGAATATTCAACATGCATAATTTGCCTTACTGGGGGCAATCCAAGAATCATCTGAAATGACCGCTTCCAGCATCAGTTTTTAAATTTATGGGCTGGAATACTCGGAGGAATGCTCATAGGACCATTTGAGCTGCCACCAAGATTCAACGGTCGACAGCACTAAACTTTTGTTAGACAACACTTGCCAATTCTATTGGAAGATCTGTGGGGATATTTCAAGGAATTAGTTTACACCAAAGAAAATGTAAATGACCAGGAGCTTCGCAATAAATTAGAAGCCGCAGCACAAGCTATAAGAGATAATGTTCGTGGACTACGAAATTTAAAAAGAAACTTTTTAGGTGTCGCCTTTGTATTAGGGCCAGAGGAGCTCATTTTGAATATTTACTATGGGATAAATTCATAAAATTTTTAAGGCTATTTATCTCTCTCTGGTCTTTGCCTGTATCTCATCATCTGGAATTGTAGAAGTTTTTAAACTGCTTTTTCACTTTTCTGTGTTTTTATCTCGAGTAAACTTCCTTCAAAGTTTAAATTTAAGGTATGAAGAAGTCAAAAGTAGATTTTTTTTCCTACTATCATATGAAAGAAATGATTAAAATTCTTCTTACATTAGAAATCGGCATCATCTGATAATATAAAAAATCACATATTTATAAAAAATGTAGCTTTTTATCATTCTCTGCTCGATAAGGAATTGAAATTTAAAAACACACACCATAAAGGCTAGCATGTCAAAACCACTAATCAACGCATCATAGCATATGTTATTATTTTGGTAGCAGATGACACCCTCTATCAAGCCATTTCGTTTTAATGCCGAATTGAAACGATCGTGAGCTGCATTGTTGCGAAAGCTTAGTTACGCCGCGGCTCCCAACAATCGTCCGTACATTGTAGTAATCTCGAAGGGTATTGTTGTTGATTAAAGCAAGTAATGAGGGAAGGGGGTATTTCAACTTACCGCGGAAGAGTGCCACAGCCATGCTAAATGGTAAAACGTTTTCTTTTTTCGATAATTAAACACATTAATGACTCCAGTTTAAGGTTTAAAGAGGCTTTGACTTGTTTGTTAGAACTGGGAATCATCGACTTACTATGTTCGAATCAAATTTTAGGTATGATGCCGTAAAGATAACTCAACAAAATTTACGTGGTAAATAGCTGATGCACTGAAAAAGTTTTTAGATACGTGGCAAAAATTCTTTTTATTATGAATTTTTTTTTCAAATTGCCCTCAAAGATTTTGTCAAAGTTCGGAATTTTGAGAATTTAAGAATTTGAAATTTTATTTTGGCTAAACGGTATAAGTAAGGGTAAAAACTACTCTCTTGTCAGTTACAACAACTATTTAGCATTTTTGGAGAAAAAATTAAACAATGCATCTCAAATACTTACGTCACCATGACCACAAATGACTGGAAAGTCATGGTTTTCTCAGAAAATACGAAAAAAAAATCGTAACTCGAAAAAAAAAGAAGATCGGACACCAAAATGAATTGCAAAGCTGTAGCCCAGGTGATGCTCTACCTCTGTGTTTCGTTTGGTCCATGACTTTTGGGACACCCTGTATTTGTGTATACAAGTCCTACGGGTGCTTTATAATGGGGATAGGCATGTTAACAAACCTTGTTTGTTTTTGTATAATTTAATGAGGAATTTCCATTTTGTAATTCCTAAACCAAATGTACAGTTATATAAGCAATTTTATTCTTATACGAGTAAAATGCTGCTTGCAAACTGCAAGCAAATGGTTTAATTTTGAGTGAGAATAATAAAGTAATAAATCTCTTTTGAAACAATATAACTTTCTTTGTATCGAAATAACCTGTTGGGTCCTTTTGCTTCTAATTTCGGCTGCTCATAATTTTTTATCTTTAGGGAATGTTTTATCTATAGCATAACATAAATATACATACACATGCAAACTGTCAACTGTCTGTCTTCATGGTAAAGACCCCGAAAGAAATATGAAAATTCAACCAATATGTTTTAAATAGGAGATATATTTACTGTCCGGCATCAAACCCGGGTCTTTCTGGCATAACATCCATTGTAACATAATGAAGATCACCATCTCCAACTATGTGTGAAAATTCAAGCAGAAATATTGGCTGCAAGTGCCTCAAACGACGTCCTACTTTTCACATATATTCCTTATGAGATAAATTTCAATGTGCTTTGACATCAAAACCAGGAAAAGTATGGTCTTATCTAATTTTTTTTCTTAAACCATGTCTTAATACACATCGTCTAGGAATGCAAAAACTTCATATCATTTTGATAAGTGCAACAAAAAAAATGGAAAACTACCCCAATGTACATTTTCTGTAAAAGTCATTATTGTTTTCGATAGATCATGACCAAATCTGTAGGCTCCTTGAGTTTTGATTCTCTACCTATACATAAAGTATTTTTTTAGAAATTACTGAAAATTTACGCAATTCATTTAAATGGGAAAAATCGGGATTTTGAGACCTTCTGGGATTAAACCCATGGTCAGAATGATCGATTCCTCACTTTTCCTGCAGGTTTCATGTAAGGGCATCAACACTATAAAAATTTTAAGTCAATGATGCTTGTGGTTTAGCCTGTGAATTAGAATTCTATCTATTATATATAGATGCTTCTCCGGATTCATTCATGTATGTACCCAGATAGGATACCAGCAGAAAAATTGCGGATTTGAATCTCAATGTCATGGATTCGATTCCAGAGGGACCCAAGTCTGGATTTTTCCCATTTAAAAGCATTACTTTGATTTTAGGGAATTAAAAAAAAATACTTTCTGGATAGGTAGAGAATCAAAACTCAAGGAGCCTATATATATGATCATGATATATCAAAAACATATAAGACACTCTTGCAAAAAATCCTGGGTTCGATGCTGGGACGATGCAAAAAACTGCCATTTGAAATACATTGAGGCAGTTTTTCATTATTTTTTTTGATGCACTTATCGAAATAATAGGAACGTCTTGCTCTGCTAGAAGATGTATATTAAGACTCGGTTTAAGAAAAAAAATTAGATAAGAGCATACTGTTCCTGAGCACATTAACATTTCTCTCATAAGGAATATAAGGGAAAAGTAGGACGTCGTTTGAGGCAGTTTCAGCAAATATTCCTTCTTGAATTTTCTCACAGAGATAATTATCTTTTATTGTGATGCATAGGATGTATCATCAGAAAGACCCGGGTTTGATGCCGGGCGATAAATATATCTCCCATATAAAACACAAAGGAATAGTTTATCATTTTTTTTCATGCGCTTATCAAAATGATAGGAAGTTCTTGCTTAGATAGAAGATGTATATTAAAACACAGTTTCAGATAAAAACAATATTAGACCATGCTGTTCCTAGGTTTGATGCCAGAGATGCCAGTTTGCTTGCAGAATGCAAGAAATATTTTACTCATATATATATGCGAGTAAAAGTTGCAAAGTGTACTTATAATCTTTATTTATATTGCTAGTTTTGAGTTTCAATGTTATTGGGAAGGAGTTAAAAATTTTTTTTAAATTGTAGCAATTTGTAAATTTTGAGACACTTGGTGTCGAACCCAGGACCTATTAGCAGATGAAAATGGCTATTATAAGTTGTTAGGACCTGACCTTAATTAATGCAAAGTTTGAAGCCCATATCATACCGGGAAGGTCCTGAAGTAAGACACCATTATCCCCATCTGAAACGCATAGGTCAATGTAAATGGCTCTCTGGGATGGACAATCAAGGAATCCTTTAACACGTATTTGAGATGTATTTATGTTCTTTATTTACATGCCAAGTTTTAAGTTTCTATATTATCAGGAAGGGGTTCAAAAAAATTCTTAAGCATTATAACAGTTATTAATTTTAGAGACCCTTGGTGTCGAACCCAGGACCTTATGGCAGCTGTGAATAGACCGTAAGACTTGTAAGGACATGATCTTATTTAATGCAAAGTTTGAAGTTGATATCACGCCAGGAAGTAACTAAAAGTTGTTTCCGTTATCTCCATAAGAAATTCTTTGAGGAATGTAAATGGCTCTCTGGAATCGAACCAAGGACCATCAGCGGAACGTTCAACAACGTACACAAAAGATATTTATGATCTCTATATCCATGCCGAGTTTCAAGGTTCCATCTTATCGGGAAATGATTTTAAAAAATCTTAATAATCACAATGTAAAATAAACGGGAGAATATTTGCCCTGACCTAGCGTCAAACCTAGGATAATCTTCAATGATGTCTGAATGGTTTTCGTTGGATATGTACGGCCTCCAGCAATACCTCGAATTTCAACTCTCTACTTCGCCGGGAAGTCCCTCAAAACATTTTTCGAAAATCCCTGCAATGTATCTTTATGGAGAAAATCAGGACTTTGGGGCCTTCTGGAATCGACCCCATGACACTGAGGTTCAAAGTCGGCTTTTTTCTGGAGGTTACACATTATGGCCACCACGTCATAAAAATTTCAAGTCAGTGACAGTTGTGTAACATGGTTAGAATTTTGATCCCCTATGAATGAGTGTATATATAGGTATATCCGGAGAAACATCTATATATAATAGATACATGAATGAATTCGGAAAAGGAATTATTTACAATAGATAGCACCTAAATTGTTCTCCCCACTTTCAAAGTATGTCTCCACCTCACCTATCGAAAGAGTTGGATCTTGTTAGTTTGTAAAACGAAGGTATTTTGCGAAATGACAGAAGTTTATTTAAAGTAACTATGTTATTCTTTCTTTCTTTTCTTGTATCTTTCTATATTACAACTTGTTTTCCTTACTATTCCTTGTGTATATTCTAATCCTTGATGCATTTTCATAGAAAATTTTTTTTTTATGTAAATGCCAAAAACATGTCAAATTTGAATTAAAGTGATTGCAAACCATGTAAAACATTTCTTTCTTCAAGGATGCCTAATTTCAGAAATTATTTGTTAAAATAAAATAGCAGGCATCTATCTTTTTTTAGGTGAGAATAAATATTACTATTAATAATTATATTTCCCCGAAGACTCTATTTTTAGTAGGAAATCTATGTACAGCTCTCCCAAAAATGATTTCAGGGACATTTTGATTTATATTAAGTTATTTTATTTTGAAAAGTTAGTTAGTTAGTTAGTTTGGCCCTTTATTGGTGAGGTAGGTGGGCCTCTCTTCCACCTAACCTCGTATGTCGATTACATTTAAACTTATTAAAAACTCAACCTATTAAAAAAATACAAAAAAAGAGTAGGGTGTGTGAAAAAATCTTTGCAACTGAAGGTTGGCTAAGAAAAAACCCACGTTGCGGGAAAACACCCACAAAGAAGGGGGGTGAAAAAAACCCGTGAAAACACAGTAATAGAAATAAATACAATGATATACAAACATAGATACATATATGAAAATTGAAAAAGATTAGATAAGAACAATTATTTTAGAAAGTAAATTTAACAAAAGGTATAGAACACCTAATTGATTTAGTTATAATAAAAGTTAAAAGCTATAATAAACTAAATAATCTAATATTCTATAAGCTACAATATAGTATAATAAAAATTTGATAAAATTTCTTCAGCCGGAGGCATTTGTCAATAGATGTTTTCATGGACTGTCTTGAAGTCCTTGTCATTATATAGGTAATTCCTGTTAAACGGAGGTGCCTGTAAAAAATAAAAGGAAAGAAGATACGGTAGATGAGAAGTATTCAAAGATTAACAAAGTAATAAGTGAATCAAGTAGCATCCATGCTCTAGTGTAAGAAGTTTACCGGTAGGTGTTGGAATGATGGCAAGTGCTAAAAGGATAATTAATGCTTAGAATTGAATAGTCTATCAGTGATATCATGCTTGAAAGTGGGGAAAGATGATTGAGCTGATTTAGAATGGTGCATTATGCAGATGTATGTGCATTCCAGTATTTTGCTCCAAGTACTAGAAACGTTTTACTGCATAAATCTGTTTTATGAACTGGTATCGAGAGTTTGCCGGAGGGACGAGTTCCTAGTAGTTTTGAATTGTTAAGATTAGTAAAATAGTTAATAAAGTAACTGGGACAACTTTTATTAAGAACTTTGTGAACGAGGTTGAGGGTGTGCAGTTTTCTTCTTGAGTGAAGACGTAGCCATTTCAATTCTTTGAATAGTGGGGTCACGTGATCCGATTTTTTGGTATTGAAGATGAACTTGATAGCATGATTAAATGCTCTGTCCAACTTAGAGGTTACTGCTTTGTTTGCTTCATTTATAAGTGTGTCAGAATAGTCAAAAATAGGAAAAACTAATGCTTGAACGAGTAATTTCTTTAGCTGAAGTGGTAGTATATGCCTCAATCGTTTCATACTATGGATAGTTGAGTAATACTTCTTGCAGACAGCTGATGCTTGAGGAATTCAAGTAAAGGATTGATCAAGTTTTACACCTAGGTTATTTACAGATGAGCTGTAATCGATTTCAGTATTTTCAATTTTTATTCTAGGTAGCGTGGTTATGCTGATGTTACTAAGTGTCTTGGGATAACCAAAAATTATGGCTTGAGATTTGCTGGGATTGATTTTGAGTGCCATAGAGTAAAGCCATGAATGTAGGAGGGAGATATCATTATTCATAAGTTGAATAGCTTCTAAGGAATCGTTTGGTTCTGTTGATATATTTGCAGTTCATCAGCGTATAAATGATAAGAAGTGTGATTCAAGTGCGAGGATAGGTCCTGAAGGTAGAGGGAGAATAACAAAGGGCCGATAATAGATCCCTGAGGAACGCCATGATTGTTAACCAATATTGAGGAATAACTGTCATTGGTGAAGCAAGTTTGGGATCTGTTCACAAGGTATGAGGAAAACCATGATAAGGTGGAATGGGAAAGATTAAATCTCTTCAGTTTGGCTAAGAGTAAATCAATCTCTACTGAATCGAATGCTTTACTAAGGTCAATTAGAGCAAGAAAAGTTATTTTCTTACTATCCATGGCTATTTTGATGTCATCTGTGACTTTAGTAAGTGCAGTGGAGGTGCTGTGGTGACGCCTAAAGCCAGACTGGAAAGGATCGAAGAGATTGTTCTCAGATAAAAATTTAGTAAGCTGCTGATGCACTAGGCGTTCGAGACCCTTGGATAGTGATGGAAGAATACTTATCGGGCGGAAATCATTAGCATTGTGTGGAGTGCTTACTTTAGGAATAGGGTGTATGACTGAGGTTTTCCATCGGGATGGAAAGATACCTTGGGAAAGGGAGGAATTAAATATATGCGTGATAAAAGGAAGGAAGGCATAAGGATTTTATGGATGAATTGAATCGGGATACCATCGATTCCTGTGGCAGTGGAATTTATAGCTAAGAGGGAACTTTTTACTTCACTGATGGATAACGGCTTAAATTTGAATTCTGACTTGGTAAGTGGAGTTAGTCTGGATATCGACAAAAGTGACTCGTGTAATTCATTAGGTGTTATTTTTGTGTAGTTGTTAACGAAATGTTCGTTCAAATTGTGGGGCGTTAAATTATGATATAAGGAGTCTTTAGATTTACCTATACCTAGTTTCGACAATCCTTTCCATAGAGATTTACCGGAAGAAATCTTAAGGAGTTCTTTTGCAAATTTGGCTTTAGCGTTTCTGATTGCTCTTTTGACTTTGTTTCGGAGTGATTTGAATTCTTCGAAATCCGATAATAGTTTAGATTGTTTATAATAAATTAGAGCTTAATCTCTTCGTCTCATAAGAGATAAAGTTGGATCACTTATCCACGGAGTCGGTTGGTTTTTCACACGTTTGGTTAAGAGAGGAGCGTGCTCGGATATTAATTCTGAAAAAATTGTATTTAGTAGCTCAACTTTTCCATCTACATCACTAATTAGGTATATATCATCGAGTGGGAGATAAGATATCGAATCATGTAAGGCATTTAAGTTCATATTATTTATGTTACGATATGTTATCAATTTAGGTGTATTTCTCTTCGAGCGTGTTGCGTAGTTAATGTATATGAGATGCAGAAATACAGGGTGCAGAAATTTGTGCACGATTTAAAACTTTACTACGATTGCTTACGAGAATAAGATCTAATAGTGAGGCTGAGTGGTTAGTAAAGAACGTTGGATCAGAGGAGAGAATGTGAAAGTTCATGGAACTGAATACCAATTTCAGTTGCTTGGATTCAGCACTATTTACGCAGAGGTTAGTGTTGAAGTCTCCCATAATTATCACATCGTCGTAAAGGTGTAAGATATCAGACAAAGCCTCTTCAATGTCAGTAAAGTTACCTATCTTTGGGGGTTTATATATAACGCAGTAGAGCAGTTTTTTACGCTTATGATTAATTTCGAGCATAATAAACTCGAGTCGCCCGCAGTAGTTTGGTTGTGAATGAGAAATTAGCTTATGGGCAGTGGCTGTAAGTTAGAAACAGATTCCTCTTTATTCATTACGAGGAAACCTTTTCCAACTTCTTAAAATTTCCGGCCCCCTTGAATATTGACGACTAAAACACATTTATATAATAAAATTTATTGTTAAATTGAAGTATAAATTCTGTTAAATTAGTCAAAATTTATAAAAGTTCATTTTGTAGGAAACCAACTCTTTTAAACCGTCGTTAGTAGAAGTTTAACTCACAATTTTCTGAACATGTTACAAGCATATTTGTAGAATATTTTCATTCCACTTCCTTCCATACAGAGTAAATATAAAAATTTTTGATTGATTGCTGCCAATCTAGCTCAACTGCTCACTGAAAACCGGAGGAAAAATTCCATTATGGCATCGAAATAATCAACTAGTTACATTTAAACAAGGGGTCCCGCATCACTAGCGATAACTATTTTATTTAGTTACATTGTATGCCAATAGAGCCTTAGCAGTACCAAGTCAAAATCTATGAATACAAAATTTGGAATTAGTCTCACATTAGCTGTTGCTAGGGGTTGCTAAACAATCTATGAATATGGCCGTTTGAGTTAATTACAATATCTATATATAATAGAAGATATGAATGAATCCGGAGAAGCATCTATATATCTATTACGAGTAAAATGTAGCTTGCATACTGCAAGCAGATCGGCAATACTAATTTCATATCGGCATCATATCGGGACGGTCCTCTTAAGAAAAAAAAAGGATTTAATTTTTTCTTAAAATTCGCTGAAATTTCATCGTCTGGAATCGAACCCGGGTCTTACTGAAAACCTACTATGAAACACAATAGAAGATCACCATCTCTAACTATGTGTGAAAATTCAAGCAGAAATATTGGCTACAACTGCCTCAAAAGACGCTCTAATGTTCACGAATGTAAATGGCTCTCGGGACTCGAACCAAGGACGATCTTGGAAATTTAAAAAATGTTTCTGAAAGTTATTATTGATCTCAATCTATATGCCAAATTTCAAGTTTCTATATTATTGGGAAAGGTTTCAAAATAATTCCTAAAAATCGGATCAACTTCTGATTGCAGAGACACCTGGTGTCGGACCCAGGACACATTGATAGCTATGAATGCATAGTTAGATTTGTTAAGACTGGATCTTCTATCATGCAAAGTTTTAAGTCGATAGCATGCCGGGAAGTACCTTAAACTTGTTTCCGTTATCTCCATAAGAAATGCATTGAGGAATGTAAATGGCCCTCTGGGATCGAACCAAGGAACATCAGGGAAAGCATAAAAATCGATTATGAAATATATTTATGATATCTAACCCCATACCGAATTTCAAGTTTCCATGCCATCGGGAAAGGGTCCAAAAAAAATCTTAAAAATCGCCACAACGCATTTTAAACGGCCGATTTTTGCCCCGACCTAGCATCGAACCCAGGACATTTTTCGTTAAACCAATTTATGTTTTCGATAGATCATGTTCATATATATAGGATCCTTGAGTTTTAATTCTCTACCTATACGGGAAGTATTTTTTTTTAATTCCCGAAAATCAAAGCAATGCATTTAAACGGGAAAAATCGGGACTTTGGGGCCCTCTGGAATCGAACCCATGACACTGAGGATCAAAATCGCAATTTTTCTGGTGGTTACACGTTATGGCCAATACGCCGTAAAAATTTCAGCTCAATTACTCTTGTGGTTTAGGCTGTGAGTTTGTATCCTCTCTATATATCTATTATATATAGATGCTTCTCCGGATTCATTCATGTATCCATATATATATATATATATATAGAGAGGATACAAACTCACAGCCTAAACCACTAGAGTGATTGAGCTAAAAGTTTCACGGCGTATTGGCCATAACGTGCAACCACCAGAAAAATTGCGATTTTGATCCTCAGTGACATGGGTTCGATTCCAGGGGGCTCCAAAATCCCGATTTTTCCCGTTTAAATGCATTGCTTTGATTTTCGGGAATTAAAAAAAAATACTTCCCGGATAGGTAGAGAATCAAAACTCAAGGAGCCGTTATATATGATCATGATCTATCGAAAACATGAATGAGTTTTACGGAAAATAACCTGGGTTCGATGCTAGGTCGATGCAAAAATCGGCCGTTTAAAATGCATTGTGGCGATTTTTAAGATTTTTTTTGGACCCCTTTCCAAAGGCATGGAAACTTGAAATTCGGCATGGGGTTAGATATCATACATATATTTAATAATCAAATTTTATATATTCGCTGATGGTCCTTGGTTCAATCCCAGAGAGCCATTCACATTCCTCAATGCATTTCTTATGGAGATAACAGAAAAAAGTTTTAGGTACCTCCCGGCATGATATCGACTTCAAACTTTGTATGAAATAGGATGAAGTCCTAATAAGTCATACTGTGCATTCACAGCTACCAATAATTCCTGGGTTCGACACCAGGCGTCTCTACAATCAGTAAATTATCCGATTTTTAAGAATTAATTTAAACCTCTTCCCAATAATATTAAAACTTAAAATTTAGGCATATTGATAGAGATCATAAATAACTTTCAGAAACATTTTTTAGAAATCCAAGATCGTCCTTGGTTCGAATCCAGAGAGCCATTTAAATTCGTGATAATTAGAACGTCTTTTGAGGCAGTTGTAGCCCATATTTCTGCTCGAATTTTCACACATAGTTAGCGATGGTTTTTCATTATTTTTTTAGATGCACTTATCGAAATGATAGGATGTTCGTGCTTGGCTGGAAGATGTATGGTACGAATAAGTTTCAGAAAAAAATTTTCATAAGACCGTACTGTTCCTGGGTTCGAAGCCAGAGCACAATAACGTTTCTCTCATAAGGAATATAAAGGAAAAGTAGGACGTCATTTGAGGCAGTTGTAACCAATATTTCTGCTTGAATTTGCATACACGGTTAGAGATGGTGTTTTTCTTTTGTGCTGCATAGAAAGTATTGCCTGAAAGACCCGGGTTCGATGCCGGGCAGTAAAAATATCACCCATATATAATACTATGGGGTATCTTTTCATAATTTTTTTATGCATTTATCGATATGTAAGGGAGCTCTTGCTTAGATGGAAGATGTATATTAACACTTTGTTTAAGAAAAAAAATAGATAAGACCATGCTGTTCCTGGGTTCGATGCCAGAGCACATTATAATTTCTCAAATAAGGAGTGTATGTGAATAGTAGGACGTCGTTTGAGGTAGTTGCACGTAATAGTTTTGCTTGAATTTTCACACATAGTTTGATATAGTAATTTTCTATTTTGCTGCATAGTAAGTACACCAGGAAGACCGGGGTTCGCTGCCAGGTGATTAAATTGCAGCGAATTCTACGAATATTTTGAATTTTTTTTTCTTTTGATGTCCGTCCCGGTATATGATGCCGATATGAAATTAGTGTTGTCGATCTGCTTGCAGTATGCAAGCTACATTTTACTCGTATATATATACGAGTAAAATGTAGCTTGCATACTGCAAGCAGATCGGCGATACTAAATATATATCGGCATCATATCGGGACGGTCATCAAAAGAAAAAAAAGTGATTGAAAATATTCTTAAAATTAGCTGCAACATAATCGTCTGGCATCGAACCTAGGCCTTCCTAGTGAACCTACTATGCAGTACAAAGGAAAAACGCCATCTCTTACTATGTGTGAAAATTCAACCAAAAATATTGGCTACAACTGCCTCAAACTACATTCTACTTTTCAATAATGTAAATGGCTCTCTGGATTCGAACCATGGACGATCTAGGAAATCTAAAACATGTTTTAGAAATGTATCTATGTTTTCTATCTATATACCTAATTTCATGTTTTAACACTGTTGGGAAGGGGTTTAAATTGATTATTAAAAATCGGATAATTTACTGATTGTAGAGACGCCTGGTGTCGAACCAAGGAAATATTGGTAGCTGTGAATGCACAGTATCACTTTTTAAAAGTTCATAATATTTCATACAAAGTTTGAAGTCGATATCATATCGCGAAGTACCTAAAACTTTTATCTCTTATCTCCATAAGAAATGCATTGAGGAATGTAAATGGCTCTCTGGGATCGAACCAAGGACCATCAGCGAATATGTAAAATTTGATTGTGAAATATATTTATGATCTCCAACTCCATGCCGAATTTCAAGTCTCCATGCCTTCGGGAAGTGGTCCAAAAAAAATCGTAAAAATCGCCACAATGCATTTTAAACGGCCGATTTTTGACTCGATCTAGCATCGAACCCAGGATATATTCAGTAAAACTCATTTATGTTTTCGATAGATCATGACCATATATATAGGCTCCTTGAGTTATAAGTCCCTACCTATCCGGGAAGTATTTTTTAAAAATTCCCGAAAATCAAAGCAATGCATTTAAACGGGAAAAATCGGGACTTTGGGGCTCTCTGGAATCGAACCCATGACACTGAGGTTCAAAATCGCAATTTTTCTGGCGGTTACACGTTATGGCCAAGATGTCATAAAAATTTCAAGTCAATGACGCTTGTGGTTTGGCCTGTGAGTTTGTATCCTCTCTATATATATATATATATGGATACATGAATGAATCCGGAGAAGCATCTATATATAATAGATATCTATTACGAGTAAAATGTTGCTTGCATACTGCAAGCACATTGATAACAAAAGTTTTTTGTCGGCATCACATAGAGTGAGTCCTCAAAAGAAAAAAAAATGGACGGAAAATATTCTTTATTTCCGCTGCAATTTATTCGTCTGGCATCGAACCCAGGTCTTCCCGGTCAAACTTACTATGCAGAACCATAGAAGATAACCATCTCTAACTATGTGTGAAAATTCGAGCAGAAATATTGGCTGCAACTGCCTCAAACGACGTCCTACTTTTCCCTTATATTCCTTATGAGAGAAATGTTAATGTGCTCTGGCATCGAACCCAGGAATAGTACGGTCTTAAGAAATTTTTTTCTTAAACCAATTCTTAATATATATCTTGTAGCTGAGCGAAGAGTTCCTTACATTCCCGTAAGTGCATCAAAAAAATTAATGAAAAACTATCCCCATGCATTTTAAATGCGGGATTTTTGCATCGTCCTAGCGTCGAACCCAGGACGTTTTCATTAGTAATCATTAATGTTTATAATAGTTCTTGACCATATCTCTAAGCTTCTTGAATTTCGATTCTCTACCTGTCCGGGAAGTATTATTAAAAAAATTTTGAAAATCGCCACCATGTATCCTTATGGAGAAAATCGGGACTTTGGGGCCTTCTGGAATCGAACCCATGACACCGAGGTTCAATGTCGGCTTTTTTCCTGGAGGTTACACGTTATGGCCAATACGTCGTAAAAATTTCAAGTCTTTGGCACTTGTGGAACATGGTAAAACTTTTGATCCCCTATATATATATATATATATATATAACTTATATATAGGTATATCCGGAGAAGCGTCTATATATAATAGATATATAGATGCTTCTCCGGATTCATTCATATATCTATTATATACGAGTAAAATGTAGCTTGCATACTGCAAGCAGATCGACAACACTAATTTCATGTCGGCATCATATCGGGAAGGTCGTCAAAAGAAAAAAAATGGATCGAAAATATTCTGTTTACTCGCTGCAATTTATTCGTCCGGCATCGAACCCGGGTCTTCCAGGTGATACTTACTATGCAGCACAATAGAAAATCACCATCTCTAACTATCTGTGAAAATTCAAGCTGAAATATTATCTGCAACTGCATCAATCGACGTCCTACTTTTCCCTTATATTTCTTATGAGAGAAATGTTAATGTGGTCTGGCATCGAACCCAGGAATATTACGGTCTTCTGAAAACTGTTTTCTGAAACCAGTTTTAACCATACATCTTCCAGCCAAGCACGAACTTCCTATCATTTCGATAAGTGCATAAAAAAATAATGAAATACTAACCCTATGTATTTTAAACGGGAGACATATTTACCGCCCGGTATCGAACCCGGGTTTTTCTGGTAAAACTTCCTATGCAAGATAATAGAAAATATTATTCTTTAACTATGTGCGAAAATTCAAGCAGAAATATTGGCTGCAACTGCCTCAATCGAAGTCTTACTTTTCCCTTATATTCCTTATGAGAGAAATGTTAATGTGCTCTGGCATCGAACCCAGGAATAGTACGGTCTTCGGAAAATTTTTTTCTTAAACCAATTGTTACCTTACACTTTCCGGCTAAGCACGAACTTCCTATTATTTCGAGAAATGCACCAAAAAAAATAATGAAAAACCGCTCCCATGTATATTAAAGGGCAGATCTTTGCATCGTCCTAGCATCGAACCCAGGATATTTTTTGTGAAAGTCATTGATGTTTTCAAAATTTCAAGACCATAAATATAGGCTCCTTGAATTTTATTTCTCTACTTATCCGGAAAGTATTTTTTTTAAATTCCCGAAAATCACGGCAATGCGTTTAAACGGGAAAAATCGGGACTTTGGGGCCCTCTGGAATCGAACCCATGACACTGAGGATCAAAAACGCTTTTTTCCTGGGGGTTTCACGTTATGGCCAATATGTCATAAAAATTTCAGATCAATGACGCTTGTAGTTTAGGCTGTGAATTTGTATCCTATCTATCTATATAGGTATATATATGAATGAATCCGGAGAAGCATCTATATCTATTACGAGTAAAATGTTGCTTGCATACTGCAAGCAGATCGACAACACTAATTTCATATCGGCATCATATCGGGACGGACATCAAAAGAAAAAAAAAATTCAAAATAGTCGTAGAATTCGCTGCAATTTAATCGCCTGGCAGCGAACCCCGGTCTTCCTGGTGTACTTACTATGCAGCAAAATAGAAGATTACCATATCAAACTATGTGTTAAAATTCAAGCAAAACTATTAGGTGCAACTACCTCAAACGACGTCCTACTATTCACATACACTCCTTATTTGAGAAATTATAATGTGCTCTGGCATCGAACCCAGGAACAGCATGGTCTTATCTATTTTTTTTCTTAAACAAAGTGTTAATATACATCTTCCATCTAAGCAAGAGCTCCCTTACATATCGATAAATGCATAAAAAAATTATGAAAAGATACCCCATAGTATTATATATGGGTGATATTTTTACCGCCCGGCATCGAACCCGGGTCTTTCAGGCAATACTTTCTATGCAGCACAAAAGAAAAACACCATCTCTAACCGCGTATGCAAATTCAAGCAGAAATATTGGTTACAACTGCCTCAAATGACGTCCTACTTTTCCTTTATATTCCTTATGAGAGAAACGTTATTGTGCTCTGGCTTCGAACCCAGGAACAGTACGGTCTTATGAAAATTTTTTTCTAAAACTTATTCGTACCATACATCTTCCAGCCAAGCACGAACATCCTATCATTTCGATAAGTGCATCTAAAAAATTAATGAAAAACGGCTCCCATGTATTTTAAAGGGCAGATCTTTGCATCGTCCTAGCATCGAACCCAGGATAACTTTTGTAAAAGTCATTGATGTTTTCGAAAGTCCAAGACCATAAATTTGGCATATTGAGTTTTACTTCTCTACCTATCCGGAAAGTATTTTTTTTTAATTCCCGAAAATCACGGCAATGCATTCAAACGGGAAAAATCGGGACTTTGGGGCCCTCTGGAATCGAACCTATGACACTGAGGATCAAAGTCTCTTTTTTCCTGGGGGTTTCACGTTATGGCCAATATGTCATAAAAATTTCAGATCAATGACGCTTGTAGTTTAGGCTGTGAATTTGTATCCTATCTATCTATATAGGTATATATATGAATGAATCCGGAGAAGCATCTATATATCTATTATATATAGATGCTTCTCCGGATTCATTCATATATATACCCAGATAGGATACAAATTCACAGGCTAAACCAAAAGCGTCATTGATTTGAAATTTTTACGATGTTATGGCCATGACGTGTAACCTCCAGGAAAAAGCCGACTTTGAAGCTCGGTGTCATGGGTTCGATTCCAGAAGGTCCCAAAGTCGCGATTTTCCCCATAAGATTACATGGCGGGGATTTTGGAAATTTTTTTTGAGGCACTTCCCGGTAAAGGAGAGAGTTGAAATTCGAGGGATCGCTAGAAGCCGTGCATATCCAACGAAAATGAAAAAGACATCGCCGAATATGGTCCATGGTTCGATGCTACGTCGGGGCAAAAATTGGCCGTTTAAAATGCATTGGGGCGATTTTGAAGATTTTTTTTGGATCCTTTCCCGATAACATGGATACTTGAAACTCGGTACGTGAATAGATATCATAAATATATTTCATAATCGAATTTTAAATGTTCGCTGATGGTCCTTGGTTCGATCCCAGGGGGCCATTTGCACTTCTCAATGCATTTCTAACGGAGATAACGGAAACAAAATTAAGGTACTATCCGGCATGCTATCGACTTAAAACTTTGCGTGATAAAAGAACAGGTCTTTACAAATCAAACTGTGCATTCACAGCTTACAATATGTCCTGGGTTCGACACCAGGTGTCTTTGCAATTAGAAGTTGATCCGATTTTTAGGAATTATTTTGAAACCTTTCCCAATAATATAGAAACTTGAAATTTGACATATAGATTACGATGATTAATACCTTTCAGAAACATATTTTTAATTTCCAAGATCGTCCTTGGTTCGAGTCCCGAGAGCCATTTACATTCGTGAACATTAGAGCGTCTTTTGAGGCAGTTGTTGCCAATATTTCTGCTTGAATTTTCACACATAGTTAGAGATGGTGATCTTTTATTGTGTTTCATTGTAGTTTTACCAGTAAGACCCAGGTTCGATGCCAGACGATGAAATTTCAGCAAATTTAAGAAAAAATTAAATCCTTTTTTTTTTCTTATGAGGACCGTCCCGATGTGATGCCGATATAAAATTAGTATTGCCGATCTGCTTGCAGTATGCAAGCAACATTTTACTCGTAATAGATATATAGATGCTTCTCCGGATTCATTCATGTATCTATTATATATAGATGCTTCTCCGGATTCATTCATGTATATACCTATATAGATAGATAGATAGATAGGATACTAATTCACAGCCTAAACCACCAGCGTGATTGACTTGAAATTTTTACGACGTATTGGCCATAACGTGTAACCACCAGAAAAATTGCGATTTTGATCCTCAGGGTCATGGGTTCGATTCCAGAGGGCCCCAAAGTCGCGATTTTCTCCATAAGAATACATGGCGGGGATTTTCGAAAATTTTTTTGAGGTACTTCGCGGGGAGGGAAAGAGTTGAAACTCGAGGGATCGCTAGAAGCCGTGCGTATCCAACGAAAATCAGAAAAACATCTTAGAATGTAGTCCATGGTTCGATGCTTGGTCGGGGCAAAAATCGGCCGTTTAAAATGCATTACGGCGATTTTGAAGATTTTTTTTGGATCCTTTCCCGATAACATGGATATTCGAAACTCGGCACGTATATAGATATCATGAATATACTTCATAATCAAATTTTACATGTTCGCTGATGGTCCTTGGTTCGATCCCAGAGGGCCATTTGCACTTCTCAATGCATTTCTTACGGAGACAACGGAAACAAAATTTAGGTACTTTCCGACATGCTATCAACTTCAAACTTTGCTTGATACAAGAGTAAGTCTTTACAAATCAAACTCTGCATTCACAGCTTGCAATACGTCCTGGGTTCGACACCAGGTGTCTCTGAAATCAGAATTTGATCCGATTTTTAGGAATTATTTTGAAACCTTTCCCACTAAAATAGAAACTTGAAATTCGGCGTATAGATAGAGATCATAAATATCTATCAGAAACATATTTTAGAATTCCACGATCGTCCTTGGTTCGAGTCCCGAGAGGCATTAACATTCGTGAAAATTAGAACGTTTTTTGAGGCAGTTATAGCCAATATTTCTGCTTGAATTTTCACACATAGTTAGAGATGGTGATCTTCTATTGTGTTTCATACTAGGTTTACCAGTAAGACCCGGGTTCGATGCCAGACGAGGAAATTTCAGCGAATTTTAAGAAAAAATTAAATCCTTTTTTTTTCTTTTAAAGACCGTCCCGATATGATGCCGATATGAAATTAGTATTGCCGATCTGCTTGCAGTATGCAAGCTACATTTTACTCGTATACCTATATAGATAGATAGATAGATAGGATACTAATTCACAGCCTAAACCACAAGCGTGATTTACTTGAAATTTTTACGACGTATTGGCCATAACGTATAACCTCCAGAAAAATTGCGATTTTGAACCTCAGTGTCATGGGTTCGATTCCAGAGGGCCCCAAAGTCCCGATTTTTCCCGTTTAAATGCATTGCTTTGATTTTCAGGAATAAAAAAAAAATACTTTCCGGATAGGTAATAAATCGAAACTCAGGGAGCCTATATATATGGTCATGATCTATCGAAAACATAAATGACTTTCACGGAAAATATCCTGCGTTCGATGCTAGGTCGATGCAAATATCCGCCATTTGAAATACATTGAGGTAGATTTTCATTAATTTTTTTCATGCACTTATCGAAATGATAGGAAGTTCTCGCTTATATGGAAGATGTATATTAAGCATAGTTTTATGAAAAAAATGTAGATAAGACCCCACTGTTCCTGGGTTCGATGCCAGAGCATATAAAAGTTTCTCTCATAAGGGATATAAGGGAAAAGTAGGACGTCATTTGAGGCAGTTGCACCTAATATTTCTGCTTGAATTTTCTCACATGGTTAAAGGATGTGATCTTCTTTAGTGCTGCATAGAAAATATTACCAGAATGACCCGGGTTCGAAGCCAGATGGTAAATATATCCCCCATTTAAAATGCATTGAGTTAGTTTTCATTATTTATTTTGATGTATTAATCGAAATAATAGGAAAATCTTGCTTTGCTAGAAGATGTATATTAAGACTTGGTTTAAGAAAAAAAATTAGATATTAGCATGCTGTACCAGGGTTCGATGCCAGAGCACATAAAAATTTCTCTCATAAGGAATATATGGGAAAAGTAGGACGTCCTTTAGGGAAGTTGAAGCAAACATTTCTGCTTGAATTTTCACACATAGTTAGAGGTGGTGATTTGCTGTTGTACTGCATTGGACGTATCACCAGAAATACCCGGGTTCGATGCCAGACGATTAAATTGCAGCGAATTTTAAGAATATTTTAAATCTTTTTTTTCTTTTTAGGACCGTCCCAATATGATGCCCATATGAAATAAGTGCTGTCGATCTGCTTGCAGTATGCAAGCTACATTTTACTCGTATAATAGATAGATGCTTCTCCGGATTCATTCATGTATATACCTATATAGATAGATAGATAGGATACTAATTCACAGCCTAAACCACCAGCGTGATTGACTTGAAATTTTTACGACGTATTGGCCATAACGTGTAACCGCCAGAAAAATTGCGATTTTGATCCTCAGGGTCATGGGTTCGATTCCAGAGGGCCCCAAAGTCGCGATTTTCTCCATAAGAATACATGGCGGGGATTTTCGAAAATTTTTTTGAGGTACTTCGCGGGGAGAGAAAGAGTTGAAACTCGAGGGATCGCTAGAAGCCGTGCGTATCCAACGAAAATCAGAAAAACATCTTAGAATGTAGTCCATGGTTCGATGCTTGGTCGGGGCAAAAATCGGCCGTTTAAAATGCATTACGGCGATTTTGAAGATTTTTTTTGGATCCTTTCCCGATAACATGGATATTCGAAACTCGGCACGTATATAGATATCATGAATATACTTCATAATCAAATTTTACATGTTCGCTGATGGTCCTTGGTTCGATCCCAGAGGGCCATTTGCACTTCTCAATGCATTTCTTACGGAGACAACGGAAACAAAATTTAGGTACTTTCCGACATGCTATCAACTTCAAACTTTGCTTGATACAAGAGTAAGTCTTTACAAATCAAACTCTGCATTCACAGCTTGCAATACGTCCTGGGTTCGACACCAGGTGTCTCTGAAATCAGAATTTGATCCGATTTTTAGGAATTATTTTGAAACCTTTCCCACTAAAATAGAAACTTGAAATTCGGCGTATAGATAGAGATCATAAATATCTATCAGAAACATATTTTAGAATTCCACGATCGTCCTTGGTTCGAGTCCCGAGAGGCATTAACATTCGTGAAAATTAGAACGTTTTTTGAGGCAGTTATAGCCAATATTTCTGCTTGAATTTTCACACATAGTTAGAGATGGTGATCTTCTATTGTGTTTCATACTAGGTTTACCAGTAAGACCCGGGTTCGATGCCAGACGAGGAAATTTCAGCGAATTTTAAGAAAAAATTAAATCCTTTTTTTTTCTTTTAAAGACCGTCCCGATATGATGCCGATATGAAATTAGTATTGCCGATCTGCTTGCAGTATGCAAGCTACATTTTACTCGTATACCTATATAGATAGATAGGATACAAATTCACAGCCTAAACTACAAGCGTCATTGATCTGAAATTTTTATGACATATTGGCCATAACGTGAAACCCCCAGGAAAAAAGAGACTTTGATCCTCAGTGTCATAGGTTCGATTCCAGAGGGCCCCAAAGTCCCGATTTTTCCCGTTTGAATGCATTGCCGTGATTTTCGGGAATTAAAAAAAAATACTTTCCGGATAGGTAGAGAAGTAAAACTCAAGGTGCCTATATTTATGGTCTTGGACTTTCGAAAACATCAATGACTTTTACAAAAGTTATCCTGGGTTCGATGCTAGGACGATGCAAAGATCTGCCCTTTAAAATACATGGGAGCCGTTTTTCATTATTTTTTTAGATGCACTTATCGAAATGATAGGATGTTCGTGCTTGGCTGGAAGATGTATGGTACAAATAAGTTTTAGAAAAAAATTTTCATAAGACCGTACTGTTCCTGGGTTCGAAGCCAGAGCACAATAACGTTTCTCTCATAAGGAATATAAAGGAAAAGTAGGACGTCATTTGAGGCAGTTGTAACCAATATTTCTGCTTGAATTTGCATACGCAGTTAGAGATGGTGTTTTTCTGTTGTGCTGCATAGAAAGTATTGCCTGAAAGACCCGGGTTCGATGCCGGGCGGTAAAAATATCCCCCATATATAATACTATGGGGTATCTTTTCATAATTTTTTTATGCATTTATCGATATATAAGGGAGCTCTTGCTTAGATGGAAGATGTATATTAACACTTTGTTTAAGAAAAAAAATAGATAAGACCATGCTGTTCTTGGGTTTGATGCCAGAGCACATTATAATCTCTCAAATAAGGAGTGTATGTGAATAGTACGACGTCGTTTGAGGTAGTTGCACCTAATAGTTTTGCTTGAATTTTCACACATAGTTTGATATGGTAATCTTCTATGTTGCTGCATAGTAAGTACACCAGGAAGACCGGGGTTCGCTGCCAGGTGATTAAATTGCAGCGAATTCTACGAATATTTTGAATTTTTTTTTTCTTTTGATGTCCGTCCCGATATGATGCCGATATGAAATTAGTGTTGTCGATCTGCTTGCAGTATGCAAGCAACATTTTACTCGTATATATATATGGATACATGAATGAATCCGGAGAAGCATCTATATATAATAGATATATAGATGCTTCTCCGGATTCATTCATGTATCCATATATATCTATTATATATAGATGCTTCTCCGGATTCATTCATATATACGAGTAAAATGTAGCTTGCATACTGCAAGCAGATCGACAACACTAATTTCATATCGGCATCATATCGGGACGGACATCAAAAGAAAAAAAAAATTCAAAATATTCGTAGAATTCGCTGCAATTTAATCACCTGGCAGCGAACCCCGGTCTTCCTGGTGTACTTACTATGCAGCAAAATAGAAAATTACCATATCAAACTATGTGTGAAAATTCAAGCAAAACTATTAGGTGCAACTACCTCAAACGACGTCCTACTATTCACATACACTCCTTATTTGAGAAATTATAATGTGCTCTGGCATCGAACCCAGGAACAGCATGGTCTTATCTATTTTTTTTCTTAAACAAAGTGTTAATATACATCTTCCATCTAAGCAAGAGCTCCCTTACATATCGATAAATGCATAAAAAAATTATGAAAAGATACCCCATAGTATTATATATGGGTGATATTTTTACCGCCCGGCATCGAACCCGGGTCTTTCAGGCAATAATTTCTATGCAGCACAAAAGAAAAACACCATCTCTAACCGCGTATGCAAATTCAAGCAGAAATATTGGTTACAACTGCCTCAAATGACGTCCTACTTTTCCTTTATATTCCTTATGAGAGAAACGTTATTGTGCTCTGGCTTCGAACCCAGGAACAGTACGGTCTTATGAAAATTTTTTTCTAAAACTTATTCGTACCATACATCTTCCAGCCAAGCACGAACATCCTATCATTTCGATAAGTGCATCTAAAAAATTAATGAAAAACGGCTCCCATGTATTTTAAAGGGCAGATCTTTGCATCGTCCTAGCATCGAACCCAGGATAACTTTTGTAAAAGTCATTGATGTTTTCGAAAGTCCAAGACCATAAATATAGGCACCTTGAGTTTTAATTCTCTACCTATCCGGAAAGTATTTTTTTTTAATTCCCGAAAATCACGGCAATGCATTCAAACGGGAAAAATCGGGACTTTGGGGCCCTCTGGAATCGAACCCATGACACTGAGGATCAAAGTCTCTTTTTTCCTGGGGGTTGCACGTTATGGCCAATATGTCATAAAAATTTCAGATCAATGACGCTGGTAGTTTAGGCTGTGAATTTGTATCCTATCTATCTATATAGGTATATATATGAATGAATCCGGAGAAGCATCTATATATAATAGATACCTATATAGATAGATAGGATACAAATTCACAGCCTAAACTACAAGCGTCATTGATCTGAAATTTTTATGACATATTGGCCATAACGTGAAACCCCCAGGAAAAAAGAGACTTTGATCCTCAGTGTCATAGGTTCGATTCCAGAGGGCCCCAAAGTCCCGATTTTTCCCGTTTGAATGCATTGTCGTGATTTTCGGGAATTTAAAAAAAATACTTTCCGGATAGGTAGAGAAGTAAAACTCAAGGTGCCTATATTTATGGTCTTGGACTTTCGAAAACATCAATGACTTTTACAAAAGTTATCCTGGGTTCGATGCTAGGACGATGCAAAGATCTGCCCTTTAAAATACATGGGAGCCGTTTTTCATTATTTTTTTAGATGCACTTATCGAAATGATAGGATGTTCGTGCTTGGCTGGAAGATGTATGGTACGAATAAGGTTTAGAAAAAAATTTTCATAAGACCGTGCTGTTCCTGGGTTCGAAGCCAGAGCACAATAACGTTTCTCTCATAAGGAATATAAAGGAAAAGTAGGACGTCATTTGAGGCAGTTGTAACCAATATTTCTGCTTGAATTTGCATACGCGGTTAGAGATGGTGTTTTTCTGTTGTGCTGCATAGAAAGTATTGCCTGAAAGACCCGGGTTCGATGCCGGGCGGTAAAAATATCCCCCATATATAATACTATGGGGTATCTTTTCATAATTTTTTTATGCATTTATTGATATGTAAGGGAGCTCTTGGTTAGATGGAAGATGTATATAACACTTTGTTTAAGAAAAAAAATAGATAAGACCATGCTGTTCCTGGGTTCGATGCCAGAGCACATTATAATTTCTCAAATAAGGAGTGTATGTGAAAATTAGGACTTCGTTTGAGGTAGTTGCACCAAATAGTTTTGCTTGAATTTTCACACATAGTTTGATATGGTAATCTTCTATTTTGCTGCATAGTAAGTACACCAGGAAGACCGGGGTTCGCTGCCAGGCGATTAAATTGCAGCGAATTCTACGAATATTTTGAATTTTTTTTTTTTCTTTTGATGTCCGTCCCGATATGATGCCGATATGAAATTAGTGTTGTCGATCTGCTTGCAGTATGCAAGCAACATTTTACTCGTATCTATATATATATACGAGTAAAATGAAGCTTGCATACTGCAAGCAGATCGACAACACTAATTTCATCTCGGCATCATATCGGGACGGTCCTCAAAAGAAAAAAAAGGGGATTGAAAATATTCTTTAAATTCGCTGCAAGTTATTCGTCCGGCATCGAACCCGGGTCTTTTTGGTGATACACACTATGCAGCACAATAGAATTTCTCCATCTCTAATTATGTGTGAAAATTAAAGCAAAAATATTGGGCGCAGCTGCCTCAAAAGACGCTCTAATGTTCACGAATGTAAATGGCTCTCGGGACTCGAACCAAGGACGATCATGGAAATTTAAAAAATGTTTCTGAAAGTTATTAATGATCTCAATCCATATGCCAAATTTCAAGTTTCTATATTATTGGGAAAGGTTTCAAAATAATTCCTAAAAATCGGATCAACTTCTGATTGCAGAGACACCTGGTGTCGAACCCAGGACACGTTGATAGCTATGAATGCATAGGTTGATTTGTTAAGATTGGTTCTTCTAACACGCTAAGTTTTAAGTCGATAGCATGCCGGGAAGAACCTAAAATTTGTTTCCGTTATCTCCATAAGAAATGCAATGAGAAATGTAAATGGCGCCCTGGGATCGAACCAAGGACCATAAGGGAATATGTTAAATTTGATTATGAAATATATTTATAATCTCCAACTCCATGCCGAATTTCAAGTTTCCATGACATCGGGAAGGGGTCCAAAAAAAATCTTAAAAATCGCCACAATACATTTTAAACGGCCGATTTTTGCCTCGACCTAGCATCGAACCCAGGATATTTTCCGTAAAACTCATTTATGTTTTCGATAGATCATGACCATATATAAAGGCTCCTAGATTTTCGATTCTCTACCTATCAGGGAAGTATTTTTTAAAAATTCCCGAAAATCTAAGCAATGCATTTAAAAGGGAAAAATCGGGACTTTGGGGCCCTCTGGAATCGAACCCATGACACTGAGGTTCAAAATCGTAATTTTTCTGGAGGTTATACGTTATGGCCAATATGTCGTAAAAATTTCAAGCCATTGACGCTAGTGGTTTGGCCTGTGACTTTGTATCCTCTCTATATATCTATTATATATAGATGCTTCTCCGGATTCATTCATGTATCCATATATATATACGAGTAAAATGTTGCTTGCATACTGCAAGCAGATCGACAACAACAATTTAATGTCGGCAACCTTTCGGGACGGTCTTAAAAAGAAAAAAAAATTTAAAATAATCTTAAAATTCGCTCCAATTTTAATCGTCTGGCATCGAACCCGGGTCTTCCTGGCTAACCTATTAAGCGGCACAACAGAAGATCACCATCATTAACTATGTGTGAAAATTCAAGCAGAAATATTGGCTGAAACTCTCTCAAACGACGTTCTACTTTTCACGAAAGTAAATGCCTCTCGGGACTCGAACCAAGGACGATCGTGGAAATCATAAACATGTTTCTGAAAGGTATTTATGATCTCTATCTATATGCCGAATTTCAAGTTTCTATTTTATTGGGAACGGTTTCAAAATAATTCCTAAAAATCGGATAACTTTTGATTGTAGAGACTCCTGGTGGCGAAACCAGGAAACATTGGTAGCTGTGAGTTCACAGTTTGATTAGTTATGACTTGATCTTATTTTATGCAAAGTTTCAAGTAGATATAATATCGGGAAGCACCTAAAATGTGTTTCCGTAATCTCCATAAGAAATACATTGAGGAATGTAAATGGCCCTCTGGGATCGAACCAAGGACCATAAGGGAAAATAAAAAATTTGATTATGATATATAATTATGATATCTAACGCCATGCCGAATTTCAAGTTTCTATGCTATCGGAAAAGGTTTCAAAAAAAAATTTAAAAATCGTCACAATGCATTTTAAACGGCCGATTTTTGCCTCGACCTAGCATCGAACCCAGGATATTTTCCGTAGAACTCATTTACGTTTTCGATAGATCATGACCATATATAAAGGCTCCTAGATTTTCGATTCTCTACCTGTCCCGGAAGTATTTTTAAAAAATTCCCGAAAATCAACGCAATGCATTTAAACGGGAAAAATCGGAATTTTTGGGCCCTCTGGAATCGAACCCATGACACTGAGGTTCAAAATCGCAATTTTTCTGGCGGCTACACGTTATGGCCAATATGTCGTAAAAATTTCAAGTCAATGACGCTTGTGGTTTGGCCTGTGAGTTTGTATCCTCTCTATCTATTATATATAGATGCTTCTCCGGATTCATTCATATATCATACAAGCAGATCGACAACACTAATTTTATATCGGCATCATATCGGGTCGGTCCTTAATAGAAAAAAAAAGGATTGAAATATTTCTTCAAATTCGCTGAAATTTCATCGTCTGGCAATGACCCCGGGTCTCTCTGGTGAATTTACTATGCAGCACAATAGAAGATCACCGATTCTAACTATGTGTGAAAATTCAAGCAGAAATATTTGGCTACAACTGCCTCAAAAGACGTTTTAATTTTCACGAATTTAATGGCTCTCTGGATTCGAACCAAGGACGATCTTGGAAATCTAAAATATGTTTCTAAAAGTTATTTATGATCTCTATCTATATGCCAAATTTCAAGTTTCTATATTGTTGGGAAAGGTTTGAAAATAATTCCTAAAAATCGGATCAATTTCTGAATGCAGAGACACCTGGTGTCGAAGCCAGGAGATACTGTAAGCTGTGAATGCAAAGTTTGATTTGTAACGACTGGCTTTTCTATCATGCAAAGTTTGATGTCGATAGCATGCCGGGAAGTACCTTAATTTTGTTTCCGTTATCTCCGTAAGAAATGCATTGAGAAGTGCAAATGGCCCTCTGGGATCGAACCAAGGACCATCAGCGAACATCTAAAATTTGATTATGATATATATTCATGATATCTATCGACGTGCCGAGTTTCAAGTATCCATGTTATCGGGAAAGGATCCAAAAAAAATCTTAAAAATCGCCGCAATGCATTTTAAACGGCCGATTTTTGCACCGACCTAGCATCGAACCATGGACAAAATTCGAAGATGTCTTTTTGATTTTCGTTGGATATGCACGGCCTCTAGCGGTCCCTCGAATTTCAATTCTCTCCTTTTCCGGAAAGGGCCTCAAAAAAATTTTGGAAAATCCCCGCCATGTATTCTTATGGGGAAAATCGCGACTTTGGGGCCTTCTGGAATCGAACCCATGGCACCGAGGTTCAAAATCACATTTTTTCTGGCGGTTACACGTTATGGCCAATACGTCGTAAAAATTTCAAGTCAATCACGCTTGTGGTTTAGGCTGTGAATTAGTATCCTATCTATCTATCTATCTATATAGGTATACGAGTAAAATGTTGCTTGCATACTGCAAGCAGATCGGCAATATTAATTTCATATCGGCATCATATCGGGACGGTCCTCAAAAGAAAAAAAAAAGAATTTAAATTTTTCTTGGAATTCGCTGACATTTTATCGTCTGGCATCTAACCCGGGTCTTTACTGTGAGCTTACTATGCAGCACAATAGTAGATAACCATCTCTAACTATGTGTGAAAATTCAAGCAGAAGTATTGGCTACAATTGCCTCAAAAGACGTTCTAATTTTCACTTATGTAAATGGCTCTCTGGATTCGAACCAAGGACGATCTTGGAAATCTAAAACATGTTTCTGTAAGTTATTTATAATCTCTATTTGTATGCCGAATTTCAAGTTTCTATATTATTGGGAAAGGTTTCAAATAATTCCTAAAAATCGGATCAACTTCTGATTGCAGAGACACCTGGTGTCGAACCCAGGAAATATTGTATGCTGTGAATGCAAAGTTTGATTTGTAAGGACAGGCTCCTCCATCATGCAAAGTTTGAAGTCGATAGCATGCCGGGAAGTACCTTAATTTTGTTTCCGTTATCTCCGTAAGAAATGCATTGAGAAGTGAAAATGTCCCTCTGGGATCGAACCAAGGACCATCAGCGAACATGTAAAATTTTATTATGAAATATATTTGTGATATCTATCCACGTGCTGAGTTTCAAGTATCCATGTGATCGGGAAAGGATCCTAAAAAAATCTTCAAAATCGCCGCAATGCATTTTAAACGGCCGATATTTGCCCCGACCTAGCATCGAACCAAGGATAATATTCGTAGATGTCTTTATGGTTTTCTTTAGATATCTTTGGCATCTAGCGATCCATCGAATTTCAACTCTCTACCTTTCCGGGAAGTGCTTCAAAAAAAATTTCGAAAATCTTCACCATGTATCCTTATGGAGAAAATCGGGACTTTGGGGCCTTCTGGAATCGAACCCATGACACCGAGGTTCAATGTCGGCTTTTTCCTGGAGGTTTCACGTTATGGCCAATACGTCATAAAAATTTCAAGGCAATGACCCTTGTAGTTTAGCCTGTGAATTTGTATCCTATCTATATAGCTATATAGCTATATATATGAATGAATCCGGAGTAGCATCTATATATAATAGATACATGAATGAATCCGGAGAAGCATCTATATATAATAGATATATATATATATATATACGAGTAAAATGTAGCTTGCATACTGCAAGCAGATCGACAACACTAATTTCATATCGGCATTATATCGGGACGGTCCTCAAAAGAAAAAAAAAGGATTTAATTTTTTCTTAAAATTCGCTGAAATGTCACAGTCTGGCATCGAACCCGGGTCTTACTGAAAACCTACTATGAAAAACAATAGAAGATCACCATCTCTAACTATGTGTGAAAATTCAAGCAGAAATATTGGCTACAACTGCCTCAAAAGACGCTCTAATGTTCACGATTGTAAATGGCTCTCGGGACTCGAACCAAGGACGATCTTGGAAATTTAAAAAATGTTTCTGAAAGTTATTATTGATCTCAATCTATATGCCAAATTTCAAGTTTCTATATTATTGGGAAAGGTTTCAAAATAATTCCTAAAATTCGGATCAACTTCTGATTGCAGAGACACCTGGTGTCGAACCCAGGACACATTGATAGCTATGAATGCATGGTTTGATTTGTTAAGACTGGTTCTTCCATCATGCTAAGTTTTAAGTCGATAGCATGCAGGGAAGTACCTAAAACTTGTTTCCGTTATCTCCATAAGAAATGCATTGAGGAATGTAAATGGCCCTCTGGGATCGAACCAAGGAACATCAGGGAAAACATAAAAATCGATTATGAAATATATTTATGATATCCAACCCCATACTGAATTTCAAGTTTCCATGCCATCGGGAAAGGGTCCAAAAAAAATCTTAAAAATCGCCACAATACATTTTAAACGGCAGATTTTTGCATCGACCTAGCATCGAACCCAGGTTATTTTCCGTAAAACTCATTTATGTTTTCGATAGATCATGACCATATATAAAGGCTCCCTGAGTTTTGATTCTTTACCTATCCGGGAAGTATTTTTTTTTAATTCCCGAAAATCAAAGCAATGCATTTAAACGGGAAAAATCGGGACTTTGGAGCCCCCTGGAATCGAACCCATGACACTGAGGATCAAAATCGCAATTTTTGTGGAGGTTATACGTTATGGCCAATATGTCGTAAAAATTTCAGCTCAATCACTCTTGTGGTTTAGGCTGTGAGTTTGTATCCTCTCTATATATCTATTATATATAGATGCTTCTCCGGATTCATTCATGTATCCATATATATATATAGCGAGGATACAAATTCACAGGCTAAACCACAATCGTCATTGACCTGAAATTTTTACGACATATTGGCCATAACGTGTAACCTCCAGAAAAATTACGATTTTGAACCTCAATGTCATTGGTTCGATTCCAGAGAGCCCCAAAGTCCCAATTTTTCCCGTTTAAATGCATTGCCGTGATTTTTGGGAATTTTTAAAAAATACTTCCCGGATAGGTAGAGAATCAAAAATCATGGAGCCTATATATATGGTCATGATCTATCGAAAACATAAATGAGTTTTACGGAAAATATCCTGGGTTCGATGCTAGGTCGAGGCAAAATTCGGCCCTTTAAAATGCATTGTGGCGATTTTTAAGATTTTTTTTGGACCCTTTCCCGATGGCAAGGAAACTTGAAATTCGGCATGAGGTTGGAGATCATACATATATTTCATAATCGAATTTTATATATTCGCTGATGGTCCTTGGTTCGATCCCAGAGGGCTTTTTACATTCATCCATGCATTTCTTATGGAGATAACAGTAAAAAGTTTTAGGTACTTCCCGGCATGATATCGACTTCAAAATTTGTATGAAATAAGATGAAGTCCTAATAAGTCATACTGTGCATTCACAGCTACCAATATTTCCTGGGTTCGACACCAGGCGTCTCTACAATCAGTAAACCCCCTGCCATACGCCTCTGGCGGCTCGCGGGGTATATATCTAAATCTAAATTTTCCGATTTTTAAGAATTAATTTAAACCCCTTCACAATAATATTAAAACATGAAATTAGGCATATAGATAGAAAACATAGATACATATCATAAACGTGTTTTAAATTTCCGATATTATTACATTATTGAAAAGTAGGACTTCGTTTGAGGCTGTTGGAGCCAATATATCTGCTTGAATTTTCTCACATAGTAAGAGATGGTGATTTTCTGTTGTGCTGCATAGTAAGTTCACCATTAAGACCCAGGTTTGATGCCAGACGATTAAATTGCAGCGAATTTTAAGAATATTTTCAATCCTTTTTTTTCTCTTTTGTCGGCCTTCCCGATAGGATGCCGACATGAAATTAGTGTTTTCGATCTGCTTGCAGTATGCAAGCTACATTTTACTCGTATATATATATGGATACATGAATGAATCCGGAGAAGCATCTATATATAATAGATATATATAGAGAGGATACAAAGTCACAGGCTAAACCACTAGCCTCAATGGCTTGAAATTTTTACCACATATTGGCCATAACGTATAACCTCCAGGAAAATTGCGATTTTGAACCTCGGTGTCATGGGTTCGATTCCAGAGGGCCCCAAAGTCCCGATTTTTCCCGTTTAAATGCATTGCTCTGATTTTCGGGAATTAAAAAAAAATACTTCCCGTATAGGTAGAAAATTAAAACTCAGGGAGCCTATATATATGGTCATGATCTATCGAAAACATAAATGGGTTTAACGGAAAACATCCTGGGTTCGATGCTAGGTCGGGGCAAAAATCGGCCGTTTAAATTGCATTGTGGAGATTTTTAAGATTTATTTTGGACCCTTTCCCGATGGAATGGAAACTTGAAATTCGGCATGGAGCTGGAGATCAATAATAAATTTCAGGATCAAATTTTAGATATTCGCTGATGGTCCTTGGTTCGATCCCAGAGGGACATTTAAATTCCTCAATGCATTTCTTACGGAGATAACGGAAACAAATTATAGGTACTTCCCGGCGCGATAAAGACTTCAAACTTTGCATTATGAAAGATACAGTGTATACAAATCAAACTGTGCATTCCCGGCTGTCAATGTGTCCTTGGTTAAACACCAGGCCTCTCTAATATCGGTAACTGATCCGATTTTCAATAATTATTTTGAACCCTTTCCCAACAATATAGAAACTTGAAATTCGGCGTGTAGATAAAAATCATAAATAATTTTCAGAAACATTTTTTAGATTTCCACGATCGTCCTTGGTTCGAATCCAGAGAGCCATTTAAATTCGTGAAAATAAGTACGTCTTTTGAGGCAGTTGTAGCCAATATTTCTGCTTGAATTTTCACACATAGTTAGAGATGGCGATATTCTTTTGTGCTGCATAGTACGTTCAACAGTAAAGACCCGGGTTCGATGCCAGACGATGGAATTTCAGTGAATTTTAAGAAAAATTTCAATCCATTTTTTCTTTTGATGGCCGTCCTGATATGATGCCGACATGAAAACAGTGTTGTCGATCTGCTTGCAGTATGCAAGCAACATTTTACTCGTATATATATATATATGGATACATGAATGAATCCGGAGAAGCATCTATATATAATAGATATATATATAGAGAGGATACAAACTCACAGCCTAAACCAGAAGAGTGATTGAGCTGAAATTTTTACGGCGTATTGGCCATAACGTGTAACCACCAGAAAAATTGCGGTTTTGAACCTCAGTGTCATTGGTTCGATTCCAGAGGGCCCCAAAGTCCCGATTTTTCCCGTTTAAATGCATTGCCGTGATTTTCGGGAATTTTTAAAAAATACTTCCCGGATAGGTAGAGAATCAAAACTCAAGGAGCCTTTATATATGGTCATGATCTATCGAAAACATAAATGAGTTTTACGGAAAATAACCTGGGTTCGATGCTAGGTCGATGCAAAAATCGGCCGTTTAAAATGCATTGTGGCGATTTTTAAGATTTTTTTTGGAACCTTTCCCGATGGAATGGAAACTTGAAATTCGGTATGGGGTTAGATATCATAAATATATTTCAAAATCGATTTTTATGCTTTCCCTGATGTTCCTTGGTTCGATCCCAGGGGGCCATTTACATTCCTCAATGCATTTCTTATGGAGATAACGGAAAGAAGTTTAAGGTACTTCCCGGCAAGCTATCGACTTAAAACTTTGCATGATAGAAGAACCACTCTTAACAAATCAAACTGTGCATTCACAGCTCACAATATGTCCTGGGTTCGACACCAGGTGTCTCTGAAATCAGAAATTGATCCGATTTTTAGGAATGATTTTGAAACCTTTCTCAATAATATATAAACTTGAAATTCGGCACATAGATTGAGATCAATTATAAATTTCAGAAACATTTTTTAAATTTCAAAATCGTCCTTGGTTCGAGTCCCGAGAGCCATTTACATTCGTGAGCATTAGAGCGTCTTTTGAGGCAGTTGTAGCCAATATTTCTGCTTGAATTTTCACACATAGAGATGGTAATCTTCTATTGTGTTTCATAGTAGGTTTTCAGTAAGACCCCGGGTTCGATTCCAGACGATGAAATTTCAGCGAATTTTAAGAAAAAATTAAATCATTTTTTTTTCTTAAGAGGACCGTCCCGATATGATGCCGATATGAAATTAGTATTGCCGATCTGCTTGCAGTATGCAAGCTACATTTTACTCGTATATATATATATCTATTATATATAGATGCTTCTCCGGATTCATTCATATATATACCCAGATACCCAGATAGGATACTAATTCACAGCCTAAACCACAAGCGTCATTGACTTGAAATTTTTACGACGTATTGGCCCTAACGTGAAACCCCCAGAAAAAATGCGATTTTGAACCTCAGTGTCATGGGTTCGATTCCAGAGGGCCCCAAAGTCCCGATTCTTCCCGTTTAAATGCATTGCTTTGATTTTCGGAAATAAAAAAAAAATACTTCCCGGATAGGTAAAGAATCAAAACTCAAGGAGCCTTTATATATGGTCATGATCTATCGAAAACATAAATGAGTTTTACGGAAAATAACCTGGGTTAGATGCTAGGTCGATGCAAAAATCTGCCGTTTAAAATGCATTGTGGCGATTTTTAAGATTTTTTTTGGACCCCTTCCCGATGGCATGGAAACTTGAAATTCGGTATGAGGTTAGAAACTATAAAAATATATCATAATCAAATTTTGCATATTCGCTGATGGTCCTTGGTTCGATCCCAGAGGGACATTTATATTCCTCAATGCATTTCTTAAGGAGATAACGGAAACAAATTTTAGGTACTTCCCGGCATGCTATCGACTTAAAACTTAGCATGATAGAAGAACCAGTCTTAACAAATCAAACTATGCATTCATAGGCATCAATGTGTCCTGGGTTCGACACCAGGTGTCTCTGCAATCAGAAGTTGATCCGATTTTTAGGAAATATTGTGAAACCTTTCCGAATAATATAGAAACCTGAAATTTGGCATATAGATTGAGATCATTAATAACTTTCAGAAACATTTTTTAAATTTCCAAGATCGCCCTTGGTTCGATTCCAGAGAGCCATTTACATTCGTGAACATTAGAGCGTCTTTTGAGGCAGTTGTAGCCAATATTTCTGCTTGAATTTTCACACATAGTTAGAGATGGTGATCTTCTATTGTGTTTCATAGTAGGTTTTCCAGTAAGACCCGGGTTCGATGCCAGACGATGAAATTTCAGCGAAATACTAGCGTCAATGGCTTGAAATTTTTACGACATATTGGCATTAACGTGTAACCTCCAGAAAAATTGTGATTTTGAACCTCAGTGTCATGGGTTCGATTCCAGAGGGCCCCAAAGTCTTGATTTTTCCCGTTTAAATGCATTGCTCTGATTTTCGGGAATTTTAAAAAAATACTTCCCGGATAGGTAGCGAATCAAAACTCAAGAAGCCTATATATATGAACATGATCTATCGAAAACAGAAATGAGTTTTACGGAAAATATCCTTGGTTCGATGCTAGGTCGGGGTAAAAATCGGCCGTTTAAATTGCATTGTGGCGATTTTTAAGATTTATTTTGGACCCTTTCCCGATGGAATGGAAACTTGAAATTCGGCATGGAGTTGGAGATCAATGATAAATTTCAGGATCAAATTTTATATATTCGCTGATGGTCCTTGGTTCGATCCCAGAGGGCCATTTAAATTCCTCAATGCATTTCTTACGGAGATAACGGAAACATATTAAAGGTACTTCCCAGCACGATAAAGACTTCAAACTTTGCACTAAGAAAGATTTAGTGTATACAAATCAAACTGTGCATTCCCAGCTGTCAATGTGTCCTGGGTTCGACACCAGGTGTCTCTACAATCAGTAACTGATCCGATTTTCAATAATTATTTTGAACCCTTTCCCAACAATATAGATACTTGAAATTCGGCATGTAGATAGAGATCATAAATAACTTTCAAAATCATGTTTTAGATTTGCAAGTTCGTCCTTGGCTCGAATCCAGAGAGCAATTTAAATTCGTAAAAATTAGAACGTCTTTTGACGCAGTTGTAGCCCATATTTCTGCTTATATTTTCACACATAGTTAGAGATGGCGATGTACTATTGTGCTGCATAATAAGTTCAACAGTAAAGACCCGGGTTCGATGCCAGACGATGGAATTGCAGCGAATTTTAAGAAAAATTTCAATCCATTTTTTTCTTTTGATGGCCGTCCCGATATGATGCCGACATGAAAATAGTGTTGTCGATCTGCTTGCAGTATGCAAGCAACATTTAACTCGTATATATATGTGGATACATGAATGAATCCGGAGAAGCATCTATATATAATAGATATATATATAGAGAGGATACAAATTCATAGGCCAAACCACAAGCGTCATTGACTTGAAATTTTTACGACATATTGGCCATAGAGTGTAACCGCCAGAAAAATTGCGATTTTGATCCTTAGTGTCATGGGTTCGATTCCAGAGGGCCCCAAAGTCTCGATTTTTCCCGTTTAAATGCATTGCTTTGATTTTCGGGAATTTTTAAAAAATACTTCCTGGATAGGTAGAGAATCGAAAATCTAGGATCCTTTATATATGGTCATGATCTACCGAAAACATAAATGAGTTTTACGGAAAATATCCTTGGTTCGATGCTAGGTCGAGGCAAAAATCGGCCGTTTAAAACGTATTGTGGCGATTTTTAAGATTTGTTTTGGACCCATTCCCGATGGTATGGAAACTTGAAATTCGGCATGGAGTTGGAGATTATAAATATATTTCATAATCAAATTTTACATATTCGCTGATGGTCCTTGGTTCGATCCCAGGGCGCCATTTACATTTCTCAATGCATTTCTTATGGAGATAACGGAAACAAATTTTAGGTACTTCCCGGCATGCTATCGACTTAAAACTTAGCGTGATAGAAGAACCAGTCTTAACAAATCAAACTATGCATTCATAGATATCAATGTGTCCTGGGTTCGACACCAGGTGTCTCTGCAATCAGGAGTTGATCTGATTTTTAGGAATTATTTTGAAACCTTTCCCAATAATATAGAAACTTGAAATTTGGCATATGGATTGAGATCATTAATAAATTTCAGAAAAATTTTTTAAATTTCCAAGATCGTCCTTGGTTCAGGTCCCGAGAGCCATTTACATTCGTGAACATTAGAACGTCTTTTGAGGCAGTTGTAGCCAATATTTCTGCTTGAATTTTCACACATAGTTAGAGATGGTGATCTTCTATTGTGCTACATAGTATGTTCACCAGTAAGATCCGGGTTCGATGCCAGACGATGAAATTTCAGCGAATTTAAAGAAAAATTTCAATCCTTTTTTTTTCTTTTGAGGACATACCCGATATGATGCCGATATGAAATTAGTATCGCCGATCTGCTTGCAGTATGCAAGCTACATTTTACTCGTATGATATATGAATGAATCCGGAGAAGCATCTATATATAATAGATATATATATAGAGAGGATACAAACTCACAGCCTAAACCACAAGAGTGATTGAGCTGAAATTTTTACGGCGTATTGGCCATAACGTGTAACCACCAGAAAAATTGCGATTTTGATCCTCAGTGTCATGGGTTCGATTCCAGAGGGCCCCAAAGTCCGGATTTTTCCCGTTTAAATGCATTGCTTTGATTTTCGGCAATTAAAAGAAAATACTTCCCGTATAGGTAGAGAATTAAAACTCAAGGAGCCTATATATATGAACATGATCTATCGAAAACATAAATTGGTTTAACGGAAAATATCCTGGGTTCGATGCTAGGTCGGGGCAAAAATCGGCCGTTTAAAATGCATTGTGGCGATTTTTAAGATTTTTTTTGGACCCCTTTCCGAATGCATGGAAACTTGAAATTTGGCATGGGGTTAGAAATCATAAATATATTTCATTATAAAATTTTACATATTCGCTGAGGGTCCTTGGTTCGATCCCAGAGGGCCATTTGCACTTTACAATGCATTTCTTATGGGGATAACAGAAACACATTTTAGGTACTTCCCGGTATGATATCGACTTCAAACTTTGTATGAAATTAGATCAAGGCCTAGCAAGTAATTTTGTGCATTTACAGCTTCCAATACGTCCAGGGTTCAACACCAGGCGTCTCTACAATCAGTCACTGATCCGACTTTTAAGAATTATTTTGAACCCCTTCCCAATAATATTAAAACTTGAAATTCGGCATATATATAGAACTTATAGATACATTTCGAAAACACATTTTATATTTCCTAGATCGGCCTTGGTTCGAATCCAGAGAGCTATTAACATTCGTGAAAAGTAGGTCTTCGTTTGAGGCAGTTGCAGCCAATATTTCTGCTTGAATTTTCACACCTATTTAGAGAAGATGATCTTCTGATGTGCTGCATAGAAATTTCACCAAAAAGACCCGGGTTCGATGCCAAAAAATTAAATTGAAGCGAATTTTAAGAATATTTTCAATCCTTTTTTTCCTTTCCGGGACCGTCCCGACATAATGCCGTTATGAAATTAGTGTTGTCGATCTGCTTGCAGTATGCAAGCCACATTTTACTCGTAATAGATATATACACTGGGGATCAAAAGTCTAAGCATGTTCCACAAGTGCCACAGCCTTGAAATTTTTACGACATATTGGCCATAACGTGTAACCTCCAGGAAAAAGCCGACATTGAACCTCGGTGTCATGGGTTCGATTCCAGAAGGCCCCAAAGTCCCGATTTTCTCCATAAGGATACATGGTGGCGATTTTCAAAATTTTTTAAATAATACTTCCCGGACAGGTAGAGAATCGAAATTCAAGGAGCTTACAGATATGGTCAAGAACTATTAAAAACATTAATGACTACTAATGAGAACGTCCTGGGTTCGATGCTAGAACGATGCAAAAATCCCGCATTTAAAATGCATGGGGATAGTTTTTCATTAATTTTTTTGATGCACTAACCGGAATGTAAGGAACTTTTCGCTCAGCTAGAAGATATATATTAAGAATTGGTTTAAGAAAAAAAAATTCTTAAGCCCGTACTATTCCTGGGTTTGATGCCAGAGCACATTAACATTTCTCTCATAAGGAATATAAGGGAAAAGTCAGTCGTCGTTTGAGGCAGTTGCAGCCAGTATTTCTGCTCGAATTTTTACACATAGTTAGAGATAGTGATCTTCTATTATGTTGCATAGGAAGTATTACCAGAAAGATCCGGGTTCGATGCTTGGTGGCAAATATGTCTCCCGTTTAAAATACATTACTTTAGTATTTCATTATTTTTTTGATGCACTTATCGAAATGATAGGAAGTTCGTACTCGGCTGGAAGATGTATGAAAAGAATTGGTTTTAGAAAAAAATTTAGATAACACCGTACTATTCCTGGGTTCGATGCCAGAGCACATTAGCATTTCTCTCATAAGGAATATAAGGGAAAAGTAGGACGTCGTTTGAGGCAGTTGCAGTTAATATTTCTACTTGAATTTTCACACATAGTTACAGATGGTGATCTTCTATGGTGCTGCATAGTAAGTATGACCGGGAAGACCTGGGTTCGATGCCAGGCGAATAAATTGCAGCGGAAATTAAGAATATTTTCCATCCATTTTTTTTTTCTTTTGAGGACTAACTCTATGTGATCCGACAAAAAACTTTTGTTATCGATGTGCTTGCAGTATGCAAGCAACATTTTACTCGTTTATATATATATATATATATATATATATATATATATATATATTTTTAAATATTGTAAACATTTTCTACATGTAACTTTTTATTAATGTTATGGTTTATTTATTTAATTTTGGTTACGTCAATGTAAGTCCATAATCCCAAACCCCCAATATGTCTTCAGTGCTTCATTGAGAAGCATAAAATTAGAACTAGTGAAAGAGTTATAATTGTTCGGTCGGAGATATGAGTGTGTCACATTCCAAGGACCTCGGTTATCCGGAGGCCCTTCCTTTGTCTCTTTCCTTAGCCCCACAAATGCGTAATGACCGTTGCGTGGTCCATGGGAGAGGATGAGCATATGGCCGGGCTTAAAAACGTCCTTTCTTGTCGGGCAGCGGACGCGAAGGACGACCGTCAGAAACGAGAGATCCTCACGTTCATTACCAAGGACAATAGACCTCTTAAAATGTACACCTTTCTCATCATTTAACCCAACTCTTCTTTTACCAGGATCGCCAATATCAGGTGCAACGGTCATACATTTGCTGTTTTAGAACAGAGGACATATTATATCCCATTACAAGTAATATATATATATATTTAATTTTTTCTCTTCTTTCTATTTATATTAATAAAAAAATTCACATAAAATCTTTATAGAATGGTAACATCAAATCTTATTCATTTTAATAATATGGGAAATTCGATTTAATGCCTCTTTACCAATATTTTGTAGATGACATTAACATTATTGTTTATTTTACATGTATTATTTATGAGTAATTCATAACTATATCTTTAGATATTTTTCCCACTTGTATTTGAATTTAATTCATATAATTTTAAATAGATTTGAGAAAATTTGTGGAATTCAGACAAGTGTGTGTGTTTTTTACTTTTGTAAGTTAAATAGATTTGCATATTAGTATGTGTGTAAGTAGGCGTAATTCATAAAAATGCATTTAAAGTAATATTTAAGGATACATAAAATTATTTCAAATGTTGCAAGGCAATTTCATTTTGTGTGTTGCATATCCTTCTTCAGATTAAGATTACCTTCAAAATGAAAGGGATTGAGTACCAATCTGCCGTCAGTAGTGAGGAAAGATAAGGTAAACATGTACCAGAAATGGTACACAATGGCTATGAGAGAATATGCCCTTGTACCATAACTGGCGACCGATGGCCACAATGAAAGTCGAGCATGCACCAGATCTGGTACACGTCGTTGCGAATGTGTTAAATGAGAAATTAATGATAATTGAAGAAATGGAAAATAGCCCTGGAGATAAACAAGTAGATGCGGGAAAGCGTCTTTGTTTGACAGCATCTACCCTCAACTCCATACTATCCAAGAAAAGGGAGATAAAGGAAGAAGCCGACAGGTGTGGGAAGGTGATCTGGAGAGAATTCTTTCCACATGGTACCAGCAAGAGAAGTCTTCCAATATCCCCATTGATGACACCATCATCAGAGAGAAGCAGATTGCTGAAAATCTAGGAATTGAAAATTTCGCTGCATCCATCATTGGGTGGATTTCAAGGAGCAGCACAGTCTTGTTTACAAGAAACTTTCCAGAGAGAGTGCCATCATTGATATCGGCTCACCTGAAGGGTTACGCCCCATGCAATATCTATAATATGGACGAAACCAGCCTATTCTTTAACTGTCTTCCAGATAGAACTCTCACAACAAAGGGTATGTCCTATCATAGAGTAAGGATAGAGAGGGCTAACCTTAAGGGAGAAAGTGTCTTTTTTCTTTCCCCTAACCACCACAAGATGTCTTAGGCAGCATTTTTCGTCCCAAGGATCGAGAAGGATACTAACTTGTTGCCTTAGCCCTGGTTTCCTAGGATAAAGCTAACCCACATTCAAGTTGGTTGCCTCCCCTCCCCTCATTTGGAAGGGAAAGGGATGGTTTTGTGGAAATAAATAAAACATGATAGTGTTTATACTGGTTTCCTGACATTATTTTAAAGTAAGCATTCAATATTCTGTTATCTTTGAGGCAACAATATTACAACTCTGATTTCAATGACATCGTTATCTCCGAAGTTAGCAAAAGTTTACAAAATTGTGTATAACTATAGCAAATTTGGTAATAAAAGAATACTTTCACTTAAATATACTACCAATATTATTATCTTTTTTGTATCCAAAATTAAATTTATTAGAACGAAAAATAACTTAGTGACAATCGGAGAAAGTTGAGCAACTGAAATTTACATGCCAAAATTGAGTGCTTTTCTCAAACAAAGTGCAGTAAAAGAACAGTAGCGGTGATTAGAAATTTGAAATTGACGTCAATTAAGAAAAAATATTCTTTCAAATAAAAATCACATCGTGAAAATCAGTTGATTCCCCTTGAAGTTATAGCATCTCTAACTCAAGAGACTGGAAATTTTTGCAGACTACATCTGGTTACATAGCGGATATATAGGCGAAATATGGCCAGTTCTAACAATGAAGAGCTCCTAATTCTTGGTACATCTATTAACAAGTGTTTTCTATTGAAACAAATAAGTGAAAGCGAGTGTCTTGTACAATCTGTCTTAAATGAAAGTTTTCGTGTTTTGAGAGATTTTCTGGTAACTTTTTTATTAGTGTCATCAATTCTGGAAAAGATTAATGAATCAATAGTTCATAACAAATTAATTGTTTACTTAGGTCCTTAATTTTAAAACAATTTCTTTCCATGAATGCTAATTTTATAAAGATAGCAGTTAGAGGAATGATTAAGATTTTATCTAAATATATATTACTTTTCACAACCAAGGTGAATGTCTTAGAAGTTATCATTGGAAAAAACAAGGCTTAAAGTTATCTACAATACATAACCATCAATAGGACGGAAGTAAACTTCAGCCAAACATTTGACAGTTGCAGAGGGAGGAGAGAGATGCGGACGCAGCACAGAACATAGTGGCTCACAACTTTCTAAATTCATCCCTGCAATTGATGTTGTGCTGATAATTAAGCGGAAGTTTGATCTCTCTCCGAAATCCATTAACAGACATTATTTCTATTCATTTTTAACTAATATTAACTGATTCCTCACGAATTTGAGGAATTACTATCTGTTGTTTTGATGATGATAATGATGGATGTTCAATTTTAATGTCATTCCTTTCAAGAAAAGAATTTTCCAAAATATTTTAGAAAATAAAAAAGCAACATATTTTAAAAGTTTTATACGTTTTCTTGTATTTTACATCAGGAAACAATTGCACAAAGTATGCTAGGTACAATTTTATGGATAGGGGAAAAATACCCATCTTGATAGCGTATGGTTTGTACTGTCAAAATAAATCGGAAAGGAGACGATATATATCTGCTCTACCGGATAAGTTTTGTAAAGCAAAGGCAAGTGCTTTATCACTTACTATTCTAAAAAAATCTGGTGTGGCCAACACATGACTTTCTCCGTATTTATTGAAAACAGAATCCTATGCCGGTAATATATAAATAACTCCAAAACAATGAGTGTTACAGGAAAATGTTTCATACAACATTTGTAGTAAAAACATTATTTATAACTTTGGTACATAGATATGTATGAAAAACTTCAATTTCTGGATAAACAACAACTTCCGGTTAACCATTATTGAAGAATAACTCCTAAACAATGTGTGTTACGAAAAAATGTTTCATTTAAAAGTTGTAGTAAAAAACATTATCTATAACTTTTGTATGTAATTGTATATACCTACATTGCATTCTGACAGAGATATCTATGAAAAACGTTTATTTCTGGATAAACAACAACTTCCGGTTAACCATTATTGAAGAATAACTCCTAAACAATCAGTGTTACGAAAAAATGTTTCATTTAAAAGTTGTAGTAAAAAACATTATCTATAACTTTTGTATGTAATTGTATATACCTACATTGCATTCTGACAGAGATATCTATGAAAAACTTTTATTTCTGGATAAACAACAACTTCCGGTTAACCATTATTGAAGAATAACTCCTAAACAATCAGTGTTACGAAAAAATGTTTCATTTAAAAGTTGTAGTAAAAAACATTATCTATAACTTTTGTATGTAATTGTATATACCTACATTGCATTCTGACAGAGATATCTATGAAAAACTTTTATTTCTGGATAAACAACAACTTCCGGTTAACCATTATTGAAGAATAACTCCTAAACAATCAGTGTTACGAAAAAATGTTTCATTTAAAAGTTGTAGTAAAAAACATTATCTATAACTTTTGTACATAATTAAATATACCTACATTGCATTTTGACAGAAATATGTATGAAAAACTTCCATTTCTGGGTAAACAACAACTTCCGGTTAACCATTATTGAAGAATAACCCCTAAACAATCAGTGTTCCGAAAAAATGTTTAATACAAAAGTTGTAGAAAAGTACATTATCTACAACTTTTGTGTGTAAATGTATATACCTATATTGCATTTTTACAGAAATATTTAAGAAACGAAATTTTGTTCTGGATAAACCGCAACTTCCGGTTAACCGATATTCACCAAAAACTAATCAACTTTTAGCATTGGTAAGAAAATTCTAAATATGAATTTTGAAAATGATCGGATAATTACTTTTAAGATGGAGCGCCCACAAACTTTTTAACCACAGACAGACATGTTCGGAAAAATAGCTAAAACATGCTCTATGGGCCCCAAAACATCAATTTCCGTCGAAATCTGGAGGTCGAATTTTTTTGCGAATACAATACTTTCTCTATACTACGGATAGGGAGAAAGTAAAAATGTTAAAAACAATGATTATTATAACACTTTTTATTTTCTTGTATAAGTAATTATGTAGGAAAATGTGGATAAATAAGGAAATTATACGCTTTTTCTTGGGCAAGTGCATTCGCTTGAAGGTGCTTTTAGAAGCCCTGCCCAGCCCTTCGTTCTTTTTAAGAGCCCATTTTCTAATGTTATAATTTACAACTTGAGCAATAATGTGCATCAGCAGTTTCCCTTAATTCCCCCCTATAATAAGGGAACATGAGGAAGACGCACGAGGGTTGACCACTGCCCATAACCGGACCATAATGAAGGTGCTCCATCATAGCGGCCGTGCGACTCCGAGCTGGATGCAAACGGATGCAATGATGCACAGCGACATCTGCGTGTTGCCTCCGAAACTAGGTAAAAAAGTTAGGGCACTTGGATACATGGAGGCGAGCCCTCTATATACCTACTCTATGGTCTTATCAAAATTGGAAGAGTATAAAGTAATGATTAACAGTGCCGTTATGTACCAATAAAGATAATTTCATAAAGTCATAAATTGGAGCCTATTGTCAAGGGAAAATCAATAAAGCCTCACTGTTTTATAACACAAAATCTTAGCAGTGAAATAAAATGCTAATAAAAAGTCATGGATTACAGCTACAATTTTTACTGAGTTTTTGCAGGCTCTAGATTCAGTGATGAGTGCTCAACAGCAGAATATTTTATTGTTTGTCAACAACCGTGCTGCTCATCCTCAAAGACACGCCATATCTTAAGAACGTTAAAGTTTTATTTTATCCTCCAAATTGTATCAGTGTTCTACAACTTCTAGACATGGGTACTATTCAGGGCTTTAAACAGTTTTATCAGAAGCAACTAGTGCAAAGAGTTGTCTAGCTAATGGATTCAGGCACACACATTGAACCATCAATGTTTACGATTAATGTCCTGCAAGCAATGCATTTTGTTCTTTCAGCATGGCATCAGTTCTCTTAAATCTCGATAACGAATTGCTTTAAAAATGCGGTTATGGAGATGAAAGCAGTCAAAATGATTCTGAATCCATGACATCACAAGAAAATGAAACTTAGGAAAATGACTGGAATTGGCTAACACACAGGGGCTTGAGGGGACCTTTGAGGATTACCTAATTTGTGACAGTGAACTCCCCACATGTAGTTTTGACAGTATCGACACTTTATGTGAGGATAAGGAAGAAGAAAGTGATGAGGAAGATGATGGAGTCCATCAAGATAGAGATCCTGTTCCGACATTTCCCGAAGCGAAAGATACGTTAGAAAAATTAAGATCCTTTTTCTACGCCCATGACATTGAAGCAGGTGACAAGCACAAATTGCTGATGATAGAAGAATCCCAACGTCAGATAAAACAAAACTCAGAGAGAAAGCAGCTAACTATCACCAGTTTCTTCAAGAATGAATGAATCATCTTTAAGGTAAATATTTTATAATTAATTTTTATTATGTTCTCTTTATAAATCCATAGGAGTTTTATTTGCATAAACTTTTGTTATGTATTCGTTTTAATAGTGTAAGCAGACTCCACATTTCCCATTTTAATTGTTTTCCTATATAAAGATTTAAAGTTTAAATTTAAAGAAAGTTTATTATAATATTTGGCTTAAGGTATTTTGAAATATAGTTATCTGAAGACAATGCTTTCCTCTATGGATAAATACCAAGATCAACCAGTCCCTTTAATAAAAAAAATATCCAAACCAAATAAGAATCACTAGTACTTAAAGGCATACAAGCATAATTAACATGTAATACAAGCAAAAACGAAAATGAAACATAACCAAACATCTGAAAATGGAAATCATGAAATAAAAGAAACTAAATAAAGCTTGAACATGTTTATTCAAGAAATCATTTGATAAGAAAGTAAATTAAGAAAAATATAAACACATTTGGCCAATCTTATTCTTTTAACAGGAATGTCCTTTGATTAATAACAATCACAGTATCAGTAGTAAAGTATCCACCAAATAGATTTTGTGTGGGTAAAATACAATGTATAAGACAAAATGAATTTTAAAAAGTTTGCATTCAATGATAAGCATTCTTTAAAAACCTTAACTTCAATGATAGGTGTTTTCAAAACATAAAATGTCTTGGAAATAGATACGATAGATTAAAACGGAAGTAAAATGTTTGTTAGAAAGCAATTATTGTTTAATATATTTGTAGGAATGCTGAAATCCGACAAACACTTTAAAGAAATGAACTGAAGTCAAAAAGGTACCATTCAAAGATCCATCAGATAGGTGCAAATTATATAATGAGTTAAGAAAAAAATGACATCATTCTTAATAAATCTCTGGAGAGGATTAAGAAAACATTTGTTTTGATGGTAAAAGTATCCATGATACATCAGAGAATACCTTTATTGACCCGAGTAGTGCAACTCGCTGAAATCACAGGTCGACGGCGTCCATACTTGGAGGTGACCATTTGGGCCTGCATGCAGATGGAATGAAGACTCAGCTGAGGAGTATGACGATGCACAAGGGAACGACAGTGACTCTTGAGATGGGTGCGTAAGGAGTTGAGAGTTGGAAGTCTTTCTGAACAAGTCCTACAGGAAAACCTCATTGCTTTCTTTGCTCCAGCTTTTAACTTGGAGGATATACAGATATGAGGTCCAGTGGGCAGATGAGATAATGAAGAATGCCCAACAGATCCTACAACATTATTAAGAAAGGGATGTTATTTTAGCGAGTGCTAGAGTGAAAAAACTATATATTCCACCATGCATACAGCCAAACCAGTAGTTTATTGCTACCATAATATGAAACCAAGGGGCAGTGTTCGATGAGGGTGAACAAAACGCCAGTTATTTTAGCGGAAATATTATTTAACCACATCTATTATATATAGACGTTTCTCCGGATATACCTATTCATATATACATTCATATCTATTATATAACATGAAATTAGTGTTTTCGATCTACTTGCAGTATGCAAGCTACATTTTACTCAACTATTATATATAGACGTTTCTCCGGATATAATTATATATATATACGAGTAAAATGTAGCTTACATAATGCAAGCAGATCGAAAACACCAATTTTATATCGGTATCATATTGGGACGGTCCTCAAAAGAAAAAAAAAGGATTGAAAATATTCATAAAAATTCGCTGTAATTTAATCGTCTGGCATCGAACCTGGGTCTTCCTGGTGAGCTTACTATGCAGCACAACAGAAAATCACCATCTCTAGCTATGTATGCAAATTAAAGCAGAAATATTGGCTGCATCTGCCTCAAACGACGTCCTACTTTTCCCTTATATTCCTTACGTGAGAAATTGTGATGTGCTCTGGGATCGAACCCAGAAACAGCAAGGTCTATCTAAGGGAAAACGGACTTGAAAAAAGTCTGACAGGGCCGGGAACCGAACCCGGGATCTTCCTCTAACCGGGAGGCTGCCTTAACCATCTAGGCTACCCGACCAGAACATTTTAGTTTTTATGTATAACATGTAGTTTTTCATTATTTATTTTGATGCACTTATCGGAATGATAGGAAGTTTTCGCTTGGCTGGAAGATATATGGTAATAATTGGTTTCAGAAAAAAATTTAGATAAGACCATACTTTTTCTGGATTTGATGCCAAAGCACATTAGAATTTCTCTCATAAGGATATAAGGGAAAAGTAAGATGTCATTTGAGGCAGTTGCACCCAATATTCTGTTTCCCATCTTCTCCAAACGGGCTTTAGAATAAAGTTCTTTTTAACTATTTACATAATTACATTGCCTATTGTCTATTTGTTTATTTAATTATAAACGGAACTCATTGTTGTGGTAGACGCCATTTAATAAATATAGGATTATTTTGCAGTATGTCTTGCACTGAACCGAATACTACACAGGTAATCGTCTATTTATTCTCCGCATTTTTATGTTATGCAGTTTTTTATTATATCTTTACAGTGTTTGGCAGATTACCTTAATATAATTTTAGGAATGCGTATTCATTAAAGACTCCCATATCACATAAACGTGAAAGGCTTTCGAAATAATTATTTTACTATCATATTATTTGGTGAATCTCGATCTCACTCATTTGAAAATTATGTATACAATAGACAGTGGTATAATAAAAAAAAATTTCTTTCCATATATGTTATTACTGAAGGTTGAAAAATGTAACTTTCGTCAAAATGAACAGCGAATATCTGCACGGTCAATGAATTATTCGGGAATACATACTGTGATAACATAAGTTTATGTAGAGGATACGAGACCATTTTTCAACGAGGATAATCGGAAAAATCATGTAAGTAGTGAGATTATTCGAGGATTCAATTGAAAAGTCTACACTGAATCTATTTAGGGGGAATAGGTATAAGGAATTTAGATTATAAATTCTCATTAGCTACTGGCGAAGTAAGTATTATACCGGATCAAGTAATAAAATAATTGCCTTTTTATCTTATGCAGATTTGTATTCTAACTTAACATTCTTAAGCTTATTTCTTTAATTTACTTTTACGAATGCACATTAAAACGTCGTCGTCGCCGCTGCTAGATTCATCGCGGTGGGATCCCGAAAGAGATACCACAAATCAGCCGATCGCCGTGGAAACCTTCAACTTTACATATTCATTGAGGACTGAAATCCAAAACTAAGTAAGGTAGGAATTGATTTGAGAAGCGACGTGTTTTCACATTGCCAGCTGTATGTCGCGCTAGGAAGAGTACGTTCCTCAGAAAATATCAGGGTGTTAGTTTCACCGGAAAGGATATTTGATAATATTCCGCACACCGTCAATATTATCCTCATCATCATTTTTTTTGGGTCCCCCCTTGTAATTCTGCATGCTAGGATGGGTTATTGAGGAATAGCTATACTTTGTCACAGGATGGATATAATATGGGAAGATATTAATTTTTAATGAAATGAATGAATGGAAAATCCAAGGTTAAAACCAGTGCTCTGAGACCATAATCTTGGAGATTGTGAAATAATTCTATTTTTCAGAATCTTGGATTCAAGCCATGTAGTTTAGCAATTTTCTTTTTGTTTTGCCCCTACATGAAAACATTTTTCAAATGTCTGAAATGTTTCTTTCTCGTTTCATAACCCTAATAAATATGAAATGCTCAGTCACCAAGATATAGAAGAAAAAATATGCAAATCTTTACGCAAATACATGCCACTGATAACTCAAAAAATCATTTACATCCATTTTCTTAATGCATTGAGCAAAAAAGGTTTCCTGCCCCTGTATTATAGGCAATTTTGTGTTTACCAAATGGTTCTGGAACCCCTTAGTCGAATCTTGGCTATGCCCCTCATATATATGTGTGTGTAAGTGTAATAATATTTGATTATACAAGATCTAATTATAAGGGTAATTATAAGTAATTTTTGAGCCTAAGGAAGCGGCAATCCTATAGGATCTAAATCAACCACTGGACGGGGGAAAGCAATACCCGTGGTTCAACATAGGCTTGAACGATATACTTAAAAGAATTAGTTCACTTAAGAGTAAAAAATCAGTCGGGCCAGATAACATACAGGGAGACGCTTTGAAAATTGGTGGAGGTGCTACAGTTTATTATCTACATAGAATATTCACTATTGCATCAAATAATGGTGAAATTCTGCAAAAACTGGAAATCTGCTACATTTATTCCAATTTATAAGGAAGGGAACAAGAAATTGGCTGATAATTACAGACCAATAAGTCTCACTAGCGTTGGGACAATGAAAAATGGATATCTGATTGTCAGAACGGTTTCAGGAAGGGATACTCCTGCAAATCCCAAATCTTATGCTTTAATCAAGACTTGGTGGAAGCTTATGATTCATCAGAACAAGTAGATGAAGTATTAATTGACTTATCAAAAGCATTTGACGTAGTAGATCATAATATTCTCCTGGAAAAAATCTCATGCATAAATATTGATCCAACAATAATTAAATGGATAAATTCATTGCTGAGTGATAGAACAATAAATGTGAGGATCGGTGAACAATCACTTACCACAATCAATTTATCAAAAGCTACTAATGTAACATCAGGCGTTCCTCAGGGAAGTGAGCTAGGACCTAAATTATTTTTAATTTATATCAATGATTTGCCAAAAATCCTAAAATCGAACATTCATTTGTTTGCCGACGACCGTATTATTTATCAAGCAATAAAAAACCTTGGAGACTACACCGCATTACAGGATGATCTTACAAAATTAAACGTATGGCTTGTTAAAAATAAATCAAAATGTAACAAAAGCAAACTAATTACCATATTTGTCCGAATATAAGCCCCCCTTTTTAGCAAAAATATCGGCCATAGAAGTGATGAGGGGGGCTATTTTCGGGCACTAAGATAGTTAACACCGACGTTTATTGAATATTTGCCTCCCAAAACGAGAAGAAAATTGCGAAATAATACGTAAATATACTCTACAGTAATAAATACAATGATTCTGCCAAAAATGTTTTGAAATGTTATTGCCATTTCATTATTTTCTCTTCAGAATAATTAGTTTGAGATTCCTTATATATCCCGGTAAAGAAAAGAAGCAGCCATGAAACTGCCGTGCTTTTACCCTTGTTTGAAGGGAAGCAATAGAGGAGCTTCATGACACTGCGTTTAAAGTGCTATTAGTAGAAGGTTTGCGATTGAATAGAGTGTTGGAGTTTCTTTTTCTTTCTTTCTCTTTTCAAGAAAGAGCCTTTACTTCTTAGCCATTAGCTGCTGTTTGTAGACATAAATATGAATTCAGAAGAAAGAAGGGCGTCCACGATACGGCAATTAAAGACCCTCCAACTTAGGAGCTACGATGCAAATTTTAAAAACGCTATAGCAAAATATGATGATCATGGAAACCATTCAGCAGCTGAAAAATATGATGTGGACAGAAAGAGTGTCCGACTTTGGCGAGCACAGCTTCCTCTACTACTCAAAATCTCTGCATCTCGCTGAACATTTCGGGGTCCAACTACCAGCAGACACACGGAATTGGAAGTGCATATTGTCAGATTTGTATGCGAAAATTGAAGGAACGGTTTAGCCGTCACTCGCAATATGATCTGTACAGAAGCTAGAAAGATTGCTTGTGAAATGGGTATTTTGAGGGCGGATATCTGAGGGAGTTCTGGGTGGTAAAGGAGGATTATGAAGAGGAATGGGTTTTCCCTGCGAAGGCGAACGACGCTCACTCAGCGGCTACCGCAATTCTACAAAGAGAAGATGCTGCGTTTTCAGTGATTCATCATTCACCTACGGTAGCGGCAACATTACCTGTTGGGGCAAATTGGCAATGCTGACCAATCTATTTTGACGTGCCCAGTTCTACTACTGTCGAAGCGAGGGGATCAAAATCAGTGACAATTAAAACCACAGGAAACGAAAAGACAAGAATTACATGCATGTTGGGCATCACAGCTGATGGAAGGAATACGTATTCACCTTATGTAATATTTAAGAGGAAATCTCTGCCAAAAGATAAGTTTCCTCCTGGGATTCATGTAAGGGTTCAAGAGAAAGGGTGGATGACTGAAGAGTTAGTGAGTGAAAAGTGAAAGTGGTTTGGCAGAGAAGACCAGGAGCTCTCCTCAACATGCCATCAATGCTTGTGCTAGATTCCTTTAAGGGTCATGTTACTGAGGAAGTAAAAAAAGATATAGGGGCGGAAAATTCTGACATGGTTATAATCCCTGGAGGAATAACGAGCCTGCTTCAGCTGCTTGATGTGTCGATAAATAAGCCCTTTAAGGACAGGTTGAAGGCAACTTGTGCTGAGTGGATGCTGGAGGAGGAAAAGGAAAATACTCCATCAGGAAAAATAAGGAAACCTCTCATCACTCAGTGGGTGCTAAAGTGTTGGAATGGAATTCCTGAAAATATTGTGATGAAGAGTTTAAAAAAATGTTCATGTCTAATGAACTTGATGGTACAGAGGATGACATTATTTTGATGGACTCAGATGATGATGATGATGATGATAAAGACTGGTCTCCTTGTGATCCAGAAGAAAGTGATGTGACAGGTGACAGTGAATAGAGAAAGCAATCACTAACAAAAAGATAAAAATATGCATTTCTCCATATTATTACTGTTGCATTTAGAGGGAAAACTATACAAAGAAATAAATAGATTGAAAAAATATACTTTATTCTAATTATTCCTGAGAAAAGAATAGAGGAAAACATTTTTTATAAAATATGTGAAGGCTCAAAATTATTAAAAATTTGTATTTCATTCTCATGCTTAGATATTAAAAAAAAAAGCATGTAAAACTGGTATGTATGTCCCTAATTCAGGCACATATTCTATTTTTGATGCAAAAGTGTGTTTTACCAGCAAAGGAAGATATCAATAGTAATGTTAAATTTTTTCCAAAATTGAGACTCGCATTTGGGATCCACACCGAAAAGGACTAACAGACAAATTAGAAAAGGAGAGCAGCAAGATTCGTGTTGATATGGGAAGACAAATAGCGTCACTGCAATGGTTGAAGAACTTTAAATTAGAATATAGACGTCAAGTTAAAAGGTTAGGGAATATATGCAAAACTATTACTGGAAAGCCTTTGTTGAAAGAATTAAAAAAATAGACTCAGGAAACCGGATAACCTTGGGAGAAACAACCACAATCACAAAGTCGCTTAAATAGAGAACAGATGCTGGTAAATATTCATTTCTAAATCGGGGAATAGTAGAATTGAACAATTTACCTGGAGAAGTTTTAGAACCTTTTCCCCCTTCTTGTAATATATTTATCAATAAAATTAAAAGGGTTTATGATATTGTTGTAATGTTGTGATTTTTAGAATATTGTAATATTACTGTAATATTTTAAATATTGCATGATTGTTGTCAATTTTGCAGAATTTTGTATATTTTATAATTATATGTATTACATACTGCCTTCGGGAGGTTTCCCTCCCGAGTAGGGTGAATACCAGGCAGATTATGCGATTTCCTCCCCCCTTCCAATGATACGACTACATCCTGGCCTTGTGCCTATTTGTAGTTTTGATTAATAAATAAATAAATGAAACCTTTGTTTAAATCAGCATCTGTGACACCTTTTTGATGAAATCTGAACAATGGAGTAGTTGGGGAAGGTGGCAGAAGACATTTTGCCCAATCTGGGAGGCTGCTGCTCCGAGATGACAGGATGACAGGACCTCGACCCAAACTGAGGAAACTCTCTTCAGGCCGAATGAAGCGATGATTGGACCTGAAATTGAACAGTAAAATGTAATCTCAAAAGTGATTCAACAGAACTTAATGGACAACCATGAGAGGCACATTTTGTTGGGGCAGGAGGTGCCTAAGGATTGAAATAGGAAAAGAGGATCACTTCATGAAAATCGTTCAAATAATGACCTTTAGGGAACAAGGAAAGGAAACAACTTTGCACAAGGTGCAGCTTAAACCCACGGATAAGCAGAAGAGAAAAATATTTTGCCTCTATGAGGACCTCTGGGTGGTTGAGTACCACTTCCCTTAAATCATCCCTTTAACAGATGATGGATTTTGACATACCAAAAAGTGGGAGACCTGAGTTCAAGTCATGTCGCTCTTCTGTATATCCACAGGTTTAAACCACTTTTCGTGTTAAATCATTTCTTTTCCTTGTTCCCTAATGGAGTAATTTCCTTGAACTGATCTTCCGTTGGATGAGAGACAAACAATAGCCATAAGATCTATTTAACCTTTCTCCAGCACAAAACTTAGAGTAGGGATTGGCAAAAAATATATTTTTTTTTAATAGAGGCTGTTTGCTCGTCATACGTGATTGTACACTCCTGGCCAAAATTAACGCAGCACCTCCCTAGCGATCCTTACGGCCGGTGCTGCGTTAATTTTGGCCAGGAGTGTACATGACTATCACGAGATGAGTGGAAGATTTGGGAAGCAAAGCTGTTGACGAAGGCAAGTCAGTTTGAAATTTTTGCAGTTGCTGCTGATTAATCTACAGATGTGAGTGACATTGCTCAATTGTTAATATTTATTTGTGGTGTAAACCCGAAGTTTGAAATTACTGAGGCAATGAAGAGAATGCGTGGAGCAACTACTGCAGAAGACTTGTTCAGATAAGTATCAGAAGCGACCTTGTGCTAGACAAGAGTAAATGAGATGGAGTGAATATGGATGGTGCAAGAATCATGGTTGGATGGCAGAATGGGTTGGTTGCGAGAGTACAATAAAAAGGGATCGAATAAAATGGCCCATTGGAGCTTTATTGATGCGCTGAGTCATGGGAATTTCACGAAATTGAATCGGAACACGATGACCTTGTTTATAACAGTGAAGTCCGCTTGTTGACCATTGGAAAATTGTTGAAATCCTTTTTTACTCGAGTGACGAGATTGATGTTTTTATGACTGAAAAATCAAAGCAACTTCCTGAGCTTGGCGATTCCTTGTGTGATTATGCAATTCTCTGTGATTTGACGCAATATTAGAATGAGCTCAGTCAAGCTGCAAGGCAAAAACAAGCTTATCTGTCATGTGTATACGGGATTAAGTGCATATTGAAGTGCAACTGTTCATACAACAAGCTGATCGGTGCACTTTCCGATGTGCGCTGCACAAGAACAGTTCCCTCCTAAGGAGAAGAATCATTCAGCTTCTGAATCTGCAGAATGAAAATTTTGAGGTAAGGTTTTTAAAGATTTTCATAGCCTCAAGAATGAAATCCGTTTATTTGAAAACTCATTTTCAGTTGATGTTACCACAGCACCAAGGGTTTAACAACTGCAACTGATTAGGTTACACTGTTAGAAATAGATGCAGGACAAATTTAAAGAAAAGCTGCAACCTGAATTTCTTCTTTCTTTCTCAAACCAGAAGTACTCTCACTGGAAATCTTTCCAAATTTGCAGAAACATGGGCTGAAAATGGTCACAACCAGCACTTCTATGTTAACTCTCTCAGTGCTGAAAATGGCAAAATCTGACTCACCTTCACATATGATCATCCTCATTCTGTATTAGGAACATGGAAGAACCTTCTTCCATGTTAGGAATAAATTAGAAACAAAGTTGGAGCCAAATATTTAGAAATTGAATCCTGCTTAAAGCTTTGCATAAATAAAATGGGTATTAATAGTAACAATTCTTGGTTTGTCATATTCTTTCCTTTTCCAATGCCATGTTAACAAGACAAATTTTAAATAGTAATTTTCAAATTTTTTATGTGTACTGGCCGGCGAGATTTATCTTAATACTATCTAAAAGCTGCCCTCGGGTATAAAAAGGCTGGGCACCACTGGTGTAGATAATTCTGAATTAATAAGTATTACATTGTCCTAAAAGATTTACACCTGACATCAGCTTTTCGCCCCTAATCCAATTGCTTATTCAAATAAAAGTTTATCTTCGGAAACACGTCAAAGTAATATTATTAAAATAAGACCCTCCTAAATAAATGCATACATGAATAACGCTTACTCAGTGAACGGCGTGGGCATGCTTCTAACTACATGCAACACACGTTCAATGTACCTAAATTAACTTATCTCAAAGAGTGAATTCAAAAAAATCATGAAACTTGCTTGTCGAGTTATAGAATATAATTATTCGAAAACAATTTCAGAGCAGAAATTACAACTAAATGATGAGAACATTTTTTACCATAAAAAAGAAAAGTTAGTAGATGGTATTGAATATTTCCTGATATATGATTCATGAAATATTTATATAGTACTAAGGGAGGAGTTGTACTTGCTTAGGCAGAGGTTTTGGTGACGAATAAAGCATTCTAATGCCAGAATTCTTAGTAGCGGTGGATTCACTGTTAACTATTTCTTGATTTCCATTTGTTGAACAGTTACTATTGACTTCAATCTTACGATTTCTGCTTATTTGTACGAGTTTCACGTTAGGGTCTCGGTGCTTAGCAATTATAAACATATTACGAAGCAAAGATTGCCTCAACGCAATCGGAAATCTTTCTGAGTATTTTTTTTTTAAGATTTAGCTTCGCCGTCAGAGAAGACAATGAGGGTAGAAAGAATTCGAAACAACTTCAACAAAGTCTTAAAACTTAACAGTGGTGAGATTGTTGAAAACAATCAAATCTCCCATAATCACGACTGAAATAAATTTAATTTTCAGAAAATTTCTGGCAATTGTATTCCAATGACTAGAAAGGCTTTGGCTGTTAATAAATAAATGAGAAACTCAAACACTCTATTATTCATGATTGACAACAGTAGACATACATTGAAATATTGGATGATGAAAATTTACTCCTCCGATGAGACAAGCATATTGCTCCTATCTGACGATAAATTTTTAATTGGATAAGAGTTGAATGGCAATGAACGAAAAAATATTTTGCCAAAATTGGAGCGGATGTATTTAAAAAATTCAAGTCAATGAATGTAAGAGCATGTAAGACTATACAACGCATACACATAGAGAAAATTAAAATTCAACTAATGGATCAAAATCAGAAGCCGGTCTAGTAAAACGTGGACATTTTTCATAATAAGGGAAAAGAATTCAAAAACCTTTCATAACAGCTACTCACACATGATGTTTTAAAATTTCCATTCCATTATTAATCTCATTTCTCTTCATATTACCAATTATTTCTCATCTTCCTATAATGTTAGGAATAAAAAATTCTCATAAAAAAGGACCTAAGTTGGTAAAATTTCAATTTCGGACTGTTTGGGTAAGTTTTAAACAAGTAATATTCTTTCTCATTAAAAATACCGAATTTTACTCGTCAGTAAAAATATAAGGTAAATTTCTAGAAGAGGTAAAAAAAATAAAATCCAAACAGACCTCTTCTAGAAATTTACCAAATTTCCGTTCTAAACGGGAATTTTACCACACTTTCAATGAATGTTTTGATTGATTATGAAATCAGTACCGTAAACTCAGAGCTTGACACTCTTGAATTTCGCAGGGTACTCGAATGCAGTTCCTACAGCTGCCGCAAGAGGAACAAACAAAAGAAGAGAAATTATTGAACAAATTTGTAGAACAATATTTATCCAGTGATTCGTTAACAGTTTTAACACGTAAAAATCGCTAAAATTAATTTAAAAAGCTGTTATTTAACATGCCTTTCTCTAATTAGAAAGATAACTTCATTGAAAATTTTCGCAATTGAGTTCTGCTTGTATACGCTTGATATTTACCAAAATCAGCTGTTTGTCACCTTGGCTTTTATTAGGTGCGTCGTTGTGCTGACTAATGTCAGAAACTATCCATGGAAAGGGTTACCCTTTTCTTGTTAGGTGATAATGAAATTCTCGTGCGCCAAAAGAACAGTTCTACTGTTCCTAGAAAAATATTTGGCTCGTGAGAGTTGGTGTAATTTTGTAATACGACGAATCGAGCACCCACAATGTCAACAACTTTGGAAACTAGTTATCAACCCATTCAGCCGTTCTCGGGTGACTTGGGAGAGGAAGAAACTCCACAGGATAGTGGGGTAGTGATACACGTTGTTCCTGAAAGTGGTAAAGGTTCGTAGAATGCAGAAACACCTACTTCAAAAACTTAATTGAGATTTTTGATTATTCAACTTTATTTCCAGCCCGATGGAATCACATAGAAGATCTCGATTCATTTTTCGCTCGAATGTATCATTATCATCAAAAGCATGGCTTTGTGTGTATGATGCTGCAAGAGATGTTAGAACTATTACAATTCATTTTTATAGTTGTGTTTACCACGTTTTTGATGCATTGTGTTGATTACCAAGTGCTTTTCAGGTATGTATGAAAATGGCTGACATTGAAAAAGTGTCTGTCATTATACTACGCCTGATTACTAAATGAGATTCTGAGGAAATGAAATACAAAATGTTTGTGGCATGGCAAAAGTTCAGAACACTCATTTGAATTCTGATCGTTTTTAGAAACGAAAAACCAGGTGGAAAAAATGGAGGAAATGATTCTGGAAGTGGAAACAAGGTCTCCCTTGCAGATGCTTTAATCCCTGCCGGAGAGTGTCTTGCAAATTTGGATGGTTTCACATGGCTATGCATCCTAGTTGCCACTATATTTTGGATACTTCGTGCCATTAAAGTCCTATATCATCTCTTTCAGTTTTGGGAGATCAAATCATTTTTCAACACTGCTCTCAAAATTGATGATGTAAGATTGTTTCAAATCCAGGCAGGATTTAAATTAATAAAACCATATTTTATATATATATATAAGATTGAAATCTAATTTGGTTAATACCAATAAACTAGAAGAAATCAGTAAATAAAGTAACTAAACATATTTTATTACAGATTGATTTGGATAACTTGACTTGGCATGAAGTCCAAAAAAGGGTAAGGGAAGTTCAGCTTGAACAGCAGATGTGTATCCACAAACAAGATCTTTCAGAATTAGATATTTACCATCGTATTCTCAGGTAAATAAAAGGAACCATGTCATTAATAATAATTAATAACTATATATAAATAATTACTATTGATTAATTTACTCCAATTTCCAATGCAACCGTTGAGCGTAAGATTTTTTCATATGAAGCCTGGAAAGTAAATAATATTCAGTTTACATTATTCCTATCTTTTTTGGATTTACCAACCAAATTCCAAAATTACCAAAAAAAAAATGATATACATTCCTCTTAGGTCCTCAGTTGTATGTAATCCACTGATGTTTCAGCCACTAACTTGAGGCTTAAGATGGCAAAGCTCTCAGAATAATCTCAGGAATCAAATCGCATGAATCCTGCAGATCCTCATTTGAAAATCATGACCATCTACAGTTGGCATGTTTTCGTTAATGTTGTCTATGCAAAAGAAATATTCCAAATCTTGCCCTAAGGTCCAATGTGCATAATTTCCACTCATGGAATAAAAATAATCTTGATATACCTCGTTTCAAAGGCTCTTAACCACTTCAATGTGCAACTATTCATTAAACTTCCTGCACAGGATCTGAATTTAAATAACTTTTAGTCTATTATTTGTAATCTATTGACAAAGAATACACTGTATAGGAATTCAATGACTGTCTATGTAAATTATAATAATTTGTTTTTCTTTTCTTTTTTATACGATTTTCTGTATTTTATATTTTTAAATTTATGTTTGACTGTGTTTATATTTATATCCTTTTATTTTTTTATGCGCTGAGTTTCTCTGCTCTCACTTTTTTATGTATTGAGTTCATCTACTCAGTTGACAATGTACCTGCTGGTTATCAGACAAATAAAGCTTTATTATTATTGATATAGTTGCATACATATCAGTGAGTAATGCTTAGATCACAGACATGTTTACTGTCATTAAACTAATGATGCATCTCAAGCTAACTTATGGTCATTTTTTCATTATACATTACTTCTTTTTAGTAAATATGTTTATTCTATTTCACAAATTATTAGATTCCACACATTCGTTTGGCTACTAATGTTGAAAATGTTTAACTCATTTTAGATAAGTATATTGATTAGTATTTCTTTCATATTTGTTATCCCATTATATAAACCAAGATGCTGAGTGAGTTATTTATTCTTTTCTAGGTTCAAAAACTACATGGTAGCAATGGTGAACAAATCTCTTCTACCAGTGAAAATGAATGTGCCGTTTATTGGAGAAACCGTATTCCTTACAAGAGGACTTAAATATAACATTGAACTTCTTCTTTTCTGTGAGTTTTGTAAAAGATTAGTTTAATGAAATAAATCACTTTAAAGAAGTCTACTTCTCCTTTAAGAGCATAAAAATTACTTTTTTCCCTTGAGCTTTCCAAAAATGAGAAAAAATCAGATCAACTTGGAGCAAATTTATTATTTTATTGTATTCAAGCGTTTAAACTTGATTTTTTAACTAAAATATCCACCCTAATATGACACTGAAGCATTTTATATTTCATATTATAAAAAGTTCACAGTTCGGTAATGTTTTTCTAAAATCAGCTTTTTTGTGATCCAGGGGGTCCTTGGTCTCCATTTGAAAACAACTGGCATCTGAAAGAAGACTTCAAAAAAGTAGTGAAACGCAAAGAATTGGCCAGAATGCTGTCTAAACAAATTTTATGGGTTGGAGTAGCTAATCTCATTCTCTGCCCTATAATTCTCCTCTGGCAGATTCTATTTTCCTTTTTCAATTATGCTGAGGTGAGCATTGGATTTGACATTATTTAGAAAAACTCTACATATGATTATCCTAAAATAGTATAATTGCGTGAAAAATTAATATAGTTTGTTAGTCTTTGTTTATTTGTCCTCTAGTCCATTGAAGTTATGGAAAATTATGCTCGTTTTCCTTGAACAAATTCTGTAACATTGACAATCCTCATGTCAAAATTGAGTCATCATTCGTTTTTAATGAAATAATAACATATAAAAACAATTTAACATGTAATCCACTCATGTACTTTCAATTTTTAAGATTGTTACAAATGTTCAATGTGTCCCATTCAAATACTATGAACCGTTTTTGCACTATGAATTTTTTAAATCGGATGACGTTGTAAGTACCGTATATAGGATACTAACTTAAGGTCAGAATCTGTACTCGTGTGAGGATCCCAAGTACTGGTAAGATTCTCTAAGTAGAATTTTAAATTAATTGAAATATCTTTTGTAGAATGTTTAGGATTTTTTTCCTTTAGTGTGGCGAAAGATCAATGCAATGCCTAATGACCACAACGTATGCAGCATTTGTTAAAAATCTGCCACTTAAAAGAGAGCTGTAGTTTCTAATGCCCTTAAAAGAATACAAATAACTTCCAGAAGAGATTGGGTTGGATTACTAACAGCTAATGGGCACCTAGAACCATTTAAAATTCAATTTGCAATTAATTGTAAGAGATTCTATTTGTTTTTCTTTCCATGTGGAGGGAATCGCATGGTATTGAATTATTAACCATTATTTTACACGTAAATAGATGTACAGTATGAATTTTGAAATTAAATTTAAAGTTACTTGGTGGTCAAGTAGTTAGCGTTTTAGTTATGCTCCAACCGCAAGGTCCCAGGTTTGAATCCTGGCTGATCAGATTTTTCTGATCAGGGAATGGTTGTGCGTGTTCGTGTATTGTTGCTGTTGCTTTGGTCCTGTTTCTGAGAACTTAGGACAATAAGTGGTCGAAAGAGGAAGTCTAATGTTTGGAGGCCTTCGAGATGTGGGTATGGTATAAAATGGAAAAAGTAAGTTGATTTGACAGGAAAACGGGGGGGGGGGGGAATGGTTAGGGAGAAAGGGGCTTTAATTAAGCATAGAAAGTGGAAATGGGTGGGTCAAATATTGAGAGTGCTGAGGAATGTAACTAAGGCTAGAATACTATGGGAGAAGCAGAGGGGAAGATGTTAGATGATTTAAAAGGTAGGGTAAGACACCAAGAAATTGAATCGAGATGCATACGGACCTATCGAAAAGTGGAACACTCCTATATGTATGTAATGTATTATGACAGCTAAGAATATCGAAATAAGTTTTTGGGAAGCATGCCGTTGTGTGACATCACTCAATTTTGATTGACCTCCATGAAGTACTATCTTATTAGAGTGTAACAAATTTCTTATAAAAAATGAAGGCCTAATCAAAACTGGAAAAAAATGATGTTAAGCATATATATTAATTCTTGGAATTGTACCATTTTGTGGTGGTTTTTAATGCCTGCCTCAAGGCTACAGTCAGTTTAGATACTACATTTTCTACTCTTCTTCTATACTTTCATTGAAGCACAATATGTAACATTTATTGGTTAAATGGAAGATGGGACTTAAAGTCTTGTTTTTGTCAAATAAAGTACTTCGTTAATAATAATTTTTCTTTATTTTTATGAATTGCAAATATTTCACAACATTTGCCAGTAATGAAAGGGTTATTTAAAACTGCTTATTTTAAATCCGACTGCCTTTTTGCTTATAAAATCATAATAATAGACTTGCCTTCGAAGTTGTTGGCAACTGTTCTGCAGAGTGAGTTGCATTACGAGAATCTCAAGTCTTTTGGTTTTTCAATTCAAATTTCCTTCCTAAAATCAAGGTGTATGTTATATGCCGATAAATACATATTTGCAGTTTTCAGCCTGTTACTGAAAGCGCCTTGCTGTATCTATGATATCTTTGTTTTGGTCTTTCTTAGGTCATAAAAAGGGAGCCAAGCAGTTTGGGCTCGCGATGTTGGTCTCTTTATGGTCGTTTATATCTTCGGCACTTCAATGAATTGGACCATGAGCTCAATGCCAGACTCAATCGTGCCTACCGCCCAGCTTCTAAATATATGGCTATCTTCACTTCTCCCCTTATGACTGTAATAGCTAAGTATGGATCCATTTTTTTCTTATCTGTATTTATGCTCGTACAAATATGTATGTGTTTTATTTCTTTTGATGTGGATACTTTTGTTTCTATCGAAAACTTGCCGTCATTCTCCTAACTACTTCCTACTCCTGGTTGGGTTTTTGTCTCAATTCTTCTTTTAGGAATGTGACATTTTTTGCTGGAGCACAAATGGCTGTTTTGATATTACTTTCTGTGTATGATGAAGATGTCCTCACTGTAGAACATGTACTTACAGCCATCACTGTTCTTGGTGTTATTGTGGCTATTAGCAGGTGATCTTTTAATTCAGTATTATAATTCATTTAAGCCTATTTTTGTGTTGTTAGGTATGGATTTTTAACATTTTTCATTTCCTTCGTAGAGCATTTATTCCTGATGAAAACATGGTATGGTGTCCTGAATCTCTAATGACAGCTGTTTTGGCCCACACTCATTACCTGCCAGATGGTTGGAGAGGTCATGCACATACCAGTGCTGTGAGGTCCCAGTTCTCACAATTATTCCAGTACAAGGCGGTAGGCATCAATTTGAAATTTAATTTTTTTAGACATCCGAGAGAGGAAAGTTTTCACTCCCAAGTTTTGAGTTCCTGAAATTTTCATGCAACAAATCCGTATATTAACATAGATGATTTTCTTTAACCTACCAGTAGAAATATTTTTGTTTTACATCTAGTAAATAATTTCTGGTTGCCAATGGCCAAATTCACAAGACATGTTGGCATTAGATTTAGACTTTTGCAAGCAGTGTTATTTCATAATTTTATGAATGGAAAGTAAGTGCTGAAAATACCTCAACTTCAGTGACAATAGCTACTGCATAATGGATTTCTGCTTTCACATGATATCTTATGAGAAGCGAATGAATGCGTTTTAATGAAAATTTTACCATATGCAGGGTGGGGCATAATGGAGTCCCTGATTTTGGGGATAAATCGAAAAAAAAAAAATGGTTCAAGATAACAGTAAAAAAGTTTACTTTCTGAAAAGAGCACACAATGCCGTTTTTTAATCAAGTTTTGAAAATAATATCATCTAAGTAATATTTCCTTGGCGAGCAATACGTATGTTGAGTCGTTCAAAGAAGTTTTCATACACTCTTCTCAGCATAACTTGCGGAATTGTAGGGATAACATCCTCAATTGCCTCCTTTAGGTCTTTGACAGTTTTAGGGTGACCTTTGAAAACCTCAGCCTTTAGGTACTCCCACAGGAAAAAGTGGCATGGAATTAAATCTGGAGAGCGAGGGGGCCATGGAACATCCTCTCGCAAGGAGATCAGGCAGTTGCAAGAAACATGCAGATGCAAGTCATGTTAACTCAATTTCTGGGCCATCCTCATTTTGTAGGGGTGTAAGGGAAGGTCTGCGTGTAAAATTCTCCTCACTGATCTCGACGATATTCCTAAGGCAGTGGCATGTTTTAGGGCAGAGCACACTGGAGACTGTTCAATAGACGCTCTAACTGCCTCGATGTTATCGGGTGTTCTCTCGGTTTTCGGTCGACTGACTGGTTTTCTAGGAATGGCAGATCCCATTGCTCTTAGATTACTAAACCATTTTCAAATTGTTTTAGGATCAGGAACACTTTCGTGACGATATAAACCGAAATGCCCTCGGCATCGCTACCACGCTTTCTCCATTTTTGAAGAACGCCTCCACAACAAATCCTTTGTGCTCACCTGACCACGGCATGACAACTACTGTAAATGGCATCATCCCTCCCGACCTAACTATTCCTACCGCATTCCTCTAATCAGTCAGAGCGCCCTACAGTGATTTTTTGAAACTGGGGACTCCATTATGCCCCACCCTGTATTATACCATCTCCGTGATTTTGTATTTCCTTATTTAAAAATATTGTTAATTTATAATGATCAGTTTAGCAAATAGTAATTTAGGAAGTAAATGAAAATATTTTGGTAATATTTGCTGATAATGGTGGATGGTGGCAGAGTTGTTATAGACTTTTTGTCATTTAGTGGTGGATGACATCATGCGAGAGGGAAAAAAGGGTAACTTTTGAGGGGGCCAGCCCTGCTTCCTGAGCAGTTTAAGTTTGGAACGTAGTTAGTGTGCACCCTAACTGCTTCCTCTCCTATTTTTTTGAGTTGGACTTGGCCCACCTGCAAAGTAGGTTACGGAGTATCTGCCACATGATAGCCCTCCTATGTTAAGGTCCAGCTAACCAGGTTTTCTTTCCAGCTACAATTATAAATGTGTTTATTTTAATTATCATAAGTAAATGAAAATGGGGTCCTCCATAAGCTATTATTGTTTTTATTATTATTGCAATACTCGTTAAATCATTTCTTGAGATTATACAGTTCACAAATTAACATCCATCTTTTATCAGTTTTCGTAAATTTAAAAAATACAGAATTGAGTTATAATTGATATAGCTGTTAAACAGAAACTTTATAGAGTAAACATTTGGGAGTTTGACCTACATGAAAGTAAATATGAGCAGTTTTGCTTCTCCAGATCAGCATCTTTCTTTATAAATAGAGAAATAACTAATGAAAAAAGAAAATGTTTCTTACTTTTCAGGTCTATCTACTTGAAGAGCTTCTTTCTCCTCTCTTAACACCTTTCATTCTGTGTTTTCACATTCGAAAACGTGCCCTAGATATAGTGGACTTCTATCGTAACTTCACAGTTGAAGTGGTTGGTGTGGGAGATGTGTGTTCTTTTGCACAAATGGATGTCCGCCGACATGGACAACCCACTTGGCAGACCCCTCTGTTACCTCAACAAACTCCGGCTGATAATCAACCTCATGCCGAAGGAGATGATCAACTTGCTGCTATGGTGAGTCCTCAGGTAAAATTATTATTTTAGAAAAAGCTAATTAAGTTAAAGACTTAACTTATTCTTACAACTATGGATACCAAGTGTTATTCTCATTACTGAATTGATGATTAAGGAAATCTCTATTTTTGAGTTTCTTTCAAGTGACAAACTGTGATCTAAATATTGGTTAATTCATTAATTGGTTCCCATACTATATTTAATTAGCTACTAAGATTACCCCTATCTCAGATTCTCTTATATTTGCGTTTGGAAAGTAGTTGCAGATAAATAACATGACAATAGTCTTTTCCAAGAAATGGACTGAAGTAGGATGAAACTGTAAATCGTAATGAATGACTGAACTAACAATCAGAACATCAAACTGGCAGTGAACTCAAAAAACTTAAAATTCAAGTCTAAACAGAAACTTACGTTCATTCTGTTGAGATTTTTTGTACTTGCTCTAAAAAATGTATTTTCCCATCAATAACATGCACATGATCTATGCAAAAAATTTCAGTTAATAAGAAACCACAGGTGCTCATTATCCTAAACAGATTTTTTCAAGTCAATTCTTCCTTGGGTTCCAAAACAAAATTTGATTTGTTTTGTTAATCTTAAACAAAGAACAACAAGAAAAGAAGAAAGAAGATGGGCAGGGAAAGGAGGGTGGGGACATTGAATGTTTGGGCAATGCATAGAAAACAGAAGTCTGTAAATTTAAAGTTAGAAATGAAGAGGTCAAACATCAATATACTAGGGGTGAAGTACGGTGGAAAGATGGGGAATATCCTTGGAGCGACGAAGTTAGTCATTTTCAATGGGCGAAGCACTAGCCAGTGGGGAAAGGCTGTAGTGTTGGACAAGAGAGAGGGAAAAGCAGTCATATCCGCTAAGCTAATACATGTTTGGGTTATGTCTTTTAGAAGTAAAGCATAGACCAGTAAACATGGTTATAGTTCAGGTGTCTGGCCAATAGTGATGACACTGAGGATAATGTAGACTTGATGAATTGACAAATAGAAGTGGTTATAGAAGGATTAAGGAAAATAAAAACTTCATTCTTATGGGAGCACTCAGTAGTTGAGAGAGGAAGAGGTGGGAGAATTCGGTTTAGGGAAGAGAAACGACAGAGGACAGAAAATGATAGACTTTAGCAAGAGAAATAATCTTTGTATCACAAACACGCTCTTTCAGCACCACAATAGATGCAAGTACACATGGTATAAGCCCAAGGATACAGATAGGTGCCAAATTAGTTTCACTTTGGTGAAAAAGAGGTTTAGAAATACTGTTAAAAACTGGTGAATTTATCCTGGTGCTAATGTACATTTACATGTAAACCCTGCAATCCGCCAGTGGCACATGGCACGGGGTTTAAGACACCATAATCCATATCTAACCAGGAGAGCTTCCCTAATACTTTGGGGAAAAATGACCAAATGTTATAATCTGTCATGGAAACTACTTCCCTGTATTACTTTTTTGTTTTCTCGCGAAGATTGCGAAAGTTTATAACTGGGATCACAACATCAGCTATCTCCTCCCCAAAATTGGTAGTGATAAATTTATCAAAAAGTTTCCGTTGATATTCAAGTCTTCTATCACTAAGTGAGTTCCATCTCAGAGATTCTATCATAGCCGAAACACTGCTGTCGAATCTAAACTCTCCCTTGACGGACCTTGCTGCTCTACATTGAACCATCTCAAGGTCGGAAATTAATCCTACTTCGTGATGATCCCAAATCGCACAGCAATACTCAATTAAAGATCGAATAACGGAAAAGTGCGCTATTTCTTTTACTCTCGATGAACATCCCCTCCTAATTCTACAGCTGACATCGGGAGCATCTGCTGCTATGCAGGGAAGCATACTTACCTAGGATAATCAACAAAAAACGATATTTTTATTGTCAATTTTCTCAGGAACCAAGGCCTATGTGGACGAAACCTCTCTCACTTTTTACTTTCGTTATGTCTACTTCAATATGAAATAGGTCTCATCGAAATCCCGAACTTCATTCTGGCGACCTCTCCTTGTCATGATAAACCTAACAAAAACAAAGGTAATGTATAATTCATTTGCAGTGCATGAACCAGTCAAACTTCAAGAAAACCCTCTGGATGTTTGCTCGGAATACACATACCTGGGACAACTTATAACAACAGGAGAGAAAAACAGGATTAATGAATTAACAGAAGAATGAAACTTGGCTGGAGTGTATTTGGTAGGAACTCGCGCATTCTAAAGTCAAGAATGCCTATGGTTTTGAAGAGGAATGTCTTCAACCAATGCATTTTGCATGTCCTAACCTACTTGGGTGTTAAATGCTGCAATAACCCAGAGACTTCAGACAACGCAAAGGATCATTGAGCGCTGTATGCTGGGAATCACAAGAAGAGACAGGAAACGCAACACTTGGGTGAGAATGATGACTGGAGTTACAGATATCATACGTAAGGTAAGATCACTAAAATGGAGATGGACCGGCCATGTTGCAAGAAGATATGACAACCGTTGGATCTGTAGTTCTCAACTGGATTGGAAAGTACTTGGGGAGGCCTACATCTGACGTCGGATTGAGAATGGCTGATGATATATACACGAGTAAAAGCTTCTTATATTAGTATACTAGTGATACAAATTTAAAGTCTATATCATATCGAGAAGGTCCTAATTAAAGGGGTATTGAAAATATTCTTAAAATCCAACTCAATTTATTTTAAATAGGAGAAATTTTCACCCACCTGGCAACAAACTCGTGCACATTTGGTGTCAGTTTCATAAACATAAAGAAATAAGTGTGTGTTTTTAATGACGACTATGATTTTTGTACTCCCTATCTTACGGATATGCAGTTTAAAGTGTTTATGTAACAGTATCATAAATAATTTGAAATTCCCACCATATGTATCAAATATTAGAGACACCTGGTGTCAAACCCACAATCTTTTGGATGATGCAAATGCATAAAACACCCTGATAGAAATGAAACCTATTTGATTCAAATTTTGAAGTCAATGACATACCAGGAAGGTTCAAAATTAAGTCTCTGGTATCCCCATCTAAAATACATAGGGTAATGTAAATGGCTGTCTAGGATCAAACGAAAGACAGTCAGGAAAACTTCAAACAGCAAAATGCATTTATGATCTCTATTCATACACTGCCTTTGAAGTTTCCATGTTCAAGAAGGAGTTCAAAAAATCTTTAAAATAGTAATTAATCTTTAATTTTATAGATGCCTAGTGTCAAACCCAGGACTTATTGGCTTATGCAAATATTCATTAGGACTTGTTCTTATTTAATGCAAAGTATGAAGGCAATATCATAACAGGAAAGACTTTAAATAGGATTCGGTTATCCCCATAAGAAATGCATTGAGGAATGTAAATGACTCTCTGGGATCGAACCAAGGACACTCAGCAAAATCTAAAACAGCCTTCATAAAATATATTCATGATCTCTATCTACATGTTGAGTTTCAAGTTTCTATATTATTGGGAATGGATTTTTTTTTATCTTAAAAATTGCTGCAATGCAATTTAAATAGAGGAATATTTGCCCTGACCAAGCATCGAACCAGGGATAATCCTCGATGACATGTTTATAGTTTTCGTTAGATATGCAAGGCTTCTAGCGATCCGTCAAATTTCAACTCTCTACTTTTCCGGGAAGTGCATGAAAAAGATTTTCAAAAACCCCCTCAATGCATCCTTACAGAAAAAATCGGGACTTAGGAGCCTTCTGGCATCGAACCCATGACACTGAGGTTCAAAAATGGCTTTTTTCTGGTGGTAACACGTTATGGCCACCACGTCATTAAAATTTCAAGTCAGGGACACATGTGGAACACAGAATTTTGATCCCAAGTTTATCAATTATATATATATATATATATATATATATATATATATATATAGATGTTTCTCCGGATATCTATTATAAATAGATGCTTCTGGGTATAATATATATATATCATACCCAAATAGAAAACTAATTCACAGGCTAAACCACAAGTGCCATTGACTTGAAATGTTTACGACGTATTGGCCATAACGTGTAACCGCCAGAAAAATTGTGATTTTAAACCTCATTGTCATGGGTTTGATTCCAGAGGGCCACAAAGTCCTAATTTTTCCCCTTTAAAAGCATTGCTTTGATTTTTGGGAATTTTTCAAAAATACTTCCCGTATCGGAAGAGAATTAAAGCTCAAGGAACCTATATATATGATCATGATCCATCGAAAACATGAATGACTTTCACAGAAAATATCCTGGGTTCAATGCTAGGTTCTCGCTCAGAAGATGTATATTAAGTCTCGGTTTAAGAAAAAATATTGGATAAGACCATGCTGTTCCTGGGTTCGATGCCAGAATACATAACAATCTCTCGCATAAGGAATATAAGGGATAAGTAGGACGTCGTCTGATGCAGTTGCAGCTTATATTCCTGCTTGAATTTTCACACATAGTTAGAGATGGTGATCTTCCATTGTGCTGCATAGGAAGACCAGATAAGATAAGACCCAATATCACCAGAAAGACCCAGGTTTAGGCCACAAAGTCCTAATTTTTCCCCTTTAAAAGCATTGCTTTGATTTTTGGGAATTTTTCAAAAATACTTCCCGTATCGGAAGAGAATTAAAGCTCAAGGAACCTATATATATGATCATGATCCATCGAAAACATGAATGACTTTCACAGAAAATATCCTGGGTTCAATGCTAGGTTCTCGCTCAGAAGATGTATATTAAGTCTCGGTTTAAGAAAAAATATTGGATAAGACCATGCTGTTCCTGGGTTCGATGCCAGAATACATAACAATCTCTCGCATAAGGAATATAAGGGATAAGTAGGACGTCGTCTGATGCAGTTGCAGCTTATATTCCTGCTTGAATTTTCACACATAGTTAGAGATGGTGATCTTCCATTGTGCTGCATAGGAAGACCAGATAAGATAAGACCCAATATCACCAGAAAGACCCAGGTTTGATGCCCGACGGTAAATATATCTCCCATATAAAACACATAGGGGTAGTTTTTCATTATTTTTTTCTGCACTTATTGAAATGATAGGTAGTTCTTGCTTAGATAGAAGATGTATATTAAGACTTGGTTCAAGAAAAAAAAATAGAAAAGACCACGCTGTTTCTGGGTTCGATGCCAGAGCACATTAAAAATTCTCACATAAGGAATATATGGGAAAAGAGAGACGTCGTTTGAGGCAGTTGTAGCAAATATTTCTCCTTGAGTTTTCCCAAATAGTTAGAGACGGTAATCCTTTGTTGTTCTGCATAGTAATTAATACCAGGAAGACCGAGGTTCGATGCCGGACGAATAAATTGCAGCGAATTTTAAGAATATTTTCAAATTTTTGATGATTCATTTACCGAGAAGGTGGAAATTCTATGGCTAGGCATGTGAATGGAAGTAATACATGGTAATCATTTTCAGATTTTTTTTGAATTCTTGCTAAGTGTAGTACTACGTTCGTATGCTTGCCGTATTCAAGCAACTTTACTCGTATATTAAATTTTTGTAAAATAAAGATATGATATCTACGCTAATTAGACTAGCCAAAAATTAGTTTCAGTTAGAAATCATTTTGGCGAGTTGTGAGAGTTTGTGTACAAGTGTTAAGCATACAGTTTCACTTATCTACCCCTGGGTGGTAAAAGGTTGAATTTTATGTTCGGCATATAAGTCAACCCCTGGTTTTTGAAAGATTTTTTAGGCTTCAAAGGTTGAATTATATGTTGGCATATACGGTATGCATCAACAGAGGAATTGGCAGATATATAGCTGTTGTAACAGAAAATGCAAACGATCTACAAAACACGCTACAAAGAAAGGATGAAATCATGAAAAAGGAATTCAACATAAAGATAAATCGAAGATCTTACTTCTAAGAAGAACTATAATCAGCATTTAAAATGAAATTTTGGAGCAAGTACAAGAGTACAAGGGAAGCCTGATTTCAGTAAGTGGAACTAGCAAGAGATAAATAATAAGTTGGATTAACCAGGCAAAATATATCATTGACCAGAAGAAGAACATTTTCAATGTTGAAGTACACTTTTAAGTATGAAAGTATAAGTACACCTTGAAGTACACATTTAAGCATGAAAAACATGTATAGTAATGCAATACCACGTAAATGATTGATTTAATATCACAAGTTTGATTCTAAAATCTAACTAAAGGTATTAATATTGGATAATAAAACCTTGAAGAAAAAGTTTTGAAAGATTTTAATATATTTTTGCCTAGTGCAGGTTTGATAGCAGCTATAACCAGGACCAAACTAAGCTGAAATTTGACCTCGGCAGTGGGCCATAACTAATATAAATAGACAATAGCTGATGACACACTTAGCACAAATCAATTGTTTTGTAGAAACCTAGGTATTTTAATATCAATGAAATTGACCTTCGCTCCAAAGATTCTAAACTTGATATGTGAAGTTGCAACTGTGTAGAAGAGCTTAACAATGGAAAGTGATTCTTTTTCATTATAATAGTCACTATGTAAGGAAAAACAATATTGCTAAGTAAAATAATTAAGCATACAAGGAGAGATCCAACCTCTTTGAATATTAAATCACTTAATAAGTGTAACCATTGTTGCTCAGTGCAGAGTGTACATTAATGTAATGAAATATGACTTGATAAAACTGATTCTACCACATACAAAAACCGTGTACGAGTTCAAGATGGAGCAATTAATCATTTCCTTAGGGCATAGAGGCAGGAGATTTATGTTATGACATTGATTAATTAACCTTGGCATAGTTTTTTTTACACAAAAGAGACTAACCAATATCCTCTGAAACAAAATATTCTGCATTATTTTTTGCACAAATTGAGAAGAATATTACGTTATGATTGTAAACAGAGAGCTTAATGAATGAATAGCTGTTGAATGGGAAATTAAAATTCTTGAGCAGAATTATGTAAGAGAATTAAATTGAATGTAAAAAAAGAAGAGTTAGGAGTTGAGTAGTATTGTAGTATTAAGGGTTATAAGGTGCCTCAACAGCAAAGGTCATGTTGCACCATATACAAAGGAGATATATGTATCATGATATTATATTTTTAACATAAATAAATAGGTACTTATTTTCCTAATTAATGCCCTGTTGCTCAAATTCAGAGTTTATCCAGCAGTCTGATTTGTTTTAGAAGAGATAAAACTGTGGAAATTCGGTCAACATCATCTCCAAGGATTGAGGACAAGTCCCCTCTGATCCCTAACATGCTACGTATCCCCTCATATTTCACACACTCTAGCAGGAGGTGCAGAACAGTAAGAAGGGAGTCGCAATCCTCACAGCGGGGAGGGATCTTCTCTTCAGTGAAGAGATAAGAATGCGTCAATACAGTGTGGCCAATCCTAAGGCGAGGAGGAATTACCTCCTCTCTTCTGCACTGCCTGTTAGAGGATTTCCAAGGACTTACGACCTCCTTCACAGCTCGCAGTTTGTTCCCGGCAAGATCATTCCATTCTTTTTGCCACTGCAATATGGCTTTTTTCTTCAGGGAGCTTTTAAGGTCCTGAGCTAGTACCGTATTCCATTCTTTGTCCCAACTTCTCAAGGCTGCCTTTGCTGCTGCATCTGCTTTTTCATTTCCTAGTATTCCTACATGCCCAGGAACCCAGATGAATAGAATGTCAGTGTCATTAGGAGTTGAGTTAAAGGACAGTTAAGGTGTAACCAATTTTCTGTCCATATTTATGACATAATTGACATTATACACACGACAAAGTTGAAACTCTTTGCTGATTTTAAAATCAACATAGTAATTTGGAAACAACTCCACTTCAAGAAAATATCTAGAAGAAGGGGTTGTTAAAAACCAGCAAAAACTGTTTGGAGTAGATAGATAAGGATTGCAAAGGTGTGATCTCTCTTATTTTACAGCAAGCAGAAAACGGAAAGACAGAACTGTCTCTAGTGCACTTTACACTGACCAATCCTGAGTGGAGACTTCCTCCTGGGGCCGAAGACTTTGTGGAAGCATTGAGAAGACAAGCAAGGAGGGATGTAGTGGGGGAAGGAAGTCCATGGCTGCATCTGCACACCAATCCTCTTTACTCTTCATTGCACTCAGTATCTTCATTAGGAGTTGGGGTGAGTACATCCTTAGTTCAACCATTAAAACATTTCTCTCATTTATGCACTGTTCTTTTTAGTGATGCACAAATAAAATTATTTGAGAATTCAAACTATCTTTTATTGATGATAAAATGCTTTCCTTGAAAATACAAAAGGTGCTTAGGATAAACAGTATTTGAAAAATCAAAGGAAAATAACAGATGCATAAAATTGTATTTTTTCTAATGTTTGAAAGTTTTATATAAACAGAGAAGCATGTAATTATGTATGTATGGGTGTGTAAATATAGAATATAATGGTCAAAACCAGGCCTGTTTCTTTACGTTATTTAGGGTTATGTTCTGTTTTGAGTTTTGTGTGCAAGCCTAAAATGCAAGTGGCTGAGGGTGGTGCCACTGAAGAAAGAAATTTGAACCACAAAAAAACTTCGATTGTTATTTGGGGGGAGAGGAGAAAAGGTGGGTGGTAGTGGTGGGGCAAGAAGTCTGAGGGGTATTGGCACCTTTTGAGGACTCAGCCGGTTGGAGAGAGATTGGTATGCTAAATTCAAAGGAGAGCCACAAAAAGGTCGTCCTCTTAGAATGATGTTGAGCTCACCTGGTAATACCGTTACATATGGCACCCGAACCGAGACTCGAGTTAAAAAGAGTTCGTTAAGAATCACTGTGAGAAAAAAGAATACCATGCACAAGTATATTTTTATCAGGGTGGCCGCAGGACCTTGAAACCTTGAAAAAACCTTAAAATTTTGCTGACCTTGAAAAACGGTGAAAACGCCTTGATTCTTTTGCAAAACCTTGAAAAATCCTGATCCAACTCGCTATCCTGGTTCATTCTGAAATAAACTCATTCAAATTCAAAATCAGCGCTGCCTAGGCGATAACTCCGAAACCTAATACATAAACAACCCTCGCAATTCGTGCCGCTGATTCCCGTGAAGTCTTGTGAGCATTTATGTGAATGCATCATGTAATGAAGGTATATATCAAGGTGAAAGAACGGTTTATTCTGTCGATGAAAAGAATATTACAGGAAACAAACGATCTTTGGTCTATGTAAGTGGAACATTTTTTGTGAAATTGACATTTAATTTAAGAATGGTTGATGGAACACCACTTCATGCCCAATGAGCCCGGGCAGGCAAAAACTACTATTTTATCTAATGCCTCTTCTTTGGCGAAGATAAAACTTTCAGAAACCAAAAAGAAACTTAAGACAATGACTGACAATATTCTCAAACCTAAAATGTTTGTGCTAGACTTTACAACTAAAGATGCGTTCAAAAAAGTCTCTAAGTCACTTACTGAGGAAGAAATAATTAAATTCAAAACTGAAGTACACTTATGTATAGTTACAGGCTTCGAGAAACTGCTGGAAAGATCACCTTTGAAGTATGCTTTGACTAAGAATATATCTTGCCTCGACCCTGCTCTGATTTTCAAGCCAGCTCTGGCCTATGAAAGCCTTGCAGCTTGTCTAGAGTCTCTTGTTGAAAATGGCCAAATTATAGGCATAAAAACCGATAGGATAAAACATGAATTCACGGATTTATATGTGGATTCTCGTGTCCGAAACAAATTGAAAATGTTAAAAAGTGATGAGACTCGATTGGACATGTTTTGGTTGACCACTATTAATGATAAATATGATTTATCTTGTGATAATTTCTTAGGATTAGTAAAAATGATATTAATTTTAAGTCATGGAAATGCTACCGTCAAGTGTGGGTTCTCTATAAACGCCCAATGTCTAGTCGAGAACCAACTCTAGCAAAGCTTGGTTGCTCAAAGGGCATATATGATGCTATAGAGCATGCGGGTGGGGTCAGAAAATTGGAAATAACTTCTGGACTCAATCATGCATATGAAAATGCAAACAGATTTTATCGGGAATCTCTTAATAGGGCAAGGGAAGAAAATAAGAAACACAAAGATGAAGAAAATGTAAAAAAAATGCAAGAAACTGGAAATTAGAGAGTTAGAAGAGAAAAAGGCTGAACGTCTTTCAGAATTAGCAAGACTGACTGAAGAAATTGAGAATAAAATAAAAAAATAACTTGTATAAGCTAATATTCCACAAGCGTAATGTAGTCCATGTAATAAATGCAAATGTTACTGTCTCTTGATATTTTATTAGAGAAAAATAGTGTATTCCGTTGTACCTTTTTTGACCTTGAAAAATCCTAGACCTGACCTGGAAAAACCTTGAAATGACCTTGATTTTTTAACATCCTGTTCTGCAGCCACCCTGTTTTATGCACAAGTATATTTTTTCTAATGGTGTTTGATAATGGCTCTCAATACAGGCGTATTTAGTTGTGCCAACTTGTGAAAGGAAGAAGTGAACCAGATTCCGATGAATCTAGTTCTTCAGAGTGAATTACGAGACTCCGAAGCAGGCAATGTGTCAGGAAGTGTCCAGGGAGTCAAAAGAGGATCTTACACATAAAATGGGGGCTCTTTCAGTTAGTGATGGAAGCCCTGACTCCTAGTAAACCAATGGATATGCAAAGGCTAATCTAGTATTTGAAAGATAAATAGGAGAGGGAGGAGATCAAAAGACAAAAGGATAGGAGAGAATTAAAGGAATTCTTCCCAGGAATGATGACTTGCCTTTCGGCAAAAATTGATGTAAATGAGAGTATGATAGAAGAATTGGAGGGCACATCAGATGAGGAGATATCTCAATGACTTACAGAATGGAGAAGGAGGAGGAACCGGCCAATTCTCACCTGAAAATGCCACCAGGAAGTGAAATTAAGGAATTTAAAAGAGAGGATAGCAGCACCGGAAGGTAATAGGGGGGTGATGAACCTTCCTCCAATGCCAAGTAATTATCTCACGAAACCATCCAAAAAGCCGATTTCAGAATCGCTATTTCCCTCTCAGTGAGGACATTTTAACACTTGCAGAGTTTTATTTTGAAGTTCCTATAAGATACAATAGCAAAATAAGCTCTCATTGCATGGTAGCTGTTATCTTTCGATTGAGGTGCTACTCGGGTGCGTGATATTCGTACAAGATGAGTAATTAGGGAAATCGCAGAGGATGAGAATTTAGCGAGAAATTGGGGCTGCATATGCTCAGCAGAGCAAGTTCCCATTCCACCCCCTCCCTCCTTTCCAACCCAAGACTAAACATGAGCCCAAAGTGTCCGGATGACACTGCTGGCATAAGCAAACTTCAGGAGGATCCCTTACAATCCGGGTCGACTTTTTTTCTAACGGTCCTGTCAGCGGCTGTTGTTTGGAAATTATGGTTAATATTAAGTATAATATTTTTAATAAATAGCTTTAATTGATTATTACTTGTTACTCGGTCGCTGCCGGTCGCCCGGCCAGATGGTTAAGCCTTATCTGGTAGTTCAAGTGTTTGTTATCTTATCAAACAGATTGGGTTGTGATCAAGTCCTTAACTGATTGACAGCACAGCGCATCATGGGAGTAAACACTCAATATGGCGGACAAGCTTTAGTGCTAACTTATCGCCTCAGTTGGTTTTCTGATGAAAATTAAGTTTATACTCCACAGTTTCAGGAAAATATTTGTTCGGATATTTTAATTAAGTTGGTATGACTCCTATTATAGGTATATGTAATATTTTAAGGTCGTTTTTTCTTTCACATTTATTACGCGTAGATATATGTTGGTTCCGGTGAAGTGCACAATAAGTTATTACATATTTAACATATATGACAAGTAATTTGAGGATAATTTTAGCATTTAAGGTAGTATTCCATGATTTAACAAGCTCTCCAAATTCTGATGTGGAAACTTCTGTTCCTGGTCAGAAAAAGCAAATGTCGTGTAACTTATAAGAAAATTGAATATTTAATGGAATTTGTGTGAAAGTAAAATAATAAACTGAGGAAAATATGAAACAATTATCTAAACTAATAGTAGGCATGTCCGTTAACGTGTATGGTCTCAAGTCTTGCTTCCAAGGCTTCATTGAAGGTATTTTCTGCGAAGGTGCATAATGTTGGACGTACTCCTTGATGCAAGTTACTTTTTATACTTACTTGTAGATGAATAGTATTGAAAATGGGGAAATACATCCAACGAAATAACTTATTAGAAAGATTTAGAGCAGAGTGATATAAAACGAAAGCCACGACCAAACTATTTTGAACAATTCTTCCCTGAAGAATAAGTTGGAAAATGAAAACTTTGGTAAAGCGGTATTGCTGGGAGATTTGGACTATACGCAGGAAAATTATCTGATGAAACGAATTAGGAAGCCCTCTGATCAATATCAGCAACTCTAAAATGAAAGTCACATTAATACTAGAAATATAATAGAAAGAATGTTTGGGGTATGGAAGCGACACTTTCCCATCCTGTAAAACAGTATTAATATTTGTTTAAATACAGTAATGGAAGTTGTAGTAGCATATGCAGTGCTGCACAATGTGGTGATTATCGCAAAAAAATGAGGAACAACCTCATGATATAATAGAACCAGCGGATATTTCTGTGACTTGATATAGGAAAACTTGTATTATTACACAGACGGAATGCAAGCATTGCAAAATGTTGTGTCGTTATAAATTCTTAGGCTAGTGTAATTATCAGTTGTGTAACAGCTTAGCATAATTCTTAGTTTGGCTTAATTTACATTTTGTTTTTTTTTTTCAGTTCATTTTATTTCAGTTTTTTAATTGAAGTGGAATATCACAAAGGTTTAATGCTAGCCTGTATTTTTAAATGAAAAGTTAATTGGTTAACTTTTGATGATTCTAAGTAAATATTAAAATTCATCTAAATAAGTTTATTTATTTCTTTTTCTTTCAATTCGATTTCAAGTAATAGTTTTTTTTTCTGCATTGGTTATTCTTATACTGACTGACTTGAACTATTGCATTGACCTATTTCCTACAAATGTCTACAGAATATATAATATCTTTCATACTAAACTGGACATCAACATAATCCAACCTTGTAAGCATAAGCAAGGCATACCGATTCCACATGCATTGAGAAGAAAGCGTTAGTGACATCATCCACGAAGTTGTCTTTAGCACCTTAACTGGAAATATTTTCGTTTTAATTAAATGTCTCTTTCATATGATTATGGACAGTAATAAATAATGTTTTACCACACGAAGCACAGTCCGGCTTTGAGTCTAATGAATAAATGAGGTAATACTTGTACGTAATATAAAAATATGCATTTTTGATGCTTCAATATTTCCCATAAATTATTAGAAGCGCAGTCAGTGTTATGATAAAAAAAAACAAATAAGACAAAATTATTTACCATTATGGCTTGAGTATTATGTAATGGCTCATCTCTTAAACGTAAAGGAAAATCATTGTATAGTACACAATATACAGATAGAATGGAATTCATTGTTTTTGAAACATCACGTAAATAGTAAATGCAGAGCATATTTTAAGGAATTATCACTGGGTGACACTGAAACTACTTGAACCACCTCCACTACCCAATATCCCATTAAAATAACCAAAAAAGTCTTTTTTTGCTCTCTGGCTGTTGAGTTTTAACTTTACTGTTACTTTGCGAAAAAAAGTTGGACCTTTATAGAGCCATTGAGCAGAAGCATACTCTATGCCTCTCGGTATGAAATAAAAGAAATACAGATCTAATATCTTTTAAAATATTACCTTCTAATGGAAAAAATCTTCACTAAGAAAGGTTTGCTTAATTAATAATTGCTTTGCCACCAATTATTTTCTCCTTGTCCTCGCCGCAATCATAATTGCGGATTCCTAGTCCATTTCCTAGGTATTTCCATGGTGCACTATCACCGCCCTCGTACACAATCACACTATCGAAAATTATATGATTCGCACTAAAAATAAAAGATCTTCTACAACATCTACCGCATGGAAACCATCACCTTCCTGGCGAGTCACACACTGAACTCGAATGTGAATAAATGGGAATTCTTTCGAAAGGAATATAGGGCCCACCACTCCACCAACTTCCCGAACTCTATCCTTGAAAAGAAACATTGTATCCAAACGCTTGAGTTTTTTCTTTTTTTCGCCGGCACCAAGTACTGTCACTGCGCTGCAAAATCTTTGCACTAGACGACATTTGTGTCGCCTACTTTGTATGTTATTTTATGCATTGGTACAATGTAGATCCCTATACATAACTTTAGAATCGCTATCCACTATGCTCTCTAAGCTCTTTCCATTCACACTAATTAAAGCCATGTACTTTTTGTAAACCGGGCTATGTCTAATATTGGATGGACCTCCACCAGTTTGCCTTAAACTTTGCTTCTCCCTAGCCATGTCCCAATTTGTCTCTTTCTTAATCGCGTCGTACTTTGATTTAAGCCTTCTCCACGGCCTAGTGCTACCCGTCTGCACGTAGAATTTACCACTGATCTTAATGCATGCTGCCTTCTGTATTTATTAAGTTCTCTCATGTAGAACTTCATTTAGATAGCAGACATGACAAAACCACGTAACTTACCTACTGCTTCCATCTAGTTAAGTTACTAATTTTATTCTCAACTTCATTTATCTCCTCCTAAATTAAATTTAATAATAAGGTCTGCCCTTCCTCTGTAAAGTTTCTGCTTATTTCGGCATCCATTTCTTATTCCTTGGAAATATATAAGGGATTGTAAACAAAAATACGGGTATTCGTATTACGATTCTTTTTTGTTTAAACAAAACTTGCTGCAATGGGTATGAAATTTATTCTTGGGCAACGCAACTCTTAGTTAATGTGATGAATAACTAACCATGAGTCGAAAAAGTTTTATAGTACAGGTCATCCCACTAACCGGCAGTTAAGCTTAACCTTCATGTTAGCTATTTATCAGATTTAACCATACATTATAATACTGGGCTTTAGTGCTGTCCTTCTTCCTGGGGTACTGGCGAGAAATGCAGAGGGTATTTTAATAAGTAGCAACTAGAAAAAAAAGCTATTTTTTTACATATCTATATGCGTTCTTTTTAATTAATGATATTAAACTGGCTAATAATGATAAATAAAATATATGATAATATAATATATGATAATATAATATATGATAGATAATAATATAATATATGATAAATATAGTAATCATAATGATAATCGGTGGGCCAATATATCGGCCCGCCGATTATCTTGCCCCTAAATCCCACTGACTATGAAATTGTTGAATGTTGTTGAAGTTTAAGTTTGCATTTCAATATGTAATCTTTATTTATATTACTAAAATTGCCCATGGAAAAATAACTGAAATATGTTGTAGTGAATCAAATAAGAATCAAATAAGAGCCTGAAATATATGAACGTATGCCAAACATTTATATGGTATATTTATAATGCAAACAGCACGCAATACAAGCTTCCTTTAACTAGCTTCTTTGACGCACGGACCGAATGTTCTGGACGCATACCTAAGGCATATCTAATCTACTTGATTAATTCAAATAAAGTGGAAATTAAAGAGTTTTTTCATTCAGGTGAGCAGAGTACTCAAAGATTGACGGCGTTGGAAGAATCTGCTGAGGATACCCAATACATAGTTCGACACAGGGAAGAAATTACCATTAGAAAAAAGCATCATTGAAATTTAAAAAAGATATAAATTTTAAGAATGTGTAATCATCCAAGTTATTTTAACAAAGTTGGAATTCACATAAATTTCTTATCAAAAATGGTTATGGCATGGTTTCCCAAACTGTGTGCCGCAGTGCCCTTGGGCGTACTTAATGACACCCTGGAGTACAGTGAGGCACCAGGTTAAAACACAATTATTGTGACAGGGCGCTGTGAAAACCTGTGCGTCTTGAACTGAAAAAGTTTGGGAACCCCTTGGTTATGGAACAGTTATAAATATTTGTCTATTTACTCTTTTTATTTAAATATCAGAATTCGTGAAACAGTAAAGATAAATAGTTTGTAGGTTTCCCCGATGATTGAGCTAAACTCAAGCTTGAACTGACCTAAAACGACTGAAACAAACTAGTAAAACAACGACCAAATGGAAACTGAACGAAGTAGCTCAGACTTGAGGATAAGAAACTAAACATGAGACAGAAACATATAAAATTACTGTGTCCCGTCACATAGTATTACATAGATGCTTAAAACTTTGTAAACAATTTGTTAAAATTTGAATTGTGAAAATTTGCTTAAAACTCATTCCCAGCATGATTACAGTTTGCAAGCAGCATTTTACTTGCGTGATTATGATTTAATAGGTTGGAAGAGAAAATAACCGACTACAATTTAAAACTTAAAAAGGGAAAGTAAAACAACTGGTATGTTTTAGGAATCAAGATGCCTTCTCTGCTTAGAGTAAGGAAGAGGCTGGCCCAAACTTTCTTCTGACGAATTTTATCTTTCTTTGAATTAATATAGAATTATGATCCATTTTATCAGTGTTTTGTCATTACTTTAAATACTATTTATCCCACTTATCTCCTATCTGAATTGTTTCAACAGTATGGAAGTCTTGTTGCAAGTGCCTTGGGAGGATTGCCTTCAGGATGGCCTCCTCATGTTTCCTTTGCTCCACAATCAGAATCTTCTGACAGAATGTCACCCGGGCAACGAAATACATCTACCAGCCATATTCCAGTAAGGAAGGGATTGAGTCGTGCAGAAGGTCCTTTGCAGTCATCAGATGGCAGAAGCTTGCTTCTAAGGTTTGTCAGTGTTAATGGAAAGTGTAGATCATTTTCATATATAATTTGCAAGGCATTTCCCTAAAGTAAAGAACATGGAAGTCATCAAATCACTTGCTCTTTGGAAATTTTTTGTTGTTGAAATTATGCAATTATCGTTTTATAATCTCCATTTATATTCTTAAAATTAAAACAATTGTTAAGTAAGAGTAAAAAATTACGTCAGGTGCTTCTAACAATTAAGTTGCTTCAAAACTCCATTTGATGGAGTACTTTTACCTTCAATTTTAATAGATATTAATGTAAAGCACCGCAGCCTCTTGAAAAATTATTATGTGCACATTTCACGCGATTAGTGATAAAAATGCTCTGAAGAACTAACAAATTTACTTTTCATGCACTTTTGCCAACTTAAGCCTCCATCAGGTACGTGGGACACCACTTGCTCAATCTGCGTATGGCCTCGAAGGAAGTAGCCCCTCTGGAATTATTACTGGACTATCACCACAAGGTCCCTGGATTCCAGAGGTTGTCCCAGAACTTACGGTAGCAGACATGAGTCTTGGTACTCTTTACCTTCATGAACTCCATCATCGGCAGGTTTGTATATATAGAAAGAAAACTGTAGAAATATCTATACATGCTATTTGAAGAGATTCCTTTCAGCTTGTTCCATCGTCTTGTAGATGAATCGTCAACAGGGTTACCATAGTGTTGGAGGTTCAGAAGCAGGAATGTCACTGTGGCAACAAAGGAGACCTCAGGATAAGGTCCCAAGCCAGGGGACAGCACAAATGTCAGGTATCATGGAAAGAGCTGATGAAGCAGAACGCACTCCACTTCTGATTCCAGGTTCATCTCCGTTGTTACCACACAGAGGACAGACAAATTAGTGCAATCACTGCCATTTTTATAATTCAGTTGCAACGGTTGTCTTTTTACTGGGGACACATCAGCTGAAAATTCCAATAACTTGGCTGACCTTATAGAACAGTCCGTTCATTGTTATCAAGATTGTTCTTTAGGATTAGGGAGGCAAAAGACTAGTGAAAAAATGGTGCTTTTAATGTTTTTATCTGGATGCCATTGAGAGAAGCTGATGTGAAAATTTGTGTGGTATTCTCAAGATAATTCCACTGGAATTGCTCTGTGAATTTTCTTGTGAAAGACAGAGACATAGCCACCGGCTGTAGGCTAATTAGCTGAATTATAATTACTTTTTAAATGTTGTCAGATGCAGATCATGTGGTGAGTTGCTTGCTGTATCATTTGCAAGGTTGGGAAAGTGCACAGTTTCAATTTAATTCAAGATGCTCTTCTAGTCAAGGGGTGACCTTAATTTCCTCTATGTTCAATGATTCCCCCTTTATGGAGAAATACTCTTAGGACACTGTTTCAAACACTACAGATATTCGTAAAAAAGCTTATTTTCACTAATTAAGTAGATTTTGATCGAATAAAAGAAAATTTTTAAGAGTTTGTTTTATTAATTCTTTGAACTCGGCTGAATTTTACTAAGTATAAACTGATGAAAAACTCTGGGCTTTCAGATTTGATTGTTATTTTTCACAAGCTAACACCAATCATATGTACTTGACATTCCCTATAAAAACTGAACAGTGTTCTGGTGCTGAGTAGTAAATCTTAAAGGTTTTATGTGTATTACAAAGATAATGCTCGTGCTGAACGGTTTAATTTTCAGGAAATTATCCAACCTTTAACAGGTACAAAGTATGCATTGTCTGACAAGGTTTGCCTGAATTATTATAACCATATTATTTGTCCATAAGAATTATAATACGATTGCCTTATGCAGCTGTAAGCTTTATCCAATTAACTGTTACTGGCATAAGAATTATGGCACAAAGCTAACAGATTAGAGTGGGTGAATTTTAAACAGAAAAGTAAAATATTTCATCCTCTTATTGGGCATTAAATGTTAATTACACAATTACTGTTTACATCATCAACACACAATCTCTTTTGGCCTTTTCATTATAAAATGTCCATTCAATATTATAATGAAACGATAATACTTAAGGAGGTTGACAAAATCTCTCTTTCTGTAGCAGAAGACGGAACTTGTACAAATAGAAGGTCAGATTGACCCTTACATTGCTGTAAGCCTCTGTCTGAGAAGAACGATGCTGTTGTACACCTTGATGGCTGGACCAAGTTTGAATCCAAGAAGGCTCACAATGTCATTTTGATTGAGAAGCAGAAATGCTTCTCCATCTATTTGCTGTAAAAAATAAATTTAATTCTTTTAGTAAAAGTGGTATTATATTAGGCAAACTGATACTCATATTTGCTGGACAGTAATCTTATTTGACATCCTAAAATATAAAAGGAGAGTTTTCAATCCTATTCAAAAGTTAACAAAAACTTTAAATTACACAATGATACAACAACATTTTTGGATAATACCAATAATATTTCCATTACCAAAGCAATAATTACATCCTCTCATTTTTATCCAAAACACTCCTAAAATTCACACCAGTGCATTGTAATTCACCGTATGGAATAAATTATTTTCCTACATTTTGAGGAACACAAATTTAAATAATTAAATTTCTGCCAATCTAACATAATCTAGTCACATTACCATCATACATACAGTTTCAATTAAAGATATAATTGGAGATAACAGAAATTTCCTTTATACCAATTCCCTCTTTTACAAAACCCTAACAGCCAATCATTGATTCTACAATAGAAATGATTTGTTTATCCGTTATCAAAACCAAATTCTATTTTCCACATTTCCAGCGTACACATTCCCTCAAATTAAAATATCTGAATGCTATCACTAAAGGTTCAAGCTCAATAAACGGCACAACAAGCAATCCATTCTCTCTGATGATGCCTTCGTGGAAGGTGAAATACGTATCAGAACTTCAGGTTAATTTTGATGGTTTTGGGAGTGGTTTATATATTTATTTAAGTATTTCATTTATCAAAGAATGTGAAGACTAGTGATCATAATTTTCAGAAGGTAACTGAACAACTATTTCTGCAATAATAAGAACAATTTGTTCCACAAACAAATTATGAAAAAAGAATCAACAGCAAACAATTTTCGGCACCACTTTAGAGATCAACCATGATATCAGCAACCATATGATTCACCCAAGACATTGAACCAATCTTGCAATCCATAACAAAGTGCAATGGCGGAGGTAGTTGGATATTACAATTATTATTATAAACAATTATAACAAAAGTTCCCTTTAATTTCTTCACCTTTTAGCAGATATAAAATTAGATTTGGCACTTAGGCTAGAAAACAACACCATGATTGTTAGGGAAGAATAAAAATTGCAACATTTCCATTTTTAAATGACAATGTGAATTACCATTTGTAACTTTCTAAAAGTCAACCTTTACATACTACATTTGGATGGAAAAAAACAGGTGCACTTATTTAAAAGATGTTAAATGAAGAACAAACAAAACTTAATTTAATCTTCTTAATATACCATATTTGCACATATCTAAGATGAACCAGAAGACCAAGAAGAAGGAAAAATATTAAATTTGAATCACTGATAGTTGTGGCATGCTGGGTGTTGACTGGCCAAGTCATCAGCCATTTTCAATCTGACGTCGGATTTAGGCCTCCCTAAGTACTTTCCGATTTTCTCCGTCCCGAGCTTTTTGTTGCCACGTTACACCTAGGTACTTGATGATTTCTTCTTCTTAGTCTCTTCACATCTCTTGGTATTCAGTTGATAACTGCAGATGTCCAAGGGTTGTCGTTTCTTGTTGCCGCACAGCCAGAACACCTCCATTTTAGTGATCTTACTTTGTCTATGATGTCTGTAACTCCAGACATCATTCTCACCCAAGTGTTGCTGTTCCCGTCTCTTTTGCGATTACAAGCATACAGTCATCCATGCTCCTTTGCAGTTTCTGAAGTCTCTGAGTTATTGCTGTATTGAATACCCAAGTTTCACTTACATACGTCAATACAGGTAGAATGCATTGGTTGAAGTCATTCCTCTTCAAAATCATAGGCATTCTAGACTTAAGAATACATAAGTTCCTTCCAAGGGTGCTCCAGCCAGGTTTCATTCTTCTGCTAGCTTCATTAATTCTGAATGAGGAAACTAGACCTGCATGTTCATTCTACTCTAACCACAAGTTTCATTGACGTGAAATTCACACTTTGACCCTTGATATCATCAGTTCCATGCCCAAAAGGCCTCAAAATCCTGATTTTTTCAATACAGCATAGTAAGGATTTTCAGAATTGTTTTTGATGCAACTACTGGCAAATTGGAGAGTTGGAATTCAAGTGATCTCTGAAGCCATCCAACAAAAAACTGCAAAGATTATCTTCGGTGTCGCAAGACGACTTTTTCAGCTTTTTACCCTTGCGTCAATGGCGCAACAATGTAACGCGAACGCACAAGATAGAATGTAACGTGTAGAGTGAACAATGTAGTACCGTTGAGTTACCTGGCACAACAATGTAAGGATGGAAACAGTATTTAAGGCCCTCAGTTTTGGGTAACAGTTAGACTCACCTCTCCTTTGCCATACATTGGAGCATAGGTAAGCTCCAACCCACCTGTGAATTAGTATCTTATCTGGCTATCTATATGAATGAATCCAGAGAAGCATCTATATATAATAGAAGATATATGAATGAATCTGGAGAAGGAATTATCTATTATATATAGACCCTTCTCCAGATTCATGTATATAGATAGATAGGATACTAATTCACAGGCTTAACCACAAACGTCATTGACTAGAAATTTTTACAGGGTGTAGGCCATATCGTGTAACCACCAGAAAAAAGCGATTTTGAACCTTTGAGTCACTTCCAGAAGGCCCCAAAGTCACATCTTTCTCCATAAAGATACATTGCGGGGATTTTAGAAAAATTTTTTGAGGCACTTCCCAGCAAAGCAGAGAGAAATTCGAGGCATCACTGGAGGCATGCGTATCCAATGAAAACCATTCAGACATCATCGAAGATTATCCTTGGTTTGATGCTAGGTCAGGGCAAATATTCTCCCGTTTATTTTACATTGTGATTTTTAAGATTTTTTTAATCACTTCCGGATAAGATGGAAACTTGGCATGTAGATAGAGATCATAAATATCTTTTATGTACGTTGTTAAACGTTCCGCTGATTGTCCTTGATTCGATTCCAGAGAGCCATTTACATTCCTCAATGCATTTCTTATGGAGATAACAGAAACAAATTTTAGGTACAGCCCGGCATGATATCGACTTCAAACTTTGCATTAAATAAGATCAAGTCCTAAAAAGTCATACTATTTGCATTCAAAGCTGCCAATATGTCCTGGGTTTGACACCAGGCATCTCTAAAATTAGTAACTGTTACGATTTTTAAGTATTTTTTTTTACCCCTTCCCGATAATATAGAAACTTTAAACTTGGCATGAAAATAAAGATCATAGATAAATTTCAAGTACATGTTTTAGATTTCCTTGATCATCCTTGGTTCGATCCCAAAGGCCATTTACATTGCCATATGCATTTTAGATGGAAAAATGGAGTCTTATTTCAGGACCTTCCTGGTATGATCTGGACTTCAAACATTACATTAAATAAAATCAGGTCTTAATAAGTTATAATGCCTATTCGCATCTGCCAATAGGTCCTGGGTTCAACACCATGCATCTACAAAAATTAGAAATCGCTACGATTTAAAAATTTTTTTTTTAACCTCTTCCCGATAACATTGAAACTCAAAATTTGGCATGTGAATAAAGTTTATTAATACATTTCATATGCTTGCGGTATACAAGCAACATTTTACTCGTATCTATTATATATAGATGCTTCTCCAGATTCATTCATGTACACCAGAATTAACGCAGCACCACCCTAGCGATCCTTACAGCCGGTGCTGCATTAATTTTGGCCAGGACTGTACCTATATAGATAGGATACTAATTCACAGGCTAAACCACAAGAGTCATTGACTTGAAATTGTAACCCCCAGAAAAATTGGGATTTCGAGCCTCAGTACCATAGGTTCGATTCCAGAGGGCCCCAAAGTCCTGATTTTTCCCATTTAATAGCATTGCTTTGATTTTCAGAAATTTTTAAAAATACTTCCTGGATAGGTAGAAAATCAAAACTATAGGAACCTATAGACATGGTGATGATCTTTCGAAAACATAAATGACTTTCACGGCAAAAATCCTGGGTTCGATTCAAGGATGATGCAAAAATCTGCCCTTTAAATACATTGAGGTAGTTTTTCATTATTTTTTTTGATGCACTTATTGAAATGATAGGAACTTCTTGCTCAGCTAGAAGATGTACGTTATGAATCCATTTCAGAAAAAAAAAATTAGATAAGTCCATGCTGTTCCTGGGTTCAATGTCAGAGTACATTACAATTTCTCACATAAGGAATATAAGGGAAAAGTAGGACGTTGTTTGAGGCAGTTGCAGCCAATATTTCTGCTTGAATTTTCACACATAGTTAGAGATGGAGATCTTTTGTTGCATTGCATAGGAACTATTACCAGTAAGGCTCGGGTTCAATGCCGGACGGATACAATGAATGAATTTTAAGTATATTTTCAATCCATGTTTTTCTTTTAAGGACCCTCTCGATATGATGCCGACTTGAAATTAGTGCTATCGATATGCTTGCAGTATGCAAGCAACATTTTACTTGATTACAATATTACATTACATTATTATTATTATTTACAATATTTCTGCTTGATTTTTCACTCATAGTTAGAGAATTTTTATTGTGCTGCATAGTAAGTATGTCCAGGAAGACCCGGGTTCGATGCAGGATCAATAAATTGCAGCAAATTTTAAGAATATTTGTAATCCTTTTTTTATTTTGAGTATCCTCTCGATATGATGCCACTTGATGAGTGTTATCGATATACTTGCAGTGTGCAAGTAACATTTTGCTCGTAACATATAGACGTTTCTCCGGATATACCTATATAAACACTCATTCATAGGGGTTTAAAATTCTAACCAAGTTCCTTATGTGTCACAGACTTGAAATGTTTACGAAAAGGGGCGGACATTACAAATGGTGGCAGCGGAGGGATACTTTCAGCCAGGCACTGTGAGGCCCCTTAAGGATCACCTCATGGGCGTCGAGTAAAATGAGGAATAATTGACTTCAAATCCTTTCCTTTGTTCGCGGCATGTATAAATGGTTGTTGGATCTAAAAATTTTAAGTAGAAATTTCTCTCGCGTTCAAGTGTCCATTTGAATTAAAAAGAAATCTTCCTTTTTTGTATCATATCTTAATTTTCGTGGATTCAAAGTAGGAAATTTTTTTTCAGAGCGAAAAGTTGAATTTTTTTGGTAACTGTGCTGCTACGTTCGGTTGATTATTAATTTAAATAAAAAAATTGAACTTTAATTGTTTAGTTTTGCTGATAAGATGGAAACTTGAAACTCGGCATGTGGATAGAGATCATAGATATTTTATGTATGCTGATGAAAGTTCTGATGAGGGTCCTTGGTTTGATCCCAGTGAGTTATTTTCATTCCTCAATTTATTTTTTACGGAGGTAATGGAAACCAATTTTCAGAACTTCCCGGCATGATATGGACTTGAAACTTAACCTGCCGTTACTCGCGCCCTATTTTGTTACGCGGTTACTCGCACGGGGTGTTTCTACACCCCACCGGACTTTTTCATTTATCATGGTTATCTTCGAAAACTTTCTTTATTCTTTTTATCTGTAATCATTTATATATCTTTTTGGATATGATATCTAAGCTTTACATTGATATTACGACTTTTTTATGGACTATTCAATAATAATACTATTCAATAATAATAATATGACTGGTATAACTTATAGATGAAATATCTTTGTAGTAATCAACGTATTCGTTGTAAGCAGACATTTTACAACAATTACAGTGAAAAATTAATCCATTAATGCAATTTAACCCACGATTACTCGCACTCAATTTTGTAACGTGAAGGCTCGCGCGGAGTGTTTTCACACCACACTGGTCTTTCTTTGATACCCTTTTTTATGATGAATTGTACTTTGGATAGCTTAAAAAGCCTTCTAGGTATATCATATAAGTTTAATGACGACATTTATAATTTTAATTTACAAGTAACAGAAAATATTACGCCCGAAAAATGGTATAAGTAATTGTAATATCCGACATGGAAAAGTTTTAGAAACGATATCTTCGCTTGGATAAATGCGTCTGTAGTTATGCAAATACTTAAAGATACTATACAAAGTTATTTTTCCATCTAACGCCATTTAATGCTACCTTGTAGCTGATTTACTGCTTGTTTTGGGAAGCGCCTTCATGAAGCTGAAAAGGAAAGGAAAATATTTCGAGTGGGCTTGAAAGAGTATGCAATGGAAAATCCTTGGACTTATTTATTAATATTTTTGAAACATTCTTCACAAATTTTAACCAAGTGCTTTGCTCACATACATTTATCGCAGTATTTGCAATGCAGTTCAGTTTTTATGTCCTTATTCCTGGGACATATAACACATTGCCATCTAGCCAACTACCTCCTTTTATAATCTTCTCTAGAGGCTCTGATGTCCATGGCTCTCCAAATTTTTCTGCTTTTCTTTTAAATTCCTTTGGCAATTATTTTTGCAAGGCCCTTTTTATTATAAAGGGTTTTGTAGCGATTTCTCATAGGAACATCCTCCTATTTATCCTTTTGTCCAATTATAAATTGTTGTTACCTCAGGCTTCTGTTTCTTGCCCGTGGGCGCATCAATGCTGTTTTTTTTGTGCATACTTGAAATAATCAACACATTCCTTTTCTTTTATGGGACATACCAGCGTCATGTTTTTCCTGAAGAGAAACACGCTGCTTTACTTCTCTCTTTTTTACTTCTACAATTTGTGGAGGAAGTTCCTTTTTATTCTTACGTATGGTCCCGTCTAGCGTCAACTTTTCCTGGAGTAAATCCTCTAAAAGCGGCACGCTTGGAATCCAATCGCAGTCGGCAGTCACATTCCTCCCTGTCCCCACAATCGGACCGACAATCCGTTTTACGACGTCCTTGGGACTATTGCTGTGTTTTTAAGGAGCATCTGGTTGAACCCCAACATAAACTTATAAGTTTTTGGTATAATATACTCCAGCATCCACAAGAGCGAAAATCTTTATCCCATACTTGGCCGGTCTGTTGGGTAGATATTGACGGAAAGAACATCTGCCTCAAAAAGGAATCAATTGTTCATCCACAGTGACCAAAGAATGTTATAATTGAGATATGAGAAATTCTTACTTACTAATTAGTTACCAGGAGCTTAGAGGAGGAGATGGATAACCTTACGAAGAAACACTTTCCCAATTGCATAGAAGAGAGCACAGGAGAATAGTAAAGTCATTCCATCCTTTATGTTGCTTTACTTCACTGAGTAAAGTTATCGCACAAACTTGAACACTAACTAGCTAACGTCGACTGTATGAGGCACCACAAAATAGAATGAGAGACCAAATCTTTCCACTCGACTTTCGGTAACCCAACAAGGACTGTCCCTGTTTCTTCTTCGACGCAATCAATCGACAATTATTTTAGCCATGTGACCAAAGAAACAAATCCTTATTGTTGTGCCTCGGAAAAGTAAGTCGGTACGTATCCTCAGAATAAACAGTAGGGGGCAATAAACAAGGCGGGAAAGAAAGAGGCTTGGTCTTCCTTTGCGCTGAGGGCGACACTCCATTGCCACAGGGGACAACGGTGTTCTTCCCATAATATTTCATTTATTCAGAATAACAAATACAATAAATAAATTCCTTATGTTTTAATTCCTAATTGATATTATCTAAAATTTTTTAACTGGCCTGAGAACTGAAATCTCGCCTTGGGAAGCTTCGCGGAGCTCAATAGTGAGAGGTATTATTAGAGATTACAAGTGAGATAAAATTACATCAGTGTACTTACCAATAACATTCATGAATTATAACATTTACTTAGTTATCATTGATCATGGAAAATACGAATAAAAACATAAAGCTTCTTATAATAATCCGTAAAAAAATAAATAAAACATGAACTTCGGAAAATTAACCAAAAAATGGAAGTATTATCAAATGTAAAGCATCATATTTCTGCAAAAAATGGCAAGAAAATCACAATTTTTGCAGAAAAGGTTGGAAACATAATAAAATGAAGCTACTGAGAAGAAGGGGTCAATAAACCTAAGCGTTAAAAGATAGAAGCCGATTGAAAACGGCTGGGGTGTAGAAACACCAAGCACGAGTAACAGCAGGTTTTTTGGGAAAGGATTTCAATTGTTTCCAAAGAGTCTATTTTTCTTCACTCTGGGACTCAGTGGAGCAATTTTCCCTTGAAGGAGCTGTTGTGGCCCTATAGGTGTCCTTCAAAGGACATGCCAGGGGTTCCTAACCAGAAGCAACGTTGATGCTGCACAGTCTTCATTTTCAGAGATCGGCAGCTCTGACCGCAGTATAATGCAGAACAATCGACACAATCCAGATAGTCCCCCTCCCAAGAGCATTGATTCATCCTTGGTATCTTCCATAGGTGGTAGTGACCCTGCGAGGTTTTTGGGGGTTGGAGGCCTCTGTAAGAAATATTTCCTAGAAAAGGCTATTCAACCCAATTATGAGGTCCACGGGTGTTAGGGAAGAAAAGATCGTCTTTAAGGCAAGTCTTATATTCTTCTTTCTTAGGATGATTTCTACCAGTTCCTCTTGGTATCCATTGTTCATTGGTATCTCCATGATGATTTTCCATTCCTCTTGGTATTCTTCAGTGGAGAGGGGAAAGTTGATGATCCAATGGGCCATTGAATGTAATGCAGCGTATTAATGGATGCTGGAAGGGGAGGAGTTTGGTATTACCTGATCCGTATGATTTGCTTTCCAAAATATTTTTAACTTAGTCTATTGTTCCTAAGAGAAATAAAGAGATCCAAGAAGTTGAGGGTCTATTCCTGGATATTTGGAATTAAAAAGCTGATCAATTCAAATTTTTTACATCAGTTTAGTTAGCGATCCATAAAATGTCATAGACGTAACTTCTTCAGAAGAAGATTTGCTTGATCAGAAGAATCCTCTGATCTGTTAAGGAAAATATTTTCTTTTCGAAACTATCCATAAACAGTTCAGAAAGGAGGGGAGAACCCATGGGCAAGCCATCCTTCTGTTGAAACAAATCCTTACCAACTGAAACATTTTGTCTAACACAGAGAGATGTTATAAATCCTTTTTCCAATTCAGGATTTTGAAACTAGTCTCTCAATAGTTCACATTTTTATAGAATCAGCGATTGGGAGGAAAAAGGTTGGTGACATCAAAGTTAATCAAGATGACGTCGTCAGAGTTGGTTAAGCTTGATAGCGATTCAGCTTAATTTTGGATGCCATAAATGGGTTTGAAGTTACTTAAGAAGTGAATCACAGCATTTAGCTTCATGCATAATTTATGAGTGGGGAGTGATCGCTAGGCCTAATTGGGACGCTTTCCTTATGTAATTTGGAGAAAAGAGAAAAGGGGCCAATGGGTTAATTTCCTTCCAGTGCCATTTGTCTTTGGGATCAAATAGAAGTTTTACGGATGCTATTGCTTCATGTATTGCTTTTTGATAAACAGTGGTAAGATCCTTTTCAAGTTTTGTCATGTTATTGTCATTACTACAATCTAGGCATTTGGAAACATATAACTTGTGTTAGATTCGAGCAAATATGGTATTTTAACAGCAGATGTACTTCAACGATCTAACAGAAATCTAATTTTAAATAGTTTGAAAACTACCAATATTTGAATGCAAATAATACAGTCAGTCATCGACTTACAACCATGATCTGTTCTGACAGACTGGTTGTAAGTCAGATATTCACAGACTTTAATATATTTCGATAGAAAACTTTCTGTGCGCACCACCTTGTTCCAAAATGGAGGCTGCTCAATTAAAAAAAATGCTTTTAACTTCTTTAGATTCTTCAAGAAAAAAAAGAAGCTATTTACAATCTTCATGTTTTTTATTCTTGCAGCTTTCCTTAAAATTATTTTTATACCTTTTCATCATCTTTAGCATATCGTTTACATAAATAATTACATAATAAACATGTGGTACACAGCTAAGAAGCACCAATTCACACCCCTTCCAGAGGTCATAAGTCAACAACTGACTGTAAGATCAAGTTCAACTGTAGCCCTAAATAATACATTATCTAGAATTCAATCTGATCACAGCATTCATGATGTACAATAAATAGCACATGAAAACTAATGATTAAGTGTTCCAAAATGGCTCAACTTATCCAAAGAATGCCCACCTCACAAGTGGGGTTCCATCTATGACACAAATTTTCTCTTTCAATTCCCAGAGTTGACTCTAATAGTAAGAATTCTCTTTAAATAAGGTTTCATTTAAGTTTAATCCAGTAAATAGAATAGTTCTGTATTAATTCAGACTAAGATTCAGTTTACGCAGGGAAACTCACCTCATCACGGAACACCTTTGCTCTCTCTTTACATCCTGGAATATTCTCAACAAATTTAACAACCTCCTCTCGCGTCCAACGACTAGCCTCTCTACCAGGATCACCATTGATATATGGATAGAGTAAACGTGAGTGCCGGTCCCAGCACAAAGGAGTAAGTCTGTCTGGGTTTGGCAAGTAACCAGGAGAAAACACAGAGCGGTGGACATCCCTCCTAACATCTCTTGCCTCTGCAGCTGCTGGTCCATCATGACGAGTCACAGCACGAGACCCTCTTCCAATGCCTCGTCCATATCCTGGAAGATGTGCAGGGCCTAACCTCAGTGGGGGAGGAGGGGGAAGGCCTTGTCTTGGGTTCTGTATAATAACTCTCCTGGATAAAATAAAGGGGTTTAAATGTAATTGTAGCGAGTATTTAAAGAATTACCATCTACAATCATGTATAAATCGACCTAAAAATACAGGTTTGAACATGCAAAACCTAGAAATATTCCATATTTCAATCATTAACACCTTTCAAAAAATTCTCTTACAAACAAAGATACCAAACTGAGGTTATAAACAATTTTCAGCTCATATTGAAAATGGGTTATGCTAAACAGAATAATAATAGAAAAATGAATAATATTTATTTTTCTTTCTATCTAGAACTAATGAGAGAAACAAGTAACTTTTGATTTTATTGTCAGCTGAGTTTACTTCTATTGTACATCATTATTTATCTTCTATTGTATGTTGATTGAATATTTTGACTCTGAGATCCAGATAAAATATATATTTAAGTTACTTTTTAACCATCAAAGATTTTTCACAGCTCCATAATATGATAAACTCGATAGAGGAAGCCTTTACTATGTGGAACTCCATTTTACAGGTAAAATAAAATAACTATGGAAAAATCCCACTGATGTACATTTATTAAGACGACCGATTTTGAACAAATTAGTTCATCATCAGGCAAAACTTACTGCTGTCAACCATTGGTCTCCTTCCTCCCCCAATACACCTACTTAACCTTTTTGACAAGTTGCCCATAACTAAGTTCCAATTTGACCAAGGTCCCACTTCCTTCTTTTTGGCCCCTGTTGTTTATATAAGGCCCTGCTTGCTTGTAAGTTTTGCCTCATGATGAACTAATTTGTTCAAAATCGGTCGTCTTAATAAATGTACCTCAGTGGGATTTTTACATAGTTATTTTATTTTACCTGTGAATATGATAAGCATTATGGAGTTTCAAAAACCATCATCTAAACAACAAATACCACTTTTGAGGTTGAGTTTCTTTGCTTCATCATTGTTCCCAATTGAGAATGAATATATTTTATAATCAAAGAAACAAGAACAAATTAAAAACCTCAAAAATTATTTAACTTCCATAGTAAATAGATGAGGAATATTGTACAGGTATATTATTTCATCAAATAAGAAATCTTATTTTCACTACAGTAATTAAGTTAACAGACTTCTTGCCTCCCTAGAAACAAAATTAATTTGTAGATGATATATAGGGTTTTCCAAAATTTAGGTTGTAATTACATACTAAAATTAAAGAAATAGAAACAATAAAGAAGAAGATATAATAAAGAAAATAATAAAATGGTTCTCAGAACTAGGGTTCTCAACAAATAGCTTTTGGGACTCTCTTTGGTTATCAATTATATTTAAATTACCATCATTCTCACAATCCTTAATTTTGCCATACATTGTGAAAGAATAATAGAATGCCAACATTTGGTCTGGAAACTTGAGCAGTGGAGGAGGAGTAGCTTTTGATTATGAAATAAAAAGATCTGAAAAGCTAAAATTTGTCATGCCATGTTACAATTACTGGAAGCTTAAATGAATAAAAATAAACGCTTATGTCCCAAACATTGCTCCCCATATTAGTAGCCCCAAAATTATTTTCTTTGAGGCTCAACGAATATATTCATTCAATACACTTCTTTCATCAGATAGTGAGTGAACTTTTTAATTGTGTTGCACCTCAGAAAACCTTCATAACATGTTTAGTGATGAAAACATTCCATTAATATCTGTAGAAATTAGAATGTTTTGATCCTGGGTTAAGTTAAAGCTCAACTAAATATTCTCACAATTGGAAGTAAATCTATTTCCTTACCTATATTAAATCAATTAAAAACAAAACTTGCCAGTTTAACCTTTTACTTAAGATATTTTTAACATGAAAATTTATACTTAAAAAAATAGCTTTCATTAAGTATTCAGACACTGATAGTTATCTAAGGTAATGTAAATAAATACTCACGGTTTTGCAGGTCTACTTTCAGGAGCTCCTTCCCACTCACAGCTTGCAGGCGGGGATTCAGATCGTTTTATCTTTGGAGGAGGTGGTTTGCTAAAAAAAAATGCCATCAATTTAAATCGAGATTGCCTATAAAAACCTCCTGAATAACTGACTAGTGTTTATAATTCTAGTCCAGGGCATAATGTAGCTGTCTAAGAATATATTCAACTTAATCCTTACATAAAAAATCTGATGTGGCCAACACATGACTTTCTCCGTATTTATTGAAAACGGAAGCCTATGCCGGTAACATATAAATAACTCCAAAAGAATGAGTGTTACAGAAAAATGTTTTATACAACATTTGTAGTAAAAAACATTATCTATAACTTTTGTAAATAATTGTATATACCTTAATTGCATTTTGACAGAGATATCTATGAAAAACTTCCATTTCTGAGTAAACAACAACTTCTGGTTAACCATTATTCAAGAATAACTCCTAAACAATCTGTGTTACCAAAAAATGTTTCATACAAAAGTTGTAGTTAAGTACATGATCTACAACTTTGGTTCATAATTATATATACCTATCTTGCATTCTTACAGAGATATTTAAGAAACGAAATTTTGTTCTGGATAAACCGCAACTTCCGGTTAATCAATATTCACCAAAAACTAATCAACTCTTGTCATTGTTAGGAAAATTCTTTATATGAATTTTTAAAATGATCGGATAATTACTTTTTAAGATAGAGCGCCCACAAACTTTTTAACCACAGACAGACACACACACAGAGACAGACATGTTCGGGAAAATAGCAAAAACGTGCTCTATGGGCCCCAAAACATCTATTTCTGTCGAAATCTGGAGGTCGAATTTTTTTGCGAATACAATACTTTCTCTATACTATGTATAGGGAGAAAGTAAAAATCTGATGTGGCAAGCACATGACTTTCTCCATATATAAGATGTAAATATATATATATATACTGCAAGCACATCGATAACTCTAATTTTAAGTCAGCATCATATAGAGTGAGTCCTCAAAAGAAATAAAAAGTAGTTTGGAAATATTCTTAATATTCGCTGCAATTTATTGTCCGGCATCGAACCCGGGTCTTCCCGGTGATACTTACTATGCAGCACAATATAAGTTCACCATCTCTAACTATCTGTGAAAATTCAAGCAGAAATATTAGCTGCAACTGCCTCAAACGACGTCTTACTTTTCCCTTATATTCCTTATGAGAGAAATGTTAATGTGCTCTGGCATCGAGCCCAGGAATAGTACGGTCTTATAAAAATTTTTTTCTTAAACCACTTCTTTCCATACATCTTCCAGCCTAGAACAAACTTCCTATCATTTCGATAAGTGCATCAAAAAAATAATGAAATATAAACCCAATGTATTTTAAACGGGAGACATTTTTAAAGCCCGGCATCGAACATGGGTCTTTCTGGTCATGTTTCCTATGCAACATAATAGAAGATCACCATCTCTAACTATGTGTGAAAATTCAAGCAGAAATATTGGCTGCAACTGCCTCAAACGACGTTCTACTCTTCCCATATATTCCTTATGAGAGAAATGTTAATGCGCTCTGGCATTGAACCCAGGAATAGTGAGGTCTTATCTATTTTTTTTCTAGCCAAGCAAGAACTTCCTATCATTTCGATAAGTGCATCAAAAAAATTAATGAAAAACCATCCCCATGTATTTTAAATACCGGATTTTTGCATTGTCCTAGCATCGAACCAAGGATGTTCTCATTAAAGGTCATTAAAGTTTTCAATAGTTCACGACCATATCTGTTAGCTCCTTGAATTTTGATTCTCTAACTATCCTGGAAGTATTATTTAAAAAATGTTGAAAATCCCCACCATGTATTCATAGAAAAAATTGCAACTTTGGGGCCTTCTGGAATCAAACCCATGACACCGAGTTCAAAGTCGGCTTTTTTCTGGAGGTTACACGTCATGGCATAACGTGGTAAAAATTTCAAGTCGGTGGCACTTATGGAACATGGTTAGAATTTTGATCCCCAGTGTATATATATCTATTACGAGTAAAATGTAGCTTGCATACTGCAAGCAGATCGACAACACTAATTTCATGTAGGCATCATATCGGGACGGCCCTCAAAAGAAAAAAAAGGGATTGAAAATATTCTTAATATTCGCTTCAAATTAACCGTCTGGCATCGAACCAAGGCCTTCCTGGTAAACCTACTATGCAGCACAACAGAAAATCACCATCTCTTACTATGTGTAAAAATTCAAGGAGAAATATTGGCTCCAACTGCCTCAAACGACGTCCTACTTTTCAATAATGTAAATGGCTCTCTGGATTCGAACCAAGGACGATCTAGGAAATCTAAAACATGTTTTTGAAATGTATCTATGTTCTCTATCTATATGCCTAATTTCATGTTTTAATATTATTGGGAAGGGGTTTAAATTAATTCTTAAAAAAGGGATAATTTACTGATTGTAGAGACGCCTGGTGTCGAACCCAGGACATATTAGCAGCTGTGACTGCACAGTATGACTTATAAGGACTTCATCTCATTTCCTACAAAGTTTAAAGTCGATATCATGCCGGGAAGTACCTAAAACTATTTTCTTTTATCTCCATAAGAAATGCATTGAGGAATGTAAATGGCTCTCTGGGATCGAACCAAGGACCATCAGCGAATGTGTAAAATTTGATTATGAAATATATTTATGATATCTAAACCCATGCCGAATTTCAAGTTTGCATACCATCGGGAAGGGGTCCAAAAAAAATCTTAAAAATCGCCACAATGCATTTTAAACGGCCGATTTTTACCTCGACCTAGCATCGAACCCAGGATATTTTCAGTAAAATTCATTTATGTTTTCGATAGATCATGACCATATATAAGGGCTTCTTGAGTTTTGATTCTCTACCTATCCGGGAAGTATTTTTTAAAAATTCCCGAAAATCAAAGCAATGCATTTAAACGGGAAAAATCGGGACTTTGGGGCCCTCTGGAATCGAACCTATGACACTGAGGTTCAAAATCGCAATTTTTCTGGCGGTTACACGTTATGGCCAATACGCCGAAAAAATTTCAAGTAAATCACGCTTGTGGTTTAGGCTGTGAATTAGTATCCTATCTATCTATCTATCTAGGTATATACATGAATGAATCCGGAGAAGTATCTATATATAATAGATATATAGACGCTTCTCCGGATATACCTATATATATACGAGTAAAATGTAGCTTGTAGCAAAATCCCACGGACTCATCTATCAGCCCCATTTGTTTAAACATTTACTCCTCCATCTCCATGAGTCACATAGCATTCGTTAACACTTAATTAGTATCTTTGATGCTTACTCATCTCTGTTCACAAAAATCATAGTGGAACTGCTATATTTAGTATTTTTTCGGCTCAATAACGTTTGCTGTTTTCTCTTCAACTACAACCGATCTTGGGTTTTGAAGAAAAGACCATATCTGTGCTGTTCTCTGATGTCCTTCGATTTCTCTGATCTCCTTGAGTATATTAGCCTTCCTGAACACGACTCTGATGCTTACTCATTCCTATTCACTAAAATCACAATGAAAATCCTTGCATTTTTGGGCCTTGTTTGCTAAAAAGATAAAGATGCTTGGAAGGTAAGAAGATGGAATTATATTGCAAAAATGTAAGTCATCTGTAAAAAAATGGAAGAAAATAATTTCCTAAGTGGAACATCTAGAGATCTGTATGGTATACACATGTATGGTGTGGTTGCCTAAAACCACTTTTAAGTTGCTAAAATTTTATAACCAAAAATCCATTGAGTTGAATGGTCAGGTACATATTTTTAAACAAGTAAGGTGCCCAAAAAGTTTCAAGCGAATCCATTTCTCAAAAACCTGGCATTTCGCTTGTAAGATGAAATAGTGAGGGAAAATAAGTCATTAAAAGTGTTACCAGTTGTAAAGAAGGACTACTGTGTGCGCAGTGAAAGAAGTAAAACAGGGAATTGTAGAAGAAGTCGTACAATATGTTCCAAGTGCAAGAAGGGCCTTAACAGTAAAATGCCAGAAACATGAAACTGTATTTAGGTTAACAAATAATTGAAATAACTAAAATTGGAAGAAAATAATGATGACTATAAATGATTTGATAAAATTTTCTTAATCAGAATGTAAAAGTTCATTTTAATTAATATGCTTTTTGTAATTTAAAAGTATTTTCCTCAATTAAAATGCCTCGGCATTCTTTGCATACACCATGTAATCGAGGCTGGCACTATATACAACTTCTATGCAAATTCCCTGTAAAGATGCTTTGATATAAACAATAAATTCGGATAATTTTTACTGAAAAAAATGTTTTTTGAACTTTCAAAGATAAAAACAATAATGTGCTTGCTTGTACAGTTTTGTATTTAAACATTTCCCCTAACATAACTTCCAAAATATTATTTAAATTTTGAACTTCTAAATCAGGTTGCCTCCGTAACTTTCCAGTCCACATTTATGTAGGGGAGACCGGGGCTGGTTGGCTGAGTTTTGTTTTCGGAATTTCTGTACTCATTTTGGTTTGGCTTTTTGAAAAACGGTTTGCTCTGTCATTAAGATTCAACCCTTGAGCATATATGTGAATTTTTTCATCTATGAAAAAAAATCAGGGAAAAAGTTATTAACAATCAAATGCGGCACCGTAATTCGGCCAACCAACCCCAGGGCCAGGGTAGGTTGGCCGAATTTTGTAAAATAAGAGAAAGATATTAAATGCATCAATGGAAAATATTTATTAGTGTATAAAAGTTAGTGTGCATAGTTTTTTAATATTTAGGTACGTAAAAAAAATCAGCTCTTTTTTTAGTCTTTTTAACACATTTAGACTTATTGTTAGTTTCGGCAGCTTTAGTGAAGTTTTTCATAGCTCTCGTGGCTTTCTTTTCCTCTGCCAACGTACGCTTACGTTTGCTTTCATTTTTCTCATTCTCCAATGCTGCTTTAATTGGGTAACCGGTCAAAATCTCGGTCGATCGGGGATTACGATCTTGACGCTTCTTCGAATCAGTTCGTGCACTTGCCTTAGGGAGAGGTCTGACGTCTTCAGGGAGGCTTACATCTGCAGCAGATTCTATGCTGATGGACGAGTTTTGTTCAGGGTTGGGTCGATCTGTGACAAATCCTGCCAGGAACTCGTCAGGAGGAAAAATTTCAGGATTGAAATGGCACACGCCAAAGACTCTGAAACCAGCTCAAATATTGTTCGGTGTGCAGGCGATTTGAAATGCACTGGCTACGATTCCCGGAATGTTGTATATAGTCATTGTTTTGCCAGGGTTGTTCGTCATACACGCATCAGAGTAGTATTTACGAATTTTTTAAATGGACCTAGATTTTTTACTTTACAGCTGTAGATGTTGGTCACCCTGCTTTCTTATAGTTTGTAAACTAATTCGGGATTCCAAAGAGTTTCAACGAATTACATAAAACAAATCTGTGCTCAAAATATCTCTTTAGATATTTATACTGCAAACGCATAACTCTCTGTTTAGCACTAGGAATACCGCACTTGTCACCTCTCTTAGAAATAACAAATGGAGTCATTTTGACTCCTACCTTATTATTGTTCATATTTGCAGTTTATCTCTGCTTTTATCGGTACATTGCTTTATTTAATCAGTTTTTTTATTATTGTAATTCTTAAAACATGGTATTTATAAAAAAAGACATTTTTTATTATTGTTAATTTTATAATTTATACCCGCTAAGTCTGGAGTATTTTCAAACGAGTGGATAGGCCATCGCCGAGTATATGTTCTTGCTTTCCGTCAGATGGCATAGCAATCTTGGCGTAACGTGACTGACTTTTATCAACAATTCGGACCTTCTACCACTTATTCCGAAAATATGAGTTTCATTGGTCTAGTTTGAGTAAGAAAAATATCGCAGAGTATAAAAATCTGCAGATTTGGGTCATCGGTCCGCGTTTTGTTTAATTAATTAAAATTTAAACAAATTATGAGGTAAAGCATCTTATCAGCACTTGCACAATAGTCACATTATGAAGTTTTGCAAAATTCACATCTTTGCGACTAATAAAAGTATTTAATTACGAATTTTAAAAGTAGACGGTCAGAATGACCGCCGCCGTCCTTCTAGGTAGAGCGAAACTCCCGTCCTCCTAGTGTTAAAATCCAGTACAAATGATTTGATGAGCATATTTTCATAAGAGGAAGGCCACTGAGGCAATTGCACAACCTTAAGTTTGTGTCCAGTTCCTTTTTACTTAAGAAGGTAATTTTCTTGACTGCTCTTTTATTGTGCTCTGTATTGTATTCTCTGAAGGAGGAGAAACATACTAAGCATACCCCTGGGACTTAAGGAGGCTCCCATCAAAAGAGTAAGTATGAGGAATAACTGTGCAGTCAATTACTGAAGCTCAATTCCAAGATATTTCAAAGAATCATTCAAGTCTGATTTCACTTTTTCCATTTTCAATTTCCTTTTTTGTAAAATCTCAGCTTGGATTTTAACTATAAATCCACTATCATATTTGATTATTAAGTGTACAGAAGAAACATACCAATAAAATTTATTATTTTATCTAAGACCATTGAAATAGAAATAAAAATTAAATAAATAATAATGTCATGATACATAATGTTTGAAAATACTCTCATGGTAACAATGTTTTTCAGAAATAGGCATTTCCAAATATCAATTAAAGTTGAAGCTGACATACCATAAATACAATTGGGAAATTTTGTTGAATAGTGGATACAAACAGATCATCACCGAGCAAAAAGTGGCCACAAAATCATACCTGCAGTCTATGTAGATCACTGACCTTTCTTCTTCTTCCTCTTCTTCATCATCTTCGCTTTCTCCCTCGCCTTCCTCATCTTCCCTCTCATCTCCAGCCTCCTCTTCTTCTTCACCTGAATGGCGTATTCTCAACACAGAAGGATCCAGACGATCAGGTAAAGGGGGTAGAACCTTGATAAATTAAGTCAATTTTTATTTTCATCTTTTTCAGATTATTACTAGTATAGTGCATACACTAGAAGTCATTTTAACAACTACAGCATAAAACGAGAGTTGCACTGTGGCAAGTGATTTTTTTGGCCGTTGTCCATCTCACTGCAAAAAGAATAGGGAATTTCGTCCATTATAACAAGTGGTTATTTCTGAGATATCAGTATAATGAATGCCATGTTTCTATAATTGTCTTGCAGGAGGCATATCTTGGAATCGTCAATTGAGGTGAGAGACAAAGTCTGACAAGTAAACAGTAATCTGAAATGTATTATCTCTACAAAGAACAGAAAAATATTAAATGCAGAAATTATCGTCACCTAATACATGCATTTGTTTTCCACAACTTGACCCATCCAACCTTGGCAAAAATACTTCAGGAAGCTTTGATTAGAGACTTCTCACGAGTTTCATTCTCCCCTTTGTCCCTCTGTACATCTTATCACCTCATCTTTTGTTTATTTTTGGTGACGATCCCTCTAGTCAACTCCGGAATTTTTTATTGAGTTCCCATCATATTAGCATCCACCCATGAGATTTGTTTTCATGTGATGTTTAGCACCAAATCATCCAGAATGGGTAGGAATATAGGAGATAAAAGCAGTGCTGATTCCCAGGGTAAACTCCCTCGCACCACAGTCATTACTTATGATGTGTGTGAATGAAAAATATCTTGAGAAAGTAATTTGATATAAATTAGGATTATCTAATGACACACCATTACTTTTCGACAATTATTCGGCAATAATTTTCCATATTTTCTATTAGAGAACGCAGTTTCTTTATGATGTATGAATCAATGAAATAATACTGTATTTACTCAAAAATAATGAACCATCGAATGTAATAGGCACCCCCAAATTCGAGCATAGGACATTGAGAAGGCATTTGCCTGCAAATGTAGGGTGCACCTTAACACATTGAATGCAGACAAACGATGATCGTCGTCCGTTGGGCGCTATCCGTGGATGGCTGACAATGATCATCAGTCATACACATTACGCTATATATAGTTGGGTTTGCTTTTTGAAGGCTGTTTTCGAACTGCGCCACCCCGTAGCACTTCCGTTATCCTTTTCAGTTGCTGGTAAGGCTCTTCTGCATAAATATCTCTGGTAGTTTCGCTGTGCGACCAATTTTTTTTGGTGAATTATTTTCTACTGGTAAGCACATTTTTTCATGTTCCTTTACTTCTTTTGAATGAATTTGAATTTTTGAAATAGAATCAAATTTTATATGTTCGCTGATGGTCCTTGGTTCGATCCCAGAGGGCAATATACAGTTCTCAATGCATTTCTTATGGAGATAATGGAAACAAATTTTAGGTGCTTGCCGGCATGATGACTTCAAAATTTGCATGAAATAAGATCAAATCTTAACAGGTAATACCGTGCATTCACAGTTTCCAATATGTCTTGGGTTCGACACCAGGTGTCTCTACAATCAGTTACTGATCCAATTTTCAATAATTATTTTGAACCCGTTCCCTTTAATTTAAAAACTTGAAATTCGGTAGATAGATAGAAATCAAAGATAAAATTTGAAAAAAAGTTTTAGATTTCAATAATCGTCCTTGGTTCGAATCCAGTGAGCCATTTACATTTGTGAAAAATAGAACGTCGATTGAGGCAGTTGCCGTCAATATTTCTCCTTGAATTTTCACACATAGTTAGAGATGGTGATCTTCTGTTATGCTGCATAGTAAGTTCACCAGGAAGACCCGGGTTCGATGCCAGACGATGAAATTGTCGCATTTTATGAATATTTTCAATCCTTTTTTTTTCTTTTGTGGACCGTCCCGATATAATGCCGATATGAAATTAGTATTGCCGATCTGCTTGCAGTATGCAAGCTAAATTTTACTTGTCTATTATATATAGACGCTTCTCCGGATTCATTCATGGATATACCTATATAGATAGATAGATAGATAGGATACTAATTCACAGCCTAAACCACAAGCGTCATTGACTTGAAGTTTTTACGACGTATTGGCCATAACGTGTAACCGCCAGAAAAATTGCGATTTTGATCCTCAGGGTCATGGGTTCGATTCCAGAGGGCCCCAAAGTCGCGATTTTCTCCATGAGAATACATGGCGGGGATTTTCGAAATTTTTTTTGAGGTACTTCCCGGAGAGAGAAAGAGTTGAAACTCGAGGGATCGCTAGAAGCCGTGCGTATCCAACGAAAATGAGAAAAACATCTTAGAATATAGTCCATGGTTCGATGCTAGGTCGGGGCAAAAATCGGCCGTTTAAAATGCATTGCGGCGATTTTGAAAATTTTTTTTGGATCCTTTCCCGATAACATGGATATTCGAAACTCGGCACATGGATAGATATCATGAATATACTTCATAATCAAATTTTACATGTTCGCTGATTGTCCTTGGTTCGATCCCAGAGGGCCATTTGCACTTCTCAATGCATTTCTTACGGAGATAACGGAAACAAAATTTAGGTAATTTCTGGCATGCTATCAACTTCAAACTTTGCATGATACAAGAGCAAGACTTTACAAATCAAGCTGTGCATTCACAGCTTACAATTCCTCCTGGGTTCGACACCAGGTGTCTCTGAAATCAGAAGTTGACCCGATTTTTAGGAATTATTTTGAAACCTTTCCTAATAAAATAGAAACTTGAAATTCGGCATATAGATAAAGATCATAAATAACTTTCAGAAACATATTTTAGATTTCCAAGATCGTCCTTGGTTCGAGTCCCAAGAGGCATTAACATTCGTGAAAATTAGAACGTTTTTTGAGGCAGTTATAGCCAATATTTCTGCTTGAATTTTCACACATAGTTAGAGATGGTGATCTTCTATTGTGTTTCATAGTAGGTTTACCAGTAAGACCCGGGTTCGATGCCAGACGATGAAATTTCAGCGAATTTTAAGAAAAAATTAAATCCTTTTTTTTTCTTTTGAGGACCGTCCCGATATGATGCCGATATGAAATTAGTATTGCCGATCTGCTTGCAGTATGCAAGCTACATTTTACTCGTATATATAAATAGATACACTGGGGATCAAAAGTCTAACCATGTTCCACAAGTGCGACAGACTTGAAATTTTTACGACGTATTGGTCATAACGTGTAACCTCCAGGAAAAAGCCGACTTTGAACCTCGGTGTCAAGGGTTCGATTCCAGAAGGCCCCAAAGTCCCTATTTTCCCCATAAGATTACATTGTGAGGATTTTGGAAAATTTTTTTGGGCAGTTTCCGGCAAAGTAGAGAGTTGAAATTCAAGGGGTTGCTAGAAACCGTGCATATCCAACGAAAATCAAAAAGACATCTTCGAATATTGTCCATGGTTAGATGCTAGGTGGGGGCAAAAATTGGCCGTTTAAAATGCATTTTGGCGATTTTCAAGATATTTTTTGGACCCCTTTCCCGATCACATAGAAACTTGAAATTCGGCATGGGGTTAGAGATCATAAATATATTTCATAATTAAATTTTACATATTCGCTGATGGTCCTTGGTTCGATCCCAGAGGGCCATTTACATTCCTCAATGCATTTCTTACGGAGATAACGGAAACAAATTTTAGGTACTTCCCGGCACGATATCGACTTCAAACATTGCATTAAGAAAGATCGTCCATAAAAATCAAACTGTGCATTCACAGCTATCAATGTGTCCTGGGTTCGACACCAGGCGTCTCTACAATCAGTAACTGATCCGATTTTCAATAATTATTTTGAACCCCTTCCTTTTAATATTAAAACTTGAAATTCGGTACATAGATAGAAATAATAGATAAATTTCAAAAAAAAGTTTTAGATTTCCAAGATCGTCCTTGGTTCGAATCCAGGGAGCCTTTGACATTCGTGAAAAGTAGAAAGTCTTTTGAGGCAGTTGTAGCCAATATTTCTGCTTGAATTTTCACACATAGTTAGAGATGGTGATCTTTTCTTGTGCTGCATGGTAAGTTCTCCAGGAAGACCCGGGTTTGAAGCCAGACGATTAAATTGCAGCGAATTTTAAGAATATTTTCAATATTTTTTTTCTTTTAATGACCGTCCAGATATAACGCAGATATGAAATTAGTGTTGTCGATCTGCTTGCAGTATGCAAGCTACATTTTACTCGTTAATTCTATATCTAACAATTCTGTGGTCACTTCCAGTGTTGAAGTTATTCATAACTTCACAGTTAGTTACAGTGTAGGGACTGTTTACCAATATGTAGGCTATTTCATTTGTTGTTCCATTGGGACCTCTCCACGTCCATTTCCTTGTAGGATTTTTCTTTAAGTTTGTATTTGTTCTAAACATATTGGTGCATTGTGGAAACTCTACTAAGCGGTGACCTTGCTCATTTCTCTGGCTCAGTCCGTATTGTCCTGCTACAGTGTCATCATAATTGACTTTATAGTAGTAGACCTCCTTGTCATGTTCAGTGCCAAGAGTTTGGTTGAAGTTTTCAATTTCCTCTTCGCTGCTTTCCGTTGTTGGTGCATAGACTTGGATGACCTGTACTGAGTAACACTCATTGATCTTTAATAAGAGTTTACAAATTATATCTGACACGCCTTCTATTTTTACCACATTATCCTTCCTTCTCCTGTTGATCAAAAATCCAACGCCTCCATTTCTTCCATCCTTGGTATCCCTGTAAAAGAATAAGTGTCCTTCCATCAGAGTAAGTAGTTCCTCAGATTTTCTTCTGACTTTTCTGAGTCCGATGATATCCCATTTTATCTTCTCTGCTTCATTGAGTAGTTCCAGCAGTCGTTCTTCACTCTTCAAGTTGCGGCAGTTGTAGGTTGTGAATTGCAGGGTAGTAATTCTTTTCTTCATGATGGACCTCTTTAATGCCGCCACCACATCCCAGATATCCGAATGGGTGGTGCTTTTACGTCTGGATGAATTTCCATTAAAGAAGCACATCATGGAAATTGTACTTGGGTCATTCCATGCCAATTCAACAAGAAAATCTGCAAAATTGACCCTTGAGGTGACCGATTTTGACTAAATTTGGCAAATCGCTTTGATTTGATAAAAAAAATGAAAACCCTGAACCGTTCTGTGATTTAAGAAATTGTTTCCGAAATATTGCAATGTTTAAAAATTAAAATTTTACGAAAGTGCCTTTGCATTTGAGGCCATATCTCCGGTAATATAGAAGCTAAAATTACACCATATGGCTTAATTTAAATGTCTTGTGTTAGAAAAGATAAATATAGAAAAATTTTATAAAATTTAAACAATTTAATGAAGTTAATAACAATTTTAAATTTTCCAAACGAGTTTTGATGGTATACCCATTCGATTTTCTCATATTTCCTCATGAGGGTCTTTGAAATACAGGGCTTGGCAACACAGTATGGCCATGAGATAAGGTTGGCTCTTATCTGAGGTCCCAGGGAATGCTATACCAGCAATTTCAGGAACTTTTCGTTAAATAGTAAGGTGTTATATTTTGAAAAAGGGCAGTGGCTGTAAGGTAGAAACAGATTCCTCTTTACTCGTTACAAGGAGACCCAACATTTTAAACCTTCATATAATTTTCGGCTCCCTTTAATATTGATGACTACAACCCATATACAACTCACACATTCTGAAGTCAAGAATGCCAATGGTTTTGAAGAGGAAGGTCTTCAACCATTGTATTTTACCTGACCTGACCTATGGAAGTGAAACTTGGGTGTTAAATGCTGCAATAACCCAGAGACTTCAGACAACGCAAAGGAGCATGGAGCGCTGCATGCTGGGAATCACAAGAAGAGACAGGAAACAAAACACTTGGGTGAGAATGATGACTGGAGTTACAGACATCATAGATAAGGTTTGGTGACCGGCACCTGAATTTCCTTTGTGCAATGGTTGGGCAACTCGTAACCTTCGGCCACTCCGAACCTGATGGCTACATAGCGAGCATGCATAACCGGAGATGTTGGAACCGGCCATAAGCGTTAGAAATCGGCTATAGCGAGTATGCATTATAACATGTACTTTTTTGATCTTTGTTTGCTCTCGCTATGACTGACTTCGACTGTACATCAGTTTGTCTTGGTTTCTATTCTGTAAATTGTCAATTGAGTTACTTTTCTTGCACCGAACTGTCAAGTATATTTTCACAAGTGAACAAATCTTGCCATAGATTATGTGACAGCTGAACTACTGGGCCAACAGCAGAAAGCAGTCGGACAGTCTATATGCACATGAAACTCCAGAGAAGTGTCTATACATAATAGACTGATACCACTTATCAGAAATCTTAAAACTTACAAGGCAAATATGAATACATAATAACATAAATGTTAATGTGCTGGCAAACCTTGAAGTAAAAGAGACAACATTAGTCTCTGTGATATAGTAATAATCAGTTAATACAAAAATTATAATTGATTAGAATCTTCCCAGACATGTTCCTGTCACAGAATCAAAATTTCCTCCACACTTTTACCTAACTTTCTATTTAACCTTAATGCAGTAATTAGGTCTCCTCAAAATAATGGAATACATGGTAAATGCAAGAAATTACCTTGGAAGTTAGAGGGCAAGCACTAGGAGACATGTGTCCAGTATAAGGAGCTCCTCTTGAGTTTCCCAAACCCCTACACCCAGGAGTAGGACAGGCTTCTGGCATTCGTGGCCACATGGCTGCCTCCTCAGCAGCTGGAAGGAATCATTCAAAGCAAAGGTATAGTTTAGAAGAATCAAAAACATTGTGAGTTGGGATTTTCCAGGCAATACTAAAATTATACTGATTTTCCACTCAACCATGATGTAACTTAATGTATACCGTATTTCCAGATTTGGTAATAATATAATTATTTACTTACACTAAAATAAGATAGTGGGATCATATCCACTATATCTAATTAGAGTGATACGAATCAAGAAGTGGTTATGTTGAGTCGAGCATCATTTACACTGGAAAAGGTACGATCATGGATGAGGAATATGTCCTCTCAGGTGGCGATGAAACTACTGTTTGACAGAGGACAGATAATTTGTATACCTCCCCCGAATTCGTAGAGTCTCTCGTTTCCCATTCTAGTGACACTAATGATACTGTGCATGCAAGGTCAGTCAGTCTTGCTAATTATGAAAGATGTTCAGCCTTTTTCTCTTCTAACTCTCTAATTTCCAGTTTCTTGCATTTTTTTTACATTTTCTTCATCTTTGTGTTTCTTATTTTCTTCCCTTGCCCTCTTAAGAGATTCCCGATAAAAACTGCTTGCATTTTCATATGCATGAATGAGTCCAGAAGTTATTTCCAATTTTCTGACCCCACCCGCATGCTCTATAGCATCATATATGCCCCTTTGAGCAACCAAGCTTTGCTAGTGTTGGTTCTCGACTAGATATTAGGCATTTATAGAGAACCCACGCTTGATGGTAGCATTTCCATGACTTAAAATTAATATCATTTTTACTTATCCTAAGGAATTATCACAAGATAAATCATATTTATCATTAATAGTGGTCAACCAAAATGTGTCCAATTGAGTCTCATCACGTTTAAACATTTTCAATTCGTTTTGGACACGAGAATCCGCATATAAATCCGTGAATTCATGTTATATCCTATCGGCTTTTATGCCTCTAATTTGGCCATTTTCAACAAGAGACTCTAGAAAAGCTGCAAGTCTTTCGTAGGCCAGAGCTGGCTTAAAAATCAGAGCGGGGTCGAGGCAAGATATTGTTACTTATTTTTGTGGACTCAATGATAAGTGAGACTTGTTTTAAAAGAAACAATAAACTTTATTCCCTAAACTCAATTGAACAAGGTCAAATATCAAATTACAACGTGTAAAAACGATACAACTTTTTGTTCTGTCTTTCTTTCTCAACAATCGCCCCATCGCCAACACAAACTACGTTGAAAACACAAGTCCCCCACTTTCCAGCTTCGTAACAATATATTCTTAGTCAAAGCATACTTCAAAGGTGATCTTTCCAGCAGTTTCTCGAAGACTGTAACTATACATAAGTGTACTTCAGTTTTGAATTTAATTATTTATTCCTCAGTAAGTGACTTAGAGACTTCTTTGAACGCATCTTTAGTTGTAAAGTCTAGCACAAACATTTTAGGTTTGAGAATATTGTCAGTCATTGTCTTAAGTTTCTTTTTGGTTTCTGAAAGTTTTATCTTTGCCAAAGAAGAGGCATTAGATAAAATATCTCGTTTTATGACTCGGCCAATCAAAGAATGCGTTAGTTTATACTATTCCTCGTATAAAAATGGTGTCATAGGTGCATCAGTCTGAAATGTCATCAAAAAGGGTTCTAAATCTGATGCGAGCGAATAGAAAAACGCTAATTTTGCTGCAAATAGTTTGTCACTCACCACGTCCTTAACAACCTTGAGGCTATTTGAATGTGGTGCGGTTTTGTTTTTGAATGGCGAAGGTTGTTTATGTATGAGGTTTTGGAGTTTGAATGCTTGGTTTATACAGGATTATACCAGGATAACGAGTTGGATCAGGATTTTTCAAGGTTTTGCAAAAAAATCAAGCCATTTTCAAGGTTTTTCAAGGTTCTCAAGGCTTCAAGGTCCTGCGGCCACCCTGATTCAGCTGATTATCCAATCCCAAGGAAAAGTGGGGAAAAATATTACAAAAAAATTGTTTTTGCTTTTTATGGAGATTTGCATGTGGAATTTCATCGTTTTGTTTGTTTATTTGTTGTTCCCAAAAGCAGGATTTGAAGGGGAAAATGTTATGGAGGGTGATATGTGTTTAGATTGAGATCTAAACACATATCTTTTCAAGTTCAGTTTGAAGACTTTCTAGGAGAGGGAAACAACGCTTGTTTCAATATTTCCTTTTTCAGTAAATAGGCATAGTGCATCTCCTCCTAGAGTTTCTAACGGTGACTTTGACATCATTGCTGAAATTCCACAGGTGCAACACAAAGATGGACACCCTCAGGGAGAATGGTGCTCCTCTCACTTTAGACCCCAACACAATATATTGCACCCTTTTCCATGAATCTTTATACATTTTTTTATTTTAAACAGGTCACAGCTCAGGTCCTTGGGAAAGTTTCATTCAGGTAGTTTGGGAACATCCATGGGTCTACCCAATGGCCCCAACGGATATCCTGTTTCCATAATGATTCTTATACTTTGGCCATAATATTTGTGTAGCCCATCATTTTTATGTTTAAGGTTTTCAAAAGTGAGATGAACTAGTCCCATACGAATGTTGGGAGATGATTGAGGTTTATTATGAATGCTTTGTAGTAAAATATACTCACATTCCATCAAGAAATTTAAATTAAATTAATACCACACAAGCCACCCTGTGATGTATGGGAGAGGGTGTAAAACACCAATCTACATAAATTATTTTTAAATTAGAGTGCCTTATACTAACCAGAAAAAGAGACCAATATAGGTCATCTGTTTTTGCTATAATCTCACAAAACATTTTTTGCCATCTCATGTTCGCTGAGAGTGAAATATTCTATCAATGCAGAAATTATGATAATTCAGAGAAAAACTATGATAATGTATAATTATTCCATAATATTTATAATTGTACGATGATTTAGTTAAAACTAGCACAAATTGCAAAGTATGCTTAAAGTCGTAAATTTTAATGCCAAATTGAAACTTTAAATTAATATGGGTATACGGAGCAGCCATTAACCTGCTGTTACTCGTGCCCTATTTTGTTACACAGTTACTTGCGCGAATTTTTCATTTATCACGGTTATCTTCAAAACATTCTTGATTATTTTTATCTGTTATCATTTATAGATTTTTTTGGATACGATATCTAAATTTTACGTTGATATTACGACTTTTAAAATTTTTATGAGCTATTCAATAATAATAATTAAAAAACTGTACAATATAACAAAAATTTTACTCGTATACCTTATAGGTGAAATATCTTTGTAGTAATCAACGTATTCATTGTAAGCAGACATTTTACAACTATTAAAGTGAAAAATTAATCCATTAATGCAATTTAACCCGCAATTACTTGCACTCAATTTTGTGACGTGAATGCTCGCACGGAGTGTTCTTGCACTCCACCGGTCTTTCTTTGATACCCTTTTTTGATGATTAATTGTACTCTGGATAGCTTAAAAAGCCTTCTAGGTATATCATAGAAGTTTAATGACAATATTTAAAAATTTAATTTTACAAGTAACTGAAAATATTACGCCTGGAAAATGGTATAAGTAATTGTTATTTCGACATGGAAAAGTTTTAGAAACAATATCTTAGCACGAATAAATGCGTCTGTAGTTATGAAAATACTTAAAAATACTAAACAAAGATATTTTTTCCATCTAACACCATTTAATGCTACCTTGAAGCTAATTTACTGCTTGTTTTGGGAAGCGCGTCCATGAAGCTGAAAAGGAAAGGAAAATATTTCAAGCAGGCTTGAAAGAGTAAACAATGGAAAATCCTCTGACTTATCTATTGATATTTTTAAAACATTCTTCTCAAATTTTAGCATAGTGCTTTGCACGCATGCGTTTATCGCAGTATTCACAATGCAGTTTAGTTTTTATGTCCTTATTTCTGGGACATATAACACAGTGCCCATGACTTCCTTTTATAATCTTCTCTTGAGGCTCTGATGTCCATGGCTCTCCAAATTTTTCTGCTTTTCTTTTTAGTTCCTTTGGCAAGTTTTTTTGCAAGGCCCTCTTTATTATAAAGGGTTTTGTCAACCCCTTAGCGATTTATCTGAGGAACATCCTCCTATTTATCCTAATATCTGGATATATTCTTCTATATACAATAAAAACATTTATACCTTAAGTGTTTAGCAAATGGTAAAATAAATGAAAAGAACAACTTTGTTGAGTCCACAATTTTTTTTTTTTTTTTTTTTTTTTTTTTTTTTTTAAATTTGTGGACTCAACAAAGTTGTTCTTTTCATTTATTATGAAGGAGTTCCACAGGATAACACCAAAAACCGTCTCATTCAAATGGTAAAATATTGCTAATGGCCATCTTCAAGTATTTCTTGTCGCGCTTTAAGTCCTACACATTTCATCTACAGTATTGACGCCACCTTTTGTCGAATTATAAATTGTTATTACCTCAGGCTTCTGTTTCTTGCCCGTGGGCACATCAATGCTGTTTCTTTGTGCATACTTGAAATAATCAACACATTCCTTTTCTTTTATGGGACATACCAGCGTCATGTTTTTCCTGAAGAGAAACACGCTGCTTTACTTCTCTCTTTTTTACTTCTACAATTTGTGGAGGAAGTTCCTTTTTATTCTTACGGATGGTCCCGACTAGCATCAACTTTTCCTGGAGTAAATCCTCTAAAAGTGGCACGCTTAGAAACCAATTGTCAGCAGTCGCATTCCTCCCTGTCCCCACAATTAGACCGACAATCCGTTTTACGACGTCCTTGGGACTATTGCTGTGTTTATAAGGACTATCTGATTGAACAACAACATAACTTATAAGTTTTTGGTATAATATACTCCAGCATCCACAAGAGCGAAAATCTTTATCCCATACTTGGCCAGTCTGTTGGGTAGATATTGACGGAAAGAACATCTGCCTCAAAAAGGAATCAATTGTTCATCTACAGTGACCAAAGAATGTTATAATTGAGATATGAGAAATTCTCACTTACTAATTAGTTACCAGGAGCTTAGAGGAGGAGATGGATAAACTTACGAAGAAATACTTTCCCAATGGTATAGAAGAGCACAGGAGAATAGTAAAGTCATTCCATCCTTTGCGTTGCTTTTCTTCACTGAGTAAACTTATCGCACAAACTCAAACAACAATTTGCTAATGTTGAATTTATGAGGCACCACAAAATAGAATGAGAGACCAAATCCTTCCACCCCGGTCATGGGGTACCTTATTGTTATATCTCGTAAAAGTAAGACCTACGTACCCTCAGAACAAACAGTAGGGGGCAATAAACAAGGCCGCGCTCCCTCAGAAAAAAAAGGGGCTAGGTCTTCCTTTCCGCTAAGGGCGACGCTCCATTGCCACAGGGGACAATGGTGTCTGCTCCGTAATATTTCATTTATTCATAATAACAAATACAATAAAAAATTTCCTTATCGTTTGATTTCTAACTAATATTATCTCAAATTCTGTAACTGGCCTGAGAACTGAAACCTCGCCTTGGAAAGCTTTGTGGAGCAAAATAGTGAGAGGGATAATTAGAGATTACAAGTGAGATAAAATTACATCAACGTACTTACCAATAACATTAATGAATTATAAAATTTACTTATTGATCATTGATCATGGAACAAATTAATAAAAACATAAAAAATTCTTATAATAACCCGTAAAAGAATTAATAAGACATGAACTTCGGAAAATTAACCAAAAATAGGAGTATTATCAAATGAAAAGTGTCACATCTCTGCAAGAAATGGCAAAAAATCACGATTTTTGCAGAGAAGGTCGGGAACATAAACAAATGAAACTACTGAGAAGAAGGGGTCAATAAATCTAAGCGTTAAAAAATAGATGCTGATTGAAAACGGTTGGGGTGTAGAAACACCCCACGCGAGTAACGGCGGGTTAAAGGTTGAGATTTCAATTTTAAAAATTTTGCTAATCTCTATCTGCTGTAGGAAATATTTGCAAAAGGAAAAATGGCCTACGAAATTCTTTCCTGCTTGTTCCCAGCCAGTTACCTGCATATCCAAAAACCAATTTTTATATCATACCATATCTCTACTGCTATAGAAGAGAATTGATTGTTTTTCCTGCCATACTACCATCATCTTTCTCTATAAAAGTACCAAACAAATATGTTACGACCTTTCTAAGGGTTTCCAATATTTTTTTTAAATAAACCCATACCAAAAATATTGCAAAATTGAATGCAAAAATGTTGACCTACAACAAACTTTTTCATATTTGTGTTTGATGTATATATGCTGCTAACAAAATCTGGAAGTTAGTTTTAATGTATCTAAGAAATGGGAACAATTGCTTTAACCATCTTCGAGGTATGGAGTTAAAAGGGAGAGAGTTTTGGTGCTGTACATGGCGTTACGTACTAGTTTTAGTGTAAAAACACTGAAAATATTACAAAAATGAATGCATTCTATAAAAAAATAACAATTAATTATTACATAAATCTCATCTTTATCTCAATAACCAAGTAATCATGGGTTTGAATTGCCATAGAACTATGGACCAAATCATCCTGGAACAACAACCAAACCACAGATTCAATTTTCTCTTTGTTTTCATTGTTATAGGAACACAATACAAGGAAAATGGTTATTTTGCATGAGATGGTGTGCAACCAGGAAAAATCCTGAGGAAAAAAGTCTGACAGGACCTGGAATCGAAGCAGGGTCTCCCAATTGCAGGTGCTCTGTCCCACCAGATTTCTCAAGTAATTTGGGAGATGATGTGGGCAAAGGAATTTGAGTTTTCATCTGCAAAGTCCCCAGAATTGCTTGAGAGAACATTCTGGCATGATAGCTCAATGTTCAGAGCAACAATTGGGTTCAATTTCTGGTCCCATCAGACTTTTCTCAAATCTATTCTTCCTTGAAACATAATTATTTATGCGGTATTGATAAAAGGAAATATCTTCATCGTCACATTCAAGCAAGTAACAATATATACAAACACTCCAAAATTCTTACACTAGACAACACTGATTTGAGGTATTGGAAAGTATTAACAAGTAAGTGTGAATGCAATTAATTTTAGAAAATAACAAGATCTTACAATAAAATACAAAACTTTTACGCTATTTTTACTGACCTTAAGTTTTGCATTAATCAGGCAATTCTGATTATTTTAAACAAATCTTTTACTACAATTTTTGAGATTTTTTTTAAATCCCTCCCCGATAACATAGAAACTTAAAACTCGGCATGTGAATAGAGATTATGAATACATTTTATATACGCTGTTTAAGCTTTCGCTGATGGTCCTTGGATCGATCCCAGAGAGTTATTTACATTCCTCAATGCATTTCTGATGCGGATAACAGAATTCTATTTTAGGTCCTTCCCGGTATGATATAGACTTCAAACTTTACATTCTTGTTAGATGTTTCTACGGATATACCTATCTATTATATATAGATGCTTCTCCAGATTAATTCATATGGATAGATAGATAGGATACTAATTCACAGGCTAAACCACAAGCGTCATTGACTTGAAATTTTTACAAAGTATTGGCCATAACATGTAACCGCCAGAAAAATTGCGATTTTGAACCTCAGCATCACGGGTTCGATTCCAGAGGGCCCCAATGTCCCAAATTTTCCCTTTAGAAAGCATTGCTTTGATTTTTGGGAATCGTTTTAAAATACTTCCTGGATAGGTAGAGAATCGAAACTTAAGGAGCCTATATATATGGTCATGATCTATTGAAAACATAAATGACTTTTACAGGAAAACATCCTGGGTTCGATACTAGGACGAAGCAAAAATCTGCCCTTTAAAATACATTGTGTAAGTTTTTCATTATTTTTTTGATGCACTTAACGAAATGTTAGAAAGTTCTAGCTTATATGGAAGATGTATATGAAAAATAAAATTTAGAAAAAAATTCAGATAAGACCGTACTGCTCCTGGGTTTGATGCCGGGGCACATTAAAATTTCTCTCATAAGGAATACATGGGAAAAGTTGGATGTAGTTTGAGGCAGTTGCTGCTAATATTTCTGCCTGAATTTTCACACATACTTAGAGATGGTGATCTTCAGTTGTGCTGCATAGTAAGTATCACCAGAAAGTCCCAGGTTCAATGACGGATTGTCAATATATCTCCCATAAATAACACATAAGGGTAGTATTTCATTATACTTTTGATGCACTTATCGAAATGATAGAAAGTTTTTGCTCAGCTAGAAGATATATATTAAGACTTCGTTTAAAAAAATTTTTATAAGACCGTACTATTCCTGGGCTCGATGCCAGAGCACATTACAATTTCTCACATAAGGAATATAAGGGAAAAATACGACGTCGTTTGAGGCAGTTGCAGCAATTATTTCTGCTTGAATTTTCACACATGGTTAGAGATGGTGACCTTCTGTTGTGCTGCATAGTAAGTTCACCAGGAAGACCCGGGTTCGATGCCAGAGGATTAAATTGAAGCGAATTTGAAGAATATTTTCATCCTTTTTTTTTCTTTTGAGGACCGACCCGATATGATGCCGTATTCGTATCAGATACAAATAGATATTCTAACTTGTTATTATCTGATTTTATTTTATGCAGAGTTTGAAGTCCATAGCATACCAGGATGGCCCTGAAATGAGAATCCATTATCTTCATCTAAAATGCATACGGCAATGTAAATGGCTCTCTGGGATCGAACCAAGGACGATCAAGGAAATCTAACTCACGTATTAGAAATGTATCTATGATATTTATTTACATGCCAAGTTTAAAGTTTCTATATTATCGGGAAGGGGTACAAAAAAATTCTTCAAAAATCGTCACAGTTACTAATTTTAGAGATGCCTGGTGTCGAACTCAGGACATTTTGGCTGCTGTGAATGCAAATAGTATGACTTTTTAGGACTTTATCTTATTTAATACAAAGTTTAAAGTCGATATCATGCCGGGAAGTACCAAAAATTTGTTTCCGTTATCTCCATAAGAAATGCATTGAGGAATGTAAATGGCTCTCTGGAATCGAACCAAGGACAATTACCGGAACGTTCAACAGCCTACATAAAAGATGTTTATGATATCTATCTACATGCCGAGTTTCAAGTTTCCATCTTATCGGGAAGTGATTTAAAAAAATATTAGAAATCGCAATGTAAATTAAACGGGAGAATATTTGCCCTGATCTAGCATCAAACCAAGGATAATCTTCGATGATGTCTGAATGGTTTTCATCGGATACGCATGCCTCCAGTGATGCCTCGAATTTCTCTCTGCTTTGCTGGGAAGTGCCTCAAAAAATCCTGCGAAAATCCCCGCAATGTATCTTTATGGAAAAAATTGGGACTTTGGGGCCCTCCGGAATCGAACCCATGACATTGAGGTTCAAAATCGCAATTTTTCTGGCGGTTACGCATTATAAGCATCTATATATATTAGATATATAGAGAGGAAACTCACAGCCTAAACCACATGAGTGATTGAGCTGAAATTTTTACGGCGTATTGGCCATAACGTTTAACCACCAGAAAAATTGCGATTTTGAACATAAGTGTCATGGGTTTGATTCCAGAGGGCCCCAAAGTCCCGATTTCTCCCGTTTAAATGCATTGCTTTGATTTTCGGGAATTAAAAAAAAATACTTCCCGGATAGGTAAAGAATCAAAACTCAAGGAGCCTATATATATGGTCATGATCTATCGAAAACATTTATTACTTATACAGATAATATCCTGGGTTCGATGCTAGGACGATGCAAAAATCGGCCGTTTAAAATACATTGAGGTAGTTTTTCATTATTTTTTTTCATGCACATATCGAAATGATAGGAAATTCTTGCTTTTATGGAAGATGTATATTAAGCATGGGTTTTTGAAAAAATTTACATAAGACCGTACTGTTCCTGGGTTCGATGCCAGAGCACTTTAAATTTTCTCTCATAAGGAATATATGGGAAAAGTAGGACGTCGTTTGAAGCAGTTGCAGCAAATATTTCTGCCTGAATTTTCATACATAGTTAGAGATGGTGATACTCTGCTGTGCTGCATAGGAAGTATTACCAGAAAGACCCGGGTTCGATGCCAGGTGGTAAATATATCTGCCATATAAAACACATTGGGATAGGATTTCATTATTTCTTTCGTGCACTTATTGAAATACTAGGGAGTTCTTGCTTAGATAGTAGATGTGCATTAAGACTCTGTTTAAGAAAAAAATTAGATAAGACCATGCTGTTCCTGGGTTCGATGCCAGCGCATATAAAAATTTCTCTCATTAGGAATATATGGGAAAAGTAGGACGTCGTTTGAGGCAGTTGAAGCCAATATTTCTGCCTGAATTTTCACACATAGTAAGAGACGGTGATCTCCTGTAGTGATGCATAGAAAGTATTGCCGTGAACACCCGGGTTCGATGCCAGACGATTAAAATGCAGCGAATTTTAAGAATATTTTCAATTTTTTTTCTTTTGAGGACTGTCCCGAAATGATGCCGATATGAAATTAGTGTTGTTGATCTGCTTGCAGTATGCAAGCTACATTTTACTCATATATATATATATATGAATGAATCTGGAGAAGCATCTATATATAATAGATATATATAATTTATTAAAACAGAATAGAAATGTTAAAACCCGGATTTTACTTCTAATTTTTTTAAATATTATCAACACATTATTTACTGCATGACTGAGCCAATTCTTGATTCACTTTTATAATGCTACATTTTATTTTAATGCAATTAAAAGTAATCTCTTTGTTAAGCCCAGCAAGCTAACAAAAATATTTATCTACCACCACCTTTTAAACCCAAGGCATCAATGTAATTATCAACCAATTACTCTAATTGTATGCTCAGTCATATAATCAACATCACAATCACGTAATTCCTAGTTGTTGAACTATAAGGTTATGCATTTCTGCAGTAGAAATAAAGAAGCAGCATTCAAATGTAACTACATGAGCGCTTTCAAGCAAAATTAATGCTTCCATTCGTCAAAATATGGTAAGATATTTTCAGTGAAGTGACAAAGTTAATCATAGATGAAGCTTATATTTCATTTTTGTATGACAATATTTTGTACTAGTAGCTAACAAATTTTAGGAGAAAACCAACAAGAGGATGCAAGGTACAGAAATTAGTTCCATAACTTGAAATATTGAGTTGATCTATAAATAATCACAAAGTGTATGGAAATAACAACATAAAGAAAGTATTGTTGATAATAATTGTAGCAACTCATATTAGCTCATTCCTGAGTCCTCTCAAGGTTAAATATTCGTAAACTTATGATAATCTATCGATTAATTACACAGCCATGGAAAGCAAAGATAATGCATAAGATATTTAACTTATTTAATATGGAGGTAAACCCTTTTTTTATATTTTTAAATGAAATAAAACTATGAAAAAGGAACAGTGGCAGTGGAATGAACATTGAAATCTCAAATTTAGGGCCGTAAACAGAGTGTGATAAGTTGGAATCTCGGAGGGTTGCTAAAACGCTCCAAAGTTTCCCGAAGAGTTCCGAAGATACGCTGACATCATACAAAGGTAACCTCTACCAGCGCACTCAGGATCTTTTATTCTGCCTTAGTATTTCGACTTCCGGAGTGGTGAGCTTTGAAAAAAATGGCACAACAAGCATACAAATATTGTTTTGTACCTCAACAACTGTCAACACCCCAGGGAAATAATTTATTGCTGTTCCAATGGACCCCGGCACAAGAAAGAAGTGGTTCCTGGCTGCGAGGAGAGCAGACAAGAAGATCAACCCTAAGACAGCGTTTTAATGCTGCGAGGATCATTTAAATTTCAGTTGAAAACAATAATAATTGCATGCATTGTAAGTCAAATGTACGACTGGTATCTTAGATATGAGGATTATTGCAATATGACCCTGTATTTTGCTTGAAAGCGAATACGCACCAATGTCTGAAGAATGAACGATGGTATTTTTATGTTTCATGAGTGATATTTTCTGTAGTTTCTGCTTATGTGATGCTGTTGAAAAATGTACCAATAGATTAATGCAGTTTGGATTGCGTTACGGAAATGTATATTTTATATTGTTCACATTTATGGAGGACTACGACTGCCAAACATGAAAGAAAGTGGCTTTAGTAGCAGAAATGATTCTTATTCGATGCTTACGAAGTTTTCAGCTAAGAAAACACTTTTAAACATAAAAATTTTCTGAAAACCTTTCATTTAAAAGTGTTAAATTAAATTAAAAATGAAGAACAGCATCCTCAAGTGAAATGGAGGAAAAGTTAAATTTATCAGTTGAAGGCTTTATTTCTGCTGCAAAGTTAAAATACAAGGCCTATACACCAATTGGAGACAGGGATCTAAAGAAAGGATATTGAACACAAAATCTTATATTGGTCATAGAACATCGATATTGACTATTTTACAAAAATTTTGATTAAATATTTTTTTTAATGTTGTGATTGTAAGCAGCCCACAACCTTAAACTAAACATATTCTGGTGTTGCCTAGAGGAGCTTCTTCCCAATTACTTTTATTAAATTTGTTCCTATATAGCTAACGAAAATGATTTCTTCAATTGACATAACCCATACCCTTTACTACGATCATGATCGTTGAATCTAAGCTCATATGTTTTCCCATCGAAAGACATTGGAAATGTTAGTCCACATTTAAATAATGGTAAGAGGGATTGACAAGATATAAGAAAATGAGTAAATTTTCCGAGATTTTATCAATATCAGCAACAATTTCCAGTCAAAGTTACAGTAATGTAGAATTATTTCTCCATCATCCTGACATTGAATATAGACAGTTAGATACTTGTTCACCATCGAGAAGCCAAGAAACAGGACATTTGTCATTGCGTAGACACAGAAGGGAATACATTTAGGAGATAATTAGTAAAAATGAGGTCTACAAAGAAAATAATGCAGTGAGTTAAATGATTGTGATCTATGTCTTTTTTTAACTCTTTCTTCTATGGATTTCTGCTTCTATGTTTTCTACTCTCACTTTCAATTCTTCGATAGTAATTTCCAATAATTCTATTACCTCATGTATATAAAAGTTGATCCCTTGCAGATGATTGACTTCTTTTCATGTATATTTTGGTCTCTGGTTCGACTTTCAAAAAGTTTGATTGCTCCTTTAAGTAGTGCTGGAGAAGTTCCTCTTAATCATTTTGGATTCTGTATTATCATCTGAGAGAGAAACATCTTCAGAAGTACGGTTAGAAAGAATTTCTGTAAAGATGGATATTTTTTTGTGGATGATAGATTTTCTGTTCTTAACTATGGCAACTTCAGTAGGGTTAAATTTGTATGTTTTTCCACTGAACTCTCTATATGAAAGAGGCTGGATTCACTTCTGTACAAAAAGAGGGGCTATATTTAAGCTAACTTGCATTTCATACAGTAAACAGTACAGTTCATCCAAAATGATCAAGATGGCGGCTGGTTTGGATAACGAAAATTTCGGATAAACCAAAGTCCTGCATGAAACATCCCGAATTGCGTCAATATCACGAAATATGATCGTAAAACGTGCGTACGTAGAATGCTATTGATATGGTTGTGAATAAGCCAGCATGTTTTTGTTTGAAAAATTTGTGTTGACGTGTTAAAAAGGCATCAAAGTATAATTAAAAACTCAAAGTTTTTAAATGCTGAATGACAAAGCTTGTTTATTTTGCATTCTTACAGAAAAAAATCCGCCTTATTTGGCAGCGGGAAAAAACAGGAGTTTTAAAGAGGTGTCATGTGCAAATAAAAAATGGGACGCAATGGTATTCGGTGAGTGGGGGTGGGGTAGGTGCATTCCGAAAAGTTTGTTCAGATAAAGCGGATTTCGGATAAACGCGATTCGGATAAACAGGAGTTTACTGCAGTTACAGTAAACATCTAGATATGCAAAGTTTTTGTTAGTTTAAGAGGGTGAGCAAAAGGGGTTCTGTCGTTTAAAACTGCACGTGACACCAAGGTAGAGTGAACAAGAGGATTTCTGAATGCATTTCCCTTATTAAGGTGTAAAGCAATCAAAACGGCTAGTTCCTATCTTTACTGATTCAGGCACAATTATATTCGTTGATTTCTATATTGTTCTAACATGTATTCCCATGATCTTCCTTCTGAAGAGCCATGTAAAAGAGGACCAGCTATCATCCTCTGAGATCACACTTTATCTGAATAATTCTCTGCCCTTGAATTAACTATTATAACAGGAACTGGCTTAAGGAGGTACGAGGGCAGAGCAGCCATTATTTCAGGTTTTATTTTATAAAAAAATAAATACTTTAATATGAAATATTAAAGTGATTCCTGATATATCATGCTTTTATATATGTTTTCCTTTTTTACCAAAAAATCTTCAAATATTTGCAACAACATAATTTTTAATTAACTTTTTTTAACAAAATGGCAGACATTTGAACAATAAATTGAAATTTCACTTTTAATACTACAGCATTTTAAAATTTTATTTCTAATACTATTTACAATATCTAAAAACACCTATGATTAATGATAGACATTGTTATTAGAAATATTTGGGTTTAATTAAAAAATTTTCTGACTTATAGTTACAGAGATATCCTGCCGACCATAAAAAAGCCATTTTGAGAAAACAAGCAATTAAAGTTTCTGAGCTGAATCTTTTATTCGTTATTAAATAAAGACTGTACCAACTAAACCTATACAATAATACGCAAAAGTATCTTAAATTTTATGTTTAGCGTGAAGAATAAGGTTAGGGATACATAATTCAAGAAAGGGATTCTGCCACATATCTTGCAACACTGCCGCTCCGCTCCGCCTTAATAGAGTTAGGGCTCCTTTGCACGCTGCCCTTTCGAGACCCCGACGACCTACAGTTTAGAACTATCGCACCCAAGGATACGCCCTCTGTGCGGAAAGTTAGGGTGGATAGTTTTTGTGACTATTGCTTTTGCCTTGTTTTCATTTTCCTTCAGCCATGGTTCATCCATAGCTCAAACATGTAGCATTTGTTCATCTCATCTTCTGATGTTCTGCCTGTCGGCAGGTCCCTCACACCACAACCGTCTCCACTTAAACCTGTCCTGAGCCTCCTCCTTGGTCTTCTTGTAGCCTCCTCTCTTCACTTCATCTATTAACTTTAGTTTTCCTCTTCTCTTTTCTCCTTCCACCGTTCCTTCAATGGCTGTAGTTAGAATCCCCTTCCCTCTTACAATATGTCCGACTTCCTTTCCTCTTTTGTATTGTGTGGAGTAATGTTCATTCCTTACCAACTCTTCTATGCACTTCATCGTTACTTATTCTATCCACCCATCTTGTTCTCTCCATCTTCCTCCAAACCCACATTTCAAAAGCATCAATCCTATCCTTCTCTTTTCTTCCCAAGGTCCATGTTTTGCATCCATATAACATAACGCTCCATACATAACATTTCACAAATCTCTTCCTTAGTTCTAGATTAATACTACTGCAGAGCACATTTCTCTTCTTAGAGAAGGCTTCCTTTGCCATAGCTATTCTTGTCTTGATCTCCGTACTGCTCTTCCAATCCTCCATCAGCATGCTCCCCAGATGTCTATACCATTTGTTACTTCTCCTGATATCCCTGATCTCTTTAGGTCTTATTCTCATTAATCTAACCTTGAATGAAACTGATCCTATTAGAACCAAACCAGATGGGTCATTTTGTCTTAAAGTGGATGCTGAGTGGTCGAGTCGCCATAGTACGGCAATTCTTATCTTCTGGATTTAAAAAAGCGATGTACATAATTTTGACATATGACTGACCACGGCTCACCAACGCTAATGCTGGTTGCGACAAGAAAAATAAATAGTGAACGAAACAAAGAGGGAATCACTCCAACAAGAAGAAGTTAGGAGTAGCATTGGCGATACGTAATCAATCGAAAGACCTCTGATCCTAATTCCCAAAAGTCCTACTTATCACTGTATCAATGCAGTAAAAACCTTCGTAATTGGAACACAGTCTTATTAAAATTCATCACATTGTATAGGGGTCATTTTTATGCTGCGAATGTAATTTTCCGAGCGAAGTTAATATTATAGCATGCGCTTTGAATTCTGCATTTGCGGACCCTGTCTCACCAAAGTTGCAAAAACATTAAGTTCAGCCTTCAAATTCAATGAGGAATACATCTTTTTATTCCAGAATAAAAAATGTAAGGCATTTGAAGGATATTATTCTAATTAGAGATACAGATGAAAGAAAACAGACATATTTTAATAGCTCTTTAGAAAAACAATAATCATCAGCAATTATTTATTTATTATTTATTTACATCTTTAAAACAACAATGTCGCGTTTCTGCAACTTCAGCCGAAAATGTGTTAAGATACGTCACCAAAAACACTTTCGAAGATATGACGCCATGCAGACACCGTATAATAATAATACGAAGGATGCATTTACTATATACGCACAGTGGGCAGAAATCGGAAAAAGCAGGCCTAAACCCTAAATTTTGAATATATTTTTGGAAAACAAGAATGGTACAGTCTGATAGTATAATGTCTAAGGATTAAGAAACTATGGCTATTTAAATTGTTGGCATATCCATTAAACCATCAGAAGCCATTGAAAATGAGAAAAAATAATAATAAATTTCAAAGCAGAATTTCCGAAGAAATCGAGTATTTACTTTTGCTTTCGTTAAGGCATTTTTACATAGATTTTCAAGCATATTTACTGAAAGAATAAACCTTTCCTAAGAATTATACAGAAAAATGTAGTTTTTTAAATCAATATTTCATAAAATAAATAAACATTCAAAAGTCCACAATTTTTATAATTATTTTTTTTATAAAGTGGAAAAAATCTTTGTGATGGCGATGAGACTCGATCGATATAACAAGAAAGACAGGAATCTCTAGTATATGTTTCAAAAGAAAAATCCTGCCCCAACGTGCGCCTTTTCCTTTGAGGACGGGATATGTAAAAGTTGACACGGCAGCCGCTCGGCCCAATAGTAAGGCGCGCAATTTCCTGATTCTGTAGCTGCTCGAACTAAAAGCAAATAAAGTTACCACTGCTATGATTTTTACTGCAAATGTTATGAAAGACGCTTAATTTAAAAATAACTTGCCAAATTAGTTCTCAAGTACTTTCACACTCTCATTCGGGCATATTGAAACTGCGAATTTCGCCGGTAACCCATCAGCCCGACAAGGGCTAGGGCAGTATCGAAGTGAGCGCGGTCATTGCACACGACTGACATACCACCCAATTAGGGTCCTAATCCGCTTCCACTACTCTATGATTAATAAGTAACACCTCAAATAAATTTAAAAAGTTCTTCTATTTTCCACAATATTTATTCAGAGCGACCGGTTTCGACCATTACAGTCATCATCATGCCTGTCTGAAGACCTGCCTGAAGGCCACCCTGAACATGACTGTAATGGTCGAAACCGGACGCTCTGAATAAATATTGTGGAAAATACGAAGAACTTTTTAAAATTATTTGCTATGGCATTCCACAACGTTCGGCCTGAACATCTTGATTTTACTCCTCTTCTGCTCTCGAATACTTTTTTTCCTTGAAAATGTGGTGCTCGTGAATATGGTATTTGCAACTTGGTTGTTTCTTTGGAAAAATGCCGCTAATTTGTTTTACAACCGTGGTGCATGTGCATTGGTTAATGTCCTCCAAAATATCGCATCTCTGGAATACACGAGTGAAAAAGTTAGCCAGAAATTTACAAGGTGGTTTTCCCAAAAATACGCATGTATTATTGGCTTAGAAAATTTCATGCCTCCTCAGTTTTACTCATAGGGTCAGTCTAACTTAAGTTGTGAGAGTAGAATCATCGACGTCTTTCAGTAACATTAATTCTGAGAGAGGAGTTCCCCTTGGTTCACCCATAGTTCGGCTGCCGGTGGTCGGAGTATTCTACCACAGAAGAGAATACATTAGCACTGAATACATAGGATCGATACCACTAGTTGTAGGAAGAATTACTACCGATAATGCAACTTAGAACATGCAGCTATATTTTGTTGGTGGTTTCGTGATTTAGAACGTTTCACCTCCAATAGCGGAGAAAATGGAGGGAAGGGTAGTGACCCAGAAAGAATTGTACAATACTATTTTTCAAGGAATGCGGCAGACAATTGAGTCAAAAAAACTATCGGCACTCCAATTCTGGCATAAAAAATTTAGCCTTAAAGGAGATGCAGAAATAAAGGTATTTTTGGCAAAGTTCATGAGGGACAATTTTTTTAATACCTATTTTCGTAAATTGAAGTCATGTCAGAGAAAGAACGAAAGGTTTGAAAGGAAATTTAAGGATTGGCTGAAGACGGAAATTGTTTTTCCAGCTAATATTTACAAACATTTTCCTGGACCTTCAAGCTCAGGTCAGTTCCTTTCCTGTGGTCTAAAGTTTAAGTCCTCATTATGTGAATTTTGCGCATGATGAAATTGTTGTTGTTCAGTTTCAGGATGCTCTGTATATACCAGTGAGAGAAGACCTAGAAACTTTTTGAAGCTTCCAGCGCTAGAACAAAACGGAGAAAAACCACAGACTTATGAGAGAGATTGACTGCAGAGCTTTCATTCGCTACGTCAATGAAACTGAGCAGAAGGAGATGATGCAGCAGCAAAAGTTGCAAAGGAAATGACGAGAACAACACCTAGGAGAGGAAAATGAATCCTCTCTAAATGGAGGTCGAAGATCACCAGCCAAAGGGAGTTGACACCTTTGGAAGCTCTTTCCTCGATCGTGAATTGCCATATTTCTAAGGAGCATTATAGACATATACACAGCGAGATACAGCCAATAAATGTGGGCATAGATTGTATCACAGCTATGACAAGGTTATATCTGAGAAGGAAGCTGTGTATCCAGAAGAGATGTCATTTTCGGAAACAAAATGCAAAGCGAGCCTGCAAGTGCTTCTTAATCATACTGCCTCTCGTCTAATTTCTTCTTATGGGCGGTCGACCTGTTCAGGGCTATTGTTAGGAGCTCGAGAGTACTTCCAAAACCATATTCAAGAATAACTCCTACACAATCAGTATTACGAAAAAATGTTTCATACAAAAGTTGTAGTAATGTACATCATCTATAACTTTTATAAGTAAATGTATACACCTACATTGCATTCTGACAGAGATATGTACAAAAAACTTACATTTCTGGATAAACAACAACTTCTGGTGAACCATTATTCAAGAATAACTCCTAAACAATCAGTGTTATGACAAAATGTTTCAAACAAAAGTTGTAGTAAAGTACATAACTTTTGTATAAAATTGTATATACCTACATTGCATTCTGACAGATACTAAAGAAACAAAATTTTGTTCCAGATAAACTGCAACTTCCGGTTAAGCGGTATAAACTAATCAACTCTTGGTATTGTTAGGAAAATACTAAATATGAGTTTTGGAAATGATCGGATGATTAATTTTTAAGATAGAGTGCCCACAAACTTTTTTTACCACAGACAGACACACAAACAGACATGTTTGGGAAAATAGCGAAAAGAAACTATGGGCCCCAAAACATTTATTTCCGTTGAAATCTGGAGGTCAAATTGTTTTGCGAATACAATGCTTTCTCTATAGTATGTATAGGAAGAAATGTAACTTACTAAGAGGAGGTTCCAATGGATGTCCCGTCTGCATACACCATCCTACAGGATGGATATCAGGGGAATCGTCATCTATCCAAAATGCATAGTCTTGATTCCACGACCATCCATCAAATCGAAGACGGAGGCGATGTCCTCTCACCTATTACAGTTGATTAGTTAATTAGATTAGTAGAAGCTATTTTTACACAGTACAGTATACAGGAACTAGCATACACACTAAAAAATACAGCATTTTCTAGTAAATGAAGCGTAACAACTATGCAATACACATTAAATAAATTTAATATGGAAGTGATTGAGATGGCAAAGTATATTAGAAAAGTTTCGCAATACAAGCTTATCAATACAGAAATTTCATTTATAACCTAAGCAGGATACAGGACTGTGCAGTGAGTAACCTTAGGAGTACCTTCTGCCAAATGAGGAGCATGAATATGTTAAAGCATCCTCTTGCCCTTGCAATAAGAATTTACCCCTTAAGGTGGACAGGGAAATGAAACCACCGCATTAAAGCCATAGCAGTGTTCTCTAGGATCATAGGTTCCCAAAGTGGTCCATAAGGTTGTCCTTGTCATGGAGGAAACAAAAGGGGGTCCATGATATTGGGAGTACAAATTAGTTCAGTCCATTTTTTGTGGTCAAAAATTCATTTATTCTAGAACAAAATGAATGAACAGATTAATCAATGTATTTTCCACCGCTGGTTACTAATTTTTCTCACCTCTCCGGCAATTTTTGAATTCCATCTCGAAAAAATGTCTTGTCATTCAAGGTAATCCAAGTTAGGAGCCAATTTCCGATTTTTGCAAAGGAAATGGTGACCTACCAAATCTCGCCTTCGAAACAAACTGAAGGAGCAGAGGTGTGGTAACATTGTATTGTAAAAAATATTTAAAAACACTCGAGTGTTTTTAAATATATTTTACAACCTTTGCAATAAGAGGCTGAGGTTTATCATGCAGAAGAATAAATGTCATGTCTTTGATCATATTCCAATTCTGACCATTTTTGTTGTAATACACAGCTCAAACATATCAATTGTAGCCTATACTGGTCGCCCGTAATGAAATTGCCTGGCTGTAGCAGCTTATAGTACAGAACACCCTTTTGGTCCCACCAGATACATAGCATGACTTTCGAAACATGAATACTCTTGATGTAGAGGTCGACAACAACAACTAACTGGGCATAGTGTACTATTTTTTCTTCTTGGGGTTGTCAGAGATTCTCTCATCCCAAGTTACAATTCAATGTAAAAAAACCCTTTCTTCATTGCCTTTGAATCAGCTGTTCACAAAAATCGCCTTTTAACGTCAGTCGCCTTCAGTTGATAAGGTGCCATTCCCATGGATTTCAATCGTACGGAAACAATCACTCCCAATGATTCTTCTCTTGTGTTTGACTAGGAATGCCTTGTAATCACCATTCTTGAAACATCAAAACCATTCCTTACATCATATATCAATTGGAGCATTTTCAACACAAACTTCTACTGTAATTAAATGCACTTTAGCAGCACTTTTCTTCCAATTAAAGCAGAAATCTAAAACTTCCCGCAAATGCTGCTTAGTGAACACAAAATTTGACATTTTCAGCAAACAGAGAAAAACAAGGTTTTTTTATGAAATTCAAAGAGATATAAATAGAATTGACAGATTTCTCTCGGAAACAACCAAAATCAGCTGCCACTATTTATAACAGCCAGAGCAATCTTTTGAAAATGGAAGAAACCAATTGTAAGTCTGCCACTCAGCCTCTCTGGCGTTCTACTTCAGGTGAAATCAGTGACTCCACTCAAAATACTTTCTTCTCTCATTCTCTGTCCTCATTCTTCCTGCATCACCTCTCTCAGCCTGTTCTTCTTTTCATGCAGCGCCACACACAGCCTGCATTCCACAAGTGAAACAGGAATTGGAGGAAGTATTCTGCAATATCTTCCACTACTTCCTGCACCCCTAGTCTCAATTCCCTCCCTTGAATTGATTGTTCAAGGAAAGCATCCAAACTCTTACACTTCCAATAATTTTAAATTTTTGAGGCTGTATTAAGGTTTTAAGAAGTCAAATATCCCATTTAAAAGATAATATAATCAAATGCAAACCAGATATGACTTTTCAACAGGGAAATTCAATAGTTAGTAGGCTAGGGGATCCATGGAAAATAAAAAGGGGTTCACAGGGAAAAATAGTTTGAGAACATATGCCAAGGATGACAATAATAAAACATAATACATAGTAATGTTTTACTAGTCAAAGGAACAAATAAAAGGTATAGCAGAATCAGAAAACAGTAATTAAAAGTAGTAATAGCCTTACTTCATCTACTGTGGCCACTCGAACTAAGGAAGGTACTCTGGGATCCACTGCTTCTAAACGCATTCCACTTCTGAATCCTGATGGCGATCTTGGCTTAAACGCCCTCGCAGGAGCTGCCACTGCTCCAGTCTCCACCAAATATTTCTCCCAAGAAAATGGACTTGTGCTTGCATAACCTTAAATTCATAAAATACCACGTAGGAGATATTCTCTGGGAAGAATTTAATGCTGTCTTTACTTATCTAACTAAAATTTTATTATTTTTCCCACAACTTCATGATGATACACATAATGTCTAAAGAAGACATCAACCTAGTTCAAAATATACCTTGTTTAGTAATACACCACAGAATGCCAAGAACACTACTCGAATTTAAAATTTTATCCAAATGACTAAATGGCATATATTTTGGAATATGACTTGCACCTACTAGGTAATGCACACCTAAGATGTAATTATTATCAATGAAAAATGTGCCATTAAAACACTTTTCTGGAGAATCTTTGGTGCATAAAAATAAGCTTTCAAATAGTTTTAATTACATTTTATTTGATACAAGGCAAAATTTAGCAAAACCTATGCACAAATAAAAGAGGAAATACTTTTTTATATTTTTCATCATAGTTTTAAAGATGATTCAATTATATTCCAATATCTTAATGTACATAATCCTTAATGAACATTCTTTCACATTTCTAACATATATTTTCTACACACAACACTTATATTATTAACTAAAATTATTGCACTTTCCACTACAAATCTACATTTTTATTTCTATGACAAACATCTTCCTTGCAAAATTTGCAAGAATAAAAATACTTCACATAAGACATATAATTTGTCTCCAAGAAAATACGATATAAAAAACAAAACAAGTTTACCTTATTACACATGTATGAATATGTATATAAAAGGAATTCAGCTACCAACCTGCATCAGAACTGATGGAATACATGTCAATAATATCATTTCAGCTCATGATTTTTTTGTCTTCATTTAAAGAATGGACTTTTAGCTATGTAGTGCACTTAGTCCAATGTAAATATTTGACAAAGTTACACATTTTTCTGGCCAACCATGCAAGCCAGAAAGCGATTACGGGCGGCTCAGACCAAGTTCAACACATCTGTTTGTTTGGACTTTAAAAGGAACTCAGCCATCTTAATTTTGTTGCTATAGCTATTTAATTTTGCCCAATGCATTACTTACAGTCTCAAGATTTATTGTGGGGTATATCAGAGGTCTTAAAATGAATTTCTTCACTCTCTCTGATGCTGACTCCTTGCGCTGATGAGAATTATTGTCATCGATGAGAAACAGTCAGGACTATCTTTCACAACAGAGATAAGGAAAGTGGCAAAACAACAAAGACATGTCGAATGAACAGTTAACCCGCCTGAGATATTATTTCATGCTATTTTTGGGTCATGGCCAAACAATAAATTCATATATCTTGCTCAGTCTCACAACTTGACTCTTGGCCAGAGGATAGTGTCGCATTACAAGGGATCACTTCCGTAAACATCACATTCCCATGGGAAGATAAATATTTCCCATTGGAATAAAAGACATAAGCAAAGTTAAAGAAATTGACACACCAATCATGTGGTTATAATCAGCTTCACCAGTATGAAAGGCAGTTGTGCTTTTACTGTGCTGCGTCGTGACTGAGAGTAAATGAGTGATTGACTTTGAATCGTACTGCAGTAGATAGAAAAGGAGGAAGAAAAATTAGAGGACGTGCCTGCAGATTAAAAAGAGGAAAGGATCTGTGAAGAGGCAAGATATGGAAAAAGAAGAGGCTAGTACAAGTACCTCGGCAAAGAAGTTGAAGGAGAGGTCATCCGTCTAAATCATTAATGCATCACACGGATACAGATTACTCAACTTAATTGTCGTGTTTTCCGCTATAAGTGAATTTGTTGTTTGCAAATCTTGTGGAGGATGTGTTAAATTCTTGGAATCAAGTGCACGTGGTCTTGGATTCGAACTTATGTTCGCTTGTGACACCTGTGAGCCGAATTGATTCATACCTTTTAATTAGCAACAAGGCCTATCAATTCAATAGAAGATTTATATTTGCTATGAGAATGTTAGGAAACAGATTAGCTGGCATTCAGACGTTTTGTGGAATCATGAATTTACCACGAGCAGTTTTTCATTCATTCTATGACACAGTTGTGGATAATATACACTGAGCCACAAAATCTCTTTGCTGAGAAAAGCAGATGAAGAAGAGACTGCTCCAGGATCAGCAATCAGGTTTAGTTGTTTCAGAAAAACGGGTATTCTCATCCTTATTTGGTGTCTCCTTGGACTACGTTCAAACAAAGTCATCCACATTGCAGTTAAGTCTGTGTATTGTAAATCGTGTGAATTTTGGGAAAGCAGGAAAGAGAGAGGAGAAAATGAAGAGAGAGAAGCATACGGATGAGTGCAGTTGTAAGGAAATTTGTGAAAGATGGAAGTTGAAGCAGTGATTGAAATGTTTCGCAGGTCAATGGAACTTCATGACGTCCAGTACTGGTGTAACGTTGGTGAGGGCGATAATTAAACTTAATAAACCACTGTGGAATATTGATAACACATATTTCAAGTCGACATCTTATCAAGAAGGTACTCAAAAGAAAAAAAAGGATTGAAAATTTTCTTAAAAATTTGCTGCAATATATCCATCCGGTCTCGAACCCAAGTCTTCCTGGTGATGCTTACTACACAGCGCAACAAAAGATCACCATCTATAACTATGTGTGAAAATTCAAGCAGAAATATTGGCTGTAACTGCCTCAAACGACCTACTACTTTTCCGTTATATCCCTTATGTGAGAAATTCTAATGTATTCTGGCATCGAACTCAGGACCAGCATGGTCTTATCTAATTATTTTCTTAAGCCTATTCTTAATATACATCTTCTAGAAAAGCTAGAACTTCCTATCATTTCGATAAGTGGATCAAATAAATAATGAAAACTACCCCAGTGTATTTTAAATAGGAGATTTATTTACCACCCGGCATCGAACCCGAGTCTTCTGGTGATACTTACTATGCAATACAATAGTAGATCACCATCTCTAACTATGTGTGAGAATTCAAGCAGAAATATTGGCTGCAACTGCCTCAAACGACGTCCTACTTTTCACATATATTCCTTACGAGAGAAATATTAATGTGCACTGGCACCCAAGTGTACCTATTGACTCAACTCTTGAGGTCCTAAAAATCCGATTCCAATAATTTGGTTTCTCTGATGCAGAGGCTGATTAATATATTATATTAACAGAATTACGTATGACACAGAATTGCTTTCAATTTAACTATAAGTTTTATGAACAAACTTTTGGAACTTCCATGGGCAAACCTCTTTCTCCCTTTATCACCAATGTATTTATGAATCATTTTGAAGACTTATGTAAAAGAATCTTTAATTATTTACCAAACATCTGGCTTAGATACACTGATGATATTTTTACCATTTTTGACACTTCTGCCTGTGGTATTGATACTTTTTTAGCAGATGTGAACAACTTGTGTCCTTCTGTTAAATTTACTGTGGAAATTGAAAACAATAGCTTTTTACCATTTCTGGACGTTTTAGTTTCCAGAAACTTTAATAAGTTACAGTTCGACATATTCAGAAAAGCTACTTTGTCTAACAATTCCATCCACAACAACAAAAACATGCTGCATTCCATCACTTGGTTCATAGATTGGTCAACCTGCCACTGAACAATACTGGTTACCATAAAGAGCTCTGCTTTATATGAGACACAGCCTTGATGTTAGGTCTCAATTCCTCTTTAATTGACACTTTAGTTAAAAGATACAAAAATAACAGTTGATCCATAAAAACTCCACTTTATCATCAGTCACTGCATCCCCTTCCGATAAGTTTATTAAAATTCCATATTTCCCACTTATAACAAAGGTCTAACAATAATATTTGTAAGTAATAATTTTAAATCCTTTAACTTTAATATTTGCTATTACAATGATTTTAACCTTAAGAATCTTCCAGGTTCCACTAAAGACAAGATAGACACGATTAATAAATCAGGCATTTACTTGATCTCTTGCCCCAAATGCAATCTTAAATAAGGAAGATTTGATAATTCAGCAGTTGCAAAACATATGGCAGACCAAACACACAATATCACCACAGATAATTTAACTCTTCTTTACAACACAAATTTTGGTTTAGATCCATCGGAGAATTTATATATTTATAAAAACAAAGATGATATTATGAATAACTATTTAGATTTTGATAAATCTTTATATTCCTTAGTTGACAACACTTAACGCTATTTCGCCTATCTTTCGTTTCTTCATCGTCATCCGCTTCTAGATCTAGTCAGTCGCTTTTGCAACCCTGAAGATGCTGACAACGAAACATACATAGGATTTGTGCTAAATTTTGATGGTGCTTTTGACTCAATCCACTGTACCAAACCTGTTAAGTAGTGTAATGCAAAATAAGCTTAAAATTAACTCACGGCAAACTTACCATTTGGAGGGGTTAATGGATGACCATTTTCTTTACACCACCCAACTGGATGGATGTAAGGTGATGAGGGATCAGCCCAGTAGTCATAGACATCAGCCCAGCCATCAAAGTGGACCAATATTCTGGAATCCAAAAGGTCAGCAACTGTTGCCACACAAACCAAAGACTGATTTTTTCGATCAACTGCTTCTAATTTCATACCTGTTCGGAAACCTGTTGGACATATAGACTGAAAATAAAAATAGCAGGTATAAGGTGAAGCAAACTTCATTTTGATAGATTAATTCTGATATAATATATAATATCTGAAAATCTAGACTGGACCCCTCATATTGATACTGTAATGAAGAAAGAATCTACTGGTATTTTTATGCTGCGCAAACTTTTTCCTATCATTTCTACTGAAACCTTAAAACAAGTTTATTATGCTAAAATACGAGGTAAAATTACGAGGTAAAACATTTTATCAGCACTTGCTTAATGGTCAAATTTAGAAGTTATGAAAAATTCAGGTCTTTGAGAAGCATGAAAGTATTTAATTACGAATTTTAAAAGTAGATGGTCAAATGACCACCTCCCGTCCTTCTAGGTAGGACGAAACTCCCGTCCTCCTAGTGTTAAGGCGGCCTCTTAGATAGAGGAAAATTCCCAGGAAAGTAAAGAGAGTTGACAGAGCTAGTAGCCTTGGAGTTATGTTTTATTCATCCATGTCTATTATCCCTCATATTGAAAACACCATAAATAAAGCTCTAAATTATGTTGCATAATCAGACACAGCTGTACTGCTCACTGAGCACTCTTGGAATATGCATCAATACTTCGGCCTTCATACTGTAATGTCCACAATCATTGATTGGAAAAGATCAAATATCATTTCTTAAGATTTTTAAACTACAGAATAAGTAATAATAATATGTATCAATTTAATATAAATCCTTAAAAAGTAGAGAATTAGAAGGCAACCATAGGAATGTCACAAATATAATTGTTTTGTATAAATTGGTGAATGCTGAAATGGACTGTTCAAAATTATTATCATCCATTCAAAAAGAATTTCTAAACAGATTACAACATCAAATGATACTTCTGTTAGCGATAAATATGCAAGAAATTACTTATGAAACTCACCCATTACCAGGATGCAATAATTAAGCAATGACTTCCTTAGTGTTCACTCAATTGAAAAATTTAGTACAAATATTATGCAAATAAAGTCTGCTTTCAAAAAACTTCAATGATCTATCTGAATTTAATCGCTTGACTTCTGAGTTCCTGTACAGTAATTGTTGTTTATTTTTATGTTTTGTACTTGTTAAAATATTTTTATGATCCATTGATATGTTGATAGGTATTTTTTTATCTACATTGTGATATTTTATACTCTATTCTTCCATGTATCCCATAAAATGCAAGTTTACCTATGTATTCTATGCAATTCGTTTTAAGATGCATAGATATGTTGTGGTATTTTTTATCAATATAGAGATATTTTATGTTCCACTTCTTTATGTATCCTATAAAATGTATAAATATCTATGTGTGAGTAAAAGTTGCTTGCATGCTGCAAGCATATGAAATGTATTTATAATATTTATTCACGTACCAAGTTTTAAGTTTCAAAGTTATAGGGAAGGGGTTCAAAAAAAATCTTAAAAATCGTTGCAATTTCTAATTTTTGTAGACACCTCATGTCAAACCCAGGATGTATTGAAAGATGTGAATAGACATTATATTTTGTTAGGACTCGATCTTATTTATTGCACAGTTTGAAGTACATATCCTACTGGGAAGGTCCTGAAATAAGACTCCATTATCCCCATCTGAAATGCATACTCTCAATTGCCTGCGTATGTGTCACTCATTTCGCTTCATCAGTCTTTCCTAAACCGCAAATACATCATGGTAGATATTGACGAAAGGGTTGAATAAGATGAGCAGCAAAATATCAATGAAAATTGAATTATAAACAACCACTAAGGGATAGCCAAAATAAAAGAGGTTATAGATCAATATAAAGATAATTCTTAATAGGCTACAAGCAAAGATTTAATGATGTGCAAAGTATTAAATGAAAAATTCCTATTTTAATACTTGCAATGCATGGTTGCATACCCAAAAGGAAAATGTGCAAAATAAACGTAAACAAAAGCATATCATTAGCCAAAACAATTGAAAATAGATGCATAGCTATCATATAAAGAGGTAGGAATAGAAATTTTATCTCATTTAAGAGTTTCATTTTTTCATGGATATTTGACATCTGTAGTGGAATCAAAAAATGTATCCTTAACGCACCTAAAGGGTTAAGAAACACAATGTATTTGATGATATTCTAATAAATCTTACTTAAGTAGGTACCTTTAAGTAAAGAACAACACTTGGGAATTGGTTAAATTGTAACGGTGCCAAATTTGATAACTTGAATAGTTGGAATTTATTCATCACTTACAAAGTAATTGCAATTTCACAAACCATAATTAATTTATCTTCTCTCTAATGGTAGCAGTCAGTTTTTTACCCTCTCCAACTCATTTCTTTACACCTCCATGAACTCATTGTTTGTAAATAACTGACTACTTTCCTAAACTACCATGTAATAATGCCTATATGTTAGTTGTCATCTGTTGTGCTTCAAAACTGTAGAATTTACGCAAGTAGAATTTTTACATTAAGTTATTAAACCTATAGTTATAACCCATAGCTGTAATAACAAGGTTGTCTCGTAAAATGGGTCAGAGTGAAATATGTTATATTGAGTTGTGCACTATGATTCACAAGGGAGCAATTGCTTTGTTGGAATATATCTTTTACTATCCTCGAAGATGGTATTTCTTATTAAGGAATATTTCCAGTCAGCACATAATTATAAGTTATATACAATTTATCAGTAAGAAATTAAACACCTAAGATGTAAAAATTTAAGCGAAGAGTAAAACTTACGTAGGCCTTTTTAGCAAATAAATGACGAGGAGCGGCTTGCGCTCTACACTGTTTGAGGTACGTAGCCCAGTTGAAAACGGGACCTTCACTTCCATCTGCGCTCACTACACCTCCTGTGTAGCCCTTAGGCGGCTGAAGCCTGTGACCATTCTTTTCACACCAACCAACAGGAAATAAATCTGGAGAATCTGCATTTGTCCAGAAATCGTGTATATCAGGATAGCCATCAAAATGAAGACGCATCCTGTAACCTGGCAAAATAAGATATTTTCACTAATAACCTAATTATATCTAATTTCTTAATGATTCAACAATCGAGTATTAAGATTCAATCGACTATTTCTATTACTTTTAATTACAAGTTATGTAAGCCTTAACAAATTATAAAAACTATGAAATAAAGCTCTTCATAATGTTTATTTCAAAATGACCAAGAGACCTCAACTTAGACCACCATCAGCATTATTTTTTAATAAATGGGAAGGAACCGGTATGTCCATTGTCTATCAGGTGGTTAGCAAAGGCTGAATTCCCCAACCTGAAGCATCTTTAAGGTTAAGGCAGCAGAACACAAAAGATGCTTCAGGTTGGGAAATTCTGCCTTTGCTAACCACCTGATAGACAATGGACATACCGGTTCCTTACCTGCAAGACTCCTCCACCACCAAAATGAAGGAAGGAAGTTGGACGCCCCCAACAAGAATGAAACTACCCTTACCTCCAAGCTAACCTCACCTACCCCTCCCCACTCCTTTCCCTCCCATCAAAACTGCAAAGTATCCTATAAATTCTGTGTTACTAATTGCCTGAAGATGACTGTAATGGTTGTAACCAGTCACATTGAATAAATATTGTGGAAAATATGAAGAGCTTTTTAAATTTGGCATTCCAAAACGTTCAGCCTGAACATCTTGATTTAATACTCATGAGGATAAAAGCATCGAATAATAACTACTATTAATAGTTTATTTTATTTTAATTGTGAATATAATTTTATTGTGTTTCTTGTTTGCTTTACAATGCCTATACTACTTTTGTAGTCCTTGGCTTCATAAACTTGAATTTGAATAGTATAATTTGCAATAAATATTCACGAACAAAAGCCATTTATATTAAATAAAATTCAAAAAACAAACCACTCGTTTAAATCTAAATAAACACATAAGCATAATTCACAGTAATTAGAATCAGTTCATCGAGTTAAAATTAATTTATAAATGAATATGTTTGGGGACAATTTATAATAAATTTATTCTTAAATTGCGCTACTAACAAGCAAGACAACTTACCTCTGACTTGGGCAACAGTAAGAACACAAAACAGGGAAGGATGTTCAGGGTCTATTCCTTCCAGCTTCATCCCAGATTTAAAACTATTCTTGGCAAATGGGTAAACATCGCGGAACAGGTACTGAGGAGCAGCTTTAGCTTTAACATGGTCAAGATACTTTGTCCATGAAAATCCATTTTTACCGACTTTCCATGGCACTCTACTGTTGTGTGAACAACCACTTTCAGTCTAAAAATTGAACAATACAAATGATAACTTTTAAGAAATATCAAACATTATTTATATTTTAATAATAAATAGCAAAATACGTAAGCAGCCAACACAGAGAGTGATGAATTGCATCCAAGCAAGATTCCAATCACAAAACCAAAAATTAACATGTGACAAAACTTAATCTTGAACACAATTTTACAAATCCTAAAGATATTAAACTAAAAAATAACTTAGCACATTTAACTCAAAAATGAAAACAGTAACTTATAATGAATGCAGAATACATAAATATGAAGGCTGTTTTCTACTTGAATAAATTGTTAAGCAATAATCACAAATAAAAACCTTACTTATACCATCTATATCTATTACGAATAAAATGTAGCTTGCATACTGCAAGCAGATCGACAAGACTATTTTCATGTTGGCATCACATCGGGACGGTCCTCAAAAGAAAACAAAGGATTGAAAATATTCTTAAAATTCGCAGCAATTTAATCCTCCGGCATCGAACCCGGGTCTTCCTGGTAAACTTAATATGCAGCAAAACGGAAGATCACCATCTCTAACTATGTGTCAAATTTCAAGCAGAAATATTGGTTGCAACTGCCTCAAACGTCGTCCTACTTTTCCCTTATATTCCTTATGAGAGAAATTTAACTGCTTTGGCATCGAACCCAGGAACAGCATGGTCTTATCTAATTATATTTTTTAAACTAAAAGTTAAAAGTCTTAATTGTTTTAAAAGTCTTAATATACATCTTCTATCTAAGCAAAAACTCCCTATTATTTCGATAAGAGCATGAAAGAAATAATGAAAAACTATCCCAATGTGTTTTATATGGCAGATATATTTGCCGACCGGGATCAAACCCGGGACTTTCTGGTGATACTTCCTATGCAGCACAACAGAAGATGTTTAAATATTTTTGAAAATTCAGGAAAAACTATTGGCTGCAACTGCCCCAAAGTACGTCCTACTTTTCCCTTATATTCCTCATGAGAGAAATTTAAATGTGCCCGGCCTTGAACCCAGGAACAGCATTGTCTTATCTACATTTTTTAAAAACCATAGTCTTAATATACATCTTCCATATCAGCAAGAACTTCTTATCACTTCGATAAGTGCATCAAAAAAATAATGAAGAACTACCTCAATGTATTTTAAAGGGCAGATTTTTGCAACGTCCTAGCATCGAACCAAGGATTTTTTCCATAGAAGTCATTTATGTTTTCGATAGATCATGACCATATATATAGGCTCCTTGAGTTTCACTTCTCTACCTATCCAGGAAGTATTTTTTAAAAATTCCCACAAATCAAAGCAATACATTTAAAGGGGAAAAATCGGGAATTTGGGGCCCTCTGGAATCGAACCCATGACACTGAGGTTCAAAATCTCAATTTTTCAGGCGGTTACACATTTTGGCCAATACGTTGTAAACATTTCAAGTCAATGAGGCTTTTGGTTTAGCCTGTGAATCAATGCCAGAGCACATTACAAATTCTCGCATAAGGAAAATATGTGAAAAGTATGACATCGTTTGAGGCTGTTTCAGCCAATATTTCTGCTTGAATTTTCACACATAGTTAGAAATGGTGATCTTCGGTTGTACTGCATAGAAAGTATTACCAGAAAGACCCGGGTTCAATGCCAGACAATTACATTGCAGGGAATTATAAGAAAATTTTCAATCCTTTTTTTTTTCCTTTTGATGACCGATTAGTGTTGTCGATCTGCTTGCAGTATGCAAGGTTCCTTTTACTCGTATAGCCATATAGCAATTTAGATAGGATACTAATTCACAGGCTAAACCAAAAGCGTCATTGACTTGAAATTTTTACGACGTATTGGCCAAAATGTGGAACCGTCAGAAAAATTGAGATTTTGAATGTTTCATGGGTTCGATTCCAGAGAACCTCAAAGTCCCGATTTTTCCCGTTTAAATGCATTGCTTTGATTTTTGGGAATTTTTTAAAAATACTTCCAGGATAGGTAGAGAATCTAAACACAAGGAGCCTATATACATGGACATGATCTATCGATAACAGAAAACACTTTTATGGAAAAAATCTTTTAGCATATGCGTGTCTGCAACAACCAAGCTTCGTTTATAGCAACACCAATGTTTGTTGATTCTTTAATGAAATGAATGGTCATCGTCGTACTAAATGAATTTTATTTTCTCATATAAAGTAATGATATCTTCTAAGCTTGGTAAGTTGATAACTTTTTCATTCTTATTTTCCGATCTAAATACTAATCGTTTCATTTAGCGTCCCGCCGTGCATTTAATGAATCAATCAAGATCGTTGAAATAACCCTGAATTCAGTGATTGCTTCTTTTGAAGTGTAAAGAATTGGATTTAAAGCAGCAAGGAATCACAGTCCTTTTATACCGGACTGGAAAGGTAAACAGATATTGTGCTTTTAGATATAGAATTGGAAATTAAACCAAGAAATGTTTTAGTGGATCATCTATTGTTGTGTTTAAGTATAGGTGCTATTCACCTATATATTTTCTTGATGGTGATACTCATACTTATTGGTATTTTGTTATATCTTAAATATTATGTTTAAATGTTCGTGTTAAGCGATTGCCGATACGTTATTAAGTTTTTTAGACTATAAAATATGGAACACCTCTCTCAGATTATGGGCGGCTGTCGTTTATTTTTATGCTTTGGTTCTATGCTGGCTGCTCAAATATTATCATTAGAAATACACTTCAATAAGTATGTTGTATGTTGCAGTGTTTAATTATTTGAAAAAATCAAAGATGTATTTATTTTACGGACTCTAGACTAGTGTCGAAAGAGATAAATTAAACATTTATTCTTTTCACTGCTGTAACTAATAGATTGTATATCTAGGCAAGGACAAATTGGATAAACTGAATAAGAATTTAGTCAAAAAGGCATCATTTTATAGATAACCTCTAACAAGATATTTCACTTTCAAAATCTTTTTCGTCAATATACTTCACATTCTCAGTAACATATACTATAGAAATTCCCTCTAAAGAAGTATTGCTGGTATATGGTTTAACATTAGTCCAATATTAAACTCTGTAATTTTTTTCAGATATGTTACTCAATACATGAAAATATCATCTTCGAATATTTTAACTATAGGAGTCATGTCCCTGAATTTCAATTATTTGCCAATATCACCGAAAACAATCGCAAATGATTAACATAACAGATACAAAATTTAATCATTTTTATATTTATATTGACAATTGGTTTTTCTCTTATTAATACATCTTCTTTCTATTGGTGTTTGCTTTAGAGATACTGTGAGGTTAAAGCAGAATTTATACTATTTGTTATTGGTTGCGAGTTAAAATAGTGTAAATTAGACAGAAAAATAAATGGCCAAGTAAAGGAAATGTAATTCATTTTTGTTATTTGAATTTCATGAATTCTTGAGGAAAGATCGTGAGAAAAACATGCGAGCATTTCTTATCACTACCGATTACATCGCTTAATTGAGATAACTCAAATAAGTTTTAACGTCTACTTTTGCTTGGATTAAGTTTCTTCATTCCACATTTATAAAAATATCGGAAGACAATATTTTTCGTCAACGGGATCTGAAAACATTGAAATTAAATTAAATCCTCTTCAAGAGAAGAGGTAAGAGTTCACTCTGATTTTGTAACATAAAGGTCAAATTATTATTGCAATATAATTAAACAGATGCGCTGCTTACATTATCGATAAGATAAAAATTTTCTTCACAATTCTTACAGTTAATTTAACAGCAGAGGGTTAATTATTAGGTGTTAAGTAATTAAATTAAAGAACAGACCGACGCCATGTTAAGAATAAATTAGGTGTTAATTCATAAAAGAACGAGTTCTAATAAGATTAACTACTATATATTGAAATTATTTTTCGGCCGTTTATTTGAGTTGGGATGATTTCGCTCACTCGCTTGCTTTCTGTCAGACATGCTGGACGTGCTAAGCAACTGGTTCATTCATTTTCGTTTGTGGTTCAATGATTGTGCAATGAAAATTCTGGCAGTTCTCTGACCTTCAACTATGAAGAGAAGTAATGTTTTTTTCATAAATTTAAGACTTTTCATATCTAAATGTCATGACTTCTTTCGATTTACATTCCATTCATTTTTCCGTTGAGAATCAACAGGCACTCTGCTAATGATTAAATAAGTATGGTATAATTCAGCAAATAACTCAGGTAAAATCCAGCTAGTTTTTTGGAGTAATAATTACAAATTAGATTGAAAACAATACATAACATTATGGTAGAGCACCATTAAAAAATCTGCACCCTAAGGCGGGACGGACGATAGTAGATACGGGGCCTCACCCCAAACCATAGAATTGAATGCAAAACGGGGTATAATAGGGCAAATGCAAAAGAGAGAGACTTTTATTGGAGACCGTGTCTCACTAGTTGGTACCAATCAAAGGCCTTTTCTAAGGGAGACCTCGGCACTGTCTGTTTAAATCAGGTAATCGAAGGCATCTTCCGCATCTAAGGGAGACCTCAACATTGCTGGTTAAAATGAGCCCAACGAAGGAGTCTTCGACCACTCGTTGGAGACCCCAGCGAAGGACAGCCCAGTTAGTATCCACTAGCCCGTCGAGCCACTAGAATATAAATAATAAACATTCAAGTAGAGATCCAATTCTAGTATTATTTCCCACAACGACAACATTAATTCCCTGACTCCCTAATCCCTGAATCCATTAACTCCCTGACTACATCTTTTCATCAAATCACTGGATTTTAGTATAAATAATTTTTAAATATACTCTCCCCTGGCTGTTATGAAGATTTATGAAACAACATTTCCCAAATTATAATCCCTCATTCAGAAAAACAGGCCCTGTTCGATTAATGAATTGTTTCTTGGGATAAAATTTCAGACTTGCATTGCTTCGCAATGCAATTACCTCTCTAATTACCTTTTTATGGAAAATCACTTTTCACTTACTTTTACGACACTGCTTTTCTGAAAAGACTTGGACAACTCTTTTAAGGGGGTATTCTCATGTAACGGCCGTTTTTCAAAGAGTTTTTCGGAATTTTACTGTGAGGAAAGTAAGTAATATTTTTCAATGCGGTTTTTACTAAAGTTTTATTGATCTTTGAACTCCAAAAAAGGTATATTTGGTGAAAAAACTTTCGTTGTTTGGCCACTGCACCCTTGCAAAGTTAGTCCTTCCAAATAAAGTATGTCGATGGTTCGCACGATAGCTCAAATACGGTTGGTCTGAAACGAGCATAAAAATATTTTTAACAATCAACAACGTTGTGATTATCGTTTGGCAGGAAGTTTTCTGATTACAATTAAATTTTTTAAATGGCGGGACTTAAAAGAATTTATTTTTCTCCCTTTTTTTCATCTAAAAAATATTCGTCAAATATTTTTTATTAATAACACTGTCCTGTGATGGTTTCATTGCCGCCATCCTCTATTGCTATTTAGTGTGACTTTTGCCTCCTGAATCAGTATCCAACGTTAATTTTCCAATATCACATCACATTTTATTTTAAATCTCATATTATGTTTTTTCAACATGCTTCTTACGGGGGAGAATCACTTTTGTCCGGGGATTTTGATAAAAAGTTTTATGGTGATGCAGGAAGTAGAGTAATGAAAAAATGTATTGCCGTTCATCTAAATGGGCTGTAGTTTTGTTGCAATAATTAATTTAAAATTGACAATGGGTATAGGCAACCCCGCATTACACACCCGCGCTTGCCTCTGTAAGGAATAACCCGCTGTTTTCTAGTAATTCTCAAATATTATTTTTATTTCTTTTGATATATATTTTACCTGTTACTCACTGATAAGGGCAATATTTCCATTCACCTGATATCCGATAGAATAACCTTATTTCAACCAAATGGACTTTGATGACAGAGAGCCTCGTTAAAAGTATGACGAGTGATGGTTAGTAAAAATGCTTCCTCGAATCATTTGGTATTCGTTGTTAATGGTTTATAATTTTAGCAATTATTAGGTGTTTTATAGTTGTTTCTGACCAATAAACAATCAGCTGTGATGATGTTGTGTAAATTGAAGTACCAGGAACACAAGTGGCAAGTGTCTGGTGATGTTAAAGGAATAGGTATTCAGTTAGGTTTAAACAGGTTACACAAAGCACCCCTGCTTTCTGTGTGAGTGGGACAGTTGAGCAAGGTTACATCACTGGACCCAAAAAGAATGACCGCGTAGACAGTGGATTGTAGGCTCGAAAAACATAAAACAAAAAACTTTTGTTGACACCCAAACATACTTTACCTCTGTTTCATATCAAACTTGTGCTTATGAAGCAACTCGTTAAGGCTCTTAACAATGAAGGAAATCCTTTCATTACCTGTATCATCGATTCCCAGTCATCAGTAATGCAAAAATCAAAGAGGGTATCTTCATAGGTCCTGATATAAGAAAACTTCTTTCTGATGCTAATTTTGAAGATACTATGTGCGCTGCAGAATGATCGGATCAGGGGGGTGGGGGTTCTCAATACTTAACAACATAATTATACGATATTATGTTCGTGAGTATAACAGTGTAGTATAGGATTGCTCAGATGAGTGAAAATAATGAGAAAGAAGTTTTCCTTACATGTGATAATAGTAATCTTACATGTGCACCTGCCTCATATTTCTCATATTTTCATTTTGATTTTGTAAGAAAACCTGATGTTATAGAGAAAATCTGACTGCAGTTTTGTAATCAGCATGTCAAAGATATACTAGATCACTATTTAAACATTATGCAATGATCGGAAAGTTTGAATTCGCAGGTCTCTGCAATAGGGGGATAAATCGTCGTCAAACGATAGCGAAAACATTACCATGCATTTAAAAAGAAAACACATCTAAAACCGTGAATCAGTTTTCTAGAAATCGTGCGAACCAGTTTGAAAAACGTGGTTTTGAGAAAGACGCGTTCAAAGTTTCAAATTAGCTTTTTTTCGGGATTGCGTCACTTATAATCAATCAGCGATTCCAGGGCCGTACAACACACCTTCCTCGACCTCTGCGAACTCGTGTTTAGCAGAATCGCTTTCTCTCCGATAGATCCTGGCCTTTTTAGCGAGATCGCTCATGCGCCCCTCCGAACGGATGATCCGACTCTCGTCCCGTATTAGGCCACAAAACAAATTCAGTCCTTGAAAACCAATTCCCAGAAGACGCATATTAAGCACAATACGACGGTTGATTTCGTAGGCATTTCTTATCAGCGGGCACGAATTTATCAAAACATCACTACCACACTTCTTGCATTTCATGCACACTGTAAAGCCTAAGCCACGTTCACTTTTCCGCTCAAATGCTACTTCCCCATGGCAGTCCTTGCAAACTACAAGTGTAGCATGTGTCCAGAAGACAGAGAAAAACTCGATGAAATTGTAACTTAGATGTTCGTTGACGACGAAGACAGCGGCACTCGCGCTCCCAATTTTACGTGACGACGCGCTGGCGTACTCGGTAGATTTCTCGGGCTTGCCGACGTTCCTTTGCAAACTTTTACTTTTTGTTCGATAAGCAAAGGTTCTTTTGCTTCGGGAACACTGCCTATCCATAGTTGAACAGGCAAATTACTCGCGAATCCAAAAGAATAAGGAGAAGAATATTTCGATACGAGTGGACGCAACCACGACGAAAACGAAACTAACTACACCTAAACGAAACCGTAAGAGTGTGTTAGTCACACAGACTTTTTTTCTCACACCCTAGCCCTATTTTCCCTACCTCGGATATTGAAAAAAATTCAGGTATAATATCTGAAATACAAATTATTTCCGGCTCACCATGTGCGAGCTCAGCACGGCGCGAGAGCGCCACAAAACTTGCCTCACAACTTGGTTTAGGTTTCGAATCCGGCAAAATCCTTTCGGTATCTTATTTTTAGTTACCTAAGCATAAAAAATGTTTAAAAATTTCGATTTTTTCAAAGTGAGAACACCCCGTAAGTAATCATGCAGCAACATTTTTTTTGCAAGCTCGAAACAACTCACAATGCAACTCTCAGACGGAAATTTCCCTGGATTATTAAAAGTATGGTCGAGGTAAAAAATGGGGAAAAATATTTCAACAACTAAATAAAAATATCTCCCTATCGATGTGCCAAAAATTTAAAAAGGCGTTCCTGTAATTCAAGCTGTGTATCCTAGTACTTAGGTTTAAAATGTTTCATTTATGTACCAAAATAAAATCAACAACCTTAATGAAGGTGATAATCGTAATATTTTCTTGTGTCATCTGTACCGTAATTTAGTAGGGGAATCATGGGATTATGAATATGCTAGTGAAATAAATGGATATAGGATGTCATAAAAATTGATTTAAAAAAATTAAGTTTATATGTTTTAATATTTGCCCAGCTGCAGCATTCACACTCCTAAAGAATGACTGTGACGTGAAGTTACCACTAATGTGTTTGATCTTCGATTTAAGTTCAGATGAGCTTCTATATCGCACTAGATTTTGAGCCGGAAAGAATATATCGAGGCAATAAAATAAGAATCCCATACGTCCTTTCTATAGAACGATTCAGGACACCATAAATAAATAATAAGTATCACATTTTTCAAACTTAAATTAGTTTCATTACAAACTCCATTCTCATTCATACAATATTTTTACCCCAAAATAAGGTATACTACAGAGATTTTTTTCCCAAAATTCGTATTGAATTTTCTCTAAAAATGTAAGTAGAAAGGAGAGGTATCTAAAATTTTTTATTGGAGATCCACATAATTATAAGAAAAGTATCACGGATTTGTAGTAGTAGTAGTAGTATTGTTAAAAGTGCTTCAACAGCTTAGGTTATTATGCACATTGGCTTCCACCGGGATTCGAACCTGGGACCGCTTTCACCAAAGGCAAACGCGTTGTCCACATGACTATCCAGGAGCATCACGGATTTGTTTAAAAAACAATTGCTAAAATGTGTTCATAACAATACAAAAACATCAATCATATGGAACCAATCTAAAGCAGAAGTGATATAAGTCTTTGGTTTTCTGTTCAATATTTCTTAGTAAGCTTTCCATACTAATGAATTAATTCAATTGATACAATTCAACAGCTCCGATACTTTATTCAGGAATTCCAAAGTAGTGTGACAGAAAGCCTTTGAATCCATCCATGCAACTACAAACAACAACTGACCTTGCTTCTAACCTCAGTGGCATCATTGCTTGTGTTGTCTTCTTCACTGTTGAGTGGCGTGTGCTTCCCTTGAGGAGGCCTTGCACCTTCAACTTCAATCAAAGGAGCCTCACCACTACTCTCATTACCACCACCACTTTGCGCTGACTCACCAACACTTGATCCCAGAGCAATTGCAGCTGCACGCATTATTTCTCTGCGTTTTTGTCTTCTCTTTTTCTGACGCAATCTAGCCTCACGAACACGACGAGCAGCAAGAGCCATTGCTGCAACTTGATCAGCACACCCTACACCAAAGATTTATTCCTTTATAGTGCTCGTATTATAATAAAACCCACACAATGTTCTTCTCCGGTAAATTTAAATTAGGATCATTTGTTCTAACAGATAACAGGGTTGCTACAGATCAGAAATTATGAAATTCCACTACTTTTCCAGGTTTTCCATGCAAAAATTTTCATTTCTTCAGGTTAAAATATTTGTTCTATCAGAAGTGGGTATTTTAAAGACGGTGCAAGATAAAGAGCCACACACATTAACCTATGCACACCATTAGTGATATCAACGCCTTGTAGTGAAATACAAGAAAAACAGGTTGGTTTTGATTCTTTTATTAAAATATAAATTGTACTAAAAAAAAAAGGTTTTCCAGAATCAACATAAGTAAAACAGCATTAATTAGGAGAAAAATTTAAAAGGTTAGGAGACTAAGTGAATAATCACACATTGGAGTGCACACGAGCAGGGTGGAGCGTTTTTCCAATTATTTTCTGATCGGAATGTAATACCTGGCAAAAGCAGAAAAAAGGGTAGTGGACTTTCCTCAAATGAGAACAGCACAGACTCACTCCACTACAGGTGTGGAAACATTAACTTTGTGTTGCTTTGCCACGTGGAAGGCAAGGAGATACCACCACATTACAATCCCAAGAAGCTGCCTATAAACAACACTTTTTCTTTAATTTTTTTATAAAGTAAAAATCTCATGGAACCTCCGAGAATAAAATGTTCGACAGAAAAAATAGTTCCTCAGTCAGATAACAGGATGGGATCACTCTAAAGCACATCAACCAAATCTGATGATGAATTTTGGATTAGAACTTGGAATGTTCACCTCTGGAACACTGAAAATTCTGCAAACAGGAAAGTTCCCTTCCATTTAGTAACAATTCCTGCATTTCCTGTATACCTTGGCCTCTCAATGACAAAATGTATTCAAAACGAGAAGGAAGGCTTTCTAAGGTAAAATCATGCATCCTCAATCAGAGATCCTGATGCTTGATCCTTTAGATATCTTTTGACTCATGCTGGAAGTTCTTATGACTTGGGAGTGGCTAGTAAATAATTACCTGTACACAATCTGAGGAGAAATAAATATTCCATCATCCTCAGCGTGAGTGTAAAAATAAGATCTGAAAGTTAATTTTAGGTGCACATAATTCCTTGCTAAAGACCAAATAAGAGCTCCAGTGCCTCGAGGTACTGAACACCAACAGAAAGTGCCTACATTGTTCACTTATTGAAAACTAACATATTTTGACTTGGGAAAGCAACTTTCCAGCGTTATTTGGCTACATTCTCAATTTTCATGACTCTTCCATGTTTCCCAGAGCCATTTTCAATTTCCCAGACTTTGTATTTTCAGGTCTGTAGCAACCCTGGATAAATAACTAGAGATATTCCGATGAGAAAATGGCTGGTAATAATAACTTCTATAATGGAAGACTCCAATTACATCCATTTCAATAATTATATTTAACATAATTTACAAAGACAACCATTCCCTAGCCAGAAAAATCCGACTAGCCGAGATTCAAACCCAGGACCTTAGAGTGCACGCACCAGCCAGTTCCAACCCAGGACATATTAGTTGGAATTCAGAGAGAAAATTACAAAGACCTTACAAAATAAGGAACCCTGGCCATGCTTCTACTTATAACTAATTCTTCATGGTCCAAAAATTTCCAAACACTGAATAGATAATTTTAAAAAAATCCAAAATAAATAAAGGCAGTGATGATATTATAAAGAGGACTTAGTAGATCAATTTGGCACAACTGTATTTTAGGTTTCAAGATAAGATAAACCTACAACTTTAGGCATGATGCTGTTCTTAAAAATACATAAGGCCCTAAATTCGTTCTTATTACACTGCTTTACATCTGGAGTGAGAAATGTGAAATGAAAGAATAGATTGGTACTTTTTCCACAAAAAATTTAATAGTACTGCCGGTTTCAACGGAGGACCGTCATCTTCAGGTCAGTCACCTGACTGGTGTGAAGGTGACTGACCTGAAGATGACGGTCCTCCGTTGAAACCAGAGGTACTATTGAAATTTTTGTGGAAAAAGTACCAATCTATTCTTTCGTTTCGCATGATGGATTTCCACCATATCTTCTGTGAATTTTATTTTATGGAGAGACAAAGTCCATTTTGACAAGACCTGATACCCTAAATAGATTCACTAACCTTTACCACAGAAGCGACCAGAAAGAAACTCGCTGACAAGTCCGTAGCAACCACACCCTTCACAACAGCGGATATCATCACCACCAGAAGCCATCGAGGAATCGTTGAGGGAAGCACTACTTGCAGTAGGAGATGCTGCCTTTGAAACGTAATCCTTCAGATTGTTTCCCATTTTCATCTCGCACTCCTGGTCTGCAATTGGTGTCTCTTCTCCTATGATAATTTAAGAGGCAACCAAAAATGGCTTAACTCAGTAATTCCCAATATGTGGGGTGCATCCCACTAGTGGAACTTTCAAGCCTGTATGTTGGAACTTAGAATCATTAAGTTGAAAACATTTTATTCTATTTATCTTGTATTTATTTTTTCTAATATTAAGCTTAATTTCAAATAAATCTTCCAATAGTTTCACTGCTATTCATCAATATGCTAAATGTTCTAAAAATATTTAATTGCATTAATCAGTAGAACAAACTCATAACACATAAGATGGACTACGTAGAAAGAGGGAAATGAGACCATAAAAGTTGGGAACAACCAAAAGGTTTTAGAGCAAAAGCAGGTTAATAAATATAAGTTTTACTGTCTTTAATTTTTGATATGGTATTAATAGAGTAATTATTTTTTACCTTCCTTATTGCATTCACAGCTTTGTTTCTAAGCCTTTTGTAATTATCTTTATATTTATAATTTGTAGGGTTACTCTTCCATTTCTGAAAGGCTTTGTCCAAGGAGAATATGTTGTCAGACATCCAACCCTCCTTCTTTTACTAAACACTTTAGAATTATTATAAATTTCAGTGAAAGCTGTACATATTTTCTCAAAAAGAAGATCATTCTCAACCAACAAACTTTCCCATAGGTAATCTTTGATGTTTTGATCTAACAACTGATTTCTAAAATAAGTCCTATGGAATTCTCCTGAATCATCATTCTTGTTAGGTAATCTGCCCATTGCAGGGTGTCCGCTATCCAGCGATTAAGAAATTCCCTGAGTTTTCCAGGTTTTCCAGGGTAATATTTCATTTTTCCAGGGTGTCCCAGATTCGCATTGCAATATTATTTTAGCCAAATATTAGACATGTTGTGATAATTACGCACTTAAGGTCCACGAAAAGGTGAAAAACAGTTCATAGATTCATCACGATATTTTATTGGCATCCGAGCCAACCCTAGATACAGACAAGCCATCAGGAAGCCTGGAGAGCAAATGTTTGAGAGTGGATGACGTTAGGTTTCTAAAAGTAATTCATCAGAAAAATTATTTTTTTTTTCCTTTCCAAATTTATGTATACCTTTTTAAGGTAGGCATCTACATCTTCTGCAAAAATTAACATATTTTGTAAAAAACTGTTTACTATCTTAAAGGGGCTCCTGAGAGGCTCCTTGCCAATACACCTCGGGCTGATCCTCATGAGTATCCTGTCATGGGTTGGTAGGTTCATTTAGTCATACCACTGTATGCAACAAGTATATGTAAATACGAGTAAAATGTAGCTTGCATACTGCAAGCTTAGTGGGAATAAGTTTAACGTTAAAAGGTTCCAAAAGAATGATGAAAATGAAACCAAAATCTTTTAAATAGGAGATATATTTACCGTCCGGCATCGAGCCCGGGTCTTCCTGGCAATACTTCTTATGCAGCACAATTGAAGATCACCATCTCTAACTTTGTGTGAAAATTCAAGCAGAAATATTGGCTGCAACGGCCTCAACCACATCCTACTTTTCACATATATTCCTTATGTGAGTAATTTTAATGTGCTCTGGGATCGAACCCAGGAACAGTATGGTCTAATCTACATTTTTCTTGTAAAACAGGTCTTAATATACATCTTCTAGCAAAGCAAAAACTTCCTATAATTTCGATAAGTGCATCAAAAAAAATGAAAAACTACCCCCATGTATTTAAATGAGAGGTTTCTGCATGGTCCTAGCATCGAACCCAGGACATTTTCTGTAAAAGTCATTAATGTTAGAAGTCCCTTCTTGCATTGAACCCTAAGACATAGTCTGCCCAGACAGATTTTTTTCGTAATTGTAAATACCGAAGTCACAAAGAATTATTACCTCCTCAAAACGACGATATTATTTGAAATTTCCTTCACAAAGTACAATATTAATTCATCTTCGGTAAAGAAAACTACTTTATTTGTAAAACCACATTGCTAAAATTCGATTTCCATGGTTAGATAATGCCTTTATAATCACGAAACGTCGGCTATCATTCCCATATATCTCTTATGGCCCTATTCTATCAATGCAATCATATGAGAATCGAGTTCAACAATCGCCTCAGTCATCACAGAAACTGGTTGTTTATAACCGAAAAATCACGCATGTTTTCTGCTTTATTTCTCCAAATTCTCGTAATTTAGAATCAAAAACGATATAACACGACCAAAATAAGAATCTTTAATATATTTCCCATCTTTTGGTACTCGTCTCGAATTTCGTAGGACCATTATTTCTAATTTAATTTTGCAAATGAAATGAAGTCTGCAAACGGTGAAATCGAACTTTACATGCATTCCTTACGTAGAAAATTTGTCCAGACCTAGCGTCGAACCAAGGATAATACTTGAGGATGACTTGAATGGTTTTCGTTGAAGGTTTACGACTTCTACCGGTATCTTGAATTTCAGCTCGATATTTTGACAGGAAGTGCCTCAAAAAAAATTCCCGAAAATCAAAGCAATGCATTTAAATGAGAAAAAGTCAGGAGTTTGGGGCCTCCTGAGATCGAACTCATGACCATTATGATCGATTTCTCCCTTTTCCGAGAAATCGATCATAATGGTCATGAGTTCGATCTCAGGAGGCCCCAAACTCCTGACTTTTTCTCATTTAAATGCATTGCTTTGATTTTCGGGAATTATATATTCCTTCTGGAGAAGGAATTATATAAAATAGATACATCCAAGTATTACAAGTTATTAGAGTAATAGAATAATTACAAGTCGAAAGAAAGAGCACGGTTACGTCTTATAAGCTTTCAATTGGTCACGACAACACTGTCATCGAAACGTTTCTTCCTCTCAGGGAATTTTACAGAAGTAAAACGGACCGAAATACACGAGTCATGGAAGATCTTTTGTAAGGAGAGTAAAGCATCGATTTTTCCAGGTTACCCGCCAAATTCCCTGATTTTTCCCTGAGTTTTCCAGAAGAACAAAATTCCCTGAGTTTTCCAGGTTTTCCAGGATTTCCAGGGTAGCGGACACCCTGCCATTGAATACTCTCATTCCAATAATATAGTGTCAGAGATCTTGGTTTTAATAAAAAATGCTTCACCTAGATTACAGTCACCATTGTAAGCAATGTGATCAATTCATAACTGAGTCAGAGTTCCAGCCCTAACGTCCTCTCTCGTATCTTTTTCAATTAGTTGGAGGTAACCATTTGATGCAAGCATTTCATTGTACGAGGAGGTACTACTCACATTCTTATTCTTTAGATTAATATTGATGTCGTCGATAATAAAGGTTTCTTGTAGAGTAAAAACTGTGAGAGGTGGAATCTGTCTGAGGCGGAAACTTGTCAAAGCCGGCAATATCGGAATTACTTTGCATAATGATCATATTTTTCTCAAGAAAGTCAATCAATAAGGCGGAACCTGAGAGACGCCAACAGAAAGATTAATGCCTTGTATTTTGTGCTGCAATAAGTAGAGTTTGAATCTGTGAAAGACAGAAAGAAAATTTCAAACTTAATGAAATGGTTTGAGTTACGATATGCTTACCGTTGATGCACCACTTCTGTTCCGACGATTCTTTGTTTGAAATAGTATTCTTTTCAAGAGGATTAAGGGACTGCAGTTGTAAAAATGAATTAGCGAAAGTAATACTTCAAGTCAAGTGCCCTCAACAGCCGAACTGATTGTGAGCTGGGCCATCCCTGGGTTTTCCCCAATCCAGGGAAAATGGAGACGTAGGATTCGTGGAAGTAGGACTAATCCGTTGGAGCAATAGGGGAGTGAAGGGAAGGCTTGCCCCCTGGGTTGTGTTCATTCACCGTCTCACTGAAGCAAAATCGGAAACTAGGAAATTATGTGCTGTTATATATTATATGTGATATTTTCAATATCCTTTTGGGTCTGTTTGGTGGGAAAAATCTTAATAGAGTCAGAGAATTTTATGAGGAAGGATTTTAGTTTCTGGTGAAGTGAAAAGTTTGGTCCCTCGGGGTTCTCTAATTGTGTCCCTAAAAGTGTTTCTGGTCCCTACAGTATCTTGCAGTGTGAGATGTGTGATCATTCTGCTCTCTTCTAGCAACAGTTAGGAGAATTTGGATTAATACCAACTGCTTTAAGTATTAATTAAATTCATCTGTTGGGTCAATGGAAAAATGTACTCTATTTTAGATATCTATTGTTTTTTATATTGAAAAATATTCTTTGTTTTCACAGATCAAGAAAAAAAACTGAAAAATTTCAATCTCAAAGAAAAGATTAGTGTCCTTACAATGATCAGTGAGGAAAAAAACTATTAAGGAAGTGACATCTTATTTTAAATGTGAGAAGACACAAATTTACAACATCATGAAGCAAAGGGACAAAATTATGGAGAAATATTTATCAAGTGACAAAAATGATTTAACCAGGATGAAAGAAAGAGACACAAAATACAGCGAATTAAATTGCATTGCATTGGCTTGGCAAAGAGAGGCCAGAGGACCAGTGAAGGCTCCCCGAGTAATGTGACCAACACCTGTGAATTAAGTAATTGAATTCCAAGTTGTCCTTGCATCCCTCCTGATCAATTGAAAAAATTAAGATTGGGTTCCTAAAGGCCACTTACAATAGAAAGAATAATTATTAATAATCAATAAATTAATTTTTAAGCAAAACCAATCATTTCCAGAACATAAGTTTCAATCAGCTATAATTTTCTTCCATTTAGACTTCATCCTTTTGAACACAAAATATTTCAAATGATGAGATTCTAATTTCTGAATATAAAATGACATTTGGGAGACCACTGAGGCTGAAATAAGGAACACGACAGTTAGTGTAGGATTTTAAATACCGTGGCAATAAGATTACTTACCACACCTCTTCATGAGTTCACTTTGGTCCTTCTTGTTTATTAAATGATTTTCAGAGCTTTTGGAAAGAGATTCATGTTTAGAGTTTGTTTCCTTGATATCCTCCATATTTACAGATATAGTTTCATCCTCGACCATTTCCATGATTCCAAACTCATTCAGTCGGAACTGAGGAATTAAAATAAAATCTTATTACTATATTTTAAACAATGGTTAATTTATTGATGACCTTTTCATCTCATTCTGCAATCTTCCAATTTCAAACACGGTTGACATTACTAAATGAATTTAACTCATCTTCTGTTAATAACAGGAATTGGATGAAAATAAAATAATAGAATCTGGCCTCGACTTTCTGGTAGTCCTCCATTATAAAGAATAAAGAAAAAAAGCAATTTTACATTTACCACACTGATAACTGCCATGGTTTAGGTGATAAGACATATCCAACACAGCATGACCAAAAGGGTTGAAACTGTGAGATAAATTACAGTGCTTTAAAGGTACAAGTGCCTTTTTCTTTAAAATAAAAGAACTTTGAGTGTAAACAAAATTTTTGTTTTTAAAAATCCATTATTAACCCTTAAGATGCGGGAGTATTTTTCTTTTGCAACAGTCGTGTGCGGGAGGAATGTATGAGAAATAGTCCCTTCTCGTGGTGGGTCAGACTAGTTGCAGCAGGTAGAAAACCCCCATAGTCCGGGTGGACCTTTTTCCGATGCCTGTGGTCAGCGGTTATTGTTCAAAACTTTTGGTTGCTCCTCTAACGTGGAAGCAATTGCCAATGATTTAATTGTCTTATTTTTTCCCTTGCTGTTAGCTAATTAATTTGATACCAAACAGTTAGTAGATACATTGATTTTTAACGAGTGAGGAAATAAGAAATTACGAGTGCACTACATCTTGGAATTACGCAGAGGCCGGAAATCCCCGGGGAAGGGTTTTCCAGATTTAGGACAATGCAAAGGATTTTGTGAGGGTGCGTCTCATTCACAGGCACCGCCATAAAATTGGGGAAGGCCAAGCATTGGCAAGGAAGAGCAGGTCAAACGTATAAGAATGTTTTTCCCACAGTTCTCGCACTTCAGCTGGAAAACGTTTTTATATGTTCCCTGCAGCTTAAGGGTTAATGAAGTACGATTCCTTTCCTCCTCCTTCAAATTAGATGCAAATCAAGAAATATATAAATGTTCAGCATTATTAGCACAAATCCATAAATAATAGCATAAATTAAATAAATAATAAATAAGGACTAATTCACTACTGTCATTTCTTCTAATATAAAACCCTTGGAGGACACAGGCTTTTCAACCAATTTTGAGAACCAGTTGGCTTATTCTATCCAGAAAGTTTCACCGAATCATTACCTTAAACCAAAGCACAGGGAAAAAGCAAATATTGACCTGAGTTTACCATTAAATAAAATATTTAAGGTATCTATTTAATGATTACACTAACCATTTTAAAGAATTATTAATGCATAGCATATTCAGAAAATAAGGGCTGTTAGATCATAAAATATGAATTGTTGTTAGAAAAAGTATTTATTGATGGATTTAGTTTATTACAAACTTACTTTCTTATGCATAACCACTGTTTAGTTCTAAGCACTTTTAGAAACATTGCCTCAGCAGCTTCTTTAAGCCCTCAGTTCAGAAGTTCAGTACCAGTTGACAACAGTGGTATTCAGTTCTCTTCAAATGCATAATTTTGGTTGACGTAACGTGGGGCAACAATTACTGCTACAGTGTGTGTTGCTACACACTGACTAAACTTAGACTTGGAATCTAAAATTGATGAAGTTGCAAACTGTCTCCCAGAAAATACTTTCTCCATGAATATTTACATCTTCATACCATTACCCAAATCAAAGAGAAGATTCACGATTTTGGTCCTTTTTGATTCCCTTCCGATAGTCCTGTCCTTGCACCTAGCTACTATTTCCTCTTGCACTTTACCAAGTGTCTAGGAGGTGCTTTGAGGTAAATGGTGATTACGCGATACAGATTAAGGTGTATACTGTTTATCATTATGAAATACACCCAAAGCAAACCCAACTATACCACTTTATTTACTAGACCACAACTATATTTTTTATAGTGATAATTTGGAAAAGTGAAGTAAGTTTATAATAAAGTAGAACCATCAATTTAAAAATTTTGAGTGAAAATTAACTTCTTTATGTCCAAACAGCCCCTTCTTTCCAAATACACTGTAATATAAAGTATAGCACTTCATCGGAGATGAAGATACTTCAGCAGAGTCATTCTTCGGGTTTATACAATGCTCTGTACTCAATGCTTGAACTCTCCGTAAGTACATGGTCCTTATACATCAGCTGTCAGGATTTCAATGATGTTGCAATGAGGAAAATCATAGAAATATTTTTCCCTTGTGGAAACAATGTCCTCACCTTTAAATTACTACCAGGAAGAGTCCCAACTCCATCTCGCCATTCCAGTACTTTTATAGGATCAAATTCTTCTAGATTTGCTTCAGAGGGTGAAACAGTCTTAATATCCGAACATTCCTCCCCTAGAACTGTCTTTTCCAACTTCACGGAAGCTTCTTCAGACACTGCTTTAGCTATGTTCACAATAACATTTGTGCTAGAAAAAGAAATAGATTCTTTTTAATTTCTATCAACAATAAATAAAAAAATTCTACATCATAACAATCCAGCAATTCTCACAGAGTCATTACTTAAAACTCAAATCCTCAATCCCACTTGTTTCTGACAGCACACTAAATCAAAACATAAAACATAATGCCCATGGCATAAACATAATTCTGCAAAAGAAAAGAAGCTTGCAAACATTAATTGAATGTTATGAGCATTTTTACATAGATTATTTGCCCCAACCTGGCATTGAACCAAGGATAATGTTCGAAGATGTCTTTGCAATTTATGTTGGATATGCATGGTTTCCATCGATCCCTCAAATTCAACTCTCCAATTTGCCAGCAAGTGTATCAAAAAATTTCCAAAAATCTGCACAATGCATTCTTAGGAGAAAAATTGCGATTATGGGGCCTTTAATTTAAATTTTTAAACCCATTATAGAGAGCGTTAGTGTCACAATTATTCTGGCAGTTACTAACTGCAGCCAGTATGTTGTAAAAATTTCAAGTCAATGACACTTGTGGAAAATAGTAAGACATCCTCGAAGACTATCCTTGGTTCAACACTAGGTCAGGGCAAATATTCTCCTATTTAAAATGCATTGTGGCGATTAAAAAAAATTTTTTGAACCCTTTCCCGATAAAATGGAAACTTGAAACCCAGCATCTGAATGGAGATCATAAATACGTTTTATATATGCTGTTTAAGGTATCCCTGATGTTCCTTGGTTCGACCCCTTAGAGCCATTTACAATCCTCTATGTATTTCAAATGGGGATAACAGTCTTATTTTAGGACCTGCCTGGTATGATATCAACTTCAAACTTTGGATTAAATAAGTTTTATTTCTATCAGGACATTATATGTATTCACATCAATCAAAAGGTCCTGGGTTCGACACAAGGCATTTCTACTATTTGAAATCTAAGGTGGGAGTTTAAAATTATTTACGATTCAGTTTGAAAAATATTTTAAGCTGCATCCCAGTAGGATAGGGAATTAAATATCTTAGAGGTCCCGATAACTCACTCTTCTACATTAATATCTATAAAACCGTCACCAAATGGGAATGGGCTTCAGTTTCCCGAAAAAATAGAAATCCCCCCTGGAGGGAGACATGGGCCAGGATGGTCTTCATTTAAATAGAAGGGGTAATTACAAGTTCGGTAGATTACTAAAAGATGTGGTTAATTCTTATAAGGGAAACTAAGAAGGGATGATAAAGTTGACTCTGTAAGGGAGATTTTCAATAGAAGCAATGAGGGAAATTGGAAATGATTATGTGGATGTTAATTTAATGCAAAATGTAAATAATGTTAATGAAATGGTAAATGACGTAGTTTTTAATGGAAATTGTATGCAATTGTGTGATGAATTACTTGTAGGTGATGAACTGTGTAAAAATTTAAAGGGAGATCTTACTCAGAGTAAAAATGTTAACAGTAAAATTGATATGTGCAATTTATGTCATGACAGTGCTGTAAAATTTCAGTGTAAAGATCGGTGTAAGGGGAAGAGTTTTTTAAAGCTCCTTCAGGTAAATTGTAGGAGCATTTTAAATAAGGTCAAAGAATTTACAACTTTAACTGAAATATATCAACCGGACACTGTAGTAGGGACAGAATCCTGGCTTTGTAAGGACATCGCTTCTGAGGGGATTTTTCCAGCCAAGTACGAGATGTACAGACTGGACGGGGAAGGGTGTGGGGGAGGCGTATTCGTTCACTTAGAATCCGATGACACATACGAGCCTCTTAGAATTGCAATAATTGTAACCCAACAAGTAAGAGAAAAATTCAGGTGCTCGGAGCATACAGACCTCTTGGGGTGCAGCTTGGAATATTAGAAAGGATTGGGGAAATTACCTGCGAGTACAGAGAATCAAGCAAACCTACTAGCAAAGCAGGAGATCTTAACATGCCCAAAGTTAAGTGGTCTGGTCAGGAGGGGGCCACAGCTCAACTTTTAGTTAATAGAATTGTAGGAGAGGGAGGCTTCACACATTTCGTGCATTGTCTAACTCGTAACGAAAACTCAATCGATGTTTATCTCATGAGACCTCCTGAGATATTCACTGATCTATCACCGACACATATACGTGGAAATACTTTGGAAGCATAAAACCATTGCCACTACTTCGAACCGTACTACAAAAGGCTAATATCGATGCGTTTCAAATTCTTTTGGGGGAGAGATACAATGAATGGGCAGATAGAGGGGAATCCGTTGAAGAAGTATGGAATAATTTTGAGTCTTTTTTTGAAACTTAAATCATAGAAAAAATGAGGTTTTAATAGATGTATGGATTGAACGTATCCAAACAAGAAATCCCAACAACACTCATGATAATTTTTCAATTGTTTGCTTGTTTAAACTACTATCTTGGAAAGTGTAATCAGTTGGCTACATAAGCGTTAAACTCCTCCATTTCCAATGTATTTAGTTTTTAAAAGAATTGACATTTATTGTACTAAGTAGTGGGCATGAATATACCAGCCCCTGTGAGGTAGGCATTTTTTAGTTTTATAGACAGCCTTGGACCCCCCATTGGCAAATCCTGGCTGCGCCACTGTATTGAAGTATATATGCAGCTTATTGCACAAGGTTTATATAAGAAACAAAAAATCATTTATTTCAGATGAAATTTACTGGTAAGCTTACAATTAACACTGACTTCGTTATTTATGTATTAGCTAAGTATTCAAATGAATGCATCACATACCGAACATTAAAAATTGAGCTGCATTAAAAAATACAGTAGACTCTTGATTATAGTTGATATTATAATTGAACTAGCAGAATTTAAGTCATATACCAAGGTGAAAAAAATGAAGACGTCAACTTACAATTTAGACTAAGGCCGGTCTTCCACTGGCAGCGACTACGAGCGACGCATATACAGCCGTATACGCGTGACTAATCACAATACACAGAAAGGAACGGAGGGTTCCTTGATTCTATGATCCTTTGATATATATTCTTGATCTATGGGCTACTTGATTCGAGCGTACAATGGCGACCGGCGACTGTTCCCATGGAAATGGGATCTGTCGCTCGTAGTAACCGCTATGCAGTGCATGACTTAAAATGATATATACGCACTGAGGAGTATTTGAAGAAAAAAATACCCTTCCAAATGTGTTATGAGTATTCAATTATCTTCTCTTGAGGATATTATAGACAAATTCCTCAAATATTTAATTACTTTGATACAGAAATGGAATCAGTCGCTTGTGAGCAGAGGTGCGTAGCTCATGGCTAGGAAAGATATATGGTCACTGAAAATTTTAAACACTACAAAACATTATACAAATTGTATTTTAAGTATGCATAACTCTTATTTTGAGTGTTTCATTGACAAATTACAGTCATTTCAAATATCTACTGTATATAACAGTCAAAATGTTATACTTTTGACACTAATTGAAATATGAATTCATTCGAACGGTAAAAGAAATATGTATATTGAAACCTAAGGTTTACGAAACATTTTTAAGTAAACGAAGGACAATTATGAACATTAACGGAGCATTATAAGAAAATATAAAGTATATTTTGAGGGCTACCAGTAAACGAACTTTTGTAATGCACTATCGATAAAGTTATCAATAACTTTGTAAAATAAAGAAATTTGTTGATAAAAGAAAATAAACAATATTACTTCCCTACCTATTGCAATTTATAGGTTAATGCTAGGAGGACAATAATCAAAATGATACAACGGTTAAATGGGGCGAGAATATAAGTACAATTGTGTTTTTTCCTCAATAAATCAAGACTGAACTCATACGAAAATTAATCGTCGATATGAATATAATCGTAAAAAGAAATGAAAACTTCACTCATTCGTAAATGTTGTAACCAAGTTATTGATCTTATAGTTAAATCTTGATAAAATTGTTTATTTCTTTTGCCATTCCAAAATCCTTCGTTATTTTCGTCCTTCTAGAAATTCTCCCAATTTCGAGGTTCAAGAGAAGGGATGTCTCTATACCATATGAATAGACTGGGAAATCCAGGTGAAAGCAAGGGTTCAGTTTCTAGGAAAAAGAAACTTGTTTGAAGGGAAGCAATAGAGGAGCTCCACGACACTGCGTGCAAAGTGCTATTAGTAGAAGGTTTGCTATTGGATTGAGTGTTGGAATTTCTTCTTCTTAAAACGTTTTTGTTTCCTAAGCGTTCCTGCAAAAATTGTGTGATCTCCTTGGTTAGCTAAAAATCTTCTGTGCTACTAGAGGAGATTGGTGGGGATTTATTTGAGAACAGATTCCTGTTTCCTTTACAATTCTTACAGGTGAATTGTCTAAATAAATCTTCTTTTTTATTCTAATGATCAATATTCAACTCATTGTTATTTACTTGCACTGAAATGTATAATTTCTACTTAATTTTCTAATGATATTGCGTTCCTTTTGTTATAAAAGCAACTGATATTGTCACCACTCTTAAATTTTGCAGCCATAAGGAGAGCTTAAAGATATTTATTTACTAGATTAGTTTTAATGGAATTACTACGTAGAAAGTTTTTACGTAATTTTAAATATTGTCACACCAAAACCTATTTTTAAAGTTATGGCACATGTCTGGCGTACCGTGTATCTGCAGAATTGTGTAACTCTGGGACTCTCTGTAGATGTGATAATTTATAGATTGACCTAAATATGATTTTGGATCGATTTAGAACAAAATAGAAAAAGGCACAGGGCAAATTTAGGACTCTCACCTTTCCTCTTTCGTAGGAACAAATTTTGCCGCTGAAGCAGGCGATATCGGTCTCATGTTCTGCAAAGTTGCAATTGTTGTGGTAGAGGTTATGGTATTGGTGCATACAGTTGTGGTGGCAGTAGGTGAGGCCACAGATGTGGTAGGTGGTGGAGATGGAGGAGGTACAGAGTTTTCTTCTGGGTCGCAGAAAGCTTCCATAACTTCTTGCAAGCAGCGATTTAGGTCTCTGTCCAAACGACGCTTCCTTTCTCCTGCCAAGTCATTTTCTACAGCAACTTGAGGAGATGTAGGAGGAGACTTTGTAGAGCAGGTGACTGTTGGGGCCATCTGCACAGACGCAGTGGTCACAATGGTAGGAAGATAAGTCCTTGAGTTGCGGTCAATTTTTCCTTGGTGTCCTGTGAGGGTTACTGCTTGGAATGGAATGGAGGGGCTCTCAGACATCTCTCTCATAGGATTTATCTGCTCTGTGGTGCTCATTATTGACCTGGCTTCCTTCAGAACTGAAAGCAAGACGTATCACAACTCATTAGAGAAAAAATACATCCCCATAGGACATGCAAAAGTTATTAGACACATTTAGGCAGATGATGCAAATGAAATTGAACTTAGCAAAGGAAAGCATGTGCGACACATATTTAGACAGATTGAAATATGCAGGAATCCAAATATTGTCAAGCCGTTAACTTGGTAAGCGGTAAAATTCAGACAACAGATGCAAGAGTAACATAGAAATATTCTTTAAGAGATTTTAGAAAATAACCTTTATCTGATTCATTCGTAAACTTTATCAGATTGCCAATGCTGTATTTTATGCCTTTCCTTCCTCCCAGATATTATGACTGCATTTTAATTTCACCATTGTATTTTACATGATTTAAAGCATTATGTTTACATAGTGCAAAATCATGATGTATGAAGAGAAAGATGTCTTTTTAAGCATAAGGATAAGTGTGTGTGTGTTATAGTAAAGGCTTGAACTCACCAAATGAATACATGTTCTATTCATGTGTATACACTGACGAATGATTTCAGTAAAAGTCTCAACTAAGAGTTGAAATGCATACTATTACTACTAGTAAAAGTAAACGTTTTCTTACTAATTCAGTAAAAGCAGACACAAAAGGAAAAAGAGAGGACCCAACCGCAATTACTACACGTAATACACTTACTTCTTGCATCCATGCGTTTAATACACTCTCCATAGATTAGCTAGCTCAACGCTTGATTCCCACAAATGCACCATTTTCACATATTTCTTGTGATGCGCTATCCATATTAAGTATCTCAAAGACAAAAGTATTGCTGCACAAACAGATTAATAAACTAAGTATTCATTGCCAAAATAACAAGTTTAATGCTCTAAATACATTGCAAACAAGTTTAATAAATCAAAATCCAAATTAGATCCTTATTAATCCTTCAGTAGATAGGATTTTTGTTAGTATATATAACAAAAATAAATTCCTGCATTTTTATTTACATTAATATATTCATATAAATAAAATAATTCTCATTTCTTTAATGTTATACAGGGAAAATACATTCTCAAATCACAAATTGTCGAAAACTGTATCTAGTGAACAGTTTGCACATACATGACGGAATATATCGCAGAAAATACAATAAGTAAGGGGTATTCACAGGACCGGGAATCGAATTAATGAGCGCTGATGAAGCCTGACCATAGTTCCATCTTCAGGGGAAGATTCAACCAAAGGCCACCCACCCTTAAGGACTATTGAGGAAGTATCGAGGACTATAGAGAATAGATGACAACATTACTGAATCTAAAAATTAATATCACTAGCAATATGCGCTATTATTGCTTTCTAAAATTCTTCATGTTAAGTTGGACAATAAGGTCTCAACTGTGTGCATTTTTGATAACATGAAGTGAATTGGAGCATGTAAGACTTTAACACAGTAACATTCAAGAATGACTCGACACATATATTGTAATATTTTGTAAGAAACTCCTTTGTTGACAGAATCATCAGCCAAAAGGCTGGCTGGATCCTCCAACCCTCCCGAGCCTTATACTTCTTTTATTAGAAGCTCTGAGGAGAGGGAGATGGCAAGATGGGGAGTGAGGTAGTTTTCCCTCAGGGAACTATAGTGTCATGAATGCAAAATTTCCATAAAAGCACAACATAATGACAGTATGATTTACACTTTTCATGGCATTCAATGAGTGACTTAATGCTTCCTACATCTCAGCAGTTCATATTATCTCAGCCATGAACAAGACTAAGTCAAAAGTAAACAGAACATACTTTTACTTCCATCCCTTAATAAAAGACAAGTTAAAAATATCACGATTTGGTTTCAGAACCACATAATTCTTTGTATTAAGACATTGTCTAAAATATTCTTAAGGCTACTGTAATCAAATTTATTTTATTAAGTTAAGAATGGTAAATATGAAGCCATAAACAATCAAGCCATGAACATTGGAGACATTACCATTTATTCCGGGTTGGACTTCCCCTCCTTGAATCTGGCCATTGCTTATCTTCAAATTGATGGTACTTGGTGCTGCTTGAGAGGGGGGAGCACTTCCCATCGGAAGCAATAACCGAGTTCCACTAGTAGGTATTCCTCCAGATGCATTAGCAGCTCCCCTATGAGGAAGAACGGATAGAGATGGAGCCAATAGTACCTAAAGTAAATAAAAATGTAATTTTAGGAAGAGTGGATAAATTCTTCTTACATAAAATACGTAACAGAAGAGGGAAAAAATAATAAAATATTACCTCTACCGCTATACCTATACATATCAAACTACAACCATGATTTCAATGCTTTATAATTTAGTTATATGGGTAAAAGTCAGGACATCAAACTGAAGCCAAAAACCATAACTGAAAAATACTGACATGGAGACACCCCGACATGAAACCTGATATTAATTTCTCTGCTTCATTTCAGTACTCATAATTTGTGTGAAAGAAGGATCACCATTATGTGGTCCTCAACCCTGTGAAGGTTACTTGGAGCAGGACTACAGAAAGTTTGGAAATGACAGTGAAGAAAGAAAAAACAGCAATAAAACTTGGTAACCCCAAGAAAAGTTTCATTCTGCTAAATCTTAAAGAATGCTGCTGCATTAAATTATTACTAAATAGTTCCCTCCAAACCTACCCAACCAATCTCAATCGCATTTTTCTAGTTATTGCATGTTTCATTTGACTTTTAACCATGGTTGTTTCTTTATGGTTAAATTAACATCTAACCATAAAAAAAAGTTTAAGGTTAGATGGAAAAATCAAGGTTTGAACCAGTTTACTGATGCTTGCTGTAATGAAACCAGAACCAAAATTCTGCTTTTTGAATAATAATAGTCTTTATCTGGGTGAGATTTAGACTAAAAGTCTCTTCTTCCCTTTAACCCATCGTCATTATTTATGGAATTATAATTAAATTGAAGATAATAAATTTGAATGAACTGTAAAAAAAGAAAAAAAATATATTAATGTTTGATACCCTGGTCAAAGTTAGTATCTTTCCCCTCTGCAGTTATGGACTCCTACAGCAAATTCGACAAATATATATATCTCCTCAAAAACTGATCTGTTTTAGGTCCTATACTTTTCCTGATCTACATTAATGATCAACCCATAAATGTGATAAATACCATACACATCAATCCCATCCTATATGCTGATGATACTAACTTTGTTCTGTCATCACCCAATCTAGATGTACTTCATAACAACGGAAATAATTTAATGGAGTGCCTTAATAACTCCCTCAGTCTAAATGTTATGAAATCCCAGTTAATTTATTACACCAATAAAAATAAACCAAGATAAAAATATCCATTACTGCCGATGGTAAAAGCATTCCAGAGGTGCAAAATTCCTAGGGCTCCACATTGATGCTACTGCAGCGCGGGGCACTCACATTCTCTCTAAGAATTAAACTAAGTTCCATTAGTTTTCTTATTCGCACTATTTGCAATACTGTATCTATATATGTTCTCCCTAATATATACTATAGACTGTTTTACTCTCACATCATTTATAGTGTTCTCTTTTGGGGCTCTTCCCATGCAGGCAAAATTTTTAGAATTGAAACGGAAGTTATACAACTTATCGCCAAAGCTCCTTACCGAGCACCTTGTAAACCCTTTTTTAATAAGTTAAGAATTCTACCATTACCATGTACATATATAATGACAGCAGTTCTAAATAGAAAAGGTAATTTTTATGAATATATGTACAACTCTGATGTGCACCATCAACATTACCAGACACATTGGGGATTTTCATCAACCCTACATACGCACAAAAAAATCTGCCACTGCTCCCAAACATTAATATTATTTAATAAACTCCCCATAAAAAGAATTAAATTGCATCATGAACTAAAATGTGAGCATTCCTTCAGTCCAAACTAAATTATTCCATCCACGAGTTCCTCAATGATAATTCTGTTTCATAGGTCTAGATATTTATAATATAACATCTCAATCTGTAATTATCCACTGTGAAATTGTTTCATGTCATTTCATATGAATTATATATCATCAATATTATGTCATTAATCATGTATTTAAATCCTTGAAATTTATTTATATAAAAGTTTGATTTATGAATTTTATTGTGAATCTAGTGTTGTTAATCTTATATTATCTATTTTTCTTGAATTTATGTATCTTGGGTATTAAATTACAAAGTTTTCTTTTTAGAATCTTGTACACTGAATTCAGCATTCTAAATTTTTGTGGTATATTTGACGTGCCTTATGTTATTTACTACTTCTAAGTATTTGTATTGATCTTTGGGCAAATAAAAATATTATTGTTATTATTATTTCTCATTCATCATGAAGAGCTAGCACAAAGTAGAAGCTAAATCAGAGGATATTATCAAATTTAACTCATTGAATTTTCATACAGAGGGAATCAAATCACTTTCGCAATGGTCAATTATTCATACTATATGCATGGTATTACAGTGGTTACTCTATGAAATAATTCTCAGACAGACTTAGCAATTAATACCTATTTACAACTGATTGCATTTCAAACAATTTTATGAATATTTTGATTTGCGATTGCATTTTTCTTTCAGGATTGATAGGTTAAGTTAACAACCACATTTTTAAAGGTTCTAATGTGACTATGCAGAAATAAGAAATGTCAAGCATTGAGTTTTTGGATGTTAAAACACACTAGGTCAAAGATATACATAAGAGTTTTGCAAATTAAGATCAGATATTGAGAGCATTTATAGAAAGGAAACAATATCTTCATCATAGGTGGTGGATGGTGGTAAGCATGCTTGTATGATAATGCTCCAAAACCAAGGTCCCGGGTTCGTAGGTGTTCGTCTATTGTTGTGTGTGTTTAATACATATTGAAATTGGGGGAACCTGTTTCCATTATAGAATCAATCCATTGGTGCACTAGAGAAGATCAATAAACTGAAAATATGTATACTACATTTTCAAATAAAATAATTAAAGAATCGAATCATCGTACATTGTGTTAAGTAATATAAATCGTTGTAAGCATCCAAATAATTTGCAACCAAGAGGTTCAGTAGATCCCCGTTTCTACAAACCTCAATTTTACGAAATGACAGAGTTTTACGAACCAGTCCACCGGTCCCGATCTTTGTACATGTACGTAAAACTTCGATTTCATGTTTTAAGAGGTGAGAAGCCGGTGACTGAACCCCAGGTTTATGAAGTTTTTGAAATGGTATTGTCGCACTGAGCTCAATACAATGGGATGACGATCGCCATAAACAGGAGCAGCTGTATCCAGATCATGTATGTTGGAGGGGCTCTCAGCCTATGTATTTTAGATGGAAAATTAAATATGAGTGTAGTGTTTTTGACGTGCTTACACTGTGGTAAAATCACTGCGGATGATTATCCACACATTCTTACAGATTGGAATGCTATCGCTGGTATCGTCATCCTATTATATTTACTTTCATGTTTTGTCGTCGATGCCTCATTCAATGTGTAAATATTTGGCATGCAAATGTAAGAGCGAGTATTTAAAAGTCAACAAATTTTGTGAAAGGTATCAAAACACCTTAACAACATTTTAAAATTTAATGCACGCTGCCTCTGCACATATTTGCATCACCTCCAGCGATGTTTTCCCCCTAGCGAGCGTGGACACCCTGAAAAATGTTGGTCTCCAAGCGAGGAAAGATTGCGCACATTCAGTCAGAATCACTCTCTGAGCAAGGTGGCCTGTGTTGTGATATCCTGTGTGCCTATCAGTAGAATAATGGATAAAACATCGCTGACCAAGAAGAAGAGGAAGAGTTTGGTCACCAAAAGGTCAATTATCAAGGAAGTACGTGATCGCGGGCAGACAATAACAGAAATTGCTCGGAAGAATGGCATTTCTTTATCTACATTAGCAACAAACGGCAAAATTAACGCAGCACCTCCCTAGCGATCCTTACGACCGGTGCTGCGTTAATTTTGGCCAGGACTGTACATCTCTTCGCTCAGTGGGCTGGAATAAAAAAAAACTGGCCAAAAATAAGAAAGTGGTTTTCTAGAGTGCGTACTTTTAAACTTCGCATAGTCATTCTTGAATAAACTCTGCAAGTAACTGCAAAATTATTTGTGTTGGTTCCCCACATTACAATTCTACAGGGGGTCAAAGTGGACCAAATTTCACGAAAAATGCAGGTGTTCCATTTTTTGCAAAATTCTTCAACTTCAAGCCTATCCTGAAGCAAAATGAGCAAACTCATTGGATAAAAAACGATACAGTATTATAAACCAAATATTTTTGCCTCATAATACTGGATTTGAATGATTACAGTTTAATATTTGCAATATTTATACAACAAAATGGCGAACCCTAATTTTAAGGCAACTTTTCACCTTAAGTGAGGAAAATAGTAATGATGTACCACGATGTACACGGGGTATACTTATACCACAATGTTCTTTGAAGCTTTCTTAAGAGAAACCTGAAATAAATTCCTGCGATAATTTGGGATGCCGAAAAATAAAGCGACTTTTCGATTGCAATGCAAGAACAAGCCGCGCGGCAGAGCGCCACTTTCTGAGATGATCTTGGATTTGAGGGGATATGCGGAGAAAAACGCTTCTGAATGGTTGTGTTTCAGAAATATCATGCTAAAGCAAGGTTACATTTTATCTTGAGATGAAGAAATAATAAGATTAAGTTTTCTCATTTAATCCTCTAGTTGGTAGTTAACTTCTTCGAAAGTAAATCTATAATAAATGATTATTCTTATAGCCTCCGAGGGGTAAACCTAATGACAGTATAATCAGTAAAGTATCTTGGAGTAACTCTCAGGAATAATCTATCATGGAGTGCCCACATCCTAAATATATGTGGAAAGCACTTAAGAAACTCGGCTTCGTTAAAAGAATAATTGGTAGGAGCGAAGAAAAAGTTTGCCAGCGATGTTACTTAGCGTTAGTTAGGCCTCACCTTGAGTATGCATGTAGTGTATGGGACCCAACCAAGAAATGTCATATTCAGGATTTAGAAAAAGTACAACGAAAGGCGATACGATTTTTAAAGAATTGCTACGATAAAACAGCGAGTGTTACTCAGATGTTACAGGACACGAGATGGGAATCCTTAGAGGATAGAAGAAAAAATTCAAAGAATAAATTTATTAAATAAGTTCAGAGAAATTACGTTCTAAGATGATGCAACCGATATAATGCGACCCCCCTGTTATATGGGCCATTCTGATACTGCCAGAAAGATTACGGAAGTAAATGCTAGAACAAATCGTTTCAAAAATTCATTTTTTCTGCGAAGTATATGCGAAAGCAACAGTTTAGGAAAATAGAGTCAAGGTGCTTGCACCCCCTGCCACACGCCGAAATGTGGCTTGCAGGGTTCTTACAAAGACATAGACAATCCTTAAAGAAAAAATGAATTTAAGAGTGAGTTACCTTTTCCCTCAAATCTCTTGATAGTCATGATTTCTGAAATTTTAATTTTTTAAAAATAAATCCTTGAAGCTATAGATTCTCACTCTTTTCTCCTATTTCAACCTTCAATTGTAAGATGAGTAAGCTCACATCTAACCTCGTCCGCACAACCTTCTCGTGGGAGGGAGAGCACACGCCAGAGAGTGCCCTAAAACTTTTGCATCAGTTTCAGCTCGAAATATTCTTGCACAGTCAGTTATTTTCTGGCTGTGCTGAAGTTTCATAAAGTTGTTGTGCTTAAGTTTCATTCTTCATAGAAACTTAAAAAAAACAAATACTGACAATTACTTTAATATTTAAAAAGTTTAGAATTTTCTTTCTGTTGTATTAAACATTAAACTGGATGTATAATTCATTTTATTGAAATATTACCTTCCTTTCAATCCCATTTAACTTCATGCACTGTGTTACTGAACCTGGATTGGTATTATAGAGAATCTGATTGCTTGAAAGAAAACCTCAAATGTACAAAACCTGAATTTTACAAAGCGCAAATTTTTGGGTCCCTTCAACTTTGTAAAATTGAGGTTTTACTGCACTTCAATTTTTTCATAACTTCGGTAAGGTACAGATTAATTCAAATGCAATCACCAAAATAACCAGGTATTTAAAAAAAATAAATATAATTTCATTAATAGAAGCTGATGTTATTTAAAACTTTAAATTTGTTTGAAACCTTTATGATGGAACTAATAATAGGAATTTTGAGTTGTAGAATTTTAAAATGGGAATCTTTAGAGAATCGAGTACCCAAGCATTTCCTAAATGATTACTAGATTAAAACCAAATTACTCTGCATTTGGAATTATCACGTCCTGTAAGCTTTTTATTTTTCTCAAAAATCATTGTATTAACTTAACTACAAACCATTTTTTTTGCATCTCAAAAATTAATCGTAAGTATTTGATAAAATAAATTACCACACAAACTAGCATAAATGGAGATAGAACAATTTCCTATTATATCAGTAAAGCATAGAAAGATAAGTTAATATTTCAAATTGAGACATTTTTCTATTTTTGAGGATAGTATTTGCTATTACTAAAACTAACAAGAAATTAAAGTTTTCATAATTTAAGAAAATTCTGTAAGCTTTTTATGCTAATACAAATAATATCTCATATAATTCATGGATAATAAATGGAGTTAAAAAAGTATATTGATTTTTTCCTTTGAAAAGAATCCCAGCAATTAACTTACTAATAGTGTAAGAATTCATCCACATGTAATTTACAGAGAGTGGAGAGAAAAATACTGTCAATTATTTAAAAATAAAGAATATCTATTAAGCTACAATGAACTGAACACTCATAAACTATGCGGACATAGAAAACAGGAAGAAAAACAATTGCTGATATTTGCGTTTAGGACCTCAAATGATCTTTTACTCTTTACACTAAATTAAACTTCTAACAGTTGATGATAATGAAATACTTTCAAACTTCACCAAAGATTTCACAACTCCAAGCCACGAATACAAAGTTGAAAAGTACTGCAAATATCAAAGTACTAGTAGTGTTTCTCAACTTAAATGAACTCCATAGCACTTCAAATGAAAACATATAGAAAATCATATTTTAAAACAACGTTAATTTATATAAATAGAATTGAGCTATTGGCAAAAGGGTTAGCTGAAAAGGTTGCTATTGTTATACAAGTCATTGTCATTCATGATAGATATAAGGAGTACCGAAAATTTAGTATATGATCCTCCAGATTAACTATCAATATGCAGATGAACAGTAACAGGCATATTAAATAACAAAACACAGCCTTAACAATGGAAAGAACTCAATAAAATATATGAAACTTAAAATATATTTTCTATAAATATTGACTTAGAAAATGCAAACCAAAATTAATTTACCTAGAAACACATAAAAAGGCATACTGTATCATTCCAAAAGATTAATCAGAGTAAACTAATAAATATCAATAACAAGCAGTATGCCAACAATCATCAACAGAATGGAAAACATAAGAAGACCTAAATGAAGAAAGAAGATTCTCCAGATTTGTAAATAAGCAAATATAGGACTTGTGAACCAGTACTAGTATAGACAATAAAGCCATACAAGAAAATGGGTCAATGCATATCTCAAAGTAGCAAACAATCAAATAGGACTTGAAAGAGGCCATTGAAAAGATGAGCACCTTAGAACCAGGAGGAGGGACAGCCGGTCCCTCATCTCGGGTCCCACTCCCACTAGCGCCCTCTATGATGGTCCCAACGTATGCAAACGTAGTAGTGGTGGCTGTCGTGTGAGGGTCGGAAGGAGGTTCTGTGCAACAACCAATGCGCTGATTTTGCGTTCCCATAGGGATTGGTAAGGGCAGAGGAAGTGATAGAGGCAGGAAATGAGTAGGTGTGGGAGCGATTGGCTTCTTCTTTTTCACAATAGCCTCTGCTGCTGCACATGTCATTGTCTGAGAAGAAGAAGATGACGCAAATTCCATCAGTTGCCCACTTCCTGTTGGTAGTCACTTATTGGAAAATGTCATAAACTTTTATTGCTATACTTTCACAACAACATAATCAATATATTCATAAAAATAGACTTAAACCCCTTAACATCGATATTGTATTCTTTGAAAACTTATCTTTGTGCCAATAAAGCAAAACATTAAGTAAATGAATCTTCAGTTAAATTGGTAGTTTCCCATAAATTACAAGGGTCATTCAGAAAGTAAGTTTAATGATCTAATAGAGCTGTGAAACAGTAGTGAAAACACAATAAGAAGGCCATTTTTTTATATTTCCGACATTTTCCTATTTTTCTACATAATCTTTCAAAAAATTTTGTATAATAAATTACAAGTTTTTTTCAATTCCTAAGTCCAAATGATTTGTGACCAGTTCGCGGAAGTACCAAGTCACAGCATCTGAAATCTCTTGCACCGAATCAAAATGCTAGCCCCCAAATGGTCCCTGTTCCACAAGTTTCACTGACTTGAAATTTTTATGACGTACTGACCGTAACGTGTAACCGCCAGAAAATAGGCGATTTTGAATCCCAGTGTCATGGGTTCGAAGGCCCTAAAGTCACGATTTTCTCCATAACCATTGAGGCACTTCCCGGCATAGCAGAGTTGAAATTCGAGGGAATGCTAGAAGCTATGGCTATAAGCTATATATCCAACAGAAGCCATAAAGACATCTTCGAAGATGATCCTTGATAGATGCTAGGTTTGGGCAAATATTCTCCCATTTAACGATTTTTAATATTTTTTTAAATCACTTCCCGATAACATAGAAACTTAAAACTCAGTATGAAGATAGAGATAATGAATATATTTTATGTACTTTATCCAACGTTTCTCTGATTGTCCTTGGTTCGATCCCAGAGAGCCATTTACCTTCCTCAATGCATTTCTTATGGAGATAACAGAATCCAATTTTAGGTGCTTCCCGGCATGATATCAACTTCAACCTTTGCATTAAATAAGATCAAGTCCTAACAAGTCATAATTTGTATTAACAGCGGCCAATAGGTCCTGGGTTCGACACCAGGCATCTCTAAAATTAGTAACTGATACAATTTTTAAGATTTTTTTTAACCCCTTCCCGATAACCTAGAAACTTAAAACTTGGCATGTGAATAAAGATCATAGATATATTCCATAAACAGCGTATTAGGTTTCCCTGATCGTCCTTGGTTCGATCCCAGAGAGCCATTTACATTACCCTATGCATTTCAGATGGGGATAACGGAGTCTTAATTTTGGACCTTCCCGGTATGATATCTACTTCAAAATTTGAATCAAGGTCTCATTTCTGCCAGGACATTACATGTATTTACATCTTACAAAAAGTCATTGGTCCGACACCAGGCAGCCCTACCATTTGAACCATATGGCGAGAATTTCAAAGTATTTATCATTCAGTTTCGAAAATATCTCAAGCTACATTGCGGTAGGATAGGGAATTCAAAATCACAGAGGTTCCAGAAAACACGCTCTACTTTATTTATATCCATAAAACTGTCACCAAATGAGTGTGGGTTTGTAACAAGGTGGGTGCAAATTATTCCTATTTAAAATAAATTGCGGCGATTTTTAAGTATTTTTAAAATCCCTTTTCCAATTGCTTGCAAACGTATAATCATGCATGTGAATAGAGATCTAAAACACATTTCAAATAAGAATTTAACAGTTTCCCTCATTATCATTGATTTGATGGTGGAGCACCATTTATATTCTCCTATGTATTGCTAATAGGGATAACAGATTCCTATATTAGGATCACCCAGGTATGATATCCTTTTAAGACTTTGGATCAAATTCGATTTATTCCTACATGGTTGTTGTATGTATTCACATCATCGAGTACGTCCTGGGTACAAGACCAGGTGGCTCTACCATTTGAAATTCTTTCTGGGAAATTTCAATATTTTTTCGTTAATTTTCCCAGAAGTTGAAAATTCTACGTCCAGGCATGCGATAAAAATATTACTGTATATTTCACAGGGAGAATAAAAAATTAGTTTTTAGGACTTTCTCTATATGATATCGACTTGAACTTTGTAACATCAATGTGCTTGTAGAATGCAAGTAACTTTTACTCGTATATACATAAATTTATCATCACCAAGAGAAACAATCGATTATATTTGCTATGATCTGCTTCCTTACTGCAGTTGAATTTGGTATGGATCCATATAATTTACTGCTCATCAAATTATTTTCTTTAGGGAACATTTTTTCTATAGCATGCACATGAAAGTGTCAACTGTCTGTCTTCACGGTATAGAATCCGAAAGAATTATGAAAATTCAACCAATATGTTTTAAAAGGGAGATATATTTACCGTTCGGCATCGAACCCAGATCTTCCTGGTGATACTTACTATGCAGCACAACAGAAGATCACAGTCTCTAACGATGTGTGAAAACTCAAGCAGAAATATTGGCTGTAACTGCCTCAAACGACGTACTACTTTTCCCTTATATTCCTTATGAGAGAAATGTTAATGTGCTCTGGCAATGAACCCAGGAACAACATGGTATTATCTAAATTTTTTCTTAAACTGAGTCTTAATATACATCTTCTATCTAAGCAAAAACTTCCTATCATTTTGATAAGTTCATAAAAAAATGAAAAACAACCCCAATGTATTTTAAATGAGAGATTTTTGCATCGTCCTAGCATCAAACCCAGGAAATTTTCTTTAAAAGTCATTAATGTGGGTTTATAGATCATGGTCATATCTGTAGGCTCCTTGAGTTTTTATTCTCTACCTATCCGGGAAGTATTTTTCAGGAATTCCCGAAAATTCAATGCAAGGCATTTAAATGGGAAAAATCAGGATTTTGGGGCCTTCTGGGATCGAACCATCGCACAGTGGGCTACACAGGGGTAGTATTGCTATCACCTTCTAGCGCCCAAAAGTGAAGCCAAAAAAAAGGGCAGATTGCGCATTTAGCCATGCTGGGTTGCACTTTTCATATCTCTCTATTCCAATACATTGTTTTTTTGGTGATTTTGCAGCTTTGATACAAAGTTATCAAGGTTTGATCGAGTAAGTCGAACGTTTTGGAACACAAAATGTAGTTTGAGCAATGCGTAACATGAAGCAATTTTGTTATTTTTGCATTTCTTAAGGTTTTATAGGTAAATAAGCAGGTTTTTGTTTCTGCCTGCAGCATGGTCAATTGCTGTGCATCAGAACAGCTGCCCCCACAAAATGTTCTCAACTAGAATCTATGCATCTTCCTTAATTTTATTATTTCATTCATTAATTGAAGTCTATGAAGCAGAACGAACGTCAGTATTAATCCACGGCGTTTTAATGAACATTTCGTTGTGCTCTCGGCTGCACCTGCAGGTCTTGCATGGTATACAAGTTCTCGTATTCGTCATTTTGACAACTTTTACTGCATTGAGCCCTAATTATGAATTAGAACAAACATTTGCACAAGCAGAAAATCTCTAATTACCCTGATAAGCTATTATAATGTACTATAGAGTAGCTTTATTTCATTGCAGTAAACGACTATTAAGGAATTTTATGCCATACTTGGTATTGATCAATTAAAAAGTAAGAGGAATTAATGCATTATAATATTTATAAAATTAAAATTATAATAATAAACAAGGTTTTAATAGAGTTTGCAGGAGGTTGGCAGACGATTCGTTTTCTATATCACTCTAGCAGATGACAACGGCATCAAGTACCAAAAAGATAAAAATTAAAAATTTCTATTACATAGTTATACATGCAATATATCAAGCTAAAATTTGGTGGAATTTGTTTTTCTGTGGACATTCTTGTTTAAGTTTTATTCAACTCAAAACTCAAGTAACTATAATGGAAGGAACGACAATAAATAGCTTTTTCGTTTATTTAAAATTAATAACTTTGTTTACTTATAAGATATGATATAATAATTTATAATTCCTTTAAAACTTATTTCTGATAATTAGAAACAAGTTTCCGCAAATTCTAAGGCAAAAAACTGCAAATGTGTGAAGAAAACTATGCGTTAAGTGATAGCCGCCTGAGTAAAGTGTACCCCGCCCGGGCAAGGCACACTTGTCAAGTGAGCGCCACCTTCTGGTGGGACTCACTGTACAGTGACTCCTGCCCGTTAAGTGCTCCTCGACTCCTACACCGACACCGATTTTGCCGGCACTTGTGCAAACGGCCTAATCGTAACACGTATCGATATCACGTATAACTCAGCGTCCTCGTGGAAAGTCCGAGATGTGTTCTATCAGTTCTAAGCGTATCTTTTCGAACTACTTGTCAGCATATTTTCCACTGAGGGCCTGTGTTTTTAAATCCAAGCCGCGCCGCGCCGCCGCCGATAAAATTTCCGGCGGCGGCGCGCCGTAGTTATTTCTTCAGCGGTGGCGGCGTGCCCGATATTGTCGGCGGCTGGCGTAATCGGCGCGGCGCCCATCTCTACATTGGGCTAACGGAGATGTCATCCCTACGCTAATACATTGTATCTCTCACGATAAAGAGTTTACCAGCACTCAACCTTATGTAACAAAGAATGAGGTTTTTTTGGTAAATTCTTACCTGAAAAATCAAGGTGCGTCTTATAGGCCGGGTAATATGGTATATTTTTACCAGGAAAAATAACTCTGGCGAAGTTAATATTTTCTATGCTGGTCAAAAATACTGTTAACAGAATTGATAAATCTTCACATCTGGAATTTTTTAGCTGACCCTTATTTTATGGGCCCTGAGTTACGTAGGTTCAGGGGCGGATCCAGGCGTAAATTTTGGGGGCGGAACTTCCAGGAAGGGCCATAGCGAGTGGGGGGGGAACTTTAGCTTCAGTCGTTCGAGAGAGAAAGACAAAGTAGAACTTCGAGTGCAAAGCAGTCGCCGATTTCAAACATTGTCAGTTTCTTCCGTATAACAAGGCGTTACAATGTTGTCTCACGGTCTGCATCGCCACCGCATGCGACTGAATGGCGGCCGCGTCCAGTGGCGCGTCTGATTTTGTGCCCGCTACTTGTGTGAACTCCTCCATTTGAAATAATGTTCAGTTATGAGTGGCGCGACTCGGAAGCCGCACAGAATGGCCTCGTGTAAAGGGCCAAGAGCATGCGACAACATTACTCCGTCAACCGTCACACGTCATCTATAGACGACGCTCGGTTTATAAGTATTAAATTATTGGCCTCGGAAAATATATCCTCTTGGATTTGGGGGGGGGAAATTTCCCCCTTTCCCCCCCCCCCTGGATCCGCCACTGCGTAGGTTTACGCACTCGAGCGCAATGCCAACATCCGTATGTGACCGCTCATTTGCTAGGGCTATTGGGCACGTGCCTTCGGGGTTGTTAGGAAAGAGAAAATATTTTGGAAGTTTCAGTTTTAGTCTTTCTTTAAAGGCGAAACGTTAGTTCCTTATGCTTTTGGTTTTCGGATATCCTGCCACAGTATTTTGGCTTCAAGAGACTCAACGAGATACAACAACGATACGTTTGCCCTGGGGCTGTTATTTGGAAATCTCTAGCTGATCCATCACATAAAGTATGAGTAATTTATTGAAATAAGAATTATATTGAACAATGGCGTCTAAATAAGATTTTTAGAAAATTTAATATTTTTTTACCAAGAGTGATATGAATCTTAAATGTTTTTATGCCGAAAATTGCGTATCGAAGTATTGAATTAGGTACTTTTCATCATTCAACATGGAGAATTTAGTAACAGATCCTTATTTATTTCCGTTTTTTAAATAGGCTTTTACTTGACGTTTATTGAAACATAGGATTGTCTTTTGTGAAATGCATTTTTCCGAAAATACTCGATTGGTTATTCATCAAGTAATTATAAAAGTGAAGGAAACCAAATCAATCTTGGATCGAAAGAATCATCTGCTGAATTTTTTGATTCGCAACTTGAACTTGGAAGATCACTCTGATGTGAATGATTCTCTAAGGTACTGCCTTGGTTATTTTTTCTTTAATCTATACTTCAGGAAATGGAGGGATAGCAAACGAAATAACGAATACTTTATTAGAAGTAATCGTGATTGGTTAAATGCTCGTATGAAGTTTTCTAATAGTGTTCTTCGATACTTACCAACTAAATCTTCGCCCTCAAGTAAGTATTTGCAGATTTATTAATATTAAGACGAAGACCCTAAAGCTTTCTGGTCCTACGTTAGAGAGGTACAGGGAAAGATACAAACAGTGAGCTCGATAAGGGATATCGAAGGTAACATTACTTGCGATTCGAAGAGGAAAGCGAACATCCTAAACGAATTTTACCAAAGCGTATTCACATCAGATTGTAACATAGAGATCCTCCCTAAGGTTGATATACTGGATTCCATGCCAAATATAACTTTTACGACAGACGGTATAGTTAAAATCTTACGCAAAACTAAGCCAAATAAGTCGCCAGGGCCAGAAGGCATTCCAGCAAGAGTGCTTAAAGAACTGGCAGAAAGCGTCGCCCCTTATCTCAAAATTTTATTTTGTAAATCGATAAATGAAGGTAGGGTCCCATCCGATTGGAAATTAACTAATATTACTCCTGTTTACAAAAGCGGATAAAAGGAGGACCCAGGAAATTATAGACCCATATTATTAACTTCGCTGTCCGGAAAGGTAATGGAACATATCGTCGTAAGCTCACTCATGGGATTTTTAGATAGAAATGAATTCATCGACGCGATCCGGCATGGTTTTCGAAAGTCCCGATCATGTGAAACCCAACTTGCTCAATTTGTACACGATTTCTTAAAGTCTGCCGAAAGTAAAAAGCAAGTGGACGCTATTTTCCTAGATTTCAAAAAAGCATTCGCTAGAGTCCCCCACTACAAACTAATTTACAAACTAAAACTAGCGGGCATTAACAAGGAAGTAGTCGACTGGATTAAGGATTTTCTCTACGAGAGGGAACAAAAAGTTGTACTGGATGGCGTTAGCTCAAATAGAGTCAAAGTTACCTCTGGCGTACCTCAAGGCAGTGTAATTGGACCTCTTCTTTTCCTTATTTATATCAATGACTTGAGTGACGAGATAGTTAGTAATGTGAGGATATTTGCGGATGACTCGGTTATATATAGGGAAATAACAAACGAGGAAGACCGGACATCTCTCTCAAACGATTTAGTCCTCATCCAAAAGTGGTGCGAAAAATGGGAATTAGATATTAACGTAGGTAAATTCTCCGTAGTTAATTTCTTCGAAAATAAAAAATTGCGTCCAAATCACCCATACAAAATTAATGGTATTTGTATCAAAGTAGTAGATTCAGTTAAATATCTCGGGATTAACATTACTAATAACTTAAATTGGAGCACGCATATTCGAAAAATCTGCGGCAAAGCAAGTAAAAGGCTTGGCTTTGTAAAGCGTATTGTCCGTAAATGCGATGAAAAGGTGAGAGAGCGATGTTATTTTGCCTTGGTCAGACCCCTTCTGGAATATGCGGCAAGTATATGGGATCCGGCGGATGAAACGTGTACTCGCGAACTCGAGAAAGTGCAGCGTAAAGCGGTTCGTTTTGTTAAGAAATGCTACGATAAAAAAGCAAGCGTTACAAAAATGCTCTCAGACGTAAGTTGGGAATCCTTGAAAGAAAGGAGATTGAAAGCTAGGCTGCGATTGCTTAATAAATTCAGGGAAACTACATGTTCGGAAGATACAATCGGTATCATGCAACCCCCTGCTACCTCGGTCGATCCGATAATGACCGTAAGTTAAGAGAAATAGATGCTAGGACGAATCGTTTTAAAAATTCATTCTTTCCGCGAACGATACGTGACAATAATCGAATAAGGAAGTAGTTTAGATTCAACTGGTGTTTACACCCCCTGCCACACGCCGAAAGGCGGCTTGTAGGGTATTAACGTAGATGTAGATGAATCTACATTCTCTGCTAGCACATACAGCATCAAGAATTGTAGCTTCAGTATCAACAGTACAAGCCTCTAAACGTAAAATCAAATGCTCTCTAACCTGCAAATATGGTTTCGATGGAAGCTCTGGCCATTCACTGTATAAGCAAGGATGTAAAAGGAGGGAAAATCAGACGAGTTCTTATTCGTGAGCACTCTCGTTCCTCTCCGTTTAGTCAACAATAATACAGGTGAATAGCACTAATTCAGCGTTTAATTCAAACTTAAACCTAAAATAAAGACAACTTTCATCTATTTATTTAAATTATTTTGGTTATTATATTACATTAAGGTCAAATAATATGGTCAAATCCGCGGCCATCCTCAACAAGTTTTGGCAGCCAATTCGCCTTCAATGGAAGGAGACGAAGAGCATTCCGAAGATGGAACAAATTTTCCATTTTCTCAAGCTACTGCTGGGATACTGCCTGTCACTACGTAAATTTGTATCCTTGGTACTATATGCCTCCAACAGTACATTAAGTACTTATTCACAGAACAGGAATATCAAAAGATGCGATTCTTCCGTTGGGAGAGCTATAAGATGTCATGGAAGCTAGAAACAAGGATATCAGGAGGTTTCGGGAAATATTCACGAGGAAACACTCGAGAATAGCTACTAATGAGGATTTATTAAAAGGCTGCTGCTAATATCAGAATCCAGGTTTTCAAAGGTAGGCACATTGAAATCTAAGAAGGAAAGGATCCTAACAACAGATTTAAGAAATCTCCTATTCATTGACGACCGAGAGAGTAAGTTATTTGATTCAGATGAAGCATCTTCTGACTACTGAGAGGGAAAAAACCTAATAAGGTAATGAAATACGTTAATTACAATTAATAATTGAGATGTAAGCAGCCATTCCGAAAATTAAGGTAATATGTGTAAAATTCATAGGAATATTTACAATTTGAAGAGTTTTTATACGAATTAAACTAACTAACAAAATGTTTCCCTTATGTGCCGAAATTTCTCAATTCCGCATTTATTATCAAAAGAAAAGGTCTCAAATTCATATCTAAAAGTGTATTAAAATAATTTTTGCCAGAATGTAACATAAAAGAAGCCAAATTTTCGACTCAACATAACCAAAAAGACACCGAAATCGGATTTGGGGATTCTACGGCACCCAGCCGGACCGCGCAGCGCTTAGGAAAAGTCCACCGCAATCACAGGGTAGCAGGTGAAATGAAACAGTATTTTCAGATTCCATATCTAGAAGCATTGTAGATTGACGTGGTATAAGAGACTTGATAGTTCATTGCTGTTTACCTAGTTGATTTACTAACTTTATCTCGAAATTTGTCCGAAAAAGGAGTCCGGCATTTTGTTGCTTTAAATAACCAAAGAATCATCTTAGAGCATGAAACATTCAGCGAATTGAAAGAAAAAGAGTAATGCTAGATTACTGTCTTGTTTTTTTTCCAACAGTTTCTCTCAAAAGCAACTATATATCAACGAACTTGATCGTTTTTCCGAAACATCCGAAACTTTCCGTTTTCGTGAAAATGTCTCAAGTTTGACGCCCTGTATCTTTTTGACGCCTGAAAATTAAAAAAACGACGAGCGGGAACATATAACTCAATTATTTTTCAATAACTATGCCAAGTTTCAATATCCGCACACAAGAAAAAACATTTTCAGCCCCTTGTCCAGGTTTTTTCGATTCTAGCCCCCTGTGCTATGGTCAGAACACGCCCCTGAAGCTCCCCTATGCTGACTTTACAATCGGCTGACGCCCTTAATGTCCGCAGCCGCGAGATGGCAGCACTGAAGCTCGCCCTTTGAAACCATAATCTCATATGGAGTAAATGGAAAAAACAGCACGATTATGATACTTTTTCCCTCTTTTTCTTTGCGGGAGTAGTATATACCAAAGATGGAATTCAGAGTTAGTGAGAGTATCCATTTATAAATACTTAAAACAATGGAATAAAATGGGCAAATTAGTAAATCCGAAGAATAAGTGCAGGTTGCCTTCAGGGCACACCACAAGTAACTTCGTCGCTGTGAAAATATTATTAATTCGTAGATCAGCAAAGTGCAATGTATTCTGCTTGGATACACGGAAAATAATTGATCCTTAATAAATTACCAACGTTACATCTACTTTCAACTAGGCCTTTTAAAACTAGAATCACAGGATGTAGTACATGGGTGGTCTGAAAAGTTTCCGACATTTCAACATTTCTTGACATATTATCTGAAAATTTCTGATAATTTTCTAAAGATGTCTGAAAAATCTGTGGTTGGAAACTTTTCAGATCACCCTCGTATATACATTTCCTGAAAAAAAATCGAAGTTCCCAGATATAGTCTCCAGGAAATGAGTAAACGGTCAAATATTGTTGAAACATTCATAAATCCAAAAGTATTAAATTTTAATGACTGGCGTGGACTTCATTTTATCTTGGGGAGGCTGAAATGTGAAGTTAGGTTATACAATATACAAACATAAAGGATAGAGTGGTATAAAAAATTCATTGACCAAACATTAAGTTTTAGACAGTTTCGCAATTTTCCTTTTCGATGCACTTTCTTTAAATTTATAAACTTTGCATGCTGTCTAATCCTCATAGTTACATAATATTTTGTTATATATGCTATGATTTCACTTCCGTGTAGGGGAAAGTTATCTCTTCATCACCTTCAAGTAACTCTGTAATTATGCACTCAAGCACAACATTTGTCTCACAGTGCTTTACAAATTGTTCCTCCACTTTGAGGATGAAAGTACGAAGGATTACATTAGGATGAACCAAACCCCCATACTTTTCAGATGTGTTAACTTTGCAACTGGATGGCAAGAGAATGCCCCCGGATGAATTAATGCTGCCTGGCAAACAGCACACTTGCTGTGTTTCTTTATCTGGTGCAATACAACGATGACAAGGCATTTTTAAGATTAAGGATATCTTAAAATATATCAAAAGTCTTCAAGCGCAGTAACAACAATGAAGATCTCCAACTCACATTACGTGGTCGCACTTTCCAACTTACATCAAAGTTACCGTAGAAAAGGGTGACTTCGACCACGCGTGCACTGCTCCACAAATTGTAAATATTTAGTACAATAAATTATGTTGTAATAAAATTCACGAAGTAGCTATTTTTTCCTGCCCTTTAAAATTTAGATTGTCTTGACATATCACCTGCAAATCTGTCTTGCTCCTTGCAACATTAGTACAGTACAATTGTCATTGGGAACTAAATTGAAAATCATGCATTCTCGAGACAAGTCTACGAAAACCTCAGTCTGTTAACTTCTCTCAGTAACACTCAGCAAGATGGGAAACATTTGAAGACAATTGGAGGCCAAACAGTGCTTCTTCGTGAAAAAGAGATTAAATTAGTGGAAGTGCTGTTAAATTTTTTATGAGTATTCATGATATCCAAATTTTAGTACAAACGTATTTGAACAGTAAAAAGTAAATGTTCAGTGCTTTGAAAAAAACTCCAGAAATTGTTTGGTTCCGAGATTCATTAGTAGAAACAAAACACTGACTCTAAGGCTTGAAAAAAAATTTAAAAGGGTTAGAGTGACAGTGAGTAGAGGTTTTCTACAATAATTTTTCATTCTTTTTGTTTTTGGAGGAAAAAAACTAAAATATGTATATATATTATTTGTCTTTTGAAAATGTATAAATAAAGTGGAAAAACATTATTATGAGTCAATAACTTCTTATCTCAGTACCTATTAAACAAAGATTAAATATAATAATAATTTAAAGATCTTAAAATATATTAATGGTCGTAATATTAGTCAGATAGTTAATTTTATGGGCAATATTTAGGAAACATATTTAGTGGCCGAAGTCACCCCATCGGTTGGGGTGCCTAAGGCAGCTATTCTTTATTTTTTAAACAAATTCCGTTGTTTAAGAAAATATTTTAGATACTACTTGCATGAATAAGAATTACCTTCATGTAATTTAAATTTTCTGAGCATAGAGAATGTAATTGAATACAGAAATATTGTTTTTAATCTAAAAAACGGCCAAAGTCACCCCATTCTTCGGTACTGTTCGTCGCCTTTCAGTGATTTACGGAGAATGTTTTTACGGCGACAAAGTTACCTGTACTATTCTGACATTATTTTCATCACACTCACTATGTTTATTTGACCTCTTCGCTGTTACACCTAATCAAAGTTACCTGTGATGAAGAAGAAGATTATTGTACTTTTTCCACAGTAAAAACTGTGGAAAAAGTACAATAATCTTCTTCTTCATCATGACGTATTTCCACAAGACATCGCCAGCGACTGTGAATTTTATTTAAAGTTACCAGTGTTTTGCACATAAGGCAAGCACCTATTCTTCGGATTTGCTAATTTGTCCGTCTTATTCAAACGTTTTGTATTCAATTTAAAAGTACCTATTGATGGATAAAACAATTACTCTTAATTCCATCTTTGGTAAATATTACTCTTTATTACATATGTATCATAATCGTGCTTTTTCACCGTTTACTCCATATAAGATTATGGTTTCAAAGGACGAACTTCAGTGCTGCCATCTCGCGGCTGCGGACATTAAGGGAGCCAAAAAAATTCAGCAGTTTCCAGTCCTCTACTTTCTAAGTTCGTGGGTCAGAATGAGCGATTCCTCACTTTTCCTGGGGGTTTCACGTTAGGGCCTATACGCTGTGAAAACATCAAGTCAATGACGCTTGTGGTTTAGCCTATGAATTTGTATCCTATCTGGCTATCTATCTATATATATTAATGAATCTGGAGAAGGAATTATATCTATTATATATAGATGCTTCTCCGGATTCATTCATATATATAGATAGATAGCCAGATAGGATACAAATTCACAGCCTAAACCACAAGCGTGATTGAGTTCAAATTTTTACTGCATATTGGCCATAACAATTAACCGCCAGAAAAATTGAGATTTTGATCATCAGTGTCATGGGTTCGATTCCAGAGGGCCCCAAACTCCCGATTTTTCCCGTTTAAATGCATTGCTTAGATTTTCGGGAATTTTTAAAAAATACTTCCCGGATAGGTAGAGAATCGAAACTCTAGGAGCCTTTATATATGGTCATGATCTATCGAAAACATAAATGAGTTTTACGGAAAATAACCTGGGTTCGATGCTAGGTCAAGGCAAAAATCGGCCGTTTAAAATGCATTGTGGTGATTTTTAAGATTTTTTTTGGACCCCTTCCCGATGGCTGCGAAACTTGAAATTCGGCATGAAGTTGGAGATCATAAATATATTTCGTAATCAAATTTAACATATTCGCTGATGGTCCTTGGTTCGATCCCAGAGAGCCATTTTCATTCCTCAATGCATTTCTTATGGAGATAACAGAAAAAGGTTTTAGGTACTTCCCGGCATGATACCGATTTCAAACTTTGCACAAAATAAGATGAAGTCCTAATAAATCATACTGTGCATTCACAGCTACCAATATTTCCTGGGTTAGACACCAAGCGTCTCTACAATCAGTAAAATATCCGATATTTAAGAATCAATGTAAACCCCTTCCCAATAATATTAAAACATGAAATTAGGCATATAGATAGAAAACATTGATACATTTGAAAAACATGTTTTAGATTTCCTAGATCGTCCTTGGTTCGAATCCAGATAGCCATTTACATTATTGAAAAGTAGAACCTCGTTTGAGGCAGTTGGAGCCAATATTTCTGCTTGAATTTTCACACATAGTAAGAGATGGTATTTTTCTGTTGTGCTGCATAGTAGGTTCACCAGGAAGACCCGGGTTCGATGCCAGACGATTAAATTGCAACAAATTTTAAGAATATTTTCAATCCCTTTTTTTTCTTTTGAGGGCCGTCCCGATATGATGCCGACATGAAATTAGTGTTGTCGATCTGCTTGCAGTATGCAAGCTACATTTTACTCGTATATATATAGGTATATCCGGAGAAGAGTCTATATATAATAGATATATATATGGGATCAAAAGTCTAACCATGTTCCACAAGTGCCACCGACTAGAAATTTTTACCACGTTATGGCCATGGCGTGTAACCTCCAGGAAAAAGCCGACATTGTACCTCGGTGTCATGGGTTCGATTCCAGAAGGCCCCAAAGTCGCGATTTTGTCCGTAAGAATACATGGCGGGGATTTTCGAAAATTATTTTGAGGCACTTCCCCGAAAAGTAGAGATTTGAAATTCAAGAGATCGCTAGATGCCGTGCATATCTAAAGGAAACCATAAAGACATCTACGAATATAATCCTTGGTTCGATGCTAGGTCGTGGCAAAAATCGGCCGTTTAAAATGCATTGTGGAGATTTTTAAGATTTTTTTTGGACTCTTTTCCGATGGCATAGAAACTTGAAATTCGGTATGAGGTTAGATACCATAAAAATATATCATAATCAAATTTTACATATTCGCTGATGGTCCTTAGTTCGATCCCAGATGGACATTTAAATTCCTCAATGCATTTCTTACGGAGATAACGGAAACTTGTTTTAGGTACTTCCCGGCACGATATCGACTTCAAACTTTGCATATAGAAAGATCAAGTCCATACAAATCAAACAGTGCATTCACAGCTATCAATGTGTCCTGGGTTCGACACCAGGTGTCTCTGCAATCAGAAGTTGATCCGATTTTTAGGAATTATTTTGAAACCTTTGCCAATAATATAGAAACTTCAAATTCGGCATATAGATAGAGATCATAAATAACTTTCAGAAACATTTTTTAGATTTCCAAGATCGTCCTTGGTTCGAATCCAGAGAGCCATTTAAATTCGTGAAAATTAGAACGTCATTTGAGGCAGTTGTAGCCCATATTTCTGCTTGAATTTTCACACATAGTTAGAGATGGTGATGTTCTATTGTGCTGCATAGTAAGTTCACAGTATAGTCCCGGGTTCGATGCCAGACGATGGAATTTCAGCGAATTTTAAGAAAAATTTCAATCCATTTTTTTCTTTTGATGGCCGTCCCGATATGATGCCGACATGAAATTAGTGTTGTTGATCTGCTTTCAGTATGCAAGCAACATTTTACTCGTATAATAGATAGATAGGATACAAATTCACAGGCTAAACCACAAGCGTCATTGACTTGAAATTTTTACAGCATAGATACACTTCAGATGACTATGTAGACTTAATTATAACTTGGTTAATTTGTTAGGAAAGAATCATAGCCTAGTATTTGCCATCAACCTTCAATTATGAAGCATGTTTTGTGATCAAGGCTGTTAATGTAATATTAATCACTTTTTATTTCCCTGTTGAAAACCAATGGGCACTTCAGCTAAATGAAAACAAACTGATGCTCTGTACTCCTAAATGAATAGTAAATTCTTAGGTAAAACTAAACATAGGCATAATTGAATAGGTTAAACATTTTGCTATTAAAGTTTCTAGATCACCAGCAATCAAATTACAAATTAATGTATCTGCACATGAGTCTGACATCAACCATAAACTCCCTACACCATCTCAAACATTTCCAATCTTATCCTCACTCCTATTTCTTCAAAATTCCAACAATTCAACAGTAATGCGAATTATTCTGCAATTTCAAACTGTTACCTTTGAAGCTAATCAAGAAAGAAATATTCCTAACGGGTGAACAGAGAATACACACTTTTAAAAGTCAAGAACACCACTGTTGAGGTAGCATGATTATTAGCATTTGCTGTAGTAAGCAAAAGAAATGAGAAATAGGGTTGCCTAGGTCAATGGGGAATTTTACCAGAAAATACTGTTTCCAACATCAAGTAGAACGAGTTTAGAAATTAGGAAATGGCTTGTAAGAGCAGCAGATGTCAGAATTTCACAAGCACTGGGCGAATGCTGGTTTGGATGAACAATGAAAATAAATTGGACTAACTTGTTAATTAGTAAAGGGGTCGCGCAAAATTCTCCAATTTTTGACCCCCCATGTAGCAGGACCGTAAAGCCAGGCAGGACCTCCGTTATGTATCGACTGCTTCATGAAAAGTTTTGGGCTTAACTTGGGAAAGAAAGATTTTTAGTTCCCAATAATAATCACTTTTTAATAAACAGTTTCAATTTGAAAGCTATTCATACATTTCACCTAGATAAGATGACCTCTTGCTAATGAACACAGCCTACCACACTCCACTCAACCTCTTCTGTTTGACACTCGCTCGGATCAGAGCTGCCAATTTTCCACGGTGAATGGTGCACGAGTTTTAAATTCAACCTTTAAAGATGCATAAATTCTGCTATTCTTGCAGTTCTAAAAGCGTGACATAACACAAACCTTGAACCCCCCAAATTGCATTACTTAATTTGTGTACAGCCCCAAAGAAAAAATAAAGAGAAGTCTCATAAAAACATTGATTAAAAGATAGAGAAAATTATCCGAGAGTACAGAAGGAGGTACAAGAAGGAATGAGGGAATCATAGGAAAAAGACGATTAAGAACAATTAAGAGATTTTTCCCATATTGCACACATGTTATTCTGAAAATTGAGGACATCTTCATTATTCAAGTAAAGCGATTATCTGTTATCTGCAATAGATAATGCATAAAGAATAAAATTGTATACTTTTATAATAAATTTTTACCTTAAACTATCAGTTTCATCTGTATTTGCAAGCAACTAAAATAGTTCATGTGATCAGTTCATTGCATGATAAACTGTATATCAGTACACATCATAACTTTATGACGAAAAATACCATAAAAGCATTATTATTATTTAGGCATCAAACTTTGACTAATAAATTTTCAAAGAATATATCCATCTCATGTATATTTCCAGAAAAGGAATGTACCAACTCTATAATAAACATGGTCTAGTAATTAAATTATACACAATCTAATCAAACAAAACAAAAATTTAAATAAGAACAGCAATAATTAAATATTGAGAGTGTATATTGCAGTATAGTGTGTGTAGATAATTGACCAATACACCCCTGACAAGTCATTTTATAATTACAGATGGAGAAAATAAAATTAATAAAGCTTGTTCACCATAAGAGTTAGTTCGACCCCAAACCTGTAGAAAAGCATTCAATTCAGGAATGCTATTCCATTTCACAAGCACTGAGAATTGTGAAACCAAGCCAAATAAACCAAAGAAAACTTTTATGTTATGAACTCATTCGATTGTATACACACAGAAAGTAAAGATATCTTTCTAAATACAGACTTTCTGATCAATTTTCAGTAAACTATCACAACCTAGAATATTAAAATATAACTCGATTGTAACCTAAAAAAACTGATTTATTAAGAGAGAAAAGATGGCAAAATAGGTAATTAAATCATAATGAAACATGATGAATGGTTGAAATAACAGCTGATCTTGAATGGTTATTCCATAGCTGATATCAAAATGTACCGTATTTTCTGGTAAATAACACGCACCTACTAGATAACACGCATTTTAAAAATCTCTTCACTGTGAGAAATGTATAGATAACACGCATTTCAAAATTCCTTCTCTGTGATATATGTATTGATAACGGGCATTTCAAATTTGTACTATTTTTTCATAAAGCGCTTCAAAGATCGTTATGTTGCTGTTTAAGCTGCAGGGAAATCATTATAACTACCTTTCTATGGACAAATGAACTAGGAAATAAACAATTTTGAAAGTGGTATCGAAGGTATTTCAATAGTACCTAATTATATTTATTATTGTAAGGCCATGGAAGAAAGAACAGCAAAAACACGCAAATTGTACACGGCTCAGTTTCAGCTGGAAGTTATTCAGTTTGCAAAAGTTAATGGAAATCGTGCAGCAGGGAGAAAATTCAATTTAAAGAAGCTAGTGTGAGAGAGTGGAGAAAGAATGAGGAGGTTTTTAAGAAACTGCATCGTGGAAAACGAGCCATGCGCTACAGAAAGTGTTTCTGGCCAACACTCGAAAAAGAACTTTACGACTGGATTATTCGTGAACGATCAAGAGGAATAAGACTCTCAACAACTAGAATTTTACTTCAAGCAAAGCAAATTGCACGAGAGAAAAACATAACTGACTTCAAAGAATATCCCTCTAGGGGATTCCGGTTCATGATGAGAAATAATTTAAGTGTTCGTGCCGTGACAAGCATTGGTCAAAAACTACCTGTAGATTGGGAGGCCAAGGTGATAAAATTTAGACAGTTTGTGAAAGAGTGCATTTTCGAAGTGGAAGAAATGCATGTGGGTAATATGGATGAGGTCCCAGTAAGTTTTGACCTTCCAACTGCAAGGACTGTGAATCTTAAAAGGAAGTGTCCATTACAACGACAGGACACAAAAAGTCAAATTTTACAATTGTATTGTGCATAACGTCAGATGGTTCCAAGCTATCTCCTATGGTGACATTTAAGAGGAAAACCATTCCAAAGGGGCGTTTCTCGAAAGACCTTATTGTTACCACAAAAAAAGAAAGGATGGATAAATAAAGAAATGATGAAGACCTGGTTGGATAATGTTTGGAAAAAATGTAAACATGCTTTCTTCAGCCCCAAATCTGGTTTAATTATGGATGCATGTCGAGCCCATTTAGTGCCCGAAGTAAAGAAATTGGTCAACAAATACTCCAAGGTAGCAATTATACCTGGTGGACTGACGAAGAAACTTCAACCCCTTGATTTAAAGGTGAATAAATCCTTCAAATCAAAACTTTGAGCTAAGTGGTAGGATTGGATGATTGCAGGTGTCCATAAATATACAAACTCTGGGAAGATGAAGCGACCATCTTATGAGGAAATATGCAAATGGATATCGGAAAGCTGGAATTCAGTGACAGTAACTTGCGTCCAAAGAGGTTTTCATAAATCATTTGGGGATTTGCAGGTTACAGAAGCAACAGACTCTGAAAACGATGAAGCTACTGAGGAAAGCAAAGTTGCTGATCTTCCGGTGGAAATACTGCGAACTATGGATTCGTTCCAGTGTGACTCGGGAGATGAATTTTATGGTTTCAACTAAGATTTATGTTTGCAAGTTAGAGAGAAGATTTATGTTTGCAAGTTTTAATGTAATTCTTGTACTAATTACTTAAGTTTCCTTTTTTATGCTTTCCTCCTTTGTGTTATGCAGACAATGTTTTTTCACCACTGTAATGTTTTGCAATAATTACTCTTATTTTGAAATTAATTATAGAATTACATTAACATTTACAATATGTTGGTTATAATAAAATTGCCCTAGTAAGTGAGTATTGTTTAAATCATTTGTTTCCGAGTTCAATATTCAATTAAACTAGATTTTCCGTTATATATCATGCACTATTATTTTTATCATTTTTCTATATTTTTTGTATAGATAACACGCGGGTTATCTACAAGAAAATACGGCAATTAACATGATTTTTATTTCAAGATGGAGTTTTCTCCCTTAAAAAAAAACTAAACGAGCTATAAACAGAAACTAAATGGAAATGGCAACCAATCAAACCACAATAAATTGGGCAAAAGATTGCAAAATAAAAAACTTGAGGCTTATGACCATTTGGAGAAGATAACTGATTCACTGATCCAGCAATATATTAAATTTTACATACAAAATAAATCATAAACAAGATGTAATACTCATCAGCTAAATTTTCAATTTTTTAGAAGATAACCACTTTACAGAAGTCAGTGCAATAACCTATGACTAATTATAACTATAACACAAAATTGTAGGACAAAATGATGTCATAAAACTTATAAAAACAAAAATAATTTATGAACATAAAATATCAAATTTGTGTAATAGTTAGCATAATATGCCATTTATGATTGGATATAATGAAATACAAAATGTTGTACCTGCATGTATCAACATGAGCAAAATAAGCAGCAATGATAAGCATAGAGCTCAGCATATTTCTTTAAGTATTTACAAAATGAACCATATTTCAACAAGTTTTAAATACAGTAGTAATAAAATCAACAGACCTAGTAGTTATTTGCATACTACTACTATGTTCAAAAACAAATCTGTTGAGATTCTGCTCATAGTGCTTAGCCGTTAATAGGGTGTAGGTTTTGTTGAAATATATTCAGTATCAAGGGAGATATTGAATTATTTCCAAACAGACTTCATCGATAATTTTACCGGGTAATCTTTAAAAAGAAACTAAAATAACAAATGACCTTATGTTAACTCTTTACACAAATCCAGTACCAAGGAAAGGTGACTGACTGACTGAGCAAATTTTAATTGAATAAGTTCACATCTCCAAACAATAGCACTGTAAATTAAATAAAAATGAGTGTGAATGGAAAAAAAACTCATAGTATTCTAACTTGACACAAACAAATGAAGCAGTAGCCTTTAACACATTTGAAAGTCTAATCAAAGTTAAATATAAGTATTAAAAAAAAACAGGACAGTGAGAGGTTAAAATATATGTAGTGGAAAAGTAGAAAGTTGTAAAAAAAATGGGATTAAGTGCTCACTTGAGGCATTGGATTCATTACAGCTGTGAGACCTCCGGATGCTCCTCCAGCAGGCTGCAGATACAGTGGAAGGATTGGCACCACTCTAGCACCGGACTGAGTAACAACTGGGGTTGGAACCACTTTCTGTGCTCCCTTCGCGACCTGTACTACAACAGATGGCATAAGGCCAGCGTGTGGTTGCAAGATATGGCATTCTTGATTACGTTGCCCTGAGATTCCAATATTCTGATTGCTAGGCACACAAGAAACTTGTTGCCTACCCTGGTGTCCAACTTGAACTACCACTGGCTGAGTTGGCATTCCTTGTGAATGTAAGACAGAGGGTAAGCAGGATGGCAAGGATAGAGCGGTGGGTTCACTTTGACTGCAAGCCGGAGTCGATGCAGGCAATTGTACGACCACCGGAGAACTGTCAGATGTAGGCTGTTGATGAGTCTGAGTTAAAAGCTGTTGTAACTTCAGTGGAGTAGCAGGTACTTGAACAGGAGGTACGGAGATAGATGGAGACAAAACCCCCATGTTGGTGGAAGCGTCAACTTTAAGACTTCGATTGGAAGTTTGTTGCACAACACCATCGGGATTCATTGTTTGCACTTGACTTGGAGACACATTTTCTGCGACGGATGTTCCTATATTATTATCGTTGGAGATCTCTTCCACGTTTGTTCCTGGCGATTCCTGCGTCGATACAACAACAGTGACTGTTGTTTCTCTCGCTGAATTCATTACTGATGTCACTATGGGCGTTCCCAAAAAATTCGGCTCCATTTCTTTTACCTAGTTAAAATTGAGAAACCCCCCATTCAAAAGCAGTTCTGAAGCGTTATTAAAATTTTACGCTAAAATAGAGCATAATACTTACTTTAAGATAGTAAAAGAAATTTTGAAATTTATTGCGTATTTTTTGCTTATGGAACAACGAGTGCTAAAAACTGCTAACTTCCATTTTCTACTTCCGAATTAGAGTTGGCAAATATGACATTTATACCGCTTTGTGTGACACAAAAAACTTCGTCGATTTTATCTTATAGAACAGGAAATAACGCTAGACACGAAAAGTTAAAAGATTTCAAAGACCCAACGCACCATCAACACACATGCTTCGGTTTGCCGCTTTGCTTTGTTTTTATGCTCGAAGTTAAATTTCAATTTATTAAATTATAATACCGAAAAAAATTTTTAATTATGCGTTTAAAATAAACAGAAATACACAATTTACTTTTTCCATTCAAAACAGAGAAACGATACGGTGGGAAAGGACTACAAACAATGTTCATTTATGTTCAACCCAACGTACCGTTCTCAACTTTCCCGGTAGCGTAACACAATTTCAAAAAAACAAAATGAAAGGATTAACACTTGATGTCGCAATAAACTGGTAGCTCATTATTATATATTGAATAAGTATTAAGGTAAACTTTTACTTACTGTTGTAAATGTATTATACAGCAAAATAAGATGATATACAAAACACTAACGTAATGGAAACGTCGGAAATCACCCTCCCCCATAGTCGCTGATGCATCTTGACGTCATTTAGTTCTCAGCCAATAATGATTTCAAGTTTTCGGTTAACAATGAAATTGGCTTCATACAGCATCTTTGACCGCAATAAACCTGTGTTATAATATTTACACTCATTGCAAGATGGTCTCCGAAAACTTTGGCGATGAATATATAGCAATCAATAAATATTCTCTGCGAGGTCCACTGATGTTCATTTTGAAATCGAGCTCTATTTTTCTTAACTCGGGTACATTAGTAACCTCGGATTATCTTGGAATTCCTCGTTTTCAGAGAGAGAATAAGGTGCGGTTTTATCATCTCATATTAAATTCTTGGTAAATGTGTGAAACTAGAAATTTACCTAATTCTTTCTTCTAACTTAGATTTCTCATATTTTTTTAAATGCCATCGAACAATCTCTTCACGGTCGAAGTCAGCAGAAACCATAAAAAAGTAAAGATGGGGATTGTACAATAAATTGTATTATTATTACCTTTGATGAAATAGTCTTACTTTAATTCGTATGGAGAAGCGAATATCAGAGTTTGGTTAAATCTAGTGCGACAAAAGTTTTTTCCCAAAGGACGTTCATCGAGAATTTTACCCCGAGTTTTTACATAGATCAGATTCGCTTTCGGACGTTGCGAATCAGCAAATGAATGCGAACGCAAGGATGAAGGCCTCAACATTCAGATCGCCTAATTCCTTACTTATTACTCTTGCAACTAAATTAATAGGTATTTTTCAGCTTCTTTGGTATTCTATAAGTATTATACCAGGATACGGGTATTCATCCCAATATTTACCATATATGACTTACATCTCAGCGAGTAAGGTCTAAATTATTCATAAAAGTGTATGCATGTATTAGTGTATACATGTGTGCGATAGGGCACATGCGCAAGCAACACATGATGAAAATTTTTGACTTAAGCAAATTATATTATCCGACACACCCCCTTAGAGTTAAAATTACTTTCAAACAGTAAATAATCTATTTCGGTAATTTAAATAGTAAGTATTAAGCAATACAATCAATGGAAGAAGATTTAACTTTGTTGAAGTCCATCAGGTGGTGAGGAAAATAACGAGGTCCCAATTGCACAAAAAAATATTCAATAAACATTTCGTGTGGAATTGGGACTTAGTTATTTTCCTCATCGTATTAAGCAATAGTTGAAAAAAAATCCTGATCGTGAAAGACTTGATACTTGAATTCCCTAATAGAGAAAAACAAAACATATTTTTTCTTAACAGTTAAGAGTGGTTTAGTCAATATGTTGGCCAAGTGCTTGGTTGAGGGGCAGTATTTCAAGTCGTAAAATCATTCATGGTACAGTTGAATATGAAATGATACTTCACAGCAATGTGTTTTGTTCTCTTATTTAGCTGTCTAGACTTCATCAGTTTTATGGCACTTCGGTTGTCAATTTCCAAGATAGCACTTTGTTCTTTCATCTTCTCCTATTAATTCATAATGTAAGCTCGTAATATTACTTCCTTTGCACACTCAGCAGCGGATATATATTCTGATTCAGCTGTTGGTGTGTAAACTATTTGCTACTTCCTTGAACTCCACACTATTGGTGCTTCATTATACAAAATGATGTACTTTTTCCATCCTTAATATAACCAGAATAGGCAGCATCACAATAGGCTCTAAGCTTATATTTTTCAATTGGATCTTCATCTTTGGTTCTCTTGTAGAAGTTTTAGTCTACTCTACCAGTCTTCTTTGTACCTTCTTGACATTTGCAATATCCATAAATGTTGGATTCTCCACTTTTCTACTAGCATAATTGACAATGTAGGATAAATCTAGTCTTTCTCAAGGATAGTCATAATTAGCTTCCTTCAGCCATACAGTACTAAAATTAGAGTGAATTTTATCTTCTGAATCTTGTTTTCCTGAATCCATTTGTATTTTCATGATTTTACAGTTCTGCATGTTATACCTCTCCAGTATGTTTCTTGCAATATTCTCTTGGCATTGAAATAGTACCTTTTCTGTCCTCCAAAGTATCTATCTGGAATTTCATTAGTTTTCGTTTCAAATTCTCTGTGGAGTTTTTGAAAGATTTGGATTCAACAAAACAACCACTTTTCTTTGATTTCCAAATCCTTCAGGCAACCTTATAAAAATAGCCTTTCGAGTTCGCTATACAAAAAAGCTGTTCTCACACTCTTTGTATGTGGTTCCTTTTCTGCTGTGATTGCAAAGAGCATTTATATCCACCACTGGACTAAAGATTACTTGAAAGTCAATATCATCTGACAGCTCAAATCCTCTTGCAACTAGACGAGCTTAGTAGCATCTGCCATCTTCCTTTTACACAACTTGATATAATTACTTTTCCTCTTGCATCTTCTTTCTGTTTTCCATATTTTGCTCTTCAGGAGACTTCTTTTCCTATCTTCCTTTTTCCTCTTTTTTTTTGTCAGGTTCATTGCACTGAGACTAAATGAAACAAGCTTTATGATATGTATCTTCCTTAGTGTCTTCTGGTTCAAAAACGAAGTTCATAGTATTTAAATTGTTTGGTTTTATTTTCAGTTGCTGTCTGTCTATCAGATTTCTTCTTACTCGAATTCGTTGATTTTCTTCTGTTTCTCTATCTTGTTTATTATCTTCGTGATTTTCTTGTTCTTCATTTTAATGGCTTTGTTTATCATTTTCTACTTTCAGAGATTCTCTTGACATCTCTTCCTGGTAAATGTGACATCTCTTGCTGCTTGGATCCTTCTGTTACATGGATTTCAAATTCGATATCCATGTACTGAATAGCCTATGAATATTCCCTTTTGACTTCTACGATCAAGTTTTCTTAGGTTTCCAAAATATAAAAATTTGTCCAAAGTCTTCCAGAACAGATACATTTGCTCTCCTTCCTTTCCAAATGGTGGTTGTATCCACAGACTAGGTAGTACTTCTGTTTAACAGATGTTCTGCAGTTTGTAAAACATATCCCCGAACCCAGACGACACAGGATATGTAATACAAGTTTACAAAATTTTCTTATTCTCTTCTTCTGTTTTATCCTTTGTGTGAAGCGAATGTATTTTCAGAAAGTGAGTGTAATCATCTAGTACAGGTAGAAAGTGTCCCTCATTGTCATGTGTTTCTGGGGGTTATTTTTCCACTAACATCTATAAGCAGGATATCCAGGGGTCTAGTACCTCTAGTCCTTCCAAACAGATTTCTGGTTTTCTTGCTCATGATATAATATTCACAAATTTCTTCTTGGCAGTTGTATCTCTTGATATCTTTGTCTACTACGTCACACAGATAAGGTATTTTTCTTACATAATAAAAATTGATATGGCCCACCTTTTGGTGCCAGTTAATGATGCTTTGTCTTCAGGTCAGCATTTATTCATAAAATTTCTGATTATTCATATGAATCTCCACAGATCCTTGTTTTGTTTTCTTTCCTTCCATCACAATTTTACTTTCTACACTATAATGCCTTTATCTTATTTTCACCGCTTCATTATCAAAGATAGCAATACCACTATCGTTAGTAACTGTATTTATTGAAAGCAGATTCCAGGTTAAACCAGGTAAGTGTAGGACATCAGTGAGAGTAACTTCTTTGGATTCCACTTTTCCTGAGAGAGCCTCCGTGCAATTCAGTAAACTCAGTCCGAAAGTGGGCCAACTTCAGATGTCAGATTCTACCCAACAAATAAAACGAGTCGGAGGCAGAGGGACAGATTCCGTGCGCTAAATTATATAGCTTATTGTGGATTTTCCAGACTTAACAATTTTTCTAGTCTCACATTGGTATTCCTCATACAGTGCTGGAAGGCCACCTGGGTACTGCCTACTAAGTAATTTATATGCAGAATTTAGTGCATGAATAAAGTTTTAAAAACCACAATCCTCTACAATGGAGAAAGGCTGCAAGTCTTTCACAAATGACATAAGTAATCTTTGGTCAATAAATTCCTTTGATCTATTACTTATTTTGCTTAATGTAGAAAATGACATTAAACAAGTCTGCCTCTTTTGAGTTGATCTGTTTTGATTAGCATTTACAGCAATTGCTAAGGATTGCTGAGGAATTCCTTCAGATTGAGATGGAATGGGTGATTGAGATGAAGTAGCATAACGAGATGTGCACTTGTTAATAATGAGGGTTCTTTTTCATGACAGTAGAGAGATCCTGCTAATATTATATTATTTATAACTGTTTCTTGCTTGCTTTATCATTTATTTATTTATTTAGAGATTTCATTGAATGTTGTAGTTACTTACTGATTGATGAATTCTGCTAAATGATAACTCAACTGTGGGATGATTACTCTGCATGTGCTTCTTCAGATTTGACATACTTGTTTTATAGGATAATTTTGTTTTACAAATATTGCAAGATGCAAACGTAGCATCAACTTCTTAGAAGAAATTTCATATTTCACTAGATTTTCTTCTCTTGGCAAGGGGCATCATTAATTTCTCAGAGCACAATAGGGAGATGTTACACACCAGAAAAATCTGACTATGACTGATGGACTGGCATACTGTTGAGTGGTTGTTTCTCAGTTTTTCCATTTTTGCAATCTAATGTATTTTTCATATTGATCACCCTTCTCAAGGCTGATTTTCTGACAGTTCAACTGTATAATTTATTAAGATTTGCGTGTTTATGCTATACAATTGGTCGCATATTTGACACCTCTGCGGAGCTGTGATCAAAACTGTGAATAACAATCACCTTTTCAGATAGATACTTGTTCTTTTAATAGTGACATGATTTGCTGTGATCAAAATTGTGAATAACAAGATACTATAGTGTTTGCCATCTGAAGGCAGCTGAGGCAGGATTCCCTCGCCTGCCTTTCCCTTTTCTAGCCAATCACAGAAGAGGGGAACGTGAGGGCGGACTCTCTCTGACCTCCGAGCAGCGCATGTGGCTCTTCAGCATTGCCAAAGTTCCTAACTTACGAATAAGTACTCTCTAACAGAAGGGAGAGAAGTTTTCTACCGAGAGGCATGGGAAATTATAAATAAGGTTCAAGAATATTTTAAAAGAGAAGCAGAAAACCATGGGCCATTGATGAGCGTGGCTAAAGTGCAGAAGAGACAGCGGATGCATGTGGTCTAAGTACTCACACTCTGTAGCGAATTCACTGGGAAGGACGGAATATGTTTTTGAGGAGAATGCATGACCTGCGCAATCCATGGGATCCGAACGAGCCCAAAAGAATTATATTTTACGTAAGAATTCGTAATGGAATGTTTGTATTCTCGAGAATATAAAATTTGCTTAGTACTCATATTTATTTTAAATTATTTAAGATAGATTATTGCATCAAAGATTTTGGGGTAAAAACCACGAATTCCTATTCAAGGGCTTGTGAAAGATTAGCCCGCAGTGACAAACGTGACTTGTATCTGTTATAGATATCTCAGCTAAGTATTGGTATCTTGGGGATTGATGAGAAAATGTAATGAGAAGTACACTTAAGTAAGCAGTCGTAAAAATTACAGTTAGAAATATTCTACAAGGTAAATCCAGATATGAAAAATGATATATCGTCATCACCCTTTCCACCTGATGCGGGTAATGTATAATTGGATTTTGAGGAGAAAAATGATTAAGAGACAGCAAAAATTATTGCATTTTGTGCAATAGTAGCAGAAAGTTGTCGTTTTGCCCCCAACATGCATTTATTTCCAAGTTCTGGTCGACCACATGGAGGGGGGAGTGAGGGGAAAGTTGAGGTGGCAAGTGAAACACCTCTCATTGGCTACTCGCTCTCCCATGCCTTCAGTTGGGAAACAGACTATAGTGCCGCTACTCCCTCTGCGCTGTCATCAGTAGTAGCAATCACAGAGATCAGAGTCACAAGTTAATCTTTTCACAGTTGCTACTCGTGATTTTTCGATATCAGTGAAAAAATCGCAGCCCATCACTAGATGGCAGTGATTCAGTTTGCAGACAAACTGTAGCAATTGTACGCATATTTTAAAATATCATAAAGGCTGATGCATTAATTGAATGCTCTTAATTAGCAGAATGTAAAATAAAGCCGCAATAATACATGCGATCACATAAAATGAATGTGATTCTCGCTTTTAGATGCATACTGATGTATGCCATAGCACACATGGATGTACGTATATACTACGTTTTTTGGAGCGTGCATCTGTCTAAGGACATGGAATTAAAAAAAAAAACGTTTTAACCTTTTAATAATAAATTTAAATGACCCTCAATAATTGAATAGGTAAAATGTTGGGGAATGCTTGACATCAGTTACATATTTTACTGTATCTCCATGAGATAATTGACTATGGAAAAATAATGATTCTGCTTGAAGAAAACTATAAATAAAAGATATATATATAAAACCAAGCCAACGTATTTCATGGGATCATATTTTCCAATTTCTAAACGTATAATGATCTACTTTTGACTGACGTGGATGGTATAATTTTTGTTCATTTAAAAACACACAATTATACCATTAGATTCCTTTAAAATCATATAATTCAACATTATTTGAAAGGCCAAAACAATTGATGGTAAATATCTTGAAGACCTGGTTTGTGGAAAGTAAACACTTGCTCGCAGTTGTTATCATTAAGAAAGATTGTTGCCATGTGATGACCAGCAAAAGCAACAGAAATGTGCTTTTTATCACTTATTTATTCACTTTCCAAAATCTACCGCTCAGATGGATTAGATTCATTTCATTAATTCTATAACCAATGTTATAAACAAAAATTTTTTATTACATGTTATATGAATGAAATAACTTGTCTTTAAATATATTTTTGTGGCTTCTTCAAAAGCATTCATTATCTGAAATCCATTCTGCTAACTATTTCCAGGTAATCTCCCAATTATGTAGTATGTTATCGACTTTGAAATTGAGAGCTTTTGGATGGGCTTGGAACTCAATTCGAGAAATATCTTTAATTCCTTCATTTCAGAGAAGGATTTCTATGCAATGAAACATCATCTGACTTCCTTTAAATTCTTGCTCTCAGAATCTGAAATCGAAAGACGTTTCAATTTATTTAGTGTGTGTGATTCCGAGAACAGAGCACTCCATAATCCTTCAGTTGCAAAGATTTTTCCCCACAATCTACTCTGTCTTTTTGTTTTAATTTAATTTATAATTATTCATATTATGACGACATACGAGGTTAGGTGGAAGAGAGGCCTACTTGGGCCTAACCTCGCCAATAAAGGGTCAAATAAATAAATAAAATAATCCTTTGCATTGTCTGAAGTCGCTGGATTATTGCTGCATTGAACACAAGTTTCACTAGCATAGGTCATGATTGATAAAATGCATTGATTGAAGACCATCCTCTTCAAAACCATTGGCATTCTTGACTTTAGAGTTCCTTCCGAAGGTGCTCCAAAAAGGTTTACCTCTTCTGTGAACTTCATTAACTGATTTTCTCTCCCATTGTTACCAGTAGTCCTACGTATGTGTACTCTGAGAAAATATCCAGAGGTCACTCTTGAAGTCTAACTGGTTTTTAAGCTGAAAAAGAAGTATACATTACCTTTGTTTTTGTTAGGTTTATCCTGAGTCATATCTTCTGTCCCAATGTACCATATTTAGTTCTTGTAATTAGATCTTCTGCATTTGCTGCAAAGAGAACTACTACTTTACATGAGTGTGCACCAACTGAAAGGTAGAAACCTTTCAGTAGGTCATATCAAAATTTTAAAAATCTATCTTCAATGACATCTCCTGAACTACCTTGTAGCTTACCCTACTCTTTATGTCATCCAATATGTCGTCGTCTTCCCTTCTGTTTTTTCCCCTTGAATTCTATCCTCAATATTTGACCCAACCATTTCCTGTTTTGTTTTAATGCTTAGCTACGGTAGCCCTTTATCAGTGAAGACCCTCTAAGCTCTCATGAACTTGTCAGGAGACGCTTCACCGAGGCAACAGCAACGACGAGCACACAACCATTCCCTGATTGGAAAAATCGGATCAGCAGGGTTTCGAACCCGGGAACTTTGGGTAGGAGCGATAGCATAGCTAGGATGCTATATAATCGGCCATTAAGGCCGGTGGATAGTTGAATCACTTCAATTTAAGCTCTTTCTTCCCCAACCATCTCCAGCACTTTTGTTTTCCTATCAAACCAATTTACTTATCCATTCTACCCCATACTCACATCACAAAAGCCTCCAAATTTTTTACTTCCTCCTTTCTTAATGTCCACGTCTCATACAACGTAACACTCCAAACCAAGAATTTCACCAATCTATTCCTGATTCCTTTGTCAAGACCTGTGCTCATCAATTTCCTTTGCTAAAGTTCTTCTTCCTTAGTTAAGGTTTATCATCTGCAAAGTGCAGGTCCGAGCATATGTAAACCCTTCTCCCAATCTAGGCTTTTTTTCCAGGACTGCTGTGATGTCTATCTATAGTAGACTAGATATCATGAATATAGTTTGCATAGTTCTTCTGCCTACTCCAAATCTATGTTTAATTTTCTTTCCACTCATTTCAACCAAATTTTGCAAACTTAGCCTTCAAATGATAAAAAGTAAGGCTGTGAAGGTTTCATTCAGTAAGAGAGCAGATTTTGGCTCCAGAACCTTTGTAAAGGTATCCAAAAGAAATCCACTTTAACTTTCCTGTCTTGCAGGCATTTCTTCTTCCGCAAATATAAATTAGTAACATTAGTCCCACAAAAGAAACACCATTATGCGCTAAAAGAAGGAGAATTGAGAATAAATTATAAATTCTTAATGTATCAAAATTATGGGAAGTATGGCAAATTAATCATTAATTGTGTAAATATATTATGTAATAATAATAATAGTCGTCTTTATTTGGGCAAGATTGAGACTACTCTCCCATCTAACCAATATAGTCATCAACCAAGCTCTCGTGTTTTCTAGAAAGAAAACATGGGGAATATACATAGAATGATGGTAAAGAGATAATGTTCCTTCCCCAAGAAAATTATTCCTTTTTCAAAATTTAACTGGTTGACTTAAGCGGATAATATGTCATTGTAAAATAAATAAGGTAAGTAATGTATACATCATTACGAGTAAAATGTTGCTTGCACTTTGCAAGCATGTTGATAAGAGACATTTTAAGTCGACATTATATTGAGAGCTGGTCCTCTAAAGTAGAAAAAAATATTGAAAATATTCTTAAAATTTGCTGCAATTTATCCGTCTGGCATCGAACCCGAGTCTTCCTGGTGATACTTACCGTATTTCCTGGCCTATAAGACGCACTTTTTTTACTCCAAAGTATGCTCTAAAATCATACTGCGTCTTATGCGCCGATGGTATAACTCCATCCTATAATAAGCAAACCAATTCGCCGGGATAAATGCATACCATTAAGTATTTTTTACCGTAACTGGAATTGAATATAGTTCACTTAATTACAAATTTTGTTAATAACACTTTTTCAATTAAGTAGTAAGGAATACAGTTTTAATATTTCGATGACAGAACTTCCTATTCAAAAATTCCCAGGTAAATCGGAAATGCATACAATGTAGCACGTTTAGTTTAATCTCGCATGTGGTGCTGCTGCAAAACTTATACACATTGGGCTAACGGAGATGTCATCCCTCTGCTAATACATAGTATCTCTCGCGATAAAGAGTTTACCAAAACAAATTTGAAATTTTTAAAAATTTTCATATATTTATCCGAGACTTTGTTCACAGGATATTGTTTGTAACTGCTAATGTTTGAATATCATATATAATAATAATTAAATATCATAGATTATAATGCTTAAATCTCGTACCAATATAGTCTATATCTTATTTACAGCATTAATCTTATCTGGGCATTCATTTTCCATGTCTTCTTATGGAGTTATGTTTGAGCTCAGAATCAACAATCGCTTTGATCATCAAGGGCATGGGCTTGTTTACACCTGGTAATTTAAACAAAATTTTCATATATTTTATCAAAATTCTCGCAATTTCGAATTGCAAACGATATTTCTCAACCAAACTAAGAATCTTTATTCTATTTCCCTTCTTTTGATGCTAGTTTCGACTTCCTTCGACCAAGAAATGAACCATGCAACGAAAAAAATGAACTTAACGTATATTTCTTATGCAAACTGTTTTACTCGTCTGGGTTCAAACCATGGACTTAAGGCAAATTTTAAGTACCACTTGTTCATCCCCGGGAAGACATTTAATAATGTTAAAAGTTAGAACATTGTGCGTCGTCTAGTTTTAGCGATTATCTGGAATATCCATACATATATGCAAACACATACATATATATATATATATACGAGTAAAATGTAGCTTGCATACTGCAAGCAGATCGGCAATACTAATTTCATATCGGCATCACATCGGGACGGTCCTCATAAGAAAAAAAATGGATTTAGTTTTTTTATAAAATTCGCTGAAAGTTCATCGTCTGGCATCAAACCCGGCTCTTACTGGTAAAGCTACTATGAAACACAATAGAAGATCACCATCTCTAACTATGTGTGAAAATTCAACCAGAAATATTGGCTACAACTGCCTCAAAAGACACTCTAATGTTCACGAATGTAAATGGCTCTAGGGACTCGAACCAAGGAAGATCTCAAAAATTTAAAAAATGTTTTTGAAAGTTATTAATTATGTCAATCTATATGCCAATTTTCAAGTTTCTATATTATTGGGAAAGGTTTCAAAAAAATTCCTAAAAATCGGATCAACTTCTGATTGCAGAGACACCTGGTGTCGAACCCACCCAGCATGTACGCTGTCAATGCACAGTTTGATTTGTAAGAACTTGGTCTTGTATCATGCAATGTTTGAAGTCGATAGCATGTCGGGAAGTACCTAAATATTGTTTCCGTTATCTCCGTAAGAAATGCATTGAGAAGTGCAAATGGCCCTCTGGGATCGAACCAAGGACCATCAGCGAACATGTAAAATTTGATTATGAAATATATTTATGATATCTAACCCCATGCTAAATTTCAAGTTTCCATATTATCGGGAAAAAGTCCAAAAAAAATCTTAAAAATCGCCACAATGCATTTTAAACGGCCGATTTTTGCCTCGACCTAGCATCGAACCCAGTATATTTTCCATGAAACTTATTTATGTTTTCGATAGATCATAACCATATATATAGGCTCCATGAGTTTTGATTCTCTACCTATCCGGGAAGTATTTTTTAAAAATTCCCGAAAATCACGGCAATGCATTTAAACGGGAAAAATCGGGACTTTGGGGCCCTCTGGAATCGAACCAATGACACTGAGGTTCAAAATCGCAATTTTTCTGGAGGTTACACGTTATGGCCAATATGTCGTAAAAATTTCAGGTCAATGACGATTGTGGTTTAGCCTGTGAATTTGTATCCTCGCTATCTATTATATATAGATGCTTCTCCGGATTCATTCATATATATACCTATATAGATAGATAGATAGATAGGATACAAATTCACAGCCTAAACTACAAGCGTCATTGATCTGAAATTTTTATGACATATTGGCCATAACGTGAAACCCCCAGGAAAAAAGAGACTTTGATCCTCAGTGTCGTAGGTTCGATTCCAGAGGGCCCCAAAGTCCCAATTTTTCCCGTTTGAATGCATTGCCGTGATTTTCGGGAATTCAAAAAAAATACTTTCCGGATAGGTAGAGAAATAAAACTCAAGGTGCCTATATTTATGGTCTTGGACTTTCGAAAACATCAATGACTTTTACAAAAGTTATCCTGGGTTCGATGCTAGGACGATGCAAATATCTGCCCTTTAAAATACATGGGAGCCGTTTTTCATTATTTTTTTTGATGCGCTTATCGAAATGATAGGATGTTCGTGCTTGGCTGGAAGATGTATGGTACGAATAAGTTTTAGAAAAACATTTTCATAAGACCGTACTGTTCCTGGGTTCGAATCCAGAGCACAATAACGTTTCTCTCATAAGGAATATAAAGGAAAAGTAGGACGTCATTTGAGGCAGTTGTAACCAATATTTCTGCTTGAATTTGCATACGCGGTTAGAGATGGTGTTTTTCTGTTGTGCTGCATAGAAAGTATTGCCTGAAAGACCCGGGTTCGATGCCGGGCGGTAAAAATATCCCCCATATATAATACTATGGGTATCTTTTCATAATTTTTTTATGCATTTATCGATATGTAAGGGAGCTCTTGCTTAGATGGAAGATGTATATTAACACTTTCTTTAAGAAAAAAAATAGATAATACCATGCTGTTTCTGGGTTCGATGCCAGAGCACATTATAATTTCTCAAATAAGGAGTGTATGTGAATAGTAGGACGTCGTTTGAGGTAGTTGCACCTAATAGTTTTGCTTGAATTTTCACACATAGTTTGATATGGTAATCTTCTATTTTGCTGCATAGTAAGTACACCAGGAAGACCGGGGTTCGCTGCCAGGCGATTAAATTGCAGCGAATTCTACGAATATTTTGAATTTTTTTTTCTTTTGATGTCCGTCCCGATATGATGCCGATATGAAATTAGTGTTGTCGATCTGCTTGCAGTATGCAAGCAACATTTTACTCGTATATATATATGGATACATGAATGAATCTGGAGAAGCATCTATATATAATAGATACAGCCATTTTTATAGATATATAAGATTGAAATTATCACATACTAGGTTTACACATGCCTTCAACGATAGATACATTTTAAAAGTGAAATTAAGACCCTTCATGCTTGACAAGGCACATATTAATGAATTAAAGCTACTATGAGATCATATCTGATTATCTACTTAAAAAAGCAGTTTTACTTGAAATGAAAATTTTAAGATCTTCACAACTCAGTAATTATTATTACAGAATGAAAAGCTGATGATATAATATAATACTGCTGTGAGGTTCAATCCTTCACTTTTCATGATTCTTCCACCAAGACTGAATAAATAAATAAATTTTATAAAAATGAACTTATTTCTATGTTTTAAATTAACCTTTCATCAGTCGCGCCTATTTTCATAACACAAGCATTGTATTCCATACAACAGATCGTTTTTCGTCCAAAATTGTAAAATTAATTGAACTAAATATTACTTCTGAGTACTAAACTTTAGGTAATAATATAATTTAAAAGGAATAATTTAAGAAGTAAACAACTTTTAGTAAAGAATATTATTATTTACCTTTATTTATTTACATGCGTTCAGAGAGTACCTAAAAAGCTAGATGTCTATTAGTTCCAAAATTGAAATGCCTCTAATAATGAAAAACTCCATGTAAACGTTATAATAAGCAAAAATGGAGTTCAGCAACGAAAAAATAACCAATGCGATCACGCGTTGTGTTACAACAGTTGTCACTTAACAGATTTACTCACAGCCGGTTTAAGACTAAAAAGAAGCAATTGACGACTTTACAAGTCAATTATAAGTGGGATAACAGAATAGACCTGGGCATGAGGTTCAAAAGACCACCCAGGAAGTAACTGGACCCAAAAAAACATCTGTTGTACAAAATACAACAGCGCGACTGACAGAGGGTTAATGACTTATTCATATGGTTTCAGAACTGCAAATGAGAATAAACTGAAATATTAATATCTAGGTACTAAATGAAATCATTAATACTAGCGAAATTACTAGGAGAAATTTTATTACATACATTGAATTTTTAGAGGGAATTACACAACTTGATGAGAATAATAAAATTTGTTAGGAGAACAGTTATCCTTCATAGAATTTGGGCAACTGATCACCAAGAACAACTAATCTTTCCACGCCTTCCTCAGTAATAACTCCAAGACGTATCACTCCTCCGCTGGATCCATCCCTGGCCATCGCAAGAGCCAACGCTGAAATCAAATAAATTAAATGTGATTTGCTGCTCTAAGGAAAACCAAGGGTGACAACCATGCTGTAGGATGATTGTCTTATCAAAGGTTTTGAACAAATTCAAGACAAAGTGCAGAAAATACAGCTGTGCAACTCTTCATCATTACAAGCAACGATGGGACATGGAAAGGCTCTAAGAAAATAGTACTTTTCCACAAATTTTATTTTTGTTTAACAGAAAAAATTTATGACTGTTATTGACAAATGATCGTCATCATTCACAACAATTTGTCATAATCCAGGAGGGGAGCAAAGAAGGAGGGTGAGAGTAAGAGGTTAAGAAGGTATAAAGAAAAAGATGCTTGTTAAGTACGGAATAGTTTGATGAATAGGAATGTTTATCAAGTTAGAGATGCACCAAGAAATTGTGTTCTAGTTAAAGAGTAATTGTACATAAATAATGCAATACAATTTTGTGTGATTTCTGCAAAATGTAAACAAATAAATATTCAGTTTTGTTGGTGAAAGTCTTAAGTTTATGTTCACAGCAAAACCTAGGAAAATCGATCAATACTATGAATACAATTTCTTTTACAATTACTAATCTGCATGTGCCAAATTGGTCGCAAAATTAAAAAAGAAAAACTAAATAGGCATAATAGGAAGTCATTTAAATGATCTCATTGGTGCTTCACGGTCGTTCTTTTTCTACGTTAAGTAGAAAAAGAAAACACCAGGATGAATTTGGAGGATAAGACCTAGATGAATTATTGCAAAAGAAGAAAGCATTGAGGATGTTTATAATAATAAATCGTCTTTATTCGAGCAAGACTTCCATCTAACCCATTTAGAGATAGTAGTGAAGTGAAGATTATATCCATTATGAAATTTTCTTAATTCACACAATTAAGTCATCAGGGAATAAAGAGATAATTTATTGCATACGTGAACAATGTTTTCAAAAGAAGAAATGTACATAAAAGAATGAGACATTTAAGAAAGCTTGAAATGAGGAATTAGGGTATTTTAACAGGGATCAGTGTCACTCGAGGACAGGTTATTCAGGACATTAATACTTTGAGTGGCACTGAAGGCCAACATGAATATACACTCATTTTCTATTAAAATCGCGTACTGTCATTAAGGTCTGAGCTCAACCACAATTCGTGTTCTATACAGAAAAGCTTCATCTCCAGGTTTTACTTCTTTAAACATCAAAATTTACCTTAATTTCAATAAGTTAATACGTTTAATTAGCCAGTATATTATTTCATATCGAGAACTGTTTCAATTTAGTTCTTATTTCTTCATATTATCCATGTTCTCTTGGTATAAAATAATGCAAAAAACTTGTCATTTCAGTTTTAAGCAATTATATGAGAACACTTTTTGATGTAAATGAAATGGATAAGCTTACATATATCTACTGAATATAAGATATCACGAGAATACAACTATTGTAATTAATGCAACTCACTGTTGGTAACAAACTGCAAGCACTCTTTCTTCGACATGTTTGGCTTGAAATTAGCATCAACATGACCGTAAACATATGTACTTCCAGAGCCACCAATCGATATTGGCTGTCTCACGCACATTCCTCCGATGGGCACTGAATAAACCTGAAATTGAAAACAAAACGATGAGCAAAATAATTGTTACGAAATGAATATCAATAATAGCGTTATGAAGCTTGTAAAGGAATTAAAAGAAGCAAGATTAACTACGCACGATTATTTGGGTTCAATTAACAATGAGCTAATTTTCTACGCTGAAAAATGACGGGTTTGATTACCTGTCCGCCTTTGCGTTTATCCCATCCAGCAACAATTATCCCAGCAGTCAAGGTATCACGATAGTTGTAACAGAGTTCACGAAATACGTTCGCAGCTGTTGCTACTAGAGAAGGCTCTCCCAATTCGATTCTACAATAAATGATTGACCATAAATTAGGCTATCTTTAAATGGATACACCAAAGAGCAAAATTAAAATAACTCACTCGTGGAATTCCAAATGACAAGTGGCAATGTCAGCAATAGCTTGAGTGTCGGCAGCAGCACCGGATCGACAGCAATATATTCGATCCGTTACTCGAGTCAACTTGTCAGTTACACGGTTCGCAACGTAGGCTCTGTGAACAATGATAACTGTGATGAAGTGTTCAGAACTTGATGAACAGTAACGGTGAAATAGCTTACCCAGTAGTTGTTCTTGAGTCGGCACCAACTATTACACCTCCATCAAACTCTACTGCCATAATGGATGTCTACAATTACATTAAAAGAGAAAAATACATCCAGCAATTGTAAGGAAATGAAGCCGTGGTGATTCAGCAGGAATGTGATAAGAAAGTACGAAGTAAGGCACGAAAGGATGGACTCAAAAAAGAGGAATATTCATTTCTTAAATTACCCCTGTGCTGTGTTCACAGTGAAGCCAGTCAGGGACCATAGTGAGATTGGTGCTAAAATCCGAACCTAAGGCATACATCTCCGTTACGGACGCCATTGCTACGATGACATGAACAACAGCAGCAATAGTGGAATACGCGGACGGTCGAAGGGTCGAATTAGAAATATATCGATCGTATCGATAGCTTATTCGGTTGCTGGCGTAGCGTGGGGAACGATATATCATCGACTCTTTTGATCCACGGGCTATAAATGAGGCGACAAATTACAAAACGATTTAAAACTGTAAACAATTCTCTCAGTTGAATATACACTCAATTTTACACAACTTGCCATAAGCTGAAAATTTTCCGCAGTGTACGATACAGCTTACTCTCTTCACTCATGCACGTTGTTGCGGTTACTAACAGTCGACAATTATCTAAATATACTAATGGTTAGAAGTCAGATAATGAAAGCAGTCATTAAATTTATAAAGGAAGTCTTAGCGTCTAGCTACTGCTCCGACCCCTATCTGATCATGGAATGGTTGTGTGTGTGTTTAGTGAGTGGCAGCAATTGTTGTGAAGTTAGTAAATAAACAGTCTAGCGTGATTTGCCAAGATGGTGATATGATGGTTATGGTCTGTTCTTGATCTCTTCTTTCTCAACCTCTAAACACACAGCTTGGAAATTTGTAAAATATGCCAATTCCACAGATCAATGTCCTGGCCTCAAAATCAAACTTTATGCAGAATTATTTCTATTTTCTGTACCTTCTGAAAATGGGAAAACAGGAAATCAGATTTAATGCCCAAGGACAGAAAAATGTTAAAATTTGTTACATAGTGTGGTAAAATTGTCGAAGAGGACTGTTTGGAAAAAAAATTTTTTTATATTATGAATTGTCCTATTTCGATGATTTTTTCAGGGAAGACACTTGAAATATTGCGGCTTATTACGCAAGTGATAGCAACAAAGTACCTCGTGTAATTACTGAGATATATCGTTTATAGTGACCGAGGTACCGGAATGGCATCCGTAGGCCATTTTTGAAATGTTAGTTATGGCGTTTGGACGCCAGATGTTGCAGTGATCGACGAGTTTCACTTCTTGGAAGTAGAAAAAAATCATGTACATTAGCTCTCATACGGGCGCTAACTTTTAAAGAAACTGATGAAATAATAACCTGAAAAGATGAAATGAAGCCAAAAAATGAGGTATAATATCCAGAAAATGCAGTAAATAATCAGGGATTATGTTAATCATTAACAGTATGCACATAAACAAACGTTGTGGTTGAAGTGGATGGGTTGAGTTGGGTGGGCGGTATTCCTTCATTTACATCGTAGTAATGAGGGATAAATAATCCACTTTACCCATAATTTATCGAAAATAAATTGTAAAATCTATGCTTTAACCCAAAAAATAATTAATTTAAGTTTTTAACGGAAGACATTGTTTTTGGCGTTAATGTTGCTTTGTGTTAAGAAATAGAAAGTCACCCTCACGTTCGGATCGCAAGCTAAGTTGGCTTCCAAGGTCTTTTAAGGGTATATCACTGCTTTCGTCGCAAATGTTGCTTTGTGTTAAGAAAAAGAAAGTCACCCTCACGTTCGGATCACAAGCTTTACTTGGTTTGCAAGCTAAGTTGGCTTCCAAGGTCTTTTAAGAGATAAATAAATTTTTATCGTATGATATATACATATTATATTGAAGGTGTGGTAAAATTATTGCTAAAATTGATAATTATTCTAAACGAAGAGAAGAACAAGTACAACAGCGAAAAAAACGCAGGATTGAAGTATGTTAATAGATTAGCAGCAGTCTTCTTATTGGTATAATTGTTAGTTCTGAAAAGAACCGTTTGGTTATAAATCGGACGGGGTAAATATGTCGATGAGGACTGTTTTGAAAAAATATTTTTTAATTAAAAATAGCCCTATTTCGATGATTTTTTCAGGGAAGACACGTTAAATTTTAAGTAAAATATGCCCGTTTTTAGCAATTGAAGGAGCAGTAATGCGCAATAATTATGGATATTTGTTTGTTTTTTATGTAAAATTTTGACTCAAAAATACCCGTAAACGAGTCATGAATTGTCAAAAAACAGGTAAATCATTCGATTAATACACCCACCCAGGGGGGTTATCATGAAAATTCGGCTCGATTCTCGGACTCGGTATCGTAAACGAGCTCCAATAATCGAAAACGAGTCGAGAATAGAGTGACGAGTTATCACAGAGACTACTCGTTTCCAACTCGTTTCGTTCCCGAGTAGACTTCGGGAGTTTCCGGACGAAGGAGTGAATTTGCCGTCTCCAGCCAATAGAAATCGTCGATAGAAACCGCCAGCGCCGTTTCCGTCGAACCTCATATGTAAACATGGGGCAGATGACTTTTGTCCTTAATAGGGAAGCTAACTTTTATTACGGCCTTTTGACATGGTAAATGAATATGTAGAACTTCATGTACGTCTCGTATAATATTTGAATTGCGTTAATTTACTCGTACTAGTTAATTAGTCGAGTGTATATGCCTTTATAATGCCATTTCATATGTTCGTTCTAGGACTCTGCCTCAAAGCGTTAATTATTATTTGAGTATTCATCAATTTATTATTATTCATACACTTGAACAGATGTTTCCCTGGCAAATACAACTTTCTATTTTATAACTAGCATATACTATTAAAACTAGTACATATTTTTATTTAGTATTATATATTTAGGCATCACATTAGCTCTTGAATGTATAGTGCTATGATAAATGTATCCAATTAGTTATCCTGTCAACCGAATAAGCATATTACCATAGATAGTATACAGGCTCGTTATTGGGTAGGAAGATATGATGATTATTTCTACATATTAGTTCAATTATGTTCATGAAATGTGTTTTCTCTGCATTCCTTCCACATCTCCATGTGAGAATAGCCATTCTTTCACAGTTCTTAAGGATCCTAATTTCTTCACTTGCAGAAAGCATGTTTCCGAATATAGAGAGACACTATTAACAACCTTTAAATATATATTATATGAGTTAAAGTATTAACTGCGCAGCGAACATTTTCAAACGGAATGGGGACATCGTCCGAACTCCGTGTTACTTTGATTGATGAAAGGATTCCAATACCAACATTCAATTGGTGCATACTACAACCTTTAATATGTAGATTATTTAAAATACTACATCACATTAACTTTGTGGCGTTAATACTAAATAATGAACAACATCTCGCTCCAAAAAGCTACTTCATTAAAAAAGCAATTAATTCTTACATTCTAACTTCACAAGCTACTCACACAATCTTTGACATTCACAAAAATGTATTATTGTATTACCTGTACAGTGTTATCATCCACGAATATTAAAATAATAAAAATCAATCCCAAAGTCATCGCGTCGCTCCAACACCAACAACGCTAATTCTTCGAAAAACAAATAATTCTAACTTCGTTAACTGCTCAAACTACCTTTACTATTCACGAAAATGTATTACTGTATTACCTGGGGCCATATTCTGTATCTCATTTCCCGTCGGTACGGTAGCCAAGCAGTCGGTTGGGATCGCAAACCGACTCCGCGGGCTCTCGATACTATTCTGTAAGCTCCTGCGTCGATACGACGGCTAGCCATCGTCGGTAGAATCCGGAGAATTCTACCGATAATGAAAAGGAGTCGGTAGCGATAGGAGTCAGTTCGGTTAGCAGACGAACTGTGGCAAGTGTGTGCATATTTAACAATATCATCAAGGCAAATGCGTTAATTGAATGCCCGTAATTAGCAGAATGTAAAATAAAGCCGCAATAAGACATGCGATCGCATAAAATGAATGCGATTCTCGCTTTTAGATGCAAAATGATGTACGCCATAGCATATATGGATGCACATATGTACTACGTTTCTTGGAGCGAGCATCTGTCCAACGACGTGGAATAAAATAAAAGTTTTAATCTTTTAATAATAAATGTAAATAACCATCAATAATTCATTAGGTAAAGTGTTGGGGAACGCTTAACATCCGTAACATATGTTACTATTTCCCCGTGCGAGACTCGTTTATGGAAAAATAATGACCCCGCTTGAAGAAAACTATAAATAAAAGAGAAATAGATTAAACCTATTCATAGGATTTCATGCGATCGAATTTTCTAATTTTTAAACGTATAATGATTAACTTTTAACTGACGTGGATGGTATAATTTTTGTTCATTTTAAAACACAATTTGGTAATTTTCTAGTAGCAGACGAAAAACGTCGAAAATTTATCTTTTTCGGATAGAATTTTCTCCGAAATGGCAGCACTAAGAAGAGATTGCTTATCATATATATAAACTGCAAACCTTCCTCTATAATATGGAGTAAGAATGGTATGTGTATCTTCAGTAGTAAAGGAGATACAGAATTTCTCCCAAACACCGTGAAACTAGAAAATTACCCACAATTTTACCATTAGATTCCATTAAAATCATATATTTCAGCAATATATGAAAGGCCAAGATAATTGAATAACATTTGTAGAGTATAGTTAATCCAGGCGAAACTAATTACAAGTATTAATTACGTACAAGGAAGTGCTACAGTCGAAAGTTGCAGTACTTTGGTTCAAAAGGAGACGAGAGGATTTTGCTTTTGTAGCAAATATAAAAAAGAAAATATACCTATCCGTTTATACGAATCGAGGTCTTACTAGCTGACCAATAGTAAACTGTTTTGAAGACAGCAACAGTTCCAACAATAACTTTATGAAGCACCTAAGGAATTCGTGGAAATCTAACCTCCAAGAAATCAGTCAGGGAGTGTATCGAAGGTACTATGTACCTTCTAATTTTCTACTTCTTTCACTGATACTAAGTTCTGATAATCACGCACCGACTTCCAGTTAATAAAATTACGAAATTTAGGGATTCACTGTAGGGCTGATAGTATATTAGATATCGATATTTCCTTACCATAAGTATCCTTGTGCTCGAATTTGGGCACTGGAAAATCTTCTGCAAGCAATTTATGTTAATTTCAAACATCAACCATTTAAGACCATACAAACTAACTGATGCAATTATAAATATTTTCCCTGTAAGATTTCTTTCAAAACTTTAGTAAGAAATCAACAAAGGACGACAACAAATCTTAGTTACCTAAAATTTCATACATATCATCGATATTTACATCTGCTTTTACACGCCTTGTTGTTTTCTTCATTTGTCTACTCGTTTGCCCTCTCATTGGTTGAGATGAAGCACGTGACCGTCACTTTCGGAAATGCTCCGATGTTTCCCCTTAAAGTGGGTGGGGCACTGCGTATTTACTTGGATAGGGAGACCTGTAACACTGTTTTTGGCGCCAACTATAGTTGGCGGGGCTGATTTTTGGTACTAAAAAGAGGAGGGGGGGGTAGCTTGGCGTAGCCATCTTGGAAATTAGCTTGAGGCAGCCATCTTACAATTTAGTCATTCTGATTCTGATCTCCTTGAGTGAAGTTAAAGTTTAAGTATGAGTTGCAAGTGCGCTGTGCAAGGATGTAAATCCAGGGAGGAGACGATAAAGTTCTGTTTCCCAAAACCGAGAGAAATGTAAGTACTTAGTACCGTATTAATTATGATTTTATTTGATTTAAATTATTATATTTACATAAGAAGTAAAAGTTCGCAACATGTGGTCAGTGCTGTTTGAGCAATATGTTGAAATTCGTAACACGTGGCTAGAAATCATCGTTCCTGAGTTATTTTAATTACTATAATGTGTTTTTTATTTGTAATATAATAATTTTGAGGTAATGTTTGTGAATAATTAAGATTAAGCTCTTATGTACGGTTTATTACGTCGCCATCTTGCATATTCGATATGCTGTTGTTATCTTGAGTTTATTAAATGTTTGCGTGGAATCTCTTATAGATGTGACTATAAATCATCGTTCATGTGTTATTTAAATTACTATAATGTGTTTTTTTATTTGTAATATCATAATTTTGAGGTAATGTTTGTGAATAATGAAGATTAAGCTCTTATGTACGGTTTAGTTCGTCGCCATCTTGCATATACGATATGCTGTTGTTATCTTGAGTTTATTAAATGTTTGCGTGGAATCTCTTATAGATGTGACTATAAATCATCGTTCTTGAGTTATTTAAATTACTATAATGTGTTTCTTATTTGTAATATCATAATTTTGAGGTAATGTTTGTGAATAATGAAGATTAAGCTCTTATATACGGTTTAGTACGTCGCCATCTTGCATTTGCGATTTTGTTCAGTCCTCGCCTAATGATTTATCTTGAGTTACCTAATTATTTGAAATGTAGTTTTTATTTTTGATATCATGATATGGTAGTGCTGGTAATGGTAAGCTATCTGTGTTGCATTCGCATAATATCGTCTGTAAAAATGGAGAAGTAAACTCATAGCCACTGTAGTAATATTTCCATATGGCAGTAGCAAAGGTCATTTCTTGTAATAAATGCTGTTATTAGTATTAGTGTGCAATGCAATCTTTGGCTTCAGGAAGTAATCCTTTTCATGGTAGTTTCCGCGAAGTTATTCCTAAAATGTGCCTGCTATTCAGATACTACATTATTTTTATTTTTGCTTGTGTTGATTTCCGAGGTGCCGACTTATTTATTAGTTAATTTAAACGCTGCAAGTTGGTGTTAATACCAGGTGGCAACGGAAAACCAAACCTTATATGCTCTATACCTTGTATGCTTCAATTCATAGACTCTAACGCTTTTCATTATATTTCAGCTGTCGGAAATGGGTAGATTTCTGCTCTAACAGTCCGCTGACTGCGAAAGTAGATTTGGCAGGAAAGTACAATGTGAGGAACTACCGGCTATGTGCTTTACATTTTGAAGAGTCGTGCTTCACAAATAGCAATAGGAATCTGCTGAATAGAGGTTCAATTCCTTCCCTTCACCCTGCCATACCATCTATCAGCTCTCCTTTTTCCATTGCATCTTCTCCATCCTGTTCTTCTATCATCTCAACTCCTCTTCCTACTTCTCGTTCATTATTCCCTGTTTCTGTTTCCACGCTACCTTCATCATCCGACCATCACTCTTCAACCAGTTTCTTATCACCTCTTGCAACTCCCCTTCAGAATGAATCATCGCCTTTGCCTTCTCATGAATCATTTTCTTCACAATCGAGTAGGGTGAAGGGATGGCTATGTTTGGGTCCACTGACAGTAATATTTCTACAATACATTACATTACAAGGAATTGTGAGGGCAGCAAAATTCTCCTAGCAAGGAATTACTTGATTTGGTAGTGGGTGCCACGCAGATAGCAGAAAGGATTCTGAATAGTACACACAGCTTTGAAAAAATTGGACTGCATATAAGGAGAACTATTGAGGATGAACTTTTCTTGGATTGGATCCATCAGTGCTGCCCGGAGCACTCAGAAGACCTTACCAGGAAAATACTGAATGGTGTTGTTAATAAAATAATTTGGTGGTGGTGTGAAAGGAGAATCAGAATTTAATGTAAGTAAGAAATGCTATGCAACTGCTCATATTAATGCTAAATGATTCTTCTTGAAATTCTCAGTAATAATAATATTATTTCTCTTTCAGGCACCATCATACTGGGTCAAGAGCTGAAGGGTATTGGACTTGGAATTTGTATTAGTTACAATGGTAAGTAAAATATTTTAAGGAGCTTTCTTTGATTTATTTTAAGAAGATGTTTTGAATATTGGAGTTGCTTTATGTACTTAACTATAGAAACCTTTCCCTTTCTTTCAGGTTCTTCATCTGCTATATTATCATTACTTTGCTGACAGTAACTGCTGATTGGTTACTAAAATTGGTCAGGTTTATCATTCACATTGTGTTTCTCACAGGAGTTGATGTAGGGTTCTCATTTTGCAATGCTTATTTATGGTAGAGTTTCTTCCCAATCAGTAATATTGTTTAACAAGGTAACTCCATAGCTTTCCTCACAATAATATTTAATATTTGACTGGTATGTTCTTCTGCCTGCTCTGGGCAGCTCTGCTGGATCCAATCCAAGAAAAGTTCATCCTCAATAGTTCTCCTTATATGCAGTCCAATTTTTTCAAAGTTCTGTGTGTACTATTCAGAATCCTCTCTGATATCTGCATGGCACCCACTACCAAATCAAGTAATTCCTTGCTAGGAGAATTTTGCTGCCCTCACAATTCCTTGTAATGTAATGTATTGTAGAAATATTACTGCCAGTGGACCCAAACATAGCCAACCTGCATCCATTGCACTGACAGCTTCGTAAGACACTTCTTAAGATGGAAGTGGTCAGGAATGCCACAATGATTTCTGATGTCTCCATATCTGCTTTCTCTTCATTGTTTGTGACTATGAAGCCAGACCATTCAGCATCCTTTTCATTGTCCTACTTATCGCTGCAAAGTTATCATCCTCCTCACAATTGCGACCACTAACATTGGATGAAAACGCTAGGCCATTCACTATAGACGTCTTTAAACTGCTTATAAATTGGGCAGCTGTTGGACGAGTGTTCGACCCACAGTTCCCTCTGATGCACCCAAATAACTTCTTTAAGGGATCCTGATTGACGGCATGTGCAGAGATACTGCTTGCAACAGCATCTGGTCCACAGAGTAGATCCTGGAATAACATTATGAATGCTTTCAGATTCAGCCATCCTTTCTGTGATGGGGGCATTTTTCATTGTATCCTCCTTTGCTTCCTTCACCATATTCCATTCCTGGACCAGCAACTCAGCTTTCTCCCAAAATTCTATGTGAGGACTCTCCATAGTCACTCCTTTTATTAAGGGCTTATAACCAGCTTCCTGAGTCCTCCCATTCATAGAATCAAACATCTTGTCTATGAATCCCATGAAGGCAGATGTAGCTAATCTTCCACTGGGCAGCCATTCATCAATATTACTCCTGTGAGAAATAACAATGGATAAAATTCGTAATTTTGTGTTTATTTCATGTTTTTTGTTAGTTCTTTATGTTGGTGTCTGTTATCCTCATATTTTTTGAATTTTCGTTTTGTTATTTCACCTTATGCCAAAGTAAGATGCTTTGCATTATTTCATAATGTATTCATTGTTTTTCAAAATAAAATATGAAAAATGTACTCTTTATGTTATTTCTCTCCTGCTCTTCTTTCCTATTTCCATTTCAGGCGTGTATTGTTTGAATTAAATGCACAACTTTTTTGTTGGAGATAGTATTTACTTGCATAGAAGTATATCAATTTGTAATGTATTTTTTCAAAATAAAATGTAGAAAATTAACACTTTCTATTAATTTTCCTTTGCTCTACTTCCGTATATAAGTATCTGCCGTTTAATAGCTGAATTTTAAAGATCTTCAATTGGTAGTCTCGTATTATTATAATAAACTGAACTGAAAGTATGGACGTAATATGCTATATTACGTTCATATTGCCCGCTGAACCTCGCCAACGCCATCTGTCGATTGCTTGCGATTTTGCGTGAACTAGCCAAACTCGGTCACCGGCCAATACATGGAAGTCGACACAGCCTGGGGTGGGGGCAGTCGGTTTGGTAGTTTTCTGCCCGACGATGCTACAGAATAGGATTTAGAGGCCGAGTCGGTGAGAGATCACGATTTCCTATCCAGTCGGTTGGATTTGAAATCGAACCAACTGCTTCCAAACCAACAAGTTACATAATATGGCCCCTATACAGTGTTATTATCCACGAATATTACAATAATAACAATCAAACCCAAAGTCATCGCGTCGCTCCAACACCAACAACGCTAATTCTTCGAAAAACAAATAATTCTTACATTCTAACTTCGTTAACTACTCAAACTACCTTTAATATTCACGAAAATGTATATAATATTACCTACACAGTGTTATTACCTCATACATTTTTTAGCCGACACATACATTGGACTGCAGGATGGCCTTTATCAGAGGTTGCGTTCAACTTAAAAAATGTTTTGCAAAATTTTGGTTTAATTAAACTAAATAGCATATGGTTTGTATTCGTGCTTATGATACAAAGAGCAAATGAGGGAAAAACCAAATTTTATTATATTGGATAGGTAGATAGTATTAGCAGTTTTAAAAACGATCACCGGTGAAATACTCGGGACTTCTTATTAAAATTCTTAAAGTTTAAGTTTATATAATTCATAATATACAAGTATAAAACACACATATTCGAAGAGAACAATTCTTCCTTAATGACAATATAATTATAATATGTAAAATTGTCAGAAAAATAGCGACTGTTCAAGGTGACAGCTTCACTCGACTCATAAAATCTGTGAAACGAGTGCTCAGACCCACTCGTTCCCAGACGGTCGGTACTCGACAGAGAAACGAGTCGAGTACCGAGCAAAAATATTTCATGGTGACTCGGAAGACGCATTCTGTAGATTGTGACGTTTTTTCGGTCCAAGCAGCCATGTTTTTATCGAGTTCTCGATACTCGACGTTTTCGTGGTAATCACCCAGGGGTAGCATATCCTATCTCCCTCTAGCGACCAAAAGTGAAGCCAGGGGTAAAGCGGCAAATTGCGCATTTCGCCATGCTGGTGAGAACTTTCCGTACCTCCCTATTCGCTCTTCCACCCGAAGTGGCTGACATCTGGTGGTCATATTCATAATTAATTTAAGGGGGATAGCGTGGATCTGGGAAATAGGCATTGCACGCCGAGTGTCCTAAGTGTAAGTTCTAGGAGTCAGTATTTTAGTGGTATCATACCTTAAAATAGTGGTTTTCTTTATACTTATCATTTATAAATTCATTCTCATTTCATTTTTCATTTCAATTTCCTTCATCGTTCAGTGGATCATGGCGTGGTTGTAACCAACCGTTTATCACGTGTTGAGCTACAGTTGTGTTTCTGTCTGAACGCTCTTACTATCACAGTACTGTAATATATTATATTGTAAAGATGTATCGATCGGTGTTGGAGTTGGCAGATGTAATAAAATATGTAGGCGACTACAGGAGGCCATTTATTGAAGGCAGCGAAGTATTGAAAGCGGGGCATATTCTTGAAGTTGGTTGTGTGGGTAGGGGCGACGAATTTGTGGACATCATGGCCTTATGTCTTCAGACATCAAACATACATGGGTCTCCACATGAAGTTCGTGTAAGTGTTCGTGGGAGCGAAGACGTGGCACTTACCGGAAATTGTTCCTGCAAAGCAGGCTCTGGAAGATGTAAACACGTTGTTGGTGTCATGCTGTTATTGCAGAGGTGAGTTTCAGAGTACTAATTTCTGTAATTCTAATGCCAAACCTTATGTAAATTTAAATCTGTATTTTGTGCGTTACCCAAAATTACGTAATTACATTTCAGAATGTCGACAGAAGAGCTGCAAGACCTAAGTTGCACGGAAATTAGGAAGCAATGGGGTCAATTATCCAGGAAGAGCAGAACATTATATGAGCCGACGATTGTAAAAGAGTTCTGCCATGTAAAGCCGCTAATGGTTCCTAAGAAGCAAGAGATTTCCCGGAATGTGGATGATGCAACAAAGGCAGCAATAAGAAGCATAATGTTAGAAGGTAATTAATGTGTATTTCATGCGCTAACTCGTTTCAAGCTGGATAAAGGTGACTAATATTCATACTTGTTCCAAGTAACCACATTACATGAATGAAATATACAATGTTCATATATCGTTATTGGCTATTGATGGATTAAAAGAATATCGCATACCGTTGATTTCGAAGGTTTATATGAGCTGTGTTATTCTTTATGCCATTGCTATTGTTGGGGATACTGTGATGGTTAGTTGGTGATTTTTTTCACCATTGAACATTGGTGTTATATCAACATAAATTGGCTGGACAGTTAAAATAGTGAAATTTTTCAAAAGAAAATTGACACTAATATCCCACAAATCTTTAAGCTGAAGCCCTGAAACAGGTCTCCTAGCCCACTGTTTTACATAAATCATTTAAATAAATTATGGAGATTATATCAATCGTGGAAGCAACCTCAGTTTATTAGTCTCTCTTGATCTGGATTCCTTTGTGTAGCACTCTGGTAATATTCATAAATAGTTATATATTTTAATTCCACATTTAATTCTGACAAGAGTTGTATTAGGTATTCTGTCTCTACAGCATTACTTTACAGTACAGCACACTATGCAGTTATTATTTAAAACCCTTTGCAAATATTTCATGATTAAGAAGAATTTTTCCTGACTGTTTAGTAAATAGAATCCCTAAATACATTAAATTATCACAACCCATGTTCTTTATCATTTACTCTTCAGGATACTATGTATGGAACTTATTGTTTGTACAATAGTGATTAATGTCAATTATGTATTATTTTTGAAGGTGATACAACTTCTGCATTTGTGCTGCACCAAGGTGGCAGGAGTATGAAAAGGAGAAAAGTTGATGCTAACAGGAGTAAGTGTCCTGGGGAAGAGACCTTGGGAGAACTCCTTGGCTTCCCAAAAGAGCTGCTGTCATCAGTGGAACTTAATTTCAGCAGCACAGAAGCCAGAGAATTTTACACCAACTTTGTATTAGCTGATCAACAGCAGTGCTTTGATATTTCCTGGTCAACAGTTGATCAGGTTGGCCATTTGTGGCTGAGAGGTAGGCAGGTAAGGATAACTGGCAGCAGTTGTTATCCTCTGTTTACCTACTTCAGTAGTAAGAAGGTGCAGGACTGGGAGACTAAAATCAGTAAAATCGTATGCCCTAATTTTTTTGGCAACCAAAACACCAGTTATGGCTTGAAACATGAGCAGTGTGCTATCTAAGCGTATGAACGTTTGACAGGTACCAATGTGATAAGGGCTGGCATTAACCCATCTCAGCCATGGTTGGGATTCAGCCCAGATGGCTTTGTCCTGAGAGAGAACAAGCTGATTGAAGTTAAATGCCCTGTAAAGGGATAAGAGAAGGGGACTGAGGGTCTAATATCTTCTTCTTCACCATTAGTTGTTCAAGCAGATGATGGTGCATTAATTTTAAAAAAGAAGCACAAATATTTTGGACAAATACAGCTTGGGTTACTTTTAACAAATTGTGAGAACTGTGATTTAGTAATTTATACAAAGAAAAATGATGATGTAATTGTTTTGAATGTAAAGTTTGACAGTGACTTTTGTGGGAGGTTGTTGAAGGCACTGGCACAAATATACTCTGATTTCTATTTACCATACTTGGTAAAGAACAGGGAAAATTTGTTTATTTGTAAAAAGGGCAAATAAACTAAATGTATCAATAACTTTTTGTATTATGTTATGATGAATAAAGAATCTATTTCTATTTAATTATTTTACTACCCAAAAGGTAAAATTACTTTCTCACTGTTAGTACAAGCAAGGCTAAAGAGAAGTTATATGCCATAAAGAACATGTGAAAACCATGGTAAGTATGAAACTGTTTCTTTTCAATATATTAAGTAGTTATTCAGGCATTAGCTCCATTTTTGTGTATAAAAGTTATTCTTCATTTCAGTTTGACTAGTTAAGTTGAATATAATTGCACAAAATTTCATACTTAATTGAAACCTAAAAGGAAAAAGGAACTCTTGCATTATTCTGAAACTAGTGTGTTTTCCTCAAAAAATATAAGTCAGTAGACTAAAGAATCATTTGAATACAGGACTGAATAAATGGTGATACTTAAGATAATATAAGTTTTCCTTATATTATTGAAAGTAAATGTAGGTCTAATTATAGATATTCTTTCCAAACAAAGCCTCCATATCTTCAGTATCCTCTCTACATTTTTATTATCCTAAACTTAACTTGCTTAATATTTAAAAATCACAGCAGTGAATGTGGTATGCATCTTGTTTGTATCATAGTGTACTTCAAATAATTCTATTTCATAATATTGATTGCAATATGGAAAAAGCAGTGAGGAGGTAGGAGAGGGTGAACTAAAGAAAACTCGAAAGAGCAGGCCAATCCCTTCAGAAAGAGGCTTCAGTTCTTACAAAAAGTTTCCTGCTGGCTATGCAAAGTTTGACAAGACAATTTTAGCATGATCGAATGTCAAATTTTATCAATACAGTTTCTTATTCAAATAGTTTCCTTCTCACCATCTCTTTTTACTTCTTGATAGCTTACCCAACCCTTACTGTCATCTAGCATCTCCTATGTATCTGTTTTTTCCCTTGAATTCTACCTTCAAATACATTCTTTCATTCATCTCTAAGTTATTAACTCTAGCCAAGAAGTTTCACTTTTTCTCCTATTTTCTGACAGAGTTAAAACATTCGTCAAATTTTAATTCCTTATCAGGTATCACTCCTAAGCATTTTATTAAATCAATGAATGTAATATCACAAAGATTTATTTAGTCCTTGAAATGACACTTTATAATCAACAACATCAACACAATTCATCAAATACAAATCAATACATCACATCACAAGTAATACATCAAAACATTATATTCATACAAAATCAAAGCATTACAAAAGAATAACATCATGGTTGAGGCATGCAAAGACATTCTAAAAGCTATTTGAACCTTGAATTGGCGTTGTTAGATTCACAAGTCCACAGACCATATAAATTAGTTCATCAGCTATGTACAACAAGGACCAGGGGAATTTGTTGAAAATATTGAATATTTTAATTTGCTGAATAGCAACATGCACTCGTGCTCTGGCAATTTCAGAGTTCAGCCTTCCTTCTTCTGGAGTGAACTGCTTATTTCTACCCAGGAAAGGGGGCCTCACCAACCTAACTCCAGCTTGAATGCATTCCTTCTCTATTAGGAATCCCTTGTCCACCATAAGTCCATCTCCAACACTCAGTTTACCCAACAATTGTGAATGCAGAAAGATGAATTTATCTGATGCTTTGCCACCGTAAACTTGGCTACAAAAAGAAATCAGGCCACCCGGAGTAATCCCAATCATAAATTTGATGGTGTGGCCCTTTTTGTAATGAGAATAACTTTTTAAACGGCATGTCAGGCATTTGTGCCTACCCACTGCAATCTCCGTGCAATCTATCACTGCCCTTACATCTGAGAAATTTTCAAAACTCTTTGGCATATCTGCCTGAATGGTTTCTTTATTAGAAAACTCAACAAAATTCTTTAAAACTACATATAATGTCTTGACTGTTTGGTCAAAATATTTCATACTTGTAGTGGATGATATTCCGAAAAACACAGATAGTGATACGAAACTTATATTTAGTTTAAGTTTCATGAAAGTCAAAACAATTCGATCACATAGATGAAGACTGAAATTTCTTTTCGACTTTTCAATTACCTCTGAACAGTGAACGATCTTATCCAGGAACTCAAAACTGCCTATACCTGTCAATGCATTAAGGTCCTTGTTACTTTTCATTATATCCATTACTGTGGCCTTCGGAGTAATCACCCACATCCCTGTCTGCACTGCTTTGTTCTCCTTGGTGCTTGCTACATTTGGAGATTCCTCAGAAAGTTGCAACAGAGCCTCTGCCGCCCGTACATCTCTCTCATTTCCATCCTCTTCAGAAATTAGACTGGTGGAGCTCCATTCATTTACTGCCTCGTTAGATCTGACAAGGGTTAAGAAAATCAATGTGTAACATATTTCAAGAAGATAATAACGTAACAAATTTCGATTATAAGATGCCCGGATTTAGCAATTACACGGAGATCTCTTACATCGTCTGTCTAAGCATAGCCCTTTTTTTCCTCTCGGACCTCATATTCGCAACTTTATCACTAACTGGTTTATCAGCTACACCTTTTGGCAGATTAAATGCTGGCACGGCCGTCCTCTTGAGTCTCCTCCTTGCAGTAAATTCGTCTATTTAATTCCATGATAAGAAACAATTTAGAAATATATATAGGATGCAATTTTTTCTCACACCACACACTTCATTTTTAGTACTTACTTTGATAGAAAAAATCGGCATCTGCAAAATGGGTGCTGCAAGCACAAGCTGTTTTTGGCAACATTTTCCCAATTTTGAATATCGTTATCCATCTCTTCCGGAAAACTTCATTCTGCGGGAATTTGCGTAAAGACACATTTCCGGACGCTCGATTATTGCATTGAGGAACTGAACAAATTTTATTGGACTTAAAAGTCTTCCTCCCAACGTTCGACGCCATTTACCTAAGAGTAAATACCTTTCACTATAAACCAAAGAAGAAGATCAACCTCGATTTATCTTTGGGGAAAGAATTTCAGCCTTCCGAACACAAGAAACGCACCACAGTGACGGTCAGTTAGAACTATGACGGTCACAATGACGGTCAGTTACTAGTTACTTCCAATCCCCTCTATGTCCGCCATGACACTTTACAGTGCTGCACTCTACAGCTCAGTTTATTCGCGAATACTAACATATTGTTTTTTCGTGATTTTGCGGCTTTGATACAGTGTTATCAAGGTTTGATCGAGTAATTCGAACATTTTGGAACACAAATTGTAGTTTGAGCAATGTGTAACACGAAGTAATTTTGTTATTTTCGCGTTTCGAAAGGTTTAATAGGTAAATAAGCAGGGGCTTGTTTTCATTTTGCCAATTTTTACTGCATTGAGCCCCAATTATGAATTAGAACAAACATTTGCACAAGCAGAAAATCTCTAAGTATCCTGATAAGCTATTATAATGTATGATAGAGTAGCTTTATCTCATTGCGGTAAACGATTATTAAGGAATTTTTATGCCATACTTGGTATTGATCGATTAAAAACTAAGTCGGATTAATGCATTATAATATACATAAAATTAACATTATAATAATCAACGAGGTTTTAATACAGTTTTTGGAAGGTTGGCAGATGATTCGTTTTCTATATTGCTCTAGCAGACGACACCGGTATCCGAGAAGTTTACATTGCAAGCATGCTTTATTTTCCATGATAAAAGGAATTAAGAGGACTTTGAGAAAAAATCGAACATGATCGTTAGTAAAAGGTTCATTTAAACTATCTGCGTCCATGTCATAGGATAGACAAGCTCCTGAGTCCCGCACGAGAGGAAAATAAAACCCCAAAAATAGATGTAGTTAAATGTAGTTATGATTAAATTAGCGAAGTAGCTGTTTCTTCGCCAGCCAAAGCATTTGCTTAGTCCATAGCACTGTCTATGTGCACTTTTGTACATTATTTGTAAAAAAAGTTACATTTAAGACCATTTTAAATGCATTATAATGGAATTTTATAATATATAAATATTCATATAGTACATTAATATAGTTTTTAATGATTTCTTGGACAAAAAGTTGTGTACAGCTTTTCTGCGATGCACATTGCTTTGTTGGATTGGGTTCAAAATCCTCTCTTGGCTTTGCAATAATTGCAGATTCTCAGCGATTATTTCAGGTAACCCATAATGATGTACAGTATTTATTTTATTGTGCGGTAATTTGTGAAATTATGCCTTTTCTCTTTAATACCGAAACTTCATGGTTAAGTAATGTAATGAAAACAATAATATACATTTTTGGGTAAAATTGTCGAAGAGGACTGTTTGGAAAATTTTTTTTTTTATATAAAGAATCGCCCTATTTCGATGATTTTTTCAGGGGAGACACTTGAAATATTGCGGCTTATTACGCAAGTAATAAAAACAAAGTATCTCGTGTAATTACTGAGATATATGGTTTATAGTGACCGAGGTACTGGAATGGCCATGTTTGAAGTGTTAGTTATGGCGTTTGGACGCCAGATGTCGCGGTAATCGACGAGTTTCACCTCTTGGAAGTAGGAAAAAATCTCGAATATTAGCTCTCATACGGGCGCTAACTTTTAAAGAAACTGATGAAATAATAACCTGAAAAGATGAAATGAAGCCAAAAAATGAGGCATATTATCCAGAAAATACAGTAAATAATCAGGGATTATGTTAATCATTAACAGTATGCACGTAAACAAACGTTGTAGTTGAAGTGGATGGGTTGAGTTGGGTGGGCGGTATTCCTTCATTTACATCGTAGTAATGAGGTATAAATAATCCACTTTACCCATAATTTATCGAAAATAAATTGTAAAAACTATGCTTTAACCCAAAAACTAATTCATTTAAGTTTTTAACGGAAGACATTGTTTTTGGCGTTAATGTTGCTTTGTGTTAAGAAAAAGATAGTCACCCTCACGTTCGGATCGCAAGCTATAGTTGGCCTGCAAGCTAAGTTGGCTTCCAAGGTCTTTTAAGGGTAAATCACTGCTTTCGTCGCAAATGTTGCTCGGTGTTAAGAAAAAGAAAGTCACCCTCACGTTCGGATCGCGGGCTATAGTTGGTTTGCAAGCTAAGTTGGCTTCCAAGGTCTTTTAAGGGTAAATCACTGCTTTCGTCACAAATGGAGCTTTGTGTTAAGAAAAAGAAAGTCACCCTCACGTTCGGATTGCAAGCTATAGTTGGTTTGCAAGCTAAGTTGGCTTCCAAGGTCTTTTAAGAGATAAATAAATTTTTATCGTATGATATATACATTTTATATTGAATAAATGGTAAAATTATTGCTAAAATTGCTAATTATTCTAAACGAAGAGAAGAACAAGTACAACAGCGGAAAGAAACGCAGGACTGAAGTATGTTTATAGATTAGCAGCAATCTTCTTATTGATATAATTGTTAGTTCTGAAAATAACCGTTTGGTTATAAATCGGACGGGCTAAATTTGTCGATGAAGACTGTTTTGAAAAAAAATATTTTTTTATTAAAAATAGCCCTATTTCGATGATTTTTTCAGGGAATACAAGTTAAATTTTAAGTAAAATATGCCTGCTTTTAGCAATTGAAGTAGCAGAAATGCATAATAATTATGGATATTGTTCATTTTTACGTAAAATTTTGACTCAAAAATACCTGTAAACGAGTCATGAATTGTCAAAAAACAGGTAAATCAGTCGATTATTATACACACCCAGCACCCCTTTTCACTCAACGAGACCCGTAACCGAGTAGGAAATTGGGAAAAAACAGGTAAATCAGTCGAATATTACACCCACCCAGGGGCCATATTATGTAACTCGTCGGTTTGGAAGCAGTTGGTTCGATTTCAAATCCAACCGACTGGAGAGGAAACCGTGATCTCTTACCGACTCGGCCTCTAAATCCTATTCTGTAGCATCGTCGGGCAGAAAACTACCAAACCGACTGCCCCCACCCACTTTAAGGGGAAACATCCAAGCATTTCCGAAAGTGACGGTCACGTGCTTCATCTCAACCAATGAGAGGGCAAACGAGTAGACAAATGAAGAATGAAACAAGGCGTGCAAAAGCAGATGTAAATATCGATGATATGTATGAAATTTTAGGTAACTAAGATTTGTTGTTGTCATTTGTTGATTTCTTACCAAAGTTTTGAAAGAAATCTTACAGGGAAGATATTTATAATTGCATTAGTTGGTTTGTATGGTCTTAAATGGTTGAATTTAACAGACATTGCTTGCAGAAGATTTTCCATTGCCCAAATTCGAGCACACTTATGGTAATAAAATATCGATATCTAATATACTACCGTAGAATGGGGTTACTTTGTGACAGATTTCGGACATTTTCATTCTCTCGCTGAACAATTACCAACGTAAACGCGAATTGATAATGGCATAACGTTCCTACACCCTTCCCTCATACAATTGTATGTTCTACAAATCCGCATCTTTAATACAAACAGCTATATTTTGGTTTAAAGTTGTCACAAAGTTGCCCCGCCGGGTGGGGCAACTTTGTGACAGCATTTTTTTTGGCTGAATATGGTCGTAAAAACAAAGATTCTCATAAAGTTACCACATCAAAAGTTTATTTACGTTATCTACAATTGGTTTTTTCTTTGACAACGTTACAATTGTATTAAAAATCATTAATATATCCCTAATCAAGATCTTTTACCTCAAAGATGCCTCGCTTGCCTACCAGCTTAGGGGGTTCAATTGCGTACAAAACCTCTTCTTTTGAATACAAAATAGCGTCTTCGCGGGCCGGCCATTTCCAGTATATTTTGGACCTCTCTATAGTGCTGACAATGTACCCCTCAGGTTGAACTTCCGTCACTCTGCCCGGGAAAAGTTTTCCTTCGAAGTTTACTGCTACAAAATCATCCACCTTGAAGGTGCTTTCTCCGGAACCCGTACCGTGGACCCTCAGGACGCAGCTAATATTTGAAATCGCCGAAGTGGTAGGAGTGTCCGTTTCCGATAGGTTTTCGAAACTTTTGGAGAGCATTACGGAGTCACTAGGATCTTCTTCTGACCACCTTACGTTGTCGTCGTGCTGGCCATCCGAAGACGATTCGCTGTCACTGCTTTCTTCTGCGATGTCGTTCTCAAGAGAAGACTTCTTCCTAGGTCGTCTAGCTCTGGTACCGGAAGAAGAGCTGGCCTTCTATTCGGCTGTCCGATTTCTCATCCTGCTGGCTTCGTGTACGTCGGCAACGGATATGCTTTTCCCGCTGGGACATCGAGCTTCTTCCTCCTGTTTGTGGTCCGCTTTCCAGTCACCTCTTCTCTCTTTTTGTTTAATTTCTCCAAGAAAACATCTCCTACGACGTCTGTCATGGATTCCAAACTTTCCTCGAGTACTGATTTTGGAAGCCGTTGGAGAACCTGCGTCTTGTCCAGGGGGAAAATCCCGGTCTTCCGGAATCCCGACTTCAGGTTTTTTCCAATATTTTCTTCCAATTGGATCATCACTTTTTTTAGTAGACCGGGCAATTCGTCCTTTGGCACGGATGTGCAGCGGCTTCCAGAGGTTGATTCTTTCCATTCCGCCAAAACTGAACGCCAAATTATTTTCAGGCCACGAAAAACGGCGACGTCTAGAGGCTGCAGTAGGTGAGTCGCATTTGGTGGGAGCGCGATGAACTTTACACTATTTTCTTCACACAGACGAAGCACTTCGAGGCTGATGTGGGAACTTAAATTGTCCCCGATGAGAGCTTTTGAACCATCTTGCTTTTTCAATATGGGGAGCATTAGTGACACAAACCAGTCCTCGAAAACTTGGTGATCGAACCAACACGATTTTGTTCGATTATACCGGGCCCCCTCTGGTCCATTTTCTGTCCACGTTGACCAAAGCTTTTCTGCTTTGTAATTGACGTAAAGTGGAGCCAGTTCTCCCGCAGCATTTCCACAAACCATAATCGAAGTACAGGCTTTTGATGCGTTTTGAATTTTATCGGGATACTTTGCTCCTCTTCTAGTTATAACTTTTTTGCTCCCTGGATCATCTTGCACATTTGTTTCATCGTAGTTCCAAATGTTTTCGGCCCGAATACCGTCTAGCTCCTTTTCCAGATGGCCAAAAAACGTGTCAATCACTTCTTGATCCGTTGAGGCCCTTGCATAAGTGATGTTTTTTGACACGCGTTCAGAGATGATATTTTTGTGGCGATTCATAAAAGAGAGTGCCCACTCTTTACCAGGAAAGTTGTCATCTTTAAAGCAGAAACTTTTCTTCCCGTTCGGTCGAGATACGCCTTCACTACAGAACGTAAGTCAAACGTTGTCATTGGGAAGCCGAATGAAGACATTGCGATTGTATGAGCAATCAACCTCTTCTCCTCCTCTTCCGTAAAAACAGGTTGACGACCAACCTTTTGAGCTGGTCGATCGACTAAACCCCGGGCCTGTTTGGTCTTCAACCACAGGGTGTTCCGATGAATATTAAACCTAAGAGGATAAACAGACAACACATGAGACAAAGATGACGGAAATGCATAAGGAAGTAAAAACAAGAAAAAATCGAACATGTAAACCAAACTACGCGGAAAATGGAAGTGTAATAGGGACATCCATCAAAGATGTCTAACAGAAGTCGGCTCCTCAGAAATCTAATGAACGCATCTATTTCAAACATCAAGATGACCGTCTATTTGGTGTCTGTTGAAGTTATATTAGACCTGTAGAAGTCAAATAGACGGTCGCCTAGACGTCTATATTAGCCTCATCTATTACATGTCTATTTTCCGTGTGACAAGGTATCGGTATGAATAATAATCACGAACCTTTCAGATGCTGCCCTTAATGACAATTTCTTGGAAAGGACCAACTGAATGGCATTATTCAAGGTTTCTTGTGTATAATTTTGGTACGGCCGTGCACCAATCTTCCTTTTATAGTTTCTCATCACTCTTTACACGCTGCAAATCAACAAAACAATATAATTTTAATTAAAAACATAGTGGGGCAACTTTGTGACAGTGTCACAAAGTTACCCCACGAAGTGTCAACATTTCAGTTTTATCCTTATATCTTAAACAAATATGATTTGATTAAATTTATATTGCAGTATATTTTAGCCTACATATAATCAATCAAATGTACATACCTGTTTTTGGTATATTTCTGGTACGGACAGGTCGAGCACACAAAGTTTACAGAGTTTCAACAAAGCACGCAAAAACACGATTCAATCTGTCGGCGGCTAGAGTGACTCCAGAACAGAGGATCTTCAAAAGGCTGCGGTTAGGTGTTTGGGCATGTCAGGCTTGACTGTAGCGCGGCCAGCGCGGCTCATATATTTGCGGCGGCTATTGGTCGCAACGCGAGATTTAAAATACGAAAAATCGAGCGTGTGTCACAAAGTAACCCCTGCAGTCACAAAGTAACCCCATTTTACGGTATCAGCCCTACAGTGAATCCCTAAATTTCGTAGTTTTATTAACTGGAAGTCGGTGCGTGATTTTCAGAACTTAGTATCAGTGAAAGAAGTAGAAAATTAGTAAGTACATAGAACCTTCGATACACTCACTGACTGATTTCTTGGAGGTTAGATTTCCACGAATTCCTTAGGTGCTTCATAAAGTTCTTGTTGGAACTGTTGCTGTCTTCAAATCAGTTTACTATTGGTCAGCTAGTAAGACCTCGATTCGTATAAACGGATAGGTATCTTTTCTTTTTTATATTTGCTACAAAAGCAAAATCCTCTCGTCTCCTTTTGAACCAAAGTACTGCAACTTTCGACTGTAGCACTTCCTTGTACGTAATTAATACTTGTAATTAGTTTCGCCTGGATTAACTATACACTCTACAAATATTATTCAATTATCTTGGCCTTTCATATATTGCTGAAATATATGATTTTAATGGAATCTAATGGTAAAATTGTGGGTAATTTTCTAGTTTCACGGTGTTTGGGAGAAATTCTATACCTCCTTTACTACTGAAGATATACATACCATTCTTACACCATATTATAGAGGAAGGATTGCAGGTTATATATATGATAAGCAATCTCTTCTAAGTGCTGCCATTTCGGAGAAAATTCTATCCAAAAACGACAAATTTTCGACGTTTTTCGTCTGCTATTAGAAAATTACCAAATTGTGTTTTAAAATGAACAAAAATTATACCATCCACGTCAACTAAAAGTTAATCATTATACGTTTAAAAATTAGAAAATTCGATCGCATGAAATCCTATGACTAGGTTTAATCTATTTCTCTATTATTCATAGTTTTCTTCAAGCGGGGTCATTATTTATCCATAGTCGAGTCTCGCACGGGGAAACAGTAACATATGTTACGGATGTTAAGCGTTCCCCAACACTTTACCTAATGAATTATTGATGGTTATTTACATTTATTATTAAAAGATTAAAACGTTTATTTTATTCCACGTCCTTGGACAGATGCACGCTCCAAGAAACGTAATACATACGTGCATCCATATGTGCTATGGCGTACATCATTTTGCATCTAAAAGCGAGAATCGCATTCATTTTATGCGATCGCATGTCTTATTGCGGCTTTATTTTACATTCTGCTAATTACGGGCATTCAATTAACTCATTTGCCTTGATGATATTGTTAAATATGCACACACTTGCCACAGTTCGTCTGCTAACCGACTGACTCCTATCGCTACCGACTCCTTTTCATTATCGGTAGAATTCTCCGGATTCTACCGACGATGGCTAGCCGTCGTACCGACGCAGGAGCTTCCAGGGCGTCAATTTTGTAATAATTCCGACCCGAATGGAATTCAGTTTTCCTCGGAATTATACGTCATCATGGCGCTTTCTCCGAGTGGAATTGCTGGAACGATTTTTTAACCCATAATTCCGGTTTCCGCCGGAATTAAATTCCGCAGGCGGGTAAAATTTCTTCCGCCTACAAAAAGTAGGTGGAATTCCAAGGCGGAATTTTTAGTAAACAAAAATCATGCAGGTGTGGAGAGAGAGAGTTGAAATGGGTTGGATTCTAAGAAGAATAGTTACCTGACTGATTTATTATTGCAGTTATTCATTAGATATACGTTATATTTAAAATAGCAAACAAAAACCCGTGACTTATCAAATTACTAGAATATGTCACTTCAATTAATGAATTACACTATAAGTCATTCAATGCTAACAAGCCCTCAAAGAAGATGTGCTGCCTATTTTTGTGTATACCCTAACCATGCAATAAGTTTTAGCAATTTTAACTTTAATATCATACCAAAAGAAACTGGATGACTCAATGAACAAAAAGAGAACTTTCATAATGGAATGAATGAAATGCCCTGTGTGGTTTCCAAATAAATTTGTGGGGAAAAGTTATAGGATTGTTTATAAATCTCGAAATTACGACTTAGATATATTCAAATTACATTGTAGTAGGAGGAAATGGCATCTTTTATAATTTCCAAGGCTTTCCGACGAAATAGTTATATAAAGGAAGAGAAATAAACCTCAAAGAGAAGTTTCAATTGCAAATACAAAGAACACATATTAATCGTATTAGAAATCCAACGGTTGGGACTAAATTCATAATCTACAATACATTTCAAATACACAATTATTCTATTACTAAAAATATGCCCATTAAATAAAAACAAATAACATAATAAACATTCTTGATGAAAGGTTTTCTTAACGATGCAAGGGACCAAACGATTTAATTACATCATGTAAAGAGGTCCACCCGCTGAATACTACATAACTCGTTATTTTCAATACTTTTTCATCAATACTTACGCTGCCATGTTATAAACTATACCAAACTGATACAGAAATTCACACTAAATTGGAGAACCCGCCTTGCATTTACTGCAAATTCGCATCTATTGCGTTATCGGTTAAGGGTACATGAAACTTCTTTTTGGTGCATAGGTGATGAATTGATGTATTTAATGCCATGCTACAATACTAAAATCCACCAAAGTAAGTTCTGCAAGATGAAACAGTAACATAATAATTGGTTGCAGAATCAAACTATCTGCTAAGAGCTATCCTTAATAAACATATAGTAAACATGTTTACAATAAAGTAAATACATATATTTCCGCATTCGCAAAATTACTCTACAATATTCATAAATGACACAAATAACTAAAACAATATTGCAGTCTGCTCATTCATAAAAAATATGGAAAAGCTGTATTTTGCCCTGCAAAATGAAAAATTTAACCGAAAAGTCTCTCATTTTGCAATGAGTGAAGTATAGCTATTGACTACACAATAACTGGATGTAATGCGTTATAGACTTTCTATAAGTTTCTTGCTATGTCTTTGTCAAAATACGAACAAAGTAACTCCAAAAACGACATGTTATCGAAAGTGCAACATGGGCTACACTTTGAAACTATATTCATTCAGTCTCCGAAAGTATTTTGTCATTATAAAGGGAAGTATACCCTCCTCATTTCACAATATTACCAACAATTATCATGGTACTCAAGTTCACCCAATAATGCCTTTTCTTGTGCATGAAACATGGAAAATATCCATATATACAATCGCACATGAAAGATTCAATCATCGCCATAAATTATTGAAGTGCAACCCATTCACTGGTTATACGCTAAATTGCTTCTATGTGCATTTATGAATAATCCTGCATGAAATTATTAGCTGTCATTGTCTCCCCTCGACTATCTTACGATGTTAAAGAAATCAAAATAAACGAACTAAGAGCTAGCAGACTACCAATTCTCGTCAATGTGCATGCGCAAGGATGAGAAATTAGTCAAGCAAGACAGCGAAGTGGAAAAACTGGAGAAACTAAGCGATATCCCTCCGAGTGGAATTACTCCTCCCGCTCGTACGCGGAAATCGCTTACAAATTCGTAAAATTCAACAAACTCCATCCCATTCGGAATATTGCCTGGTGGCGGAATTTCGGAAATTCCATTCCGTTCGTAATGGAATTATTACAAAATTGACGCCCAGAATAGCATCGAGACCTCGCGGAGTCGGTTTGCGATCCCAACCGACTGCTTGGCTACCGTACCGACGGGAAATGAGATACAGAATATGGCCCCAGCACCCCTTTTCACTCAAGGAGGCCCGTAAGCGAGTAGGTAATGGGAAATGGGTGTGTTAGAGTTGAAATAAGTCAAAATTGCCCTACCGGGGAACCGAGAAAACATCAAAAATGGCGCGGAATGAGTAAAAAAACGACGAAAAAAGGTCATTTTTGAAATAAAATATCTCGGAAATGAAGGGTCTTAGGAGGGTTTCAAATACATATATATATATGCCGCCATCCTTTATCTTTAAAATGATGTTAATTTTGTTGATGTATATCCATTATTAAGGGAGATACAGAATTTCTCCCAAACAGTCCTCTGCGACAATTTTACCATAAAGCCAAGTTTAACTACTGCTCCTCCTTTATTTACCATCAACACAAGTATTCTGCCTGTGGACAGGTTCTTAATATGCATTATTCCACCTTCCCCTGTCTTGAGTGAACTTCCTTCTCCCTTGTCCATATTCTCCTTTCATTTCATGTCTTCCTTGTTCTTCTCCTCCATTCCATCTTTTTTCCTGCCACAAATCCATGGGAGGAGAGTTATTTACCCTCCTGGTAAAATTCTACGGAAATCCTTCTATCGTTTAGGTTATTATTCCATTTCTTCTTAACTCATGTTCTTGCCAATTCTTTTTTCTCTCTTGAATTATAAACATGAATGACCTATTTTCAAAATCTCATCATTTCTTACTTTGTTTGGCCATTCTATTACCTCCATCTTCCTCCACATTGACATTCCACATGCTTTAAAACTCATTTCATCAGCTTTTCTCACTGTCGAGGTTTCACAATAATATAGTATAACATTCCAAATGTAGCACTTCACTATTCTCATTAGTAGTGTAAAGCCTTTGTTATTTTTCTCCTCATCATTATTTTTTTGCTGTTATTGAAGTCCTCCAAAGCTCTGCAGCTTGTCAGGAGGTGCTTCACCAATGCAATAGCAACAATAGACGAACACAATGTTTAGTGGTTGAGAAAGAAGAGATCAAGAACAGAGTCATATAGCTATCTTGGCAAATCATGCTAGACCGTTTATTTACTAACTTTACAACAATTGTTGCTACTCACTAAACATCTTTCCCCTTTTAAAGATAAAGCAGTTATTTCCCCCATTAAAAGTTAAAGAGCAGCAAAAACATTTTCAATTAATACACCTAAACAAACAATTTAAATTAACTTAATGAATTAAAGATACCAAATTAGGTAGAATTTAAGAATACACAATAAATCAAATAACACTTTAAGTTCAAGAATTTTCAGTCCTTGTATCGTTGAGGAGTTTTCATCACTCTACCAGATCTAGTCATTTTAGAAGGAGTATTTGTCGCTTCAACAGGTTTCACACTAGGTTATTGAAAACAAGCATCTGGCTTTGGTGACGACACTTTAATGTTTGGTTATTGACTTTGGTGTTCCTTTGAAGGACCAGGCACATCCGTGTCATTCTTCTTTACACATGGAGTTCCTCGCAGAAACATTCTATTTCTCACATATGTTTGGCCACTATCAGCCTTTACTTCTTCTGGGAGTTATACCTTGCGTGACAACTGCTCTTCTCCAAGTGTCATTTCGTTTCTGCGGTTGTATGTATACAGTTTCTCCGTGATGGAAAATTTGTGGGACTGGTTTCTGACCTTTATCTTTCTTTTGCCTGAGATTTTGCTTCTGCGTTGGTATATCCAGATAACATATCATAGATGGTTTGAACAAAGTGGTCATTGTTGGTACAATAGTTCTTGTTCTCTTTCCAAGAAGCAGTTGAGCTGGACTTTTTCCAACATTTTCTAAGGGAATATTTCTGTAGTTTAAAAGTCCTAGATAGGGATCTTCCTTTGAGAAAAGGCTCTTTTTCACAATTCGCTTAGCAATTTTCACAGCAGCTTATACCTGACCATTTGACTCTTGTTGTATGGACTGGTTTTTGTGTGCTTGATATCCCACTTTTCACAGAAATTTTCAAACTTTTGAGATTTTAGCTGAGTATCATATGCAGTTACAACTGCCTCTGGAATACCATATCTAGCAAAATGGTGCTTCATCTTCCCTATTACAGTTGCAGACTTAGTATCTGGCAGATAATCTAATTCTATAAACTGACTAAAATAGTCCACAGTGACCAAGTAATTCCTGTCTTTGTATTCACACAGGTCGACCCCAACTTTCTGCCATGGTCTCTCAGCTACTTCTTGCCATTTAATTGCTTCTTGTGGCTTTCGATCACTGTATGATAGGCATGTATGACATCCACCTACAAATTGTCTAATTTCAGACGACATGCCAGGCCAAAAGATGAGTTCTCTTGCTCTTCTTAAGCATGAGTTGATTCCTTAATGTCCCAGATGAATTATATCTTTCATTTCTTTTCTCATGGCTTTATTAATTACAATTCTTTCACCTCTGACCACGATTCCTTCTTGTACTCCCAATTCATCTCTGTAATCAAAATAGCTTCTTATAATTGGTGAGACATAATTTCTATTTTCAGGCCATCCTTGTAAGATTATTTGCTTCAAGGCAAGGATTTCTTCATCTTTATTTTATTCCATTTGTATGTTTTCCTGGCAAGTACCTTTAATAGGCAGAGTGTATATACATTTTTTGGACATCAGGTTCAGTTGTCTCTAACGGTGCTCTGGATAAAGTGTCAGAAACAGGAACTTGTGTTCCAGGCTTGTAGATCAGTTTAAAATTGTACCGTTGAGCTCTCAGTAGCATACTTTGCAATCTTTTTGCTGCTTTATGTAATGGTTTCTTTCTGATTGCTTCTAATGGTTTGTGATCCTGAAATACTGTAAATTTGCGATTATATACATAGTGATAAAATTTCTTCAGACTCCATATGACTGATGGCATTTTTTTTTCTAACTGAGCATAGTTACGCTCTGCAGCATTAAATGTTCTACTTGCATAGGCAATTGCACAAGAGTCTTGCATCAGGACTGCTCCAAGACCATATTGGCTTGAGTCACATTCTATTTGCAAAGGTTTTGATGAGTCAAAAATTTCAATGATGGTGCCTCAGTCAGCAGATTCTTTAGCTTTCTCATGGCTTCATCTTGCCTTGATGTCCAATTCCATGGCACATCATTCTTTAGCAGCAAGTATAATGGTTCACTGTTATGGGACTGTAATGGGACTGTTTTGGAGAAATTCTGTATCTCCCTTAATAATGGATATACATCAACAAAACTAACATCATTTTGAAGATAAAGGATGGCGACATATATATATGTATTTGAAACCCTCCTAAAACGCTTCACTTCTGAGATATTTCCTTTCAAAAATGACCTTTTTTCGTCGTTTTTTGACTAATTTCGCGCCATTTTTGATGTTTTCTCGGTTCCCCGGTAGGGCGATTTTGACTTATTTCAACTCTAACTGACACCCATTTCCTACTCGGTTACGGGCGTTACGGGCCTCCTTGAGTAAAAAGGGGTGCTGGGTGGGTGTAATAATCGACTGATTTACCTGTTTTTTGACAATTCATGACTCGTTTACGGTTATTTTTGAGTCAAAATTTTAAGTAAAAACGAACAAATATCCATAATTATTGCGCATTACTGCTCCTTCAATTGCTAAAAACGGGGGTAAAATTGACGAAGAGGACTGTTTGGAAAATTTTTTTTTTATATTAAGAATTGCCCTATTTCGATGATTTTTTCAGGGAAGACACTTGAAATATTGCGGCTTATTACGCAAGTGATAGCAACAAAGGACCTCGTGTAATTACTGAGATATATCGTTTATAGTGACCGAGGTACCGGAATGGCCTCCGTAGGCCATTTTTGAAATGTTAGTTATGGCGTTTGGACGCCAGATGTCGCAGTGATCGACGAGTTTCACTTCTTGGAAGTAGAAAAAAATCATGTACATTATCTCTCATACGGGCGCTAACTTTTAAAGAAACTGATGAAATAATAACCTGAAAAGATGAAATGAAGCCAAAAAATGAGGTATAATATCCAGAAAATGCAGTAAATAATCAGGGATTATGTTAATCATTAACAGTATGCACATAAACAAACGTTGTGGTTGAAGTGGATGGGTTGAGTTGGGTGGGCGGTATTCCTTCATTTACATCGTAGTAATGAGGGATAAATAATCCACTTTACCCATAATTTATCGAAAATAAATTGTAAAATCTATGCTTTAACCCAAAAACCCAACCACGTCTGCATGTGAATCAAAACATTATTGCCTATAAATTTTACTTTATCTACAATTTCATAAATTCAACAGTACTTCTGCATATGCACATAATATTAGATTGAAGGGTCCAGTGGGGGCTGTACAGGGGGGGGCAGATGCCCCCCCCCTCGGTATGCCCATGGCCTTATCTGTTTTTTGAAGTTACTATTTCGTGGCACGCAGGACACTTTAACGCTTGCGCTTGTTCCACTCTGAGCACTAGTTCTGATTGAAGACTCACTCTTTTTAATTTTCCTAATAATGGACTCATTCACTTCCATCGATCTGGCTACTGATGCATAGGATTCTCGGCGGGCAAGTTTGGCGAGAACTTCTAAATTCTTATGGAGTGCCATTACTCGTCTTGCACGTTTGGAGACACTACTTTTCTCCTATCTTGATTTACTCTTCGGATCCATCAAAGCTCATACCAGAAGGAAAATTCGCCAAAAATTGAGACGTCTTCAGTACATACAACTAAACTTCTCCGACAACTCAACTAATCTGACTAAGTTCGAGTTAAGGTTTGCCTAGAGCAAATGGAAAGGAAAGATGACAATGTAATCATTTTCCAAAGACTCGGCTGTCCACACTGTTGGAGAAGAGTAAGCCCTTATTTGACCCCTCAAACCCCAATGAGATTTCTTTTAATTACCCTCCCATGATGACCGATGAGATAGACGCATATGAAGCGCTTTTCAGGAATAACATCATAAACCTTTAAAAGCTGAGGATATGCATTGCAAAGACATTTCAAAGAAGTGCCTCACTGTATGAAGTAACTCCCTCAAGATGCAAACGACGCGCTTCAGCTGTATAGGAAGATATCCGTTCCGTTTATGGAAACTTTTGGTTCCCAATAGAAACCTAATTGAAAGGAAAACACCTAAGCTTATGTATTTTATCAGAAAATACTATTAATGAAGGGAAATTCTGTAATGTCTGGTAAAAATCAGCGATGAATCTTAATTCGAATAAGAAACAAATTAATTTAGAATGACGTGTTTCCGCGGTACGGTAAAATTTTGATAAGCCGTAGGAATTGTTAAGTAATAGTTTTTATTATTCGAAGAGAAATGCTAAAAATGGCCACATAAGCATACTGATTAAAATTAATTCTGATTGTGCAATCGGCGAAGCTAGGTAAAATTTTGGGCTCCAGCTATACTTGAATTTACATTGCGGACTGTCGAGTTGGTTGACTCGTAGACCGCGGTTGACAAGGGAAACACCCGCGGTTGAGAAGACTGGGTATCAAAAAATTAACCGCGGATACTCAAGGGCCGCGGTTGACGAGGAATGCCTGTACTTGTATGTAGAAAGAAAGAGCACGGTTACATATTATAAGTTTTAAATTGGTCACGACAACACTCATCGAAACGTTTATTCCTCTCAGGGGAATTTTTACTTAAATAACACTATAATAATAAATTTTTAAGGAGAGTAAAATATCTATTCTTCCAGCCAAACTCCCAGAGTATTCAACAAGAACAAAATTCCCTGAGGTTTCCAAGCTTCCCAGGATGGCAGACACCCTGAGAATTGGTGTCTTTTGATGTGAACAATCTTTTAACAAATGTGCCAGTAGATGAATGGGTATCATGAAGAAGATTATAGTGAATAAAACATGACTAAGGATATGGTTTTTGTATTTTTAATTTGCTTTATGTTCATTTAAACCAAAATTATTTCCTATTTAACATTAAATTTTATAGACACAACAAAGGATTTGCAATGGGGTCGATAAAGTTCTCTGTTTGTGGAATGACCATGTTTGTCTCTTTCATTCTAATGAACATTGAAAAATTGCAATCTATTTTTTATTTCCAAAAAATATTATCAACAAAAATTGTTAATTAATTTATGTTAATTGTAAACTAGATAATCATTAGTTGTTTGATAGTAAAATAACGATGTCTTACAATTTTATAACATATTTCAAGCATGTGACCATTGGTGTTAGTGAAACACACACTGGGGTTAAATGATGATTTTTAAAGTGAAATTTCAGATAAAATTTGTACTCCAAACTATTGTTGCTTTAATTACCACAGTAATCTTAATGGATAGAATTTTCCATCACCAAAATTCAAATGAATGAGGTAGAGTAAAACTGACATTATCTCTTATAAGCAGAAATTTTACAAAATTTTCATTCCTTCCAGTAGGATGATCATATGAACAATTTCATTTGTATATATTTCCCTTTTTTTATGAAGGAGAATATCGTGATAAGATACAAAGTTGTTTCAAATAATCACCCTTACCGTACCTTAATCACAATCACTGTATATTTTACACTTGACCAGTCGGTCGTGAGTAAAATATGGGGTGGAAAAAAGTACAAGCGAAAAATTTTATTTCTTCAATAAATTTAAAACTAACTTAAAAGAATTTATTCATCAGAGTAATTTAAAAATAAGGAAATTAAGAGAAAACATACTGAAATAAAATTTATTTTGTTAATATAAAATATTGCACATTGGAATGTTAACAATAATGAAAATTAATTTATGACTTAACAATTTTATACTTCCAAAGCCTAAAGTACACTTTAGGAATGTCATTCATAATATAATGAGGAGTTAAGTAATATTTGTTAAAACATCTGAGAATTTCTTGTTTGTCTCCATATTTAAGGAAATTCAAATTTGTCGTTAGATAAATTTTTAATATAAACAATCATAAGATTTATTAGGAGTTTGGACCCTCAAAAGACATAGTAAGATAACTTTCTAAACAAGCTAACAATTTTTTGCAAATTAAACTCTTAAAATAAGCAATAGGCAAATATTGTTAGGATTACAGACAGGGCTAAGGAAATTCAAGCCATTGCAGCTGATGACACCACCAAATGAATCCATAAATTATTGCTTAAAAATTAATGTTCAAATAATGAAGAAAATGGTCTATTAATTGGACAATGACACATGTCACATCCTCTGAAAATATTCTACAATAATTTAATTATCAAGTAAAACTCTCAGATATGGAGTTGATGAGAACAGGGTATCATTTTTGACAAAAAAAATTCATATAAATCATAATAAGAAAGTGATAAACTGTTAAAAAATAATAATGAAGATAGGAATGTAAAAATTACAAGGAAAGCTCTTTGGTTCTAAGCCATATTGACTCTTGAAGGCAGTCACGTTTTCACCCTCCTTGTGCCATTGTAGCGATTACTGCCTTGTGCATTCAACTCAAATACAACATCATCGGAATTAGATGCTTCAGAGAGAGAAGGTTGGCATTTTGCAAGATGAGCTGGAGCTAAAAGAGAAATTAAGCCCAATAAATTCAACAATTTAAATTCAATAGGTAACCAGACTTTTTTCTTATATTCTGATTATTAAAAATCATTCACGATAAGGGTTTCAATTTTCACAAAACGAACCTTAATAAATAAATTGAAAATTACTATGTTGAACAATCACTTCTTACTTGCTAAATCTACTCTACTATAAAATATATATCAAGTTAGGATTAATTTTTAAAAAAGCTGTGTCTGAATCTCCAAATTTTTGAGGTTCCACTACACATTGATTTTGAACAATTCTCATTCAATTCCTTCAGGATTTTAGATAAATGAAATGATAAAGTAATATATTAAAAGATTTAAGGAGTATTTAAAGTTAACTGTAATTCATAACAGGTATCTTGATAACGCACAAGGAGAACACCAGGTTTGCGGGAAATGAATTCAAACAAAACTTTCAGGGCACATTCTCTGCTTAAAAATAATGGACACATGTCCGACCGTTCAACTCAATAGGTTTATGAAAAATAAGCGACTGAAAATCGGAGTTAGGCAACACCGCCATATATACATGCATTGCCATGCAGATCTCACTTTTGTCTTTGGATTTTGATGAAAATTTTTGTGGTGATACAGGAAGTGGAGTAATGAAAAATTGTTATGTTGTTCATGTAAATGGGCCTTAGTTTTGTTACAATAATTAACTAAATATTGAAACTCAGAATAATGAAATCCTGCGAGAATTTCTCTTTGTTGCCACTACTCATTTGTGCCTAGCCTGGGATGAATGACCTTTAGTGAAGCATGTTGTCAGTGGAATATGGACCCCCACTGGAAAGGGTGGAGTGATCCTGGGGAAAACCCGAGGCAAATGTTCGAGCAGTACATGACCAAATATATCTTTGTTGTAAAATAATTTGCAAATATGGCCCCAGGAAAACCAATTGTCTGGAAAAATAAGAGCAGGTAACTTATTGTCTGTTGGTGAGTGATCATCATATACGGAGCTAGTACGGAGGAAAATTTTCTATTGTTCTTGAATAACGTTGTCTTCCTGGTGCAATATTTACATAATTGCCTTGTGATCATCATTGTCATTCGTCAGGTAAATTTCTTCCTGCAGTATTCCGTGGAATCAAAATATTTTCCTGTACAAGTAACGTATATCTACTTATGATATTTTCTCAATTTTCACAGCAACATAAGTACTCGTAAAAGACTACAAACATGAGTGATAAGCCCGGAACCTCTCGAATACTACGACAGGACGCTCCTGATTTTGAGGAGCTGGTTATGGAATACTTGAGGGAAGATGACAGTGAACTGGAAAATGAGATTGAGGAGGATAATATTATTGTTAGTGATAAAAATACGGATTCCGAGGAGAGTGAAGAAGATGATGACAAGGAAGTAAATGTTTCAGTGAATCAGATTTCTAAGAAAGTTGGATATTATTTTGGAAAAAATCGCTATAAATGGAGTTCTAAAGAGCCAAAGAGAAACGTTTGCACTCGTCTGCATAACATTGTCGCAGAAAAACTAGGTTTGAAGCAATCTGTTATACCTTTAGATAAGGAACTGCATCCTATACACTTATGGTCGCTTATTTTTCACGACGATATAATAGATTTGATTTTGTGTTGGACAAATGTCAAACTTCTGAAGTTAAGAGAAAAGGTTACCAGAAGCAGTAGGTCTGAAATCCAAGATTTAAATTATGTTGAATTAAGAGCTTTACTTGGGTTAATAATATATTCGGCAATATTTAAATCTAAAGATGAAGATAAATGTAGTATTTTTGCTATAGATGGCACTGGAAGGGAAATTTTTCATTTAGTACTGTCTGGACAACGATTTGCTGTTCTCCTTTTATATCTTCGGTTTGATAACCATGAAGACCAAATCGTCCGGTACGAAAGTGACCCAGTTGCACCAATTTCTGATTTGTTAAATCATTTCTTAAAAAAATCTCATTGTTGCTATTCACTGGGCACAACAACTTGTATTGACGAAATTTTAATTTCCTTCAGGGGTCGGTGCCGATTTGAAATGTACATCCCGAGTAAGCCAGCTAAGTATGGCCTCAAAATTATGTGTTTGACGGATACATCGAATAGCTATTTGTATAATGCCTATTTGTACGCCGGAAAAAATACCAACGGAATAAGTTTGTCAGAGGAAGACAAAAAGACTTCGAAACCTACGCAATCAGTTCTGCGTCTCACTGAGCCAATATTTCATTCCAATCGAAATATTACAGCTGATAATTGGTTCACTTCAATTGAACTGGTTTAGAAGCTGAGGGTGAAAGGACTGGCCTATGTCAGGACGATAAGAAAAAATAAAAGGGAAATATCCAATGAGTTCGGGCCTTCAAAAGAGGGTGCAATTTGGTCCTCGTTGTATGGATATACGGCGAACATGACTCTAGTTCCTCATGTGCCAAAGAGAAACAGGACTGTTTGTTTGGTGTTGTCAATGCACCACAGAGAGCACTGATGACGTGACAATGAAACCTGAAATTATAGCTTTCTATAATTCAACCAAAGGTGGAGTAGATACACAAGATAAGATGTGTAGCAGCTACTCATCTAGTTGAAGAACAAGGAGATGGCCAATGGCAGTGTTTCTTAGGATTTTAGACATTTCATTGGTGAATTCTTTTGTGTTCCAGCAGTCTCTAAAAGACATGAAGAATCTGAATAGGCACGATTTTATTAAATGCATTGCAGCGGAGTTATTAAGCCCACAATTAAAGAGGAGAATGTTGAACAGCTAGATTCCCATGCAATTAAGAGCCAATATAGACCGAATTCTGAACCTAACAGTAGAAAAACCTCAAAATGTCGAAGATAAACTAGAGAAGCGGAAGACTTGCCGACTTAGCCATCCATGCAAAAAACGAAAAACCTCCTTCTGTTGCTGCAAATGTAGACAACCAGTTTTTTTATAATGCACAAAAAAAAATTTGCAGGAACTGTGGTTCTATGGAGGGGTAGGACATTGTTCACGGAAAATGTAATATTGAACGTTTGCAGAATCTATGAAAAACACAATAAATTAAATATTTTTCAAGAAGGTTTTATCATTTATTATCCCAAAAATACATTAAAGGATTTGCTTCAAAAATAGCCACCTGATTTTTAATATATGACATTATTTAAAAAGGATATGTTTTTTCATTCAAATTTTTGACTATCTTCGTACAATGATTAATAATTGAAATTTCATTCTTATTAACATAAAATTAAATTTGAATTCAAATTATTAAATAACTGATTAGTTTATTAAGACTTTTAAATTTTGTTAAATGTGTCATTTAGTAAGTTTAAAGATATTTAAAATATTGCGGTCTCCCAGACCGCACGTCACTGGTAGTGTGACAAAAATTGCACGTCTCTGGTTAAGGGTTAAGGATTTGGTTTTTTTCACCTTGATGGACCTCCTCATATAAGGCATTAATGTTCAATTACAGTATTCTTTTTCAAAACATATAACAATGGTGTCACAGACTTCAGATATTCCTCTTGGTTTGTGAAGTCCTTTACAAAGGAAATTCAAAAGGAAAATATGCCTTGTACACAATTGTAGCCCTGATTCTTTTTGTTAAATTTTTTATTTATTTGTGAAATGTTTACCCTGAAATTGCAAAAAAAGGAAACTAACTCAACTTTGAAGAACTACTTTTACATTATACAGTAAATGTTATGAAAAGTTAAGCAGAAATTGGGACAGAAATGTTTTAGTTATGTTTTCTTAACTTGAACAGGTCCTCAACCTTGAGGAGGGGGAATTGTATCGGCTTTCAAAGCTTAAACCATGGTCAGTATCTTGATTTTTGATTCACTGTTATATGATAACTAGGATAGATTCAGGGCAGGTTTTTATAAAACAACTTATAAATATTGGAATTTTTGGATTTTTCTGGATTTCCCAGAGATTTTGATGCTGATGAGTAGAAACCATTTATATATATTTTTGTCAACCAGTGTTACAGTTACTAGGTTACATCAACATACTGCAAATATAATTTCAAATTACTCAGCTCTGTGAATATAATGGTTACTGATCTATAACAATCCAACAATTAATTTATATTTTTTATATACATTAGAGTAAAATTGGATAAGAAAATGAAGTTTCTATCTAGAAGCACTTGGAATTAGTAGTTACACAACCTTTAGATAGCAAGAGCTAAATCAAAGAGAAGAAGGTGAATTCAAAAAGACTCACATGTATGTAGCATAGCATCCTCTTCATCATTATCCTCTTCGTCCTCTCCTCTTCCACTCTCCTCTTCGCCCAGGGGCAAGTAACGCGAGCGCCTACGGTGGGCTCCCTTGCTTGGAGGGCCCTCACCACTAGAACCACAGCACCATGGCCAAGAACAAGATGATGATGGCTCCCTCAAGCTAGTGCCATTACGCCTCCCTGATCGCCGATGATGCCTTTTTGAACGATGCTGAGGTAAAATATTTTCCGAGGATGAGGTTCCTTGCGATGAACAGCAAGCCCCACAAAGGTGTTGACATAGGCATGCAATAGCCCATCCACTGAAAACAGTGACTACCACCACAGCACATGCCCCAACTACCACATATAATATACTCCAATCTGTATAATGAACAAGAAACATATATTCATTACACATATAAGCATGTTTTTCAGCAGGTACTATCCAGGAAACTGAGTACATGTGAAATGCTATAGAAGAATTTTAGTTACTCCCTTAAGAGAGTCAGAGTTCCTCAAGGAACATTAGAATGTCATAATTACCCCCAGCAGATAAAGAGATTACAACTAGCACTCAAGAGAATCACAGTATATCTCACTTAAAAATCTTAGTCCAGCTGGTTGAAAAATTCATACTGCCCCTTAAGAGAGTCATAATTATTCTTGAGGGAAACATTAAGAAATTTATAGATGCTCCTATCCCTTAAAGGAATCATTTTATCTCTTGCAGCTACAAAAGAATCATAACTGTAGCAACCAGAAGAGTGTCAATGATAGTAACTATAAGCTAATGAGTTAGATACTCCTGGAACATAAGAGTGTCTTAGCTACTATCACCCCTTAATAGAGTCAATATAATTACCAATGGCAACTATAAAAGAGTCATAGTTAATACAGCCACTGAAGGAAGTGATAATAACTCCCAGGTATTAACTATCCCTCCATAATAACTCAGAAGACAGTCATAGTCTCTCTCCTCCCACTTAACATGACTGAGATTCATTACTATTAGCATCCCTTAACCCTCCAGCAGACGCGCTGGCGCACTGAGTGCGCCAGTGTATACATTTTCATTTGTAACTTTTTTAATCTTTCCTTGTAATCATTTTGTGTCCCTCAAGTCTTCCCACAATAATGTTCTCTATGCACCACCTGATTTCTCATAAATTGGGTTCAATTTACGGCAACAAAGAAACTTTTCTGAAGCTCATGTTGTGCTGGAGCAACCCGTGCCCAGGTTCAACTCAATATTTTACTGCAAATAGGAGTAATATTTTTTGTATAATAAGACCATTGCTGTGTACATACATGAATGTGAATCGTGAAGGTTTGTGCACAACTTTACACATACGTTATTTCCTTGAAGGTTCCAAGTGTTTATAAATGTTAAAGCGTGATTTATTCCGTTTATCATTAAAAACCTATTAAAAAATAAAAGTGATTAATCGATTTTTGAAGCTTAAACTATTGTATAATGGCTATAAATTCTAAATTTAAGGAAATCATTTGATTTGAAGAAGATATTTAAAAAATAATCACTGCTGCGACTGCTCATGTTACGCCAAGGGGCGTGACTGCTGGAGGGTTAAGAGAGCCGCTCTTGCCCAGTCACATTAACAGAGTCCAAAATACTCCCCTTATCATCATAATAACATTTGCAACTAACTTAAGAGAATGAACTGGGTTGGCTTGGGTGAAGCTGGGTTCTCCCACCATTTAAGAGGGGGCATGATAATAACTCCTGCAGCTACCAAAAAAAACTTAGTCAACTACTATAAGTGAGTACGTTGGCTAAGGGTGAGTTTTCTTATATTGGGTTGGTAGAAGTCATATTAGGTTAGTGGGTGCGTCAGCAGCTAAGGTTACTTGCACCACTAACAAAATTTTAATTTCCCTGGCAGGATATACTAGATATCTAGTCCATGCTGCTAATCAAAGGGAACTTTAGTTGAACCAAGTAAGATTAAGATCATAAGGAAAGGGTTGAGTTGACTTTGCACATAAGGGCATGCACCCAGGAAAATGGACTTGAAAAAAGTCTGACAGGGCCGGGAATTGAACCCAGGATCTTCCTCTATCCTAGAGGAAGATCTATCCAAGAAGAGGGCCTGTCAGACTTTTTTCAAGTCCATTTTTCCTTGAGATTAAGATCGTTGAAGTGACAAATTTTTATATTTCCATGTGTAAAAATGCTACGTAAACCTTTGGTCAGTGGCGGAAAATAAGGGAGCTTAATATATTTAATGGTAGAAGTGTCAATAGAAGGAGACTAAGTGAACCAGCCTTTCATATTTATGTCTCTTGACTAAGGTTTCGATGAAGCAAGGATCAAAACCGAACATAGCAGCAGTATACTTAATAAAACGGTTCTTTTTTTAAACCAGGTATTGTTGAGTGGCTGGATAACTAATCCATGGACAAGGTGATGAAAAGAAATAAAATAAGTTGGAACTTAACAAAAGCTCAAAATTATGTTTTAATTTGAGAAACTTGATAGGGAATTTAAATTCAAATAAACAAGTCATTCTGTTAATGAAATCCATCCATAGAGAGAAGCGTAAATTGCGAAGATCAAACAAGGAGTAAATTCATTGTTAGATTTAATGAACACTTAGCTCATTATAGAGCAGGGAGATTTTCCAATTTGAGTATCGCCAAACATACATTTGAGCAAGCAAACAGTATTTCAAATGATAATTTGAGTTCAGTTAATTTGTAACATTAATTCTGGTTTTAACGAATGGGAGAAACTACCTATTTATAAAAATTGTCGTTCTGTTTTTAACTCTGACTTGGACAAGAGATTGTACTGTCTACTTGATTTTGTCAATTGATTCTCTTTTGTTTCTTTTTGGTATACCTTACAATTAAGTCACCTCTTGCCTCTGAAGATGCCCTTTTGAGGGGTGAAATGTGCATCAGTTCCTTTTTGATGCTTTTGGGAATTTTGTGGCACTGATACAATGCTGATCTGCTTAATAGAGATGCTCCATTAGTCCATAATATTTTTCAAATCCCTAATCAACCTTAAGTAACCAAGTTCCTGAAATCTGCTTTGTTAACAAAGTTGAGCTTGTACTGACCACAATTCGACACACCATCTCCAAGGTACTTCCTCAAAGGGTCCTGCATCCAAAATGCTTCACACAAGCACCTTCTAGTTGACTGCTCACATACACCATGCCCTGAGACAAAAATTTAGACAGCTTTTAACACATGCACTTCACATTATTTTTAGAAACTAAAGAATGAGTTACATGAGCAAATAACTGTTACATCTAAGGGTAAAAAAATAAAGCAGTTTAATAAGGAATACATATCTGAAAAATTTTTAAAAATTTCTTCTAAATTTTGTTCATTTTGCTTTTCTTTTTCCTTAATTCACTGCAGTCTTCTTTTACACTTAAAAGTATATAACATGAAAATATTTTCTTTGTCAGCATATTTATATATATTTCAGCATATATTATATTCCATATTTCATCAGATAGAGAAATGTAACTGCTCAGGATAAATGAGGGTTGCTTTTTTTATTCTCTCACACTGGGAGACTCTTCAGTTTTGGGATTTTGAAGATTTTTTTGGATTCATGCAAGAAATGGAGTAATGCATTGGGTTTTGCATAAATAGACTTTAATTTTGCTGCAATAAATAACTAAAAAGGGATTGGAACACAGGTAACTCTGCAAGAAAAACATATCCCACTTGCATTTGTACAGAATAACCCACTCCTTGAAAGTGATTTTCTTATCTTATTTCTCTTTTCAATGTGCCTAGTACAAGAGAAACCCAGAAAGTAATGCAAAATGAAAGTCATTCTTTTTCTCCAACAATTATTTATTGCACATAATGAGAATCACACACATAAAACAATGTTTTATTTACACACCCTATTTTTCCACATAATCTCCATCTCGTTCTATGGCCTTCCTCCAGTGCAAAACATGGGCGTGTATGCCCTATTGGTACTAACTAGTAAAAAAGGTCACTCCCAAGTGCTGACCTTTTTTACTAGTTGTACTATATTTTACTTACGGAAAGCAGAAAGGCTTGCATTAGAAAACATGCAGTAAGAAAATGAGGAAAATTTCAAATAGAGCATTTGTTAGTCATTTAGCTAGAGAAGAAATGAAGGATAAAAGTCTGCTACTGCCAGGACTCAAACCAGGTTGATCTAATTGCAGGGCAGATGCTTTATCCACCTGGAGGATGTTTGAATACATATAATTTGGAACTAAGTACGTGAGACCCTGTGTTTTAGTGAAATAGGTGTTCTGGTTTACAAAGATGATCCTACTACTTCATAAAAAACCAAGTGAAACAAATTGTGAGAAAGTGTACCACTGTATCAATTAACAGTGAATATAAAGTGCTTAAGCTAAACCCCCCCACTGTACGGTTTATCGAAATTACATAAGCCAAACTTCTCTATTTGCCCTGCAGTTTTCATTGTCTTTGCCCATCCATATTCACATTTGGATGAGATGGTTGTCCATGTTACAGTGTAAACAATTCTTTCGATCCATCAGCCAAATTACAAATTATTAATATTCAATTCCAACCTAGTTTCATTTGATATTGTGAATCTCTTCCCCAGTGTTCCTTGTTTCCCCATCTCCTTGGAAAAACTACTTTCATTGAAGGGAATGCTTATTAATCTATGTATCAATGTATGAAAAGCAGCATGTTTGTCTGGGATGGGGGCGTTGGAACAATTGTGTATAGCTTTGTCAGCTAAGTTGGTTTACGAAAACTTGAGATATCAATGGAGTTATTAAGTTTTGAGAGGGTGAGATCAAGAAAGTTAAGTGTTATCTGTTTCAATTTCACAAGTAAATCTTATACTACTGTGGACTGTATTTAAAAAGGAAATGAATATGTACAATTGTCTCATAGAGCTGTTCAAATGCATATGATATTGTCAACACTTCTGAACCTAATATCAACATGTTCTAAATTAGATATTTTTGAACAAATGAAAATTCTTAATCATAAAAGAAGTGATTTTGAGCTAGCTACTTCCCTATCACTTCCCCCCTCTTGTCACTTGTCAACCTGCTTCCTCCTCAACCCTCTACCACCCGTTCATCCAGCCCCTCCCCTTAACCCTTCTGAATATATATATACTTGAACAATTTTTGATTCTGTACCTCAAGATGACTAGACCTTAGTCATAACTGGTCATTTGTTAGTAAATTTTCTTCTTGTGAAACTGAAACCAAGTAATTTCTTCTCCTTCCTTTTTGGAGTTCCACATCTCAATCGATTATACAAAATAAATACATAGAACACTTACTTGAGCAAGTATTTTGACACACAACTGTTTGAACTCTGGCAACAGAGAGTTCTAATAGGCCTGGGTCTTGTAAGAGACGCAATCTCAGCCGATCCGCCACCAAAGGACCAGCAAGAATCTTTCCTTCTTCCCCTTCTACAGATGATACAGCTAAATTAAATGACAAAAAATTCACTTTTATTTTTTTGAGCCAATCACCAATGCTTAATTGAAAAAGATAAGAACCATGAACAATTGAATTTGATGATACTGGATTAAGGTGAAAAAACACAGCAATACAACAGCTTCACATCAAATTATAAAGACAAAAATAGCTTGAGAGGGATACTTGCATACAAATATGCCATTTCTACCATTCCATCACTATGCTGCAGAAAAAACCCCATAGCCCTGTAATCCGTGAAGCTAACTTTTGCCCCGGCCACTTTCTTCTTCACAGAACTCAAGATAAGAACAGATAAGATTCAATGATTAAATTAGGATCATTTCAACTACAATTCTGATTAAATTTGAATGAAAATTACTTAAAAACACTATATTAAATATTTTGTATTTTTACAGAAATAAAAACAATTCAAGGAGATCAAATTTACTTTAAGGTTGCATTTTCACCCATGAAACTTTTTAAAACTGTCATTACTCTCCACCAATTCAAACACCAAATTCCAGTTTTCTCCCTACTTGGTCTTTATATTATTAAAACGCAAATAAATCACATTCAATTCATTTTCAAGCAAGAAATATTTGGTAAAATTTATTTAAGTGAAATGTAACCTCAGAAAAATTTGATATTTGGTGATTTTTTCATATGTTTTCCTTTCAACAGTTTTTAGATCTTCAAAACTACGTGCTCACCCCACATACTAAAGTAATAACAGCAAATAAAGTTATATTTAACCTGAAAATCATGAATAAATATTGTTAATTTGTGTAGTAAAAGAAAATAACTTACCATTAAAGCCATAACAAATTTGCATATCAAAAATGATAGCACTCTTAAGCATAAACAAAATCAAATAAGAGCTTGATTTATTCTGAAAATTTCAGTTTTTTTTTATTTTTTATATTTATGTACATAACTATGATAACACAGGCCAACAAACTTGAACTTTTTTTGGTAACATGGGAGGTAATAGCTGTTCTCAACCAATTACACCACAGATATGAGCTCAAAAGTCCCTCCATGTAAGGTTTTTTTGTAATTGTAACTATCAATTTTTTAATTTCCGTACTTGTACAAATATTTGCCTATATTTCGGTATATTTCGGTAACATGGATGTTAATAACTGTTTTCTAATAATTTTTAGTTGCTGATTACAGATATCAACTCGAAAAAGTCCAACAATTTTTTGTTAAGGTGACTTTTACCTTTTTCTCAACCGAAATTCCTCATGTGTTTGCCTACACCGCAATTATCGTGTTAGAGTATTTTTTCTTCTTTCATCAATGTTATACGAATTAAGAAGACACTAAATATAAAAAGGGAAATATTATTGAAATGGTATGTATAGTGTGTATAAGAAATATAAATGAACTTTAAATTTACCCTTAAACGTGGCCAAATATCCAAAAAGTCTGCTAAAATATTTCCTGATTTCCTTTTTTGCCAAACTTCTTTTGTGTGTGTGGCGTTGAGTCATCCCTTACAAAAAAGTGAAGAATATTTAATTAACAACATATTTACAACCGGAAATGAGTATCCATTGATGGATTCGAGGTAGGAGCATTTCTCTTGGAAGTGAGCAGCACAAATGGCAAGGGTTGTTTATGTATGAGGTTTTGGAGTTTTCGCATAGCACTGGCACCAGAATTTGAATGAGTGGTTTATTTCGGATTGAACCGGAATAACGAGTTGGATCAGGATTTTTCAAGGTTTTGCAAAAAAATCAAGGCGTTTTCAAGGTCAGCAAAAATTCAAGGTTTTTTTCAAGGTTCTCAAGGTTTAAGGTCCTGTGGCCGCCCTGCTATAGGCTCCTTGATTCTCTACCTATCCGGGAAGTATTTTTTTTTAATTCCCAAAAATCAAAGCAATGCTTTTGAATGGGAAATATCTGGACTTTGGGGCCCTCTGGAATCGAACCCACGACATTGAGGTTCAAAATCGCATTTTTTCTGGGGGTTTTACGTTAGGGCCTATACACTGTAAAAATTTCAAGTCAATGACATTTGTGGTTTAGCCTGTGAATTAGTATCCTATCTATCTATCTATATTGTAACATTATTTCCTTACACGGAAATGTATTTGTTTTTGTACTTATTGTTATATCTTTATTTTGTACTCTATGGTGTTGTGTGTGTGTGTGAGTGGTTTACGCGAGTGACTTGTTTTAATAGCGTGTTACTCCAATGCAGCGCTGAGGGAAAGGTGCGTGAGTGGTTTGGAAGAGAGAAAGTGATCAGTGTGCGAGAGGAACTCCCAATGCGAAGAGGTCAGTAATGACCAGCCAGCTGGCGATAGCGAGGAATGGCCGACGGTACATGGCGAGGACAGAACCTGAATTCGTAAATATATCAAATACAGTGACTGTTGTTGCCATCTTGTGAAGTGCTTTTGCGTTGACTTTGATAGTAGATTTGAATAACTTTTTTTCTGTCTGTGGGGAAATCGACCCAAGCGATTTTGTCAAGTTGGGAGTGGGAAAAGTGGTCCACGGACTTCATTTAACTTGACGTCCGAGTTTACTCTTGAACTTTGTTTGATGCCAGGCTTAAATGTAATTTATTTTGGGGGATTTGATTGAGTTACCATGGTCCACGGACTTCATTTAATTTAACATCCGGGTTTACTCTTGAATTTTGTTTGATGCCATGCTCCTGTGTAATCTATTTTGGGGGATTTGATTGATCTACGGGCTCCCGGATAGTCATGTGGACAGCGCGTTTGCCTTTGGCGAAAGCGGTCCCGGGTTCGATTCCCGGTGGGAGCCAATGTGCAAAATGACCTAAGCTGTTGAAGCACTTTTAACAATACTACTACTTGATTGATCTACCTGTGATTGATTCAATAAATGACCTAAAAGAAATGGAAATGATTTCGAGATTGATTCGTACAGCTAACGAGAAGTAAGACTCGTTATAATATACATGAATGAATCCGGAGAAGGAATTATATATAATAGATAGATGTACAGAATGCCGGTAATCGTCCATGCCGAAAGTTCTACGCAAGCGCCAATTCAAAATCATTCATTTAAAACTTTTGATGGGCTAGCAAATTCCCTTTCAATTAAAAACTATCGGCCAACAGTTTCGTATATAGTGCAAACATCAATACAGTATAAACACATGAATACTGTCCAAACATCAATAGCGGATTAGTGGAACATTTGACGAGTTATATGGAACAAGGGTGAGCCGAGGATGCGGCCGGCTGTGCGCTACAGGATATGCCAACTAGTAGTATTGTACCCGAATCTAGTTTGCCATTGATTCTAAAGTACACTCTGATTTTTGAAGCAGAAAAAACTACCCAAAAGGGTGCATGTTGTTTTCTATTAAATACGGTATTTTCGACGCGAACATACTTTTTTTACGCATTATGAAACATAAGCATAAGGATTGAAAACCCTTCAGTTCCATTCTGCCGCACTCCCTGCTCTTGGATTCAAGAGGATGGACTTAGTTCGACTTAGTGTTAGAAATCGGCTATAACGAGTTACTCGTTATAGCCGAGTATAGGAGTATGCCTTATAATGAGTACTTTTCCGATTTTTGTCAGCTCTTGTTATAACGGACTTCTACTGTATATAAGCAATGGGTAGAAGAGTAATCATTAAGAAGAAGAGTATACTAGATATCATATACTGAATGGGTTGGAAGCATTTAAGTACAGAGAGAGAAGGATGTTTGGAAGAGTGCTCAGAGAAAATGCTTCCTTAATCTCACAGAAAAATGGGTGCCAAGGATGTTGTAAGGTGAGAATCTACGAAGTGGGTCGTACATGAGGGATTCCACTTGCTACGGAATGATTCAAAGAAGAAGTGGTAGCAATATTAAGGGTAATCCATCTTCTTCTTCAACTAAAGGCTGGGCCTTGTCGCTGCAACCAAGTGGTCCTATTTTCTGCAGGTCTCTTGAGTTGTCCATAGCTATTGGCCTTCACCAGTTCCTGTGTCCAGTTCAGATAGTGTAATCTTGGCCTTCCTCTTCCTTTCTTTCATACAACCTTCCCCTCCCTTATATAAATAATAACTTTATTATGTCTAAAAACTTGTAAACATATCTAAAGTTATTTGGATAAATGGAATGTTGTTTTCACAGGAAAAAATTAAATAGCAGTGGCAATTTGTATGAAAGTTTCCTCAGTGTAAGGCAAAGATGCTTATCGACATGGCTAATTTTCAGTGAAGCATGTTAATTGAAGAAAAATCATTCTATTTGATGGGTTTAGTGACAGAGCAGCGTTGACAAGACGAATTCATGCAACTGATGTTATTAGTGAGATCATCAGCATGGTTCTGCTTGGATGATATCTTTGCTTATCTCTTTCCAAAGTTGTAGATTGTCCAATCATCACTCCTTAGCATTATTATATACATGTTCATTAACAGTATTAACAGCTCAAATGGATTGCTTTCCTAATAAATTTGGCAACAAGAAGAAGGCTCTGAAAATGTCATTGCATACACAATGAACCTCATGGAATGAAAATTTTGTAACATCGCAATACAAACAAAACAAAATATCACTTTAAGACTTATTACCTCTCTTTGGCTGAGCATCTTCCCTGTTTCCTTTGTTAACATCAGCATTGCTTTCCTCCTCTGCATAGAATACCAACACTGTGCGCCCAGATGCTGAATCAGGTTTGAGTTCAACAAGTCGAGGTACAGCTGGGTGAGGAAGTAAAAGAGTTAGACGAGCTTCCAGTGCGGCCACTTGAGCTGTTGTCAATCGACCTGCATCGATATTCAGCCACACCTCCACCAAAGAGAGTAGTTTTGGGTCTGAGAACATAATCATTTATATATATTAGATATTTTTGTAGATCCTTGCCAGCATCATAACTTACAATATATATATATATATTAGGGATACTAGAATATAATTGCACTGATTTTCTAATTCTTTCCTTGATTTTACTAATTACTGCAATGAGCAAAAAATATACACAAGGTTCAGGATAAAAATGATAGAAATATATGAGATAGGAAGATTTAGTTAAGTTGTTAGCCACTCTCTAACAACTACTGTTCTACACTTTGGAAGTTCTGTAAACCTAAGATGAAATATTTATGGAAATCATAAATCACAAGAAAAAGCTGCTTCTCCATTATAATCATATAATGGAGAAGCAATTTTTTTCAATGCTACTCCTGGAAGTGTGGCCTTTGTGATTTGGGGTGTGACGAAAGCTTACCGCTTTGTGCAGTGGTACAATATTCACCACATGGAGGGACTAGCAGCCCTGTTGGCTTTAAAATGTGTCTTAGAAACTTTTGAAGAGTTGTCCATGCATAATTTTGTAATTAAAACGAATGTTGATTCAATGGTGGTGCTCTATTCCTTTCGGAAGGGCAAAGGTGTACTTTTTAACAATGTCCTAGTTCGTAAGCTCTTTTTGTACAATTTGTTGAAGAATAAAAGCCATTTAGTGCTTTGGAGCAACGTCCACTCGGAAGCCAATCCTGTGGACGGGCCCTCCCGGGAGGCCCTGTAGCTCAGTTTCTCAGGAGAAAGCGACCGGGAAGGGCTCCAATAATATATCTTTTTCAACAATACACATTGATTGAGGTTGTAATAAAAAAATTGGGAACACACTATTCAGCAAATGCAATTATTTTAAAGCAAAATCAACGTAATGACCTCTTATTTGCTGATATATAAATAACATGGTAGGAAATAAAATTATTCATAATAATTGGTTGAGAAAAATTTCCCAGGCAGAGAGAACAAGGATTAAATTAAATGAACTATACAGAAGGTAGGGAGCTACTACTTTCAGCTAGAGATAGTCATCCTACACCCACCGCTCCAGAGGGGGATGATTAACAAAAGGGTTGCAATAAAGAAGAGGTGAGTTGAGTTGGAAGGGGTTCATATTCATAGACTGTGGTGAAGTGCAGATTTTTTAGGTGGAGAAGGATTCCCTATCATTTGAGTAAATTTAATTTTTTGCTCTTACAATCGATCTGAAGTATTTTGGAAAGAAAACAGGCAAATGTTTGGGAAGGATGAGGTATTTTGCAAACTATGATTTGATTAAATTAAATGAATCATGTTCCTTCATGCAGATCCCAAAATTTCTTCCTGTTTTTCCAATATAGGTTGCTGGACAATTAGAGCAACATAATAATATCTGAATTTTTAAAAGAGAAACATTACCCTTATGACTACAGAGGAGTAATTTGAAGATGGAAGAGTCATAAAAGTTAGTCTCCAAGTGATTAATGAGCTACAATTTACATATTTCGATACTTGCCAATGAAAGGTTTGCATCTCCAGATGATAGGTGCAGGGCAAGAGAAAATGCACAGAATCGCAAGCTTAGTTTGTTATTCCTAAGCAATTTGTCTATGATGTATCCAGGGTTACCATTCTCATTGACAATCAAATGAATGATTTCTAATTCCTTTTAGAAATTGAAGGAGGAAGGTAGGATACTTAATTTTTCATCATACAATGCCTGAAGTCAGACCTTAAACTTGTACATAACACAGAGGTTACCACAGGGTAATGGTTAATTGCTTTAAAAAGGTGGTTTCAACTTATGCTATCTTCTATCCTAACAATGTCAACAACCCAACAATAAGCTACTGCTCCCAAACAATAAGGATGGTGCAGATTTAAACTTGCACAGCACTTAAGGGTCCTCCCAAAATATCAGTATACAACCCCCAAAGAGAGTTTTACACGTCACAGATGGAAGCTAAAAGGAAGGCAGATTTGATGTCCTGCACAAGTGAATCATCTGTTCTGAAGCAAGAGGACCATGATTGCTGCAGCAGTAGAAGTGAGGTTGAATGATCACTGTTAAGCACAGGAGAGCATCCAGTCAGTGTGCATCCTGACTTCACTCAGCTCAATGAGACTTCAGATGTGTAACACACTGGTCCTAATAACGTGCTTGATGACTTAGAATGGCCCAAAGTATAGTTCATGGACCAAATCATTCCTCAGAAAGCCATGGCTGCATGTCTTGAGGTCCTGGGAGATGGGAACTTCTGGTTTGGTGTGATGGCTGACTGGAAGAGGACAAAGATTGCAGCAAAAACAGTGCTGACTTGGGTCCATGCCAATTAGCACTTCTAAGCTGGGTATAAAGAGATCTCTGGGTAAGAGTTACAGAGAGTTCCATTTACAATTTCCAATGCAGTAGTTGAAGTCCTCTCTGAAGGCGGAGCAAAGAATGATAAGAGCTTCAATCCAATCAGGTGTGGCCTGAGTCAATAAAGAGACCTTACATTGGCAGTGAAACTACTCCACCATTCAGTTTGCAATAGCTGCAGACATGGTGCAGTTCAAATACAAAATGGTGGGAAAGGTCTTTGGAGGTGCTGGAAACTAACGGCTTCCCTTTATTTGCGGTTAATCTCACTGGCACATCACACACACAAGATGTTTTAAATCCCTGAGAGACTCCCTCACTCGTAATGGTTTCCATGTCTCAAGCCAACATGTAAATTGGTCTATGGAGGTGAGAGGCAGCAACATAAACCATGGCACGAGGGCAGGGTCCGATGGGGTCCATATGGATGTGCTGAAACCTATTTGTTGGGAGAGCGAATTCCTCTAGTGGTGATTTCATGACATTGCCAATGTTGCTTTGATGGCATAGGCTGTATGCCTAATGTATACATCTAAACAAGTTTGTGTTTATTCAAAATAATATTGCAGAATACTAAAAAAGATTAAACTCATTTTTTTAAACCCTTATCAAGGAGTACATGAAAGTAAGACAGGAAAACATTATTCAATTCTACATGATCTGAGTCAAGATATGGTATGATATAAAAATTTGCTTTTTGAACTATGCATAACATAACATGAATGACCAGGAAAGCATTGCGAATCTAGTTGTTTCATTTGCATAGATTTCATTTAACAGACACGGTTTGGAAAATTTAAAAAAATTGAAATTACAACATCTTAACTCATCATAATCTTAAAAACCAAGTTAACATGGGTCTGAACTGCTGTACAACTAAAGTCGCCCTGGACAAAATCACTGGGTACCTCGTGCGTTAGCTAGTCTTGGTCTTACACCAGGTTGCCATAGTTGACAGGAGTGTTATGATTGTTGTCAAATTTGTGGTCTGGCAAGGCGATGAGGAAAGGACGCTAAAAGTGGGAAAAGGGTCTGTGGCGTCTCCCGAGTCTTCAGTCTCCCGTTTGGCTTTGTCTGGTGGAGATCAGTGAGACGCATAGCGATCCTGTGATTTGAACTTGCATCAATTCATCTACAAATACAGTCCACTACGAACAAAGGTTCCATCTTTTATTTACTTACCACCCTAGACATGAACAAGGAGTTTTCAGGATTTTCAGCACAGCTGAATTTTGGTGGCAAATTCTGATATGAAGGATAGCTCTCAGAGATGGTGACATGAGATGTTGGTTGAAGGTGTGCATATAGCACAATGCTGTGCTTCCCAGAAATGTTGCATGACTTCATGCATGGATAGAAGTTCTCAGTGGTACTCCATTTCCACTGGGTGAACAATGCCAGCGTTTGCCAATTCACCCAATTGCTTCAATTTTTGGGTGGACTAGGAGGGTTGCATCAGCAAGACCATCTTTCAATAATTGATAGGTGTCCTGTAGTTCTAGAGTCCACTCAATGAGTTAGCAACAGGGGTCTTCTGGTCCATTGACAAGGGAGTTGAAGGGCCCTTGAAGTTAGGGGTTACTGAACCTGGATTGGTTTAGTAGAGATTTCGATTGCTTGAATGATTCAAATTTACAAAACCCGAATTTTACAAAGCGCAAATTTTTGGGTCCCTTCAACTTCGTAAAATTGAGGTTCTATTGTAATATGTAGAAGTCAAGAACTGTTCATTTGCTGCTGTAAAGAAGGCACTAACTCGAATTTTATGAAATAATTGTTTTTTTATTTTTATTTTCCCAGTCCCTGAACCTGCATCGAAGAATAAGATTTGTCGACTTTCTGAACTTAAATCATGTTCTTTATCTTAATATTTAATTTGTTATATGATAATTAGAATAGTAGTAAACGTTTTTCTGCAAACCACTGACAAATATTGGAAAATCTTGATTTTTTTTGTTTTCCGGTATCAGGATCAGATATTTTACTTTGTATAATAGAAGTTTCATTTTGTAAACCAGTGTAATCATTGCAGGGGTGTGTAGAACGCTTTGGGGTGATGGCCTCTCATGAGGGCATTTCTCAGCATTGAATTTCCATTTTGGGATTTCTAGGGTGTGAGGTTACAGACTGCAGGTTTTGGAGTGGTGCTGATGTGTTTAGGTGGGAAACCAGATTGCCGTGTGATTTTTGGGATCACGTCACCAATAAGGGTTTTAGGCAATGGATTGCTTTTACAGGCTGTATCTTGTGAGAATGCACAAAAGTTGACTTCAACTGTTGCTATCTGATATCCTAATGATAACAATTTCAACAACCCTAACAATAAGAATGGTATCAATTCAAATCTTAACAACATTTAAGGGAGTCCCGGCAATTTTCCACAGAGTATTTATGCCAAAAGTTGGGGTTGGTTATTCATGAATGGTATTTTGAGTAACATCATTTATTACCATGACATCTACATCTACATCTACATTAATACCCTACAAGCCGCCTTTCGGCGTGTGGCAGGGGGTGTAAACACCAGTCAAATCTAAATTACTTCCTTATTCGGTTATTGTCATTTATTGTTCGCGGAAAGAATGAATCTCTAAAACGATTCGTCCTAGCATCTATTTTTCTTAACTTACGGTCATTATCGGATCGACCGAGGTAGCAGGGGGGTTGCATGATACCGATTGTATCTTCCGAAAATGTAGTTTCCAATCATCGCTAAATTTGATCAATGTGAGTCACAACCTATCTTTGTGAGATTCAAACCAAATATTCATACTTTCTGAGCAGAAAATTCATTCATGCCATTGTTAAATCCAATCCCTAATTTCTTAAGTGAAAATTACAGTAAATTTATGATAATGGGCATCTATTATTTCTAACGTTAAAGAAGGTGACCTCTACTCTGGAGAAGCAATTTCATATTAACAACTAAATGGCCAAAATATGAAGGATTTGAAAGTAAATAATGAAATAATTATAATATACTGTAGAAGTCCGTTATAATGAGAGCTGACAAAAATCGGAAAAGTACTCGTTATAACGCGATACTCGTTATAGCCGATTTCTAACAATAAGTCTAATTAAGTCTGTCTTCTTGAATCCAAGGGCAGCGAATCCATCCGAATGGAACTGCAGGGTTTTTATTACCTACGCAAATGCTTCAGAATGCGTAAAAGAGTACGTTCGCGTCAAAAATATTATTTCTCATAAACCAAAGTGAGTCCTCTAACATTAAAAATTAATAATAATTGCTCAATAATCGTCGAAAGTAATAATATATCATTATATAATCGTATTAGTTAGGATTTGGTGATTTAGATTAATAATTAAACATGGCTTTCTAGTAATGTAAGTAGGTACGAGAGCCATGCTCGTTAGACACGAGTTTTTCTCCTCTACTCTCATATATCTTCTTCCCCCCTGGCAGCTCTCATCTCAAACCTCCCCGTTCAACTCCCACCCTTCAAAGCCATGCCACCTCTTACTTCCAATATGTTAATCGAAGGAACTAAGAAAAAATGTTTTTTTTGTAATGGTGCTAATTTTTAGGAAAAATTAATCGAAAAAACTATGTAAGAACAAAAAGGATTTTATTTGAAACATTGTAAAAAAGCAATATCAAAATTGATGGCCAATTGCAGGCATGTACTTGCATCCTTTAGTTTATTTTTAGTCCAAAGATTGAGAATTGGAAGCCAATCATGTACCGCTTGCTCATTTACTTCACTGGATTCACGGCTAATTATGTGGAGTGATATTCCTCTTCTTCCTTAAAATCGGTTCAACCAATCCATCCGTGCTACGGAAATTGTCCAGTTTCATGCGAACGGCAAGCTCTTCAGCTTTCGCTTTTATCATTGTTCTACTGATTGGAATTCCTAGATATTGCTGCTGGGTGAACCATTCCAATAGAATGGACTCCAACTCCGTATTATCCACTGGTCGTAGTTTTTTGCACCCTCCTGGAGTGTTTTGAATTATGAATGCAGACTTTATTTTTTCTTTGTTCTTCAAAATAGTAAATAGAGTCAAAGATGACATGCCAGACCGTCTGCCGATTTGGGATTTACTCACGGTTTCTCTTTCACACAATTTCAAATTTCTTGGCTAAATCTAAAGCCTTTCTTTTGCTCTCCATCACAGAACAGTCACACTAGAAACTCAGTTATTGGAAAGCTCTGAACGGACTCAAGTCTAATGATCGACTGATGGAAGAGCGATGACAATCATGTGGAAAGGCACCCGTAATTCATATCAAATTTCTTTCTCAAGATATTTTTCATTCACACGCTTCATAACTAATGACAGTGGCGAGAGGATAATGGAAATAACTCCCTATCCTTTTTGGTGTGGAATGGACAATGTCCAATGAATCACTCGCTATAACACAACTCTCGTTATATGCCGTGCTCATTATAACAGACTTCTACTGTATAATAAAAATACATCTAGCAAATTTTCTAAACGAGGAAATGCATTCTTTTCTGAAAGCTCAATTGTAAAGACTTAACATAAAAGGAGAACTTTTAACAAGAATTACACAAGTTAAAGGCATAATATTCTGCTGATCCATGAAATCAAGAGAGTCAACAAAATGAATCTATTAATCATTTTTAATGACCACAAATCAAAGCCTATAAAAGAATCATTTGGCCTCCCTATGCTACAGCAGTTTACTTGCAGGAACTTTGTCTTAAATACTTATCAGCAAACAATAAAATATTAAAAACATAATCTTAGGAAAAATTGTTTCCTGTTTCTCCATTTAATGTTTAAAATATCCAATTAAATGACACTAAAATTCTGTTCAAATGAAGAATTAAAACTATTTAAATATTTTCACGAAAGAAAGTTAGCTGATTGGGAAATACCTGGCTTAACAATGATAGACACTGTGTCCTCATCGAAGGCACCTTGCTCATCAGTCACTCGAAGAATGAACACATAACGTCCAGGGACAGCATCCACCACCTTAGAAGCAGAAGGAACAAAGATTCACCAACATTTTCTATAATAACAAGTCACCAGTCATTCATTTTCTTTCTTTCTATTCTGACCTCCCCTCAGCACATCAAAATCCACTCCATGCTTTGTTGGATTTCTTTTAAGATAACTTATGATTATTCCATTTCAATTTAACTGAGTTAAGCAAACTACTGAAAGCTTTGGACAATATTATTTTGCATCAATATTCTAACAAAATAAACTTCATCATAACGAAAGTGCATCTGATTATCAATGGAAATTTCATTAAAAATTTCCATTATTTTACTATAAGCAGTTATCCTCCTTTGTTACATAAAAACAATTCCTACAGAAATAGTAATAAATTCAGAAGTTAAGCATTAAGTATGTGCACACTGACATTTAGTCACTGAATCCCTAAGTTCTAGTAAACTACTAGTGGTAGGGTTGAGTTTTAAACCATCTATTTGGCTGAATACTTTAAATAGTCTAAAATCATCATTTTCATTTTTTTATCATTGAAAAACATATCCACTGCAATTTTTTCAATTAAAATGAAAACTGAATGCATTAATAATGTTTTTAAAAGTCACTAAACTTTTGCACTGAGCCTTTCTTTGACGAAAACAACTTCTTCCTTCATCTCCTAGCATCTGGACACAGATTTACCCCAAAATGCCTCCACCAAGAGAAAATAGGACATTGTTTGGAAGCTTTAGATATGATAGAAATCGTAAATTTCCCCATGGAAAAAGGTTTCCTAAACAACGAGCGCACCTTCTCCCTGATCTCTCCTCCAGTTTTAAACAAGTTTGATTTTTATATCAATACATTACACATGCATACATTGCAAAATATAAATTAGGTCTGTGCTGTACTTTCATCAAGATTCAGCCCAAATAGTGTGTGCAAGTGGTGCCCTCGGCACCTCTGCTCAAATCTATGAAGTTTGCCAGCACGTATCTAGTTTTGTATCACAAGAATTGCTTACAAAATTAGTAATCGATTTTACTTTGGGATTAAGGATTTTGAATGCACCATTTCTATTTTTAAATCTGATGTTGTTAAATTTGCTATGATTGGTGTTCATAGATCTCCAAGTGCCTGTACAAATACCTTTATTGAATCTGTAAGGGACATTCATCATTTGATATCTCATCAAAACATTTGTAATATTTTACTCTTTGGGGACTTTAATATCAACATTCTTGGAACCGTTTCTGCAAAAGTTGGACTAACGAACCTGCTGAATTCTATTGGTTTAAGGATCAGTAATTCATCACCTACCTCTTCCCAGTCATCAACCCTGATAAATTTATGTATCACAAACTTTCCTCGCAACGATATTTCCTGTGCCAATGTTCTGCATGAACTCTCTGATCATCAAAGCCCTTTATACTAAATTACACCTGCCTTATTCTCTGGATAGTATTCAAAATTTTATGTTCAAACTTTAATTTAATCCACATTCGATAAGTGTCTTTCTTAACACTCTTTCACAGGAAGACTGGACAATTTTTTTTTCTGAAACTAACACCAAATAATAATATTAATAATAAATGTATTTGTGTTCTAGGACAAAGTCCTATGGAACATGTTTAAAAAAATAAAAACACAAATGTATACAGCTTATTACAAAGGAAAAAAAAAACACAAATTTCCAAGCTCTGTAGAGGAAAAAGAACAAAAAAAATTAACACAAGAAATTTCAAATAATACAATTACAATTTAAATTCATAAAACACAAGAAATTAATTGTACTTCTCAAACAAATATTGAAACAACTTAACCTTAAATTGACATAAACTAGTAACGTCCGTTAAATAACAAGGAAGGCTATTCCATATTTTTATGCCGAAATTAATTGAGGGTGATTGGAAAATTTTAGTCCTGCATTTAAGATTCTTAAACTTTCTTCCAGACCTGACTAGTCTTGCTGAATCATTAAGATTTACAAGGATTAGATGGTACAAATAGTCAGGTGATTTTGCAGACAAGATTTTAAAATAAAAACAGATAATTTGAAAATTTTTCGATGTTCCAGCTTCGTCCACCTTAAGTTAACATAAAATGGAGTTATGTGATCAAATAAACTAACATTAAATACATATCTTACCCCTGAATTTTAAAGAATTTGTAACTTTCTTTGTTGTTCTTTATTACAATCAACAAAAACCAGAGAACAATAATCAATGCAAGGAACTAAAAGATGATTAACAAGTTTTAGCCCTATCTTTTAATTCAGAGGTAAGCCATGGGATTGGATTTTGCCTAGGCTGAACTTTTTTCAAAGGCCCATGATTATCAAGTAGTTGATTTAAATTAGACATAAATATAGACACTTTAGTATCAGCAGATTTAGTGTCAAGAAGATCCACCCAATCCAAATGATCAAAATCCTGCTGAAAGCTAGGAAGATCAAATTTCCTAAAGTCTCTAAAACAAAAACTATTAGGCTTACATTTAGGAATTTTGAAATTAAATTTTATGTATATTAAGTCATGATAGGAAAGAAATGGAACGTGTTCATGTTCCTTAATTTTCAACAGATCATCGACGATAAACAAATCTAGAAGAGTCTCAGCTAAATGATGAGTTGGAAGAGATGGAACCAAAGACAGATAACACAAGTCCCTAATATATCACACGTTTCTTTCAGCAAATCAGAATTAAAATCCCCACAAATTACTATATTATTATAGGAAGAAAACAAATCAGCAAGCGTGACCTCAAAGTAATCACTTAAACGACCGACTTTAGGAGGCCTATAAACAACTGATAACAAAATTTTACCAAAGTTATATGAAAGTTCAACAAAGAGAACCTCTGGTTTCAAATTTTCACTACAACAGGAGAGAATCTTGTCATTCAAACTTTCCTTTACATACACACATACTCCACCCCCGATTCTATCTTGCCTATCATTCCGCACCAACATAAAACTGTCTAATGAAACATACTCCGAAGGAACTGAAGATTTCAGCCATGTTTCAGACACAGCAATTACATCATGATCACTATACATAAAGAATTTTCGGAATTCGTCAATATGCGCCGGCAAAGACTGGGCATTTACGTGACAAATGTTGATACTAGACTCCAAGATGCCTATTTGAGGATGATCAGTATTCTGCTCCCCGTTGATATTAACTATATGATCAGAAACAAAGCCACTTGCAGTGATGATCTCTTGTCATTGCAGTGCCATTGCATCCTCTTCAGACCGGAGAGTGAGCCTCTCACTTCCATCTTCCTTCCTAACAAACACTTTACCGCCTCGGACCCACAAATACTTAAGATTTCCACTTTTCTTTATTTCTTTAGCCATCCCATAAATTTTACGATTAGTAGCACTCGAAGTCTCATTTATGTAAATAGGGAGACTATTAGGCACATTACTATCAATGTCTTTTGTTGAAAAATTCTTCCTTTTTCTACGAGCCTGGAGGATTTCGCAAACATGATAAAACTTAGTGAAACGAACTCTAATGACAGTATGTCTATTATTAACAGAATTGCGGCGGGCATAGAGTCTAAATGCATAGTCAATATCCGATTTATCCGATTCGACCCCCAAACAGATTGCCACTTTACAGACTAAAACTTCCAACTCTTTGCCCAATTTAAATGGAACACCATTAATTTCCACTACATTCCCGAGAGACTCCTGTTCAAAAGAGTCCATATGGGATTCTAAAGTACGAATTCTCTTTACAAGTGCTTTATTTTCTTCGACGATTCTATCAAAATTAGTACAGACATTGGTGAAAGAATCATTTAAAAGAGCAATTTTTTCGGTATTTTCGTGAATTTGAGTCACTGAAGACGACACTATATCACGCAAATCACTTAGTTCACTCTTTATTGTATTTTTAAGCACACGTTGATCATCCTGCATCATCTTAACACGATCCAATAACACTTTCACCATGGATCTAAGGCTATCGGGATGACTATCGTCCGGATGATGATCGACTCCCTCGGTCCGGATGATGATCGGGGTATCATCACCACGTTCAGAGCGAATCCCTGCAACACAACTTCCACAAGTCCAAGACTGATGCATCTCCACCAATAGTCTGCTTCTTTGAGTGATGAACAGGATAAATGAAATTCTCTATTGCAGGTATCACAGTTCACCATTTTTTGAGACCCCACCACACTTAGAACACGTAGAAGGCATTATGAAAGAAAAACGCCGCACAACAGTCCCGGCCTAAGCCACTTTTGCCCTATGAAGGCCACGACAAAGAAAACAGAAAGAAAAACACGTCCATCCACCACGAGAGCGAGAGACTAACCAAAGGTAAACTTAATTGTTTCTTTGATTCTTTTCTTTGCCATTTCAATAATGCCTTTCCTGTCAAAAGATTTCATCTCAATTTGTCTACTAATAAATTGAAAATCCCAAATGAACTAATGAATTTTAAAAGTACATATGTAATCAGCATTGTGTTGTCAAACATGTAAAATGTTCTATTTGTGACTTATACCTAACTGAACGTAAAAGCTACAAGCTACAAATTCAAACTTTCATCAGTGCATAAAATGACAATTATATTTCTTCATCAAATATTAGAGTAAAAGCTGCCTGCAACACCTATCTATTATATATAGATGCTTCTCCGGATTCATTCATGTATATACCTAGATAGATAGGATACTAATTCACAGCCTAAACCACAATCGTCATTGACCTGAAATTTTTACGACATATTGGCCATAACGTGCAACCTCCAGAAAAATTGCGATTTTGAACCTCAGTGTCATGGGTTCGATTCCAGAGGGCCCCAAAATCCCGATTTTTCCCGTTTAAATGCATTGCCGTGATTTTCGGGAATTTTTAAAAAATACTTCCCGGATAGGTAGAGAATCAAAACTCATGGAGCCTATATATATGAACATGATCTATCGAAAACATAAATGAGTTTTACGGAAAAAATCCTGGGTTCGATGCTAGGTCAGGGCAAAAATCGGCCGTTTAAAATGCATTGTGGCGATTTTTAAGATTTTTTTTGGACCCCTTTCTGAATGCATGGAAACTTGAAATTTGGCATGGGGTTAGAAATCATAAATATATTTCATAATCAAATTTTTTGTATTCGCTTATGGTCCTTGGTTCGATCCCAGAGGGCCATTTGCACTTCACAATGCATTTCTTATGGAAATAACGGAAATAAATTTTAGGTACTTCCCAGCATGATATCGACTTCAAACTTTCTACGAAATTAGATCAGGTCTTAGCAAGTCATTTTGTGCATTAACAGCTTCCAATACTTCCAGGGTTCGACACCAGGCGTCTCTACAATCAGTCACTAATCCGATGTTTAAGAATTATTTTGAACCCCTTCCCAACAATATTAAAACTTGAAATTCGGCATATATATAGAACTTATAGATACATTTCGAAAACATATTTTATATTTCCTAGATCGTCCTTGGTTCGAATCCAGAGAGCTATTAACATTCGTGAATGTATGTCTTCGTTTGAGGCAGTTGCAGCCAATATTACTGCTTGAATTTTCACACGTAATTACAGAAGATGATCTTCTGATGTGCTGCATAGTCATTTCACCAAAAAGACCCGGTTTCGATGCCAGACTGAACTTGATCTGAACCAGATTAAACTGAAGCGAATTTTAAGAATATTTTCAATCCTTTCTTTCCTTTCCGGGACCGTCCCGATATAATGCCGTTATGAAATTAGTGTTGTCGATCTGCTTGCAGTATGCAAGCTACATTTTACTCGTATATATATATATATATATACGAGTAAAATGTAGCTTGCATTCTGCAAGCATGTTGGTAACACAAATTTCAAGTTGACATCATATTGAGAGTGTCCTCAAAAGTAGAAAAAGTATAAAAAATATTCTTAAAATTCCCCACTATTTCTCCATCCGACATCTAACCCAGGTCTTCCTGGTGATTATAACTAAGCAGAACAACATAGGATTACCGCCTCTAATTATATGTGAAAACTCAAGCAGAAATATTGGCTGCAACAGCCTCAAACGACGTCCTACTTTTCCCATATATTCCTTATGTGAGAATTTGTAATGTGCTCTGGCTTTGAACCCAGAAACAGCATGGTCTTATCTAATTTCTTTTCTTACATCAAGTCTTAATATACATCTTTTCTCTAAGCAAGAACTTCCTATCATTTCAATGTGTGCATCAAAAAAATAATGAAAAACTAACCCAATGTAATTTAAATGGACGACATATTTACTGCCCAGCATCGAACCCTGGTCTTTCTGGTGATATTTGCTATGCGACACAATAGAAGATCATCATCTCTAACTATGAGTGAAAATTCAAGCAGAAATATTAGCTGCAACTGCCTCAAACGACGTCCTACTTTTTCCTTATATTCCTTATATGAGAAATTTTAATGTTCTCTGGCATCGAACCCAGGATATGTATGGAAGTGGGACGTCGTTTGAGGCAGTTGCAGCCAATATTTCTGCTTTAGTTTTCATACAGATGTACATTACCACCTGGCTTCAAACCTGGGTCTTTCAGGTAATACTTTCTATGCAACACAACAGAAGATCACCACCTCTAACTATGTGTGAAAATTCAAGCAGAAATATTGGCTGCAACTGCCTCAAACGACGTCCTACTTTTCACATATATTCCTTATGTAAGAAATTTTAATGTGCTCTGGCATCGAACCCAGAAACAGCATGGTCTTATCTAATTTTTTTCCTTAAAGCGAGTTTTAATATACATCTTTTCTCTAAGCAAGAACTTCCTATCATTTCAATAAGTGATTCAAAAAAATAATGAAAAACTAACCCAATGTATTTTATACTGGAGACATAATTACCGCCTGGCATCGAACCCAGGCCTTTCTGGTAATACTTTCTACGTAGCACAACAGAAGATTGCCATTTTTAACTATGTGTGAAAATTCAAGCAGAAATATTGGCTGCAACTGCCTAAAAACGACTTCTTACTTTTCCCTTACATTCCTTATATGAGAAATTTCATTGAGCTCTGGCATCGAACCCAGGTACAGCATTGTCATATCTTAATTTTTTTCTTAAGCCGAGTCTTAATTTTCATCTTCTAGCAAAGCAAGAACTTCCTATTATTTCGATAAGTATATCAAAATAAATAATGAAAACTAACTCAATGTATTTTAAATGGGGGATATATTTACCGTCTGGCTTCGAACCAGGGTCTTTCTGGTAATACTTTTTATGCAACACAACAGAAGATTACCACCTCTAACTATGTGTGAAAACTCAAGCAGAAATATTGGGTGAAAATGCCTCAAATGACGTCCTACTTTTCCCTTATATTCCTTATGAGAGAAATTTTAAAGTGCTCTGGCATCAAACCCAGGAACAGCCTGGTCTTATCTAAATTTTTTTCTTAAACCAATTCCTACGATACATCTTCTAGCCAAGCAAGAACTTCCTATCATTTCGATAAGTGCATCAAAATAAATAATGAAAAACTACATCAATGTATTTTAAATGACAGATTTTTGTGTCATCCTAGCATCGAACCCAGGATAATTTCCGTAAAAATCATTTATGTTTTCGAAAAATCATGACCATATATAAAGGCTCCTTGAGGTTTGATTTTTTAACTACCCGGGAAGTATTTTTTTTAAAATCCCGAAATTCAAAGCAATGCATTCAAATGGGAAAAATTGGGACTTTGAGGCCCTCTGGAATTGAACCCATGACACTGAGGTTCACAATTACAATTTTTCTGGCGGTTGCACGTTATGGCCATTACACAGTAAAAATTTCAACTCAATCACGCTTGTGGTTTAGGCTGTGAATTTGTATCCTATCTATATATATTGTAACGGATTGTCCGTTACCAAAAGAAGCGCAAAATTGTGTTACATTTGGAGGAGTGGAAAGGTGTTTCGAGGGGAAGAAGAGAAGAGTCTGAACATGGAGGTGAGAGCAGTGGGAGCTTCTAGGTGGAAGGAGACAGGAGGTTCGAAGAGAAAGTGGCCGGAGTCGGAGGAGAGGACTCGCCACGCACGGCAATTAGAGGAAAGCCGATCCGGTGGTCTTTATTTGTCCTTTAATTTGAGTTAATTGTTTCACTTGTGGTTTACTGATTATTATTAAAGTGCTATAATCTTATTGTGTGTATTAATAGTTGACGCTTGACTTACGGAGAAAAGGAGGAAGCGTTACAATATATATACATGAATGAATCCGGAGAAGCATCTATATATAATAGATATCAGGAGAAGTGTCTATATATGATAGATAGATATCCTTTTATTCGGCAACAGCCATGGCCAAACTTTTTTTCTTTACCTACTTGCTCCTCACTCTTCCATTTCTATCTAAGTTTAGAGGAAAACTAAGTAATCTGAGGGCCTTAATGTGGATACCACAAATAGGTGATTATTGTAGCTATGCAAGTTTCACTATTGAAAATTATAACCTCAGTCTATAATCTATGTCTGAAAATACCCAATAATAGAGTTGCAATGTTATTCTTATTATATAAATATTCAACAGTTCCTTCATTATTCATCTTAAATTGATGGCAGTGCTTTCATTGGCTAACCATTCGGTTTTGACATGAGCATAGATGAAGAGAAGTTGTTGGAGAAAAGGCCCAATAAAATGATTAACTGCAAGACTACTTTATTTGCAGCTTTGCTAAATATTTATTAGTTCATATTTATTTATTCTCTGTCAAATTTGGCATTCCTAAGAATTTACAACCCTACCTTCATGACAGTTTTCTTGTCATAAGGTGTAATATTGATTATACAGTTTGGTGGCTGCTTTAATGATGGAAAATTAATTAATGTTATAAGGAGAAAATGTGCATAAAGATTCATAATTGTTCAGGAGTTGACTAATACTATGCACTGTTTAAGACTGTGAGAGAAAGATAAATCAATCAATAGTATGTCTAACACAAACCTGTAAAACAGGTGAGAAGTCAGTCTCTCCAACTACCTTGCCAGCAGCAAGACCAGAAGGGTCTCTAGTCCAATGCCAAGAAGTGATGGCTAGGTCATCAGAGGAGTGCCTTCCATCAGCCACTATCAACCACCCAGGTCCTCCTTCTCCAGCAACTATTGTTTGATCTCCACCACCATCGGCCTTAGGGGGAGCATTGACGGCTGTTGCAGATTGATTAAACAAGGTTTCAAAATACGACTTATCAAAGGTACATATTAACTCACACTTACACAAATTTCAGGGTATTTCTAATCAAGATCAAAAGCTGTATTTTCAAGGAAGGTTTATAATACACAGTCAAGTAAGGGAGAAAACAAAAATCCTGACATTTTACACTAGGTTTGAACCCAGAGAGGATTATCTCCACATGAGACTTAGCCTATATCTGCTAACCTGTGATAAGAAACTCACGCGAATAATTTTAATTCGGAATATCTGACTTAACTAAGATTAATGACCGTAGTCCGATATCCCTAAGTTAATTGATTTGCTGGAATATTGAGTCGATATAATATCATAACCTAAAAAATTGAACATACGGCCTTTTTGGGCATTCATTTCCATTGATTTCTAAAGAAATAGCTCAACTTAATTTATTTCGTTTCCCAATCTCGCTAGTGCCGCAAAAAGCATAACGACAGATATTCTCCTTCAACTCACTTTTGTATTGCATTTTAAAAGCCCTCAAAAGCTTAGGGCATTTAGTTCATTGGCCCCCACCGAGAATAGAACCCGAAACCGTTGGGTCGGAAGCAAACCCAGAAGTGTTCCTTGGGCTGCAATAGTTCTAAACAGTAGGTCGTCGCGACCTCGCAAGGTGCAAGGGCAGCATGCAAAGGAGCCCTAACGGTATTTAAGGCGGAGCGGCAGTGTTCTAAGATATGCGGCAGAACCCTTTTCTTGAATTATGTATCCCTAACCTTATTCTTCGTGCAGAACATAAAACTCGAAACTAAAAGCTGAAAAATTTAAGATATTTTTGCGGGCCATTGTACATTCGAAATGGTAAAGTGCTTGGTTCTTAGACGAAATGGGAAGAAGGTATTCTTTTGTTCGTTTTATCAGCCTCTGGATGGTGACATCGGATGTATAGAGGAACTTGCTGATTCGTTAGAGAATATTCGGAAGAAAGTAAAGGATCCTCTAATTGTTGTAGGAGGGGATTTTAACCTTCCCCAATTGATTGGGAGAATTTATCGAGTACGTACTCTGTTAGAGAGAAGACTATATCGCAGACATTGATAGTTGTTTTCGCTACATGCCTAAGATGAACTTAATAGGAAGGTTACAAAGACATTTCTCAAAGTTCAAGGTAGTGTACTTGATTTATTAGCAACTTTGCATTCTCACTTGATCGATGATCTTAACATTATTGCCGGAAATTCAGACCACGATATCAAAACTGCAGTTATTAAAGAGGTAATAGTAAAAATCCCTCAAGCCACAGCTGCACAGGTTTATATGTTTCGCAAAGCGAGATTTTCGGAATTCAGGGATTATATCAATGCGAAGAGGGAAGACTTCTGTAGTTTTTTGAGTGGTAATACTATTGAGGATATCTGGATGAAATTTCTCTGAATATTAAGGGAAGGTTTAGCTAGGTTTGTCTCAATTAAAACCGTTAGGGATGGTAAGGATCCACATTGGATGAAACCTAAGTTGCGAGAATTGCATAGAAAGCAAAGGATTTACACGTATGGATGAAGAAGCTAGAGAAAATCGGAGTAGACTTTGAACTTTGAGCGGCAAAAATATGTAGGGGTGTGAAGATTGGTCAAGGATGAATCGCAGAATGGGTCACAGGAATATAGATCTACAACTCTTCCAGAAGCTTTGGGAGGTGACCAGAAGGAATTTTGATCATATGTCCGAGAATATCGAGGAGGTCAGACTTCAGTACCCAGCCTTGTTAATGATGTGGGTTTAACAGTTACTGAATTAGTAAGAAAAGCAAATCTAATTAATCGACACTAGCAGGAAAGCTTTACTTTAGACGATGGATGCAAACATTGATTTTCTATGCTTGTTGATTCAAAGATGGAACCAATTGAGTTGTCAGTGGATGGAATAGGAAAGTTGTTGCAACAAAAAGACAAGAAGAAAGCGCCAGGACCAGAAGGAAAAACATTACTTGTAATTCAAACACTAGTAAATAAGCTTGCTCCCCTTCTTTTTGTATTCTATAGGAAAACCTTTGACAAAAGCATTGTATCAATGTTGTGGAGAAGAGTGCATATCACTCCGATTCCTAAGAAAGGATGTTCCTCAAAACTGGAACACGTCTTTAACGTCAATTTTTTGTAAGACTATCAAACACATCATTGTGAGTTCAATAATGCATTTCCTAAGTGACAAGGGGGAAATTAGTCAATGTCAACACGGTTTCCGTAAATCCGTAAAAAGTTAGGTCATGTGATACCCAGTTAGCCCCTTTTTCAATGACGCAGTTAAAGCAGCTAATAAGTATAAGAACTGACGACATATTTCTAGATTTCAGAAAAGCTTTCGATCAAGTATCGCATGTAAAATTAATTCATAAGTTGACGGCTTACTGGATTAACTGAAAAGTTGTTGAATGGATAAAGTCATTGTCAGTTGTGTTGGACGGATTTTATCTGAAGAGGTTCGCGGCACATCCGGTGTTACACAGGGAAGTGTATTAGGACCAATTTTGTTCCTGATTCATATTAAAGAAGTTGTGGATAATATTAAATGCAAGGTTATGTTATTTGCTGATGATACTGTTGTGTATAGAGAGATCGTAACTCAAGATGACACTGGTATCTTGCAGAACAATCTAAATATTATTTCAGGTTGGTATAGTGATTGTCAAATTTGAGCTGACAGTAAAGAAATGTGTTGCTATGACTTTCACACAGTCCAGCAACATTACCTGAGTACGTTATAGAATTTCAGGAAATCTATTGGCACTCCTGTTGCATCATAAATACGTAGGAATTATATTCGGTAGTAATTTTTCCTTCAAAGAGCATATTCGAGGCGTAGTAGGAAAGGCAAATGGCATGCAAAGGTTAGCCAGTGGAATTCTTAGGGGATGTTCATCAAGAGTAAAAGAAATAGCGTACTATTCTCTGATTCAACCTATACTTGAGTATTGCTGTGCGATTTGGGGTTCTCACAAAGAGGATTAATTTCCGATCTAGAGATGGTTAAACGTAGAGCAGCAAGGTTTGTTAATAGAGATTTCAGATTTGACAGCAGTGTTTCAGCTATGATAGAATATGTCGGATGGAACTCTCTTAGTGATACAAGACTTGAGTATCGATGGAAGCTTTTTGATCTTCGGGAGAAAACAAAAAAGCAATACAGGGAAGTAGTTGCCAGTACAGAAAGTTACTTTTTGTATTTATCCCGCAAAGTATTAGAGAAGCTAATAGCTGTCCAGGTTAGATAGGGTTGTCGGTGTTTTACACCCCCTGCCATGCACCACTGGCAGATTGCAGAGTTTAAATGTAAAATGTAACTGTACCATAATCTGCATTGATCTTAGTTGACTATAGTTCTATTGGTAATCCGCAAGTACCAGCAAATATTGTGTGTTCCTCCCTTATTGTTATTATTTTGAGTAGTTGTGATCAAAATAAACAAATGAATTTAGAAAGGAGTTGAGCTGCATTGAGACTCTCCTACTTGCTTGAATAGGATTAGAGGTGTGGTTTGCCCTTTTATATTGCCACACAACCCAAGAAATACAAAATAGAACTTTTTATTTGCGTAACATGATTAATTTTGTAGCTAAATTGACATCCCAAAGGGACTTCAAATCTATCCACCTTAATACAAACACAGACATCCAAATGGGTGATTATTTTGTTATGATATATATTTCTAATATGGTGGATGAGGTTAGAATAAAGAACTATAGGTAAACTAAGGAGAAGGCTATGGACAGAGAAGAAAGGAGACGTCAGTGACGAGCAGGACCTGCTTCAGGACAGAACACCATATCATGATGATGATATTTCCATTGCAGAAGCTCATCATGGAAATAGTAATTACATTGGAGAATAATTCACCTGGCTGTCCTACTGTGAATTACTGAAAACCACTTTTACAATTTAGATACAAGTAAATTATAACCTTAAATTTACTCACGCTGATTAACTGATATAGAGATATTTTCAGATGCATTATTTCCATCAGCATCTGTCACATTCAGTCTGAAAATATAGATTCCTTTGGTTAGCTCTGTGGCATTAACTTTCATTCCTCTGATACCCTTGTGGTATGAAGCAGAGTGGCTGGAAGATTTGTCCAATTCAGATGTTAATGAAGGCTTGCTTTCTTTCTCCAGAGAAATTAGAACTGCATCACTAGGCCCCCTGAAAAGAATAGTAGGAAATAATAAGAACGGTCAATACCGAAGAACACAAGAAAATTCTCAAAAATAAAACCTAATTTCATTATATCTAAATATAACTATAGAAGCATAAAAAAACTGTAAACAGCTCTCACTTATTATGTACTGTATTTACTCAAAAATAATGCACCATCGAATGTAATGTAAAATTCAAGTATTGCAAATTGAAAAATCATTTTCTTACGATTCTAAAGCACACCGTAAGACATGCGGGCATACCATTTGCAACACCATATTGTGTGTATGTACAGTCCTGGCCAAAATTAACGCAGCACCGGCTGTAAGGATCGCTAGGGAGGTACTGCGTTAATTTTGGCCAGGACTGTACAATACAGTTATGTGCAACAATATAATTATACTTTTACATGTATGAACTGTATACAAAATGCTGATGGTTGACTACACCAGAAGTAAGTGTGCACATTAACCAATCCAAAATTGGTCATTTAAAAGTTTGATGGGCTAGCCAGTTCCCTTTTGATTAAAAACTATTGGCCAAAAGTTTAGTCACTAATCTTTGAGGGCTCTTACAGTGAAAATATCAATAGTACATTGGTATATGTTTGACAGGTTACATGGAACCAGGGTGAACTGAGGGTGCGGCCAAGCCAAAATTGTGCATGTCATTTTCAAGTAAATACAGTATTTCCTTCAGCTGCCGAAAAGTATCACAATCCTATGGAACTGATAAAAACTATTCAATTAAAATTGGACAGATCACTGATCTCAAATGGAAAGGAGTACATCATCAATTGTACTTAACCTGACATCACAAAATATCTACAGAATATTTACTATTTTCAGCTATGTTTTAATGGCTCACTTCAGCTTCCATTACACCATGACTGTTTATTTATGACTAAACACAAGCCAAAATAAATTCAGTGATATAAATTTTCAAAATATTACATACATTAAAAATTGAAAATAATTCCTCACTAAAATAAATTTAGGGAAATTTTACTTCACTACTGAATCCCCCTGTTATTAAACAGAGATGGTTTGTAAATATTGGCATCCTTCAATTACCACCATCAAGTGCCTTTTTAAAGCAGCACACTATTTCATAGGTTTGAAGAAAATCTGTAATTACCGAAAAAGGCAATTTCTAAACAAAAGTTGAAGCTTTGGATAAAGTGTTTTGCAAATTTGATACGAAATAGTTGCCTTTTTTCATGTTGCAATGGCACTTTTCCAATTTATTATATACAAAGTTTGGATATCAGTATAGGAAATTATATTCCTAAAAATAAATCCAAAACTAAACCAAAATTTTATTAAACCACTTTATTAAATAAATTAATAAAGTGATCTAGAAAAAGTTTGGTTATGCTAAGATTTTTTACACCTTAATAAGTACCACAATATTGAAACTGAATCTCTATAGTTTATATTTCTAAAGCTTAAATTAGCATAATTTATTAGAATTAACGAGGCTTTAGCATTTTCATAAATGCTGGATGAGAAATGGTTGTGCTCAGCATCTCTACTTTCTCTAGAGCTATAGAAGAAATATTTACAGTCAATGGCTGGCACATAGTCAACAAAGCAGAGTACAAGCAGTGGCTAAATTTTGCTAGTATTGCAGATAAATTTTCACAATATGAGAATGTGGTCCATACCGCTTGAGTCTAAATTTATTATGCCATTTTTGGGACTAATAGGAGCAGAAAATCATAAAAAAAGATATCTAGTTCTAATTCTTCAATTCTCTTAAATTTCAATTTATTTACAAAGAAAGGTGAATTTTTTTGTAACACAATTTCTTGAATAACTTACTTGATGAACATAACATAACAATATTTAGGAATTAGAAAAATGTTATGTTCTTGGTTCTTTAACTTAACATTAAAACATCTTTGGCCATATATTTGAATCAGTAAATACCTTATTTGTTGCCAATGCCAGCTGACAACTGCAACATCATCTGTACTCTTTGAACCATCCAAGACGAACCAGGTCCTTGGCAAAGATATAGATGCATTCCCTCCAGCATTTGCTGAGAAAAGGGCAATCAACAGCTACATTTTAACCATTAATAATTAACACCTTCATTGTGGAAAACGGATTTGGATATAGATCTCAAGATTGTCCACTTAGAAAATTATTTCCTTCCATTATTTTACAGATAACTCATCTTTTTGAGATTAAATTACATATTCTTACCTTCCAAGCATTCTTTACCTTTTAGTTAGCATTTATTCTAATTTACGTAATGTTGCACTGAAATAGAATCTAGAATAGGCTAGAATCGTAAAAAGATGGACAAAAATACAAAAGTGGTGTTTTTGAGTGTGGATCTTGAAACTTCAAATGGTTACTGCCAGTGGCGCAGCAAGGGGGGGGGGGTTAGGGGTTCAAACCCCCCCAAGAGTCAAGTCCTATGACTAGCTCTGTCCTTTTATTTCTGCTGAAGACTACAAAACCCCCCCTCACTGAGAGGGGGTTACCACGCAAGTCTTATAGATACAGTGCTTGTCATGTGTTTGCTTGATAAATTCAGCGAAAGCGGCCTAGAGTCGAAATTGATATCAATGAGATGCTATGATGCGAGTGTTTCGCACACAATACTCAACGCATTTCTTAAGCCTATCCTTAAGTTAGGTGACTCACACCATAAGATAAGATTCCCATGTGAAAAATTCAAAATGCTGATTTGTTTACTCCTCGAAAAATACAAGGGAACATTTGAGAAGTAATTCGAAACTTGCACCCTGAAAACAGAGATTGAGTTTGAGAGACTAACTGATAAAACACTCAGTTAGATCTTCTGCATGTGACTGTTTTAAGGGTGTGAATGCAAAGCTAGGCTCGTGAGTAGTGCTTTTGAGAAATTCACAGTTCGAAGGAGAGTTTAGTTTGGATTTCATAAGGTACAGATGGACATCTGAAGATTCTTATCACAGTCTGCTAGCAGCTCGAGGCCGCTATTGAAAAAATGTAAGTTAATGGCTATGTGGTTTATTGTGAAATAACCATTATTAGATGCATAAATTAGGATTTTCTTATTTAATGGCTGTTATCGGAGGGCACATCTCAAGATGAGTTTAGCAACAATTGCAAAGCTGCTTGTTCCTTTATTAAGCATTCTGGACGATTAAAAGTCTGCACAGTAAACTCTTCATTACTCGGGATGATAGAAAATATACTGATTTTTATGTTATGATTGCCTGTTAATTTGATGTATATTTACAAAAATGAATCGATAACTGAAGTTCCGTAGAAATTTGAAAAAGTATTGGAGCAATATAAGATATCAGTAAAAATTTATTTGCAATGATATTATTAATAATATACCATTTCGGAAGCAAATCAGTCAGCTGAAAGGTATTGTGCACATAAGTTACGCACATATTTATTGGAACTGTGACTTAATGACTTGAAATGAATTTGATAAACTTTTCAAACTGTGATTTAAATTCTTCAGTTTCCTTTTCAATGCAGCCAATTTTTTCTCTGGTAATAGAATCCATGATTAATCCTGTTAACCATGTGGTCATGCAATGCCCCTTCAAAATTTCAATAGATAGAAAATTTTTCTTTCCTTTGAACACTCAGTGTGTAAGACTGGGTTCGCGTCAGCTCTCTGCTGGTTTAACCACTGAGCTGTTACTTAGTCTAAAAAATTTCAATAGATAGAAAATTTTTCTTTCCTTTGAACACTCAGTGTGTAAGACTGGGTTCGCGTCAGCTCTCTGCTGGTTTAACCACTGAGCTGTTACTTAGTCTAAATAATTGTAAGTTAATGTCTGCATTTTTTCCACCTTGGTATGTAACTTGATTTCTGCAAATTCAATTATAATATCAACTATAATCAAGAGTCTACAGTATATTTTAATGCAGCCAAATTTTTACTGTCCGGTATGTGGCACATTCAATTGAATATTTAGCTAATACATATACAACGTAATCAGGCTTAATTGTAAGCCTACCAGAAAATTTCATCTGATATAAATGATTTTTTTGTTTCTTATAAGAGAAGGTAATTTAAAAGCAAATGGATGAAGTCACCCCTTAGAAAGCTGCTGATGATATAGTCTAATAACGAAAGATGTTCAAATAAGGATGGGAACACCAATGTGGTGATTTATTGAGACTTGAGAGATTGAGATTTTAGATAATATAATTTACTATAACTTTTGTATTTAACATATTTTTGTATCGCCGGTTGATTAGGAGTTATTCGTGAAATACTGATCAACCGATCAGCTGATTATGTACTTTGTGGGCGCTCTAACATAAAAACTATTAGTCGGATCAGCATCAAATTTCATATATAGTATTTTGGTTTGTGTCGTTAGAGTTGATTAGATTTTGGAGTAAATCGATGAACCGAAAGTCGAGCTTCATTCTTCAAAGCTCATTTACGATTTTCAAAATATATCCATAAATATGATATTTAGGTATATACTATTATTTATAAAAGTTTTAGAAAATGTAATTTACTATGACTTTTGTATGAAACATATTTTTTTATCACTGATTGTTTAGGAGTTATTCATGAAATACTGATAACCGGAAGTTGCTGATTATGTACGTTGTGGGCGCCCGGGCTCTATGGGCGAAAGGCCAATTTCATTGTTTTTCATCGAACATGTCCCGAAAAACATTATTTATAATGTTTGTGACGTAAAAGATAATAATATATAAATTAATCACTCATCTTCAAAGTTTAGATGGAATATAGAGTTCGAAATTACTGTCGTAGATAAATATTTACATCTTATGTATGGAGAAAGTCATGTGCTGGCCACATCAGATTTTTCTGGTGATAGAATCCCACGAATCTCAAAACTTATCCTGTTAACCTTGTGGTCATGCGATACCCATTCAAAATTTCAATTCATAGAATATTTGTTTTCTTTGAACACTGAGCTTAAGACTGAATTTGCATCAGCTCTCTAAACCACCTATTACTTAGTATAAATAATTGTAAGTTGACGTCTTCATTTTTTTCACCTTGGTATGTGACTTTAATTCTGCAAGTTCAATTATAATATCAACTATAATCAAGAGTCCACTGTATTTTTTAATGCAGCCACATTTTTTAATTTCGGTAAGTGACACATTCAATCAAATACTTAGCTAATACATAAATAACGAAATCTGGCTTAATTGTAAGCCTGCCAGAAAATTTCATCTGGTATAAATGATTTTTTGAATCTCATATAAACCTTGTGCAATGAGCTGTATATATACTTCATATCATTATTTGTATACATTGATGGCGTTTTATTGACAGGCGATGTTTCAATTAAATTCCAAAATTTGCTGATGATATAGTCAAATAACGAAAGATATTGAAATAAGCAAGGGCGTGCCCATGTGGGGGATCTAATGAGTGGATGTTACGTTTTACATAGCTTGCAAAATAACCATTACTAATTTTTTCCTTCCCACGCTTTGCAACCTCTAGGAAGAAAGAACTCTCAAAACTCTATCTAGTTTATATCTACAACACTAAAAACTTCAGCATAGAAAAATATGACTTCTGAATAGATATCGGAAGTATCCAAACCAGAAATCCAAACAACACTTATGATAAGTTTCCAATAGTTCGCTTATGTAAACTACTATCTTGGAAAGCTGAATAAGTTGACCACATAAGAGTTAAACTCCTCTAGTTTTCAATGCATCTAGTTTTTGAAAGAATTGACATATATTATAGTAAGAAGCGGGCATGAATATACTAGCCCCTGTAAGGTAGGCATTTTTAGTTTTCTCAGCCTTAGACCACCCCCATTGGTAAATCCTGGCTGCGCCACGGGTTATTGCTGAATACATTTCGTATATAACCATGCAAATAACTTATGTTGATTCTTGTCTTGTATTTTTTTGCAAAATTATTCAAATTCAAACTGATAATAAACCTGTTAGAAGAAATTTATTGGATAAAACACAATGCTATGTTATAAACCTGTACCTTAGCTGGCAACCCACCGTTACTTATCAGAATACGATCCATGGTGGAGTAAAATACCTTATTTGTATTGTATCCCTTCCTTATGTATACATAATTTACCATCAAATATTGTTATTCTGATGGTTTCTGATAGTTTTCGAGTCACGACCCACCGGTTGGGAACCACTGCTCTAAAGTGTTATTAAAACCCTGTTTCTAAAATGATTATTATAAATGATTGACTAACCAACAGGAGGTTCATTAGTTGGTGGCTTCACAAAAACATGAACTTCTGCAGAGGAGTTTTGGCCAGAGTTGTCCGTCACTCTCAGAGCAAATGTGTACATTCCTTCTTCCAAGTTGGACAGCTCCAGAAATGGTGTCCTAGTATTCTAAATTTAGAAAAATTGATTTTAAATTACCATTTACAAACCACTTATCCATGAGAAATAAATTTAGAATTATTTAAAAACCTATAATCAAAGAGAGTAAATGCCTGTAGCATGCCAGTAATATGTATGTAAGCAAGCCAAAGGTATTTATTTTGCAGTGCAATGCAAAGTAATGCCTGCAGTAAATGTAGTAACTTTTATAAAGATATCTACTGTTTTAAAAGGCTTCCTCAAAATCAAAATGTAGTAGTCAATTTTTAGTCATGCAATAGAAAATATAAATTTTCCAATTCGTATCAATATGAAATTGGAATTATCTTTTCATTTAATTCTATGATGTTCAACCAAGCCAGTCTAAATTTTATTATTTTCTAATTTTAAAGATTAATCTAATCTAATTAAAAACGACTATTCAAAATGTAAAACAAAGGACTCTCCAGAATCTTATATAATGTTTTGTTAAACTCCTGGTTCATTACTGTGTCTTTATATTTATAAATGTATAAATTTTCGAAAGAAGTTTAAAACATAATGCGTCTGGAGTAATAATTTTAAGTCAGTGACGGAAATAGACTGTGTCCAACTTATGTTTGGCTAAGCAACAACACTGTTCATGGCCAAATTGAGCCAAATGTTCTTTCAATTTCATAATTATTTTCCTTTTAGTATGTCCAATATATTTTAACCCAAACTCTGGACAAGTCAAGTCATAGATGCCTGATTTACGATGATTATTTATTTTATCTTGGTTGCTTACCAGTACATTTTTAATATTATTGGAATTTTTAAACCAAAGTTATATGTTATTTTGTTTGAATATTTTATGGAGGCCTTTAGTTAATTGTGGGCAGTAGTCTAATTTCAGGAACCTATTTTTCTCCTTAATTGGATAAGATAATGTGGTATGAATATTAATTAAGCGTTTAATATATATATTTTAACTAAGGTATTGATTAAAATAGTATTAAAACCCAGTTTCACAGCTAATTTTTCTATATACAGTGTTTCCCTTTTAAACCTGTCATGAGCAAGGTTTACCAGACTAAGTGTTGAAAGGCTACATATGTTTATGAACAACAGGATGGAATGAGTTATTAGAAATATAGTTATTGGTAGCAGTGGGTTTCCTAAAAATATCAAACTCATAACGGTTATGCGTCTTACGCACTAACAAATCAAGAAAAAGAAGCTTCCCAATTTATTTTAGTTCAAAACAAAATACAATTGTAGGGCAAACTGTGTTAAGATTATTCGAGAAAGTGTCAATATTATACAAATTACAATTAAATATAGCAAAGATGTGTCAACATATAAATGTTGTTGAATGTAAAGTACCTTCTTTTACATTTTACAGCCATCATTGGCTGAGTATATATTTAAGGAGCACCTATGATTACATTAAAAGATTGTTGATAAGCTGATTTTGAAAATGATTGCAAAAAGTTGTTTTTAAGACACATTTCATTTCCAAAATAAAATACAGCAAAATTTTCTAATAAAAATACTTTAAAACGAGATAAAATTAATTATTGATTTCATTTCAATAATATTAAATAAAAAATGTAATCTCAGAAATTCTTTAAAAGTTCTCCATTTATTTCAAAAATATTTAATTTCCTCATTTTTGAGCTGACTCTGGAATATCATTTGACATCATTTATTCTCATTAGATGCTTTCTATTATATATAGATGCCAGAAAAATTGTGATTTTGAACCTCAGTGTCATGGGTTAGATTCCAGAGGGCCATAAAGTCCCGATTTTTCCCATTTAAAAGAATTGCTTTAATTATCGGGAATTTAAAAAAATACTTCCCAGAGAGGTAGAGAATCAAAACTCAAGGAGCCTATAGATATGGCCATGCTCTATCGAAAATATTAATGACTTTTACAAAAAATGTCCTGGGTTCGATGCTAGGACGATATAAATATCTCCCATTTAAAATACATTGGTGCAGTTTTTCTTTTTCATCTTCGAAGATTATCCTTGATTTGATGCTAGGTCGGGGCAAATATTCTCCCATTGAAAATGCATTGTGACGATCTTTAAGATTTTTAAAACTCACTTCCCGATAACATGGAAACATAAAACTAGGCAAGTAGATAGAGATAATGAATATATTTTATGTACCCTATTTAACGTTTCTCTGTTTGTCTTTGGTTAGATCCCAGAGAGCCATTTACATTCCTCAATGCATTTCTGATGGGGATAAAGGAATTATATTTTAGGTCCTTCCCGGAATGATAGCGACTTCAAATTTTCCATTAAATAAGATCAAGTCCTAACAAGTCATAACTGTGCTTTCACATTTGTCCATAGGTCCTGGGTTCGACACCAGGCGTCTCTAAAATTAGAAATTGCTATGATTTTTAAGATTTTTTTTAATCCCTTCTCAATATCATAGTAACTTAAAACTTCGGCATGTGAAGAGAGATCAAAAATACATTATATATATATATATATATATATATATATATATATACGCTGTTTTAAGTTTCCCTGTTGGTCCTTGGTTCGATCCCAGAGAGTCCATTACATTACCCAATGCATTTCAGATGGGGATAACGGAGTCTTAATTTTGGACCTTCTCTACATGATATGGACTTCAAAATTTGAATCAGATAAGTTTTATTTCTAACAGGGCATCAATTCGCATCTTCAAAAAGATCCTGGGTTCAAAACCAGATGCCTGCTATTTGAGACATGTGACAGGAATTTCTAATTACTTATGATACAGTTTTGAAAATATTTTCAGCTCATCCCTGTAAGATAGGGAATTCAAAATCACATATTTCCCAGAAAACGCACTCTTCTTTATTTATATTTATAAAACTATGACTAAAAGTGCATGAGTTTAACGCCAGGTAAGTGCAAATTTCTCCTATTTAAGATAAATTACGGCGATTTTTAAGAATATTATCTATTCCTTTTTTTTATTCTTTTGAGGACCTTCTCGATATGATATCGACTAAAAATTTTTATCATCAATATGCTTGCAGAATGCAAGCAACTTTTACTCATTTTATATATATATTTATATATATATATATATATATATTTTTTTTTTGCACCAAAAATTGTAAATAACCACTTCCATTAACCTTAACCTCTTAATACTTAAATTTTAGTAGAAGGGAAGCCTGATTCATAATGAAATTGCACACCAAAAGCTAAAACCTATTGTTTCCTGATTATTCTAATTTTCTCCCGAACATGTTGATTATTTTATTTAAATATGATGCAATATCATAAAAGTTATATTTTTGTATTGTAAGGTCTTGAATGTCTTGACTAAGGTTCCCAAAAACCAAAAATCTAAAAAAATATAAATGACAACAATGGGAAAAATTATAAATATTCAACTTCAGATATACAAGCAGTTTGTCAAAATAAAAATATCAAAAACATTCTTAAGTTATAAAGCAAATCCTCAAACCTGCATATCAACAGCTTTGTCTCCAGGCCTTTTAGTCCATTCCCAAGACACAATTCCTCTGTCATCTGTACTCCTGTTTCCATAAAGTGTAACAGCATTGTGTGGCAAATAAACGATAACATCTTGTCCAGCATTTGCTTCAGGGGGGTAGTCCCTTTCTTTCACGACCTCCACTTTCCCAACTGCTGAACTTTCAGCACCATCAGAATCCACTACGGTCAATCTATCGATAAATACAAATATTAAATAAAATAATTATTACATAAATGAATATAAATTAACTGTGTATTAATTCATTAAAATAAGACATTAATATGTAATTACGTGAGAAGTCCACTATAACAAGAGTTGACAAAAATCGGGAAAGTACTCGTAATAACGCATACTCGTTATAGCCGATTTCTAGCACTAAAAGTCCGTCCTCTTGAATCCAAGAGCAGGGAGTGCGGCACAATGGGACTGCAGGGTTTTTAATCCTTACGCTAATTCGTAAAAAAAGTACGTTCGTGTCAAAAATACCATACTTACTCAAAAATAACACACACCCTTTTGGTCCAATTCTCGTCATACTCTTTATAGCAGACTTCAACTGCACTAGATAGGCACCCAAGTACAGCTTTGACATCAATTTTCGGTCAAAATCTGGTATTTTTATTTAACTTCTGGGTAGCTGAATGGCCAGATAAATAAATATATTTACATATTTATGCACAAATGTTTATTAATCAGGTTTGTTCAGTTAGACCAATTGAAAAATGGATGGGAAAAGTTGAATTTTGCTTATGATTCTTTTTCAAAACAAACCGTTTCCCTGACAAAAATTAAAATGTTTGCACAAACTTCTGAAAAATACGTAGTCCAAACAAGGAGATGTTTATATGGGATAGCAAACTCTGGTGCACAAGACGAACTGCTATGTATCCTTTCGCAGATACCGAAAATAACTATTTTGCACAGTCTTTCTTACACAAATGAATATAGTAGAGCCTGAGTGGGGAAGGTACACATACAGAAATGAGATGGTTAATTTCCATTACCCAAAGGCATCATTGACAATAATAAGTAAGTACAGAATCATCATATTTCTTGTCACTGTATGTTTTTTCTGGACTATGAGAATTCCTAACCCTCATTGCTTGACTAGACGATTTTTTTATATTGCTGTCAATGTCTGACAACATAAAGATGACATGATGTAGCCACATGAAATCTCTTGTCCAAAACCAATATTTTAGGAGATGTAGGAGTTCTTACCACCAGAATGAATCATTCTTATGCTAAAAAATTACAGCAATACGTCTTAAAACTTCAAACTCAAAAACAATTATGATGTGATGGGTAGGAAGAATCATTCTTGCAAAATGTATTGGAATGTAGGAGAAGTCATACAAATAAAATTGATAACTCAACAAATATTTGGATAAAACAGTTGACATTTGTAGGCAAAATGAAAAACATATTAATCTCCAGCTACTGAAAAGAAAAGATTTTGAAACCTAACGTAAAGGGTATTATTTCTTGAAATAACATTGTAGTGCATACCATACAAAACAATGTGAGCGCTGAACAGTTAAAGATAAGAAACTCTATTCCGTCTAATACACACCATTTTAAAGTGTAAGTCTCCTACTTCTTGCTAAAAATAGATTAACAAATGAAAAATACACCATTTGATCAAAAAATTGAATTCAAATTTGAATTTGCCTAAAGAGTACATTACTGGATGTGTAGATATTGATATCTATCGATAAAAATTAGGTATATCAAAATGGTCACTTTTTGCATAACCTCTTACTTTTTTATACCAATTTTTTGTTTTAATTTAGTGTGTAAATGTATACAGCTGCGGTAAGAATCTAAGTGTGATTTGTACTTTTACCAGAAATTTTATTTTCAACAAAACAGTTACATACCTGTTTTTTCAAACAATTTATCATCTTCTTCTGGTGAAAATACTCTAAAAACCAGAAAAATAAAAATCTTCCCCAGAAGATGACTATTAATCATTAGAAACTGGTTGCATAACTGTTTTGTTGAAAATAACATTTATAATAGAAGTACTTTTCACTCACAGATTCCATTATAGATTACCAGAACACCTCGCCTGATTCTGTAAGTATAGTGTTCATTACATCATGTGTCAAATACATTTGTACCACTTTCTTTTAATCAAATTGCATGCACTCCAGCGAAAATTTGTGCAAATATTTTGCACAGGCAGCTAGTATGCATGCACTGGCAAGTCTAACAACAAGTGAAAATGAAGATTTTCTCTCTTTTAATTGTTTACTTTATCTCCACTTTAAAATCAGTATTTTCTTCATATGGGCATAAACAACCTTTCAAGATAATCAATTGCTTTCAGAATTGAAGAGATCATTCCACGTGCACAAGATGGCTCTCTGTTGTCATATTGAAATTTTGTGGGATGTTCTTAATTTGTTTTTATTTGTGTCTTTGATATGTTGGTAGTCATGTCCTGACTTCCGGTCACATTTTTGGATTCTGTTATTGCATTATGCTCGACCACAGGGGTCACAGAGGTAGTATTACTATCCTTACTATTTCCCTCTAGCGCCCAAAAGTGAAGCCAGGGGTAAAGCGGCAGATTGCGCATTTAGCCATGCTGGGTTGCACTTTTTGTATCTCCCTATACCAATACATTGTTTTTTCGTGATTTTGCGGCTTTGATACTGAGTTATCAAGGATTGATCGAGTAATTCGAACGTTTTGAAACACAAAATGTATTTTGAACAATGCGTAGCACGAAACAATTTTGTTATTTTCGCGTTTCTAAAGGTTTTATAGGTAAATAAGCAGGGGCCTGTTTCTGCTTGCAGCATGGTCAATTGCTGTGCATCAGAACAGCCGCCCCCACAAAATTTTCCAAACTAGAATCTATGCATCTTCCTTAATTTTATTATTTCATTCATTGTCTGAACTCTATGAAGCAAAACAAACGTCAGTATTAATCCACGGCGTTTTAATGAACATTTCATTGTGCTCTCGGCTGCACCTGCAGGTCTTGCATGGTATACAAGTTCTCGTATTCATCATTTTGACAACTTTTACTGCATTGAGCCCTAATTATGAATTAGAACAAACATTTGCACAAGCAGAAAATCTCTAATTACCCTGATAAGCTATTATAATGTAGGAATAGAAATAAAAAACACTGTGTCGAAAATTCCACTTAAGTTTTTAATGTACGACCGGTTTCAGACAATTCTGTCCATCATCAGGCACAGAGACCGCAACTGCATTGAATATATACAAAACAGTGACCAGTAGGGAAGCAAGGTCAGAGAGGGGGGGAAGGGTTAGGGATATTAGGTGAGGGAAGCAGCGGAAGGAAGCAAACAGTAGATAAAAGTGGAGAGTGATAAGGAAAGATGTGAATGTTAATCAGCGTATAATTGTGGTGTATGTGGTGTAGAATTTCTAATTGCTCCAAGTAATTAAGTTTATTTCCTTTAGAACGGCTATGGAGGAGGGTGTTGGTAAAGTCTGAATGGTGTTTATTGTCGAGTAAATGTTTAGCGAAATGTGAGGTATTGGAACCATTTAGGAAAGACTGTTTATATTATTTAGTTCGAATGTGTAATTTTCTCCTAGTTTGTCCTATGTATATTGCATTACAGTCTTTACAATTTAATTTATATATACCAGATTTTTGTGGTAAAACAGCTAGTGCTGACATAAAACAAACTAGTGAAATAATGACCAAATGGAAACTGAACGAGATAGCTCAGACTCGAGGATAAGAAACGAAACATGAGACATAAATGTATAAAATTACTGCCTCCCATCAAAAATTATTAAACAGATGCCCAAAATTTTGTACATGATAATAAGAGCCATTCCCAGAGAAGATTTGTTTAATTTTTATCATTTTTTGAAATTACACTTAAAAAAAAAAATTTGGTCGTAACTTCGGACTTATAAGTTGTACGTTCGTAAGTCTGTCAGTCTGAATTTTCATACGTCATTTTGGTACAGAATAGAGAAAAATGAATATTTCATTTATTTCTGTCACAGACTTGATCATGGCTGTGATGAAATGAAAGCTACTGAGATATGAGTGGATAATTGTACAGATCTCTCCTTACATTCTGACAAGTGTTACCCATTGCGATTCACTTGTGGGTTCCGCTTACAGCATTCAGGCTCAGCGAGGAAAGCAAAACTAACTATCTCTAACACACTCTTTAACCTGCCTAGTAAACCTCATTCCTCTCTGCATTCTCTTATGAAAAAGACTGGGCTATGGGCTGAGTACTTTACAGACATTTAGAAAACACAGCATCCACTATGGTAATAAGAGGAAGAATATTATTATTATATTAGAACCAAAGGTAGAGTGTCAACACTGAAATATCTATCTAAGAAACCTCGACTAAAAGATAAATCAATTTTTTAAAAAGGTTCAACCTTAGTGCTATCTTTATATTTTTAGAATTCAAATAAAATTAAGAAATGATATCAGTAATATCTTTTATCCTAAACCCTCAAAGAGTTAATTTTTAGAAGAAATTCTATTCTACAGTGAAACCTGCCTCAACGGCCACCTCCCTTAAGCGGTCACCTCCTCAAGCGGCCATTTTTTTTCGGGAACGGAACAAATATCCCGTATAAACAATGGAAATTTCACCTCCTTTCAGCAGTCACCTCCTTCAGCGGCCAGCGGTCACTCTATGTTAGGCCTGCGGCCACTATTTCCGCGACCAGAAACCCTTCTTGCTTTCGAAGATTTCCGATTTTTCTTCAAACAAACTTATTTACTAAGACGCCACTATGTCGTATATAGTTTATATATAGTTCTTGGTGTTAGAAATCATAGAAATCTTCATCAGCATTTTAGTCTATCATGAGGCTCTCTTGAGTTGGATGATGCTGTCGCAAAGAAGCCCAGACACCATTAATTTTGTGACGACCCGCTGCTGACAACAGTTAATAAACCAAGAGTAAAATAGAGAAGATTTATTTCTGTGACAGTCCATTGTCCCATGCACAGAGTCGGAGAGCAAGTGAGTACCACTGTATTTGGATGAGGAAGAAGGATGCGACCTCAGGTCTTTCGACCAAAGAAATCGCTATGAAAAATGCCCCTCGTGTGCAGAAGCACACAATGCTTTTATTTTCTGTCAGTGTTTTCCAATCCACTTTACTTCCAAAATAAAGGAATGTTTGGGATGAGCAGTAAGGTGATGACATGAGCATACGTAATTTTTTGTACTGCGGGTATTTGAACAGGTGTAAATAGGGAAGAAACCGAGTGATTAATTCGGATACTCTCAGTTTCTTACTTCATACTGTCTCTAGCGTTCAACCGAATTCTTTCAGTAATATACAGCAGTAGTCAGTGAAATCGGTAAAATGAGCAGAGGCAAGAACAAACTCGTCCTGACTCTCGAAAAGAGAAGGAAAGTTATTTTGGAGAGTAAGAATGGAACTTTGGCAAGAAAATTGGCTATTACTTTTAGTTGTGGAAGGACACAAATAATTAACATTTTGAAAAACGTAAGCTCCATTTCGAAGGACAATAAGAATCGCGCAATGAAAATGAAGAGATCGACGAGTGTTGAGAATGAATGAGGTTGTGTACAAGTGGTTTACGAGTGCGCGAGCAAAGAGATTACCTGTGAGTGGACCGATGATCCAAGAGAAAGCTCGAGAAATAGCAAACGAATTGGAGGTGAATAATTTTGTTGCCAGCAATGGTTGGTTAGAGTGTTTGTAGGAGATGTAAATCCGAAGAATGTCGACGATTGGAAGAAAAAATTACCATCCATTTTAGATGTTTATGCCCCTCGTGACATATTTAATGTTAACGAGAGTGGCATTTTTTATCGGTCAATACCTAAAAAATCCCATACCCTCAGCAATGAGATGTGCAAAGGAGGAAAGATGTCTATAGAAAGATTAACACTGCTGTTGTGCTGTAATGCGGTGGGAGAGAGAGAGAAACTGTTGATAATAGGGAAATCTCTGAGACCTCGTTGTTTTAAAAGAATTGATGCCCAACAGTTAGTAGTAAAATGGCATACAAATAGAAGGGCATGGATGACATCGGCAATTTTCGAATCTTGGCTGAAGGACTTTAATGCTAAGATGCTCTATGAACAGCGGAAGGTGATTCTGTTGCTTGACAATGCCCCATGCCATACAAGCGTTTCCCTTACAAATGCTAAGTCGTTGTTTCTGCCTCCAAATACAACTGCCAACTTACAGCCACTAAACCAAGGGATTATACAGTCGTTTAAGCTCCAATATCGGAAGCGAGTTCTACGATCCCTTGTTTCCAGGATGGACAAAACCGACAGCGTCTCCGATTTATTAAAGCTCTTAAATGTTAGTGATGCTCTGTCCTGGTCAATTTCATCAAGGAATGCAGTTACTGGAGGTATCGTCAAAATGTGCTTTGGGATATGTGGTATAATCACCAACAGGATTGACGAAGAAGCATCGCAAGAAGAACTGAGAGAGAGTGAGGAATTGCAGTCACTTGCGAGAATTCTGGGGACATCATACGATGTGGATGAAGAATTGGAAAATATTGACTGCTACGATGATCTGAGTGGAGACTGGGAGGTTAGACTGATGGAAGACCATCAAGGTAATGACTAAATAATATTTAATTCGTGAGCATTTGAAATGAAAAAGAGAAAACAAGGACCGATATCGATGACAGTATTCATTCGCTAAGTAGAAATAATTTCAATAATTTACGATATTTTTTGATTAATCACATATATTACCTTAATTCATATATCGTTATTATATTTGAAACTATTTCAGAGAGCTACTTCTATGTTTCTAGTTTATTTAAATTTTCATTTATACTCGGAGAGCTGCCTTGTTGATAAGTAATACATAATAATAGTATGATGTATAACTAATAATAGTATATATTTTCGCAGGAGTGAGCACATCTAAAAAAGACGAAACCATAAGCACTATTTTCGTAGAAGGTGAAGATGATGATGACAATGAACCATAGTGTTCAATAGCTGGAGTGCAAAATCTACGAGGCATGCAGTCTCTCTGTGAAGGGTTAGATCAGCAGTTTGGGTAGAACACGTAAAAACACTTAGAAATATTAATAGACTCTATTGAACTTTCTTCCGACAAGCAGAAGTGTTTTAATTCTAAACAATCAACAATAAAAGACTATTTTGTTAATTTAAAACGTTAATACAAATAAAAAAGTTTAAAAGTAGTATAATTATTTATCCTAAGCATAAACGTTCAAATCCATCCATTCCATGGGTTCCTTCAGGCAAAATAACTTCACCTCTATTCAACGGCCACCTCCTTAAGCGGCCATTATTTTTTGTCCCCATTGGTGGCAGCTGAATAAAGGTTTCACTGTATTTAAATTCTCATCGTAATCAAGTCCTACACCTGAGTAAAGCTAAATTTTAAGAAGTATGAGTGATCCAATATGAATTTTAGAGAGCGTTTTCACTGCTCACACTGAAGGTAAGACATTTGCTGGCCTTTCAGTAAGAGCTATAAAGTAAGAGCTAACATTGATCTATACATTGGCAATATGTTTTATTGTTGCTATGAATATAACGGCAGAGTTTTACAAAAAATTACTAAAATCTTGTTTTCCCTAGTTCAGTTTAGTGGAGAATAACTCGAATATTACATACACTCCTTACTTACTTGAATGTGTAATTTCCAGGTAGAGAAAGGTTATCAAGCTGAAGAGTGTTGGTAGCAGGAAGATGTGGTTGGTATCCCAAAGGCCCTTGCTGTAATTCCCAGCGCCAGCTGATGATCAGATCATCGTCAGAAGATGCGGAGCCATCAAGGACTGCTCCAGAGTTTGGAAGATGGACCACTTGAGTAATGGGGGTTACTCTTGCAATTGGAGGGCTATTTATGCGATTAGCTGTAAAACAAACATAGATACTGATTTTCTAGATTCAAGATTAAATTCTGATTCTATTTTCTATTTATCTGACAATGGAGTCAATTTCTATCATTTAAAATATGCCTTGCCAAATTAACTTCCCAAGTGAATGCAAACTTTCCATTCAGGATTCACATAATAGAGTCCCAAAAGAGTAAAGAGGCCAACAAATGGGACGATTTTAAATGGTTCCAACTGCATTAGTAATATTGAATTATTCAATAAACTTTGCTGGTTATTTAGATTAGAATTTAACCATTTTAAAATTAAAACCACACTTGCCCTTGCTCACAAAGTCCCCAAAATGGGTTGTTAAAATGTTCTGGCTGGGTAGCTTCGGTGGTTAAAGCAGCCCCAAAGATAGAGGAACATCAATTCCCAGCCCTGTCAGACTTTCCTTCCAAATTTTCCAAAGAAACCCTTTTCCAATTACACATTTGTTTTTATAATGCTTGCGATCTCTCAATTTATTTAGATTACTAGAAGTGATTTCCCTATGTTGAAGTTACGTTTGGTATAATATTAGGAGGGAGGAAATCAGAAAATTTATAAATAATGGAACAAACAGGAGTTCCATCCATTCAGGATGATTTTACTGCGCAAATTGCTTCTGAAATTGTTCCCATTGAGTTGTCAAAATTATTGAGAAGAAAAAGTATTGAAACTGGTTATGGGTGATTCTACACACAGAGAAACAACAATCGATGCCTATATTTTAAAGTTTTGAACTGCCATAAATTCCATTCATATACAGACTCTCCCCGACTTACGAACACGTTACGTTCCGCACATCTGGTCGTAAGTCGAATTGGTCGGAAGTCGGATGTATGATATGAGGTGTAGCATAACTCACCCTCCGTTGATTTCCCTCGTTACGCGGAAGAAGAACTGACCTTGTTTCTTATTATATTGTAGGTTTATATTGTAACAGCTCATATCGCTATTTTTTAATGATTTTATCAAAATACCTGAACGTCTTTCCTTAAAAAAATTACAGCAAAGCACAAGACCTTCAAAATAATACAAATAGGAGTGATTTAGTCCCAGAATTTGTTTTGATAATTTGAGAAATAATAGGTTGATTACGAACGCAGAAACAAATACTGAATTAAATTCATATCGCTAACTTCTATCGATGAAAACATGCTCCTAAATCCCAATGAGTATGAAATCGTTGAATGTAGTTGAAGTCTAAGTTTGCGTATCACTATCTCATCGTTATTTATCAAACATTTACATGGTATATTTATATCCCAAACAGTATGCAATACAGACTTCCTCAGACTACATTCTCTGACGCACAGACCAAATGTTTTGGGAGCATACCTAAGGCTTATCTAATCTACTTCATTACTAAAAATTAAGTCGAAAATATATCGAAGAGTTTTGTTTATTCAACTGAGCAGATTTTAAAATACTGCATATCCAGTATGTAATTCGACCGCGCTAGAAGAATTTGCCGAGGGTATCCAATACATAGTTCGATGCTGGAAAAATAAGACATTGCCAGACATACTTTCAAAATAATATAGATTTATTAAACAGAACATACTGTAATTGACATATAACTATTAAAATTTTCAAATGTATCATGTTTGAAGTTGTATTTATTTCACTTCAATAGTCTGTTCACGAGAACCGTTACTTTCAAGGCATGAAGTTCTGTTTAAATTAGAAGATGAACTTAAGTTGGAGGAAAACACAGGGAAAACATCATCAACATCTCCATCATAGGTTGCGGTAGATTTACTAGTGCAGGGTATCTATGATGTAGGCGGCGTTACAGAAGTTGGCATATGCAGATCCTTTTTAAAGAAATTGCCTAGTCGAGTCTGGACAGTGATTCTTTTTTTCTCGTTATAAGTTTCTTCATAACATCCTAAAGCCTCTTCGATAATTCTCTCCACTTTCTTAAATCGTGCTGTATTTGCATCCATACTTTCAATTGTCTGCAAACCTTCATTGAATTTACTAAAGGCCAGGGCTAATTTTTTGCAGAAAATGTTTTTGGGCACACAGTTCCATCATCCTTTTCCTCTAACTCAGCTACGTTGGCAGCATTTAACTCTTATCAATTCTTCATTAGTCAATTCTTTATCATCAGCTTCAATAAGTTGAATTATATCCCCATTTTCCACTTCTAAATTTAATTCTTTTACCATAAACTCTAGTTTTTCAGTAATTTCTTCAAATTCTTTCCCTTCCTCAAACCTTTTAAAAGGATGTAGGTAATTTTTAAGCACTTTCTTCCGAATACCTTCTATGCATTGTTCAGATACTTCGTTCAATGCAGCAGCTATGTTATGTATGGCATGTAAGCCATATATATATTATGTAATCCATCATGGATGGATGGCTTTCCCCTTTCTTTTAGTACTATCTGTAATATCACTGTACCTTTTTCACTAAGAAGACATGGGTTTAATTCCAACTGTAATATCAGAATTTGTCAAATAGCCTGCCTGAATACCAACTAGTGAAACGACGACCAAATGGAAACTGAACAAAATAGCTCAGACTCGGGAATAAGAAATGAAACATGAGACTTACACATATAAAATTACCGCGTTCTGTTACAAAGTGTTATACAGTTGCTCAAAACTTTGTGCACAATAATAAGAGCCATACAAAATGAAAATTTTGTACATTTTTAGTTTGAAATTACACTTTTCAAAAGATTTTGGTCGTAACTTCGGACGGTTGGAAGTTCGTAAGTCAGGGAGCATCTGTATTAATTTAGTGGTAATAATTTTATCTCTGCTGACAAGATTTTTTTCTTGAACACAAACTCCATGGAATGGAGCAGGAGGGACAGTTGCAAAATAATGCAATTAGGCTGGAATGTTAACATTTTCCTCACGATGAGGATTTTTCCACACATAAATAACTCATACATAATTGTGGCAGCATGGCTTGTGTCACGGATATTTCTAAGCTTATTTCATGTCTATCTGGTGAGTGACAGTAGAATTTAAATAAATCAGTGCTCACGTGGAAGAACTGTCACATTAGCCACTTGTTTCCCACTGGAATCTGGACCTGTTACAGTCACTTGGAAGGAGTAAAAACCTTCCTTCAGATGACGCAGCTGAAGGTTTGGTCCATTTTTGTCCTGCATAGTTCCAGTGTCAGCAGCTTCATTGCCTCCTGACAGTAGATTCCACTCATAAGTGTAATGCTCTCCTGAAATGAATAAGCATTCATAAGTAAAATCAAATTATTTCATTCCATTACTTTTTGGCTATTTCTCTTCACAAGAATCTTGTCTTTTTATTTTAATTTCTGTAAAATCGTATGATGTTGTTATTTATTCAATACCCATTCTTTAAGCAAAAGAGATCAGCCATTGGCCAGCATTAGAGGTTTAAAATCTCCAAAAGGCATCTTTGTCGGTGTTCCTTCTTTTACCAGTCGTGTGGCATTTCCTTCCACTACCAGGGATAAGACGAGGAAGACAGACAAATACGGCTTTTGGAGATTTTAACCCTCTAATTCATCAACAGCCATGTTCCAAACTTCGTTCCCTTACATTTGCCAGCATTTCAATCATTGATATTCACTGAAAGTAAAACATGGTTGATAACACGAATCTACGGTCTTAGTTCATTTGGATCTCACACCTTTACATAAAACAAACAAAATGGATTTATATGCACATTTAATGGTTGCATATCTTTCATCCACATGCATATTAAGTACAACTTTCTTATAAGCAATAGATGGAAAATTGCTGACCCCATTAAAGGGGCCAACATGTGAGTAGATATGAGATAAGTCAATATAGGTGCAGGTGTAGATCTTGAGAGAAACCAAAGCAAATTAGACATTATAAAGACAGTAAAAATAAAGACATCATATATTACAGTATTTATAAAAATAGGTAATGGTGCAGTAATTTTTTATAAAATCCATTATATGATTTATATATGTACCTTCATCTACTTGTAGTAGGCTACAACTTATCATAGGAATACATAGTAATAGTTTATTTTGCCACAGCCATTTACATGAATAACAATCATCATAAAAATAAATTGCAAAATTAAACATCATGATCTGAAACAATATTATAGTACACTTCCTAAAGAGAAAATGTTTTGCTCTAGATTTACATTTCAATGATTTCACAGAGCTTTTGAGAATTGAAGGAAGTTTATTATATAAACGAAAACCAAGAGACTTAGGCCCAAAAAAAGAAACCTTGGATCCATGATGACAAAGATAAAGTTGAGAGTTTATCTAGTGAAGTCGGTGTGCAAGTCAGAGTTAGTGTTTAAAAGAGAAACGCAATAATAAATAAAAGATACAACAGAGAGAATATATAGGCAGTGGTAACCCAGCAAACACGCCACGTATTTGCCACGTGGCATTTTGGCGGCGAATGTTGGTAATGTGGTAAGAAAGTGGTAAAATCGTGGTCATAACCACATTAGATCGTGCTAACGTCGTAAAAATGTGGCCATTACGTTGTAATTTCCATGCGATTTTAATTTATAGAATTTTTCATAAAGAAGATTTTCTTGCATATCAAATCTATTTACACATAAAACAGAGCAACAAAAAGATCTTCGTAGGTAACGTAGAGAGTGTAATTTAGCATGCATGTAATAATACATTTAAATGAGAAGATTTAAAACTTTTGATGCTACACCATACTTACATCAAACACTACTTTTTGTTCTAATTAAGAGTTACAGGCCACAATAAACATGAATACTTCATGCACTGTCCCAATTTATATCTAACTCCCACATCCTTAAAAATCTCTCCATTTTATAGCATATTAACTGAAGCGCTAGTGGAAACTGTTTTCAAAGGGAAAATGAAAATTGATAAATAGCAGTGTGACAACCTTGATTGACAATCATGCTTCATAGTAGACAGCAAATCCCACACTATAAATCTTTCCAAACCAAGAAAAGAAAGTCATAATTAAGACTACAAAGCCACCTAGACTTAATATTCAAACCCGGTATTGGTATTTTTTAATGATTTTATCAATATATCTTAATGTCTTTCCTTAAAAATCTACTGCTAAGCACAAGACCTTAAAATAATACGAATAGGAGTTATTTAGTGCCGGAAATATTTTTTTGAAGTTAGGAAATGAAAGGGTTAGTTATGAACTCAGAAAAAACACTGATCTATTCATACGGCTCTTCCTCGGACTAGCTTCTCCGTTGCATGGACTGAACGTTTCGGCCGTATACCTGAGGCTTATATAATCTACTTGATTGATTCAAATCATCACCATGAGTGTTCTACATTTCGATAGGCTCATGCACAATCAAAAATCCCTATTAATCGCCATCTCCTTCATTTCCCTATAGTTAACCCCACCCCTTATGACATCCAACATCTTCTGTCTCTGTCTTCCCATCTGTTTTTTCCCCTGAATTATACCCTCAATTACAACCTTTACCAATCCCCTCAATATTTGGCCCACCCATTTCCTCTGACGATGCTTAATCATGTCAATCGAAGCCCTTTCCTCCCCAACCATCTCTAACACCTCCGTGTTTGTTTTCCTATCAACCCAACTATTTTTTTCCATTCTACACCATACCAACATCTCTAAGGCCTCCAAACGTTTAATTTCTACCTTTCTTAAAGTCCACATTATGCATCAATAGAGCAACACAATCCAGACCAGGGATTTAACAAATCTTTTCCTGTTTCCTTTATCAAGACCTTTGGTCATCGATTCCCTTAGCTTCAAAAGGTCCTTGGCTAAGGCTTTTCTTTTCCAAACCTCATCTTTGCATCTTCCATCCCAAGAGAGAGAACTTCCCAAGTAAGAAAATTTATCCATTGATTCAAATAAAGTCAAAAAAAATTTCGAAAAGTTTTTTTTATTCAGCTGAGCAGATTTTAAAATACTTAAAGATCAACGGTGTTGGAAGAATCTGCTGAGGGTACCCAATACATAGTTCAATGCAGGGAAGATATTGCCATTAGACAAAATTTAAATTTTAAGAATATTTAATCATCCAAATTCTTTCAACAAAGATGATATGCAAATAAATTTTCTATCAAAAAAGGTTATGGCAGGATTTCCCAAAAATGTGCGCTGCAGCACCCTTGGGCATACTCAGTGACACCATGGACCAGGCACCAGGTTAAAACACAATTATTGTGACAGGGCCCTGTGAAAACCTGTGCGTCTTGAACTGAAAAAGTTTGGGAGCCCTTTGGTTATGAAACAGTTATAAATATTTGTCTATTTACTGTTTTTTAAAAATCAGAAATCCTCAAACAGTAAAAGCAAATGGTTCATAGGTTTCCGAGGTGATTGAGCTAGTGCTGACATAAAACAAACTAGTGAAATAACGACCAAATGGAAACTGAACGAGATAGCTCAGACTCGAGGATAAGAAACGAAACATGAGACATAAACCGTCGTAATCAAACACTTAAACTGAATTCCACAAAGTGAGGATAGAACATATTAATTATTAATGAGACATAAATGCATAAAATTGCCGCTTCCCATCATGAATTATTGCATAGATAAAAAGATGAGCTGGGGGTTGGTTGTTTACAACCTCAAGATTTTCAAGAACAAAATATTCATGCATTTTATCAAAATTCCTTCAATTTTGAATCCTAAACAATATTCCCCAACCAAAATAAGAATAATTATTCTATAACCCGTCCTTTGGGTTTGATTTGACTTCCTACCACTATTATTCTAATTACAATTCAAATGAAATCAAATCTGCAACAATAAAAATGAACTTTAAGTACATTTCTTATATTTTATTGCTAATAGCTCGGTTAAATAGATTTGTTTTGACAGAGCTAATAGATGGTTAATTAGGGAGTGAAAAGCAGACAAATTATGAGAAAAATGGTGGCTGGAATTAAGAGAGATTACTTGGAAGGAAGAAAAGAATATTAACTCAAATTTCATGATACACTGACAAAAACGATGATTGTTATAGAAGACCAAACATGTTATGCAATTACAGGCATATTAGGCACAGAGTGGGTGATTTTTCTGTGCCTGTATGCATTTAAAGATTAACACTCTCAACGCTGATGGAGGTTTATTGCGTGGGGCTGGTGACTGCCTCAGGCTCCCAAGGATGCCTCCTAAATAAACGCAGCAGTTTTTTCTGTTAGCCGTATTTTATAGCCATAGGTTTTTATGCCAGCGCTCAGTAACCGTCCTGCATTCTTACTGTGTGCTTAGTTGGTGATTTTTGGCGTTTCTTGTTGTGATAGAAGATTTTTTCTCTTACCGGTTTTTTTCCCCTTTGAGTTATCAGGTAAGTGAATAAGAATATGTTTTTAAGTTTTGTAATTCACTATTTTGCTTATTTTTATATTAAGTTAAGTAAAGTATCATGTTTTGATAGTTCTGACGTATTAATCATCTAAAATTAAGCTTAACTTTTAAACAAAAGGTGGTGTTTCAATTGTATTATTGTAATGTTTTACTAGTTTTCTGTCTTTTTATCGGGAGTAATATAATGTTACTCAGAAGAATGCATAAGAGGAGGAAAATCAACAGTTCTACTACGGACCTATCCTCGGCTGGTATGTAATAACCATATTTAATATGTTTAGCAATAACTGTTTTAGTGAATGATGTGTCCGAAAGATATCAGTGAATGAGTCCTTCAGTGCTACTTTAAGGCAAACTTGAGAGTCATTGAAGAATCTTATCGTATGTAAATTTTTCATAAGGATCTTAGTATTTCAGTGAATAAATTTTAACTTTGGGTTCCCAGATAGCCGTGTGGGTAAGGCTTCCAATTCATGAGGAAGCGATGCCGGGTTCGATTACCAGTTGGTGGGAGCACATGCGCAAAATTATCTTAACAGTCGAAACTGTTTTAATGAAATACCGCAAACCATTTTAATTTGTACATCCTTTTATTAAAAAGAATATTAACATAAAAAGTCATACATTATAAACTCTAATATACAATTCATTCTAGAATAACGTACATTGATCATATCTTCTTTTTCAATTTGTTGTCATGAATTTATACTTTCGGTGTTCTTATTTGAATATATATGACCTAGTGTTTGTCCTTGGTTCGTCATCAAATAATATTTTATTTTTAATTTTGCACCAAAGGTATAGTAAATCGTAAATGAACGATCACATGTCAGATTTTTAGAATATTTAAATAAAAGATCACTTTAATACTGAAATCCGTCCTAATTTACTCCTATCCTAACATAGTAAGGTTTGATATATCGGAACTCTCAAAAAACTCCACATAAAATCTGGGAAGATTCTGAGAATTATTCAATTAGGAGCAATTTGTTTACTCAAAATAATGGAACAGAAATAAATGTCTTATTTAATTGATGTGTATATTAGACATTCTACGAGTAGGGTCGAGTAACACTCAATGTCATGCAAACTTACAATGCATTACTTTATACTTACTGATTACATACTCTTAAATTTACTCAGTAATTTAAGCTCATACCTATCAGGAAACCAATTCTTGTTAATTATTCACTGTTATTACTTGATTATATAAAAATGAAGGACTGTAAGGAAGGAACGGCTGTATAGGGATGACTTTCCGCTGCAAAATTTATCGCTAATGAATTTTTCGAGTGTCAAAATGACTTCTTAAAATTCTCAGGCATTTATGTAGTGGTATTCCATAATTAAAAATAAATGGTAAAAAATAAAATTCGTTTATACCTAATTGAGAATAAATGAAAAGTGTTTTTTCCAATTAATTCATGTTTACAGTAGATACAATTTGTATGAATTAATTTGAATTGCTGTGTTGAATTGAATCTTGATCTCAAGGAAATTTCTACGGAAATTCATATTTTTGAAAGTAATTATATTTTGGGGTGTTACTTCAGATAGATCTATTCTTAATTCTGAATTTTCATTTCTGGAGATGTTCAAAGAAGGACCTACTTCTAGTCAGGCTTTACAGGAAGATGTAGTGCCTTCAACTTCTGGTAAGTTTCAAATTTTTATTCTCAGTATTTTGATACATTTTGAACCAAGTATAGTTTGTAAGTTTGCTGTACTAATTTCCATTCAATTTTTCGATTAGGAAATGGAAAGGTGCGAGCAAACTTACCGTTGACCCTGAGGTTTTAGAGGAAGACGTCCAGGAATTGCTTTCGGAATTGAATGATGCTGAAATGGAAAGCTCATCCGGCGAATTGTGGGTTGAGGATAGCGGATGAGGAGGAAGAGGACTCAGAGAGGGAGGATGAGGTCCTTGTTTTCGCTGAGAAGCAAATAGGAGGCGAAGGAGCCTCCACCCCCTGCTTGCACGTGGCCTCTCAAGAAGGATTTATTGTATGGGAACATTACGAAAAAAACAGGATTTTGAATCCAAAGGAAGTGACTGAGGCAAAACTGAAAACATATGAGTTTGTCTGTAGATGGATCCCAGAAAAAAATCCCTGAAAAGATGTTTCATTTCCCTAAATACCTTCCTTTTCTGAAGGATGGCTCAAAGAAGCATCAGCAAAAGAGGTGTAGACAGTGCTACAAAAATAATAATATAATAAAGAAAATTATAACATATTGCAGAGATTGTCCTGACCAGCCAGGTTCATCTATGGAGCCTTGTTTTCTTCTATATTATGGCAGAGATCCAAAATAAGCTCTCATGAGAATCCGTTGTATATATTTTCATTTTTAAATATTAGAAACTTGTACTTTCTTAATATTGTGTTTTTTTTGCATTATTGATCTAACATTTATACTTTTTTTGAATAGTTTTATGTAATTACTAAATGTGTTGATGCTTGTATCCTATAATATTAGTAAAGGTTTTTGAGTAGCGTCATTTTACGGGTTTAAAACATGTTTATTGTTACGCTACTGAAAATCTTATGAATATTTTATTTGTTTTGGATTCATCATACATTATTATGCACTAAAATAACTATAAATAAATTGGACTTATTTCATAAATTTTATTTCCTTCATAGCTACCCTCACTGTTCATTCCACAAAACATCAACCTTAATCATAACTGTGTGATGTATATATCTTCTCGATTTTAGAATAAAATCGTTCCACTAGAATATCATGTGGCTCCATCACAAGAAATATAAGCAAAAATACGTGATAATTATTAATACCTTGAATTTCTCAGATATTGAATCTTTGATGTATAGTATATTTGCTATTAGTCATAATAAAGTTTACGCAATGCAGAACGATAAAATTTTGGCCACAGAAATATTGACTGACACACATGAGAATACAGTTTTTATCCAATAAGTGATAGTTTCAATATGGAAAATCTTTGAAGGACGATCTAATTCTGAAAACGTACGAATTTGTAACTTGGGCTCGTCTAGGCTTTAAGGGGACATATTTAGCCAGGGCGGGTGACCGCCCTAGGCAGTCCTGAATTGTATTTTAATTATTTTACTAAAAATTTAGATTTTCTGTTGAATAATGCAGCCACATATCATTAGTTTCCATACTTTATATGAATAATTAAAAATTCACAATCAGCCACTAGCAAATATTTGGCAAAAAGTCTTCCGCGTTGAAAGAGTTGATCAAGCTTACAATTTCCTTCTTACACTCATGCATTAAGATGAGGAAAAATAAACTTTAAAATACTACTAACCTTGCTTCTCTGTAGGGATAGTGAAAGCAGACAGGGTAACTTCATTTTCAGGCAGACGAACAGTTTTGCTAACTACAGTCACTTCAAGATTCTTGAGAGGGGGTGAAGAGGATGGAGGTGGAGCTTCAGGTTTTGAACTCTCAGAGCCAAGGTCTATATCATTTGCAGGAATATCTTTGAGAACCTAAAGAGAAAATTGCAAGAAAACATTTTTACATTCTAAATAATAAACAGCAATCAGCTATATAAGTACTGTCCATGATTTATACTGATTATAATACTCACAAAATTACTTTTACTATGAAATTATGTATTAATTACATTAAATAGGAAGAAAGGGAGGAAAGTTAGGACACCGCTGTTAAGGAATTAGAGAATCTCCAATACCCATTTTTGTTGGCATTCCTCTTTTCATTCCCCAGCATTCCAAGAAAACAAGAGAGGACACCACACTTTTTGAGAGCACTCAATATGTATTTCGAATGCAATGCATTCTTCGTCAGGAGTAATTAGATACAAAGCGATGCCGGTGAGGGCTTTTTATTGTTTAGTGGTGGAGTGAGATGGGGTTTTTCCTGTGATGTAGGAGCAGGTGTCTGAGAGGGTTCTGGTGGGGAGAGTTTGGGAATAGGTGTTTTCCCCCTGTGAGGTAGGAGCACAAACTTAGAAAGTATAGGACTGAAAACTGCTGAAATTTTTTGGCTCCCTTAATGTCCGCAGCCGCGAGATGGCAGCACTGAAGTTCGCCCTTTGAAACCATAATCTTACATGGAGTAAACGGTGAAAAAGCACGATTATGATACATAAGTAATAAAGAGTAATATTTACCAATGATGGAATTAAGATTAATTGTTTTATCGATCAATAGGTACTTTTGAATTGAATACAAAACATTTGAATAAGACGGACAAATTAGCAAATCCGAAGAATAGGTGCTTGCCTTATGTGCAAAACACAGGTAACTTTGTCTCCGTAAAAACATTCTCCGTAAATCACTGAAAGGCGACGAACCGTACCGTCGAATGGGGTGACTTTGGCCGTTTTTTAGATTTTTTTTATATTTCTGTATTCAATTAGATTCTCTATGCTCAGAAAATTTAAATTACATGAAGGTAATTAGTATTCATACAAATAGTATCTAAAAAATTTTCTTAAGCAACGGATTTGTTTGAAAAATGGAGAATAGCTGCCTTAGGCACCCCAACCGATGGGGTGACTTCGGCCACTAAATATGTTTCCTAAATATCACCTATAAAATTAACTATATGACTAATATTATGACCATTAATATATTTTAAAATCTTTAAATTATTATTATATTTAATCTTTGTTTAATAGGTACTGAGATAAGAAGTTACTGACTCATAATAACGTTTTTCCACTTTATTTATAAATTTTCAAAAGAAAAATAAATATTTTACATTTTTTGATTTTTTCCTTCAAAAACAAAAAGAATAAAAAATTCTTGTAGAAAACTTCTACTCACTGTCACTCATACCCTTTTAAATTTTTTTCAAGCCTTAGAGTCAGTGTTTTGTTTCTACTAATGAATCTCGGAACCAAACAATTTCTGGAATTTTTGTCAAAGCACTGAACATTTACTTTTTACTGTTCAAATACGTTTGTACTAAAATTTGGATATCACGAATACTCATAAAAAAAATTAACAGCACTTTAAGTAATTAATCCGACCAGTAATTTAATCTCTTTTTCACGAAGAAGCACTGTTTGACCTCCAATTGTCTTCAAATGTTTCCCATCTTGCTGAGTGTTACTGAGAGAAGTTACCAGACTGAGGTTTCGTAGCCTTGTCTCGAGAATGCAGTATTTTTCAATTTAGTTCCCAATGACAATTGTACTGACAATGTTGCAAGCAAGACGAATTTGCTGGCGATATGTCAAGACAATCTAAATTCTAAAGGACAGAAAAAAATAGCCACTTTGTGAAATTTTAGATATTGTATTACAAATTTACAATTTGTGGAGTAGTGCACGCATGGCCGAAGTCACCCCTTTCTACGGTAACCTTGATGTAAGTTGAAAAGTGCAACCACGTTGCGTGAGTTGGAGATCTTCATTGTCGTTACTGCACTTGAAGACTTTTGATATATTTTAAGATATCCTTAAGGTATCCTTAATCTTAAAAATGCCTTTTCATCGTTTTATTGCACTAGATAAAGAAACACAGCAAGTGTGCTGTTTGCCAGGCAGCATTAATTCATCCGGGGGCATTCTCTTGCCATCCAGTAGCAATGTTAACAAATATGAAAAGCATGGGGGTTTTGGTTCATCCTAATGTAAACCTTCATACTTTCATCCTCAAAGAGGAGGAACAATTTGTAAAGCACAGTGAGTCAAATGTTGTGCTTGAGTGCATAATTACAGAGTTACTTGAAGGTGATGAAGAGATAACTTTCCCATTCTTTGAGCACGGAAGTGAAATCATAGCATATATAATAAAATATTATGTAACTAAGAGGATTAGACAGCATGCAAAGTTTATAAATTTGGAGGCGGTTAAAGAAAAAGCATCGAAAAGGAAAATTGTGATGCTGTCTAAAACTTACTGTTTGGTCAATAAATTTTTTATACCACTCTATCCTTTATGTTTGTATATTGTATAACCTAACTTCACATTTCAGCCTCCCCAAGATGAAATGTAGTCCACGCCAGTCATTAAAACTTTATACTTTTGGATTTATGTATGTTTCAACAATATTTGACCGTTTACTCATTTCCTGGAGACTATTTCCGGGAACTTCGATTTTTTTTCAGGAAATGTATATACGAGGGTGGTCTGAAAAGTTTCCAACCACAGATTTTTCAGACATCTTTAGAAAATTATCAAAAATTTTCAGAAAATATGTCGAGAAATGTTGAAATGTCGGAAACTTTTCAGACCACCCATGTGCATCCTGCGATTCTAGTTTTAAAAGGCCTTGTTAAAAGTAGATGTAACATTGGTAATTTCTAAGGATCAATTATTTTCTGTGTATCTAAGCAGAAACGTTGCACTTCGCTGATCTACGAATAATGTTTTCACAGCGACGAAGTTAATTGTGGTGTGCCCTGAAGGCAACCTGCACTTATTCTTCGGATTTACTAATTTGCCCATTTTATTCAATTGTTTTAAGTACTTATAAATGGATAAACCACTAACTCTGAATACCCAATTTTGGTATATACTACTCCTGCAAAGAAAAAGATGGAAAAAGTATCATAATGGTGCTGTTTTTTTCCATTTACTCCATATGAGATTCAGGTTTCTAAGGGCGAGCTTCAGTGCTGCCATCTCGCGGCTGCGGACATTAAGGGCGTCAGCTGAATGTACAGTCAGCATAGGGGAGCTTCAGGGGCGTGGGTAGGAGGGATTGAAAATAACAAGCATATGAGTATGCTAACTGTTTTTTCTAAAATCTTAACATCCATAATTTACAAGCACACGTCCTTTTGATTAAAAATGAAATTAGTGAGGTCCAATATGATGAAGGAGGAGCAGTTTGCATTTTAGTAGCCGATTATGTGACAGAAAATATGAATAATTATGCACATACTGATGTAATATATTTAGATTTTATGAAAGTATGACACAGCGAATCATTCTATCTTACTTAAAAAACTTTCATCTTATATAATTTTGTGACCTTTGTTGACTTGGTTACAATCAAACTTATCTAGTAGAAAGTAATAAGTTTGTTTTGGGTCAATATCTTGAATAGAACTTAAGATTTTGATTTTTTATCCAATAGAATAACTCGCCGTGGATGCCGCGGTGAGTGCCTTGCTTCATTTCGATCTGACATACAGTAGACTAGAGTCAAAAACACATGAGGCCAAAAAGCTTTTTTTTTAGTGCGTAACTTGAAACTTCCCATAGTTGTTACAAAATAGCTGTATTTTATGTTTCCCATTGTCATTTTTCAATGTTTTCAAGAGTTATAATAATACAGGGCATCAAACTTGATAATGTTCAATAGAAACTGAGTCTTGGATTTACAAGCTCGTTGATTTGTAGAAGCTTTTCCAACAAAATGATGTGTGACAGTGATCTAGTTATTTGCCCATCAATTCATTGCAGTTTTCCAGATCAATGATGAGTCTTTGCTTATTAAAAGCAACAAAATGGATGAACCCCATTTTTTGTTATATTTTGGGATAAAGAAAGAGAAACAAATAGGAAAACAGCAATGAACTATCAAGTCTCTTGCACCAAGTCAATTTTCAAGGCATCTGAATATTGAATCAGAAGAAACTGTGTCAATTCATATGCTAATCTGGCAATGTGGTTGATTTTTCGTAAGGGCGGCGGAATCCCCTTGGGGTCCCCTAGGAATTCCCAAATCCAGTTTCATTGTCTTTTTGTTAAGCGAAGACTAAAAATAAGCCTCGTTCATTAAAATCTTTGTAATCATATCAGTATTAGAATTTGATACCTCTACAACACAAAATTGAAGTAGAATTAATGACTGCATGGAGGGGCTGAGGAAGAATTAGTATGTGTCAGTTCAATTAATAAGAATTGGATCTAATCAGATGTACATTCTTGGCAAGGGAGTACGAGGGTTTTTCAAAATATCCTCATTCAGATATGTGCTGATAGATTAGAATTGTTTTCCGGTCAAATAATGACCAATTTAATTTCACCAATCCAATCAATTTCACAGGCTTAAAAAGTTGAACTTGAAGAAAATGCTAAAACTATGCAGTGAAACACTTCCTCCTATTTTCATGCTGACTCCAACCATACACTATCTTCTCACTAGCCAAGGATTTTGAAGAAATTAGGAATTTTTCGAATTACAGCTGTGGATGGTAAACACAAGGATATTTTGTCCTGGAAAAAGACGTATTTCTCCATATTTTTGCTTGCTCTTGTTTTGATGCTAACTAAAAATTTATCAGAGTTTACATAGGAATATATGGTAGAGAAAGGGACGGAGGTATAATTGAAAAATCAAACAGGAAAGTTAATCAGAAATGAGGAATTTTATCCTCCTCAAAGTTAGAGGGTGTAAATATAGCATCGCCATACATAGTTATCGCAGACAACTATTGATTGAAACCGTACTTGAGGAGAGATGAACAAGAAAGCCAACTACAGGAACAAGTGTCTCACAAAATTCCTTGGCACTGTTGAGTCCATTTCTCCACACTTCACACCTATAGTCATTAATCTGGCAGTTACTTAATCATGACTACCTGTTACTGTCATAATATGATGAGAAATGCATTTCTCAAAGAAAATAATACAAGCTTTTTTGGACTTTTGAACACAGAGTAACCACCAAAATTTGGGATTAGTTTAGGATTTTTTTTCTATTATATTGAACATTTAATGGATGTGTAATTAAATTTAATTTAAATATTACCTTCCATTCAATCCCATTTAACTTGATGCAGTGTGATACTGAAACTGGATTGTTGAGGTTTCGATTGCTTGAAAGATAACTTCTAATTTTCAAACCATCTGATTTACACAGAACAAATTTTTGGGTCCCTTCAACTTCGTAAAATTGAGGTTCTACAGTATCACCTCTTCCCTTCTGACTCAACCTACCACAATCATTTCACTAATACTCATACAGATATTCATATTAATGAATACTCTGTAAGTTTGAAAGGTCACTATCATTCTGCTTCCATAATTTCCAAGTATGCCAGACAACTAGTTGTATACTTCGGCCACCTATCATGGTACCATATTTCCCAGCCTATAAGACGCACTTTTTTTACTCCAAAATATGCTCTACAATCAGTCTGCGTCTTATGCACTGATGGTATTATGGTATAACTCCGTCCTATAATAAGCAAGCCGATTCGCCGGGATAAATGCATACCATTAAGTATTTTATACCGTATCAGGCATTAAAAATAGTTCAGTTATTAAAAATTTTGATAATAATACTTTTTTGATTAAGTAGTAAGGAATACAGTTTTAATATTTCGATGACAGCACTTTCTATAAAAAAATTCAAAGGCAAATCGGAACTGCATACAATGTAGCACATTTAGTTTACTCTCGCATGTGGTGCTGCTGCAAAACTTATACACATTGGGCCAACGGAGATGTCATCCCTCTGCTGATACATTGTATCTCTCGCAATAGAGAGTTTACCGACACTCAACCTTTTGTAACAAAGTGAGTTTATTTTGTAAATTCTTACCTGAAAAATCAAGGTGCGTCGGTGCGTCTTATAGGCCGGGAAATATGGTACAATAAATTTTTAATACCTGAGTTTCTTTTTCGTAATATATTTTTATTTGTCTAGCTTTAGTGATACCAACGAAAGAAACATGTGTAGCATCTTAATCTTATGCGGTAAATATTCCTGAAGTACCGTATACTTATTGATACCATCGTTTTCTTCCCATAAACTAGAGCTGGGGTGTTGCCTTATATTTTGGGTCGACTTACATGCTGATCATAGGCTAAAACCTGAAATTCACCTAATAATTTCAGGGGTCGACTTAAACGCTGGATCGACTTATACGCCAACATATACGGTAGTTTTGCTGAACAACAGCATGGATTTCTATCAGGCTGATCCACTCAGACTAGCTTGGTTCTTCATGTTAATAATGTAGCCACGGCAATCCACAATGGAAGAAAAGCAGATACCATATACTTTGACTTTAGAAATGCCTTTGATTAGATCAGACACGATTTACTCCTTCATAAACTGGCAGCCTTTGGAATGATAGGCGACCAACTGAAATTATTCAATAGTTATATAAGTTGTGACTCCTCAGTCTACACTGATCATCTAAATATTTTTCATCCAATACTTACAAATGCTGATAGTAATTCTCTACAAAATGACATGAATAACATCTACCTATGGTCACTAAAATGGAAACTAGCCCTCAATATCCCTTAATGTAATATTATATCTTTCTCTCTTAAAAAAGCATCCTCAACTTCACACACTCCCTGAATAGCATCCCGATTCAACCCGTTGAAACTATTAACAACCTTGGTTACCAAACTCAACTTTAACTATCATATCAGCAAAATAAGCAATAAAGCTTTTGACTCCTCAGTTTCATTAAAAGGAATGCCAACTCAAACTTCACACTGCCAACTGTAGTAAAAACCTTTTGCAACATTGTCAGGACAGTCATTGAATACGTGAGTGTAACATGGAATCCCCACCACAAAAAGAAAGATTAGCAATGCTTCGTTAAGTGGATGTTTCAGATCAAACTGGGATTATACCTAAGATAATTACCCTCAGTTTTGTGAGAAACTCAATCTTCTCCTCCTTGAATCCACGAGAAAGGATTCTGATGCCCTTTTCTTAAAAGAACTCTTGGCAGACAAAACTGACTGCCCCCAGCTAACCAATCTCTGTGGTGAGTCCGTGCCGCAAGGGCAGGTTAACGAACTCACCTGTGTTCTACGAAACCCAGTGCAGAGTTAACCCCTTCATGTTTTCCCCAATCCCACGAATTGTGAGGGAAGCAAACTTGTTTTTTTCCGTAATGCACGCTAACTTTTTCTTTTTCAATATCCCAGATCCACAGGAGTCTCATCAAATCATTACCCTAATTACACTTTATTTTCTCCTCCCTCTATTGAGTTATTTCACCTGTTTTCTGCTTCACCCTTCATTTCATCTTCTTTCTCATTTTGTACTTCTTATCTTTTTACATATTCACTCACTGTTTATTGTACTTTTTTATTAATTTATTGTTTACCTAATACAACACATCTGTGCGGGAATTTATACTGTATGTGCTAAGTAACTTATTATTATTATTAATAAAGTTATTTTTTCAATACTTACATTAGCAAGTTTCTCTGGATGAGCTGTCACCAAACTAAGACTGCTTCCCTCTAAATTTTGGTCGAATGAATCTGAAAATAAATTAAACTTGGTAATTAATATCAACTGAATTCCATTTTCTTCTTTATTACTATTTGATAGATAATTAAGCAAATGAAATTTTTACAATATCAGTATGGAATAATTATGTTTCAAAAAATATAGAATATGTAATAACCTCAGTTAAATCTCTAAAATAAAACATAATGAGCAAAAACAATTCATGTCACACTTATTAAACCAGAAACTAAAAATAACAATATTACAAGAGCCAAGTTTTCAACATTGTGGCCCAGTTTAATTATATATTTATATAGAATGGAGTTTAACTGCAATCATCATTTGAACAAACAGAACTATAATCGACAGTTGAGCCTTCACTAGAATTACAATAATAAATAACTTGCATATAAGACTGATATAGCTTCCTACCTTCGAAGTTTGTTTAAGCATAAGGCATCACAGATAAAATCAAACAATACGGTAGACTCTTGCCTAAGTTGGTTTATTGCTGAAAATTGCGTTTTTCATGATTTTCTGGGAAAAAATTCTCCAAATATTTTAAATAATGTTGTATGTTCACTTAATGCAGATATATCTACTTAACTTTTTCTCTTCTTAAGGCATTAAACATACTTTGGGTACTGTAAGGTATTTTTTAGTTATCAAATACTTTATTGATGCGAAACAGTTCAGAAATGAGAGCTAAATAAATTAAGTTAGTTTAAAGCTGAAAATGATGTTATCTACATAATTTCTATATGCATTATTCATTAATTACAACCAAAACTCTGTCATTATGAAAACATACCGTAGAAGTCTGTTATAACAAGAAGGGACAAAAATTAGAAATTTCAAATTGTTGAAAGTTTGGATTTAAAGCTCACATGCAATTTACCAGGGAAAGTTGGCAGCTCTGATCATGAGTGTCGAACGGAAGTAGAGAGCAAGGGGCACCTGCATTGCGCGATGCTAATTATCAACAGGTCATCGAATCTAGGTTAAATGTACGAAAGGACTTTAAAATTGAAATCGTTTATTAAAAAGTGAATCATTATTGGGAATTATAAATCTTTCTTTCCTGAATATTAGCACAAAACTTTTCACAAAGGACTCGTTACGTAGCGGAGGGAGGGGGTCCGGCCTGGCGTTATGGTCCTACGAGGGAGTCAAAAATTGGAACATTTTGCATTACGTAATTTGTGTACGACCCCTAAGAGATGATGTTTTCAAGATGATGGAAATATTTAATGGTTTGACACTTGACTGCTCCCTTAATATTACCACAATTGCCATAACAACATGCATATATCTGCACATAGTGTGCAAAAAAGGTGGATGAGATTTGGTAGCAAAAGTTTGGTTCAAAAAATGGCTGGCAGGAGGGGAGCATATTTTTGACCATATTTTATTAATTTATTATTTGACAAATAGTCACTAATTTGTAAATATTGTTTGGTAATAATGCATGGCGTTGATGTATCTATGATGGGAAAATACTCTGTTCTCACAGACTGGAAAATTTTTGTTGTGGCATGACTCGTTAGACCAAATCATATTTTTTCCTAATGTAAAAATTCCCATCAATGGAGGTTTTGAAAGGATTGGGTTATTTTGTATCATGTTCCACATGCTCGCATGACAAAATTTTCCGTAAGAAATAATAAGTGATTAAGTATATGATAATTAAGGGAGTATGCACTGATGTGAATTAGATCAAAAGAAAAGGAAATTATAGTCTACATAATTAGAATAGAAACAGAGTAATATGAAAGAACACGTTAATTCTTCAACGTTGAGCGACGTAGTGATTACATTGCGGCGGCCTACCTTACACCTTAATTTTTTATTCATTATAATCTATCTAGAATTTTTAAATTTTGACATAATTAGTATAAAGAGTATTAATTGTGATTTTTAAATAGACAACAGCAGTTATTTTTTTATGTTAGAGATTTTATTTTTTTGTGTTTTAGTATACGGAATTTACGAAATTCACCTTCACTCTCCGAATGTTTAGTGCTTCACATTTCTTCTTGAGAGATGGTATTTTGGGAGCCATGGGTGCTTTACTTCCGATGAAGTAATTCACGCTGATAGGAATAATACAAAGGCCAACACTTTGTCCAATTTTTTCCACCAAAGGATTTTGAATTTGACGCTATTCCTCGATCATAGGATGATTGATGAGGTTTCGATGTTTTATTCTTGGTTACTGTTTATTTCGGAGCCAAAGTATCTAGTTTCTTCGCTCAGGCCTTGAGCGACAAGACGCAGCTGATTGTGAATGTTAGAGAGAAAACAACAAATCTGCTTTTGACTGCCCCTGGGAATGACCCAGGGGCAGTCAAAAGCGTTTAAAAATTGAAATTTTACAAAAGTGCCTTCGCATTCGAGGCCATATCTCCGGTAATATAGAAGCTAAAAATTTAAAATTTTAAAATCGATTTTTGACGGTGTAAATACGCCTTCGATTTTTCTCATTTTTTTATATGTTGTAGATACAACCCTCCTCTACAATTTTAAAAAATTTGGCGAGGGTAGTATTTCATTTAAGAAAGAAAAAAAGTTTGAGTATAGGCATGACGCTCGCCGCGGCTCCGCACGCTGAACGTTCGGAAGTGTGGCTTCTCATATCTGAGCACGCTTATTCTTCCATCTGCATTTTACCAATTTTAACTGTTCAACCAATATTAACCGACCCTTTAATTCCCTTCACCCTTGCCGACTGATGAAACCAATGGGAGTCATTACACTCCGGGAAAAGAAAGTCGCTTGTGCAGTAAGATAAAATGTTTGTCAACATTTTATCTAGAAATATTCTACATTGTAAATCCTGATAGGGAAAAGGTGAGGTGTAAAATGAAACCCCCCCACCAACATCATCTTACAAACATTCATAACGCAACATTTTTTTTACCCGGCAGCGGTCGTGTGTCAAAAAGAAAGTATGAACCTTACCTTTCGGTAAATTATAATTGATGTATGTTTACATTCAACGGATATGGATACAAAAATAACTGATACTGATGGTGTTAAAAGGTCAAAAGATGCAGGGAAACAGCAAGGGGTGGCGGACGGCACATGGCTAAAATCGTTCAACGTGATAGCATTCATTTCGCTACGCGCACTACTACCAAGATACGGTCGCAAGGGTCCCGTCCCGGTGCCGTCCTCTTCAGTCGTTGGGAAGGCTGTGACACGACGACCGCCTGGACTAAAATTCCTTCTCGGAATCATAGTACGGGCAAGGTGCAAAATTGTGCAGCGGTTTCCCGCACGGATGAAACCGTCGTGCGTGAAATGGACCGAAGGGCTAGTTTCATGGTACACGGATGCGATTATTCCGGTCAATTGGCAAACCTTCGTATCTTATTTTCCGCAATTTCTTATTCGAAAGCAGTTTTTGCAAGCTGCCTCATTTCGACGATCTTTTGATCTTTACTTATACCGTTCTATGCATTGCAAATTCTTCGAGAAGTTGTGAAGCGTTCCCTGTTTGCGATATCTACAAGGCCAAATTTGAATTTGCGAGAAAAGCTGATCTTTGATATTTCACGATAATCTTAATTATGATGCCGATAATCATACGAACAAGATCATGGAGTATAAGTAACGCCATATTATAAACCTACTTTCAAGCTTTATAATACTCCATTTAAAAAATCACGGTTGCTTACTTTATTGAAGAAATTACATCTTATTTTTTAAGGTAAAGTTCCTACACTATGGGAACGCGCTAGTGAAATCAATTTATAAAACTCTAAATAGAATTCTGATGATTTTCGAACCATCAGTTTCCTCCCGGTTTCATTAAGAGTCCTCAAAAAACTCGCGCATCATCAAATAACTAAATATCCGCATCAATATTCGATTCTTGACTGCTCGCAATCAGGTTTTCGGAAGTCGCAGAGCACCGCCAGTCTCAGTTAAAACTTTTGATGACATTCGTATTGATGGATAATAATAACTAACCACCCTTAATCTTACTGGACTTTAGTAAAGCTTTCGATTCTGTTGACGTGGATATAAATTAAAAATTAAATTTTATTAAATGCTGTTAGCTTCATTTAAACGCTGATGACCTGCAGATATATCTCGATTCTACAGTTGCCTGCTTACCTGAATGTGTACAGTACATAAACCACAGCTTCCAACAAATTCACGAATGTGTCAATGACAATATTTTTAAAGAAAAATCTAGTAAATAATTGCAAGCCATTGTCATCGGGTATCCCATGTCATTAAAACGAATTATTGGAGATATTAATGCAAAGATCATCTTGAACAATACTGAGATCCCATTCTGTAACTCTGTTAATAATATCGGTGTTTGCTTAAACATCTGTGGGAATAAATGGAAAAATAAAATATTTTTACAAATTTTCACGGAATGCTCCATCCATTTAAGATCTTACGAGGTCGGAGCAGGTCGTGAAAATTTGTAAAAATAGGTTATTCTTTCATTCATTCCCTCAGATGCTTAAGAAATTTCATAAGACCTTCTATTAAAATGCGATTACTAAATTCAATCCAAGGTTTATCGCAAGAACTAGCTACTAAGATGCAACGTACCCAGAATGCGTCTTTTCGGTTTATATTTAACTTGAAAAGATTTCACCACATTCCCGATCCATTTAAGAAAATATGTAGGATTTTACTCGAAAATCGTCGAAGAATTCATGTTCTAACGTCAGATTTCAGCGTCTTGTGAACACAGACTGCGGAATATCTCTTTTCTGAATTTATCGGCTTAGAATCTGTCTACAATTGCAATACTAGAGAGGAAAACATCTTTAATAAAACAATATCAAAGAATTAAAGAAATCAACTCGAGTGATACTTGGTGGAACTTCATTATTTAAACACAAAAAATAAAAAAACACAAACACACTTGTACGAATTCCACAAAATTAATAATAATAATAATTTTGTGGAATTCGTGCAAGTGTGTTTGTGTTTTTTTTTTTGTTTTTTTTTATTTTTGGTGTTTAAATATCAAAGAAATTACTGAATTAACGTAATCCGACCTCCGTTTCGCTATAATATTACTCTGTCATGCTAATACCACTCAAAGTCGATTTAAGTAAGTGATGTCAATAACAATAACGAAAACAAACCCTTCCAAACGGTCAACAAGGATCTGCATAGCATACTATGTCCTCCATCGTTATAATCTCTCTCTCTTTTCTGTAGACTCGCTCGCCCGAAACGCAGTGTCTGTTGGACGAGTTGCCCCTGCAAGTGGTAACTTTTTTTGTAAGGGACTATACATTAGGGTGTCCTAAAAAGATCGAAGTCATTATTTTCGAACTCATACCCTCTAATTTTATTCTATTTGGCATCATTAACTTACCTAATAAATATTATTGTGATTGGATTATGGTAACCTGTGAAACAACAGGTAAGTGGGAAATTAACAGATGGATTCGCATGAATCTTTCAGGGTAAGAGTATTTGATTTTGCAAAAAACTTATTTCCCTTATATCTTGGGATACTATAATGCACATGTTTATGTGTATTGATACAACAAAAATGAGGTTATGCTAAATTTTATTCCATATTGAGGGGGGAAACGTACATAGATCGAAATTTTTTGGTGCTTTATTTCCTTTCCTAAATTTGTAGGAAATCTTCTGTACACTAAGAGGCAAAAAAAGTTACCACCTACAACGCACCAGCATACATTCACCAGCAACCAGCATAACTCGACAAGAGCGAGTCTTTGAGATTCCCTGTTTTGAGCTAGCTTTTCGTTTTCCTCTTTATGCCTGGCACGTTTTGAAGGCTTTTGTGATGTTATATATTTTACGAGTATAAATACTCCCTAAAAGTCATTGCTTTTGATGCTGCAGAAACAAAATTGTATAATGAAAGAATTAAATTCGTATTTCGTTAAATCGGCTCGAATCTCAAGCGTAATTCGCTCTTCTTCATAAAATATTGGACATGAATTACTTTCGCTGCTCATATTTCCTCCTAACATTAAATTTTCCATTAATACAAATTTAGAATGAAATTGGTTATTTCAGTTCATGCTCCACATGCCCACAGGATGAATGCTTTCGTAAAGATTATGCTTAATTATGATACGATAATTAAGAGAATATGAACTACTGTAAGTTAGCTCAATGGAAGAAGGGAAATAAGGGACAAGGATAAGAAAAAAAAGTAATAAGAATAAAAATGGAGTAATAATAATATAATAATTTACAAATAACAATGGATGGTAGTGGAACTCAAAGAGGAAATAAGGTGCTTGTTTTAATTGAAAACAAATTTATAACAGTGGCCAAGTTATTTGGGCATCATTTACAATAGCATGGAATTTTGATTTAAATAATTTACATAGTGGCGCACTTTATACTACACGTAAAATGATACCAATATATGTCATCTGTCCTCGCTATCATTTTTTACCATTTGGCTGCAAAGATCACGATCATTTTGGACTCACTTCTATTGAACCTGTAGTCTAACAAATCGCTTTATATTGTATGCGCAAAAATTTGTTTTGAATAATTTAATCAGAATGACAAGTCGTTAGGGTGTCCCAAAAAAATCAGTCATTTTTTCCAAATGCATACCCTCTATTATTTTTCTTCTACTTGGCCTTATAAACTTACCTAATAAATATTATTACGATTGGATTATGGTAACCTGTGCCGACTTGATGCCAAACAATTTCGAGAAATGAAAATTTGTACCAACGAGGGGGACACCAGGTTAATGGGTAATTAACTAATGGATTTTCATGAATCTTTTAGGGCACGTTCTTCGCTTAAAACTAGTGGACTTATGTCTAGCCATTTCACTCAATGAGCTTTTGTTTATAAAAAATTAGCAACTGAATATTGGAGTTAGGCAACCACGCCTCACACCTATTTTACTATATAGATCTCTAGTTATGCCGGGTGGCCACTAAATGCGAAGCGAAGCTACGTTGAGCAAAGTTATGCCAAGTGGACTACGCTTTGACAATAGAACCTATACTTTTGAATGCAGCTGTTGCCACAGGATACCAAGGGTAGTTGAGCTTAGAATTGTGACGTCACTCAGCTTCGCACTCGTCACTCATCTTCCGAACGGCCGTGGTTCGTGCTTCCCCCTCCACCACTCTCAGTGCGATAGCGGTGGAGGGGGGAGCCTCTCGCTTCATTCCTCGGCAGTATCTGAATTGATATCAGTGTGTGAAGGATTCACACTCACAAGCGTGAAAGGTGTGATTAATTCCCAATTACAGCATTCTTTCAGATACATTAATGTAATTATTGATGAACGATTCAATTTCACAAAAAGTAATCACTTTGTCAATCTATGATAATTGTGATCGGACCACCTAATTTAATTACTTCCAATGTCGTTACACTTCAATTAAGTCTTAATTTTAGATATTTACTTGTCTTAGCAGAACACAATCATTGTGAAAAGTAAAAATCTATTTTCAATTATGTCTTTCCACAACATCTCGGCCGAATCGATTCATTGTGAAAATGTTGTCCGAAGGCTTCACTACAGCCGAGAAAAAGTTTCTCGTAAATTTAATCATTGACCGCAGGTTAGTTATCGAAAATAAATAACTAATGCAGTGACATCGTCAGCAGGTTAGTAGCAACATCAAATTAAAGGTACAAAACTGCCCTCTAATGGACAAATTCTGAATTTAATTTTATCATATCCTTGATGACTGTCAATGAAAGCAAAAATCTCACCATAAGCAAATGCATCTTGTGGAAAAAAGTGTGTGTACCGGCTGAATCCTTTCCTAACTGTGTGAAGAAACTAGTGAACCTATATCAGTGGGAGTTACTAAAAAATGATCAATAAACCGAAAACATATATGAGCAGTACCAACAGAAGTTTTTCAACGATACATTTCAACAGTAATTTTATTTGTATGTTTGTACTATTTTATGTAATGAAATTTCCTACATTGTTAGTAAAAATTTAGTGAAACTGGCAATAAATTATACTCCAATTTTGAAGACAGGGATTCTAGGATTACCGCAGTTTATGGCTATTGGAGCAAATGTCAGGAATAGTGCAATAAAACTTCCCTCAATGAAGGCAGTCTTTTCTATCCTGGAAAGGCTAAACATCTGAGAGATATCTCTGGTAATGCACATCCCTTGTCCAAGATATCTCAGGCAAGGCTACTTCTCCCATTCTCATCACGTCGCTCCTTCTCCTGTTTTGCTCTTATTTCACCATGACATTATGGGATAACAATTAGAACAAATTTTTAAACTATTATATTGAATGTTTTGAAAATATCTCTTTAGTTATAAAAATTACTACAATTTATTTGTTCACATTGCTTCTCCCCATTGGCAAGGCCCGATGGATATAGTGTATATGCCGTTGTATAAGTTGACCCCTAAAATTTTGAAGTGAATTTCAGGTTTTAGCCTATGTTCAGCATATAAGTTGACCCAAAAAATAAGGTAAGATTAAGACGCTAGAAATTTTCTTTCGTCTGCCACGTCAACTTCTTGCCTCTGCTTAACTATTACACAAGTTTCTTTCGTTGGTATTACTCAGGTTTTCCAATAAAAATGCATTACCAAACAAAAACACAATGGTATTAAATATTAATTATAGAAATAATGGTAAAATAGTGTGGTAATATCAAATCACGACACTGCTAAAACAACTTCCATTAACTCCTAATGCTAAGTCGAATCATAAAGATTATATAGACAAAAACAAACCATGATGTATAAAACTCATTTATTTTATGAAAACAACAGTAAAAAATTACATTGATATAAATAAAACTTGGTTGCTACATACTCTTCATCAAAAATAGGATTTTTTTTTAATTTTCGCATATTTGTCCAAGAGGTTCTTCACAGAATATTGCAATTGAATAAGGTGACTTGATGACCCAATAATATTTAATGGATTTCTCTCCATATCAGACGAAAACAATTACTCCAAAATGTTTAAAACCTTTGAAAGTAGACAATTTTCTTTCACCCTAAATACATTGGTAACAAAAACTTCATTCATAAGTATCTTCATTGTGGTAAATAACATTGCATAATAATGCTGGAAGTCGTACAAGGACTCCGTCATATACTACTTACAAAACAAACACTTACGTGAATAATTAAGTTCTTAGTAGAAGCATTTCGGTGAATAGATTTCTATATTTCCACTCATGAAATGAAATTCCAATATTAGATGATTACATTGCTATAAATAGGTGGCTAACGACGATTTTAAATATAGTACTGCCATCTATCAAATTGATCTGCACTATGTGGGTCAAAATCAGAGAGGTGAGCATTTCAGTTTTCATCAGTCATCAGTTTGTGAAAACATCAAGTAGTCATTAGAGTATTAATAATTATTTAAAATCATAGCACCGTATTCCTTTGTGATTTTAAACGTTGCCAAGCACAAAAGTGATTTACATTTTAGTTATGAATTTATATAATAAAGATAGGGTTCATAATAGTCATTTTGGGAACAATTTTTTAAATAATATAAAACATTATTTATTGGACTTAGCCTTAGTATTCTTAATTAAAAATTCAAATTATACAATAATTAATGAGAAAGTATTTGAATCGATAAATTTAAGTTATAAAATATGGTTTTTTATAAAGTATTCTCCGTGATATCATATTATTTATTATTATTATCATATTATTATCATATTTCACCAACAAAATTAACTTTTACTTTTAACAATTTGAGCCTTGACATGAGGATGAAATGGGTTGATATAATATTTACTTATCTGTATAAAAACAGTTTTAGATAAATAAATGAATATTGATTTATTTGTCTTTCTTTGGCATTCCCAGAAATGATGATAACGTTCTCTTAATGATAATTGCTATAAAAATAAGTAATATTAATAAGTACCTTACAAAACACATAAATAAGACATTTTTAGGAGCATCCGGATCTTGCTTCTTGGTGGAAAATGTCTCTAGTTTTATTTTTTCAGCAACTTCGCATCTTGGCATAATGATATAGATATAGCTAAGTTTAGTCTCCGAGGGCCAGCAACTGGAAGAGGAGCTAAGCAAAGCAATTCATTTTTATACAAACAAGATGGCTTAAGATCTAGCCTTTGGTTGACATCTGAGAATTTTCCCTAATTTGACAAGCAGATCAACAACATTAATTTCATACCAGCATCTTATCAGGACGGTCCTCAAAAGTAAAAAAAAAGGATTGAAAATATTCTTGAAATTCGCTGAAATTTAATCGTTTGGCATGGAACCTGGGTCTTCCTGGTGAATGAACTATGCAGCACAACAGAAAATCACCACCTCTAACTATGTGTGAAAATTCAAGCAGGAATATTGGCTTTAACTTCCCCAAACGGCGCCCTTCCCTTATATTCCTTTTGAGAGAAATTTTAATGTGCTCTGGCATTGAGCCCAGGAACAGTACGGTCTTATCTAAATTTTTTTGTCAAACCGATTCTTAATATACATCTTCTAGCAAAGCAAGAACTTCCTATCATTTTGATAAGTGCATCAAAATAAATAATAAAAAACTACCTCAATGTATTTTAAAAGACAGATTTTTGCCTTGTCCTAGCATTGTACCCAGGATAATTTCTGTAAAAGTCATTAATGTTTTCGATAGATCATGACCATTTCTATAGGCTCCTTGAGTTTAGATTTTCTAACTATCCGGGAAGTATTTTATTAAAATTCCCGAAATTCAAAGCAAAGCATTCAAATGGGATAAATTGGGACTTTAGGGCCCTCTGGAATTGAACCCATGACACTGAGGTTCAAAGTTGCAATTTTTCTGGCGGTGACACGTTATGGCCAATACGTCGTAAAAATTTCAAATCAATGACGCTTGTGGTTTAGCCTGTGAATTAGTATCCATTCTATATATATATATTCTATACCTATATACATGAATGAATCTGGAGAAGCATCTATATATAATAGATTTACAGCAATTGGACACAAATTTATCTATTTCGCTAATAGCATGTAAGTTTCCTAACGTTTGTACAACACTCGAGTACACTTTTCATTTTGTGATGACCCATTCCGATAATCAAAAATTTTGATAATTGAAAATTCAGATAATTAATTAACTTCTGTACGTACATTGAGAAGGGGAGAAATAAAATTACATATACAGTATAAAAAAAGAGGTTTGTAAAAATTAATTTAAGAAATGTTAAGCGTACATCGCTTCTAAATACTAATGAAAATACTTTAACTAAATCAAACTAATGTAGTATTTACATTATTAAATATATTTTTTATAAAACATTTTTAATCAGTATACTTAGCCCAGCGGCAGGCGCGTGTTTTTTTTTATACCGTTTTCTACCGTTATGCTTACCAGCGAATTTAGAACTGCTCTATGAGATGGTGTCCTGAAGTGATTAGGATAATCAGCAATTTGGATAGTCGTGGGTTCGGATAATTGGAGTTCTACTGTACATAGGTAAATTATTCCATAAGGAGCATCAAAAAAATAAATCACTTTACTCACGTAAGCATAGCTATTAAATTTTTCTTCAATTTTCATCCAATGTCTCACTTTAGCTCACAATATCTCAGAGAGGAGCACAAGCCATTATTTTAAACCTAGTTCATATTGTTGTATTTTTATTCATTTCAACGGTGCATAAATGAATATCCTGCTGTTATGGGTTTTAGGGCCCATTCACACGGAGCCACTTCGCAGCGCTTCCGTCGGTTATCAATAGGATTAAATAGAGGTGTTCACACGGTGCCACAGCCACCGTTTTAGCAGTGCTGCAGACGGTTATGGTGGTTCCCTCTGCCACAGGCTTCGGTGTAGAAAAGTGGCACTTCGCACGAGCATAGCCAGTTTTAAATGGGCGCGTTCACACGGAGCACTGACGCGCCACTCTTTGAGTTTACTACAGCCGTTCTTCAGTCAGAGTTTGGCAAATTTACTTGATATTTCTTTGTATACTTTTTCGTGTTAGAAAGTTTTTTGTCCTGATGAAGATTTCTTTCGTATTTTGGGCATATTATGTGTCTAATTAACTTGGCGGATGAGAGATGTTACACCAACAAAAATTAAAAAGAAAAATTAAATCATATATCTTCTTATCCTAAAGTCAAAGCTAGTTTCTCCACCGAAGGTATGGATTGCTTCATATGGCTCTGTTTTGATTGAAATATTATCACTTGTTGATTAAACATTTGTAAATTCAGAAGAGATTAACGTATTTCAATTGAAGTTTATGTTCAGGAAATGTAGAATATTGATATGGGGATATAATTTATATCAGTTAAAATAGTTACATACCGCTATTTGTGTACCCATTTCCTAAAAATATATGCAGAAGTATCGTTCCATTTAGACCAAAGATTGACCGTTTCAATTGATAGATGTAAGGGTAAATGGAGTAATAATTGCCTACAATCTTAGGAATATTCATAAAAAATGCTAACGGTCTAGTGTTGAGAGAATTACCACGAATAACACTCGTTGTAAAGCAAGCAATTCTACTGGTGGAATCTATGGAATTCTAATAGTGATTGTGACAAAATTTCCGAAAAAATTCTCCCATCAACATCACCCAAAATTGAAAGTGTGAATCTCTGTAAAATGAGTTATCAAAGAGTAAAAGTTACCATTTAATGTGGAGTTTTATCTGATTTAGCAGCAAAAGTTTCAGTCCATATGTAAAAGTTTGAAAATCTATTTACTGGAAGATTAAAACTTATAAATACTAGAGTTTGGAGTTGAACAAAAACTGAACTGGGATTCCCACAGTAAAAAGAATTACCCTAAATTTAAGCATGTTTCATCCTGTGATTAATCATATAATACAACAGTTTTGTTTTTGTATATTTTGTATTTTATCGTATGTTAAAACGTTAACAGTGTCCGATATTTCGTGCTCATTTTAAAATTTCATTTCTCAAATCATATAAATCCAATCAAAATAAAATTTTAAAACCGTTTCTATGTACTCATTTGTGACTGAAAATTTCTAGATTATTTCCGTATAATTTGGTTATCGATTCCATAAAACAATTTTTTTCTCAGAAATAGATTGCTGTGAAAACACAAATTTAGTCTCTTTATGTAGGATGTTTAACTGGCTAGAACTTACTTTATCTACCATTGACCAATCTATTTCATCCGAATTTCTATTTGATGGTAAATACGCACCCCAAAAGTGTTGCCTGTGTCTACGGTCGAATCTGATGCCAATAAAATATCATGATAATCTATGAATTGTTTGTCTATGAAATTTTGTGGATCCTGAGAGTGTAATTTCATAATTATCACAACATGTACAATATTTGGCTAAAATGATATTCCTATGCATGGGAAATGGGAATTGCTTAATCACTGATTAGCTGACACCCTGTTCAAATGTATTTTTCGACATACAAATGTACCAAACTTTTCGTCATCATCTTGCAAGTCGTGAAATGATGTGTGAAAAAGTACTCGGTTTCGTCTCTCTAAAATCAATGGGTTCACCCAGAATTTCCTTTTTCTATTTCGCAGTTTCTTCCTCCTAATTAGTAACATGGCCAGCAGTAAATCACCTTTCATGTTCATTGTAAATCGCGGACTGGAAGATTGTTGGCTGCTGACCTGAATTAGAAGAGATAACTATGCTATCTGGAATTGTATCGCGTGAGAAATAGCATAATCTGAAGATGCCGGTTGAACGCTAGGTAGTGGCGCAGCGGAAGTACCACAGAAGTGCTGTGAACAAACCACTAAAAAAGAAGTTAGAAGTGCTGCGAGTGGCTCCGTGTGAACCCGGCCTTAAAGCTATGGTTTTCAAGCTGGTGTTCCTATCGGAGACCTGCTGACGATGTCAAGGCATTAGTTTTATTAATTAAAAAAACTGACTTGGGTTCAATGATTAAATTAACGGGAAAATTATTCTCGGCTGTAGTAAACCTTTCGGATGACATTTTCACGATGATTGCATTCCTCTAAGATGAGTGAATATCTAAAATTTGGACTTAATTGAAGTGTAACCACATTGGAAGTAATTAAATTAGGTGGTCCGATCACAATTATCATAGATTGACAAAGTGATTACTTTTTGAGAAATTGAATCGATCATCAATAATTACATTAATGTATCTGAAAAAATACTGTAATTGGGAATTAATCACACCTTTCACGCTTGTGAGAGTGAATCCTTCACACACTGATATCAATTTAGATACTGCCGAGGAAAGAAGCGAGAGGCTCCACCCTCCACCACTATTGCGTTGAGAATGGTGGGAAGCTGACTTCGCTTCAACACGAACCACGACCGTTCGGAAGATGAGCCGTGCAAAGCTGAGTGACGTCACAATTCTCAGCTCAACTCCATTTCGTACTGCAGCTGCATTCAAAAGTATAGTCTTCTAACTTAGCTTCACTTCGGATTTGGTGCCACCTAATGGTTCTTTTTGTGAATTTAAAGATTATCCTTGTATTTAGTGAATTTTCTTATCCCATATCAAGAGATTACATCTACTTAGCTTGGTAAGTTGATAACTTTTTCAATATTTATTTCCAACTTAAGGAATAAATTGTATCTCTTTGTACCACCGTATATTTAGTGATTCACACTTAAGAATGAATGAACAAAGATCGTTGAAATATCCCTAAAGATTTTCAGATAAATACACTGCAAAATGTAATTCAAAAGAAGTATTTGTGATAGATAATTTGCCTATAGTACGACATTAAACTCTATTGGCCATATTCATAGATTGTTTATTTAGCATTTAACTTGGGTTTTCTATATAGTGATTCACTTTCGAGTGATTAATGACTAACTAGAATAAGGTATTCAAGGATTTCAACTAGCGCGTAACTAGAGGTTATTACGTAGACAACTGCTATATGGCGGAAAGTGACATTCTCGATTTGCCAACCTCGCATCAGCACCTCAAACAAATGAAAAAGAAGTTGTTTACATTGCTTCTGCGCAAAGGCAAGGCCAATTTTCATCCAATTTTTCTTATTAAAGCCATTGATATTGCATCTCTATCAATAATTCTTTCAGCTGTTTGATGTATTGAAATATTCGCAGGTAAAATCTATCGTATTGGTTTTCTATGGTGCAAATAACATTACGTAAATACAAAACATACAGGTGATGTCTAGGATAGGCAAACATTCGTAAGTTCTTCCTATTGTCATGATGGAGATAGTCTTTATATAGTTGATTTTTACGGTAGCTTATTCAATTAAAAGATCTAAAAATCCATCTTTTTGAACCTAGGACGATTTTGGAAATCTAAAACATGTTTTTGAAATGTATCAATGATCTCTATCTATGTGCCGAATTTCATGACACTGAGGTTCAAAATCGCAATTTTTCTGGAGGTTTCACGTTATGGCCAGAACGTAGTAAAACTTTCAAGTCAATGACACTTGTGGTTTAGCCTGTGAATTAGTATCCTATCTATTTCCATGAATGAATCTGGAGAAGCATCTATATATAATAGATATCACAGATTTATGAGCTAAGCCCTCTCCGTACGCATTCTCCTCCCAACCGACTGTTGGAAGGCTGAGATCACCTGTGATAACAACGAGGATATTATTCACGCTAGTGCCGAGGTCATTTAGAATATTTGAATGATGACAGTAGCTGGCAATAATTAAACTAATCAATTGAAACTTATACTAATTAATTAGTGATTGTGAACATGACCAAGGAAACAAGAGTTTCAACAGAGTTTCCTATTTGATTAAAACATTTTGCTATTCTACATTGTTCAATCAATACATTGAGCCCTCAAGTAGAGTCTTAAGAGCTTCATTGATCATATCAAGGAACATAAAATTTCTAATGAATAAGCATAAACTTTCCAGCTTCTACAAAATGGAATCTTCCTAAATTTGGACCACAGCTACAGTTTCTGGTAATTTAGCTTTCATTACTCCATATTATAAAATAGCAAACTCTATTTGCATCACAATAATTGGCATTTTATCCACGATGTATGAAATTGAGTTCAAAATTTGAATCAATCTTATTTAACATCTATTTAACATTATGATACAGATAGGTATGAAAATATTAGGCTCAAAAAAAATCTTCACTTACCATTGTCTTCATCCTTTTCACCTCTGCTTGATAAACACCTGCCTGACTCAAAGTCAATGCCAACCCGACAAATGCATGAGCCACCACCAATTGCATCCGGAACACATTCCTCTTCCGGAAGGCATTCCGATTCTATTCCCAGTCGACATAATCTCTTCTCACTATGTGGCGAAATTTGACAGAGAAACAATGGATTCACACAAATTTCTATACAAGCTGGTGAGAATGCAAAACTAAAATCATATCTCTAGATACAGCTCTTTATTTTAAGAATTTTGAGATATAAGGGTTCAGAACAAGATCAAATAACTCTTATTACTCCAATAAACTCTGTAAGGAAAGAAAACTTGGAACATGACTGTTAATGAATTAGAGGTTTAAAATTTTCAGTAGTTGTCTTTGTCAGCATTCCTCACCTCTTTCACCAGCTTTTGGAGAAAGCAGGAAGACTCAGGTTACCAATCTTTTAAGAAATGCCCAATTTTATAAAGTACTTTCATACCCCTGGTGATGATAGCGATTGCAATGTAATTCTGTGTCTCTTATAAGGTTGGAAATTACGGCTTTTGGTACTGAGTATTGGCGGAAGGAGTTGCTCTGACCTCTGATAGGAATAGGACTCTACTATTTGCCAGAAACCAAGATATTTATTACGGATTGGGCTTCTCATACGACTCTTAGGTCTCATTCAAGATGTTACTATGGATCACAGGTGTGAAATCGATGTGGTCGTCATCGACCTAGCAAAGGTATTCAATAAGGTACCCCACGACCTACTAAAGATATGCAAATATAAATATTGACCACCAGGTTACAGATTGGATTCAACTTTCTTTTGGAAAATAGAAAACACAAAGTTAGAATTGGAGATGTTTTCTCTAATGAGACAGATGTTACTTCCGGTATTCCGCAAGGGAGCGTTCTCAGGCCACTGTTACTCCTTATTTATGTGAATGACCTCCCAATAAACATAAAAACCAATTTCAGAGCCAAGTGGACTAAATAAAACCAATGGAAATTAATGTTGGCAAATGTTGACACAAAGTTCTCCAGAAGAAAGTCTCAAATACAATTGAATTATTCCCTAAATGAGGAAATCAGTCCTATCTGATTGCAAATATTTAGGTATCGAGCTAACTAAAAATATTAAATGGGGAGGGCACAATGAGGATATTGCTGAGAGGGGTTATAGGAATCTCCATTTTGAAGAACCTAAAGCAGAGTGCAAAAGGTTTAAGGGAAACAGTGTACAAATCTCTCATCATTCCAACTATAGAATATGCAATGTGTTTGGGATCCCCACTAAACGGGCCTTATTAAGAAGGTGTTCAAAGAAAGGTACAACGGACTGTACGTAGTTGGCAAACACGGCTGAAAATGTAAGTGCATTTGAAGTGGGAATCACTTTCAGTTGAGATGAAACGCATTTGCAGGTACAAAACATGGAAGAGGGCTGGGATGAACAACAAGGCAGATTTGAACTTCCTTGAAGGACGTGCCAACCATAAGTTAAACTGTATGTAGTTTATTATAATGTGGTTCACAACAACCTCCTCTGCAATATTATCTTGGGTTGTATTTGTTATGTTCAATGAAAATATATTTATGGATATTCTATAGTGTACTGTATTATTTTAGTTAAATGACAGATGCTATGCATATTTTATGTACGATAGATCATACAGTTACATTTAAACCATACAATCCGCCAGTGGCTCTTGGCAGGGGGTGTAAGACACCAAAATACCCATCTAATCTAGAAAACTATTTGCTTCACTAATACTTCGCGGAAAAAATGACCAAAAGTTGCTATCTGTCCTGGCAACTACTTCCCTGTATCGCTTTTTTGTTTTCTCTTGAAGGTCGTGTAAGTATATAACTGGGATGACAATATCAGTTACCTCCTCCCCGAAATTGGTAGTGATAAATTAATCAAAAAGTTTCGATCGATATTCAAGTCTTCTATCTCTAAGAGAGTTCCATCCGAGGGATTCTATCATAGCCAAAACACTGCTGTCAAATCTGAAATCTCCCTTGACGAACATTGCTGCTCTACGTTGAACCATCTCGAGATCAGAAATTAATCCTAATTCGTGAGGAACCCAAACCGCACAGCAATATTCAAGTAGAGGTCGAATTAGGGAAAGGTATGCAATTTCTTATACTCTCGATGAACATCCCCTAAGGATTCTGCTGGCTAACCTTTGCATTCTATTTGCCTTTCCTACTTCACCTCGAACATGCTCTTTGAAGGAAAAATTACTGCTGAGGGTAATTCCGAGATAATTATGATGCATCACTTATCTTACTTATGATATATAATCTTATAACTTACGCACTTATACTATGTATTCTTTAATTTAATTGTAGTGCCTACAGAAGCTTTTGGTGAGGTTTAAGGCCAATTAAAAAAAGAGTCACATAAAAAATTTTTTGGTAACTAATTCAAAAACTTGCCCAATTTATAAGATATTTCCTACAAAAATTTTATTGAGCTATCTTTATGGCAACATAATTAAATTTAGATTCAAAACATACTAAGTCGTAGATTCTCAGTTTTAACGGAAGAGTCAAAACCTTATTTTAACTCGAATTAGTGTTATTAATGTCTTTAATTATCCTAACTACATAACATTTTTCTAATTGACAACGCTTAGGCACTCTCCGGCGGAAGTACACCTTCCCCCTCGTTACTATAGTCGGTTCACCATCATGAAGGCAAAAATTCTCCCCATTTAAAATGCATAGGCCCATATACTTTAAACGGGAGAAATTTGTGCGACGTTGCTAAATTTGCGAAAAATTATGGAGTTGGTCGAAATTGTTTCAATTTTTTTCAGTGTTTAGTATCAGTGATACCACACATAACACCGTGATTATTTTTTGTTTATTTGCAACATAATTGCAAAAAACAACAAAAATGTTACATCTCAAAGAAATACGGTGTTTTGTTCAGTTTCTTTTGGAACGGGGGCCATTGATTCTCTAATTCGAGAAACATGGGATTTTTTTACATCAATATCAGCTTCAAACCTTTCTCTTTTCTTTAGTGTTAATACTTAGGCAGGTGAATAAATGTTAGGGAAAATTTCAACAGAAATTAATAAAAAAGTCGAGAATTTCTTGCAAAATGCATTGAAAAAAGTAGTCGCCTGCCACTTTTCGTCCAATTCGCCCACGGAAAAATATCCAGCGAGAAAGTTTCTTAGAAAATAGTGAATTTATTTTCTGTGCAAGTCCGAACCCTTTAAGTTCATAAACAACTTAAGAAATACAATTTTTCTTACATTCCATTACATTTCTTAAATTTAGCAACGTCGCACAAATTTCTCCCGTTTAAAATATATGGGCCTATGCATTTTAAATGGGAAGAATTTTTGCCTTCATGATGGTGAACCGACTATAGGCGAAGTCAATAACAATATCCCTATATTCTAACTTGAATCATTCATAAGCACAAGTTTTCTCCATTCAGTTTTCAGCCTTTGATCCATGGGAAATACCAAATACCATAGATAATATAAATAAATACAAAGAACGGTAGTTTCACTTACTTTTTAAAATTTCTAAGAAATAAGTACTAAATGAAATCACGTTCTTACATAACTTGGATTTACATCCTGCTATATTGCATCTCATTTAGACTGAGAACCCAAAGAAAATTTTAATGCAGGGACAGAAAAACATGGACTGCAAATAACGGCTATGGAAAGTTAGTGACCATCATAAAATGTTCAAAAGGAGCCAAAAAGAGGGTCAGGCAAAACTACAATTGTATTGCAGGAAGTTAAAATGTTTTACCGCTTCCCTCTCAACTTTCTCCGTCTTACCGGCAATTTCTAACAATGGTCTAGGCACGCACCTACACGCCCTTTCAAAGGGATTATCTTAGTTACATTGTCTTTTCAAACAAACGAAATAACTTTCTCCCAGTCTGCTTTTTCAGTAAATAAAATTTCTTCCCCACCTTGATTGCCTTACTTAAGTCTGGCCATCAAGTTCTGATTTGTCGGTAGTGCAAGAGTGTTTGATCTGTTTCGTATCCATTATTCTCTTGAAAGAGGTTATACGAAATATCAGAAGTTCACTTTCCCAAATTTTGTTACCGAAACCAAAAGAACAGATTTATGAAGAAACGGTGTGCTGAAAGTGCTAAAAATAAAACAGTAGAAACTAATTACACAGTCGAACAAATTTTAACATTCTTCAGAAACATGGATGGTAATAGCTGTTTTTTTACTAATTTTGGACCGCTGATTACAAATATGAACTCATACAACATATACATTTGGAGTGTTTTATAAAAAAATTACAGATAAAAATTAAGTTGGTTTTAAAAATTTTTATGCAAAATTCTCGAAAATTGTTCGTGGAAGACAATTTTCACATACATGGATGAATTATCACAAAAATACAATAAGGAATGATTACTCTTCCAGTGATTTGAATATTTGATTCCTAAGTCAATGTTACCAAAACCTTGTCATCCTGTTATTTTTGTGAATTTTATCCAGGGAACCCAGGGTAATTTTTGAATTGTTTTAGGGTATACCATAATTATAATTAGCTGTAACTAAAAGTAAGTTTGTACATTTTGTTATTGTAGAATTTTGACTTATATTATGATCATTTATGCTTTGCAAAAACTTTTTGGAAAGTTGATTATATTAATAAATTTGATGTAGAAAACGCACTATTTTTTTAACTAGTAGTATAAATTTTCCAAAAATTGATTATTTTATGTATATATTATACATTATCAGCTTTATTATATTTAAACTCAATCTTAACATGTGATTTGAAGTAAAAAACTTGAATATATGGCGGGAGAATGGTCATGCTGTGTGCCAGGTCCGACAATTCTTGAGACCACGCGGCCCACGGCTGGGAACGGTTGTACGGAGCTTGGCAGCGAATACTAATATTAAACTTCCAAAATGACAATTGCAAATACCATAAAAAACAGCTAGAGGAACATTGCATGAACAATTCATTAAGGGGTGTACTCATGTAACACCTTGAAAAATTCGAAAAAATAAAAAAAAATTTTTTTTCAAGTTCTATCTAAAAATAAGATACCGAAAGGATTCTGCTGGATTCAAAACCTACACCAAGTTTTGAGGCAAGTTTTGTGACATTCTTGGTTCCCTTCAACGTTTTCGACACGATTACCCACCCCTGTCGGAGAAAGTTCAAGAAGTCGTCAAGCCGATATACGAAATTCTTTCTGATGACGAATTACTCTCTCGCTGTTTGAGTGCTGAAACTCAAAACAGCAATGCATCAATGAATTGGACTTTTGCCCCAAAGCAAATTCATTCTGGAGCCAAAGTGATTGAAGTGACAAATTATTTGGCAGTCTGCAACTTCAACAACTTTTCAATTTTAAAGATATTGCATGAGATGAGAGTCAACATTGGGATGATGAGTGACAGGTTCTGCACAATACGGGACGAGAGTCGGATCATCCGGATCTCGCTTTGAGGGCCAGGATCGATCGGAGGGAAAGCGATTCTGCCAAACACGAGTTCGCAGAGGTCGAGGAAGGTGTGATGTACGGCCCCAAAATCGCCAGTTGATTGCAAGTGACGCAATCCCGAATAAAAGCTAACTTGAAACTTTGAACGCGTTTTTCTCAAAACCACGTTTTTCAAATTGGTTTGCACGAATTGTAGAAAACTTATACACGGATTTAGATGCATTTTTTTAAATGCGTGGTAATGCTTTCGCTATCGCTTGACCACGATTTATCCCCCTATTATTAATAACAAATGTTTGATGAATTTTTTTAGATGGAAAGAGGGAGAAAAATTATGTTTTTCTTCTAAGTCCCACCAATTTGAAAATTTTTATCGTAATCTTAAAAATCCAGGTCAAATGATAATCACAACGTTATTAATTGATAAGAAATTTTTATGTGTGTTTCAGACCAACTTATTTGCGCTATTGTGTGAACCATCGACCAACCTTTTTTGGAAGGACTAACTTTGCAAGGGTGCAGTGGCCAATCAATGAAACCTTTTTCACCAAATATATCCTTTTTTTTGCAGTTCAAGGATCAATAAAACTTTACAAAAGAACCACATCGAAAAATATTTCATACTTTCCTCACAGTGAAATTCCGAAAACCTCTTTGAAAAACAGCCGTTACATGAGTACACCCCCTTAAGAATAAAAGAATGAGATAAATCAGTGTTTAAATGATATAATTCTGAGATTCATTCCTTGTTTGATTACAATTTTCAAATTAAAATAATTTGAATAAAAATAGTATCAAAATTTTTGAATTCATATTCCATATCACCAGCCGTGGTGGTGGAGTGGTTAGCGTGCTAGTGCGTTAACGCTCCGACCTCACGGTCCTGGGTTCGAATCCCGGCTAATGGGATTTTTCCAGTTAGGGAATGGTTGTATATGTTTTGTGTGTGTGTGTGTATGAGATATATTAATAAAAAATGCAAAAAAAAGAAATAAAATTAATAAAAAGGGGTTAACTGGAGGAATAGCCTTCATAAGCAAAAATTCGCCCATAAAAAGACGGCTTTATTATTATTATTATGTCAAATTACCACAACTAAATGATAAAAGTCAATCTAAAGAACTGCTCAAACACTCACCAAATGCAAATAAAAGGCTTAGTATAGGCAACTATAGGCTGTACTGAATTAGCAATTTTGGTCTCCGCAGCTGTCAGATGTAGATCAACAATGCTACAAAAGATGTTTTTCATAGAAGGCCTCAAAAGGTGAGGCAGTAAGATTTTTTACATGTTAATTTCTTCTATTTCTTTGAATTTTGGTCTGTTCTTACTAATTTCTAATGGTTTAAATTACTCAACCACAACCTTAAAACCACCTTTTTGGTTTTCCAGCTGAGAAGCAACTTTCTTCACATTGTTCATTCTTTCTTCTCACCTTCTGCTAAGCTGTTGGTCCCTTAAATCCTTGGATAGAATATCTTCCCATCCTTGGGATTCCTCTCTTGGCCTCACCAAAACCATTACAGATTCTTTGCTTTTGTCATTCTTATTTGGACTACAAGTGATACTCAACTTACAAGTCACCTGCAAGTAGACCAAATGCAATTTATGTTAGCAGTGAAACAATTATTATTATGCTTCATCCTTTCCACACGAATTATCAACTCTTTTATCTGATTTTTACCAAACAAATAAACTATCAACTACTGTAAATTTAAGATAATCGTTGCTGCCTATACCTCAGTTTGATACATTAATCATCCAAAAATTGCAAAATTATCAATTGAAATGAATTATCAGCTGAAATTTCCAGCTGATAGACCAGATTTTTTTGAGGTTTTCCTAAATACTCTGTGATACAAAATGATAAAAAATGTAACTTCCAGACAAAATAAAATAGAATTGATTTTATTAATCAACACTAAGTTTGCGGGAAATAGATTCAACTTTCAGGGCACATTCTATGCTGAAAAATAGTGGACACATGTCCGACCGTTCAACTCAACGGGCCTTTGTAAATGAAAAATTAGCAACAGGAAATCAGAGTTAGGCAACCCGCCATACACATTCATTACCCTATCGCTCTCAAGATTTTCCAATTAGGAAATTATTTCTTCCATTATTTTTAACGATAACTTATACAGTGGTACCTTGGTTAACGATGGCCTTAATTAACGACGGACTTGGTTAACCACAAGTTGCTGTAACCAAAAAATATCTTGGGTAACGACGTAGGCTTTGGCTTACGACGCATCGTCGACTGGTCTTTCCGGAGTTTCATGTGTTTCAGCACGTCTATTTATAATCACTACATTATAAACTAATATTTGGTGTACGTTACGATGCAACATCATAAAAAAAATACTGAATAGCAGCTAGAGGAGAGTATTAAAAATATTTCAATGCTAAATTGTAGCTAAATTCACATAGGCACATGTTGTATCACCAGAGTTAAATCGGTAAATATTTTAAGTTTCGTCGCAGTGTGTCTTTTTCCGTGGTGACTGTTTCCTCTTTGCCGAGCGTTAACTTGTTGTTCTTCAAAATATTGCGTCTTAGTTTCAGTGAATCTGTCTAAATTCGTAGTTGCCTTCAACCTACCACCTCTATGGAGGCTGATCTTCTGGTCTGTTCGTCGCAGAGTACGATCACTTGTGACGATCTATTATTCGAGACATAATATTATATGATTTGGAGAGGACACAAGACCATGTTTCGCCGACATACCACATGAATATGTCTGAAATTGACTTTAGGATTATATAACCTGCTGCTAATTAGCGTGTATAACGGTTAGTGATGTATCTTATGTTCTTTTTATTCATTGGCTTAGTGTTGTACATAGTTGTAGTAATATTTTGCGTACATTTACTTCACAGATTTAAATTTTTACCTTGTTACAAAATGCGTCCCAAAAAGAAGGCTTCCGAGAGAAAAAAAGGAGAAAAGTTTTCTCTATTGAATAGAAGAAAGAAATCATAGCAATACATCACGAAGGTGTAAAAGTTGTGAAGTTGGCTCGAATATATGAAACCATCTACAGCTACAATATCAACTATTTTGGCTAAGAAAGAAAAACTTATGGTAGCTGAGGTTGCTAAGGGAACTTCAAGGTTGAATGTCAGAGGTTTTCTTTTAGAGGAAATGGAAAATCTATTGCTAATTTGGATCAAAGAAAGGGAAATGGCAGGCGATTTTACATCTCAAAATGCTATCTGTGAGAAAGCTAGACAGATTTATAAAGATTTGAAAGTGAAGACTCCTGGATCAAGCTCTGAGGTAGATGATTATGATTTTAAAGGTAGCAGAGGTTGGTTTGACAACTTTAAAAAGAGAACAGGAATTCATAGTGTAGTTAGACACGGAGAGGGAGATAATGCTGACAAAGCAGCAGCAGATAAATTTGTCAATGACTTTACAAGAATTATAGAAGAAGGAGAATACCTACCTCAACAAGTCTTCAATTGTGATTATTGCGGAAGAAAATGCCCAAGAGGGCGTTTGTGACAAAAGAAGAAAAAACACTTCCTGGACATAAACTAATGAACGATATGTTAAAATTGCTTATTGCATCAAATGCAAGATACTGTAAGGTAAAACCGATGTTGATCTACCGTTCACAGAATCCCCGAGCATTCAAGAAGTCCAATGTCTCTAAATTCAATCTTGGCGTCTTATGGAAGTCCAACAGCAAAGCCTCGGTCACAAGAAAAGAATTTAGGGACTGGATTCACGAACGTTTGGACCCATTGCCAAAGCCTACCTTGAGCAAAACAATCTGCCTCTAAAATCCATCCATACAAGAAGAGCTATCCGAGCAATTCGATTTTATTAAGATGATTTTTCTTCCTCGCAAGACTACATCTTTGATACAGCCTATGGATCAGCTATTAATTTCAAAAAAATTTCAACGAGAGCACTTTTTACCAGGTGCTTTGAAATATGTGAAACTACCAACAAGACCATAAGGAAATTTTGGAAAGAAGAATTCAATATTGTCGTTGCAATTAGGTTAATTTTAAAGGCTTGGCAAGAAGTAACAATGAGTGTCTCAAAGCAGCATGGAGGAAACTGTCCTTCCTTTGGTAATGAAGAATCCTCGGATGAAAGACACAACTTGGTTAAGGATATTGTGTGGCAACTGCTCAAGATCTCAACTTGGAAGTAGACGAAGAAGATGTTGAAGAATTACTGGAGGAGCACGACCGAGAACTGACAACTGACGAGCTGAAAGAACTTTTCAAGCAGCAATGTGAAAACAAAATGTATATTCCATCTGAAGAGGAGGACGTAGAGAAAGAAAAAAATTCGACTGCTGAAATCAAAAAAGATTTGGCAAAGTGGGAGGAAGTTCAACATGTTACTATGAAATGGATTCCCAACAAATTTGAAGCTATCCGAATCGCAAATCTATTTAATGAAAAGTCCATGCAGTTTTTCAGAAACATTATAAAAAAGAGGAAAAGGCAAGCAATCCTATACAAGTTTATTACAGGTCAATTAATCAAAAAACTCTGGGGTGAGCCGAACATCTGATGAAAATTGACATTTACAAACTGTAGTCATTAACTACTCCTTTTATTAATGATACATTTTTGTAGCAAATATAAATGAATAAATGATATGTACCACATTTTTATGACATTTAAATGAATTGTATCTGCATACTTGACATGCACCATGGTTGTGGGGAGGAACCGGAAAGAATTACCGTACTTCCCGGCGTCAAGGACGCGATTTTTTACCTGAAATAAGTCTCTTGAAATTGCAGTGCGTCTTTGACACTGAAGGTTACGTTTTTCTTAAGTCAATGCTAATACTAAAGGAAGGTTATCTGCACTACACATTTAACGAATCTTTACCGTATTTCACAGTATTAATATGAAATGCTAGGAAAAACTGTAATCGATTCCTGGTACTGATGTTACCAACAAGAATCACCTACATAATTCTCTTGCTTTTTAATCCAAACAAAACTATTTTTCCAAAATGTTGCTTCCAAAAACTAGGGTGTGTCCTCGATGCCAAGAAATATTGTAATCCATTACCGTTATTATACCTGTGGAAAATCGCGCCTTGGATAACGACGGTTTTGGTTAACGACGATTATCCTGGAACAGATTAGCGTCGTTAACCAAGGTACCACTGTATTTTTGCAATTAAATTTCATCTTCTTACCTTCTAAGCATATTTAACCTTTTGGTTTGCATTTATTCTAATACACGTAACACCGCACAGTGGGCTAGAATCAGAAAAAGCTGGACAAAAATAAAAAATTGTTTTTTTAGTGCGGACTATGAAACTTAGCTCATAAATTTGCGAAAATGCTATTTTATATGAATATTTTCATGTTTAAGAGGACAACTAATGTAATTGGTACTAATGAGTACCAAAGGATAGCAGAAAGCAATGTTACAAACTATCATTCATCATACATTCTGATGGGATATCGGGTGCAATAATGGAAAATATTGCCTTTAAGTCTATTAGTGAGTAACAAGGAAAATTATGACAAAAGAAAATAAAAATAAGATCAGAGAATAACATGCAAACAGCAGGTTAATTTTCTATAGATTTGGGATAGCACAGGTGTGTAATGCAGGGTTGCTTACCGACAGATTATTAATTTTCAATTAATTATTGCAACGAAACTAAGGCACATTTACACCAACGCCATAACGATTTTTCATTACTCCAAATTCTGGGTAAAAAATGGAAGAAAATAATTCCATAAGTGGGAAATCTCGAGATCTGCATGGTAATGCATGTGTATGGAGGGTTGCGTAATTTATCATAAACAAAGGCACGTTGAGTTGAACGGTTGGACACGTGTCCACTATTTTTAAGCAAAGATCCCACAAACCTGGTGTTTCCCTTGCAAGATAATAATAATACTTACTAGCCAATATCCATGAAAATTAGGTATCCTCAGAAAAAATTAATACAATACAAAAACTTATAATTATTTTAAGAATTAAAATCTGTTATTATTCTTTGAATAATGTACAACTCCATAGCAGTTTTTGAAACTGTATGCTCATTGTATTCTAAAACAGAGGTCCCAACTGGATATGCTTAATTTCATATATTTCAATTCATCTCATCTTCTGGTGTTCTGCCTGTCGGCAGGTCCCTCACACCACAACCGTCTCCACTTAAACCTGTCCTGAGCCTCCTTCTTGGTCTTCTTGTATCCTCCTCTCTTCACTTCATCTATCAACTTTAGCTTTCTTCTTCTCTTTTCTCCTTCCACCGTTCCTTCAATGGCTGTAGTTATAACCCCCTTCCCTCTTATAATATGTCCGACTTCCTTTCCTCTTTTGTATTATGCGGAGTAATGTTCTTTCCTCCCCAACTTTTCTAAGCACTTCATCATTTCTTATTCCATTTTATTCTCTCCATCTTCCTCCATTTCAAAAGCATCAATCCTATCCTTCTCTTTTCTTCCCAAGGTCCATGTTTCACATCCATATAACATAACGCTCCATACATAACATTTCACCAATCTCTTCCTCAGTTTTAGATTAGTACTACTGCAGAGCACATTTCTCTTCTTATAGAAGGATTCCTTTGCCATAGCTATTCTTGTCTTGATCTCCGTACTGCACTTCCAATCCTCTGTCAGCATGCTCCCCAGATATACCTTTTAACCTGCTCTATTCTCCTTCCCTCATTCGTTACAACATTGACAACTTCCCCGTCATTCACTCTCATAACTTTTGTTTTACTGGCGTTTATTCTCATCCTATATATATTTCCATTTCTTCTCCTAAACATCTTAACGTTCCTTGGAGTGCCTTGTTGTCATCGGCTAAGATTACCATATCATCAGCAAATCTGATGTATTTTATTTCTCTTCCTCCGATACTTATCCCTTTTTCCTCATTCAGGGTGTTGACAATCATGTCCTCAATATAGAGGTTAAATAATGTTGGTGAGAGACAACAGCCCTGTCTTACCCCTCGACCCAATTCCATCCACTCTGTCAATTTTCCATTAACTTTCACCGCCACTTTCTGGGTTCTATACAATTCCCTGACCAGCCTCCTGTCCTTCCAATCTACTCTCTTAATTTTAAGAATTTCCATTAACTTATCCCACTTGACCCTGTCGAAAGCTTTCTCCAAATCAATGAAACATAAGCTTACTCCTGTTCCTCTTTCCCTGTATCTTTCTCCAACTATTCGCAATAGACCAATAGCTTCTCTAGTGCCCCTTCCTCTTCTAAAGTCAAGTTTTTCCTCTCTTATATTATTTTCCATTACTCCTAGGAGTCTTTCATTCAAAACCCTCAGTAGTACTTTTGCAGCATGGGCTATGATACTTATTGTTCTGTGTTCCTCGCACGTTTTGGTGCCTGCTTTTTTTGGAATTGGCACCATAATTGTCTTCACAAAGTCATCCGGCCATATTCCACTATCATAGATCTTATTGCACAATTCTACTATTTCCTTTACACCCTCACCCTCTAAAAATCTTAAAGAATTCAATAGGCAGTTCGTCTATTCCTGTCGCCTTTCCATTTTTCATGTTCTTCATTGCTTCTATTATCTCCGATCTCATTATTCTTGGGCCTCTCTCCTCCTCTTCTACCTCCAGCTCTGTTTCCATGTCCACAATATCTCCCTTGCCTTATACAGGTCTTCCGTATACTCCTTCCACCTTTCTCTTACTTCTTTTTCACCAAACATCTCTTTTCCATTTTTGCTCAACATCGCTCTCATTTTACTTCTTCCTTTGCCCTCCCATTCAAAATTTCTCACCCTTTTATACACCATATCATACTTGCCTCTTTTCTCAAGATCCTCGATATCATTACATTGCTCTTTGAGCCAGTTTTCTCTCGCCTTATGTGCTTCTCCCCTTAATTCATTGTTCAGTCTGCGGTACATTGCTTTGTTCTCTTCCTCACTTCTATTTTTGTACTTCCTTCTTTCTTCCATCTTATATAACATTTCCGTTGGTATCCAAGGTTTCTTTGCTCTACTTCCTTTATAATATCCTATTTCCTTCTCTGCTACATTTATTATAGCATTTTTTATCCTCCCCCAAATTTCTTCACTTCCTTCCTCTTCCTTTTGACCTTCTGTTATTGCTTTAGACAGTTTCTCACCTATCCCTTCTTCACCCATTTCCTCCATCTTTTTCCATTTCTTTACTACTTTGGCCTTTTCTACCCTCTTTAATGTCAGCTTGATTTCCATCCTTATTAGGACATGGTCACTATTTATATCAGCACCCGGTAATCCTGTTGTATCCTTTATAGCATTTCGATATCTTTCTTCTATTAGGAAGTAATCTATCTGGTATCGATCTTGTGCTGGCGAAATTCATGTATATCTCCTCCTTTTATGATTTTTAAACCATAAATTAGCAAGAAATAGTTTTTTCTCTCTGCAGAATTCGATCAATCTTTCACCTCTTCCATTTCTTATTCCCAACCCGTATTTTCCCACCACCTCTTCCCCTTCTCCAACTGCAGCATTCCAATCTCACATAATCACTCTACAGCAATCCTTCTCCTCTTCTAATAGATCCTCAATTTTCTCATACATCCTATCTATATCTTCTTCTTCATAATCTGATGTAGGCATGTACACTTGTATAATGACTAGATCTTTAGGTAACATTCCAAACCTTACAGCTATTAATCTATCATTAACATATGTTACCTTTTGTACCCTTTTTGCTATTTCATTTCTCACGATTATTCCCACTCCATTTTTTCCCCTCTCGGCTCCAGAATAGAGTATGGTAACTCCATCACTCTTTATCTCTCCTTGTCCATCCTACGTCACCTCACTCAGTCCTATCGCATCCATTTTATTTATCCTCATCTCTCTTTTAATGTTCTCCATCTTTCCGCACTGCAACATTGACCTCACATTCCATATTCCCACTCTCAATCTTTTTTGATGTCTCTCCTTTTGTTGCTTCCCCCGGAGATCCGACTGGGAAGCTATTTTAACTCTGGAACATTTGACAAAAGAAGCCGGCATCGTGGCTTGTATCTAGGAAATATCCTTTGGATCTTTAATACAGTGGTATTCTGTTGCCTTCTGTATTCCAATACCGTTGTCTCCGGAAGATCATCCGCTTTTAGGGGCAGTTTCCTACCCCTAGGACAATGGAGTGCCCTGAACCCATTACCCGCTCTCAAAAGACCATTGGCATTTGGTAATGGGGGGGATTCCTTTATCGGGAGTCATTCGGTCACCATTTCCTCGTCAGTATAAAAAAAAGGGGATACCACGGGAAGGTTAGGTTGACTTTTGAGGGTGAGAGGCTATTTGAGGCGCATCACTCTCCTTATTTCAATTACTTTACATGAAAGGAAAAGATCTATGAAGGAATTCCTGGTTTAAGGAAAATCCCATCTTCTCAAACTTTCAGAGACTATTTCCACCATCTATTTTCCAATGAATTTTAAGAATTGTTATTTAGAGAAACAGAGAAACTTGCAGATAATCAATATACCAAGATAGGCATTTTCAAAAGTCTCGTATATTTGGGTGAATGATATTGGAAAAGATATTTTGACAATCCATCAAAACAGCAGAGAAGCTAAAAATGGAAAAAGTTGTTGAAATGATCATGGCCCAGGCACAGTATACAGTACAGGCACACACTGCCTACAGGAAGAAAAATTGTTTTTTTTAAACATTATTTATTAACTTTAGGGATTGTATTTGCACAGAATGTTTACTATGTCATGTCACGCAAATTTCTCTTGTGAGCAATACACAGGCCTACAATTACATTTACAATGCAAGTGTATTGACCACCGGAGTGTAATGGCCCCCAAAGGATCTCATAGAGGCAGTACAAGCGATTTTCCTTACATTACTTTGCTAGCGTCTATGAGGTCCTCTGGCAGAGGACTATATGGAATACCACTCACTAAGAATCCCATTAACAGGTGACATAACAGTTTCGTGGTCACCTGCCTGAAAAGACCTGGGATCAAGTCACTACTTTTTACTTCTGTTTCTCCATTGAAGTAAGTTGTATGAATTCTCATGCAAAGTCATTTCCTTTACTTATCCCCTGACATATCTTACTCACACAACGTCTATTCAGCCTCAACATCTTTTGTTACTAACTATAATGAACTTTTTCATCAAACTTTGGTATTTAAAGATCAACCAAGACATAAGAATATAAGGAAATTTAACATTAAATAACCAGGCCATTCAACTGAATCTGTAATCAGTAATTTTTAGATAACTAGAATTAAACCATGAAAAATAAGATAAAAACAGAAACACTGTCAAATTTACGATAAAACTGACAAATATGCTTAGAACAGCATCTTGAGAACATTAAGGTGCCTCTTACATGATAACAATCGCCTTTCACCATCATCACCGCATTACACATCTCAATAAAATCATCTTCATCTGCACTCATCTGTCCATCCTTGAACCTTCTTTCTCCAACATCACAACATGTCTGCACACACTTGACAAGGTCTCCCCTCGCATCCTGCCTCAGCCGATAAATATTGATATCCGGATTTCCCTTTGGGGTGTAGCTGCAACAGCATTTACAACAATAATTTAAAATAGAAGAATTGTTGGGTGGCAGCTTGACAATGGAATAGCTCAACATCAGATAAGCACACTCATTTGTAAGAACCAATACAAGCTTACAGCCTAAACCACAAGCATCACTGACTTGGCCTTTTCATGGTAAGTAGGACCAAACAGTAGACACCCAGGAAATAAGAGTAATTAATCCTAGCTGTATGGATCACAGGAGTCCCCAAAAACATGATTTTCCCCATAAGGCTGATCGTCCACTGGAAGCGACAACAGGCAACTTCGATTTTACACTTCGTGTGTGTGTATGTATGTGTGTCTGTGCTTGTGGGTGCTCTAACGTAAAAACTATTAGTCCTATCAATACCAAACTTCATATATAGTACTGTGGTGTTTGCTGTCCGAGTTGATTAGTTTATGGAGTAAATCGGTTTACCGGAAGTCGAGCTTTATTCATCGAAGCTCATTTCCGGTTTTCAAAATATCTCCATAAATATGATATATAGGTATATTGTATTATTTATAAACGTTTTAGAAAAAGTAATCTACTATAACTTTTGTATGAAACATATTTTTGTATCACTGATTGTTTAGGAGTTATTCATGAAATACTGATAAACCGGAAGTTGCTGATTATGTACTTTGTGGGTGCTCTGGGCTCTATAGGAAGGGCAGACCTTATTATTAAATTTAATTTAGGAGGAGATAAATGAAGTTGAGAAAAAAATTAGTAACTTAACTAGATGAAAGCAGTAGGTAAGTTACGTGGTTTTGTCATGTCTGCTATCTAAATGAAGTTCTACATGAGAGCACTTAATAAATACAGAAGGCAGCATGCATTAAGATCAGTGGTAAATTCAATGTGCAGACGGGTAGCACTAGGCCGTGGAGAAGGCTTAAATCAAAGTACGACGCAATTAAGAAAGAGACAAAATAGGACATGGCTAGGGAGAAGCAAAGATTAAGGCAAACTGGTGGAGGTCCATCCAATATTAGACGTAACCCGGTTTACAAAAAGTACATGGCTTTAATTAGTCTGAATGGAAAGAGCTTAGAGAGCGTAGTGGATAGCGATTCTAAAGTTATGTATAGGGATCTACATTGTACCAATGCATAAAATAACATACAAAGTAGGCGACACGAATGTCGTCTAGTGCAAAGATTTTGTCCCCCAGTGACAGTACTTGGTGCCAGCGAAAAAAAGGAAAAAACTCAAGCGTTTGGATACAATGTTTCTTTTTAGAGATAGAGTTCGGGAAGTTGGTGGAGTGGTGGGCCCTATATTCCTTTCGAAAGAATTCCCATTTATTCACATTCGAGTTCAGTGTGTGACTCGCCAGGAAGGTGATGGTTTCCATGCGGTAGATGTTGTGGAAGATCTTTTATTTTGAGTGCGAATCATATAATTTTCGATAGTGTGATTGTGTACGAGGGCGGTGATAGTGCACCATGGAAATACCTAGGAAATGGACTAGGAATCCGCAAGTACAATTGGTGCGAGGACAAGGAGAAAATAATTGGTGGCAAGGCAATTATTAATTAAGCAAACCTTTCTTAGAGAAGATTTTTTCCATTAGAAGGTAATTAGTAGTATTGTTAAAAGTGCTTCGACAGCTTAGATCATTTTGCACATTGGCTCCCACCGGGAATCGAACCCGGTACCGCTTTCACCAAAGGCGAACGCGCTGTCCACATGACTATCCGGGAGCCTAGAGAAGGTAATTTTTTAAAAGATATTACATCTTTATTTCTTTTATTTCATACCGAGAGGCGTAGAGTATGCTTCTGCTCGATGGCTCTATAAAGGTCCAACTTTTTTTCGCAAAGTAACAGTAAAGTTAAAACTAAACAGCCAGAGAGCAAAAAAAATACTTTTTTGGTTATTTCAATGGGGTATTGGGTAGTGGAGGGGGTTCAAGCAGTTTCAGTGTCACCCAGTGATAATTCCTTAAAATATGCTCTGCATTTACTATTTAAGTGATGTTTCAAAAACAATTAATTCCATTCTATCTGTATATTGTGTACTATACAATGATTTTCCTTTAGGTTTAAGAGATGAGCCATTACATAATACTCAAGCCATAATGGTAAATATTTTTGTCTTATTTGGTTTTTTATCATAACACTGACTGCGCTTCTAATAATTTATGGGAAATATTGAAGCATCAAAAATGCATATTTTTATATTACGTACAACTATTACCTCATTTATTCATTAGACTCAAAACCGGACTGTGCTTCGTGTGGTAAAACATTATTTATTACTGTCCATAATCATATGAAAGAGACATTTAATTACCGTATTTCCCGGCCTATAAGACGCACCTTGATTTTTCAGGTAAGAATTTACAAAAAAGTCATACTTAGTTACATAAGGTTGAGTGCCGGTAAACTCTTTATCGCGAGAGATACAATGTATTAGCATAGGAATGACATCTCCGTTAGCCCAATGTGTATTAGTTGTGCAGCAGCACCACATGCGAGATTAAACTAAACGTGCTACATTGTATGCATTTCCGATTTAACTTTGAATTGTTTTAAAGGAAGTTCTGTCATCGAAATATTAAAACTGAATTCCTCACTACTTAATCAAAAAAGTGTAATTATCGAAATTTGTAACTAACTGAACTATTTTCAATGCCTAATACAGTAAAAATACTTAATGGTATGCATTTATCCGGGTGAATCGGCTTGCTTATTATAGGACGGAGTTATACCCACATACCATCGGCGCATAAGACGCAGACTGATTTTAGATCATAGTTCGGAGTAAAAAAAGTGTGTCTTATGGGCCAGGAAATACGGTAAAACGAAAATATTTCCAGTTAAGGTCCTAAAGACAACTCGTGGATGATGTCACTGACGCTTTCTTCTCAATGCATGTGGAATCGGTATGCCTTGCTTATGCTTACAAGGTTGGATTATGTTGATGTCCAGTTTAGTATGAAAGATATTATATATTCTGTAGACATTTGTAGGAAATAGGTCAATGCAATAGTTCAAGTCAGTCAGTATAAGACTAACCAATGCAGAAAAAAACTATTACTTGAAATCAAATGAAAGAAAAATAAATAAATTTATTTAGTTGAATTTTAATATTTACTTTGAATTATCAAAAGTTAATCAATTAACTTTTCATTTAAAAATACAGGCTAGCCAAGTCACAGAAATATCCGCTGATTCTATTATATCATGAGGTTGTTCCTCATTTTTTTGCGATAATCACCACATTGTGCAGCACTGCATATGCTACTACAACTTCCATTACTGTTTCTAAACAAATATTAATACTGTTTTACAGGATGGGAAAGTGTCGCTTCCATACCCCAAACATTCTTTCTATTATATTTCTAGTATTAATGTGACTTTCATTTAAGAGTTGCTGATATTGATCAGAGGGCTTCCTAATTCGTTTCATCAGATAATTTTCCTGCGTATAGTCCAAATCTCCCAGCAATACCGCTTTACCAAAGTTTTCATTTTCCAACTTATTCTTCAGGGAAGAATTGTTCAAAATAGTTTGGTCGTGGCTTTTGTTTTATATCACTCTGCTCTAAATCTTTCTAATAAGTTATTTCGTTGGATGTATTTCCCCATTTTCAATACTATTCATCTACAAGTAAGTATAAAAAGTAACTTGCATCAAGGAGTACGTCCAACATTATGCACCTTCGCAGAAAATACCTTCAATGAAGCCTTGGAAGCAAGACTTGAGACCATACACGTTAACGGACATGCCTACTATTAGTTTAGATAATTGTTTCATATTTTCCTCAGTTTATTATTTTACTTTCACACAAATTCCATTAAATATTCAATTTTCTTATAAGTTACACGACATTTGCTTTTTCTGACCAGGAACAGAAGTTTCCACATCAGAATTTGGAGAGCTTGTTAAATCATGGAATATTATCTTAAATGCTAAAATTATCCTCAAATTACTTGTCATATTTGTTAATTATGAAATAACTTATTGTACACTTCACCGGGACCAACATATATATACTCGTAATGAATGTGAAAGAAAAAACGACCTTAAAATATTACATATACATATAATAGGAGTCATATAAACTTCAATAAAATACCCATCTTCATCTAAATATAGATAACTACACATTATAATACTGGGCCTTAGTCTCCAAAGTTAGGGCATTTTAGAGTTGATTCTAAGATAGGATAATGAGCTTCTGTGCTGAACTCCATTAAAGTTACTTGCACACTGCACATAAGTGGGCCCTTTATTTTTAGTGAACCACATTAGCCTTGGATTAATTAAAGAGAATGCTTGCTTTGCCTTCTTTCGATCATTTCTTAGGGTTAGGCCCTTAAATTGAAGAATCACAACAACAAGGAACAATTGCAAATTAAAATGTCAAGTAGGAAATAATGATTTGATATTTTTAAACAAAAAGGCCAAAGGATGAGACAAAACATTAGGTTTCTCTCAACAAAGCGGTTCATCAAGGTCTCGATTTTCTTTGTTTGATACTTTATTATTTTCACAAAAATGAATTTTTCTAAAAGCTTAGTTTTCTTTCCTCTTTCAATCATTTCCACAAAATTCATGTACGATGACTGAGAAATAAAATGCAAGCTGTTTTGTAACATCTCTACTCAAGCTGAAAAATTGACAGTGTATGAGCACATCCTTACAAAAATATAAAGGGGGGGAAGGATTAGAAAAGTGAGGAAATTATGGAAAAAATATGTTTGGCAAAAAGAGCAGATTGTCACATTATCTCTAAGGTCCCATTATTTATGAATACTTTACAAAAAAGAATGTATTTACTAATGTTTGTAAAAATCAGTATAAATTATGCAAAATATGGTGATTAATGTAAATCTTAGGAATATTTTGTGTTGGAAAATTTATTCCAGTTTTTCCAAACGCAACCAAATTTAAGAATAAAACACCTCACTTAACAACTGAATCCTGTAATTGTAAATGTTTTGAATATATATGCAAATAATATCCACATTAATTAAGATCTGATCTAACAATTTATTAAGCACCAATGTTCAAACTTTTCACAATGATTTATATTTAAAACACTTTGAGTTTGAACTTACCTGAGATAATAAGTACTTTTCTGTAATCGTGATTTCTAATATAAATATCTTCTCCTTATCGAATTGGAGAAATGTCAAATTTTCTCATCGTTAATAAAGTTGATTGTGACAACAAGTTATTACCATTAAATTATGCTATTTTAACTAAGATATAGAATGGAAGAACTCACCCCTTGAATACGTGGTTGAATAAATACGGACACGATCTTACGTCCATCCATGACCGATGACTGAAAGTGTCAGACGTGTAGGAGGCAGAAACACTTATGAAAATCCACAAAATTGTGAAACAGCAAAATGAGAATAACCGAAGTACAGAAATCGCTTTGCGGGAGTATGTGCTATGATTGGCGCTGCCTAAACATGAAAAATATCACATTAAAAACAAAAAATAGCCTACGTAGAAATTCATCAATACAAGCTAAAAGGATAATCCATTTCCAAGCCCACACTGATTTCATATCTCTATTTAAACATAGAATATTATCACATATTCAAAGACATTTACATTAAGAGTTATCATATCGGTTATTTTGAAATAAAGAATTAGGTCGGTGGAATGAATTCTACAAAATTAAAAGAATTAAATTCAAATAAGAGATATGTTATGACCTACGATGTGATCGAAAAGTAAACAGATCACATTGGAAGCTTCAATAGACCCAAAGTAATTTAGTTATCATTTTACTGGGCAAGATATTTTCCGGGAGAAAAATTGCAAGAAATACGTCATGAAAAAATATTTATTGCCGAAGCAATGACAGCTTGTAACAACTAGGAACCTAAATAAAGCTTTAACACTTACCTAAACTGGCACAAAAGAAGATTAAATCTATTAAGAAATTCATTACACGAGTTTAAAAATCCGATTCTACGTGATTCAGCGTAAGATGTTTTATGGTTTGCTTTCGATATCGCTAAATCGCGATCACCGTGGTTAAATGTACATAGATCCGAAAAAAATAAGTGCCTTTCGCCATTATACATTTTTCAAGCAACCGAGATGAGGACTTCCACAATTACTTAGCATTATCTTCCGTCCTCCATTCACAGAAAACCATTTAAACAGACCCGAGTAAAATCCATGACCGAAACTTCTGAGCGCACAGATCAGGACGATCAGGATGACATGCGATGATGCAATTGTTAAACACGCTAAGCGCTAACATAGTTCCTTTTTTGGCCGCGTTGAGACTAAACGCGGTTATTTCAACTGCACGATCTACAGTATGATCCAAGGAAGAACGAACGGTCGAAACTTCTCTGTAATGAACGCCACTCATGAAGATAGCATTTGTGATTTCATGATATTTAGCTGTACTTCTACGTTACCTTACCTTCTTATTACCTACTAGTCATTAATGAGTGATGGACTTAGTTTATTCAATAGTCTTCCTGAATGGGTCCGCAGAATGCTTAGGAGGGAATGTATCAGGATTGTAAAAGGAACTAGGGAATAATGAGTTGAATTTGAAATTTAATTTAATTTAAAGATATGTATAGTTTTATTCTTGTAAGTTTTAAAATCTGTATTATTATGTGTATAATGATGTTATTTCTTTAAGTCTCGATGAACATCTCCTCAGAATTCTACTGGCTAACCTTAGCAACTCATTCGCCTTTCCTATTACGCTTCAAATGTGCTCTTTGAAGGAAAAATTACTACTGAGCGTAATTCCTAGGTATTTATGATGCATCATGAGCTCCAAGGGATTTCCTGAACTTCTTAAAGGTATGCAGGTAACATTGGCGGACCGTGTGAATGTCATAGTAACGCACTTCTTTACATTCAGCTGGAGCTGCCAATCACTACACCAACCCAAAATAATATTCAGATCGTTCTGCAAACAACCAGTGTCATTTTGAGTTACGATCTCTCTATACACAACAGTACCATCGGTGAATAACCTAACCTTGCACTTAACATTATCCACAACATCTTTAATATAAATCAGGAACATAATTGGCCCTAATACCCCTGCGGAACACCGGATGTGACGCAAACCTCATCAGATAAAATTCCGTCCAACGCAACTCGCTGCGATCTGTTTCTGAGAAATGACTTTATCCATTCCACAACTTTTTCGTTAATCCCGTAAGCCATCAACTTATGAATGAATTTTACATACGATACTCGATCGGAAGCTTTTCTGAAATCTAGAAATATGTCGTCTGTTCTTATACCCTTATCAGCTGCTTTAACTGCATCTTTGAGAAAAGGGCTAACTGGGTATCACATGTTCTACCTTTACGGAAACCGTGTTGACATTGCCCCCTTGTTACTTAGGAAACGCATTATTGAACTCGCTATGATGTGCTCGATAGTCTTACAAATAATTGACGTTAAAGATATTGGTCGATAGTCTTCCGTTTTCGAGGAACGTCCTTTCTTAGGAATCGGAGTGATATGCGCTCTTCTCCACGACATTGGTACAATGCCTTCGTCCAAGGTTTTCCTATGGAATACGAAAAGAAGGCTCATTGGCCAGTGTTTGAATGACGAGTGATGGTATACCTTCTGGTCCTGCCGCTTTCTTCTTGTCGCAACAGCTTTCCTATTCCATCCACCGACAACTCGATTGGTTCCATCTTTGAATCAACACGCATAGAGAATCCGTTCGTGCGTCCATCGCCTAAAGTAAAGCTTTCCTGGTAGAGTTGAATGATTCTATTCGCTTTTCCTACCAATTCAGTAATATTAAATCCCACGTCATTAACAAGGCTGGGTACTGAAGACTGACCTCCTCGAGATTCTCGGACATATGACAAATATTCTTTCTGGTGGCCTCCTAAGGACTCTAAAAGAGATCTAGATATATGTTCCTGAAATCATTCAGCGATTCATCCTTAACCAATCTTCGCGCCTCCGAATATTTTTGCCGCTCAAGATCAAAGTCTACTCCGATGTCCTCAAGCTTCTTCATACCAGTTGGTTGGGGGTTTCCCTTTTGCAACGTTAACACAATAACGATATGATGGTTGCAATTAGGGTAATCTTATGAAAAATGTAATTGTTGTGCTTTTTCCACAGCTAAATCAAGAACAACAAATTCACTACTAGTTTCAGCTATTAAATACCATCCTCAAGTGATACAATCGCTTTTCAATAGTGTCAATAGGAATAATGAACCTATCACTGGATAGCTCATCTTTATTTTTCCTTTTAATTATCAATTTCCACATAAAGTCTTTTGAAATATTTGAATATCAGAATTATTAAACGAAGGGCGCAATAAGAATTTTCCGCAGTTGTTGTTTACAGCGAAGGAACACCTGGCGTCTCTTAGATACAGAGATAAGATTAGCTGAGAGATACGAGACACCTGTCCAAGCTGAAATTGTAACAAAGTAGAATTTCTAATCGGTCAATATAAAAAATTCTGAATGTCGCTGAGTGTACTTCAAAGGTGATGTGAAAATCCTTGGTCTGCGTGATAACATATATTAGAGCGGTCTTTTGTTTCGTTGACGTACTGTTACTAGCAATGAGTATATGCTGAATTTACATAATGGAGACCATAGGCAAAGGTTTCTCGCGAGGAACCTTATTTCTATGAAATTGCAAAGTTTTAACGTTTTCTGCAAGCGTTTAATTGTTCTATTAATAATACTGAGTAAATGTACTTAATCTATTCAAAATTGACTAAAACTTTTTATGCTATAAAAACATAATTTCTGAAATACGAATATAAGTATTGCTTATTTTAAGTACACAAAAATCTTGCTTGTTCATTCACTGAAATTACCATTTACTGTGGTATTACAGGTGAATTACAGACTGACAAATTCCATTGTAAACATTTTTGATCGCGAAGTTTTCTCAGGTAATTTGCTGTTGATGCTAGTGGACGATGCAACGTGGTGACCACTCAGAGAAGCATCCTGTGCGTAAGGGGAGCCGCAGAACCAAAGAACTATTGAACCATAAAGTAGCCCATGATAGTTTTATCGTTTTTCATTACTAAATTACGAAAATTAAATAATTTAATGTAATGAAAACAATCAAATCTACTCATGAAAATAGTCTGGTCTATTTGCGATGAAGTACAGATTGCAGCGTGATCTCCAGAATGTTCTCATTTTCTGAAAATTACAACAAACGCGAACTGCAAATCGCGAAAGTAACTTATTTTCCCAGAATATCGCATTTATTTTTATATTTGTATCTAACTTTTTAAAGAAGCAAAATATTCGATGAAGTGAGAATAAGGAATGATCGCTTTTTTAAGATCCTTAAAAATACACTTCGGAGGGACTTATTCTTAATCCTTACTCATTATATCGTTAGACTCATTTGTGAATTATTGAAATAACCTATCCTCACACCCTATAAGGAACTTACGGAAAAGGTGGGAAAAATAAATGCAATTTAATTAATTTGATTAATACTATTGCTAATATGATTTTAAGCTCTCCGATATATTTTTATATCGGAGAATATATTTTTTCAGATCAAAGGGTTTCCTCCAAGGTAAGTTCTGGAGATATTGCTGTCACCACTGCTTCGATGGCACTCTCATACACCTCAAGGCAGAGTTGACCCCTTCGAAAACATTAACAGCTGCTTACATTCTGCAAATAACCGGTTTCGACGTGTTTCTGGTGTTCCCTAGGATGTTGTTCACATCGGAAGAAACCAGTAATGGCATATGTTTTACGTAAGAAACAAAGACAAAGTTTTTTATAGATCCAATGTTCTTGAGATTTGCTCATTGCTTAGTGGGCATCCGTTCTCTCAGTGAGACAATGTAGATTCAACGGGGATTTATTCCGAATTCTTTTACAGAATTGCCTAAGAGCAATTATAGATTAAGTATAATTTAAGTTAAAATCGATCAAAATACAAATTTTTAAGGATAAAGTTATGGTTGAACATATCTTTTATATGTTATTGCAAATGTTTAATACATTTTTTCTTTGAAGTAGTAAAACGAAGAATAATTTTCAAAATCCTCATATTTGCGTATGACGTCATGTGAGCTAACAGTCGATAGCCATTTATTGTCCTGAAAACACTAAACGACATTTTGAAGAAAATGAAGTTCTGATTTGAAACGTATATACGCTCTCATAGTTGAGTCTGAATTTTTAAAGATACTCAGATTCATACGCGCGTCTTTACTTTACCTTTAAAAGATCGACTTATAAAAAAACATGGCAATTAATCAACTATAGCCCATCTCTCATAAGAAATGCACGTAATTTTCATTTTGATCGATTGCGTTACATTGCAGACATTATCTATTTTGCTAAATTAAATTAGAAACGATGGTTGCATGAAATCGAGATAAATACCAAAACAAAGGAAATTGAATTAAGATTCTCATTCTGGTCGTAAAATGTCGCATTCGAATCGAAATAGAGAGAATTCAGAAAATGATGAGACATTTGTGAAATTTTGTTTGCGTAAAAAAGCTTAGGAGTATACGAAAAAGGTAGCTACAAAAGAAAGGGAAGAGTCAAATTAGACACATAAGCTGTTCTTTTCTTAAGTCGCTCACATATTCAGTTTGCTCTTTCAATTTGAAGCGTTTGGAGCTCTATTACGCCAATATAAAAAGTTGCAAGGAAAATGTTGTTGGCGGACAGCGGTTCCCTTTATTATAATTATAAGCGATGTTGCTTCAAGCACTGGTTGATGCTGACTGCATATTAATTACCGTTAACATTGGAGCAGCTGGGCGACAAAGTGATGGAGGAAATTTGAGATCGTCCACATTATTTAAGTTATTAGAAAAACGTGAACTTAATATTCCATCAGCTGCGGAACTACCCGATACACAAGTGAAGGTTCCATTAGTGATTGTTGCTGACGAGGCTATCTTAGTTAATGATACCATATCCTAAGAAAAACCCTGATGATGAAAAACGAATTCACAACTATAGATTATCCAGAGCAAGAGGTAGCGTTGAATGTGCATTTGGGATTTTGAGCATTAAATGGCGTATTCTATTAAAAACTATAGAAACATGTTTCAAATGCAATTAATATTGTGAAGGCTATATGCATACTTCATATCTTTGTTCAGCATTATGTTAATACAAACGAAAATAAAAGCTCGATGGAACATTACGGCCCGACGCAGCATCGTTTTACAGAAAATGCAAAAAGGGTGCGATAAATGTTTTTAAAATTCTTTATCGGCACTGAATTTGTATAAGACAGAGAGTAATTAAAACAGATAAAGATTTTCAATTTTAGTGTGCTATTATAACATGAATAAAATCCAGTAATAAATCCCTCATTAACCTTACTTAATCATTCCTCATTAATTCCGCTTTTGTCACCTTGCGGCTATACTCATGCAGATAACAGGCAAACGAGGAAGGGGTTTGTGGGACGGATGGAAACAAGGAGATGCAAGACAGTAACGACTGAAAATCAAACAAGCAGAAACCAACACTCGCGGTTGGGTTAATTGGCATAAAGGGAGGAGGGGGAAGGGGAGTGGACTGAGGTTGAATACAATGGGCGTTACAAAGTAAATTCTTAACAATTGAAAATGAATTTAGTGACATGAAACATCAACAGTTATTCACTGACAATATAAGGATCTGTCCCTTTCCTAATCACAAGTTTTTCCTAAACATCGAGATAATTCTTTTCAAAATGTAGGATTTCAATTTGGAAAACCCTAACATGTCCTCATCCTCTTTCAAATGGTTAACGAAATGCCCTATTTTCATAATTATCATTAGCTCAACTTGTTGCGGCTGATTTCTGAGCAATGTTATGCTTTAGATGTTTAGTGAATTCTAAACTGTTAAAGAATATTTCCTGAGGATTGCAAAAACAAACTGTTATGCATTATATCAAAATTTAAAAACCAAGAAATTTAACGAATTAAAAATTAAATAAGCTATGCCCGAACTAACAAAAAGGTCAAGGGGTGTTCCGAATTGACTAATATCGTTATAACAACACAACCGCGGGTATAGTTAATTACACGAAAATCAAATATACTTTATTAAATTATTAACGGCGCTATTATTTTCTCTGTATAATTTGTTCTCAACTTTTCTTCCTATAGTCGAAGCTACGTTTATTTTTTATGGTTTTAATATGTCGTTTTCGTTTTTTTTTAATATGTAATATACATAAATAATATAATCTTACCACCTTGTCCAACCTCCGCTATTAGTCCCTACCATTAATACCATCTGTACTAAAAATACCCGTTTATTCTGTTAAGAAAACGCATGAACTCGGATCGAATTGGTTGCCAGGGGAACTGTTCGTTTACTACCAACAATTTTTATAATATTTTCGTTGCCATAGTTCTAATAATTTCGATTCAAAAAGTGTATACCGTCCAGAATATAAATATTCATTTAATTTCGTTTCTTTTTTTACTCATCTCGATTTCGTAGGACCACATTTCAAATTTAATTCTGCAAACCAATGAAGCCTGCAAACGGCTTTATAATTCCGTCGTCAGACGTACGCTTCCACAACTACTTTCCGATTTTCTCCGTCTTCTTGTTTCCTTGATAGGTGATGGCACAAAAACGTACAACAGATCAGCAATATCGAGGACAGTATACTTCGGGAACCTATACAAGGAAATGGAAAACACTGAAGAGGAAAACCATAAGGAAAGACTAAGAAGTTCCTCCTCCATATTCCAGCAAGAGGTAATTTCGGCTATTAAGGCGACGATGAATGGGAAAGCAGGAGGAGCTGATGGGGTGTCTGCGGAGTATCTGAAAGCTGGCGGAAAAGAGGTAATATTTTAGCTCAATTATTCACAAATTGCCCAAAAGGAGGGAGAATCTCCAAAGACTGGAACCTCGCAATGATTACCCTTCTGCACAAGAAAGGAAGCAAAGAGGATTGGAAGAACTACCTCTTTCCAGTTGTCTTCAAGACATTCATTAGGATAATAGTTGAACGTCTGAAGACCCTCGGCACAGCCTAGTGAACAAGATAGATTCCGAAATGGCTTCAGCGCCATCCACAACCACTGGCAGCAGGAAATTATCAACAGACTGAATAAGTAAGAGAGAGAATTGAGTTATTGAATACCTTGATAATAAATAACTTTAACAGAATAGCTTAATTTTTGACTGTGATTGACATTCAGTTAAATCATCCTCTATTTCACTTCACCTTTAATGAGAGTGACTTTCAAAATGCGATTTACCATTACAGAAGTGAGTTCGAGTGGGCATTTCTCACTAATTCTTGGCAAGTCCACGTGCAATCTCAAATTACGCAAATCAACGAAATAGGGATTGAACGAGATAAAACTGAAGATAAGGAAGGGGGAGGTATAAGATCCATCAGCTGCGAGAGTGATAAGGCAGTGAAGATGTACGCGTGGATTGCAATACTCATCGCCGCATTCGCAAGCGTAAGTGTTTACCTATTCATCGTTTCCTATAATCCTGTTAATCTTAGAATTAAATTGGACCCGGTGATCGGAAAAGAATAAGAACTCTCCATTTGTGTAATATCAAAAGACCATGCTAAGCTCACAAACCAAACAAGTATTAGTGAATATGATTCATAATAACTTCCTTTTCAAATGTTTAATTTTTCGCTCACGTTAAGCACTCGAACCAAATATCGAGACTGAACTTGACGTTGAGGAACGGTCGTTACTTTTCCTCGGCAGCTTTTCGCGATTCTACCGAAAGACAAAAAAGAAGCGGACTTCTATCTCAATCTTCGATGTCAAAAGACAACCAACTTTGCGATGAACTGAACGTCCAAGGGACGAATGGGCCACGACACAGAAAATGGTTTCGGACTTTTAAGACCATTTAAAAAGCAACGGATATGTTAGTGATATCAGGAAGCAGTGGTCGGATACTTGATGTTAAGGAATAGATATTATAAAAGCGAATGAACATTGTCCACAAATACCTCTCTACAGTGGCGCAGCGAGGTGGGGTTTTAGGGGTTCAAACCCCCCCCCCCAAGAGTCAAGTCCTATGACTAACTCTGAGCTTTTTTTTTCTGCCGAGGAGTACAAAACCCTAACATCACGCAATTAGAGATACACTGCTTGATAAATTCAGCGAAAGCTCCGCATACCTGTAAATATGGCTCCGATTTCAGCCAAGGCGATGTTTTCGGTAGCAGAGCGGGCCTAGAGCCAACTTCGATATCAATGGGACACTAAGATACGAGTGTTTTGCACTCAAAGTTCAATGTATGCACATCTTAAACCTCTGCTTTAGTTATATGACTCGCACCATAAGATAAGATTCCCATGAGAAAAATTCGAAAGTTGCTGATTCGTTTACTCCTCGCAAAAATACAAGGGAACATTCGAGAAGTATTCGAAACTTACACCCTGAAAACAGAGATTAAGAGACAAACAGATTGATAAAACGCTCAGTTAGATCTTCTAGCATAACATTTTTTTATCAATTAGAAACGTTGTGATTATCGTTTAACGGGGACTTTTTTGATTACGATAAAAATTTTCAAAATGGCGGGACTTAAAAGAAAAATATCAATTTTTTCCCTTTTTTTCATAAAAAAATTCGCCAAACATTTGTAATTAATAATAGGGGAATAAATCGCCGTCAAACGATAGCGAAAATATTACCACGCATTTGAAAATTAAACACATCTAAAACCGTGAATCAGTTTTCTAGAAATCGTGCGAACAAGTTTGAAAAACGCGTTCAAAGTTTCAAGTTAGCTTTTTTTCGGGATTGCGTCACTTTCAATCAATCGGCGATTCCAGAGCCGTACAACACACCTTCCTCGACCTCTGCGAACTCGTTTTTAGCAGAATCGCTTTCTCTCCGATAGATCCTGGCCCTTTTAGCGAGATCGCTCATGCACCCCTCCGAACGGATGATCCGACTCTCGTCCCGTATTAGGCCACAAAACAAATTCAGTTCTTGAAAACCAATTCCCAGAAGACGCATATTAAGCACAATACTACGACGGTTGATTTCTTTGGCATTTCTTATGAGCGGGCACGAATTTATCAAAACATCACTACCACACTTCTTGCATTTCATGCACACAGTAAAGTCCAAGCCACGTTCACTTTTCCGCTCAAATGCTACTTCCCCATGGCAGTCCTTGCAAACTAAAAGTGTAGCATGTGTCCAGAAGACAGAGAAAAACTCGATGAAATTGTAACTTAGATGTTCGTTGACGACGAAGACAGCGGCACTTGCGCTCCCAATTTTACGTGACGACGTGCTGGCGTACTCGGTAGATTTCTCGGGCTTGCCGACGTTCCTTTGCAAACTTTTATTTTTTCTTCGATAAGCAAAGGTTCTTTTGCTTCGGGAACCCTTCCTATCCATGGTTGAACAGGCAAATTACTCGCGAATCCAAAAGAATAAGGAGAAGAATATTTCGATACGAGTGGACACAACCACGACGAAAACGAAACTAACTTCATCTAAACGAAACCGTAAGAGTATGTTAGTCACAGACTTTTTTTCTGAAACCACAGCCCTATTTTCCCTTCCTCGATTATCGGAAATAATTCAGGTACATTTTATACCTGAAATACAAATTCAGGTATAATACCTGAAATACAAATGATTTCCGGCTCACCATGTGCGAGCTCAGCACGCCGCGAGAGCGCCACAAAACTTGCCTCACAACTTGGTTTAAGTTTCTAATTTGGCAAAATCCTTTCGGTATCTTATTTCTAGATACCTAAAATTGAAAAAAAAAAATCGATATTTTCAAAGTGTTACATGAGAACACCCCCTTAAACCTCGGGTATCTTATTTTATAGCGCCAATTCTTTTCGGCCTCTGTCTTCAAGCATCCCTTTCTTTAGGATAACTGCTCAAATTACAGGTGTTCAATGTAGTTGATTATATAGCGAAGGACCGTTGTTGAATAATTTGGAATTCAGTCGGATTTCATACTGCAATGATTGAATTAGGTCCACCAAGTCTAGCCGGAGACAGTCTTTTCGTGAAGTATATAAGCGCACATAAGACCCTTAAAATATCCGAAGAGTGACTTTGAAGTCAATAGAGCTAAAACGCCATTTTATCGGGTTATTTCTGCAAACGGACACCAGTCTACGTTTATTCTACATCAACAGCAAGCGTTTCTGCCCATGCTGTCAGTTAGGCGTGATAGTTTCTCTCGACTTTTAATTAGGACTATCTTAAATACCTCGAAATGCATTAGATAATATTTCTTTCTTTGAAAAAATAATTCCGACTTTGCAAGACATATACCAAAACACAAGGATTTGAAGGATGCTTTCATAGTAATAATGATATTGTAGCGAGGATAAACTGGGACGTTTGAGGAGATGATAGGTATGATTAGCAACTCAGGAAAATCCTTTATATGCAAAGCGCGACAAAGGTGCAGGAGATGATCGACACCAATGTTTCTCACTGTGGTCGCTCTCACTGCCCTCCGCGCTTCTCCCTCTTGCGCCTCGCACATAAAACACGAAAAGGACAACCATTCTGCTTCAATATTTTATTTGTCGAAAACGCCACACAGAGAATAGAAAAAGGACCTTGTCAAAAATAAAAAAAATATTACATTATCGTGGGTAGTTCAAAAAAATCCCGCTTTGTATATTTCGTTTACGTGTGATTTAAGTTACCTTAGTTGAATTGTTAGCATCTCGTTCTTCGTTTGCTCTTTTCTAATTCTCAATCGGAATCACAGCATCACTAGTGTCGATGGTTTTGGATGTGTTTCGAAAAAGTACAAGTTTATAAGAGTCAGATAACGTAGTGCTGCCTGTTCGAGCTTCATTTTATTAAATTACGGTTATTTTAATTTTCTTCGGAGGCATCGCAAGTGTATCCTCATTGTTACATTGGTAAAATCCAAAGCTTTAGGAGTTGATGGAATTCCCATCATTATAATCAATGAGCCGATGCATATCGTACTGCCGTTTATTACTAACATATACAATTGTTCCCTAATTCAAGGTTATTTCCCATCGAAATGGAAACAAGCTCTTATCCGACCGATCCCGAAAAATGGGCATTCTAACGACAGTGAGTATCGACCGATCAGCATTCTTTCTGTTTTATCAAAAGCACTTGAGAAGCTGGTCCATGGGCAGGTTACCGAATTCATTGAAAAAAAAAACTCTCTCCTTGACCCATTAGAGTCTGGATTTCGGAAACTTCATTCGACCTCAATTGCTCTAGTGAAGATTACAGAAGACATTCGCAGGTCTATTGATTGTAAAAAGCTAACCGCGTTGGTACTACTCGATTACACAAAAGAATTCGACTCGATCGATATAGATATTCTTACGCTTAAACTTTAGATGATGGTACTCCAAGCTATCCTTGCTTGAAGGATGTTCCACGAGTGGACTTCTTCGCCATTTGAGAAGTGCTCATCGTGAGATAATAACTACCGCAGATTCTTCTGGCGCAAAAAGTTCACGCATGCCTTTCGAATTCGAATCAAGGCCTATATAGTCAACCTCAAATAACATCGTTCATTAGGAAAGATACAGGCAGAAATAGGCATAAATAAATAGGCAGAAATAATTGCAATTGTTGTTGATGCATTTTAGTGGATGGATTTTCTATTAATGCAATAACACACAGTGCATTTGTTCGTAACTCGCTTTCTGACAGATGTATGTATTTGCCAAAAAAACCCTCATCCGGTTATGCAAATGGTTCACGAACAATATGATATCGCTAAGAAAATTGCAACATCAGAAATAACTAGAATGAAGTCTGATAAAGCCAGATTCAGTATTACATTAGATGAATACACTTCGCTAACAAATCGCCGGTATATAAACATAAACGTACATGCAAAGTCGAAGTTTTGGAATTTGGGTATGGTTCGCATTTCCGGGTCAAGATCTGCAGAGAAAATAGTGAATCTTGTTGAAGATAAACTATCTGAATTTAGTTTATCTCTTACGGAGGACATCGCCAGCATAACTGATGGTGCTAGTGTTATGGTTAAATTTGGGAAGATAAGTGGGGTTGATCATCCACTATGTTTTGCTCATGGACTTCATTTAGCTGTCTGCGATGTTCTTTATGTAAATGGAAAAAGGAACTTTGACCCCGAATCTGTTGAAATGAGTTAATCTGTCAATGACACCGATTTAGAAGAAGAATTCACAACTAGTGTGGAAATATTCAACAATGATACACAATATTACGGAAAAACATTGACTTGAGCGAACATAAGTTAATAATTCCCACTATTATTGGGAAAATGCGAAATATAGTAAATTTATTTCGTATATCTCCAATAAATAATGAGATACCTATTGCAAAAACATGAAACTGAAAAGCACAGTAAGGAGTTGCAACTTAAACTTGATTCGAAAACGAGATGGAATAGCTTATTAGATATGTTGGAGGTATTTTATCATGAAAGGAATGCATTTTAAAAGCTATGATTGATATAAAGATAACCATAAACATTTCAGAAGAGGAATTTAATGTAATTAATGCGATTGTGTCGTCACTGCGTCCTGATAGCAGTGGACCGACTTGTCAAAGAGATTCAACACTGCTAATAGCGGAAGGTATGTTTAAATTTATACAGGATGATTTGTCTGAGCAGAATACCTATGTTTCCTAAGTGAAAAAAGTCTTACAAAAAAGGGTAGAAGAACGTAGAAGTAAGAATCTAGTCGGCTAGTTAATGTACTTAAACAGTCCTCAGTATTATCAACAAAATGCGAACTTTACGCTACCTAAAGAATGTGAAATAATAATAAAATAAAAATATTAAAAAGCCAAAGCAATTCAGATGATCGAGAGACTTTTTAGAAGTAAGCTGGAAGACAATGGAAAAAATTCAGGGGAGGTTATGGAATCTGAACTATTTGTTAGGTCCTCAGCTCTTCATTGATCCGTCCCTGACAAATGAATTGGATGCCGCAATTGACAACGCTGGCAAAGTAAACAGCAATTCCTGGAAGCATATCTATAGAAATAGATATCTTTGTATTAACCGAAGAGCGTGCATCTAGGATAAATAATTTATTTTGAGTCTTGTTAACTATTCCAACAACGTCTGTTGAAGCAGAACGTACATTTTCTGCGGCAGGTCCCTTTCTTACAAAACTACGCACACATTTAAGTGACAATAGTGTAAATAACTTGTGTTTTTAAATTACTTTACCAATGAAAAATAACTTATGGGTGTACAATAGGGTGGTCCTTATTTTCGAAAGTTTGAAATTCTTTCGGGACTAAAGTTGTTCCATTTGGTTAGAAAATAAATCGTGTAAAAAATAATTAAAATCGGATAACGGAAAGACGTGCCGCATCGCACTTAAAGTTTTTAATTTTCAACATTTTTGGCCTTTTTTCGATCATCACAGGAGATTAGGGAGTCTTCCCATATTTAAACTGTTTTGATTTTTTTATCAATGCATAGTTAGACATTAACTGTGATTTTCGTAAAATATTAATTATATCTGCGCAGTAGTTTTTGAGATTCAGCCCAAATAGAGAGCGCGCGCCGTACAAGTGACGCCGTGCAATAGGCGCCTCCCCTCGAATCCAAGAATCTCGTCGCCTTGTATTCTGTCTAGTTTATATAGTTCTAATCAATTTTAAGCATAGTTTTTCTGCATAGCGTAGGTTAAAGACTCAATTATGCGTTAAATAATTTAAAATTTTGAAGTTCGCTGGGAGGAAGGAAGAAAAGTTCCCTCGGCGCTTCCGCTCGAGTCTATGATTTTTGCTGCCGTTAATTTTGTCTTGTATTAAACTAATAGATAAAAAATTAATAATTTATGTTGTTTTAGGGAGTATAAATCTATGTTCATCTAGTAAAGCATAAGATAAATCTTCGAAGATTCAAACAAATGGCAACAACAAATAGGCTAAAGGGAATTTGTGGGAATGCATCTAATTTAAGTGGATCCGATATAGGAAATAATGTTAATAAACAATTGAGTACCTTAAAAATTACTGAGAAAGATGAGAATGAGCCACAGCGCGTTTCTCGGGCTTCTACCAATGTAAATGAATTGCCATTATTAATTGTAGGAGCATTAAAAACAAAGTAGCCGATCTAGAGCATCCGAAGTAACGACTCCGACATAATTATAGGCACCGAAAGCTGGCTAACAGACGATATTAATGACTACGAAGTATTTCCTAAAGATTTTAAGATTTATCGAAAGGACCATCAGGATAAAGTAGGTGGGGGAGTATTTATAGCGGTTAAAAGTTATTTACGGAGTAATTCACATACGTATCCTAACAGTTGCATCGATAACGTATGTTGTACTATTAGTCAGCCGAATTAACCTAATCTACATGTATGTGCTTTTTACCGGCCACCCAACTCTTCGCGTCATGTTTTGCGTAACCTAAACAATGAAATAAATTTTTACTCGCATAAAAACAACAATAGCAAAATAATAATAGGAGAAAATTTTAATCTTCCAGACATCGATTGGCAAAAGCACGTAGTCAAGAAAAGAGCTCGGGACAATGGCTCTTGCAGGACATTATTGAATTTAATGAAAATAAATTCGTTACACCAGCTAGTCAAAGAGCCTACCAGGGAAATAAACATTTTAGATCTTTTTCTTACGAATACTCCCGAGCGAGTATCTAACACATCTGTTTGCGATGGACTTTCCGATCACAAAGCCATAATTATTGGAAAAAAATCATGGAAACAAACTTTTACTTGACCACTAATTTAATATCTGAAAAAACACGACCTAGGTTTCGTAGCGTCGCTACATCATCAGGTGACAAGTAAAACACACTTCCGAATATATACACTCATGAAAGGGGGGAGGGGAGAGAAGGCAGCAAGTAACGGAAGGAGGAAAAAAGGGGGGGGAAGGTGGAAAGGAGGGGGTAAGGGATGAGGCGGGTTACATAGCTAAGGTTCTCAATCACAAACCGTTGAATTGCAAGATAGACAGAATTACAAAGTAAGGAAAGCAAGAGTTACAAAGTAAGGCAAAGGTCACTAAATTCAAAAAAGATGCAACGAGTAAGGTGAAGAGTAAGGGCAAAGTGCGGGATGCTAGGAAAGGTGAACGGAAAATTAAGGAATGAGGGTTTGCAATATGGGAGAAGGATTAGGAAACAGAATTTCGTTGGCAATATTCGACGAGGAGCTCCTCGTGAAGTCTCCAAAGCGTCTCTCACTTTTGTCACATAGGTGGAGCACTTTCATATCAAATTCACTCGTATGCCCTCTTTCAAGCAAATGCTGGCTCAAGTGCAGACGGATTGTTATTAATAAGAGCACGTTTATGTTCTTTTTTCCGTTCTGAGAAACGTCTTCCGGTTTGTCCAATATAAAAACAATCACAATCATTACAATTTAATCTATAAACACCACTTCTGTTAAACACCTCAACGGGATCTTTGCACTTGACTAATAAGTTTTTCAGTTTAGGGCCTGTCTTGAAGGAACATTTAAATGTAGCGGGAAAACTGTTATTCACTGAGTAGGAGATTTTACCGAGGAACTTAAGGGAACACCACTTCATCTTAGTATGCTTAAGCACTCGGAAAATATCGTGCAAAGCCATTTTATTCCTCTTCTTCTCTATAATTTGATCTACTATCACAGGACTGAAACCGTTTTTAACTGCAATAATTTTAATAATGTTCACTTCGTTAAGAAAACTTTGTGTGGAGAGGGGTACACTCAGTAGCCGGTGGATCATTGCTAATTTATGCTATGTAGCCCGCCTCATCCCTTACCCCCTCCTTTCCACCTCCTTTCCACCTTCCCCCCTTTTTTTCCTCCTTCCGTTACTTGCTACCTTCTCTCCCCTTTCATGAGTGTATATATTCGGAAGTGTGTTTTACTTGTCACCTGATGATGTAGCGACGCTACGAAACCTAGGTCGTGTTTTTTCAGATATTAAATTAGTTGTCTAGTAAAAGTTTGTTTCCATGAATTTTTTACAAATTAAGAAATACCATAATGTTAACCCTGAGATGGTTTCGTTTATCCATAATTATAGATTTCGACCTTTACTTGGTAAGGCACAGAAAACCTAAGCGCAGAGTATATCTTTACCCACGAGCCGATTTCGAAGGATATCGTAGTAAATCATGTGCGAATTTCCGGAGTATGAAACGCGCGCTATATGTTTAAATACCGAGGACACATGGAATATTTTTGTAACAACAATGCGTGACCTAATGGATATATTTGTACCCTCCAAACTTGCTAATCAAATTAATGAACCTAGATGGTATAATAAGGAGACTAGGAGAGCACTAAAGAAACAGAGGCGTTTGCATTCCAAGTTAAAAGCCGATGCGAGGCAACCGAACGATATCAACACAGATCAAGTAAAGAGCGAACACAAGGAAGCAAAGTCGGAAACTAAACGAATTATGCGAGATGCCCTCCGTTAATATATAAAGAAGATTTTATGCGAACACCTGGAAGAGGACCCAAAAGTGTTTTGGTCGTACGTTCGTGAGGTCCAAGGTAAAGAGCAAACTGTTGGTTCGTTAAAGGATACTACCGGTAATATAGTAAACGATGCTAAAGGCAAATCTAATATCTTGAATGATTTTTTTCGAAGCGTTTTCACGTCTGACGATACATCAAATACTCTCCCGAATGTTGATAAATCTGAATCGATGTCGAAAATCACCTTCAGAGAAAACGGCATCATAAAACTATTGCAACAGAATGAACTGAATAAAGCTCCTGGTCCTGAAGACATACCGGCTCGAGTTTTCAAGGAAGTTTCGGAGAGCGTAGCACCTTTTCTTAAAGTTATATTTGACAAGACTATGAGCGAAGGAAAGGTCCCGAAGGATTGGAAAATTGCGAATGTCACGCCAATATTTAAAAGTGGCTCTAAGGACGATCCAGCTAATTACAGGCCTATATCTTAACATCACTGAGCGGTAAAATTATGGAACATATAATAGCTAGCTCTTTAATGGGTTTTCTTGAAACGTCCAATTTCATAAATAGGAATCAACACGTTTTCGTAAGACTCGTTCTTGCGAGTCTCAGCTGGCTTTATTAGTACACGATGTTCTAAACTCTGCTGAAAAACATAAGCAAATCGATGCGATATTTTTAGATTTTCGGAAGGCTTTCGATAAGGTACCTCATCATAAATTGCTGTATAAATTAGAAGTTGTGGGTATCAATGCAGAAGTTATTAACTGGATAAAAGACTTTCTCTCCGATAGAGAGCAACGAGTAGTACTCGATGGTATTAGTTCCAACTTGGTTAAGATGACCTCGGGCGTCCCTCAGGGCAGTGTAATTGGACCGTTGTTATTTTTAGTATATATCAACGACCTCAGCAATCACATTGAAAGCAATGTTAGGATATTCGCAGACGACATAGTCATTTACAGGGAAATAGATAGTTCAGAGGATAGATTAACCCTTTCGAACGACTTAGATAGAATTATGAACTGGTGCGATGATTGGCAATTAGAGCTTAATGTAGAAAAGTGCTCGGTAGTTAACTTCTTCGAAAGTAAATCTATAATAAATGATTATTCTTATAGCCTCCGAGGGGTAAACCTAACGACAGTAGAATCGGTAAAGTATCTTGGAGTAACTCTCACGAATAATCTATCATGGAGTGCCCACATCCGAAATATATGTGGAAAAGCACTTAAGAAACTCGGCTTCGTCAAAAGAATAGTCGGTAGGAGCGAAGAAAAAGTTCGCGAGCGATGCTACTTAGCGTTAGTTAGGCCTCGCCTTGAGTATGCATGTAGTGTATGGGAGAAATGTCATATTCGGGATTTAGAAGAAGTACAACGAAAGGCGATACGATTTGTAAAGAATTGCTACGATAAAACAGCGAGTGTCACTAAGATGTTACAGGACGCGGGATGGAAATCATTAGAAGATAGAAGAAAAATTCAAAGGATAAATTTATTAAATAAGTTCAGAGAAATTACGTTTTCAGATGGTGTAACCGATATAATGCGAACCCCCTGTTATATGGGCCGTTCTGATACTGCCAGAAAGATTAGGGAAATAGATGCTAGAACGAATCGTTTCAGAAATTCATTTTTTCCGCGAAGTATAAGCGAAAGCAACCGTTTAGGAAAATATTCCGTTATTTATTGATGTATTATCCGCAAGGTACGCACATGTAATTCTTAACTCAGGCCATTAATGTAAATAAAAGATATGCATGATAACTTGTTTGATATTGATTCACTATCATCTTTCGCGTCTTCGTAAAAATTCAGAAGTCCTGTTTTTCCACCACTGTCTATGCAAAATTACGGAAAACAGTTTCGTACCTCCTATATTGGAATCGTCTAGGGCTAACAAAAAATATTCAGCTTTTTTAAGCTAGAAACTAGGGTTTCCTGACCTGCTGGAGTTAATACATTTTCATCGATACTGCTAGCTTTAGTTTTTCCACAGGATTGCTTCTTCGCAATAGATGAATAATAGAAAATAATTTGATACAATTTATTCCCACAATTTTGGTTATTATAACTAATATGGTTCTTTAGACTATGAAACATAGCTGTAACCTCCGCAGCTGTGATCAACTCTTCTGCTCTTGTGTCTTGTTTCTTTAAAAAAGATGCACAATTTTTCTGAAACTGTTCTTGTAAATATATTTGTTTTGCCGCCGAAGCATGATTTTTAAGAGCACCTATTCCACCAAACTTTACAGAAAAGGTTTGGTTGCAAATTGTACATTTGAATTGATCGCACCCAATCGAATGTCGTTAAAAGAGCAATAGTAATTCAGTGAGGAATCTGCACTATCCGTTTGAATTTCCTGTTTAGAATTTAAAGTTTAATCCCTGGTTAAAATTAATGTAAAAAGTTCGCTCTAAATATTATCTATTATTTTGTAATGAATTGAGTAATTTTATATCGCTTTCACAGCTCATTTCACTCATCTGATCAATTAAATACTTCCGCGTAAATCTATTATATATAGATGCTTCTCCGGATTCACTCATGTATCTATTATATACGAGTAAAATGTAGCTTGCATACTGCAAGCAGATCGGCAACACTAATTTCATGTCGGCATCATATCGGGACGGTCCTCAAAAGAAAAAAAAATCTGATGTGGCCAACACATGACTTTCTCCATATATAAGATATAAATATTAATATACGACAGTAATTTCGAACCCTATATTCCATCTAAACTTGGAAGATGAGTGATTAATTTATATATTATTATCTTTGACGTCACAAACATTATAAATAATGTTTTTTGGACATGATCGATGAAAAACGATGAAATTGGCATTTCGCCCATAGAGCCCAGAGCGCCCGCAAAGTACATAATCAGCAACTTCCAGTTTATCAGTATTTTATGAATAACTCTTAAAAAATCAGTGGTACAAAAATATGATTCAAACAAAAGTTATAGTAAATTACTTTTTCTAAAACGTTTGTAAATAACAGCCCATGTGGAAATATTTGTTGGTTTCCAATAAAATTTTCGAATACATACCAATAACATTTCCATTAGAAATTCTATTGGATTCCATTAGAGTTTTGGCCGTTGGTTTCCTATTGGTATTGGTTTCCTATTGGTTTTCCGCTAATATTCCTGTTGGTTTTAACCAAAATCCTATTGGTTTTCTAATGGTTTACCGTTGCTTCCTATTGGTATTCCGTGAATATCCCTGTTGGTTTTAACCAAAATCCTATTGGTTTTTTAATGGTTTATCGCGTAATTTATTTCCAGGTTTAAAAGGTATAATTTTCAGTAAAGAAATGCAAAATACACTTAAATATTTATTACCACAAACAACAACACTACATCATTTCCAAATTAGTTGCTATTAATTGCTAAATCCAACTTCTTGGCCGCTTTCCTCAGATTGATTCACACCTACCTCGTTAACCACGTTCTTGCAAATATTATTACAATCAAAGCACTTTCCTATGTTTTCCATTGTTCTTTTCTTCTGCTACCTGCTCACTTCCGGACAAACTCTTTCTTCCTTTACATATTACAAACTTTACAAACTGTTTCTTCCTTTACACACCTACTCACATAGCTCACCATGTGAATTACTACGAAAGTGGTGCAAATGGCTCGAATTTTACGATACTCTTTTAGAAACTTTTGCTATATCTTTCGATTACAGTACGATCATTTTAACTTATACCGTCGCGTTTTCACTTGAAATAAAAATGTGCACTTTCACAAAACACTCCCGAACTCTTTCTCTTCACGAACTTTCGCACTGCTTCCTCTCTCTTGCATCTTCACGCCGCCATTAGGGTCCCGTTATCCCTAGCGGACCCTTAGGGAACTACCACCCCGGGGCCGTCTGCTACTTGTACAATACATTTATCATTAGCCCATAAAATTACATTACTATCAAGTTCCACACTCTTGCAATGTTTGTTAGAATATCTAAGGATTATTCTCCTATATGGCGGAAGTTATACAAGTGCATAGCGCATCTACGCAGTGAATTGAACGAAAACCAATATAGACTTTTCAGATCCAGTACGTCCCAATAAGAATAGCCAAGCTTCCTAATACCAACACACGCCATTAAAAACACCATAGGAAACCAATACAACCTAATAAGATCCTGCTAAACGTCCCAATAGGAAATACTGAGCTTCCTAAAACCAATACACACCAACAAAGACACCATACAAAACCAATACAAACCAATATAAGCGAAGAAAACCAACATAAACCAACAGAAATACCAATAGGAACCTAGGAAAATTTTCATACGGGAGTATATAATTAAATATCATATTTATGGAGATATTTTGAAAACCGGAAATGAGCTTTGATGAATGAAGCTCAACTTCCGGTTATCCGATTTACTCCAAAAACTAATCAACTCTAAGGACACCAACCAAAGTACTATGTATGAAATTTTGTGTTGATAAAACGAATTGTTTTCATGTTAGAGCGCCCACAAAGTACATAACAGCTACTTCCGGTTTATCGGTTTTTCACGAATAACTCTTAATCAACCGGTGATACAAATATATGTTAAATACAAAAGTTATAGTAAATAATATTATCTAAAACTTTTATAGGTAATACAATATACGTATATATCATATTTATGGAGATATTTTGAAAACCGGAAATGAGCTTTGATGAATGAAGCTCGACTTCCGGTTGACCGATTTACTCCAAAAACTAATCAACTCTGACAGCACACACCACAGTACTATATATGAAGTTTGGTATTTATACCACCAATAGTTTTCACGTTAGAGCGCCATCAAGCACAGACACACATACACACACACACACATACACACAGACATCATTCCGAAAATGGTTAAAACGTGTTCTAGGGACCTCAAAACATGTATTTCCGTTGAAATCTCGAAGTCGAATTTTTTCATGAAAACAATACTTTCTCTATACTTCGTATATGGAGAAAGTAAAAAGGATTGAAAATATTCTGAAAATTCGCTGCAATTTAATCGTCTGGCATCGAACCCGGGTCTTTCTGGAGATACTACCTATGCAGCACAACAGAAAATCACCACCTCTGACTATGTGTAAAAATTCAGGCAGAAATATTGGCTTCAACTGCCTCAAACGACGTCCTATTTTTCCCATATATTCCTTGAGAGAGAAATTTTAATGTGCACCGGCATCGAACCCAGGAGCAGTATGGTCTTATCTAAATTTTTTTCTGAAACTAATTTTTAATATACATCTTTTAGCGGAGCAAGAACTTCCTGTCATTTCGATAAGTGCATAAAAAAATAATGAAAATCTACCTCAATGTATTTTAAACGGCCGATTTTTGCATCGTCCTAGCATCGAACTCAGGATATTTTCCGTTAAAATCATTTATGTTTTCGATAGATAATGACCATATATATAGGATCCTTGAGTTTTGATTGTCTACTTATCCGGGAAGTATTTTTTTAAAATTCCCGAAAATAAAAGCAATGCATTTAAACGGGAAAAATCGGGACTTTGGGGCCCTCTGGAATCGAACCCATGACACTGAGGTTCAAAATTTTTCTGGCGGTTGAACGTTATGGCCAATACGTGGTAAAAATTTCGAGTCAATGACGCTAGTAGTTTAGTTTATTATTTTTACTTTCTCCATATACGTAGTATAGAGAAAGTATTGTTTTCATGAAAAAAATCGACCTCGAGATTTCAACGGAAATACATGTTTTGAGGTCCCTAGAACACGTTTTAACCATTTTTGGAATGATGTCTGTGTGTATGTGTGTGTGTATGTGTGAGTATGTATGTGTGTCTGTGCTTGTTGGTGCTCTAACGTGAAAACTATTAGCCGTATCAATCCCAACTTCATATATAGCACTGTGGTGTGTGCTGTCAGAGTTGTTTAGTTTTTGGAGTAAATCGGTTAACCGGAAGTCGAGCTTCATTCATCAAAGCTCATTTCCGGTTTTCAAAATATCTCCATAAATATGATATATAGGTATATTGTATTACTTAGCAAGTTTTAGATAAAGTCTTTTACTATAACTTTTGTATTAAACATATTTATGTATCACTGATTGTGTAGGAGTTATTTGTGAAATACTGATAAACCGGAAGTTGCTGATTATGTACGTTGTGGGCGCTCTGGGCGCTGGGGCGAAAGGCCACTTCATTGTTTTTCATCGAACATGTGCCGAAAAACATTATTTATAATTTTTGTGACGTAAAATATATTATAAAAGAAATTAATCACTTATCTTCCAAGTTTAGATTGAATATAGAGTTCGAAAATACTGTCGTAGATAAATATTTACATCTTATATCTATTATATATAGATGCTTCTCCGGATTCATTCATATATATACCTATATACAGTAAAACCTCGATAACACGTACTCGTTTAACACGAACCTCTCGTTAACGCGAACAGAATCACGGTCCCGGCAGGAATGTATAGTTTCTTACGGTTTTTTTTTTCGTTTAACACGAATTTCGGTTAAGACGAATTTCGAACAGTTTCCTCCATCCCTTGAATCATATAGTTCGCTTAAGGCGAACTGCCTGGCAGAATAAGAACCATGACTTTGAGGATAATACGTTGCCTTTGTCCCTCGTATTGAAACGATAACCCAAGAAAATGTAGGGCATCCAATATAATGTAAGACACCCAAGAAAATGCAAGGGGCCCAATGAGAAAGTGAGAATGGTAGGCAAGGAGTGAGTCAGGGAGTAAGTTTGGATGAATTTTCTTAGTCTTCTCGTGTCGACGACTGTGAGTGAGTCTTTACTGAACATCTGTTGCTACAGGAACAAAATATCTTTTTGCAATAAGCAAACAAAAGCAAATGAGTATTTATCTTCAAACGAAGCTTAAAATATTAAGTGAGGTGGAACGCGGAGCACGGACGAAAACTCAGGTTGCCCACGATTTTGGTATTCCAAAATCTCCTCATTGGTTTGCCAACGATAATCAAAAATCACGAAAAAATTGACGAAGCGGCTGCATCAGGAGGTGTTGAGCTGAAAGGAAAGTGCAAGCGTGGATCACATCTTAAGGACCTCGAAGATGAATTAATGGAATGGTTTAATCACGTCCGAGCAGCAGACGTGCCTGTAAGTGGACCCGTTATACAGCAAAAGGCATTGTCAATTGCATCCAGTTTGGGAATGAACGACTTTAAGTGCTACAGTGGCTGGCTGTGGCGATTTCAAAAACGCCGCGAAATCTCTTCGAAAGTGATATGTGGGGAAGCAAATAAAGTGAACGAAGGAAGTGTCAATGAGTGGCTGGCTGATTTTGAGCTTCTTCGAGAAAAGTACTCTCCTCGAGACGTTTTTAACATGGACGAAACGGGTGTATTTTATAACCTCTTGCCAAGCCGCACTCTGAGAATTAAGGGAGAGAAATGCCATAGAGGCAGCCACAGTAAGCAGCGATTGACCGTTGTTCTCACTTGCAATTCGGACGGAAGCTAGAAGTTACGATGGTGGGTGATTGGAAAATCGAAGATCCCCCGATGCTTCAAGCACATTGATCTTTCAAAGCTGCCCTGCGATTACACCCACCACAAGAAGGCATGGATTGACGGCACTGCATTTCGTGAATGGCTTGTGCGATTTAATAGACGTATGGCTGCTCAGAATCGTCTTGTGTTACTCACGATGTACAACTGCGCTGCCCACAACCTAGGAAAAATGGAGTTGACTAACATCAAGGTTTGGTTTTTTCCGCCAAACACAACCAGTCGTTTGCAACCAATGGATCAGGGAATTATCGCTCTACTGAAGCGGTATTATCGGACTCATCTGGTACGAGCAGCTATACTCGCAGCGGAAGGACGTGTTAAATTAAGTTGGACTCTTTTGGATGCTATAAGAGCTATTGGAGCAGCTTGGGAATCTGTTTCCGCAAAGCATATTAAAAGTTGCTTCGAAAAGGCTTGGACCCATAGTGATGTCGATTATTCTGTTGGACAAGGAGCGGCTACTGAAAAGGACACACCTGAGGAATGGGAGCTGTTGCAAACACTTTCGTCGGCAATGGTAAGTATCGTGAGAATATCTCCGCAGTTTGAGCGTTGATTGTATCTTCTTTAAAACATCTTTAAATTGAGTTTTTGCTTAAAATTACCAGGTTGAGTTAACGTTTGAACAAAATATTTGGAGTCTGACAATGATCTGGCCGTATGTTCCTGAATAGCGAAGAATCATCCTCGGATGAAAGTGAGGAGGAGTCGCTTGAGCCTCCCACCCGTGGAGAAGTCACAACGGATCTAAATGTGCTCCAAATATATGCAGCAACGGCAAATGTTTCCAGGACCTTTTCCGATAACTTATATCGGATTAGACTTGACTGCATGGACCATTAGCGCCCTACTCTTCGGCAAAAGAATTTACATGATTTCTTTAAACCTAACAAAAGCTAAAATGTTGACTTTGAAGACTGGTTATTTTTTAAAATTTATGTAATGCCTGACTGTGATGTAAAATAAAAAATATTTACCAATTTATTTTAAGTTTATCGCAAAAATTAAACTACGGAATATATTTACTTACCAATTGGTAAAGAAAGATTTAATAGAGATTTTTGTGATCGTTAATTAAACGTCAACATCATAATAGACGTCAGTATATCAGCAGGTATAATCGCACTTTTTTGCCGCGATACGGTTAACACGAATTTTTTCATAACGCGAACACTCTGCCCGGTCCCTTGAGATTCGTGTTAGCGAGGGTTTACTGTAGATAGATAGGATACAAATTCACAGCCTAAACTACAAGCGTCATTGATCTGAAATTTTTATGACATATTGGCCATAACGTGAAACCCCCAGGAAAAAAGAGACTTTGATCCTCAGTGTCATAGGTTCGATTCCAGAGGGCCCCAAAGTCCCGATTTTTCCCGTTTGAATGCATTGCCGTGATTTTCGGGAATTAAAAAAAAATACTTTCTGGATAGGTAGAGAAGTAAAACTCAAGGTGCCTATATTTATGGTCTTGGACTTTCGAAAACATCAATGACTTTTACAAAAGTTATCCTGGGTTCGATGCTAGGACGATGCAAAGATCTGCCCTTTAAAATACATGGGAGCCGTTTTTCATTATTTTTTTAGATGCACTTATCGAAATGATAGGATGTTCGTGCTTGGCTGGAAGATGTATGGTACGAATAAGTTTTAGAAAAAAATTTTCATAAGACCGTACTGTTCCTGGGTTCGAAGCCAGAGCACAATAACGTTTCTCTCATAAGGAATATAAAGGAAAAGTAGGACGTCATTTGAGGCAGTTGTAACCAATATTTCTGCTTGAATTTGCATACGCGGTTAGAGATGGTGTTTTTCTTTTGTGCTGCATAGAAAGTATTGCCTGAAAGACCCGGGTTCGATGCCGGGCAGTAAAAATATCACCCATATATAATACTATGGGGTATCTTTTCATAATTTTTTTATGCATTTATCGATATGTAAGGAGCTCTTGCTTAGATGGAAGATGTATATTAACACTTTGTTTAAGAAAAAAAATAGATAAGACCATGCTGTTCCTGGGTTCGATGCCAGAGCACATTATAATTTCTCAAATAAGGAGTGTATGTGAATAGTAGGACGTCGTTTGAGGTAGTTGCACCTAATAGTTTTGCTTGAATTTTCACACATAGTTTGATATAGTAATTTTCTATTTTGCTGCATAGTAAGTACACCAGGAAGACCGGGGTTCGCTGCCAGGCGATTAAATTGCAGCGAATTCTACGAATATTTTGAATTTTTTTTTCTTTTGATGTCCGTCCCGGTATATGATGCCGATATGAAATTAGTGTTGTCGATCTGCTTGCAGTATGCAAGCTACATTTTACTCGTATATGGAGAAAGTCATGTGCTGGCCACATCAGATTTTTACTTTCTCCATATACGAAGTATAGAGAAAGTATTGTTTTCATGAAAAAAATCGACTTCGAGATTTCAACGGAAATACATGTTTTGGGGTCCCTAGAACACGTTTTGACCATTTTCGGAATGATGTCTGTGTGTATGTGTGTGTGTGTGTGTGTGTGTGTGTGTGTGACAGTGGGCGCTCTAACATAAAAACTGTTTGTTGGATCAACACCAAATTTCATATATAGTACTTTGGTGTGTGTCGTTAGAGTTGATTAGATTTTGAAGTAAATCGGTTAACCGGAAGTCGAGCATCATTCTTCAAAGCTCATTTCCGGTTCTCAAAATATCTCCATAAATATGATATTTAGGTATATACTATTATTTATAAAAGTTTTAGAAAATGTAATTTACTATACCTTTTGTATGAAACATATTTTTGTATCACTGACTTTGTGGGAGTTATTTGTGAAATACTGATAAACCGGAAGTTTCTGATTATTTACGTTGTGGGCGCTCTGGGCGCTGCGGCGAAACGGGCCATTATATCGTTTTTCATCGAACATGTCCCGAAAAACATTATTTATAATGTTTGTGACGTAAAAGATAATATGATATAAATTAATCATTCATCTTCCAAGTAAAGATTGAATATAGAGTATGAAAATACTGTCGTAGATAAATATTTACATCTTATATATGGAGAAAGTCTTGTGCTGGCCACATCAGATTTTTTATTATTGTTTTTAATGCACTTATCGAAATGATAGGAAGTTCTTGCTTATATGGAAAATGTACATTAAGCCTAGAGTTTTGTAAAATATTTTGGTAAGACCGTACTGTTCTTGGGTTCGATGCCAGGTCATATTAAAATTTCTCTCATAAGGAATACAAGGGAAAAGTAGGATGTCGTTTGAAGCAGTTGCAGCTAATACTTCTGCCTGAATTTTCATATATAGTTGGAGATGGTGGTCTTCTGTTGTGCTGCATAGGAAGTACCACCAGAAAGACCCGGGTTCGATGCTGGGTGGTAAATATATCTACCATATAAAACACATTGGGGTAGATTTTCATATTTTTTTTTCATGGACTTATCGAAATGATAGGAGCTTCTTCCTTTGCAAGAAGATGAATATTAATACACGGTTTAAGAAAAAATATTATATAAGACCATGGTTTTCTTGGGATCGAAGCCAGAACACATTACAATTTCTCACATAAGTAATATAAGGGAAAAGTTGGAATGTGTTTGAGGCAGTTGAAATCAATAATTTTGCTTGAATTTTCAGACATAGTTAGAGATTGTGATCTTCTGTTGTGCTGCATAGTAATTATCATCAGTAAGACGCGGGTTCGATGCCAGACGATTAAATTGCAGCGAATTTTAAGAATATTTTGAATCCTTTTTTTTTCTTTTGAGGACCGTCCCGATAAGATGCCGATATGAAAGGGTTTTTTATGTTTTTTTTATTTTTAAGTAGAAAGAAGTACAGAGCTAGTCATAGGACTTGACTCTTTGGGGGTTGAACCCCTAAAACCCCCCTTCGCTGCGCCGCTGCATCTGCATTCCACCAACAAATTGCAGCCCCAAATAAGACTTTCACGGGGCCTCTGATAACGTACTGCAGCGAGGCAGTGAGTGTTGCATCAGAGGGGCGACCCTTCACACCCTAGGATGTTATAGATGTTTGTGGTACCTTCATTCCCAAACGGCTGAGATAGCTGTAAACGGGTTAATTAACTGTAATTGAGTCTATGCATCATTAAATCTTCACCAACTGACTAGCTGCTGAGTTAGCTCAGGAAAAACTTGCGCCACGATTATTACGATACTCCTCTCCGGAACTACCCACGATCCATTTGTGAAGTGATAAAACATGTTTGATTTTTCAGCCGTGAAGTAATTTAGTGACTCAATGGCTCCTAGAGCTACGAAAGCAATATATTTATCCAAGTTGACTTTTTTCGCATGAATATGATTAGATAGTCACTAGAGTATTTATTTTTCGGTGCTGGTTCAATCAATCTTGAAGCTCCCAATCTCTGTATACTTCCCTAACCAGCCATCTTCTTCGAAGATGCAGGTGCTTTTCTCAACATCAGCTTTTTCCCTACCAGAAATAACTAAAATAATCTAGTAAGCTAATAACCTGAAAATCAAACTCACAAGCACAACTATCTGCAACTAACTCGTCCGTGGCTCGACTAAGACACACTTCTACCAACTTTCGTGTAGACCGCGAGAGCGTAGCTCACCATCGTAGTTTCAACACAAGAAAATGTGCGTCTAAGGTTGAACAATAAGTGAAAAATAGTGACAATTTCCCACTTCTTGTACAACCTCAACTTATTCAAATATCAAATAACGTACTTATTCTTATAAGCTGAATATCAGTCTTTCATAAAAATTTCTAAATTTTCTCGTCGCAAGTGTTCTACCTTAAAGTCCTTTAACGACTAAACAGAAAATTTGGAGGGAATTTAACTACTCATTTCTTTTTTGAACTAAAAACTTTTAATTTTCTGATTATATCTCGATTTTTCGAATGCAATCTAATAACGACTTATGGTGTAGAGCAGGGGTGGCCAACAAGTCGATCGCGAGGCCAATGTTGGTCGATCGTCGATCGCTCGCAATGTCTGTGGTGGAATTCCGTGTACCATGGACTTAGAAACGATTGTAGAAGACAAAACTTTCTAGCAGTAGTTTAATGCATTCTGGGAATTTGCGAGGGTCATAAATTCCTAGAAATCTGATTACAATTGTGAATGATAAATGTTGTTGTTTAATATGTCTTACCTCGGTAGCCATTGCTAGAAAGGGTAATCTGGAGAGACATTTTTTAGCTTTACATAACAAGTATCGAACAGATAATCCACCCAAATCTGAACTGAAAGTACATAAAGTTAGGGATCTTAAAACTCAATTAACAAATCAACTAAGTGTTTTTAAAAAGCCAAGGTTGAAGTCACAAGCAGTAACTACTGCATCATTCAAAGTAAGCTATCACTTAGCAAAAACTTGTTGGCCATTTTATGACGGAAAGGAAATTGTTTTGGAAATGTCAGATTCACTTTTTAACGATTTTAAGAACAAGAGTTGAATTGTTTCTGTTCTTCAAGATGTACAATTGTCTCGAAACACAGTGATGCGACGAATTGAAGTGATGAGTGGAAATGTAAAAGAGCAGTTATGTGATGATATTAATAGATGTTCTTGTTTTTCCCTTCAGTGGGATGAATCGACAGATATAAGGGATACAGTACAATTACTTGTTTTCGCTCGTATGGTTTTTAAGGATTTTGCATCTAAAGAAGAATTTTTGGGTATGATTTCTTTGAAGGAAAGGAATAGAGGTGTAGACATATTCAAAGCCTTTAAAAAAATGCTCAATGATTTGAAAGTACAACTTTTTAAATAAGTCTCAATAACAACGGATGGCGCAGCTGCAATTATAGACTGCAAAAATGGATTTATAGCCCTATGTCAAAATGAAGATTAATTTTTTGAGCTTTCACTGTATAATTCACCAGCAAGTGTTAGCTAGCAAGAGACTAAACACAAAAGAGGTAATGTACAAAGCATTTAAAATTGTTAATTCAATTCGAAGAAGTTCCCTCAAACGGCGTCTCTCCCAACTGCAGCTAGATGAAGGCCAACCTGAATTATTACTACATACCGATGTCAGATGGCTAAGCAGAGGTAAATTTCTGCAGCAATATCGTGATTTATTGCCTGAAATCATAGATTTTCTTCACGAAAAAGATGGAAACTGTGAAAATTTAAATGATGAAACTTGGCGTAGTGACTTAGCATTTCTTACAGATTTTACTTCAATTTTAGGTCTTTTAAATTTAGAATTATATGGGTAAAAATAAAACAGTAATTGATATGAGCAGCTGCATAGACGCTTATAAAACAAAATTTATTTTTCTCAAAGAAGATCTGCAACAAAATAATCTGAATAATTTTCCAAATATGGCGGACAACATACAAAAACATCAAAATATTAATTATAAGATCGACAAATACGTCGCGGAAATCCAAAAAGTAATCGAAGATTTTGAGGTAAGATTCCAGGATTTTGAAAAAATTAAAGAAACCTTGGAATTTATATGTTTTCCTTTCAAAAAAGATTTAAGTGTGAAACGCAGTAGCCAAAAAATTTCAGACATATTGCATGTAGATCAAAAGGCATTAGAAAGTGAAATTATAATTTTACAAACTGACTTAATCTTACAAGCCAGAAAATTTGAAGATTTTTGGAAATATGTCAACCGAGAAAAATATCCCAGTACCACCAAATGTAGCGAATATATCTATTCTTGTTTCGGATCTAAATACCTATGCGAATCGGCATTTTCATACTTGAAGCTAACGAAGACTAAACAACGTTCTACCCTGACTGATTCCCATACTGAAGACTCATTATATTATTATCTTTGTCAGGATATACACCTAATTATGATTCCTTGGTTAGAGACATGCAAACTCAGTCTTCACATTAATGTTAAGGCAACAAAGTAAATTCTAAATCTGTCTTTATCTGTACCTACTTTGAATCAATAATTATTGTTAATTGTTATTCAGGTTCTTTTAATTCCCCTGGACGTGAGTTTTTTGGGGCTTTAATAATTATTGTTGTTGTTTTTTTACGTAGGTAGATAAGCAGTATATTTATATTTAAGTAAGAGGTGTACTCGGTGAGCTATTGATAGATAAGTCATATTATTCTTTCATGATAAAATTTCCTGGCCCCAAAAAAAAACGCGAAAGTGAAATATTGAGGTTCAATTATCAGCCATACTGTGCATTTTTATAACAACTTTTTCATATTTACGAACGAATAGCACAACAACTTATACATTGAAGTTGATAAAAAAATTAAATTGCATTTCAAGTTAGTAAAAATCTATCTTGAAAAAGTGTCGGAAAATCGATTTTTTTAGGTCCGCATGTACGGAATGCTGCTATCAAAAGTTGGGTCTGGAAATTTATTTTCTTCATGAGTCTATATCTCAAAAACTTAGTAAGTGATTTAAAAAATGATACATTTTACTTATCTACCCATACCTCGCTGGAATGCACCTTATACTGAAACACAGTGTATAAACATAGTATTTCACACCCCTTCTTCCCCCTTATACTACGCCTATGACAACAAGTCGATCGCGACACACTTTTAAGATAAAAAGTAGATCTTACATACAGAAAATTTGGCCACCCCTGGTGTAGAGGACTAATTACAACAATATTTTATTGTAGGTGAACGGGAAGTGTGTAATTTACGGGACATGCGACGATGTGAACAATGTCCCTTGCTACGTGGATCATGCAGAGCCGCAACAAGTGAATGACGCTGATGGGCTGCGGATACTGCAGAAATGGTGCCCGGAGTTGGTGACGGCTAACGGAGGTAAACTATAATCTATACCATAACCGCGAATTGATAATTCTACTACAGTGACTTCTGCGATAGAAGGGGAAGATCAAAATATTCTTCGGTGCAGAGAAAGTAAGAGTTTTTAAGGAGACAAATGGATTTTTCATTCATGAGTGTTCTACCTTTCGGTAGGTTCATGAACAATCAAAATTCCCTATTAAGCGTCGTCTCCTTCATTTCCTTATATTTAACCCCACCCCTTGTGTCATCCAACATCTTCTGTCGCTGTCTTGCCCTCTGTTTACCCCTGAATCCTACTCTCAATTACAACCATTACCAATCCCTCTCCCCTCAGTATTTGACCCACCCATTTCTCCTGACGATGCCTAATCACGTCAATTAAAGCCATCCCCAACCATCTCTAACACCTCCGTGTTTGTTTTCCTATCAATCCAACTAACGTTTTTCTTTCTACGCCATACCCACATTTCGAAGGCCTCCAAATATTTAACTTCTTCCTTTCTTAAAGTCCACGTTTCGCACCCATAGAGCAACTCACTCCAGACCCGGGATTTCGCTAACCTTTTCCTGATTCCTTTGTGAAGACATTTGGTCATCAATTCCCTCCGCTTCTTAAAGGCTTTCTTGGCCAAGGCTCTTCTTTTACGAGCCTCATCTTTACATCTTCCGTCCCATGAATGTCGACCGAGATGTCCTTCTCGGGAATGACATCCTAGAAGGCTGAGTCCCTTTGCCACTACAAATATTATTATGGTTGTGCATCATGACATGGGATTAGTATTGGAGGTGGTTTCACTTTGCCTTTCCACACGGTGTTTTTTAATATGACACCTTAATTAAAACTCATTATGGCCGCTTTATTTTGGTTACACACCTTTGCAGCTACCTCACTGAGGTACAGACGCTGCGTGGACTACCTTTCGTCTAGTCAGACCTATTGATCTTTCTGGCATGGGTAGCCAGAACTATGTCTAGCTTTTTAGGTTATAAGAACACGCAAGCTCTTCCAACACGACAAGGCTGTTGTCCAATGGAGCGGAAATTTTTATTATTAATCAACATAAATTAAGTCAGTCATTCTTGATGAGGGTCTAATTATGTGTCTAATGCAAATGAATCTTGATGTGGATAATCACAATATAGATGATGCTACCAGCAGACCTTCGGGTTAAACGAACATCGTTCCCCTTGTTTGGCAAAGCTTTATACTTAGCGAATATACAAACACAGATCCATTACCTTCCTTGACTAAACATCGACAAAAATTGCCTGCTTTATCCAAGTAACCAAGTTGGAACTAATATAATCGAGTACTACTCATTGTTCTCTGTTTGTGAGAAAATCTTTTATCCAATTCGTTTCTTCTGAGTTTATACCAACAACTTATTATTTGTACATACAATAATTTATGACAAGGTAGTTCATAGAAAGCCTTCCAAGGATCTAAAATGTAGCATATATTTGCTTATTGCTTTTGGAAGATTCCAAGATAGTTTTTCTTCTTATTCATGCCCTTCCTGCATTCCTTTTGCCCCTCGGCGTCTGGGAGGTTTCCTCAGCCAATCATCTTCGACCCATTCTTCCGATTCCTCATCATTCTTCTCATCTCTCCCAGTGTCTTACTTCTTTGCAGAGGTGCAGCCAGGATTTGTCTATGGGTGGATGTCCGGGACCATAGAAAGAACGAAAAAAAATCGTAACTTTCAGGGGCAGGTATATCTTAAAATGTCTCCTTAGGGGGCGTCCATTAATTACGTGAGGCGTTTAGGGGGGTTAAGCCGAATCTCACTCACGTGGGGGAGAGGGGGGGTTCTCGCAAAGATTACGTAATTTTTTATCCGCAAGAAACAGTGTAGAATTATGAGATAACTGGGTTAAATCGAGTAAAAATTGTTTCTCTGCTAAAATATGACTAAATTTTACACAATAATATTTATCACGGTTATGCAAGAATCAAAAAGTAGCATAGTAGTCCGTCGATTGTGTAACCACCGGCTAGCCGAACACGCGAACTCAGTAGTCTTAAATACTAGTCTCAACTAGTCCTAAATAAAAATAATTAAATAAATAACGTTTTTTTAATAAATCCAATACAATGAAGCATAGATTAACATATTTACACTGAAAACACGCATTTTGAACAATCTCACGTGAGATTAGAGGAGGGGGTCGAGCCAAATCTCACGATATCTCACTAAGGGGGAAGGGAGGGTCAAAAAATCGCAAAAATCACCTCACGTAATTAATGGATGCCCTCTTATATATAGTGCTGCTTATCCTAATACGATCTTCGACTCTGCTCTTATATTGTTTAACTAATGTCGTCTTAACTGAAGAAACTGTCTCTTTAAAAGATAAGAAATTGAGTTGATCTGACATTGTAGACATAATTATAACATTAATTTCCTGGTTTATTGATTAAGAGCTAATTACAGCCTGGTATCTACTTATAATTATGAAGCATGTGTTACTGTCAAGGCTATTACACTTGTATTTATCGATATCAATATCTCCGTTGAGAATCAACTGGCACTTCAGCTAGTAGGTAATAAAGAAACAGCACACCCTTGATCGTCTCTATGATGTATTTCTCCTAATTCAAAATAAACTTTCAGGCGCGACTTGCTGCAACACAACTCAGCTGATAAGCATGGATGACAACATTGCTATGGCAGCAGGTCTTCTCAAAAGATGCCCTTCCTGTTTGAGGAACCTTGTGTCTCACATTTGTGGCTACATTTGTTCGCCGAGTCAGAGTGACTTCGTTGACGTAAAGCAATACAACGGTTCGACTGGTGGTAAGCATTTTCGTTGAAGACAATTAAGTGATTTATTGAAATCCAAATTACTAGAATTTTGGGCATAAAAAAGCTCTTAGCAGCGTTTAATCTAAAGACAGACCCTTTCAAGCAAAATTACACACTGACTCCAGCATAAGTAATTCTGATTATTTGAGATCAAACCTTATTCAAAATTGTCGTTACAAGATAACCTTAAAAACATTAAGTTAGTAGTAACCCGGTTAAAGTGGTCCCCTACAGATGTTAATGGCTATTAGCGATGGGATTAGCCAGTATTACAATGAGATGTGGAATACTTTAATTACAGTGGGAATCCTTCACTTTAGAGAACTATAAAAATGAGCGATTCAGTTGTGTCGAGAGGGTTTTGGGTAATTTCAAGGTAAGCATTAAAAAAAGAAAGGAATCGTAAAATAATCATTATTTAATTATTTCCAACCAATATTTGTCTTATAGGCATTATAAATTGCATACATTGACCCCAATGTTATTCAAGATAACAGCAGGGCTTTTTTATGACGTAACGCGGTGGAACTGCGTTCTGATACCTTTTCCAGTTGACGTAAATTGCCTCAAACTAACCTAGTCAGCAATATGAAATTTTAGCAGGTGCAGTCCTTGAATGTGTATTTATTTAGTGCGATTTTGGTTACCCACCTGCGGTGCAAAGTTTTCCTATTCACAGCGAGCGTGTTATCATAGTAATGCTTACGGGCATTTAAGTTAAGAATGCATTCAGTTCCACAACCTTTTTTCTAGAAAAAATGCCCTGGATAACACAGCAAGGATTCATATTCGAGTTCAGTACACTTAACACGTTCCTTGCCGCTTCGGTTCGAAACCGGGTTGTCTTTTCGTCGCTCTTAGCACTTAGCACGTAGCACTTAGCTCTTAGCACTTAGCTCTTAGCATTTAGCACTTAGCACTTTACCTTCCGCAAAGTATATTCATCGGTGCTTATTAGAGCGATACATAATTTATTTCTGTCATTTATGTTTGATTCATTAGTACCCCTGTACCTGTCTGAAAATTTCTCTTTAAACGTGGTACCTATTGTCTTAATTTGATATTACAATATATTTATATTGCCTCAGTTTGAGATATTTTTCATTCAGAGTATTTGAGATTGAATATTGAGTTGGTGCGGCTTAGTAAAATTCATTATAACTTAAATTTATTGGTATTTTGGATTGAAAAGTCTGGTATATGCTATCTATCAAAAATTGTGAAGTATGTGTTACGATCATGGTGTTTATGAAATGTTACATCCCCGTTGAGAATCAACGGGAACTTCTGCTAGTTATCAATAATAAACTCTAAAAGGTATAAAAGTTTGGATCGTAGTATATTAAATCGTGGTTCGCGCCCCCAAATATTTTGCCCCTCCGGCGCCCCCTAGACCCAAAACCAGGCTACGCCACAAGTGATACGTCTATCAAGCAATCTCCACAGCTGAGTTGTGAAGTTTACGCAGTAAGAGACAATGTAATTTCATTTCTGTTTGTGATTCGGTCTCGGCCGTCAAAAGCCTTCTCCTGAGATCACCTGCAGATCTGCTCCAACCGTGTAGTTTCACGTTACTCTTCTGTGTACTTTTAGTTTACTTCTTCAGTGCATATTATATTTTTACTTCTTATTTAGTGTTTCGTTCATAGTTTAGCGAATCATTTCGTTGTGTTTGGCAATTTTCTGTAAATTTTGTTTTATATGCGTCTATGCAGCTGATCATATCAATTACTGTTTAATTTTTACCTTGTAATACTAAATTTAAATGACTAAACATTAAAGTAAAATCGGTAAAAAATGCCTAGTCACTACGCCAAGTTTCATCATTTAAATTTTCACAGTTTCCATCTTTTTCGTGAAGAAAATCTATGATTTCAGGCAATAAATCACGATATTGCTGCAGAAATTTACCTCTGCTTAGCCATCTGACATCGGTATGTAGTAATAATTCAGGTTGGCCTTCATCTAGCTGCAGTTGGGAGAGACGCCGTTTGAGGGAACTTCTTCGAATTGAATTAACAATTTTAAATGCTTTGTACATTACCTCTTTTGTGTTTAGTCTCTTGCTAGCTAACACTTGCTGGTGAATTATACAGTGAAAGCTCAAAAAATTAATCTTCATTTTGACATAGGGCTATAAATCCATTTTTGCAGTCTATAATTGCAGCTGCGCCATCCGTTGTTATTGAGACTTATTTAAAAGTTGTACTTTCAAATCATTGAGCATTTTTTTAAAGGCTTTGAATATGTCTACACCTCTAGTCCTTTCCTTCAAAGAAATCATACCCAAAAATTCTTCTTTAGATGCAAAATCCTTAAAAACCATACGAGCGAAAACAAGTAATTGTACTGTATCCCTTATATCTGTCGATTCATCCCACTGAAGGGAAAAACAAGAACATCTATTAATATCATCACATAACTGCTCTTTTACATTTCCACTCATCACTTCAATTCGTCGCATCACTGTGTTTCGAGACAATTGTACATCTTGAAGAGCAGAAACAATTCAACTCTTGTTCTTAAAATCGTTAAAAAGTGAATCTGACATTTCCAAAACAATTTCCTTTCCGTCATAAAATGGCCAACAAGTTTTTGCTAAGTGATAGCTTACTTTGAATGATGCAGTAGTTACTGCTTGTGACTTCAACCTTGGCTTTTTAAAAACACTTTGTTGATTTGTTAATTGAGTTTTAAGATCCCTAACTTTATGTACTTTCAGTTCAGATTTGGGTGGATTATCTGTTCGATACTTGTTATGTAAAGCTAAAAAATGTCTCTCCAGATTACCCTTTCTAGCAATGGCTACGGAGGTAAGGCATATTAAACAACAACATTTATCACTCACAATTATAAAAAAGTAATACATTGCCCACTCTTCATTTAAGTGATAAGTTTTCGATTTTTTCGGTTTAGTACTCATGTCCATGGGTATACTAGAATGCAAAGAAATATGACAATAAAAAGAATAAATATTGAATTAAATATTTTCCTAGAAAATTAAAAACTCATTAACTGCGGCAATTATCTCCGTTTTATTGAGAGAAATAATAACAATACTGCATATTACGATCAGGGACAGCAGTACAAGTATGTTAAAATCTAATATAGATATATTCAAATTTACAAGAAGTATATTAAAGCTACAATATAGGTATTACGGTTTACAATACTGACTTATTAATTTAAATAGAATTATTGTTATTCCTTATATATCTGAATGGTGTCCCTTATATTTCTCTCAGTGTAATGACCGCACTTTAGAGATCTGTTGCCGAGAATGCTCACTTATCTAGTAAATAGGTAGGTAAGAAAAGCAATTTAATTTAAAACAAAGTAAAGGCACTTAAATTTTAAACAGAAGAAAAAATGAAACTCAACGTGGTCACCGAGGATAAATAATATTGATTAATAACTATACTGTGAATACAAAAGAAAAGAAGCTACCGTATGACACTACGAAATATTCAAGCTAACTGACTGTGTTCTTCGATGAGTTGAGTCTGTTGCGTCCGGTGACAAGTGTAACACAGAAGTCACAATGTATTGTGCTGGGTGGGCGGAGATCACAGTGTCAGGATGCTAGGAATTTATTGGCTTGGCAAATTCCCAGAATGCATTAAACTATTGCTAGAAACTTTTGTCTTCTACAATCGCTTCAAAGGCACACGAAATTCCGCCCCAGACATTGCGAGCGATCGACCAAAATTGGTCTCGCGATCTACCGGTCGATCGCGATCGTCTTGTCTGCTCTATATTATCGAATTGAGATAATGAACTTCTTTACTAATGTCACTCATCTCATCCGTTCGATAATCTTATCTCATCAGTCTTCTCTGATTTATTTTCCCCGCCTTTTCCTTCCATCGCTTTTTCATACTCAGTTATTGTTTTGCATTGTAACGCCCTCACCTATTCAACTTAATTCACCTAAGTTTCCTTTTTGTATTACGCTTTCGTTTCAGCACACAACTAGAATGCTTCCATTTATATATTTCGTATGATATGGCTAGAATTAGCTTTAAATGTCAAATTCGTAGGAAAAGGCTTCATTGGCTTATGATGGCACTGATGGGGTGTTATGGTCTCATGAAGCGTGTGCTGGATGCGAAAAAGATGAAGAAGATTTTGTTTTTGAACATTGCAAGAAAATTAATACGACAAAATACAGTTTCTTTTCGCTGAAACATATTATTTCATATCCATCTATTGTTAATTGTGACATTAACATTGATTTATAATAGTTAATAATACAAATATAGTTTGATTTTGTATGTGACCGTGTTTATCATCTAAGATTTCTTTTTGGGGTAAAACGGCCTCTTTGCTCCACATATTAGGGCAAAGTGGCCACTTTAGAGAAGTTGAAAAAAAGAAAACAAAATTGCGAGAATATCTTTCAAGATTTTGTTGATGTATTGATGATTATTGATTCTGCACTAACAAAACCACATGCTTAGTATTTCCTTCTGAAAGGTAAACCAAACACACATTTTGTGTTAGAGTGGCCACTTTACCCCTACTGCAGCCGTTGCATCAAGTCGATAAATACCCAGTTTTTTTTTGGGTCGATACGATCTTTTGTGTTGCAGAGCAGAGTCTGTAAATTGAATTGAGTATGAAAAGCAGGGCGTTTCGAGTCAGAAGTTTAAATTTTCGTTCATTTATAGTTAGTGACTGCATACTTAGCTTAAAAACATCGATTTTTTTTAGTTAAGGCCCAGAAAACTAAAACAATCCAACGAAGCCGCCGTACTTCCAGGCCCGGCAGCGCGGACCCGGATCGTGCAGCGCGATCGAAAAATCGCGTTTATTTTTGTGGTCGGGAACGTTCATACAAGATCTCTGCTGGATACTCTTAAACTGCCTTTACCCAATACTCTGGTTTAATTTCCCGCTGCACATATTTTTTAAACAAAAGATATCGACTACTTTATATCAAAATTTGTCTAAAAAAAGAGTCCGTCATTTTGTGATGGAACACCGCACAAATATAGACCAACATCCTTGAAACTGATAGATAGTATAGATAAAGTACCATTTTTATCGAATATAATGTTTTTTATTCCACTAAATTCCTTCCACAAGTCCACTATTAGCTTAACTTATAAGATTTTCGAAGAAAAATAAGATCGGGCGTGTTTTTAGAAATTTAGTCATGTTTGACCCTCCGTATCTAAGTAACGCATACGATTTATGGAAAATTACTTACCGTTCCATGATCAGCAATCATTTGGCTGTATATATGCAGTTTCAAGTTTGTATCACAAAAAAATTAATTTTGGACTTTTGTCCAGTTTTTTCCGATTTCGAACCACTGTACTGCGGGATGAAAAGTTCATGGGAGGCCAGTTTTTTCTGCATTTTACGGAATATGTTTGTAATCTAATCGAGTGGGTAGCAATTGATGGAAGCGATGGAACAGATTGTTTTTAATTCGTTGCTGAAATTTTCTACCGACAAAGGTATGCGGAGGAGCCTGTGGACTAAGGAATGACATGCAGCGGTTTTGTGGAAGATGATTCGGCTGGGTTTACGTGTAACCCGTGTATTTTATTTTTTGGACTTGTAAAAGTATTGTGTTAAAAAGTATTAATTAATCCTAAATAGTTTTGGTCATATTTTCGTGAGACTAGAGTCAAGCAATCAAGCGTTTTGCACCTCGTCAATAACAAATCTCTTTACCAATATTTACAAAAATGTTTTGTTTCAGATGACGGTTGTGCCAACGCGTTAAATACTCAAGTGAAATTAATAATGAAATAATTGGGACTAAATGAGACAGGTATTAGAAACCTATTACAGCTGGGCGATAGTAAAAAATCTCCTGGATCAGTTGGCTGCTATCGTTATTTCTACTCTAGCAGATGAGCTTCCTCCTCGATTTCTTTAGTGAATCCTTTAATAAATATGTGGTTCCAGTCTCGTGGAGAAAAGCGCACATCACTTCAGTAACGAAAAATTGGCATACATCAAAGCCGAACTATTCTACCTCCAGGATCAAATCCTTCTCGCGCGGATTCCAAACTGCGAAACAGTACTGAAGCAGCGGACGAGCCAGTGGAAAGTAAGCTACCTCTTTTAATGCAAGTGTAAAGTAAGCTACCTCTTTTACGCCCGACCCCCGACGACGCGGTTACGTAGACACCGAGTCCCATCGGCTGACCCGATTACGTCTTGGATGTGCAGTTTAAACGAAAGATCACGAGTATCCAATGGCTTGGCCTCGACCTTGTGCTAGTTTGCCATTATGTAGACAAATAGAATCAAACAGGATATTTTTACGGCCGTAGTTTTTACTCGTTGGGCCATCTTCAGGTAAAGAGAAATCACAAGGCGATTCAATATATATTGGAAGGCTGGAGGGATATGTGGGGATGAGAGGGGTGTGGTTAGGAGGAAGGCTTTGACCGTCACCAAAATAATTGGGGAAGGGGCTGCCTTTGATGATGTTGGGCCTCAGGACCGATGCCATATTTCTGGATTTTAAGAAAGCACTCGATACACGAGAAATCACTACAAAAGCTCGGTTCGATCGACGACCAAATCATTCGGTGGATCCTCTCTTAAGCGATTGCCTTATAACATTAAAATTGCGGAAGACGTATCGATATTGTCGATACCTGGATGGATATATATCGATACCTGGGCAATATTTATAAATGGTTTTAAGATTGGTTTGATCGTTGTGTAGCAATGAGAGCATGATCCTCGAACACAACTGAAATCAGAGGGGCGAGATTAGGATTCGTAAGGCTGAATAAATACTTTATGAAAATGAAATTATCGAAGCCCTCGGTTGGGAATATCTTAAGTAAAGAAGAACTGAGGCAAAATTATTCTGGAAAGTGTCTTTGTTAATAGAAGAAGGACAGCTTGTGACTGATGACTTTTCATGAGCAGGAAAGAAGTTTAACTTCAAATAATATATATTTTAGTTTAACGTAACAAAATGTCATTATATTCACATGTAACGACATGTCATTATATCCTACGGTATATATTTGATGCTAATAATTTTTAAAGCGAGATATATCTGAAGAATAAGAATAATTGAGACGGAACAACCTCCACAGTGATATGAATTTTAAATGCAATTGAACATTAGTATTATTTAAGGAATAAGTTTGCATAACGCAAAACGCTCTGGATAAGGAAATCGGAATGGGGCGTTTTCCGATATTCGACGACGAGCTGAATAAGTTATAGAGAGTGGGCTTGAAATCTAAAACCCGAATTTAAGGTTGGAAGAGGATAATATTCTTGCAACTTTCACGGCTAAGGTTAAAAAATGAAAAATTGCGAAAGTTGATTTCATAGTTATAATTGACCAATCTTTTCTTCGTACAAATATTTGATAATGACAAAATGTATTCGAAATTCATCCAATAAAAATGAATCCAACCATATTTCAGAAATATGTTGAATTTCGTAATGGACTTACAATTGACGACTTCTTGGTTTTGAAATAATTTCCATCAATCTTGACGAGGGATTTTAGTAGTATAACATAAGATATATGTTTGCTTAGTTTCTGTCTACCAGTCAAAAAATCTACGCTTACCGGTGTTTCTTCTTTACTCCAATTTTAACCTAATTTCGCACACTCGGCCTATGTAAGACGGAAAATCAGGTCCCGAAGGTGCGATTCATTTAGTAACGACTCTGGGACTGTTGGCTTCCGTAGCAAATACACGTGAAGTTCGTCTTCTTCTTTCGCAAATTAAAAACATTGGTCTTACGAAGACGCGCACTAAGAAGAAGGGAAATAATGTGAAAATTCTCATTTTGGGCGACGAATACACTTTTTTTGGTCAAAATTACGAAAACTATGCCAAAATAAACGCATATTATGCAAAATTTCGTCAAAGTATATATCCGAGCTCATTTATTTTCTATAAGAAAGGGAATTTAGGCTCTTATAGAAATATATTTTCACGGGATAATCGTCTTTTCCATAGCAAAGTAAATTTCTGAAAAAAAGCCAAAATAATTTATAATGTACGTTAATTTAATAAATAATATTTTTATCACCAATATAAGGAGTGATTATAGTTCAATCGGTCGAATTTCTTCAGCAGAACTTCTTTGACCAGATTCTTTTAAAACTCAGTGAGATGGTGTTTTTTTCCAGGAGTAATTGAGGCCGACGTATATCTGAGTCGAGACTATATGTACGGGACATTCAACTCATGCAGCCAAGTGATGGTGCCTTCGACGGGGAACCTCGCCTTTGACGTCTCATGCGGAAACTGGGATGCCAGCACGTGCACGCCAGCGAGGTAAAAGACCTCCTCTAAATTATCACTCGAAGTTCCGAAGAAATTCACGAGAAGTTCTTTCTAAATACGGGTAGTTCCCAAATAAATTTAAAACAGATTGCAAGTAAGGGAGTTTGAATATCTTATTTATCTGGAGCTAGTCTTAAAACAGCCGCCCCATCGGTATTTCATCGACAGCAGAGGTGAGAACTGTCAAAAAACAATATGAGCACTTTAATAATAACATCGATTAAACTTAAAACACTTTGAAGGCACTTTTGAGTTTGGGTGGATCAGTTCAGGTCGTTGCAGCCTGGAATCAGGCATGGCCCATCTGAAGGTTTACCATTCTGTTTTAAATGCATACACCAATAGTGAATCATACTGAATGCAACAGGGATAAGAACCTTTCCTTCTCTACCTAAACATACAGCCTGAATTAAAATTTTCGGAGGCAGCCGTGATGTTGCGAAAATTCATAATATAAAGAAGATGTATACTTTTCCACGAATATATTTATATCGGAACAAATTTTAGAAATTATTTCAAACGACGATTTGTTGCTGACACCCAGGGAAAACAAAATATCCAAATAGGATATTAATCCGTTTTATAATATAATCAATTTTAGAAGTAGTAACTCCATCAAGGTAAGGGGGGAAGAATAACTAAGAAGTCTCATTCTTACAAGGGGTGTGCTCTGGTCATCACATTGTGGAACTTGGTTATTCTTTTCACCCGTTCACTAATCGAGAGTTCCGACGTTAAAGTTTATTAATGTAAGCAAAACGCGAATTAAGTGCGGTATAATAGATTCGAATGGAGACTTCCTGACGAACTCCTATAGAGATTGTCTATGCCTTGGACCTCTATGATTTAAACATTACACGATAAAAGACAATCTTTTCAAATCCTCTCTCATACTCTTTGTAATGACTTGTAATGCATAAAAGTAAACGCGTTGAGCAAGTCATTACAGTAGAAATTAGTGATCAACATAACCGAGATCCAAAATTGAAATTGGCCGCATGAAAGGGATACTAATTGGATCGTAATTCAATATGCATCGAATGAGTGCGCCAGGTAATAACGATGACAATGAAATTTCTTAACATGCCTATACTTTAAAACAGAAACCAAATTCTAAAATTTAATAATAAGCCAAGGTAAAATAAAAGGAATAGTGCTAGCCTAATCCATAAAGTGAATTAAATCAATTACAATTGGATAGGTGAATGTTTACAATTTCTTTGACCGAGAAGAGAAAAATTCAATAATAATTATAATAAAGCGTCTTTTGACAAGGCGAGACTGCTCTTGTTACATCTAACCGTTCCTTAAACAAGTTTTAAGGAAAGGGATAGCATTAAGAAAGTACTCAAAGAAAGTACTTAAAACCTAAGGATTCGCGTAGGAAAAAATATGCACCGCAGCAGGAAAACAGCCGCAAGAAGGGGTGGGGGTGAAAAACCCACGGTTATTCAAATAAATGTAAAAGGCAGGCTAAGAACGATCTAAAAGGCAAACAAAGCAATACAGATGCCTCCCAATGCCGATGTCCTCCCAACATCCAATGTGATATCAACCTATACATGGAATTTCAAGTCGATATTAGTTCCGGATTTTCTAACCGGTCATAATTAAATTAGTAATTTATTGATTGAAATTTCATTCGTATTTAAAACATCATCAACATCATGAAATTTCATTCGTATTTACCATAAAAATCTACAGTATAGAATTAAATATATATTAAATAATTAGACGGAGTTAATTACAGAATAGTAACTTTAGGAAGTGAAACATTGCCATCTGGCCAACTCGGAATGAAATCTTAAATAAATAAATAAAAACGGAGAAAGGTGGGTTTTATTGAGTGTGGTGATTTATGAAGTATATCGAGGAAGTACGGAGGATATCAGAAAGAGTGATGGCAATTACACCGAAAGAAAAGAAAAGAGAAGTATTGATTATACAAGTATATGCACCAACTTCTGACAGCGCAGAAGAAGAACTATTCAAATCCAAGGAAGAATCAGAGAATACTATCAAAATAAAAAGAAACTTCAAAGATATAATAATAATAATAATAAGTAACTGGAATACCAAAATTGGGCAAGGAAGAGAAGGAATGGTTGTTGGAAGATGGGGACGCATAAAAAATGAAAGAGGAGATATATTAATAGAATTTTGCACCAAAAACAAACTGAGTATATCGAACAATTGGTATGAACAAAGAACATCAGCCAGACACACATGGATATCCCCAAATGGACAAGTAAAGAATCAAATTGATTATATAATGATTGAAAATAGATATAAAAACTGTACTTATATCAGCAAAGCCATGCCAGGGGCAGATTGTGAGTCAGATCATAATCCAGTAGTATGCAGAATAAATATTAAGCTGAAGAAATGCAACTAAAAATCGATAAAAACAAAACTTGGAATCTAACCAAATTGAAAGAGAATGTGACTGTTAAATCATTCAAAGAGAAAATGACAGAAAATATGTTATATACCAATGCAAGACAAGCTGAAAATCCAAAAGGAGAACAAAATGAATGAGGCTATCAGAAGAAGAACTAGGAAAACACAAGAATGAGGGAAATAAACCATGGAATACACACTCCACACTACAATTGTTGGGAAAAAGGAGAATTTCAAAGGGAGGAAATACTGAGGAATATAGAAACTTAAAGAAATTATTAAGAAATAGTAAGGAAGATAAAGAAAAGTGAAATACAGAAAAATCTAAAGAAATTAAAAACTAGATAAGAAAGATGAAATTAAAAAATAACATCAATCAATTAAAGAAATTAGTAGGACAGGAAGAATCATACCGAAGAGAATAAAAGAACAAAAATGGGACAAAATTTGTGAAAAGAGAGGAAATACAAGAAAGATGGAAAGAGTATAGAAAAGAATTGTATGCAGAATGTGAAGTAGAAACAGATAATGAAAAAAATTGATGGGAAAACGACGGAAATAACTGCAATGAAAATTCACTAAACATACTACAAGAAAAAACAATATGTGCAATAAATAAAATGAAGGCAGGCTTCGGCTTTGGCGAAAGCGGTCCCGGGTTCGATTCTCGGTGCGAACCCACTTGTGAAATGACCTAAGCTGTTGAAGCCCTTTTCACAATACTACTACGATACATCCTGTACAGGTATTTTACCAGATGACTTCAGAAGAACATTTATGATTCTATTTGCCAAAGAAAATAATGCAATAATATGTACAAAAGTATAAAACAACAAGTTTGGTTTCACATGCTTCTAAAATACTACTAATCATAATTTTAAAGAGAATAAATAAGCTAATTAAAGCTAACATAACAGATTATCAACATAGTTTTAAAATTCACAGAATCAGGCGAGGTGTTGTGGAAATCAGAAGAAGACGATTAATCGTTCGAAACCGGTCGTGTAACTGTTTTGTTAAAAATACGTAAAATTTGTAGTAAAATTACAAATCATTCTTAGATAGACAGAAAGAATGATGAAGATTCTTTTCAATATGGTTTTAGAGAAAAGAAAGGAACACGGGATGCCATAATGGAAATGAGGCTAATTTTGGAAAAAATCTAAAAGATGATAAAAAGACCTGTTTAGGCTTTATAGATTTCGAAAAGGCACTTGACAAAGTGTCCTGACCAGCGCCGGGTGCAAGATCGATGTGTATTTTCTAGCCATTTATCCACTTTATCAACTCCGTATTTTGTATCGTTGTAAAACTTTACAGTTCCCGAAGTTTTCTTTATATTATTTACAACATCCACACTGAAAGCTCAAAATGGCAGCATATTTCTTTAACTTTCTTTGGTAAATGGTCAGAGTGATATATCCGTGCTTATAGACTGTAGCTGAGTACAAATTGTCCTTCATCGTCCTCTACATACAGGAATCTCCCTCCTTATCTAATTTATGGTACCAACAATGCTCGTATTTTTATCCCTAATTTTATTTGCAAGTTGCAGGGAAGTAAGGTAATGTTTCGTAGACACATTCCTTCCTTTTCCTAAATATGATTCCATTAGCTTCATGACTACTTAGTCAGACACTCGCTGATCTCTTGGACGAGGGTCGTCCTTTCCCAAGTAAGGAATACTATTTATGAAGTCTCTCTTTCTCCACTGCCAGCCAGGATTTTTAGCTATACTTTTCTGTTTTCTTAGCCATAAATTAAGTAAATGGACTACGGGCTTTGCTTGGGAATAGTTCATCAATTGTAATGCAAGGCCCAAAACAATAACAAGCAATGCAGTTGTTGATAAACTATTCCAAAATACTGAGAATAGAGCAAACTTGTCCGTTTTCAGTCTTTCTGAAGGAGTTGATTTTTCATCAAAACGTAAATATTTCAGAGTATCTAAAAATCAATATTAAATGGAATGGATATTGCTTTCTTACAAAAGGAAACATCCCGTAAATTACACTCCTGCCCTAACTATTAACTCCTACCCAATCCCGCGGGCATACATCACAGCAATAAAAGCTTCAAGTTCCTCATTGCTGAGGTTCCAGTCATAATTTTTTAGCTGTCTATGGGCTTCACTAGCCGTGCATTTCGCTATTTGTTTCATCGTTACAACGTCAAAAAAGAGATACCACGCATTACGAGAGACCACACATCTCTTAGCATAACTTTTAGGTCCAGGTATTTCCTCCAAAACATTTGTCTACCAGCATTATGAGAGACAACATTTTGCTGAATTCGCATAGGCCCGTCTGGAGCCTGAATATTTCTGCTGAGAACCTTAGGATAATATATAATCTGGCTCACCTAGGTTTTCCAATTCATGGGAAATTAAATAATCATGAGAACGATGTTTTCTTGGACAATGATGATGGCTAGTACTCACATCCTCAAGGAATTCAGAATAGCAACTCAGGATCTCGTCAACCGTTGCTTTATACCCTTCCATATCCCGCAATATCCATTCTATTTCACTATTAAGTAACCCATGTCCAACATCGTCATCTTCAACATCTTCCTCACTTTCTATTTCTATGCTGGTGAGTTACATGTTTTTTCCATAAATTTCCTCCACATATTCCTTCTATCGTCCCCTTCTGGTGACTGGATCCATTATATATATAATTTATTTCTCCGTCAATTGCTTTGCTTTTCTGTACATTAGGTCGGCCCTCCCGCTCTCAACCAGCTTTTCTATTTCATCACACTGCTCCTTTAACCAATATTCCCTAGCCTTACTTGTTTCCCTTCTTTGTTCGTTGTTTAATGTCCTGTACATTCTGCGCCTAGGCTTGGTGTTGACCCTTTTCCATTACCTTCATCCCTCCATTTTATTTAATGTGCCTATAGTTACCCATGTTTTCCAGATTTTTGTTAGTTTAACTCTTCCAAATGCTTTCTTGGGCATTAACGTTGACGCAATTTTAAACTTTTCCTATTCCTAGTTAGTGGTTTGTTCCCTTCTCTTTCATTCAAGAGCCTTACCGAATAACTTTCAATTCTTTAGAATTCCCACTCCTTAGAGGTTCTAAATTCTATTTTGGTGTTAATTTTGAACGAAAGATCTTTTTAAACTTGAGCTTGGACTTCATCATGACCAAGTTATTATCTTATTCTACATCAGCACTAGGTTAACTTCGCGAGTTTTTTACTCTACTTCTGAAACCTCTTTTTTACCAAAATGTAATCAATTTGGTACCCATCTGTATCCCCGGGCTTTTTCCATGTCCGTCTGTTGTAGTGTTGAAAGAGTGTGTTTGTGATTCAGAGATTGTTTATCTTGCAAAAATCTACCAGTTTTTGTCTTTTGTCAATTCAATATCCAAAACCGAGCTCTCCCACCTCTTCTACATCTTAGCCTTGCCCATGTTCCGCGTTCCAGTCTCCCATATCAACATATTCTAATCCTATATTCTTTTCCCTTGACCCTTACCATAAAGTCCTCCATTTGCTCACTATAATCACTAGTGGGCAAGTATACCTGAACAATAGCCTTGTTTACTGGCTCAGACATCACTTCTACGGACATATGCCCATAACTTACTAACTCGATGACTATCACGGATTCTCCCACTCTCTTCTCCAAGCTACTCCTCTCTGGCTAGTACTTCCCCTACTGAAAATGACTCTAAAATGACATCGATCCAGAAGTCTCCCTCGTACTTTCTACCGTACTTCTCATAACCCAAGTACATTAATGATGGACCTCTTAATTTATAGCTCTACGTTTTCCGTCTTCCTTTTTATGAGCATTCTCTAAACATTCCATGTCTCTTCTTTTCTTGTCGTTCCTTGTGTAAGGGTTTCATAGAATGACGACCGAGATGGCCTTACTCCCATCACTCCCGGGCGTGACACTCATCCTAAAATGGTGAGTCACTTTGCCAGTACCAACATCCTTATGGTTGCACATAATAGCAAGGGATAAGTAGTCGAGGTGGTCTCCCGTTGCCTTCCTCAACGGGGTTTTTTACCGTGTCACCAACACTCATTATGGTCGCCCCACTGGGGAACAGACGCCTTTGCAGCCTTCTCACTGAGGTACAGATGCTGCGTGGACTACCTTTCGTCTGGCCCCTACCTATTGATCTTTCTGGCATGGGTGACCCTACCAGGAACTACGTTCCAGCCAGTCTAGCTCAATAGGTCATCGGAACACGCAAGCCCTTCCTCCACTACAAGGTTGTAGTGCAAAGGAGGGGATATAGCAATAAACTGGTACAAAACAACTGTGTTATACCCAATGAATCGTTACATCTTAACCGAAGCTGACTTTATAGCCAGGGCTGCCATAACGTGCTTTTTTATAATAATCGAGCTTATTTTAAAGGAGAGAATCTTAGAAAATGAATTGTTCTTATTTCTAAGAATCGTGCTTATTTGTCATAGAGCATGCTTATTTTGTCTTATTGAATCCAGATTGAAGACGATCGAATGGTCTCTCACATTGTATTTGATAGAAAGCACCTGTGAGAGAACTTGAGGGAGTTCGAAACTCGCAACATTGTAGTGACAGATGTTCGTGACAATGTATTATATGTAGTGTAAAGGATAATTTCTTCCGTGTAAGGAAGTGTCTTGAGCGAGACTTGCCACAAGTTACTCGCCAGTCTAAACTTGCCTAGGGTTCTCACATATGAGTTGTTAGTAGCATGAGTTCTGTGGTTGTGCTGGCAGTGAGAGAGCGCCGTAGGCCCCTTGTCTTAACAGTAGACGGCAAGCGCATGCTCACACGTATTTGTTTCCAATGCCTAGTAACTTTGGAAACATTACCCGTACACAAACTTTGCAATCAGTTAGACTCATGATTGAAAAGATGAGTAACTGCAAGCACGTTTTCCACGACGAGTAAGAAAATGAATGCAATGCAGTCAAGAGAAGCCGAAAGAGTGATCGCTATGTATACTGTAGTGTCTGTAACAGTTACATCGACTTGGAGGCCATGGGAAAGGCAGCAATTACAGCTCACAATATTACCTAAAAGCAAAAGAAAGCATCTCTAATCGCTGTGGTGAACCAGTCGATGAGGAACTTTTGCACCAAGCCAATCTGTCCCGACGAGCGTAGACTACAAGGCAGCCGCTGTTGAGGGTGCCTGGACATTCCATACTGTCAAGCACCAGCAGTCATTCCTCTCCAACGATGAACAACTTAAAAGTAATCTTCCCTGATTGCGATGTTACAAAACATTTTGCTTCTACCTGAATGAAGACCGCAAGCATCATTACTGGAGTTCTTCCGACATATGCGTAAAAAATGATTCTGTCAGAACTTGGAGCGCAGCCCATCTCGATCTCAGTCGATGTCTCCAATCACAATAAAACCAAGCTCTTCCCTTTGGTCATCAGGTTCTTCACCGCCATAGTTGGAGTGCGGGTGCGTCTTCTCGATCTGCAATCAATGCCCGGTGAAGCATCAGAGGATATAATGATCTTTATCCTGTTCTGCAATAGAATGCGCTCGACCTGAAACAGCTGACATCTTTTTGTGCTGATAATGCACCAGTGAACTTTGGCGGACCACAGCATCACGGAAAAAAACAAAATATTCTATGGTATTCATGAGCGAACAACGCATCTGATCCCGGTCAGTTGCCCAGCGCACATCTTGCACAATGCTGCGGAGCGCCTCCCAGTCGACATAGAGGCCATCGTGCTGAAGATCAGCAGCCACTTTAAGAGCCAAACCGGAAGAGCAGAGAGACTCAAACAGTTCTGCGAACAACTTGGAGCCTGTTATTCGTCTCTGCCCACTCACACGCCAACCAGATGGACGAAGTTAGATGCTGTGCTGGAGTGAATGATTGGTCTCTGGGAGTCGCTCAAAGCATATTTTCTCTCGCTGAAGAATCCACCGCCAATCCTCGAGGACTTCTTCAAATCAGATGAATCATTGGTCATCATCTACTTCCTCTACAGTGCTCTCTCGCCATTCAAGAATCCACTCCTCCTGTAAAAAAAATGAATGCCCTGTTTCCAGAGCAAGATGAAATAATCGATTCGTTCAAAGCCCAGATATTTCAGCGCCAGACTTCAGGAGTGTTTGGAGCAATAACAGCTGAACTTGTGAAAGGGTTTGACAAAGAACACGCTGAAGTCCTCACGTCCAGCCTCCAGGAGTTCTACACCATCACCCTGAGTTACATCAACAAGTGGTATCGATGGTAGTAATATCCTACAAGCATCACCTAGACACTCCTTAGGCAGTGCATCATCGAATACGAAGACGTGAAGGAGCTGGCAGAGCAGGAAGATCTGCCGGTGGCAAAGATGGACGAGCACTTTGATGAGGGCTCTCCTCTCAACTCTCTGCTCGAAAAGATACCAGACGATGAGTTAAACAACAACGATCCTGAGGCTAAGTGGATGAAAATTTTCGATGGAAATAACTCTCTGCCGCTTGTCTACAAGCTGCTTGGCATCATATTCCCCATTCCGGTCGGCAACACCCTTGTGGAGCGTATTTTATCTCTTACAAGGGAACCTTACGCTCTGTGGGAAACGGATCTTAAAGATACTTTAAGGATAGGTTCTTTGGCCAATTGTAAGAACTACTTTATTACAGTTTAAACCAACGCTTCCTAGTTTCTTTGTAAAAAGAGTTTAAAAATCAGCGTAAATTTCTAATTACAATTAATTGCATAACATCAAACCTATCGATTTAGTTGTCGGGGTGTAATGGTTAGCGTGTCTAGCAGGAAGGCCATAAGTATTCTGGTTCGAGACCATGTTGTTCCAACTTTTTTCACCTCCTATTTCGGTCGCAAAATTACTCTGTTTTTAGTAAATATTTTATCAATTTCAATGCCACAGTCAAGAACTATTTGCTGGTTTTACTCGTCATTTCATTTTTGCTGAATAATGCATATAATTTTTGCGTGATGCGGTACCGAAGGTAAAATTACTGTTACATAAACTAGATGGAGATGGGCTTTATGCGTTTATTGTGGTTAAAAGCATAACATGTACAAACGTGGCCGACATCCGAGAGAGAGAATAAGCGACCGATCCTCGCACACTTGCAGCGCAGCAGAGAGTGCTGATTAAACAGCTGATGATATCACAATCGCGGTGAAGGAGGGAGTGTTGATTAAGCATCCAATGATATAAAAATCGCAGCGCAGGAGAAGTGTTTTTAGGGAGCCTGAATAGAGTCACACACTCTTATACGGCACAATATTTGATAAGTTTATCTGGAAAATTGCTTCCGAAAGTGTTCAGTTGCTTGCAGGATCCTAGTGTCCTTGTTAGCAGTGGGTGAAGGAGAGGAACAGCCTCAGAGAGAGATAGAGAACGGTCGAATGCTTGCTCCAGGTGAAGGTAAATCTCAACATGACCTGTGGGGAGGTACATAAACTGCTTTCACAAGACAAAGAATTACTGGAGGAAACAATTAGCAATGCGAAATATTATGAATAAAACTGATTTACCTATTGTGTCTTATTTTCTGGTGATAAATCTTATTTTTGGTCCCGAGTGTGCTTATTCTTGGCTCCCAATCGATGTTTATAGCTCCTGAGTTGGTTTCAGGAAAAACTTGTTGCACTACGAAAAAGTAATCTTTCGGAATCACGTGCTCGTCTGCTTACTTTCTCTGGACCATCCAAATTATCTTCCTTTCTTTCGAATTATCCTGAGCACATAGGGCTATGCCAATTGGTGATGTCAGCAAAATATTCCTCGGGTACTGATAATGCAGTGCCTCCGTTCTCCTGTATCCAACTTGTTATAGTTGTTAATGAACGTCAAAAATATAGAATGTTTCTAAATTTAAGTACTATTATGTCGAAACAAAAGAGGGTTCCCATATTTACACCTTTTCCTCAATAGACCATATCACACATGGTCTTCTGGGACATCCGCTATTTTTAATTCTCTATCATACCGGGAAGTTTCTCAAATATGTTTTCGAAAATTCGTGCAATGTATCCTTATAGGAAAAATCGGATTTTTGGGATTTTCTGGCATCGAACCCATGGTAGTTGGATCGAAGTCAGATCGTATTTTTGGTAAGTTGCAAATGAGGGATGATAACATAAGGATCGAAATCATAATTACCATCGATCGAATCATCTAATCGAAAGAATAATTGGGTAGCAATAGAATGAAAAGTGATGACCGATAATGAGTATGTCCACGGGATAGCCATGTGATAAGCCTTTGATGAAAGCGATCCTTTTCTTGCAGATGGTTCGAGTACATGGGAAGTCCCAAGCTGAACTCGTATGTTCCATTCACAATAAATTTCACAATGGTTACTGATGAAGAGGACCCCTCCAGAGGATTCAAACCGTTCCATCGAGACACCAAAAAGTGCAACGAGAAATTTGATGTGAGTATTTTCATTCCTAACGAGCTTTGGGAATGGATGATAAATTTTCAAGAATTAAAGAACCAAATTTGCTTTAATCCTCATCGATAAAAAATAATTCGGAATGTGGGGAAAAATTAAAATTTTGAAAGGTATTTTGTCCTTTCTTCGGTGTCGAAACAAGTGGTTCTTTTCCACAATATCTGTTCAACGGTAATTTTTCATCATTTATTTCAATTGCTAAGTTCAAACGCTCCTTAGTAACAAATTTCTCTTTATCATTCTACCCAGGATGAAACTACTGCATGCAGTTGCGTAGACTGTGAAGAGAGCTGCCCTGCATTCAAGGACATTCCGAACGAAAATGTGGAGTTCATTTTACTAGGCATACAAGGCATGATAGTCGTGTCCATTATCTTGTGCTTCGCCATTCTCTTTCTCTACGGAATCGTTCTCTTGGTCGGTCATAAGACCAACAAACAAGCCAAAAAAGGAAACACATCACATAAAGGTTTGTTTACTTGCTGATTTCGTACAAGTGTCCACAGCAAATTATTTTTATCCCATTCTTGCAGTTTATTCAACGTCATTTTGCATCTATATGTCCAAGTTTTACCTCCGAACAGCACTTTCGGCGGTCTCGAGTTCGATTACCTGTAAACGCTGGACGGTGTTCCACCAACATCATGTATGAATTAAGAAAATCCAATTTGGCATCGCTTTTGAGGTTAGAATTGGATGCCATAAACATGGCTTTTTCGTGCTTCCTCTAACTATTGTGTGTTTAGTCTACCACGATATCTTGCCGTGTAGGAAATGTTTCGTCTCTCAGAGCAAGACAGAGAAAAATGTATCTTTCATTTACATTTTTGTCCTGATCTCGTTCGTGATTGTGAGGGTATGAACAATTCTAGTCAGTAGATCGTATAGTAATTGTATTTTATGGTGGCATTCGTAACTCCTTCGTGACTGCTATGAGAAGGTCATTGTGCTTCACTAACCTTTACCAATTTCACATTCTTGATTGACGATCTTTGTGTCACCTAGTAAGTCTTATTCAGTTGGCTTATGGTGGAGGGGTGTGTACTATGAAAAAATCTCCACTGCGGTAAATGCTTTCTAAAATACCTCGATATCTCGAAAATAAGAAAAATTGGGTGTGTTTAAAAACTGTATAGTGGATAAACTCAAAACTTACCTGTGAAAATGGACACCTCTGAGTCACTTACATTTTAAAGAAAATTTACTATCAAATACGGACATTGAGTTTTTTTAGTCCATTAATACTAATGAAAGTTCTCCACTGTAATAGTTTAATGACTATTCTAATGACTAACAATGACTAATGACCTAAACCCTTTCCTTATTTGACTATTCTTCTTTTCTAGAAAATGGCGAGAAAGGAAGTGATTTCCTCGAAAAGTGGAACCATAAACTGGAATTGTATCAGAAAAATGGTTTTGAGCGGTTTGGAAAAGGCAAGTAGGAAATTCAAAGATGTGTTAATGAATGAAGCAAATCGGACCTATTTTTTTAATGAATTGCTTTTTATTATTTTCTAATATTAGCTTCCATTATTTTGCAAGAAACGAGCGGTTATGATGCATAAATGTCTCTGAGAAGCTCTCAGTTATGACAAGAAATTATTGATTGAACACGATCAGCAATTAACAATTAATCCGATAGTAAAATAACTATTTAAATAGCGTTTGTAATAAATAACTTTTTATTCTTTTATGGTATATTAAATAAATTCTGTGATTTCATGAGTTTTACCTGAAATAAAAATGATAAACAATTGAATAATTATAGCAGGTTGATGTTTTAAAGAAATTCAAAGAATACTTTTCCGGTGAAAACTAGGAATTCTACAATTCGAAGGTACCCAAAACCAAATGAGTAATCACGTTTTGCATTAAAAAATCAGAATGATAATGTATAATTGGGACGAATGAATCAGCTATCCCAAATATCGGAAAGTTTAATGTAGCTGAACTTAATTCTAATCCTATAATGAAAAAATATAAAATTACGGTATACGGTGTTGGTCACTTCAAATTCCTAGCATTTTCTTCATCATCAGTTTTCATCATCTCCAAATTCACTATACGAGTAAAAGTTGCTTTCGGAAGCATATTGATGATACAAATTTCAAGTCGATATCAAATCAAGAAGGTCCTCCAACAGTCTGTGTTCCCCCTTTGAAATATACCTTAGAATACAAATTGTGCCCTAGCATCGAACCAATGATCATAAGTTAAAAAAAGATATACCGTTTTTGTGAAACATTCATTGCTTCTGTTCACATGCCTGGCCATAAAATTTTCAACTTCTGGGTGAATGAATCATAAAAAAGTTGAAATTCCCGCCATGCATTTAAAATGGTGAAGCCACCTGGTCTCGAACCCAGGACCTTCTCGATGATGTGGATACACATAACGGCCTTGTAAGAATAAAACTAATTTAAGCAATCGAGGAAGCTTAACTGTGTGGAACTCCATCCTAATAAATGGGTGGAAATAACTTTGCAAAAATCCCTTTTAAAGTGGGATTTTTGCAAAGTAATTTCCACCCATTTATTAAAACTAATTTAGTCCAAAGTTTTGAGTGGATATCATATTGGGATAATCCTAAAATAAGATTCAATTATCGCAATCGGTAATCAATCGCAGGAGGGAAACCATAAAATTCTTATATGAAAATTATCTATAATCTTTATTCACATGCTGGTTTTTACGTTTGCATGTAGTCGTAAAAGGGATTGAAAATATTCTTAAAAATCGCCGCAATTTATTTTAACTATGAGATATTTGAACCAATCAGACTCAAGCACATTTAGTGACTGTTTTATAAATAAAGAGTAGTTTCTGTGATTTAGAATTCCCTACCTTACCGTACTGTAGCTTTAAATATTTTGAAACTAAATCATAAATAATTTGAATTTCCCGCCATAAGTTTCAAAAAGTAGGGATGCCTGGTATCGAACCCAGAACCATACATATAATGCCCAGTAAAAATAAAACTTATTTAATTCAAATTTTGAATTCGATATCATTCCGGGAAGGTACTAAAGTACGACTCCATCATCCCCATTTGCAATGCATAGAGGAATATATCTCTCTGGGATCTAACCAAGGAACATTAGGGAAACTTATGACAGCGTTAATAAATTTTACATATGATCTCCAATCGCATTCCAGGTTTCAAGTTTCCATGTTATCTGCAGGGTATTAAAAAATCTTGAAAATCGTCGCGATGCAATTTTAATAGGAGAATATTTGCCCTGTCCAAATTTCGAACCAAGGATAATCTTCGAAGATATCTTTGTAGGTGTCGTCGGATATTCACGGCTTCCAGCGGTCCCTCGAATTTCAATTCTCTAATTTGCCGGAAAATGCCTCAAACATTATTTGAAAATCCCCACAATATATCGTTATGGAAAAGAACGGGATTTCGAGGCATTTTGGCATCGAACCCATGACACTGAGGTTCAAGGTGGCATTTTTTCTGGTGGTTACACGTTATGGCCAGTACGTCGTAAAAATGTCAACCAAGTGACACTTGTAGAACATGGTTAGAATTTTGATCTCCTATGAATGAATGTATATATAGGTATATACGGGGAAACGTCTATATATAATAGATATAGGTAGGAGTAATAGTCGCTTACATTTTGCAAGCAAGTTGATGAATTGATGATGGTATTTTTGCCCCTACGAACTGTTTTTAACAAATGGATTTTGCGAAAGTTTCTGACGGTTTCTAAAATTTCAAGCCGATTTATCAGGAAAGCTCTCAATGGAAACTCTGTATTGCCTTTTAAATATGATTTCAAATGGTATCCTGGCTTCGAACCAAGGAGTATTAGTAGATTTTGCGTTTGTGTAGCATGACTGCTCTACATATGCTGGGTTATGGATTTCTATCTTTTACGGAATGCTGCAAAGGAAATATTTGAGATTCCCAGTAATCATTTCATGAATTAAGATCACTTGGTGTCGAACCAAGAATAGCAAGATATGATAACGTATAACGACATGTTAGGGATAGAATGAATTTAATCCAAATGTTAAAAGGGTGAGTACGAAAATAAGATTCCCATTTATCCACTTTGAAATGCAAGAATGAATTTAAATGGCATCGAACCCAGGACCACCAGGGAAACAGTCAAATGTAATATATTTATGGCCTCTAAACCGAGTTTTACGTTTTCATGTTACGGGGAAGTGATTAAAAAATTCTTTAAAATCGCTTTAATGTATTTCATACGGGAGGTTTGCACTCACCTGGCGTCGAACTCATGGACATCTGGTGACATTTCTATGATTATTAATATAGAAGAGAGCATGGGACATCCGTGGTTCTATCTTACCACAAAGTCCCATAAATATTTTCCGAAATTTCGCGGAATGTTGCCATAATGGCCGTAATATTGTCCCAGCTATTTATATATCATTGTTTAATACATTGAAATTTCCGAAAATAGCGACTCTTGCATAACTGTCTATGTCTATGTCTACGTAAGAAACCGTCAAGCAGCCTTTCGGCGTGTGGCAGGGGTTGCAAGCACCTTGAGTCTATTTGCCTAAACGGTTGCTTTCGCGTATAAAGCAACCGAAATAAAAAAAATGAATTTCTGAAACGATTCGTTCTAGCATCTATTTCCCTAATCTTTCTGGCAGTATCAGCACGGCCCATATAACAGGGGGGTCGCATTATATCGGTTACATCATCTGAAAACGTAATTTCTCTGAACTTATTTAATAAATTTATCCTTTGAATTTTTCTTCTATCTTCTAATGATTCCCATCCCGCGTCCTGTAGCATCTGAGTGACACTCGCTGTTTTATCGTAGCAATTATTTACAAATCGCCTTACGTTTAACTTTTTCTAAATCCCGAATATGACATTTCTCGGCGGGGTCCCATACACTACATGCATACTCAAGGTGAGGAATAGCTAACATCGCTCGCGAACTTTTTCTTCGCTCCTACCGACTATTCTTATAACGAAGCCGAGTTTCTTAAGTGCTTTTCCACATATATTTCGGATGTGTGCACTCCATGATAGATTATTCGTGAGAGTTACTCCAAGATACTTCACCGATTCTACTGTCACTAGGCTTACCCCATGTACGCTGTATGAATAATCATTTATTATAGATTCTCTTTTGAAGAAGTTAACTACCGAATACTTTTCTACATTGAGCTCTAATTGCCAATCATCGCACCAGTTCATAATTCTATCTAAGTCTTTCGAAAGGGTTAATCTATCCTCTGAACTAACTATTTCCCTGTAAATGACTGTGTCGTCCGCGAAAATCCTAACATTGCTTTCAACGTGACTGCTGAGGTCGTTGATGTATGCTAAGCGATAAGTCCTTACCATTGACATGGTATAGGGTTAAAATCACACACGTTGCGACGCCATAGATATCAGGATATTGAATTGCAAGCAACATTGAAGGATAAGAAGAGGAGTGATATCCATAATCCATCGTGTTAAATATGCTTAAATTTCACTCGTCTAAATATATAAATAAACGAATATAACGGAATACTGGCTGCACATTACGCAACTGAAGCGTGACTCTAACAGTATCCAGAATTTAAAGTCGATATCATATCGGGAAGGTCCTCAAACTTAATTCTGTATTTCCCCTTTGAACTAAATGCTAGGATGCTAATGGTGCCCTCAAACCAAAGCTCATAAGGTAAACCATAAACAGCGTACATGAAATATTTTCATTACTTATGTTCAGATGCTTAGTGACGGATTCCTACTTTCTCGTTAAATCTATCATAAAAATTTGAAATTCCCGCTGTACATTTCAAGTGGCAGAGTCAATTGTTATCAAACTCATGACTTTTTGTAAGGTTAATTGCATCTAACTATTTGGCAGGGGCAACTCTGACCATTTCTAATATTTCAAGTCGATAAAGAAGGACCACAAAGGTAATTTCATTGAACGGAAGAATGCAAATTGTGCTCCGGCATCGAACCAAGGATCGTCAGTGAAACGGTAAACAGCATATTCGAGATTTATTTATGACTTCTGTTAACATACCACGTTTCCACGTTCTATGGGGAGGGAGAAATCCTTAAAAATCGTCGCAATGTATTTTCATAAGGAAACATTTGCACGCACCTGGCGTGGAACTCACGCTCATTTGGTGACATTTCTATGATTATAAATATAAAAGAGCGAGTCTTCTGGAACCTATGTATTTTGAATTCTCTATCCTACCTTGGAATTGTGTTTGGTTGTTCCTTAAAATGTTTTCGAAAAAACTCTGTGAAATGAGAAAAAGCTTCGGATTCAACAATCGCCTTGGTCGCCAGTGGGACTCTGTTCGAAGGGATTTTACAAAATTTTCGTTCATTTTGCCCTAATTGTCGTAATTTAGATTCGCAAACGATATAATAGTACGACCATAATAGTAATCTTCATTTCAATTTCTTTCCTTGGTACTTGTCTCGACCTTGTAGAACCATTATTTCCAATAATTTTGAAAATGAAATGAAGGTCATGCGACTACAAGGTCTTTCGCTGTGAGGGGCACAGTGCTTCATAAAGAGGGATCGGGAACTCAAGATCACTGCCCTTTTGGAGAGGTTATCACGATGCTAATTAATGCAAATAGTGGGAACAACTAAGTCCAACTAACAACTAACTGCATATAGAATTCCTCTACACATTAGCTATATTTCTCCTTCTCTTTCAATAAAAGTTTGGCTTCATTAACAAAAGAATATAAACCAACCTGGGTTCCACTAATTGGCTTAACCCAATTTCACAGCATTTATAACTTTTCGCCTTTCATTTTCTTTACAGCGGTTGCCTCCAAGCCCTACTATGCAATCTTGGCTGGAGTCGTTATCGCCATAGTTCTGGGCCATGGAGTACAAAGTTTGATCATCACGACGGACCCTGTGCAGATCTGGGCCTCCCCTGCGTCACAGTCACGCCTCGAGAAGGATTTTTTCGATTCGAATTTCGGGCCATTCTACAGAACAGAGCAGATTTTCATCAAGGCCGTTGGAATGGAACCAGTAATCTTCCACTCTACTTATGACTACCCAAACATCTAATCGCCACCACGTATCATTAGCGGAACCATAAAAAAATTTAAATCTAGTGAAATTATTACTCTGAATTTGCTATTTGATAATAATTGTGTTAACTCGGTCGCAGAATTAATATATACATTTTCAATTGTTGGGTTTTCCTTTGCGTTGTCTGAAGTCGCTGGGTTATTACAGCATTTAAAACCCAATTTTCACTGCCATAGGCCAGGACAGGTAAAATGCATTGGTTGAAGACCTTCCTCTTCAAAACCATTGCCATTCTTGACTTCAGAATGTGTGAGTTCCTACCAAATGCGCTCTAGCCAAGTTTCATTCTTCTATTTACTTCATTTGTCCTGTTTTTCTCTCCTGTTGTTACAAGTTGTCCCAGGTATGTGTACTCTAAGCAAACATCCAGAGGTTTTTCTTGAAGTTTGACTGGTTATTGGACTGCAAAAGAATTATACATTACCTTTGTCTTTGCTAAGTTTATCCTGAGTCCTATCTCCTATCCCGCTGTGTTTAGCTCTTCAAGTCTTGAAGTTAGATCTTCTGCGTTAGCTGCAAAGAGAACTATATCATCTGCAAAACACAGGTGTCTGATGTACTCCCCGTTTACTCTTAAGCCCTTATCTTCCCAATCAAGGGTTTTAAAAACTTCTTCTAAAATGGCTGTTATCAAGAAGGGAGATAGAAAATCACCTTGACGAACTCCCTTCTCAATCTTAAATTCATCAGTCTCTTCATGCAGCATTACAGAAGCTGGGGCATTCTCATATACACTGCGCAAGAGACGGATGTACTCAGAATCTATCCCTTGATTCTTCAGAGCTTTCAGAGTGGAGGAGGTACTTACCGAGTCGAAGGCCTGTTCGTAATCCACAAAGCAAAGGACGAGTGGCATCTCGCACTCATTCGTTCTGTTAATAATTTCCTGTAGTGTGTGGATGTGGTCCATAGTGCTGAAGCCTTTCCGGAATCATACTTGTTCTCTAGGCTGGGCTGAAGACAGGGTCATCTTAAGACGTTCTGCTATGATCCTCATGAATGTTTTATAGAGAACTGGGAGGAGGCTAATGGGGCGATAGTCCTTCAAATCTTCATTGCTTCCTTTCTTGTGCAGAAGGGCAATCCTTGCGTGGTTCCATTCCTTGGGAATCGTTCCTTGTTTTAGACAATTACTGAATAATTGTGCTAAAACATTAGCAATCTCTGTTCCACCAGCTTTCAGATAGTTCGCCAACACCCCATCTGCTCCTCCTGCTTTCCCATTCTTCATCTGCTTAATTGCAGCCATTACCTCTTCTGGGAGAATTGAGATGGGATTTTGTGAGTTTGGCTTTCCTCTTGGTTTTCTTCTTCGTCATTTCCCATATTTTTGTGTAGGTTGCCAAAGTATTCTGCTACAGGCCTCAATATTGCTGGTCTGTTATATGTTGTTGTGCCATCTCCCTTCTGTAAGGCTAAAATCTGTTTCTTACCTATTGCTAGGCGTCTTCTAGCCCTCTTTATGCTCTTGTTATTTTCTATGGCCTCTTGCACAATCTTTTCATTAAAGTTACTCACATTATCCTTGATTGCTACTCTGATTGCTTTGCAAAGCTCGACATGTTCGATGTTATCTCTTGGAGTGTCTGAATTCTTCAGTTCCTTCCGTCGTTTCATCTTTTGCCGAGTTCTATCACTAAACTTCTTATCCTTGGATTTTGGTTCGGTTGGTTTCCTCCTCAAGTGCTGGGAATCTATTTCTTATTTCCAGCTGAAACTCCTTCTTCTATATATATAGTCGTGTTCAGGAGTTACCTTGTGGAATTCGCAAATTACAAAGTTTTATTTCTTCATCGTTGATATAGCAAATATATCGGATACAAACATATACCCTAAACCACAATGACTGACTCGGGATTATATCTATATATATTCTTCTCAAAATTACGATAATTTTCAGAAATAAGACCAAAATTTTGTTCAATTTAATGGTTATTATATATCGCTAAATATCTATGGGACGTGAGTAGATCAAGAAGAACACCCAAGGACAGATTCATCATCAAGCCCTCTTTTTATAAAACGTGTTTAGGATAAGCTGAGGACGGAGGAAATTGGGAATCAAATGGGAATGACTATATCTGACGTCAGAATAAAAATGGCTGATAATGATTGCAGCTAAATTAATAAATATCCAAACAAACAATTATTTTCTTTGTATTTTCCTGGAAAATCGGCATGAACTTACAAGGAAAATCCATTTCAACTTGTAAATTCTTATTTCTCCATAGATTTGTGTTCAACGACATTCTTTATTCATTCCTATTTTTTTATAAATTAAAGTTTCATGGACATTAAAAGCCTGTATCTTGTCCTCCCTTTATTGTTTATACATTGTTTTCCTTCTTTTTCATATTTTAGCAATTATTGTCTTCTCCATGCAATAGAAAAATCACCTTTATTAAGATATCTTTATCTTTTGCTCGAGTATTCAAACTCACATTCAATATCAAAGTGAATTCGATGAATCGATTGTAAATGTTTACAAATTTCAGTTTGTAGCAAAATAAATAAGAAAACTTTCTAGTAACACCCACAAACGAATCAAATGACATCATTTGGCACTTTCCTTACGGCTGGTTTCCTCTACGACTGTTCACATATTTTATGGGGTCGGCTGATGGTTTGGGTGAGGCTGAGGTTGGTTTTGGCGAAGAATAGGCGACGGCGGCTCGGGAAAGTCAGACAAGCAAACACAACCATTCCCTGATAAGATAAACCCCGATCAGCCGGGATTCGAACCGGGGACCTTGTGGTTGGAGCGATATCGCTTTGCGCGCTAACAACTCGACCACAAAGGCCGGTATCTTTAGCTTTTGGCTCGAAATATATCTTCCTATTTTCAGATACTACACCAGACTGCTAACGGAGACCTTGAGTTTGGACCCGTTTTCAATGAAACCTTTCTCGAAGTGGTGTACGACCTCCAGACGAAGATCAAACAAGTGAGTTGAGGGCTTTTATTTTTCGCCATTGTTGAATAATAATTCATTAATTGTCACTTTCGTTCGTTGAAGTTGGGCGTAGAAGACGGCAACGGTCTGGAGTCGGTGTGCTTTGCTCCGATGACAAACGCCTTCACTCCTCGGGAAAGAAGGCTGTGCGCAGTGCAGAGCGTGTGGGGTTATTTCCAGGACGACTTCGACAAATTCAAAGAACAGCACAGCGATGAACTGCATCACACCGTCAATTACCTTGACCAAGTCAACAGATGTCTAAAGTAAGTGGATCAAATGCTCTACCGATAAAATTGGAATTAATCACGTCTTTCCTATTCTACTAGAAATTGAGACCTTTTAAATTCTCCATCAAAACCTTTCTGCATCTTCTTCTTGTTCCCTTCCTTATACGAGTAAAACTCCAGTTTATCTATGTATCATAAACTGCATTACTACCTCTCCGAGTAAATTCTTTCGTAAATACTTAGTTCGTACCGGAATTTGAAATGTATTGGCTGTCGAAAGTGTAGAAATTTATAGGGAAATTATTCCCTGATAGACATAGGTAATAAGACAGCAAACAAAATCTTCCCTCAGTGGGCCTCGACTATTTAAAACCCCCTCCAATCTGACTGCGCAACGTTGCCATGTGTCACCGCCTCATTTCTAACGAAATCGTGATAAACTTTTATTTGCATCGAAGAAAGATGACCAAAAGACTTCTTTGGACGAGTGAGAAGACGAAGATATTGCATTGTTGCACATTTGAATTGTTTATAATTTTTAAATCGTTTGCCACGATGTCAGTTTTTCCCTGGTCCCCCCCCTTCTGAGAGATTAGGGCTGAGATGAGCTTTGAAGTCGAGAGAAGGATTAGAACCTTCCAAAATTGTACCTGAGTGAAAGTAACGGTAATGGAGCTTACCATTAACCAAATTGGAGGTCCAAAGTGTTTCATTCTTGGCCGCCAAAGGAGACGGATCGCTTGAGAGCACCTGCTGAGACGCAGAGGACTCCTACCGTCTATTTTCAAGCTATTCTTCTGTGTTATTTTAGTTTACTTCTTCAGTGCATAATATATTTTATTTCTTATTTAGTGTTTCGCTCATAGTTTAGTGAATATTTTCGTTGTGTTTGGTGCTTTTCTTTCAGTAGTGTTACTTCGAATCTGCGATCCAAGACTGCGCGAGCTACCATCTTTAAGGTTTACATTAACGAGTGAAAGACTTTTCCTCTACGTGGGTGGAAATACACTAAATGATATTTGGATAGAGTTTCTCCGGATAACCAATTAGGTTTGATGAAATTCGTTCCTACTCAGGAGAAACCAGAAATAAAGCCTGAATCGATGTCGAAAATCACCTTCGGAGAAGACGGCATCTTTAAGCTATTGCGACAGATTAAACCGAATAACTCAGGCTCCTGAAGAAATACCAGCTCGAGTGTTCAAGGAAGTAGCTTAGTAAACAGAAGTGTAACAACAGATGGGCGTTTGAAGAAAGCAATTTTGACCAACAGCAAGTTTGACCATAAATTCGTCTTAAATACATAGAAATGGTAGAGGCAAAGATGCATCATCCGGAGAAGGGAAAATTTCCCGACATCAGCTCAATGTTTCCCAACTGATTTCATTACTTCGAAGTGCTCCAATAAATCCACTGCGATTCATTTACAATTCCTTTAAGAATTTTCCCATCCACTATATGATCGAAAAGACTAACTTGACCATTCTCCATATCGGATATCTTATATTTATGACTCGTGATGATATTGAATCATTGACTTCTTACAGTGAGACACACAGTATGTGATGAATAAGAAAATTTACGCATTGGATAGCTTGTTTCTTTAAACTCGACTTCAAATTTGAATGATATCAAGCTCCCGAATAGTCATGTGGACAGCGCGTTTGCCTTTGGTGAAAGCGGTCCCGGGTTCGAATCCCGGTGGGAGCCAATGCGCGAAATGACCTAAGTTTTCGAAGCACTTTTAACAATACTACTACTACTACTTGAATGATATCGCCCAAGCAAGGACTCTTTGTTTGATTTTTGTGAACTCTGACCTTATTTTTTGTTTCTAACATTTCCCTCGCTGCATATGTAAGGGAGATTTACTAGCGATACGTTTTCCCAAAGAGTAATGATTTTTATATAAAATAAGAATACTTTTGCTTCTTAGGAACAGCTACAACCCAGAGTGTTTGGCGGGCTGGGGAGGGCCGGTGCTGCCTGGGCTGGCGGTCGGGGGGTTCCCCACTCTCTCCGACGGCGCTCCGGATTACAAAAGGGCTTCGGGCCTTGTGATTACTTATCTTCTAAACAACGACCTAAACCAAACCAAAGTGCAAAAGGCAATGGAGTGGGAAAAACGGTGAGCACCACAGATATTAGCGATGATTTTAGAATTAAATTTAGGCACACTTTTCTTCCTTAAATTACACAAACTGAAAACTAATCTTAGGGATAATTAGAACGAAATACTCTTAAGACCAATTCATTTCAGATTCGTCGACTTCATGAAATCGTGGGCGATTAGCGTGGATGAAGGAGGAAGTCGGCCGCCGTTCATGGACGTCGCCTTCTCCTCCGAGAGGTCCATTCAAGACGAATTGGAGAGAATCTCAGAGGCAGAAGTATCCACTGTCATCATCAGCTACGCTGCAATGCTTGTCTACATTGTACTCGCCCTAGGAAGAATTAGAGGATGGAATACACTACTGGTAAAGTCCCTTTCATTTATTTAATCAGAGTCTACTTCCGCTGTTAAAAACCGTTTTGTGTTTTCGAGTCTAGAAATCGTACCTACGGTTAGACTGAATTATATATTCTGAATATTTACCTCTAAAAAAGGACCAGTAAATATAAAACATAATAATAAATACGATTCGTTAAATGGATTAGTAATGATGAATACAGCTACAAACATAAACTTATTTATCTTTAAATTCAATCTACGTTATGCTTTAAATATTATCTTCTTTTTGTGAATTCATCTTTCTTGTTCATCCAGCTCAAGCGATGAACCGTCATTTTTGTAAGTCGTTTTGACTTATTAAGTATTCAATTTTTTTAATGATAACACATTTGTTAAAATTAAATTTAAGAAGAAATGTGCTTTAGAAAATTCGCATCAGTGGTCCCCGGGAGTTTGGTGTTCCTTGAGCGAGCCGACTGCTGGCATATATAGGACATAATGATGCCACTTTTGTTTTTATGGCTATAAAATCGTATCTTATATTGTTTACATAGAAAAAGCGTGTATAATTTCTAGATTCCTCATAAATATGTATACATGCATGTATGCACTCACCCATCAGAATGAAAGAACTTTTTTAGAGAAATAAATTCTTTGTAACTTCCACAAAAATGGTTTATGACCGGTTTCGTCACCGTGATGACATCGACAGGTGAGGTAATACTTATGGATGTGGGTGGGAAGAAGGGAACAGGCAGGGAAAGGAGGGGGGAGACATTAGGGAAAACATATTCATTCGTGAGAAAATTCTTATCACTTTTAGTAGTTTCTATTATTTCGAGGGCATCAAGTCCTCTTCCTTCTTAGTGCAGCAGAAGAGTCGCTACTGTGGAAGAGGTGGTCAGCGAAGGCAGAACCTTGCCTTGTACCTTGGATTGTATTTTGAAAAGGGCAGTGGCTGTAAGCTGGAAACAGATTCTCTATTCGTTACGAGGAGACCCAACATTTTCTACCTTCATAACATTTCCGGTTCCCTTGAGTATTGACGACTACAACACATTTATATAATAACATTTATTGTTAAATTGAGATCGCGGAGAGCAGTTGTTTTCGTAACTTGATTGCAGTCCAAATGTTTATAAGTGGCTTTCGTAAAATGTTCGCAGTTGCGAGACTGCTGTATAATTTAACCGCTTCACTGACGCGCACGTATATATCCGTAATCCGATATCGCAAAAATCTAAACATGCCCGGATATATCCGTTCAAATCTCTCAATTTCGCTACGAACGAATCATGCCGGTCTTTTTCCATCCTTCAGTCCCAACTCCGGTATTAGGTTTCCGAGGTTACAAATATACTCTGTAGATGGTATGTAAACTTTTTTCGAATATTCTACCAATGATTATACAATTTGTGCTCGTTTACAAATTGAGTAATTTTGGCAAGTTTATAAAATCTTCATAAGTTGACGGAAGATCATATTTTTCATTATTTGATTTATTCTTGAGTACTAGACTAGAGTACTTGAGTAGATATGACAACAGAAGAAGCAGCATTAATATTTACACACAATTCAACGTAAAATATAGCAAACTAACGGGGATGATTATGAATTGGAAGATAAAACTTTATTACACGTATGTTATTAGAAACACTATGGCTGCTGTATGAAACGCGTATACATTAAGAGATAACGTGTAGAATAATAATTTATTTTTATTTTGAAATCATAGTAGTAGTTTTATCCTGAATATCATACATAAAATTAAATTTTTTTATGCCCTCAGTTTCTAGCGGCATTTACTCTGCATGACGAAGATCGCTGACGCGTACTCGATTATTTAGACGGATGAATACGTCTCCGCTGTCGAATCACTTATAGAAATATATAAATATAATATATATATATGCTTATAGAAATTATGAAATTGGGAAAGGTGATTTCGCATGCGTGCTCCCAGGAAATATCCTAAGAAAGAATAGACTTGAAAAAAGTCCGACGGGACCAGGAATCGAACCCGGGTCTCCCGAATGTGCCAGTCAGGTGCTCCGTCCGTTGAGCTATCCCGCCGAAACCAGCGGGTTCCGTTCAATCGGGAGACCCGGGATCGATTCCCGGTCCCGTCGGACTTTTCCCTGGTCCATTCTTCCTTGGGATAGAAATACTACTACACGCGAGATATTGAACGTTGAGTTATCAATATGCCTTGCGTGATTTTCCTCAGATAATCGTAGCGTAAATATATTACTACATTAGTTTATTTATGGAATGTGGTTTGAGCAAATCCGCAACCCTGATGCACATTATAATATGGCGTAGTCTTTTAACTAATAATATTTAAACTAAAGCGACGAACGACGTTTTAAAAATTATGGTTTCCTACTAAATTAACCTTTCTAACTTTTTTTTAATTCTGACTAATTCAACGTAATCTATACTTCAATTTAACAATAAATGTTATTATATAAATGTGTTGTAGACGTCAATATTCAAGGGAGCTGGAAAATATATGAAGGTAGAAAATATTGGGTCTCCTCGTAACGAATAAAGAGGAATCTGTTTCTAACTTCAGCCACTGCCCTTTTCAAAATATAATACCTTAACATACATCGAAAAAGTTCCAGAAATCCCGGGGACCTCTCGATATGAGCCAACCTTATCTCTTGGCAATACGGTGTTGCCAAGCCCTGTATTCCAAAGCCCCTCAATCTTATGCAGCTACGGCTACGCCGTTCGATTGTTTCGTGGGGTAGCTGTACCTACTGAAAGGTAGAACACTCATGAATGAATTGAGTTTCATAATTTATTTACATTATACAGGTTATATGTATTCATGTGACAATTTAAAACAAGAAGTGAATACGTAATGCCCAAAAGAGATTATTTAAGTGATAGTCGAAATTATGGATCACGTGAAACACAGTTAAAACCTTCAACTCCTTAGTTTTGCTAAGAATACGTTCATCTCCGAATATTATCACTTTCCTATGACACTGACCGATAAATACCATGTTTGTTTATCTGTTGCGTGACAATGAACTGGAGATGGCGCTCCAAAAGGCGCTGAATATCTATGAGCGAAAAGAGTCCGACTACGGAAAATTTGTTTATTTTCTTAAATTCGTTTAGCACAACAGCAAATACTCGAATCAAAGAAAACTGTCTCCCCTGCAAATAGACATCTCCTTACCATTAATATCAAATGGGCCTTCTCAATTTTGAGTGAAAACGTATGAGCTCACCAATCGCCTTCAAGTGGTTGCGTATAACCACGGAGTTTTATCACATTTTTCATATAATTTATCGAATATCAAGTGCGACACGAATAATAATCTTCGTGTGATTTCTTTTCTTTTGATACGTGTCTAAATTTCGTAGAACCATTACTTATAATATCGAAGGAAGCCTGAAAACAGTGATAAGCATCTTTACATGCATTTCTTACTTAGATTCAACTCTAACCAAGTAAACCTTAGGCTATGTCCATCAGCAATCTAATGAATCCCAAAATTTTAAAGTTGCATCTTATCGCTTAGAGAATACATTTTCAAATATAACTCCAATGCATTTCTAATTCTTCGGATGAACTAATTCAATTTTTAAGGTTATTATAGTAAATTTTTCATTATTTACATCTCAATGTTGAATGCGCCATTTCGTTCTAGGTGGACTCTAAGGTCACTCTGGGCTTAGGAGGAATTACCATCGTTATAGTATCCGTTGTGTCTTCTCTTGGCTTCTTCGGCTACGTCGGAGTTCCAACCACTCTCCTCACCGTCGAGGTAACGTCCATTCTCGTTACATGTTTACAAATGTATTTCTCATTACATGTCTACAAATGTATTTCTCATTACATGCCTACAAATGTATTTTCATCTCGAGCAGGTCATACCTTTTCTTGTTCTTGCTGTTGGAGTAGACAACATCTTCATTTTGGTACAAACCCATCTACGCAACGGCAAAGGGGAAACGGAGACCTATTCTGATCACGTGGCTCGGACTGTTGGAACCGTTGGCCCTTCGATGTTGCTGACCACTCTCTCTGAAGTTTGCTGCTTTTTCATTGGTAACAGAGCCTTAGATCAACTACGACCTAAATAAGTATATAAGTGCATGCAACCAGCAGCAGCAACGTAGAGCTCTAATTCAAAAGCGACCGGAGCTGAGATGTGAATATTTCGTGCTTGTTTTAACGGTGCCGTGGTAGAGTTTAAAAGAGCCAACTCATACAATGGGGACTCTTGCGTCACTCTGAAAGCGCAGTTGTTTCCAGCTGACAAATAATTGATTAAATTTATGAAAGTAAATAAGGACAATTTTTAAGAAGACAAATAAAATTCTCTTTGCGTTATCTCTCTCTTATGCAAATTACCTTAACATTATGAACATGATTTGATTCGGCCATCCTCAACAAATCAAGGTTTCCTCACGAACTTTTTTCGGAGAACAATTTCGTGCATGATTATTCACCTCACTTGTTATTATTACCACTTATCTTTTACACGCGATCGAATATGTGAAGGATTCATGTGGTAGTCACACTCGAAATAATTAAATCTATGAAAATCATTTGTCTAAGAGTAGCCGATAAAGCCTAGGATTTGTCAGGAAGCTGCACAGCAACAAGCTGAAGATGAGGATTTTTATTCTTGTGGATCGATGAATCTCACTTTATGCTATTTTTGATTTTTGCACAATTTTAATACGTGGATCACCGGAAATATGAACTTATCACACGTCTGCTGTTTTCAAAATCAATTCAGTGTGAACTTGTGGTCATAAATGGGCTTAAGTCGTACTTAAAATGTTATAAAAATGGATTTGCTTTGAGGATGTTGATTTACTAACGTGGAGGGAAATTTCATTCCAAAGTGATGGTGCACCATCGTCTTAGAGGATCTCCACTCAGATGGACACATTCAGTGGGCCAATCGCATTCGGAAGTTCGTTAAACAGCCGATAACTCGGGTGAATCTTTGAGGTAGACTTGGACAAAAATAATCTAAAATTACTGTTGGAATTAAAATGATCGCGGGATGCATTCTTGGAAAAGCTTGGTTACGCCGCGGCTCCCAACAATGGTTCCTACATTTCAATACTGTCGATTTCACCCAGTAACGAGGAGGAAAGAGTGTTTTTACTACCACCGGAGAGTGCCAAAGCGAATCAGAAAAAGTGAAGTTTGAATAATTAGACACATTAATAACACTAATTTGAGTAGTAATGAAGTCTTGTCTCGTCCGTTAAAACTGACATTCTTCGACTTACTATGATTTAACCCTATATGAAACCCGATTTAAGAGCGTTTCCACGCGACGGAATTACTCAATAGCTCAATAAAATATACGTGGTAAATAGCTGAAACATTGGATAAATTTTTACAGTAGTCAACAAAAAATGTTTTTTGAGAACATTTTTTCAATTTGGCCTCAAATATTTCGGGAAAATTCATGACGTCGATTTTTTCTAAATTGGAAGTTTTATTCTGACTGAATAGAAGCAGCTGCGGCGACAATTCTTTTAATTTTTTTGCGTCGATTAAAGCAACTATTCAGTTATTCTGGAGAAATAAATAAACCCTGTCTTTCAATTATTTACGTTGCCATGACGAAAAATGTCCTAAAAACATGATTTTTTCAAAATATACGAAAACATTAAGAAGCGGACAACGTAAGTGAGATGGTTCGGATAGCATAGAAGGACTTCCTGGGGCACTCTGCAGATTATTTACACCACTTTGATATGATAAAATGCAATTCTACTGTTGTGAAGGTTATTATTACATTTTATTATATATAGCTCAAATCGTTAGTTACACAGTGATTGAAACTATTTCATTTTATTCAGCATAAAGTAATACATAGAATCTGACAATAAAATGTTCAAAATCACACCGTTAAAAGCAAAATAGTTCTAAATTTCTAAGTGTCTGCAAGTGGTATAAATTAGGAAGCTGGTTTCCTAATTTGTACCAGTGGTTTCTAAATTGGACCACACATTTACTCTTCTCAATTGAAGATAAATAAATCCATACAGTTCAAATCAATGCAATTAACATATTCTATTGTACTTGTAGGCCTATTTATTGAATCCTACAGCCATGAATGAAGCGGTCTTTATGACAATTTGGAACAATCTCTTCATCAAAGCACCTTTTGCCTGCAATGCCTCATTCAACGTAAAAGTTATGAGCTATTCCGTTACTTTCTGCAACGTCAAACGCGAGATTCCTAACATCGGATGAGATTAAACCAAACATCATCTCTACACATTTTAGGATATGCTGCTCTAATTCCGCTTCAATTTCTTCCGAAATCACTTATATCTTCCTCAAGGAGGTCCTCAAACAAAATTTCGTATTTAATTGAATGGTAGTAATGGTGCCCTCGCGTCGTACCCAGGACAGGTTTCTTCGGATGTATAGTTCCCCACAAAAAAATCGAACGGCGTACTCGTAGCTGCATGAGATTGAGGGGCTTTGAAATACAGGGCTTGGCAACACCGTATGGCGGATAGATAAGGTTGGTTCTTATCGTGAGGTCCCAGGGAATGATATACCAGCGATTTCTGGAACTTTTTCGTTAAATAGTAAGTTATTATATTTTGAAAAGGGCAGTGGCTGTAAGTTAGAAACAGATTCCTCTTTATTCGTGACGAGGAGAACTAATTACGAGTTTTCCACCTTCATATAATATCCTGCTCCCTTGAATATTGGCGACTACAACAAATATATATCTATATATATCTTAACATTTATTGTTAAATTGAAGTATAAATTACGTTAAATTAGTCAGAATATAAACAAGTTATAAAGGTTCCTCTAGTAGGAAACAATCATTTTTAAAACGTCGTTAGTCGCAGTTAAAAGACTACGTCATATTTTAAAATACATGAGCATTGCGAATTTGCTCAAACCATATTCCCATAAATAAGCTAATGTAGCAATATATTTATGCTACGATTATCTGAAGAATATATATATATATATATATATATATATATATATATATATATATATAGAATCAAAACTCTAACCATGTTCCACAAGTGTCACGGACTTGACATTTTTACGTCGCACTGGCCATAGCGTGTAACCACCAGAAAGCTACTTTAACTCGTATATACTTACATATATATCTCAGTATAATATTCACGTATACTGTCCGGTATTATTCATTTAAATCATTAATGTAGGAATTTATCTCAACTGTACCTTTCCTCTTTATTTCAAGGCGCCATTTCAGGAATGCCCGCTGTGAGGACATTCGCTTTGTATGCTGGAGTGGCTCTTTTGGTTGATTTTCTTCTGCAGATAACAGCATTCGTTGCCTTGATGTCACTAGATGATCAACGGCAGGCGGTAAGTCGAAATTCAATGCCAGAAGGCCCCAAAGTCCCGATTTTCCTATAAAGATTCGGGATTACATTGCGGGGATTTTCGAAAAAGTTTTTGAGGCACTTCCCGGCAAAGTAGAGAATGGAATTCGAGGGATCGCTAGAAGCTTTGCATACGTGGAGAATACTTTAGAGACATCTACGAATATTATCCTTGGTTCGACGCTAGGTCAGGGCAAATATCTCCCGTTTAAATTACATTGCAACGATTTTTAAGATATTTTAAAAATCACTTCCCGATAAGATGGAAACTTGAAACTCGGCACGTAGAGAGACAGCCTAAATATATTCTCTATACGCGTCATACAGTTTAGCTGATGGTCCTTGGTTCGATCCCAGTGAGTTATTTGCATTCCTCAATGCATTTCTTATGGAGATAAAGGAAACTAATTTTAGGTACTTCCAGGCCTGATATCGACTTCAAACTTTGCATTAAATAAGATCAAGTCCTAACAACTCATAATGAGTATTCGCATCCACTAATAGCTCCTGGGTTCGAAATCAGGGGTCTCCAAAATTAGATATTACTACGATTTTTATGATTTATTTTTAACCCTTTCCCGATGACATATAAACTTGAAACTCGGCATATATATAGATATAATGAATATATTTAATTTACGCTATTATACGTTCCTCTGATTATCATTGGTTTGAACCCAGAGAGCCATTTACATTACCCTATGCATTTCAGATGGGGATAACGAAGTCTTAATTAGTTTAGGACCTTCCCGATAAGATACCGACTTCAAACTTAGCATCAAATACGTTCAAGTCCTACCTAATAATTATTTTATTCACATCTGCCAATAAGTCTTGAGTTCGACTCCAAGTATCTCTGAAATCAGAAGTTAACTACGATTTTTTAGATGTGTAAAGATATGCATGAAAATCATAGGAGCTAAAATAATACTACGTGTAAGAAAATATGAGAGACCTCTAAATGGAATGGTATCATTGCCAATTAACTTTCCCATTGATTTCCAGGCAAACCGCATTGACCTACTCTGCTGCATTGAATCTTGCTGTAGAAAACCAACTCCAGTTCATAATTCGTCAGATCAACCTAATTCCATAACTGAAACTGAAGATCACCAAGGCATACTTCAGTCATTCTTCCAAAAAGCATATGCCCCATTTCTTCTGAACAAATGGATACGAATCATAGTGGTCATCCTTTTTATTATTTGGTTTGGTGCATCACTGTCAGTTCTTTCTAAGGTAAGCCATTATTTCACAAAGGATATTTATAGCATTATTTATGCATGCATTTACCTTAAGATTTACTCTCATGCAACTAAATCTTTAAATATGAAATTAACTAAGTTCTGAACTTTCTAAAAACCAATTAATTATTTGGATAGGCCAAATACGAGTCTCAGTTGAGTTTTAAGTTGAATCTGAATTACTCTTATAAGCCTACCTTTGCTTTGATAATTATCGCCAAGTTCTCTAGTACAATTTGCTATTTTTCATTACTTCATTGGAGAAAAGTTGATGTATGTATTTAGCAGAGTATGTCTCTTCCCAACTTAAAGAGATTCCTCTTACCTTCATTTTTTCTCATACTGGAAAATGCTTTAGGAAAAACTGAATTACTACTCTTGGGTAAAAATTTCAGCTCACCACAAATCTGTTAATTTTTTATGATTAAGCTTATAATTAATGAATTATGGTAACTCTTCAAAGAAAAGTACTTAATTCCCAAGTAAAAACAAACTTCCAAAAAGTCTGATGGGGCCTGAAATGAACCTTGGATCCTCCTCTATCCAGAATTCTGCATCTAATTAGAGATGAACCAGCCTGGCCAGAAAATGCCTCACACCCAAAGCTCCCTAAATGGCTTTTCTGGCAGAGTAGATGGTTAAAGGCACAAATAGAGGAAGATCAAAATTTCTATTCCCCACCCCATCAGACTTTTTTCAAGTCTGTTTTTCTTGGTAATTTTCTGGCTGCACGCCTTTATGTGCAAAGAACCTTAAACCCTTTTCCGTATGAGTATTTAATATTCAAGTACTTGCATTGATGAAATAATTTTTAACTCTAAAATCTATAAACATCTGTACCTACAAACATATGTAATATTATTCCTCAATTTCCTCTCGACAAAGGAATATATTATTGCTAACAATGTAAAAGATTTTACCTGAATTTCCACTGACATTTTTCATAATTTATGAGCTACATGGTCTTAAATATATCAAGGTTCGAGATAGTATTCCTAGAAGTGCTATAACAGCTGAGAAATCCAAGCAAGAAAAACACAGTCTTTTAAGGAGGGAGAAGGTGATTAAAACAATTTATTGGTGATGCCATGAGAAATCAGTCCCTTACAAATCTGCATTGAATCCTTCTTTCTTTGGTACTGATTTAGAATATTTTTATTTAAAATTTTACATTGACTTCAAATCAACTCAACCCTTAAAAAATAATAATTAAAAATCTCTTTCGATATTAGTATATTAAAAAGCAGTGCATTACACATGTCAATGCAGATTTGATAGAGACTTTTCTGGGAACCACAAGGGAGATTATTTGTAAAGACACCCTAATGGGTGTCTTTACAGCTCAGCTATGGTGATACATTTTATAAGATAAAGGTTTGATTGTTTGGAGTAATAAAATAGCTTTGTTATTTAGGTGAAACCTGGACTTGATCAGGAGCTCTCCATGCCAGAAGATTCATTTGTGCTCAAATATTTCCTGGTGAGTTCAAAATAAAGCCTCGAATACAGTATCTGATTGATAAAATTAAATAGGTACATACAGAACTTATGTAGTTTTAGTTCTGTGGAATGAAATATTTAAAGCGTTACTGTTCAACTCTATTTGATCCCCATTTCATCTCCTTTTCACTTTCTCCATATTCGAAGTATAGATAAAGTATTTTTTTCACGAAAAAATTACGACTTCAAGATTTCAACAGAAATACATGTTTTGGGGTCCCTAGAACACGTTTTGATCATTTTCGGAATGATGTCTGTGTGTATGTGTGTGTGATAGTGGGTGCTCTAACGTAAAAACTATTGGTCGTATCAATACCAAACTTCATATATAGTACTGTGGTGTGTGCTGTCAGAGTTGATTAGTTCTTGGAGTAAATCGGTCAACCGGGAGTCGAGCTTCATTCATCAAAGCTCATTTCCGGTTTTCAAAATATCTCCATAAATATGATATATACGTACATACTATTAATTATAAATGTTTTAGAAAATGTAATTTACTTAACTTTTGTTTGAAACACATTTTTGTATCACTGATTTTTTAGGAGTTATTCATGAAATACTGATAAACCGGAAGTTGCTGATTATGTAGGTTGTGGGCGCAATGGGCTATATGGACGAAAGGCCAATTTCATCGTTTTTCATCGATCATGTCCCGATAAACATTATTTATAATGTTTGTGACATCAAAGATAATAATATATAAATTAATCACTCATCTTCCAAGTTTAGATGGAATATAGAGTTCGAAATTACTGTCGTAGATAAATATTTACAACTTATGTATGGAGAAAGTCATGTGCTGGCCACATCAGATTTTTTCAACAAAATACTTATGTACTCCAACATAATATGAGTACATTGTACACCATTACACTACCATTGTAAGGAATTTTCAAACTATTAATAAAGTCTAATACTTCTTCTTTACATGACTATTTCTAAGGAAAGGGTAAGCCTAGATGGTTAAGGCAGCCTCCCGGTTAGAGGAAGATCCCGGGTTCGATTCCCGGCCCTGTCAGACTTTTTTCAAGTCCGTTTTTCCTTGGGAATGACTATTTCTCTTAAATTCCTATAATTTGATAATGTTGAGCTTCAACGTCTGTATCTCTCCTCTCCATTTTAACTTATATTACATAGAACTGACACATGCCAAAAAAGCAAACTATCATTAAAAGGGCTCGGCCCATGAATAAATATTAGCTTCTTTTACTTAGTGGATGAATTGATACAATATTGATATTTAAGGATAATTTGTTAAACTAATGAGATATTTGCATCCATTTCAAAATAAAATACTCAAAATAAATTGCTTCTTTTTTATAGGCGTAAAAATTTGTTAACAATTAACTTACAAGCACAATTCTTCCATAGCATTCCTCCATTTGAGTAATCTTTTACCAAACTTTTTCACATGTCTTAGGGTGCTTATTATTTTTAATTATATATCACCATTATTAGAGACTACAATAAAAATCACAATAATATTTTTTTCAATAGCATAACTATGATGGTACATTTTCTAAATAGTAACCCTTCTAACAAATGTTTTCCTGATAAAAATATTTTTCATTATTATTTTGAATCTGTTTAAAAATAGAAAGTAGCTTAAATTTGGTTGGGTGTGCTCATATAAATATACAAAGATGTAAATTGTAATTTCTTTCTTGCTGGTTTGACTTTGGTTTTTTATTCTTCAGGTGTGTTTTTTTTGAAATTTGGAAACCCATGGAAAATTACATTTTGAATAACAATTACTCTAACAAACAAATATGATTCTTGAGTGAATTCATTAGCCATACTATCTCAAAAAACAATGTTATGTATTAATATTAATGTATTATTATAATTATTTTCAGTACATGAAAGACCTTCTATCAATTGGCCCACCAGTCTATTTCGTTCTTGACTCAGGGCTAAATTTTGCAGATGAGGTAGTGCAAAATATGATATGCGGAGGATTAAACTGCTTTGATAATTCTCTCAGTACACAGATTTATGAAGCATCAAAGCAGCCAAATGTGTAAGTCTGCTCAAATCATCTTCACTCAACTCATATTGTAATAAGAAATTAATAATATTACTAAATTAAAGCGTTAATTATAAGCTCACATGATGAGGCAATTGCCTAAACAAATTCCCTACTTTAATAAAATTTATATGAAAAAGTCTCATTAGAATGGAGCTAAATCTATGAACCTCTACAAGCTGCAAGTACAGGATGCAGGATTGATACATAATAGTGGACATAAACAACAGACTGATCAATATAACTTGCAATAAGTTAGAGAATCTGAAGTTAAAATGATGCAGTCAGATCCATTAGGGATAAAAAAGAAGTAAAAAGCCAAAATGTACCACATATAGAGCAATAGGTTTTTTGCAATGCAATAATAATAATAACAATAATTTTTATTGAGCTTAAGATATCCAAAGTATATATAGCCACGTCAGAAACATTAAGTATTGTTGAATCATACAAAAGAATCATTGAAATAGTCATTAATAAAATAATACATTTTCAGGTGAAGAAATGTTTTTTACATTTCTTTTAAATTGTGAGTGTGAAGTACTAATTTTACATTCAGTAGGCAGCTTATTATACAAACGTAAGCCAAGGGAACGAGGTCCACAGGCAGCAAGTTTAGTTCTATTAAAATTAAGATGGAGATCTGAGTTAAACCTAGTGTTATAACAATAAAAATCGGAAAAGAGAGTTCTGTATGACAGTAGCGGGTGTATACTCATAAGAGGTAATACTGTTAGAAGAAACAGGGAAAGATAAGAAATGGTCATGGAACTTTAAAACTAAAATATTAGGATCAGTGATGGAAAAGTTCACCAGCAGTTGAGTCAGTCAAATGAATAGTATTAGGGGATTTGAAATTACTAGCATTCTTAATTATACTCCAGGCTTCTTTAGATTTATTATGAGATAACATCAACCTATGATTATTATAATCTAATTTAGCATATTTCAGCATACTTCTATAGTATCTCTTATACTCATAGTACAATGTAGATGATGCACTAGATTTAGAGAATTTAACATAAGAAGCAAAGTCTTTAAGATAGGCAGAAAAACATTTGATTTCATCAGTAATCCAATAATTTTGTTTTTAAAAGGAGTAGCCCTGTTTGTATTGGACTTAAAATTAAGAGGGTAAGCAACATTAAAGTAGAAAGTAAAATTAATATAAAATTCAGAGAAAGAAAAATCTAGATCATGTTCCTTATAAACATTACTCTATGTCTCGAGTCTTAGAAAATGAAGAAAACTGTTGTTATTGTTGTAAGAAAAATAGCGCTTCATGGTAATTTGATGTTTGATTTTTGGGGAGATATTAATAGATGCCATTATTGGGAAGTGATCAGAGATATGAGAACATCAGTAGACATAAATAATAGTGGAATATTTGAGAAAATTACATCAGGAGAGGTCATGGAGCAAGAAGTGACTCTGGTGGGTGAAAAACTAGTTGGATGGATATTATAAGAGGAGAGCAGATTTAAAAGATCATGCTTCTCATTAGTATCAGAGAGAAAATCACAATTAAAATCCTCATCACCAATGAACGTATTGTTATGTTAGGATAGCAATAAAACCATAGGAAACTGTTAAAGTATCAGTTTCTTTGACAAAAACTGAACACATTCACAAACAGGAGGAAGATGAATATTAAAAATAAGAAGAATTGGAAGAAGTTGAAGGGGAGAAACACTGAATTTTTGGGTGGTTGTAGTGTAGTCATTAGAGAAGGATATGTACAGTAAATTGTGGAGAGATTTTCCATAGTGGTGCAAGTTGGAGTAGCGTACTGAAGAGTGTGATGCTACTTTATTTCATATAATATTACAGCTATTTTAGACGGAAATGCTCTTAATAAAGCCAAAGAGAAAGCATTCAGAAGGAAAGAATATTTGTAAAATTGACAGATAAAGAGGACTGCAAGAAAGAGGAAGAATATAGGTGAAAAGAGAAATGAGAGTCCATTTCAAAGGTTAATTTGAAACCGCAATCAATGAAAGATAGAAGGACATGAAAGGTTCCAGGAAGTCAAATCTGTAATTCTTTTGATATGAATAGAATAAGCACTGCTGAAATTCCAGGGAAAGGCAATATGACAAATAAGATGGAATTTTATTGATTAATATGATGCTGTCCATCTACAAAAGAAATAACCTTGATTGAATGCTGAGCCACATACTCCACTGGACTTGGCTAATGTCCCATCCATGCATGCGCATGCTCATTGACAAGAATTTGGAGTCTGCTGAGTATTTATGTTGATATCCTTAACACCGTTATATAATCAAGGGAAGATAATGTCGCTTAAACATTCATGCAGGATCATTGACAAATACTTATTGAAGCGATTCAGAGTGTAATTAGCTAATTGGTAGTATTTCAGTAATCTAATGCAAAGATTGAATGCCTACAAAGTGATAGGAATAACAGATTGTCCATAAATCCAATAAGATGAGAGCTGATAATAATGAACAATTATGGAGAATCATAATAAATGAGACAATGCACATTTAATATATAAATGGAGAACCATGTTAACTTCCAGTGCATCAAATATTCATATCAATGTATTTTATCAAAAAATGGGAAGTAGAAAAGTGAAAACAGCAGAGAAAAAAGAGTGAAGCCAGTGAGGACTAGTTTAGATCCAAATGAAGCTGGGTTATACTTAAATAAAAATTGCTACCATTGGCTTGAACATGTTAATAGGAAGGAGAAGGGGCCAAGCAACCATAAATGCAATACAGGACATAGAGGAAGCCTTCAATGTTGTGGACTGGAATGCTATGAATAAAAAATGGAAGTATAAATTATTGTGAGTAAATTGACCAAACAGGTCAAATAATTCCACCATTTAGGGAGCAAGAACACTAGCAATGGAAGAAGCAGAGTGTATATCAAATAGAATATGAAATATTGCTGAAATGAAGATGGGATTTAATAAGAAATAAAAGAAATCACAAGTAGCAAATAATGCAGATGTGGTGCTACAGAGAAATGAGGATAGTTAATGGGAACAAACCAGGAAACTAATGAAGAACTTCTTCAAAGAGAAAATTATGATATATGTCTCTAGAAATTATTGATAAAGATAAGAGGGAAATAAATAGAGAACACTCTATTACTTGATAGTCTCCTGAAAGCAGTTAAATTTTGACAAACACCAGAATTTCCCAAGAGCACAACTCTCTTTCATAGGAATGTGCAGGATTTTGATAATAGGGATGCCAATGATAAATATTCCATCTTTTCTCCTCGACCATAATCATAACCCTCAGTGCTCAGGTGAAAGCTAGTTCCATAAAGTAACTCCCACAACAAAATTAGAAGGCAGTAATATTTGTGTGGAACAAAATTTCTACATATTACATTTCTCTTTTAAATTTCAATGATAGGATAAGACACTTCTTGATAAATACTTAAAAAATCTGAAATTAAATTAACTTTGGTAATATTTGCATAAAATAACTTAACTTGACAGTTATTTACTTTTTATTAAATTAAAGAGAGTAACTACAGGGAAGGAAATTCGATTAAAAAATATGAAAAACCTTTTGCAATCAGCTTTATTAGAATAATGTTTTTAATGTTCTAATAAATCTAGAAATATAATAATTTGGAAGATAAATAATATCAAAATTAAATATTTTGTTTTACTGATTATTAATAAGATAACTAAGTCAAAATATGTATATAAATATTCAGATAACAAAAGTCAAAGATATTACAAATATAATGCCATTCTTCTCTCAAATGGTATAATTTGTTTAAATTCCTATATGATTTACAATAGTGAGCTTTGAAATACTTTGCTCACAAGTGCAGCTTATGACAGCAATGGTAACAAATTTGGCCATTAGCATTTTGAAATTCACAAACGTTAATGCTCTATATAGCTTAAATAGCCACACTAACCAATCAACAGCTTTTATCAGAGGAATTGCTTTTTTAATATGAAAAATTCTAAACTCGGCCTCCAACTCCAAGGTAGCATTCAATCTAAACTTAGCAGAGAGATATTTACAGTAATTATAATGTAGCTTATAATCACCTATGCTCAGTGTCATAACATTGCCAATAGCATGAATTATTTCTTTTGTCACTAAGTTGAATCTGTTATTTATCATTTTATCAAAAATAGGATTAAATACAAAGAATTTTATTTCATCACTCATATTTTGCATGACAGATTCATTCCCAGAGTTACCATCCAATCTTTCTTGGAGTAGGGATGTCATCGCCCAGTTGGTTGCAAGTATCCACTGCTCTTGAATATATGTTATCAAATAAAGCAGCTTCTACTCCTAGTTCTTCTAAAGCAATCACCAAACTAGAAACTTTGTCCATGGCTTGGCAAAGATCAATGTCATTGACTGGAGAGTTTAGCTTACTTTTCTACTAGTTGTAAAATTGGTTGGGAATTTTCAATTATGATTACTCTAATATAACGATTACCAGCAAAAATTGAATTTTGAAAATTTTACCGATTGCAAGGAAAAATTACAAAAAATGTAATCATTACAAAGTAATTCAATTACTTTTACTTTGTTACATCACATCGCTGGCTGAGGGTAAACAATATATGCATATAGTTCTGCATTGTTTATTTTTTGAGGAGGTTGAACAAATTTATGAAATAGAGCATACTTAGATTATGTGTTAGACCAATAGAGTCATTTGAATATAGTAGAAGTACTGTGAGTTTTAAGAAACTGATAAATTGAAAGGTGCTGAAAAAAAACAAAAACTAAAGCTTATCATGAATGTATAATATTCTATGATCACTCATTTCAGAACATACATTGCCACAGGCGCTTCATCATGGCTAGATGATTTCTTTGATTGGTCAACAATTGATGGTTGCTGTAAAGTAATGAAGCATAATGGAACCTTCTGTCCACACAATTTTAAGCGTAAGTCACCTTGAATAAATATTATGTTGATAAAAATGCAAATAGAAGCAAATGAGAGGATTCATAAAATAAAATTATCAAAAATTAGACTAACTAAAGGTGTATTTTTAAATTTATATAGGTTTAAAAATTCCTAGGTAGGGAATCATCTACAAAAGAATTTGTGAACTCTTATATGTCAGTAGGAGAAAATGATACATGTTGCCAAGAAAAAGGCACAATTTCTTTATTATTACATACGTTGCAATTGAGGCGAAGCCCAGTGGCAAAGATATAATCACTTTATCACTATTAACTGTTATTGCATCATTATATATATATGAGTAAAATGTTGCTTGCATTCTGCAAGCATATTGATAATACCATAGTTACACTATGATAATACAAAATTCAAATCAACATCATATCAAGAAGGTACTCAAAAGAAAAAAAAGGATTGAAAATATTCTTAAAAATCAATGCAATTATATATATATATATATATAAATCTATTACATATAATTCCTTCTTCAGATTCATTCATATATAGGGGAGACCGGGGCTGGTTGGCCATAGGGGCTGGTTGGCCCAGTCGAGTTATTTAATACAATAAACGCTAGATCGTGCTAGGAATCAATCAGTAGGTTGTTAGTACTGTCTCCCTTCATCTACAGAACCACTATTGCCGGCGGAGCAGTTTTGGACAAGTTGTAGTGATTAATTGTTTGTGTGCGTGCTTCAGTAAAATTCTACTTGTCAGTTGTGTGTGTGTGTAAATGTGTTTTATTTAACTTTTTCTTACTTTAGGCGCAACAGATGAGTAGTATAATTAAAGGTCATAGTTTAAGGATTATTTCTGTATGGCATACATTCAAAATAGCTTCAGTGGTTTCTGTCACTAATAGAATTTATTGTAAACATGGCGATGGGGCAGGTTGGCCCAGAAACGACGGGGCATGATGGCCACCCAGGCCAACCTGCCCCGTCCTATATATTTTTTAAAACTCGATGAAAGGTTAATTTTAATAATAATAATATGTATAATTCATCCAGTTTCTTCACTTATTAATATAACTTTCAAAGTTAAACATATTTTGATACATTACAGAGGTCAAAAGATCGTCATAATCACGAGATAAAAAGCATTTCATAAGAAAACACGAACCTGTAAAATTTGTTATATTCTTAAATAATAATAATAATTTTTATTTATCCAATGACATACATATGCATGTATAACACATGTCAATAATATACAATCAATCAGATCAACACAGCACAGTCAAACTTTACATTATAATCGCATTATAACATACATTAGAGTAATGATACAGCAAAATAATTGTTCTTAACCGTTTTCGATAGGTCGAGCTTCAAAGTCATAATCGATCGACAATCGACCTAAACTGCCAACCATCAACGAAGGGCAGTCTTCCACGGTTAGTTGCTTTGAGTCATTGTTAAATTATTTCCTTTCTGACGCATTATATTACTTTCCATATTTTACAAAATTTTTACTACATAGCTTGCTGTTACACACACTGATATCTGCTTCTCAAATAACTTTCTAAGAGTCTCAAAGGAGTAGTCCTTATGCCATAGGAGTATAATTTTGAAAGAGGTTTTTTATGGGAAACACTGTCGAATGCCTTACACAAGTAACTGAAGGAAACTAGAGTAGTTTCATTGCTTTCAAAGGAACAATGTATATCACTGATCATTGACATGACACATTCTATGGCACCTCTGCCTTTCAGGAAACCAAATTATGTGGGACTTATTAGATTGTTCTTTTCAAAGTAATTAAATATTCTTGAAAATAATGCTTTCCCTATTATCTTAGAAAAGACATTGATTATTAGAAAAATTATTGATATGTATGTAGCTTGTAGCTTGAAGGGTCATTTTTCTCACCTTTTTTGTGTATTGGGATAACTTTTGTGATTTTTAATTGTTCTGGATAATTACCAGATTCAAATATCTGATTAATGACTTTGGTTAGAGGATATGCTATAGCATGTGCTATGCCTTTTAACAACTTTTAATTCATGCCATATATATATATCACAGCAGTTACTGGTTTTTAACGAGGCAATTATATTGAATATTTCCTTTTCAGTTACAGGTGCTAAGTTAAATGACTTTGAGTTGGATTAATTAAACTATTAGATATATTATACTATAATACATTGTGCTGTTTTATATTAGAGCCTTCAAATAACTTTTCAATTAAATTCATGAAGTAATCATTAAAGACATCAGGTGACATATTTGTTAAGCAGCTTTCAGACTTAAGTTGAGTCTCAGCCTAGATTACATTCCATAAAGCTTTTGATTTATTATTAGATGTGGCAATGTATTTATTGTTTGCTTCCTCTTTTGCTTGCCTAATCCTGTAGCCTTTTAAGGTCTTTACTGATAACCATTAGTTTTATTTTGATTTCCTAAAGTTATACTAGTTTAACTTATCAAAAGATTGTATGGGTTAACGTGCTCCAGCCTCAGGGCCAACCAACCCTGATGTAGGGGCTGATTGTCCCACTCGACATGCATCCAGTAATTATTATATTTTTTAATTTTTAACTCATATTTTTAAGTTTAATAATTGCCATCCAGATTCAGTAAGAATGTATCTAAAATTTAGCAGTAATTTTATAAGTTTAAATATGTACAAAAATAATATAAAATATATTAAAAAAACCGGGCCAACAAGCCCCGGTCTCCCCTATAGATACCCAGATAGGACACTAATTCACAAGCTAAATCACAAGCATTATTGAATTGAAATTTTTACAGCGTATAGGCCTTAATGTGAAACCCCAAGTAAAAAGGTGACTTTGAACCTAAGGTTTAATACCAGAAGGCCCCAAAATCCCGATTTTTCCCACTAAAATATATTGCTTTGATTTTTGGGAATATCTAAAAAATACTTCCTGGATAGCCAGAGAATATTAACTCAAGGAGCCTACAGATATGGACATGATCTATTAAAAAACATTAATGACTTTTACTTAAAATGTCATAGGTTCGATGCTAGGACGATGCAAAAATCTCCCATTTAAAATACATTGGGGTAGTTTTTCATTATTTTTTTGATACACTTATCAAAATGATTGGAAGTTCTTCCTTAGCTAGAAGATGTATATTAAGACTCCGTTTAAGAAAAAAATTTAGATAAGACCATGCTGTTCCTAGGTTCGATGCCAGAGCACATTAAAATTGCTAACATAAGGAACATGTGTAAAGTAGGACGTCGTTTGGGGCAGTTGCAGCCAATATTTCTGCTTGAATTTTCATGCATAGTTAGAGATGGTGATCTTCTATTGTGGTGCATAGGAAGCATCATATGAAATATTGGCTGCAACTGACTCAAACGACGTCCTACTTTTTACATATATTCATGTAAATATCATCAGAAAGACCCGGGTTCGATGCCGGGCAGTAGATATATATCACATACAAATATTGGAGTAGTTTTCAAAGGGCCAGTTTTCAAGTCCGTTTTTCCTTGGGAATTTTCCTGGGTGCACGCCCTTATGTGCAAAGTCACCTTAACCCTTTCCTTATTGGAGTAGTTTTCATTTTTTTTACGCACTTATCAAAATGATTGGAAGTTCTTGCTTAGCTAGAAGATGTATATTAAGACTAGGTTTAAGAAAAACATTTAGATAAGACCATGCTGTTCGTGAGGTTCGATGCAAGAGCACATTAAAGTTTCTCACATAAGGAATATAAGGGAAAAGTAGGAGGTCGTTTGAGGCATTTGCACCCAATATTTTTGCTTGAATTCTCACACATAGTTAAAAATGGCGATCTTCTGTTGTGCTGACTAGTATATATGTATATATATATATATATATATATATATATATCTATTATATATAGATGCTTCTCCGGATTCATTCATGTATATACCTAGATAGATAGATAGGATACTAATTCACAGCCTAAACCACAAGCGTGATTGACTTGAAATTTTGACGACGTATTTGCCATAACGTGTAACCAACAGAAAAAATCTGATGTGGCCAGCACATGACTTTCTCCATGTATAAAATGTAAATATTTATCTACGACAATATTTTCGAACTCTATATTCAATCTAAACTTGGAAGATAAGTGATTAATTTTTATCATATTATCTTTTACGTCACAAGAATTATAAATAATGTTTTTCGGGACATGTTCGATGAAAAACGATGAAATGGCCTTTCGCCCAAGCGCCCACAACGTACATAATCAGTAACTTCCGGTTTATCAGTATTTCACAAATAACTCCTACACAATCAGTGATACAAAAATATGTTTCATACAAAAATTATAGTAAAATCAATTTTCTAAAACTTTTTTAATAATAGTTTATACCTAAATATAATATTTATGGAGATATTTCGAAAACCGGAAATGAGCTTTGAAAAATGAAGCTCAACTTCCGGTGAACCGATTTACTCCAAAAACTAATCAACTCTGACAGCACACACCACAGTACTATATATGAATTTTGGTATTGATACTACTAATAGTTTTCACGTTAGAGCGCCCACAAGCACAGACACACATACATACACACACACACACACACACACACACACACACACATACACACAGACATCATTCCGAAAATGGTCAAAACGTGTTCTAGGGACCCCAAAACATGTATTTCCGTTGAAATCTCGAAGTCGAATTTTTTCATGAAAACAATACTTTCTCTATACTTCGTATATGGATAAAGTAAAAATGTGATTTTGAACCTCAGTGTCATAGGTTCGATTCCAGAGGGCCCCAAAGTCCCGATTTTTCCCGTTTAAATGCATTGCTCATATTTTCAGGAATTTTTAAAAAATACTTCCCGGATAGGTAGAGAATCCAAACTCTAGGAGCCTTTATATATGGTCATGAACTATCAAAAACATAAATGACTTTTAGTGGAAATATTTTGGGTTCGATGCTAGGACGATGCAAAAATCGGCTTTTTAAAATACATTGAGGTAGATTTTCATTATTGATGGGGGCATATTAAAATTTCTCTCATAAGGAATATATGGGAAAAGTAGGACGTCGTTTGAGGCAGTTGAAGCCAATATTTCTGCCTGAATTTTTACACATAGTTAGAGGTGGTGATCTTCTTTTGTTCTGCATAGGAAGAATCACCAGAAAGTCCCGGGTTCGATGCCGGGTGGTAAATATATCTGCCATATAAAACACATTGGGATGGTTTTTAATTATTTCTTTCATGCACTTATCGAAATAATAGGGAGTTCTTGCTTCGATGGACGAAGTATATTAAGACTCGGTTTGAAAAAAAAATTAAATATGACCATGCTGTTCCTGGGTTCGATGCCAGAGCACCTTAAAATTTCTCTCATAAGGAAAGGCAGTTGAAGCCAATATTTCTGCCTGAATTTTCACACATAGTTAGAGGTGGTGATTTTCTGTTGTGCTGCATAGGAAGTATCTCCAGAAAGACCCGGGTTCGATGCCAGGCGATTAAATTGCAGTGAATTTTAAGAATATTTTCAATCCTTTTTTTTTTCTTTTCAGGACCGTCCCGATATGATGCCGACATGCAATTAGTGTTGTTGATCTGCTTGCAGTATGCAAGCTACATTTTACTCGTATATATATAAGAGTAAAATGTAGCTTGCATATTGCAAGCAGGTTGACGACACTAATTTCATATCAGCATCATATTGGGACGGTCCTCAAAAGAAAAAAAATTGATTGAAAATATTTATAAAATTCGTGCAATTTATTCATCTTGCATCGAACCCGGGTCTTCCTGATTAACTTACAACGCAGCATAACAGCAGATCACCATCTATAAGTATGCATGAAAATTCAAGCAGAAATATTGGCTGCAACTGACTCAAACGACGTCCTACTTTGTACATATATTCCTTATGTGAGAAGTTGTAATGTGCTCTGGCATCAAACCCAGGATCAGCATGGTCTTATCTAAATTTTTTTCTTAAACCAAGTCTTAATATACATCTTCTATCTAAGTAAGAAGTTCCTCTTATTTCGATAATTCCATTAAATTGAATAATGAAAACTACCTCAATGTTTTTTAAAAGGGGGATATATTCACCGCCTGGCTTCGAACCCGGAACTTTCTGGTGATTCTTCCTATGCAGCACAACAGAAGATCACCACCTCTAACTATGTGTAAAATTTCTTGCATAAATATTGGCTTCAACTGCCTCAAACGACGTCCTACTTTTCCCATATATTCCTTATGAGAGGAATTTTAATGTGCTCTGGCATCGAACCCAGGACACTATGGTCTTATCTTAGGCCCGAGTGCACCAATCTCGGTTAAATCCACCGTTAGCTGACTGCGGTTAAATATTAACGGCGGTCAACTTAAGTTTGGAGTGCACCAACAGTAACCGAGGTTTTCGTAACCGCGGTTAGCTGACGGCCGATTAACGTCCCTGTGAATACGTTGAGTACCGCTTAGTGCTCGCCTAAACGTATATCGCAATTCATTTGTCTTTGTTGTTGATATATTGGACGACTAGTAAATAATGATATAAGTGGACTCACAAGTGTGTACACTTTGTCAGTGGAACAAATAGTAAAGAATCGCTAAATGAGATGGACGTAAACGATAAAAAGGCAGAGAAACCCTAATTTTAAATAGTATGAAGCTGATCTTCTGATCGATTTGGCTATAAGACGAAAAGACATCATTGAAAACAAGAAGACAGATGGGAAATAATTGAAGGAGAAAGAGTTGGCATGGCAAAAGATGAGGTAAAATTTCGGAAGAGGACGTAATAAGGGAGATATAGGAAGACAAAGTTCCGGTCCTCTTCCGAAATTTTACCAAAGATCGTCTCAGAATTCAATTCCCTTACTGGTGATTTAGGGGATATTATATTATATAACAATTAAATTTGTTTTAGCGATATTTCTTGTAATTTTATCGTACACAATGAAATACTTATTACCTGTCGCTCTTCATTTCGCATGCTTTTGAATTTTATCAATGTATATTTATAGTATTAGTTATTATTACAATGTTATTTTAGTAATCTTCGATATTCGCAAGTATTATAAAGAAAATTAATTCGTAACAGCAATTATAGAGTGCTGTTGAAACACTCGTATAACTTAATTTTCTCACTAATTTTGATCTTATCCAAATAACTTCTTTAGCTTGCTTAAATTTTAAAATAACAGGAGTGAATTTATATGGTCCTTAAGGTATTGTTAAAAGATCACATGGCCAATTGAAAACATGCTATGAGAACATGAAAAGAAAGACAAGGAAAGATATAGCAGGTGAGAAGATGGAAATGTATAAGACTGGATAAGAGGAGGACCATCAAATGAAAAAATAATTAGAATTAACGAAAAGGTAGCATTTATTTTGGGTCCTAATGTAAGACCAATGGAAAACCCTTCCGATTCGGATGCTTTTTATCATAGTAATGGTTAGCATAATTATATTCATACCAGTTACCTAAATAAAATGAAAAAAATTATCAAATCTGGTTACTTTCTTAGATCAGTAGCATATAATCATTCTACCACTACATATATCAAATTCATCAGAGGTAGGGTTACAGGTAACATAAGTTTACACCTTGTATAAATTATGAGAATAGTAAATAGTATAATAATAAAATAGTAAACTACTAATATTCAATGTTTATAGGATGTGTAGGAGAATTCAGATACAGCACAAAATGAATCAGTACCATTTACTGAGACTCCTCTAGTGGAAATTCACGAAGTGGAAGTAGTATATATATATTGCATGTGAAGCAGTAGTTCGGTGTATTCCGGAAGAATCTCCTGTCAGCATGTGAAACGCACCTGTGGCGTAAAATCTCAACGTAGTCAAAATTTAACTTAAACTTAAGTTTATCCATCGGCGAAAGAGGATTGTTTCTCTGGCTTGGATATTCAAGATGATGGCGAATATTTTCTAAGAGGGAAAGCACTGTTTCTTTCCTCAACGTAGAATTTAGTTTCACTTAAATTATCGAAAGGATTCACCCTAGCATCATGGTTTCTACGCTGTAAAATATTGTGGTTTTCTAAATAATCTAAATACAGGAGTTCATCTTCAAAATTATCAAATCGAAACGCCATAACTGTTCACTACTCTTGTTGCTACACCGATTAAGTTACTTAACCAGTCGATTTCCGCCGGTTACATTTTAACCGCGGTCAGCTGCCCGGTTAACGCTTACCGAGGTTGGTGCACTTGAAAATGGCCTTAAATACGGTTAGTTAACAATTTAACCGCGGTTAAGCCTTAACCGAGATTGGTGCACTTGGGCCTTAATTTTTTCTGAAACTAATTCTTAATATTCATCTTTTAGCCAAGCATGAACCTATCATTTCGATAAGTGCATGAAAAAAAATAATGAATATCTACCTCAATGTATTTTAAACGACCGATTTTTGCATCCTCCTAGCATCGAACCCAGGATATCTTCCGTTAAAGTCATTTATGTTTTCGTTGGATCATGACCATATACATAGGCTACTCGAGTTTTGATTCTCTTTCTATCCGGGAAGTATTTTTTAAAAATTCCCGAAAATCAAAGCAATGCATTTAAACGGAAAAAATCGGGACTTTGGGGACCTCTGGAATCGAACCCATGACACTGAGGTCCAAAATCGCAATTTTTCTGGCGGTTACACGTTATGGCCAATATGTCGTAAAAATTTCAATTGAATAACGCTTGTGGTTTAGCCTGTGAATTTGTATCCTATCTGGGTATCTATATATATGAATGAATCCGGAGAAGCATCTATATATAATAGATATATGAGTATATGAATTAACAGACAGGGTTAGTTTCAAGCTTAAATTTTTAGATAAAAAAGTGCATTTTATAAGCCAATAAATTTAGTATTTGATAAGTTATACTTTTCATATGATATAGCTATACATGAATGAAAAATGAAAGGTGATTATGATGTGATTTGTAACCATTAAAATACAGTAAAGAGATATAATGTGAAAATACTCCTATCAACATGTAAGGAGGTTCTGGAGAAACTTCAGTATTGCAAGTCATCATTGTGTAATCAATTGGCTTGATTAGCTATGTCTCTTAACCTTATAAGCCATCCTTTATCCCCATTCCTTAAATTGCCTTCCTTATATGTATGGTTGCTCTCTTGCCTTTATCAACTTAGTACGATCTCATCCAACCAAGTGTATTTTCCATATATTGTAAGCTCATGATGATGACTCATTGACCTTTGCTCTAAATACAAGCTCTCAATTTTCCTTGTGTTTATTGATAAATAAATAACAGATCTTGAGAGTTAAATTGCCCTAAGGTTAAATTGTCCTAAAATTTAACTAGAAGTAAGAATATACCCTTTTAAAGTACATTTCCACTTAAGTGTGAGCCAATCTTCTGGAGTTCAAGCAATGTAACTCACAGAAAATATTTGTCTAACATTCACCCATTTGGAATTTTAGCTATTGAATTATGCCAAAAATGTCCAATTGAGCTCCTGGCTGATGGAACAAGACCCTCTGCAGATTCATTTGGAAAGTATCTACCTTTCTTTTTGCAAGATAATCCTGATGCAGCTTGTGCCAAGGCTGGCCATGCAGCATATGGGCAGGTGAATGACCTTTTTATAATTTATGCTATTATTCTTATAGGAATGACACAACTATAACTATTTTTTACATTATTGTCTTACTTTAACACATCACGAGAAAGATAATAATTTTAAAATATTTCTTAATATTTTCATCAAATAAGTCAAAGAGACTAAATTATGTACCTATTAGAGAAGATCTTATATCTTATACATATGAGAAAATTGCATGTGAATAACGTTGTAATTTTAAGATTAAAATAATTAACACCTAAGTAATATCAGAAATTCTTTACTTAATTTTGAAAATTCTTGACCATTGAGTGAAAAATCCTTTCTGCAATCGAAATTTGAAAGAATGTTTGCATAAAACTACATATACAAAGATATAATACATTTCAAATTATAGCTCCGGAGAGATTTTTCGTAGAAATTTTTCCTAATACCTTTACAGAGTTATTTAACTTCTATATAGCATTTGGAAGATGCAAAATAATATTAATTTAAACAAAATTTTGTAACTGAGAATTAATAACCCTTGGGTTCTATTGAAACTTATCCTTTGATACTTCTAAAACAAAACTCAAATTATTTGCAGGGGGTAAGATATGTTACTAATAGCGTGGATGGGAATTCAATGGCCACTGCCTCATACTTCATGGCCTACCATACTATTTTAAAAACTTCGGAAGATTATTATTCAGCAATGGGATCTGCCAGAAAAATTGCTGCTAATATTACAGAAACGCTTAATAAGGCATTTGAAAAAGCTGGACATGGAAATGAAAAGATAACAGTATTTCCTTATAGGTAAGACACTAAAAGAATCATTTGTATAAATTTATTCTAAATTAATTCTACATGTAGATGCAGGGTCCAGCAAAGGAGCTACTGAGAGGAACAGTTGGAAGGCCGAGGTATGGGTGAGCTCTCAAGGCAAAGATAAGAAAAAGGTTTAGCTCTGCATTAGGATGTCCCAAAAAAATTGAAGTCATTTTTTCAAACGCATACCCTCTAATTTTTCTATTTGACCTAATTAACTTACCTAATAAATGTTATTGTGATTGGAATTTCCTGTGCCCACTCTATGCCAAACAATTTTGAAAAATGAAAATTTTTACTGACAAGGGAAACACCAGGTAAGTGGGAAATTAAGTAACGTATTTGCATGAATCTTTCAGGGCACGTTCTTTGATTAAAAATAGTTGACACTTGTCAACCTTTTAACTCAATGGCCTTTTGTTGATAAAAAATAGCAACTAAATATTAGAGTAAGGCAACCACACCATACACACTTTGTCCTTCATAACACTTACACAATTTACTAGTCGGCAGCATTTTATGTGTGGGTGACAAATCCTAAATATTGAGCCTAAGTATCACTGGTTCGATCTCCCATAAGAATCTGCTCATGGATATTACCATAGCTTTCTTTTAAATTTTCAAAAATCGACTATATTCTTCCCAAACACACGAACATACATGTGTATGAGTGCCTTTACTTCTCAGACAGACAGGATGGAAAGGCCAAAGACTGTCTTCGCCGAAGGAAATTTTATTGCTCTATTCCTGACACATGCTCTGATAGCTACAAACTGTAGTAATACTGGAATCCTTAACTTCAAAATTGGAAAATAATTTATTGCCTGTTTTCCTTAATTTTTACTCACGCTGTAGTAAACTGAATTACATAAAATTTTACAAACTTTTCATAAATATTTATTTGTCACAATTATTAAGATGATATTCAAAACAAAAATATCTCCCACACCATGTACAGCGCAAAAAACTTGCTAAGTTACAGTGACACTTGTAGTGTAGAACTAGAATTATCTTTGGAAAAATAAACCAGGTTAACTTTAAAAAATTCTCTTTCCTCTTTATTAGCCAGTTTTTTGTCCTCTCCAGCTAACTGTCAGAACTTGTTCATTAGAAGACAGTTTTGGATGTTTAATTTGATGTTTTACTCCCACATTAAAAAAAATATACCCTTTTAGCACTTAGTAATTCCACTAACAACTTCAACTCCCTGTATCATTTTAATGTGCATCAATCAAAGTAATTAACTCGGTAATAACAGTAATGGCTTTATACAGAATTTATTCAGCAGTAAGTACGCAAAGTGACCACGTTCGCACAAATAAAATCTGATTTTATTATTTTTGGCCAGCTGTTTTCAATTCCAACCCACTGTATGGAGTTATGTATATTAAAATAAATGCTAAATAAAATTAAAGAATACTTGGAAGGCAACAAGACAAAATGTAATCACAAAAATACATGTTATCAGAAATAGAAAAAGAAGAAAATAATTTCCTAGTTACTCAAGATCTATATAGGAATGTACGTGTATGGTGTGGTTGCCTTACTCCGATATTCAGTTGATATTTTTTTATAAGCAAAAGGCCATTGAGTTAAAAGGTTGACAAGTGTCAACTATTTTTAATAAAAGAACGTGCCCTGAAAGATTCGTGCAAATCCATTACTTAATTTCCCACTTACCTGGTGTTTCCCCTGTCAGTAAAAATTTTCATTTTTCAAAATTGTTTGGCATTGAGTGGGCACAGGATACCATATTCCAATCACAATAATATTTATTAGGTAAGTAAATAAGGCCAAATAGAAAAAAATTAGAAGGTATGCATATTTGATTTTGAGAAAAACATGTTTCCCTTATATATTGGGACATCCTACCCTGCATTCATCATGAAAGATAAAACTATGCAGTAAAGGAGGGTTGTGATTGCAATTATAAGAAAGTTTCATTTGCATATTGATTTTAATATTGTTCAAAGAAGTATGCCTTTCAGACGGAAGCTGTCCACTGCATCCTTTGGCAATCAATTACTTCTTGAAAAGCTTTTTCTTTCCAAAATATATATCAATAGTTTTGGTAGTAAGGAGCTATGCAGAATTTATAGCAAAATCTTCTTCCTGCACAAACAGTAACATCTGAATTACTTTTAAAGTTATTATATGATGTAGAGAGTTGCATTAGGGTTCCCTTTGCATCCCTCAATCAATTCTTCTCTGAGGATGGAACTGATTCTTTTGGATACACTTTAAATTTTACCTTTAATCCCTCTACTCTGAACACTTAGCACAACTTTTTCTGCATGAGTCTGTATCAATTCTCATTATCGTTGCTGTGTTTTATAAAATATTTTCTTTGCTAAGTTTAATATTCGTTCATTCACTGATTAACTAACATAAGTTTAACACTAATTCTATTCTCAGTCAGACATTTCACCTAACTACAGGGAAGGGTGACACTACCATTTTCATTTGACTTCTTTATTTAATAACACTAGGGACAGCCCCTTCCATCATCATACCCTATTTGTTTGCCTCCTCAGCTCCTTGTTTAGAATTATATAGAATCTTTACATATTCTCAGTCTTCACCCTTGTCCCATTACTTCTCTCTTCCATTTTAACTATCACTGCTAGCATTTCCACCTTTTGTTTCTTAATTATGTTTTGCCTAACTCTTATAAAAATTATATTCTATCCTTTTTTATTTTATCAGCTTTTCATAAATTAGCTTTTAGTGTTTCATAGTGTTTCTAATAATTATAGAACATAATTTTGAAACATAAATGTGCAGAGGGATAATATACTTGAGAATATATTACTCTTTTTTTAATAGTGTTAATGTTTTTAGTGTGTTCTATGTGTTCTACGAGCAGTACTTGACTATTTGGATGGACACAGGACTTTCCCTGGGGCTGTCATTACTTGCAGTTTGGGTTGTGACTTTCCTTGTCACAGGATTCCAATTCTTATCTTCATTAATTCTAATGGGGATGATTGCTTTAATTGTAGTGGACTTATTTGGAATGATGTATTGGTGGAACATTACTCTCAATGCTGTCTCTTTGGTAAATTTAGTATTGGTGAGTTCATGTAGTAGTTCTATATCAACTTTCAAAAAATTATATACATATTATTATATCATATATTTGATCAACATGGAATAATTAAAAGAAAATTGACACCTAAAAATTAACAGAAAATTACCTGCATTAGTATCTTTAATTAGTACTAAACACGTACTTAATTATAATATTTAGTGTAAGTAATATTTTCTGTTTGAGGAAGTTTTAGGAAAGAGAAATATTTTATGATTACAATTTCACTGTTTATAATCAGTTAGTCTTATTTACAGCAACTAATTAAAATAGTATGAATAATTTATTTAAAACTGTTTTTCTATATTTGTTACAACACCAAAATATATATATTTCCTGAAGTTGACATTTATAAAGAATAATAAGGTTGCATTTTTCCATAATTTATCTTAATCATCAACTTTAACTTCACTAATATCAACAAAATATAATTACAGCATATTTAACAATGAAATAAATTTGAAAGTTTTCATCTTATATTGGTTAAGGAAAATATGATTTTAATACAGTCGAGAATTGATATTCAGAGGTTAAGCTGCTCAGAAGCGCTGATCAAGAGATCAAATCTTGAGCAGAAATCCAAAGCTGCACAATCTCTAGTTCTTAAGTTTTAGATAAATTTTATATATATATATATATACTTTCAAGAATAATAAATATTAATTTGTTATTGCTGGTTGGTTTCTGCTACCATACTATGATGAATCGACTATTTTCATTTGTCACGTGGTACAGGATAAAGAAAAATGTATCTCTCGTTTTCTTTTGTCCCAGTCTTGATCATGGCTGTGATGAAATGAAAGATACTGAGGTATGAGTGCACTAATCAAGGTCTCTCCTTATGGAATGCCAAGAAAAGTGTCATTATTAGAGTCATTGTGCTTCACATACATGGATATGATCCGCTTATAGCATTCTGGCTCAGTGAGGAAAGCAATGGCAAACTACCTCACTCCTCATTCTGCCTTGTTAACCTCATTCCTCTCTGCAAGCTCTTAGTAGCTTATGCCAGAGGGGGTGAGGTACCAACTGGCCTTCGGGCTGAATACCTTACAGACAGATTGCTGGTTGACAGTGATGACAATAATTTAACATATATGGCAAAGTCCCACTCAGTGATAACAATGATAATTTTACTAATCCAAAGATGATGATTTCTCATAACTTGATTATTTATATAATCACACCATTTTTGAGTATCTATTCATATTGCATTGAAGGTTTCTATGAATAAAAATTTAATGCTCAAGATGAATTTGTCTGCAACAAGAAAAAATAATTTTTTGGATGTGAAATTATGTAGAGATGAGGAAGGCTTGGCATAATTGTAATCTAAATAGTAACTCACCAAAAGATTGGAATGAATACATTATATGATTGCTATTCAAGAAGGGTGATAGAAAAGATTAAACATTTTTTAATGGTTATTAATATTTCACAATATCATTTTCTAACCAATGACAAAATTGAATAGAATTGAAAATGAAATTATGTGAAGGAAATATTAAAGTCTAACAATAGAGTAACTTAAATTTGTAGTAGAGAAGAAACAAAAGAGAGAGCCAAACAAAGGATTTTGAAGTAAAAATTAATTAGATAGATTAGATGTAGGAGTATAAGTAGCAATACTACTAGTAGTTTAAATGTAGATATTTATTTCAATGTCTTATTCTTATTTCTTCTAATGTTTGTGGTTAATGTGATTAATATTTTTCTAATACATTCTTTTCAGTCAGTTGGAATAAGTGTAGAATTCTGTAGTCATATTCTACATTCCTTTTCCATTGAAATTAATGGGAATAAGCTGGAAAGAGCAAAGGCTTCATTAATAAATACAGGATTTTCAGTAAGTTAATAAAAAAATCAATTTAGCTATACATTATAAATGTGAGCTCAAGTAATTTTGATTTTCTGAGCTTTTACAGTGATTTAAAAAGTTGGTTAAAAGTGTAGAAAAAATTATCTTGCTGATGTCTCCAAATTGTTTCATAAAAATAAGTAATCCAATCTAATTGTAAGAGTTCATGTGGTAATATTAAGCAAGTACTTTATTTTTGGGATAAAATCTTCATATATATATATTCATGCCTTAAAATTCGACTAATTCAGTGAAGTAAATGCACTTGATTAAGTCTTGAATTGAAACATCAAAGATTAACTACCTCAAGAAAGTGCCTGAATTAGATGTGAATATTTTACTACATTTGGTTTCTGAAAAAAACTCACATGACTTCTAATACTTTTCAGGTTTTCTCAGGAATCACATTGACTAAGTTTTCTGGAATAGTAGTCTTAGCATTTGCAAAATCCCAGATATTTCAGGTATTCTATTTTCGAATGTACTTGGGAATTGTTCTGATTGGAGCAGCTCATGGACTCATACTTTTGCCTGTAGTTCTAAGCTACATAGGTGAGCCAGAATTTTTTTACCAAATGGAATGCTTAGTACGGTTAAGGTTAAATTCACCTTAAGGTTAAATCTTCACTTTGATTCTTAGATTATGGGTTTATCTATCCATTTAAGTTCATAAATGACGATGACAAATTTAACAATGAAAAGGAAGATGTAGAGCAGATGACAAGAGTATGAAAGCAATTGGATGCGTATTAATTCCTATATAGAGCACCATTGTGTTTATAAGACAATAATATGTAGTTAAATTATACATGTACATAAATTTAAGTGCATCCTCTTATTATTGCATAAAAATGTTGAACAATATGAGTAGGTTTCAAGCTAAACAAATGATTACTTTTTCCATTTTTAGGTCCATCACTTAATCTTTACACACAGAAATATCACAAAGAAAAAGATGAGATAAGATAATATTTGCAACCATATAATGATCTATTATTCATTATTATTTATGAGCACTCAAATACTGAAACATCAAAAGGCAAGATATCCAAGAAGACACATTTCTCAACATTATTTATTGATCAATAAAGACATTATTTTCATTTGTTCATATCATCAATTTGTCAATCGATGAAGGGAATCAGCAGAAGTGACTGAAGAACCGCTCTCATTGAAAAATAAAGAAAATCTCTGTCAGTATTAACTTCAGGTTCAAAAGTGTATATTCAGTTCAATTGAACACAATTATTAGTGAACTGAAACTAATGATCCTAATTTGAGAATTTAAAAATATTTTAATTTAATTTACTGGCAAAATATAGAACCTCCTCCTTTAGATTCTTTTGCACAGCCACTGGCAGAACTGCTAAGTCTATTGGCTTGTCCAATAGATCCTCTTTTAAGTATATTATAGATTAATCCTTTAACACTGCATGGAAATATAGACAAGCGTAATTGTGTAATGGATCATGATTGATGAATTTTGTACATACTTTGTATACTATTAGATAAATAAAATATAAATAAAATAAATATAATTCATACCATTATTAAAATGAGAAATACATATATCTTTTTCAAACTAGAATATGAATGAATTTTTTTATAAATGGAAAATGAGCTAAACTTGAAATAAATTAAGCTAAAAAAACTCAATATGAGAAGGTGTTATTTGGTTGACTAAAGTTTCTTTCACTCCTTAAATTCAGCTGAATTAAGATGGATTATTAGAATGAATAAATTAGAAGATACACACCCAGGAAGACAAAAAAGTTTATAAGAAAGGCTATATTATGCACATGCTGCCTATGTCAGTCCTTAAAATATATATTATATATAGTATATTTATACTCAGCATTCAATAGCAGGATTCCGTTGAGACCTATTGACACATACAAGGGACTAATGTAAGTGGAGCATGTATTTCACATTTAGTTGACATGTTGGAAGTTGGAGCATGTGTTTCACATTCGTATGCATAGCTTCATTCCCCATGTATTTGCCTTTAAAATTCAAGGTTGCAGCAAAAACTTAATTTGCTGATAGAAAACGTCATTCACATGCAGAATGGGAAAAGGAGACTTTTCTTTTGGTACATTTTTTTATTATTAGCTTTGTTTTATTGAAACCTTTTTGCTATTTAAGTATTCCAAGTTGTCTAAATAAAAGGTATTTAAACCATTGTTGTGTTTTTATTTACTTTGATATTTCACTAAAAAGGATCGTATTTTGTTCCCTGACCATCTTCCCACACTCGAAATAATGGAATCGCTGCTCTGTCCAATGATTTTCAATGTGAAATGAAAATTTTAAGTACCGTACTGATTGCAAATTACTCGAATCTCACGAATAGAATTGATCGCTCATGTAACAAATGAGATACGGATTTATGTTACTATTCATTCAACATACCACTACGATAGTCACCACAAATCAATTAGGAAAGTTAGCTCATGAACCCCTCGCCAAATGCAGGTTTGAATGGTGCATCTAATATAAATAGCTACTCCTCCGGAATGGGACGGTTATGCGCCGCCGCGGGATGCATAGAAAATATTAAAGGCTTTACAAATAAAGTCTTTATTTATAAAATAAATATTTTCAAGCGATAATTCGGTACTCTTTAATTAAAATATGCTTGAAAAGCCATTTCTTTGTTTTTATACAGGGGAGATCAAAGCAAAAATATAAAAAAACATTTTAGCTTTTTTAGCTTTATTGTTCGATAAAAGTTAAGTACGATGAAGAAAGCTTTATGTGGGTCCCTTTAGCTGCTATTGACAATGTTTTATTGTAATTTTTAATTCCGTTTAACGAAATTGAGCTAATTAATTTTCTCATGTTATGCAAAGGATCATTTTGCTCCGGGTTTTTAAAGCTCATCGACATTCAGTAATTTGCTGTGGAAGACAGAGATGACACCTCAGGTGCCTATAAAAACTAAATTAATTTTTAAATAATCAGTATACGAATATGAGAATAGTTTGATAAGAAAAATTCTACATATATTCATATTTTATTGCAAATTATACATTACGGTTTCAAATTCCGTAGACTGATATGCAATGCAAAACTCGGGCGCGTGCTGTAATAGTAGCGTAGCTCGGAAAATTATATGAGCAGTATAAAAAGGACCTCTATACAATGTGATGAATTATAATGAGGATGTATGCCAATTACGAAGGTTTTTGCTGCAATGATACTGTGATAAGGGGGAATTAGGGTCGGAGGTCTTTCAATTGATTACGTATCGCCAATGCTACTCCTAACGTCTTCTGGTCGGAGTGCTTCCCTCTTTGTTTCGTCTACTATTTATTTTTGTTGTCGCAGCCAGCAGTTGCGTTGGTGAACCGTGGTCAATCGTACTTCAAAATTATGTACATCGTTTTGTTATCTAGAAGATAAGAATTGCCTTACTATGGCGACTCAACCTCTCAGCATCCACTTTAGGACACGTCAACATCTCACGCTCAAAAGTCTCCGAGAAAAAATGATTCATTTGATTGGTCCTAATAGGATCAGTTTCATTCCAGATTAGATTCCAGAAAAAGAAAACCACTCTTTTTGTCCGAAAATATGGCAAAATACAATCAGAAGGTATTACGAAGCTATCTGCAACGAAACAATCGCGGGCTGCGCCGTGTAATTCATTACCTCCGTAATTAAATTAGTTTATCTTATGTTACTTAGGAACTTGAATAATTCGTATTTGCACATAAATTAAAATCGCTATTTTTTAAGAGACTTTCTCGCTGGAAGTTTTCCCTGGAGCGAATAAGACGAAAAATAGCTGGCGACTACTTTCTTCACTGCATTTTACCAAATATTCTCGACCTCCTCATTAATTTCTACTAAATGTTTACCTCGAAAACATTTTTCTGCCAAATTAAGAACACAAGCAAGAAGAAAATGAATTAAAGCTGAATTTGATGTACATGTAAATTCTTTATTTCATCAATTAGAGATCCAAAGGTACTCGTTCAAACGAAACTAGACAAAAATCAACAATTTATCTGAAATATTACAATTTTGTTTTTTTCTACGATTATGGTAGTAATTAACCCTAAAAAATCGTACTCACATGTCCAGCATTATTTCCACTCCATACTGACAACGTTTTAAACGACTTTGACAAACATCGTATTTTTATGCAATGTTGCAACATTGCAATAACAATTTTTACTATAAGATTTGATTCGGGAGGCGGAACTCCACCTTTCTTCATATTGGCTCTCAAGAAAAGAGAGAAAATGCGATTTTCGCTCTCTCTCTAGCCCACAAACATTCAGTGAACAGATTATAGTTATCTCTAAAAAGGCACAGGAGCTCGGATTCAACAATAGCATGTTTAGTCAGGGGGACCAGTTGTTTACATCCTCAAAATTGTACAAAAATTTCCTGTATTTCGTGTAAAATCTCGATAATTCAGTTCGAAAACAATGATTCACGACCAAAATTAGATTCTTCATTTATTTTCCCTGCTTTTGGTGTTTGTCTCAATTTCGTATAAACATTCTTTTTAATTTAATTTTGGAAAAGAAATGAAGCCTGCAGTGGCAAAAATGAACTTTACCTGCATTTATTATGGAAATGGTTTGACTCGTCTGGGATCGAACCGAAATGCCAACAGTTTTTACTAAAGCAACACTCTCGTATTTGAATGCAATGTTGTGTTAAAATTTAAAGTCAATCGGCCGAGAATTTTTCGAGCTCTTGTATTGCGGCCACAAACATACGCAGGCTGAAGTTTTATATATACAGTAGAACCCCGGTAATCCGGACACTCGCTAATCCGGAGCCCTCGGTAATCCGGACGGTCAAATGGGAGTTATGCAAACCCGCAAATTCTTCTTGTGAACATAAAAAAACGTATATTAGTAACAAGAAACGAGAGGTGGACAGACTATTTGAAAAATTTCTCCATTGGCTGCAATGATGTGATGGAGAGCGAAGTATTTCGTTCATTGTGATACTGTGATATTGTGGCACATTTAAGTTGTGATACTTTTCGGAGACAGCATTTTTCCATTAGAGGAATGCTTAATATGAGCAAGACTAAACAATTTCGAAAGACAATAAATTTTCAGTTGCAGCAGGGTATCAAAACATCTCGTTCATTAAAAAGCTATGAGAGAAGAGGTGTAAAAAACAATCCTTCCCTTTGATAGATATCCAATGAGTATGACCATGCATGGGCTATAGAGTTGGTGTTTATAAGCGAGAAAAGCTAACAATTTCAAGTTACTGCGTGTAATCAATGAGAAAGTAATTAAAGCGAGGATTAAATTTATGCCGTGTGCAAATGTGACTGGCAATCATAAGCTTCCTCTGTTTGTTGTTGGAACAGCCAAAAAAAACCCGTGCATTCAAGTCAGTCACGCTACCTGTGTGCTATCGAGGGCAAAAAACGCTTGGATCACACAAGTATTATTTTTGGATTGGTTTAAAACAGAATTCGTTCCAGCAGTTCGACAACATATGAAATCCGTCAATTTACCATAACGTGCTTTATTGTTACTTGATAATTGTCCTGGCCATCCTTCTACAGAAGAATTGTGCACTGATGACGGTGAAATTTCCGCAATGTTTTTACCCCCTAACACGACTGCGCTGATCCAACCCATGTATCAGAATATAATTCAAAGCATTAAGATATCGTAAGTTGCTTCTTACAAATATTCTTAATGATCCTGTGAACATTGAAAATGTGGAAAATGCACTGATAAAGGTAAATTTAAAAGATGTCGTGTTCAATCTAGCTAACTGTTCTAAATCTGTGTCTAAATTATTGATCAGCAAGTCGTGGAAAAATTTACTCCCAAATTTTATTGGTTCGAAAGTTTTAGTAAATGTGCAAACTGAATAAATTCAGCTTGCGCCACTCATTAATCAGTTACAAAATTCGAACCCAATATCTAACCCTGAAGCTCTCTGGTGGGCTGCTGAGGCTGACAACAGTTTGGCTCGTAACAAGCTTTTAACTTGAAGCTTTAAGCTTTAATGACGAAATTATCAGAACAGTAACGACAGAATATGATGATGATGACGACGACGACGACGACGACCACCCTGTAGACTCCGTCAAAATTTCTCATTCTGAGGCTTTGGCGGCACTTAATAAATCATTAAAGTGGACCATGGAGCAAAATTTTGAAGCACATTAAATTATGCTCTTTAGAGGTTTTAGAGACCGCGCACTTGATTAAAAAATAAGAACGGTCGCGCAAAAGAAAATAACTGACTTTTTTGCTCGCTGATAATATTCATTCACTTTATATGTTGTAATACCTTATGTAATGTATACATGCATTATCTATACAATATAATTTTTGAGAAAAAAAGGTTTTTTACGTTATTTTTTGAAAACCTCGCTAATCCGGAAACCCCGCTAATCCGGAAACCCCGGTAATCCGGACGAATTCAGGCACATAGGCGTCCGGATATGTGCCTGAATTCGTCCGGATTACCGGGGTTCTACTGTATAAGATTTTGAGGTTACTTTTCAAACGATCTATTAGCAAAAACTATCTCTTCGATGGCTTTGTCATTCTTTCCTTCGGAAATATACATGATTTGGTGAATGATTTTGAAATAGCTGTAGATTTTAGAAGAAAAAAGTGTCTGGAAGTTTTGTAGGGTAGATAAGCAAACAGAAGCGACTGACTGAGTCATCCACTGGAAGTACTCGAGTCTCCGTCGATGAGAGAAGAACGCTTACAATTACCAATTATTCCATCATCGGCGGACATCTTTATTTATACCTGGAATCGATTGAAATGAATTTATCAAGTCAATCGAAAGACAAAAGTAATCTTCTCCTAAAAGTTAGGCCAAATTTTGGGCACTGCTGGTTGCCTCTCTCAGGATAAAACTCTAAACATTATAATTTGGCGACGCACACTGGTTCAAATGGCCCTTCTCGCTGGCCAAAACTCAAAAAAATGACTTTTGGATTTTCGAAGTTTTGCCAATGTATTCTTGTAGAGGAGACTCTGGCGCGTTTAGAGTCGTAAAGGACAATTAAAAAATTTTGATACCTGCCACCCTGGGCAGTCGACAATCAGCTCTTTTGAGAGCACTGCGCGACGCTCCGCTGCCGAGTTTCACAGTGCTTTAGACAGGTGGCTATAGTATTTCAACCAAGAGGCCGTTTTCAATTTTGTAAAAAGAAAAATATTGATGAAGGTATGTAGAATAGTTTTATGAGCTTACATTTTCAAAAATGTTTTATCTTCTTTGTTAAATGTTATGCTAAACGTACGCCTGATTTTTATATTTTTCGCTTTATCCACGATGAACTAATGGGGTTATATTTTTTTGTCCACATATGTCCACGCTGGTATTTACAGGAAATGTTTACTGAACTGTCTATTAATGGAATATTGAAAGTGTAGCTGCACGAACTTGCACCTTCGGAAATTATTACAATTTTAGTGTTACCGTGCACGCTCATAAGCATAACTGCGCGACAAAACCAATCTCATTTTGAAGTGTATATCAATATTGAATGGAATAAACAAGAAGAAGTCTCGGCAATCATCTCCACCTTGTTTATTGTAATGATCAATTAAAAAAATGCAGAGTCACCCTGTTTCAACACATATTATTTATAATATCACATACGTAATAATACGAAATAATACGTAATATTACGCAACAATATGTAACAATACGTAATATTACATAATAATATGTAATAATACGTTTAATTAAAATTCTTATTGCATTCGTACATTGGCGCCGCGAGGGGGGGGGGTTTAGGGGTTCAACCCCCCCCCCCCCCCAAGAGTCATGAGCTATGACTAGCTCTATGTTTTTTTCTGCTGAAGAGTACAAAACTACAATCATTTGCTTGATAACTTCAGTGAAAGCTTTGCATGCCTGTAAATATGGCTCCGATATCAGCTAAGGTGATGTTTTTAGTAGCAGAGCGGGCTTAGAGCCAACATCGATATCAATGGGGCGCTATGATACGAGTGTTTTGCACACAATGTTCAACGCGTGCACTTCTTAAGCCTATCCTTTAGTTAGACAACTCAAACCATAAGATAAGATTCCCAGGAGAAAAATTCGAAATTGCTGATTCGTTTACTCCTCGCAAAAACAGAGATTAAGATTACTTTTGAGAGACAAACAGATTGATAAAACGCTTAGTTAGATCTTCTGCACGTGACTGTTTTGAGGGTGCGAATGCAAAGCTAGGCTCGTTAGTAGTGCTTTTGAGAAATTCACAGTGAACAGTTGGATTGTGAATGTGTAGTCCGCTGCGGAACTTTGCTCAACATTGCTTCGCTTCGTATTTGGTGGCCACCCGGGCTTAATGGCCTCTTCAAGCTATTCACCAGGTATAGTTAAAATTTTTATACGATTATATTTATTAAACCAAACAGAGTAATGTTTTTTCTATTAATTTCTAAATAATGAGGCATTTTAAGACATTTAATTGATTTTTAAACTAGTAAACATTAAATTTACTAAAAGAAATTGAAGTTACGTATTGTGTATAACACAAATTTCAAATTTCACAGGACGTACATGCGAACAAATTGTTTGTACACGAAAGGAATTATTCGTGATACTGAGGAATATATGGACTTCTAATTTTAAAACACAAATAAAATTTCTGGAAGAAAAATTCCAGGAAATGAAAGGTTGTCCTTTCACAATTTCTGACGCTTCGAAGGAATTAATACGGATGACGATAGGTAAAATTAAGAAAAAATGGAACGAAACACAAAGAATTCTGAAGCGATTTTATGACGTTCATGAAAAATGGCTTGACAATGACGTAACTATTGAGGTTTGTATATTTGTCATTTGCTGATATGAATGTAATTTTTAATGTAAAAATTTGTCCCACTTTAAAGCTAATGTTAATATTATATTTTAGAATGCGTATTTCATGAAGATGAAAACAACAGCTCCGAGTTCCAGCAAATCAGGCTCCGATGGAAGCCGCAAAACTGGTAGACCCTCTTTGGACTTTACATCATCCAGTGAACGGAGTAAGCGCCGAAAAGTTAGTGAAATCCGTGATTTAACAAGTACAATGGTATTGACAAAAGCGACGGAAATGAGTCTTCGCTCTTCTGGGTCCCATGCTGCAGCAAAGGTTCTGAAAGATATTACTACCACCTCTCCTATGCGAGCCTCTCGGTATCAGACAGCATTCGCATTATCTTCCAGGCCAGTACCCCAAGAAATTAACTCAGATGTTGCTTTAAACTTAATAATAAGCGGTAAAATGACCAAAGAAACGTACAATATGGTTCGAGACTTAACAAACGAAAATAGAGGCGCTTCGGTTTATCCTAGTTATAGTAAAATATTAGCTGCTAAATCTCGTTGCTATCCACCGGAGTCTTCAATAACAATAACGGAAAGATGCGCGGAAGTCAAGTTACAGGCTTTATTGGATCATACTACAACTAGATTATTTCAAGTCTTGTCTGATTTCATCAAAACGCTCGATAGTTCCGTCATCAGTAATATGAAATTAATTTTGAAATGGGGCTGTGATGGTTCGCCATCGCGGCAGTATCAGCAAAAATTTGACGAGAGCGACTGCTCTGACGCTTATGCATTTTTTACATCTGTAGTTCCTTTGCAATTTCAAGCTTTAGACGACAATTCTGGCCAGCAGGTTGTCATTTGGAAGAACCCAAGGCCTTCTTCGGCCCGTTACTGCAGGCCGTTGAGATTACAATTTATGAAAGAGACAGTACAATCAATTCAGCATGAAAAAAAGTTCATTGATGATCAAATAGAATCTCTCGCCGCATTTGAAATAGTAATAGATGATAGAGAATTTAATGTAACATATGACTTATCCTTCACAATGATAGATGGAAAGGTAAGAAATGCTATAACTGACACAACATCAGCACAAAGATGTTACTTATGTAATTTAACGTCGAAAAATTTCAACAATTTACCAATGGCAGAACAAAAAGAATGTGACGGCTCGAAACTTAATTTTGGAATCTCATCCTTACACGCATGGTTAAGGTTTATGGAATGGCTGCTTCATATTGCTTACAAAGTACATGATGGGACAGGTAAATGGCAGGCACGTTCTGCCGCTGAGAAGAAAAATGTTAGAGATCGTAAGAAACAGATCCAAACTAAATTTAAAGCTGCATTAGGTTTACTCATTGATATGCCTAAGCAAGGATTTGGCAGTACCAATGACGGAAATACTGCCCGACGGTTTTTCAAGGACGTTGCCTTAACAGCAAGTATTTTAAATGTAGACGAACAATTCATAGCGAGCTGCAAAGTCATTTTGCAAACAATATCATGCGGTTTCGCTGTGAATACAGATAAATTCAAAGTTTACTGCTTAGACGTTGCGAAACGATATATTGAGCTTTATCCCTGGTACCATATGCCAACATCGGTACATGTTGTTTTAATACATGGCTACGCCATAATAGAAAAGTCTGTCCTACCAATCGGACAACTTTCCGAGGATGCTCAAGAAGCAAGAAATAAGGACATTCGTCGGTACCGCGAAAGTTTTTCTCGAAAATGTGCACGAGAAAAGACTATGTCTGACGTTTTTCATCGGCTTCTTGCATCATCAGATCCACTCATAACAAGTCTTCAGAAAATAAAAATGAAAGATGGTGAACCATTACCATCTACTGTTTTAGATCTTCTACTACCACTTCAAGAAGTAAATGAATCAAGAACAAGTTGCCCACTTCCAGAAACCGCTGCGTCTGCGTCCGATTATGATTTTAATTAATGATACAAATTGTCTGTAATTATTTGATAAGTAAACAAATTTTCATGTTAATTTTTCTTTATTTTGCCATTTCCTTAATCGTATTATATAATTTTATTTATCTTATATCAAATTCGTATTCAGCAACTCCGAAAAAGCAATAGTAAATATTTTCAAAGACATAAACCGAATATTTTTCAAAAACGTCCGCCATTTTAAATTTGATAATTCACATATCAAATTGGTGTTTGGTTATTGTTTATTTTCTGAGTACTTGAAAAACGATATAAATTATTAATAAAAAGCCTTTAAACTTGGGCCCTTTTAAGCCCAGATAGGTGAAGCGGATTCTCGCCATCATTAACGGAATGCGAGACGCGCACGAGAGCGTGCACGGTAACACTAAAATTGTAATAATTTCCGAAGGTGCAAGTTCGTGCAGCTACACTTTCAATATTCCATTAATAGACAGTTCAGTAAACATTTCCTGTAAATACCAGCGTGGACATATGTGGACAAAAAAATATAACCCCATTAGTTCATCGTGGATAAAGCGAAAAATATAAAAATCAGGCGTACGTTTAGCATAACATTTAACAAAGAAGATAAAACATTTTTGAAAATGTAAGCTCATAAAACTATTCTACATACCTTCATCAATATTTTTCTTTTTACAAAATTGAAAACGGCCTCTTGGTTGAAATACTATAGCCACCTGTCTAAAGCACTGTGAAACTCGGCAGCGGAGCGTCGCGCAGTGCTCTCAAAAGAGCTGATTGTCGACTGCCCAGGGTGGCAGGTATCAAAATTTTTTAATTGTCCTTTACGACTCTAAACGCGCCAGAGTCTCCTCTACAAGAATACATTGGCAAAACTTCGAAAATCCAAAAGTCATTTTTTTGAGTTTTGGCCAGCGAGAAGGGCCATTTGAACCAGTGTGCGACGTCAAGCCACTTTATAAGAGAATCGAAATCTAAAAATAACAAAATTTCCAAAATACAAAACGATTCTTCGCAAAAAAAATTAAAATCCTTGACCTGAAACGAAACCGGAAACAGTTATTTTTCCTTTCCGGCTTTCATTATTCATTTATTTATTATTTCATTATTATGTAGAATAAAAGTAGTTACATTTGAGACAGGTAAGCAATTAAATTTGAGACACAACGAGGATCCCCATTTTTCTAAATAACATTTTTTAAATTTTTTGCTGAACTTATTATTTAATTCTATCGATACTTGTATTCCGAAATTCAATTTAAATTAATTCTATTTAATGATCGCGTATCTTGCTAAGGAAGGAACTTTATTGAAAGACGCTGAGAAAATAATTGGAAGGCCTGGTTTTCCGCAGCGGGTGTCAAACGTAAAGGTGTGCGACGATTTATATGAAAAATGAGCAAAATTCAGTTGGCTAATTATTACTACTCTATATACGATTAATTCCTCGCAGTAATAGACATACAGAATGAAAATAATTAGTGATGAGCTCTTTATGATGGGCATCAATGAAATGATCATGATTTATGAAAGATTTTTCAAAATATTTGTAAAATGAGCATCGAAATTTCTAAATAAGCAAAACAGTACCTCGTAAGTTCCACCAAGTACTTCCTTGACGACTGGTTTCAGCCAAAATACGATATTCTTCAAATAAAACTCAACATACTAATTTCAAGATTTTAGATAGGAATGATACAATGATTTCGAATTCTTCTTCCCACCGTATCTCTCAAAAGCATTTCATGCCAGATTCCTCTCTCCCTGCAAGCCTTTAACGATAAACTGGATACCATAAGGCCGGTTGGCCACAAAATGCGAAGCGAAGTTAAGCTGAGCGAAGTTACGCCGAGATTGGTCAATCGAGCCTAATACTTTTGAATGTACCTGCGGCCACCAGATACGAAGCGGAGGTGAGCTGAGAATTGTGACATCACTCAGCTTTGCTCGGCACATCTTTCCAACGGCTGTTGTACGTTCTGAAGCGAAGTTAGCTTCCCCCTCCACTCGCGTTGGAGGGAGGAGCTCCTTCCTTCGAGACTATCTTTTAAGTAATTACCAATTACGCCTTTATTTCAGAAATATTAATGTAATTATTGATGACCGATTCCATTTCACAAAAAGTAATTATTTCCTAACAATGTATGATAATTGTAATCGGAGCACGCAATTTTAAACGTTGTTACACTTCAATTAAGTCCGAATTTCAGATATTTACTCGGCTTAGCGGAGTGCAATTATTGTGAAAATGTCATCTGAAAGGTTCAAATCAGCTGAGAAATATTTTGTCGTAAAAATAATCTTCGAACGCGAGTCAGGTTTTAATAATAACATAACTGATGTTGTGACATCGTCAGCGGGTCTCTCTTCCTCTCCAAGACCCGTCAGCAAAAGTTAGTCGGATGAAGATTGAAGAAAAAATTATTAACCATGCTTCGGTGAGTAAAGTGATTAATCTTTGTGATGCTTCTTACACAATATTTTAAGATTTTAAGTATTTATATTAAATTCGGAACTATTTATAGCATCAATTCCGTAAGTATAAAATTAAGTGTGTGCTCGAGTTTCCCAATGATAGAAAACTTATATGCTATTGGCGAAATAGATAAATTTGTCTTCAAGAACTCCAGATAATGTCTTAATTAAATTATGCCAACTTAATTATAATAACAGAATCTGTCTTTTACGGAAATTTTGTTATTTAACCGTAATATCAGAGAAGTAAATCATCGTACGGCAGCTAAAGGCTAGATCTTACGCCATCTTGTTTGTTTACAAACGAATTTAAATCGCTTTGCTCAGCTCAGCTCCTCCTTCTGTTCTCCTCGGAGTCTCAACTTAGCTTCGCGTTACTCTATACCGCTCAGCTCAGCACCCCTTGGCACTCAGTGGCCACTCGGCCCAAAAAAAATATAAGAGAAAATCGGGTAATTCGTTAAATACTCCCTCCAATGTGATTATTGTGAATGGAAATGTGTTGGGCGTTGTCTGAAGACCAGAGTAGCACCTTCGCTTCAAGAGCTTTCAACTGATAAAAAGGACAGTAAAACAATTTTAGGTCGGGTGGCCACCGACTGCGAAGCGGCGCTGAGTTGAGCGACGGAGTGACGCGGAGCACAGCGTAGCTGAGTTTAGAATCTGAGGGTCGGAAACTGGAAGAGAAGCTGAGCGAAGCGATTCGTTTTTATACAACATGATGGCTTAAGATCTAGCCTTTAGTTGCCGTCTGAGAATTTAATTCTCTGATATTACGGTTAAATCACGAAATTTCCGTAAAAGACGGATTCTGTTATAATAATTATGCTGGCACACTTTTGTTAAGATAGTATTTACAGCAATTGGACACAAAATTTATCTATTTCGCTAATAGCATATAAGTTTCCTAACGTTTGTACAACACTCGAGTACATTTTTCATTTTGTAATGACGGAACCTATAGTATAAATAGTTCTTAGTTTAATATCAATACATAGGTAAATTATTCTGTAAGGAGCATCACAAAAATTAATCACTTTACTCACGTAAGCATGGAAATTACAATTTTCTTTACTCTTCATCCAACGTCTAACTTTTGCTATCGGCTGCCTCGGAGAGGAGCATAAACCATTTTTTAAACCTACTTAAAATCGTCGTATTTTTATTCTTTTGACAGGTGCGTAATCCTACTGTCGTTTTTTTAATGCTATGGTTTTTAAGCTGGTGTTCCTCTCCGAGACAATTACCCGCTGACGATGTCACAGCATTAGTTTTTTATTTTCAAAAACTGACCTGCGGTCAATGATTAAATTTACGAGAAATTTTTCTTGGCTGTAGTGAACCCTTCGGACGACATTTTCATGATGATTGCGTACCACTAAGACGATTGAATATCTTAAATTGGGACTTAATTGAAGTGTAACGACATTGGAAGTAATTAAATTAGATGGTCCGATCACAATTACCATAGATTGACAAAGTGATTACTTTTTGTGAAATTGAATCGTTCATCAATAATTACATTAATGTATCTGAAAGAATGCTGTAATTGGGAATTAATCACACCTTTCACGCTTGTGAGTGTGAATCCTTCACACACTGATATCAATTCAGATACTGCCGAGGAAAGAAGCGAGAGGCTCCCCCCTCCACCGCTATCGCACTGAGAGTGGTGGAGGGGGAAGTGACTTCGCTTCAGCACGAACCACGACCGTTTGGAAGATGAGTGACGAGTGCGAAGCTGAGTGACGTCACAATTCTCAGCTCAACTCCGCTTCGTATCCAGTGGCCACAGCTGCATTCAAAAGTATAGGCTCTATTGTCAAAACGCAGTTAGTGTTCTCGGCGTAACTTTGCTCAACTTTGCTTCGCTTCGCATTTTGTGGCCACCCGGCTTTTGACACATGTGTCATACGTATATAGATGTAACCGTTATCGTATTCACTAACGGGGACAAAGCGATTCGTTGTCTCGCGTCATTAGAAGGAAAAATAAATTAGATCTTATTCAGACCGTCCTCATACTTTGTCGTTGGAAATTCTCGGGCTACCGATTACCTAAGTGGACAGAGCTTCGGTGAAAGGGATCCCGGGTTCGATTCCCGGTGGCAGCCAATGCGCGGAATGGCCTAAGCTGTCGAAGCAATTTTAACAGTACCAGTAAGAAATAAATCAAATGATCAAGTAGGCAAATCACCACGGAAATGGCTGTTCAATTTATAGTATTGGAGCCACCATGTCTTAAGGACTCACGGATGCGAATGAATGTACTCCGCAGCATTTAAAATATTTCCCAATTTATTCGAATGAACCTACGATCATCATTTCCATCAAAACTGAAAATTGATTAACGACTAAATTCTACTTTTGCAACAATTCCTCTTCTACACCTTCTTTCTATTCTCTTTCAATTTCGGAGATTTTCGAATTAATGCTTCTCCATTGAATTTTAATTCTATTTACAAGAAATGAGATCAAGAATGAGATCTTTGCTTTTCCAAAGTAAAGAGCAAAGTAAAATTCCCCCTCTTCTCATCGGTTTCATTCAGTTTTTCCATCTAATAATATTATAATTTTCGTTAAACAAATTATAACTACATACAGTATGAAGAGAGGTATTATATTACTATTGAACCTTTTATTATTTACATTTACAACGGATTAATTAATGAGTACTTTATTGTTCATGATTGTATTGTTGTATTATATATATATGTGTGTGTGTGTATTGTATTCCACAATTCTACAATTTGCCTCTTATTGTTAATTTTATCACAACTTAGTTATAATTAGTCATAAGACGAAGAAATATTATTATCCGACATAAATGCAGTAAAATATTGTCATGACAAAGGCTCAAAATGACTTTTCAATATTGAAAAGCTCGATATCAGGACGGGTGAATTGGTCCTCACTAAGTATATGCTATAAAATAATGGAATTTTCTTATGGAGTAATGAGTATGAGTATGGAGTATTGGAGCCACCATGTCTTAAGGACTCACGGATGCGAATGAATGTACTCCGCAGCATTTAAAATATTTCCCAATTTATTCGAATGAACCTACGATCATCATTTCCATCAAAACTGAAAATTGATTAACGACTAAATTCTACTTTTGCAACAATTCCTCTTCTACACCTTCTTTCTATTCTCTTTCAATTTCGGAGATTTTCGAATTAATGCTTCTCCATTGAATTTTAATTCTATTTACAAGAAATGAGATCAAGAATGAGATCTTTGCTTTTCCAAAGTAAAGAGCAAAGTAAAATTCCCCCTCTTCTCATCGGTTTCATTCAGTTTTTCCATCTAATAATATTATAATTTTCGTTAAACAAATTATAACTACATACAGTATGAAGAGAGGTATTATATTACTATTGAACCTTTTATTATTTACATTTACAACGGATTAATTAATGAGTACTTTATTGTTCATGATTGTATTGTTGTATTATATATATATGTGTGTGTGTGTATTGTATTCCACAATTCTACAATTTGCCTCTTATTGTTAATTTTATCACAACTTAGTTATAATTAGTCATAAGACGAAGAAATATTATTATCCGACATAAATGCAGTAAAATATTGTCATGACAAAGGCTCAAAATGACTTTTCAATATTGAAAAGCTCGATATCAGGACGGGTGAATTGGTCCTCACTAAGTATATGCTATAAAATAATGGAATTTTCTTCCTTATGGAATGGAAATATTGATGATTAAAGCGGATAACTAGAAATGACATCAAATTATACTCATGATCCCGACGATAAAGCGCCTGTTAATGACTGGAGTTTTTCTCTAGAATGTCTGATTCGCAGAGCTTCATTTCAGTCTGAGCTCACGTTTTCTAGCTCTTTTCTAAACTTGTTGAAATGGTCGGTAAAATGTAGCGAGATGTATTTACTAGGCCTTTGATGCAATCCAAATGTTCAAACGCTGCCACGGGACTCGGCCTGTGGCAATCTCTACCACAACACCTGACTGTTAAAGCTTTGTTAATATTGTCATACTACTCTTGTAAAAAGCATACGCATGAAAACAAATATTAAGTAAATTTTGTAGTTGTCCGAGTTATTGGTTTCAATAATAATAGTAAAACCCCATTTGAGCGTGCTACCATTTCTGTCTCCGAACCGTCCGCTGCTTCTACCGCTACCACAACACCGTCTTCCGACTCCGATTCCGCACAACCGCACAACCTGGTTTGCCACGGCGATGAGAGCGGTGGCTGCCACCGTGGCATTTTCTTTGGAAGTGCCTGCTTTATCTACTTTATCTCACTTTATATTCATACTTTACTTTATCTACTATACCTTTTACTTCAAGTATAAAATGTTTTTAAATTTTTCCCATCATATTGTCCAAACATTTTCTTTCCTATTAAGAAAGATTCTTCGCTACAGCTTCAATTTCATTCAATTGCTTTTAGCGATTGTAAAAATACTTCATCATTATATATATATATATATGATTATATATAATAATGTAATAATAGTTTTATGACTGGATTTTGTCGATCTCTTTGCAGCATTTATCTCTCGCATTATTCATTTTCTTTTGATATTCCCATTAAAAATTTCATTTGGAGACTTTCTTTTCTAATTTCTTCTCTTACTGCATTTTCTATTAAATATCATTCCAAATTCATGCTTGCTCGTCTTTCGAAGTTTTTTTTTCGTTCACATTGTCTTCTTTTGTTGGGAATTTCTAAGTTCAGTTAAACTCTTCTGACTTCCTACAAAGCACAGCTTGATTGCCAACAAACTATATACTGCCAGTCAATCGGACCTGAAAATCTTTTGCATAACAACAATTCCTCATCTCTTCGAACCATTGTATTTTTCGTTCCGGATTCTTCTGCGGTTCAACGAAAAAAACACAGATATTGGCGCCGAATTCAACATTCAAGAATTAATACTCAAAAGATAACATAGAATAAATTAAGACGCGAGGCGTTCATTTTAGTTAATAGTGATTCGAGGTTATTCAGCAAGGTTTCATACATCTGGGTTTCGAAGTTATGGAAAAAAAATAACACTGTGAACTTCCACACTATTGGACTTATTCACGACCGGTTTCGGCCATCATCTGGTGAGGGCCCTCACCAGAAGTTTACAGAGTTAATTTTTTTCTATAACTTCAGAATGTCCTTCCACGAAGTTTGGCCGAATATGGTAGAATTCATTTGGGTTTTGTTCAAATGGAACCGAAAATTGGAGTAAATGAAGGCATCGGGTCCGATTTCATTCCGAAATAATTATGATTTGGTGTTATTCGAGGCGAATATTGAAGGCGAAAAACATTTCAGTTGAGCGTTCCGTGGATTATTCCAATTAACAGTTGTAAATGAGACAAATAGGAAATGAAGTTGCTCCGAAGAAGGGCCCGCATGCGTGAAATAATTTTTAGCTCGCAGACCGCCCTGGTTTTGAAGCAAAACGTATGACAAATGAACATCGCTCGCTGTCATTTAAATTCACGAATTAAGAGAATTTCGACAGAATGTGGCTGATCTGCGTTTTTCAGTCTGAGCCAACGCTGCAGTGATTCGATGGCTGCTTCGTCAAAAGTATTCGGAGAAGGAATGCCACACCAAAACACGGAAAAGAATGCGATTGGTCATCTTAAGGAGTATTCCAAATCGAACAATAGATCATGTTTTCTCATTCAAAAATATGATTAAGTCTATTAAAATATGTGAGAGACTACTCGGATGATTCTCGATGCTACGAAATATCCAGGCAAGTGAAGTCTAAGGAATTGACTCACTAGGGAGCTTGTTATAGTCAGTGAAAATAATCAAGTTATCCTAAAAGCAATCATGCACAAATCACATATATCTGATTCATTTATAGTTACATAATTTCAGATGTTGACGTATCCCATTGCTCGCTTTAAAGATTTCAGAAGATTTCTTCATACCTTAGCATAATATTATTTAATATTTATTGCAGGTTGAATTAGAAAGAGAGATCAAAGTTTAATGTGGAACAAAAGAGGCGAAAGATTGACCGAGAAGAATTGTTGTATCGAAACGGCAGATACGGAATTCCATGACCACATCGTGCGAGTTCAACATACTTATCTTACCCCAGCAAAAGTCATAAAATTGAAATTTGCAAATTATCACAAACCGAGGAAAGGTGAGCAAGATACTGAGAAACTCCTACATGAGAATAGCTTCAAAATGAATAAGAACGTTAACCGTGCTTTCTCCATTGCCATAATCGAAGCAAGCGTACGCAGCAGATAATTGTGCACGTAGGGTCGCTTCGCACGAATGCGGAGAATTTAAGAAATAAACGACGATTATGGGGTCGCCGTTCAATTTAAAGGCGAGCGAAAGGGAGGTGGAGCCATCTGGGCGGAGAAAGGAGGAATCGAGGCGTGGGAGGTGTCCTAGGATCGATTATTTGGGTCCTCGCCCGGGATCTGCTGCTGCTGCCATGACTACGGGCGGTCGCCAGTGTCGCCACCACTGCTCCACGGGAAGCCATGGCCGCCGCTGCTGCTGCTTGAGGTGAGTGCATCGATTCCTTTCTTCCAACGCACGCACCTCTGCTATTACGCGTAAGTGTGACGGTGTTTGTGCCCCCGAATGCTTGGAGCGAAGAATTCAACCCAAATTGCGGATTTACGCGAGAACGCCTCCATAATCATTTTCGCTTTGTCCTCTCGCACGGTTCTGCTCCATCGGCACACGCAAGTCCGATTTAAACGGAAAATACATTTCTTCGTCTAAAAATAGTTATGCCTGTGCCACAATTTCCAATTATAAATAACCGCCACAAAATGTATATAGAAAGAGAGATACGTAGAAACAGGGACATAATTGGCGGAAATTAATGATTTCTAAATCGATCGCGCCTCTCATGACTTCGGACATTATAGAGTGATTTTCAACAATTATGGTGCCCTTTCGTCACATTTTCGAGCTGTCCTTCGCTTGCGACAATGTCGATATGAAGCAGTTGAGATGCAAAACAGGCATGAAATCACTGATAATCAATCGCAGCCACGCCTTTCCTCAACATCCGAATATTTCCGAGTCCATAGCTCCGAATGGCGTGTCATTTGTTTCTTCTTTCTGCTCGAAACGGTGCATCGTTAGATTATTTTATTAACCCTCGTGAAATCGTTACGCGTCGCGAGGTTGTCAGTTGAATAAATCGGGTTCGATAAAATCGTAGATATTCGATAGGAATTGGGGATACGCTACCTTGGATGATGGTTGAAGAAGAATCGGGAAAAAACGTACTTTTTGAATGGTTAGTAGATGAGGGACGCAGTGCTGTTAGCTGACGTTCCGACATACGAATATCATTGATAGAAAGTAATATAGCATTTAATTCTAAGGTATTGAAACGAAGCAATCTATGGATTTCCTTTCACAAAGGGGAATTCTTTATCATATATAGGATCACGATGAATAACAATGAACTACATTTTATTCAAAATTATTGCATTCATTGTCCTCTGCATCTTCGCGCTCTTTCTATGTCTATCGTCGGAGGTGAAAGCGATAAAAATACCGGCATATCCTGAAAATTTCCCAATGCAAAAGTTCCATTATTTTGACTAAACAGTAATCGTTTCCAACGTATTCGCAATCTCTTCGAGGGCTTCACTAAAAAAGAGACATCTCAAATGCACCGATTCTTATCTCTTCTTACGCAATAACGTACGAATCTAGGATGACAGTGTGTCTAATTACATCATTCGACATTAATAGTAATTTACTTTTATGTATTACGTTACATCCGCGGCAGAAATGCATCACGCATTGGGAAATAATTTATAGTCTTTATTTGGAAGTATGAGGGGAGTCTTTTTCCATCCAAACCACCGGCATGAGATATTTACAAAAACATAAAGAGAAAATATTAAAAATTAAAAATACACAATATATGAGATAGTATCGTGAAAAATATAACAAAAATTTCAATGGCTGCTATTGAAGTAAACACTCAATAGTCGTTATAGATTATGCTACTCTAAATAAATAAATAAATTATTAAATTACGAAAAAAATAGTAATATTTTCCCGAGAAGAAACGAGCTTTTGCTTATGTGCAAAGTTACTTTACATCCATTTAAAAATAAGATTTTTATTTACTTTTCGAATGTTGGAAATTTAATTTATTTTAAGAATTACGACTCATAAGTCTTTGTTTTTAAACGGAGAGGTATTTTTTGGAACCGAGTACAGCATATTTTGCATTGTTTGAATAAAAAAGGTAAATCTATAAAATCAACGAATTCCGACGAAGGCCCCATTGGAAACGAGGGTTAATTGGCCTCTGAGAAATCAACAGATTGAGAAATGACCACCTGATTTCAACTGAATGAAACATTGCAATTAGTAAGTCTTCGTGGTCGATTTGTCTAGCCGTAATACGAGAGGAAGGACCGTTTGAAAACCTTTCACAATGATTTATTAATTTTCAGCCCGAAAATAAATAAGTACGGAAATAAAAAAGTGCGATTCCTTTCAAATCCTTTACTTAAAAAAATGTCATCAAGAAGATCCTTTTCGGAATTGTTTCTTCTGTTAATGGATATTTAGAGGCGTTCCGTGTGAATTAACTTCATCATCCCTTAATCGTATTATACATTTCCTTTGAGGATTTCCTCAATGAGTTGTTTCGCCTTCGTTTATTCCTCGCTGCTGAAGATGTGATCCCCAACGAAGGCACGTGTCAATCAGTGCGACCAATTTAGGTTGAACTTACTCAGATTTGGTGCTCTTGCTTGGAATTTACATTCTGTAGTTGATTTTGGCTATATTCCGATTATAGCTCGATATTTGATTCCAAAAGTACTAAATATCATCCTTATTCAGGAAAACGTTAAATTTTTAAGAATTCTTGCTGGTCTTCCACGATTCTTAATATTTCTAACTGATTTATAGACAGTGATATCGTCGGCGAAAAGAAAATTGATTGGAGATTATATGGCAAATAATTTACTTGATAAACTTACGAAAATAACAAGGCAAATGGTTTCCAGGTAAATTTAGCAATATTCAATCGCTGAGTTATCTCGCTCAGGAAGGACATTTACCTCCATCATTATTAGTATGTAGCAGTTTGACTAAAATGTCGCTCTGATAGACATAATCAAATGCTTCTGATAGGTCTATTATTTTCTTCATACATATAATATACTGCAAATACTTATATTTTCATTTCATACAATAACCGGTAATCGATCTGTCCTTATCGTTTGATTTGTTGAGATATCTGAATAAGTTCTCGCTTATATCGTCCATTTTTTATATATAAAGTGAAAATAAGTCGTAATTAAAAAAAAATGTTTGTGTCACTTTATGATTAACTTTCCATGCAACAGTATTGGGTCTTCAAGAGTACTGATAATTTCCGATAATCAAATACTCACTGACGGTGGGAGGTTAAAAATACAGGCTGCTAAAACGGTATTTATTATTAGTGATAGTTATCATATAGGTCACGAGGGTATGCGAGTGAAGGGGTTCTGGATGACGAAGTTTCAGCATTTTGTGGCAAATATTATTATATATTATATAACTTTGTGACAAATCTTATGAAAAAGTCCGATATTATTTATCTCCTTTAAACAGAGCCATGATAAAGCAAGATCACTAGACTGATCTAATCTTCTTCTTTGATTTGCTCAGCCGCGTCTCAAAATAAAAAAACAATATTTAAAACCACATTTCATTTAAATAATAAATAAATTCTTAAATAAATAAATAAACTTATATAAAATTCCGTGGTATTGTAAAAGTTGGTTTCACTTTAGTTCCTAATGGATCACGAAGTCACGGCCCAAGCAGTTCATTCCATTTAAATAATGTTGTAAATCTCGAAATAAAGCAGAAAAATTATTGATTCTGATTTTTGGTAAGTTAAAGCGAATCCCGCCAACTTTGGGACTAACGGTATACAAAGAGACTATCATTTAAGACGACAGAATTAATAATAATGAGAAGTCAAGTTTTTATTAATTAAAAGGTGTTCAGTCAGATCAACAGATTGATTGCAGAGACAAGAGATTGGAAGTGAAAATGAAGCGAAATCATTGATCGAAACATTTATGAAACGGAGCGCAGTTGCGTTAAGAGGTGAAAAAATATGATTAAATATAAGACTTGAGCGAGACGATATTTTATCACTGAAAGAATGTTTTGCATTTTGTTTATCACGCAGGCTTAGTTATTCAGCTCCGATGAGATTCGATACAAATAGAGATCGACATAAAACTATGGATAAAAAGTTTTGATGTTGATTTAATAGGCACCGCCAAAACATTATAACAACGACAAATGAACACCGTATCGATTGCAGTCGCCATCTTGTACCAGTTATGTTTAGTGGCGTCTAAAGTAGCTCACCCTGGGAGGTTGGAATTCTTAAAACGGTAATTACAGCGACGAAAAAGTGCACCGACTTTCATTTCAAGCCTGCATAATATTGGTCATTTAAGTCAGTGATTATTGGTAAATTTAATTTTCATTCATTAGATATGAAAATAGTTGTTTCCTGCGGGGTAACTAAATCACTGTGACATTGATACTAGTTTCTGCTCCTCCATTAAAGCAAATTGGCGGTCAATATATTCGCGTTTTCACTCACGGTATTGTCCCAACAGTGGATTTGTTGTGGTAAACTCTGCAATGGATAGAATATTAAGCTAGAGGAGAGGTTTGCTCAAAACCAAATCTCAAGTTAAAATCACAAGTTATAGGAAATGTTCAAACATCAGTAATTGATGCGAATATAATGAATAAGAGCATTAATCGCGCAATATCGCACAAATGTTTGGCAATAGATAAATCCGAATGAGGTGAAAGGATCGACAAAAAGCGTAACTAAAAGATACAAAAGAAAGAATCATTGCAAAAATTGTTAAAATCCGTAGAAAACTTAACTCGAAGCTATGCTAACACATCCCAGCATAAAGCTTGATTTATGGTACTGTTACTGTAAAAAAGAAGAGCTACAAGCTATAAAGGAATCGAAACTTTATTTGAATAAATTTCAAATTTAATTAATTTTAAAAATATACATTTTTGCCTTCTTTGATAACGAGATAAATTTTCCCAATACTGATAAATATTTAACTACGAGTGTAATGATAACGCTAAAGAAATGTTGATACGTTAGAAGAATCACAAAACCTGCAGATGAGCAACTCGAAGCGTCGTTTTACCATCGTATTGTGGTATTTCTGGGAAAATCTGAATGCTTGAGGCTATTCTACTTCGAGAATGTAACATTATGATCGGGAATCAATTCCTAGTTGATCAATTTGATCGCAATCTAACCATCTGAACGGGAGTGATCTAGATAAGGCCCATCCATATAAATTAATTACATCGTAATAGGTGATGTAATTAGATTCCATGTCGGGATTAAAATTTTCCGAGTACTTATTGTTCGCCTCACAATATCTCTTACCACATTGAATGCCTTTCTCGATCATGAGGGCATAATCCGTCGATAATTCCAGCTCGATTTCTGTATGCTTCAGCATTGCATCCAAAGGTAAGCCTGGTGCAGTACCAAGAATGGTCGCAAGAATGGTCGAGTTTGTAAGCGCCAAAACAACCGTCTCGAAAATTCTCAAAAACATCTGCTAGAAGTGTCACTTTTTAGATAGACGTCACTATAAACACAGTGTTCAACATATGAAATATTTCCAAACATTTTTTGCCTTTTTGTAGTCTTCATCAGACACATGCTCGTTTCGGTTGTAGAAATTTTCCCTTTCTTTACGAAAGAAGAAGTGATTTCATTTTTAGATAAAATTCGAAAATGATAGGTTAAAAAACGAGCAGGCAATTGCTAATAATTCGATTAAATTCAACTTAGTATCGATTTGCAAATTCCGAAAGGGCGAGGACGAAGAGTTAGAGGCTTCATTTAAGACAAGCAGCAGACGAGTATTACTTGCCGATCAAGTGAATGAAATCGTGGATGAAACTGTTTCCAAAATTTGAAAGATAAATCCGAATTTGAAGCAAAAGGTGGGCTCCGTCGGAGATCTTTGGATTAGAATTACGCATAAACAAGTATACACCGCTAAGACGTACATTGAGCTACCGGGTAAAATTAGAAACAGAAAGGCAGTAGTGAACATTAAAAATAACGATAAGTATTGCTTTAAATATTCTGTATGGACAATGAATGTCGAGAAAGACCCACAAAGAGTCTCGAAGTACTATACGGGATCATGTAAAAACGCTTATATATGGGATTACTCGTTCGAATATTGGCATGTCTTTCAAATCCACGGGATATTCTATCCGTGAGTGAAAACGCGAATATCGGAATGGATTGAGCGCCAATTTGCTTTAATGGAGGAGCAGAAACAAGTATCGATGTCACAGTGATTTAGCTACCCCGCAGGAAACAACTATTTTCATATCTAATGAATGAAAATTAATTTTACCAATAATCACTGACTTAAATGACGAATATTATGCAGGCTTGAAATGAAAGTCGGTGCACTTTTTCGTCGCTGTAATTACCATTTTTAGAAAGGTTACAAAACTGAGGAATAGTGCGAATGTCCACAATTTCCCTCATTTTGTTGCGAGCGATCAAAAAATGCTAAATTACTAATTATTGATTTAACAAATAATTTTATCTAAGCTTACACTTGAAATAGTTTCTGCTTTTTGCTAGATAATGCCACTAAAACAACAATTAAACAGAAAAGCCAACTGCTTTAATTTATCTTACAAGTCATGCGTAAATACTCGTAAATCGAATTTAAACTTACTGATCATAGATTCCAATGCGTGGCCCATTTGAGCTATCTCCCCGAATTCCGTCACATTCTCACAGTCGAGAGTTCGATCACTAGTTCATTTATTCATGTGCAAATCACTTTATCAATCACCACTGGAAAGCCCTTTACTCACTTCACCATTTCCCTCTCATCGCATTTCCTAGAAAACTACTTTTCTTTCATTCTTAAATATATCTCCAATTCATCGGACCTGCACTTACTTGGTCATCGCTGCAGTTTATTTGACGTCAAAACGATGTTTTTCTACAAAGTAAGTTCCTTCGCCATTCCACTATCAACCGCCAATTTTAGTGAAATGCACACCACTAATAGGTGAAGAGTTTGAAAAATTCCGATTTTCCAAGCGAGGGTTTAAAGTGGAGAGTTCGTTGCGTCCACTCAATGATGTCTCCGCTTCTAATGAATGCGGACAAAAGAAAACGCCGGCGCTCGATTTGAATATCAGAAGGGAAATTCATAAATCAGCGAATGCGATCATATAAAACGGATGTGAGATTCTGGAAGAAGAACTGCTGGACGAAAAGAAGGTCAAATTGCCGATAGAGAGCGAAAAGCCCACATTTGATGGTTTAACCAATCACGGCGACGTATATCGTTTAGACCTATTCAGATAAGTTCCCGATATTGCCTAAACAGCATGGCTCCTAATGGAATCCCTATAGGCTTCAACCAAGAAGTTATTTTAGCTCTTTTTGTATAATTTCTCTCAACACGGAATGGAAAAGAAATATCACAAGACCACAATTAGAATGCTCATCTCTTATTTATTTCTTATAATTCGCATCATTTCATCTCAGTTTGGTGCATTACTCGATTTTTTAAATTTTAATTTCCTATTTAAATTCGAACATTAAAAAGAAGCAAACGATTAAAAAGACATGCATTTCCTAGAGAAACAGGCGTCTAGGTTGAACTACGAATACTAAGTTTTTATAAGAACAGACTATTTCATTTGCTAACTTGGCCCTCTTATGAGTTTGACAATTTCATACTTCCCTCTCGTTTAGAAAAGAAGTAAATTATTTACGAATTAATTCCAATTATTTTTTAAAATTCCTTTAATATCTACAAAAATGCAATATGTTCTTCGTGAACTTTTTAATAAGCAAATCGTCTCTCATGTGCAGGGCCTAACTTTCAATCCATCGCAAACTTAAGTTTGATAAACAAAATTAGCAGTTGACTAAATAAAGCATTGCAATTTTTAATTAATTTCAATCCACTGGTAACGCTCACAGCGAGAGTGTTAAGAGAGGGAAAATTAAAAACTTTATTATTTAGGCATTCTAGCTAATTTAATTTAAACATTTATGGATGTCATTCAACGAAATTGACTATTATTTTTTATCATTTAATTCATTTCTTTGTTTCAGGTTTCAAAATATACGGAGCAATATATATATATACGAGTAAAATGTTATACTGCAAGCATATCGACAACACTAATTACAAGTCGGCATCATATCGACAGAGTCAACAAAATAATAAAAAGGATTGAAAATATTCTTAAAATTCGCTGCAATTTAATCGCCCGGCATCGAACCCGGGTCTTTCTGATGATAGTTCCTATGCAGCACAATAGAAGATCTCTAACTATGTATGAGAATTCAAGCATGATTATTTGCTGCAACTGCATGAAAGGACGTCCTAATTTTCACATATATTCCTTATGTAAGAAATTGTAATATGCTCTGGCATCGAACCCAGGAACAGCATGGTCTTATCTAATGTTTTGGCTTGAACCGAGTCTTAATATACATCTTCTATCTGAGCAAGAACTTCCTATCATTTCGATAAGTGCATGAAAAAAATAATGAAAAACTATCCCATTGTCCCATTTTTTGTAGGGTGATAATTGAAAAAAATCAAATGAGCTATGCATTAAAGCATGGGACCACGTCAGCGACATTAATATCAGATATTAGTTTACTTTTGTGCGATAATGCTAAATTTTTATTAAATCATGCAGTCAAAGTTTTAAGCGAGTTCCTAATGACTTAAACGGTGTTTTTATACATTAACTTCTCTATAAATGCATTCCTCGTCTGAAGAATCTTCATCCCGAAAGCCAATTTCGAATCACCAACCAATTTTGTACCTGATGAATCGTTAAGTAAACGCAGAGGCACCGTGGAACTCGTTCATAGGAATTCGTTAGATTTTCCTTCTATGTTCCAGACCTGTTTGTACTGAGAAAGGCCAGAACTACCATCAAAACAATATTTGCAAATAAGTGTGGCAATTCGTTTTCTTTTTTGATGACGGAAGGGTCGATGCCGATGCCACAATGCTTGATGCCGTGTGCAACAAAAGTGCTTGCAAATCAACTTCACCTACATCTTCCGTGACTCGAATATCATTCGGATATGTTACATATTTGTCATTTCTAACCGTATCATAGCTAGGATAAAGTCTATGACGGTGTTTTATAGCCGTTTTTCTCAAAATTTTTAATTTGTTTTTAGTCAACTCCGAAGATATTATGAGCGGTAAAGCCTCTTCTCCTGACAACTCAGACTGAACATGGTCAGTCCACCTAGAAAGTACTCTGCTTGCCCTTTTCGTAGCAAAAGACAACTTTGCTGCAGAGTATTAAGATCTAATGCTTTCTGTTTTCCTTCGCTTTGATCTTTCACTGGAATGATTGAAAACTATTTCCGGCCACCCTCTTGTGTCTACCGAAGCAATTAATGCAAGTTCAGATCATTAATTTCCAGGATTATAAATTGTTACAATAAAAATTTCAAATTACTCTGATAGGAGTACCTAAGATCTGAGGTCCTGAGGAAGTGCTAGGTAAGTTGTGGAGTACAATACCACGAAAGATAATTGCTTCATTAAGCTAATCGGAATTTTTTTAATGAATCTGTCATTGTAATGGCGACTTAGTTCCCACTTCCTTGAAAATCGCCCAAAAAAAATCAGGCGCAGATATTCAACAAGAGCACAATGCCCCTCTTCGAATCATTCTAATAGTAGTTTCTGAATCAAATAATTTGTTACCCACTGCTTTTTTAGAGAAAATGACTCATTCTTTAACTCCATCATTTTTTTATGAAGCATAAACCGATTAATGACCAAACCAGCCATGTTTTTTGCAGAAATACTAATTAAGTTCCGTAATAATACACTGAAAAACTTGGAATTCATTGCAATATATGAAAATGCAACATGGATTTCGTAACTATATATTTCCTTCACTACTACATGCAGGACAAAGGGAGTAGAAAGCACTCAAACAATTGAGAGAACTTTTTAAAACGATCAGAAAATACATCACATTTTACCACCATATACTGATACATTGAGTAAAAGGGAAAATATAACGAAAATAAATACCTCAAGAGATATAATTTCAATGAAATATCTAAAACCTCACACGAGGAATGCTACCAGGAGATTGTCGAAGACTTATTGTTTCACAGAACTGTCGTGTCTAAGGAGAGAGCACAAAAAACAACCTCTTCTTATCCAATGTTCAAATAGAACTGAACTATTCCTATGCTTGCGAGGAAAAATCACGGACATGCAATTCGAAGGGTACCGTTAATCCAGAAATAACACAGCTGCCTGTCATAAAACGACCCCTTTGCAGAACTTTTCCAGAGTTCCAGAGCACGACGGTCGCCAAAACAACTCCAGATGTGGGCAAATTTTGTATTTGAAGAAAATGCTCCGCTATATTCCGCCATTTACATAATATTACAACCTATATAATTTTATTACTGTAATGAAATTAAACAAAGTGACGGCTTGTTCTATCGATTTTGTAAGAAAATATTCAGTATTGTGGAGAGTGAGAGTGAAGAAGCATTCAGTATCAAAATCAAAAACATATCTTAAGCAAGTATCAACTAACGAGTAAAATTAAAGAAAATAGATTAATAATATATGTAAAAAGTATAATGATGCTTAAAATCTACAAAAAAATGAATCAAAATCGTATTGGTTCGTTGTTTCTCTCAAAACTCGAGAGCGTAACGGAGGACGGTTCTCCGCCGCGCGGATTTGGCCCTTGTAGCGTTGTCGAAAAGTCGGTTATAAATTATTGGGGAAAAATTGGGGAAAGATTTTATTTCAGATTCTCATTAACAAAGATTTATACCTTATTGTGGTGTAAGTAATCCCGTGTCACGCGGTGTCTCAATCTACTATTTCCCTCGCTTTAGGTAAAAATGTGTTCCAAAATAAGGGTCCGTCATATTGTAATGTAAAGTATATAAATATTCTATAGAGTTCATTGAAACCAAGTATTATGAAGGACAGAAAACATATTTATAATATGGCATTATATTTTACCCGTTGATCTTTCTAGTTTGGGTTCAGCATCGGTTTGAAGTTGAAGAATTTCGCGAAAAATCTGTGACCGGCATTTTTCGCAAAATTTAGTCAACTTTGACCCCTGTAGAATTGTAATGCGCTGGAACCAACAAAAATGATTTCGCAGTTCTATGCAGAATGTATGTAAGAATGACCATGCGAAGTTTCAAAGTCCTCACTCAAAAAAACCAATTTCGTATTTTTGGCCAGTTTTTTCGATTCTAGCCCACTGTGCGTCGTCTAAAACTCGAAAACGGCTCAACCGATTTCAATAATCTTTTTTTGTTTTGTTCACTTCGGTACGGAGGTGGTTTAAGACAAAAGAAAATTAGAAAAAAACCAAAAATAATAGCCGAAAAATCGAAAAAGTATTTCCATGAGAAATGCATGTAAAGTTCATTTTTCTCGCTGCAGGCTTTACTTCATTTGAAATTTTAAATAAGAAATAATAGTCGTACAAAGTCGAATCAAGCACCAAAAGAAGGGGAATAGAATAAAAATTTTTATTTTGGTCATGAGATATCGTTTACGAATCGATATTATAAGAATTCTGATAAAATGCGTGAATATTTTATCAAAATTTCGAGTTTGTAAACAACCCATCCCCTTGACAATGAAGGCGATTGTTGATTCCAAGTTCATGTATTTATCCATCAAAATGCATTAAAAATACTATAAGTCAAGTTAAAATTAATCCTGATAATAAGTGACATACTTTAAGAAGAAGAAAAATTGCATAAGATTTTAACATTTGCTTTTACGAACTGTGAAGAATGGCAAGGAAAAAAGTACGAACGTTTAAATTTTAATTTTTACAATTTTGTTTAAACGTCAGTATCAACCAAGTTTTATTTACAGCAACGCAGTTGTTTACTGAATTTTTACTTTCTCCCTATACGTAGTATAGAGAAAGTATTGTATTCCCAAATAAATTCGACCTCCAGATTTCGACGGAAATAGATGTCCTGAACATGTCTGTCTGTGTGTATCTGTCTGTCTGTGGTAAAAAAGTTTGTGGGCGCTCTATCTTAAAAAGCAATCACCCGGTCATCTCTAAAATTCATATTTAGTATATTCCTAATAATGCCAAGAGTTGATTAGTTTTTGATGAATATAGCGTAACCGAAAGTTCCGGTTTAACCGGAACAAAATTTTGTTTCTTATATATCTCTGTCAGAATTCAATTTAGGTATATACAATTATTTACAAAACCTACAGGTAATGTACTTAACTACAACTTTTGTATGAAACATTTTTTCGTAACACTGATTGTTAAGGAGTTATTCTTGAATAATGATTAACCGGAAGTTGATTTTTATCCAGAAATGGAAGTTTTTCATACATATCTCTGTCATCATGCAATGTAGGTATACACAATTGTGTACCAAAGTTATAGATAATGTATTTTACTACAACTTTTGTATGAAACGTTTTCCTGTAACACTTATTGTTTTGGAGTTATTTATATATAACCGGCATAGGCTTCTGTTTTCAATAAATATGGAGAAAGTCATGTGTTGGCCACATCAGACTTTTAGTTATAGTTTTAAAATGGTTTTACTCTCTCTCTCTCTGCTCGAGGACTTAGTGTGAGGATTTCAATATTGTAAACTTCTGAAGGTAAGTTCGACATATTTGAGTGACTGTGAATACAATTCCGTGTCGTTTTACAGTGCTCGTTAAAATGCCGAGGAGAGGACGAGCTGACATAGGTCCTCGTAGTCAGTCATATGCGTGGCTGAGATACTACACGAGCAAACTGATGACCAGCGAGCGACGGATAAAAATAATAGACGTATTCGCACGTCCGAATTAGAGCGACTGAAAATGAACGACATGTGAATCAGAAAGTAACGAGTTCGTGCATTCCAAACACAACGCCAGCGACAAAATGAACATCAGCGATTTCGCCGACGCAGTGAACGAATTAAAATGAAAGACATTGACTTCATTTGAACTACAAACGAATTTAATTTAATAACGAAACTCAAACCGTACACGATGCGTTCAATATTATCGATCTCAATGAATTGGAAAGTTGATTAGGATTGATAATCGCTTATGAAGTGTTACAATCAAATCAATTTAAGGTCGTACGAAGTTCACCGGGTCATCCAGTCTCCCATATAAAACACATTGGGGTAGTTTTTCATGATTTTTTTCATGGACTTATGGAAATGATAGGATGTACTTGCTTTGCTAGAAGATGTATATTAAGACTCGGTTTAAGAAAAAAAATTAGATAAGACCTTGCTATGCCTGAGTTCGATGCCAGAGCACATTACAATTTCAGAGATAAGGAATATATGTGAAAAGTAGTATATCATTTGAGGCAGTTGCTGCAAATAATTCTTCTTGAATTTTTACGTATAGTTAGAGATGGTGATCTTCTATTGTGCTCTATGAAAAGTATCACCAGGAAGACTCGGGTTCGTTGTCGGGCGGTAAATATATCTCCCATTAAAAAAATATTGGGGTAGTTTTCATTATTTTTCTGATGCACTTATCGAAATGATAGAAAGTTCTTTCTTGGCTAGAACATGTATATTAAGACTCGGCTTAAGAAAAAAATTAGATAAGTCCATGCTGTTCTTGGGTTCGATGCCACATTAAAATTTCTCTCATAAGGAATATATGTGAAAAGTAGGACGTCGTTTGAGGCAGTTGAAGCCAATATTTCGGCTTGAATTTTCACGCATAGCTAGAGATGGTGAACTCCTCTTGTGCTGCATAGTAAGTATGACCAAGAAGACCCGGATTCGATGCCGGACGAAATAATTGCAGCGAATTTTTAGAATATTTTCATTGCTTTTTTTTCTTTTGAACACTCTCTCGATATGATGCCGACTTGAAATTAGTGTTATCGATATGCTTTCAGTATGCAAGCAACATTTTACTCGTATATATGTATATATATAATAGATATATATATATGAATGAATTCTGAGACGCGTCTATATCTATTATATACAGACGCTTCTCCGGATATACCTATTTATACGAGGCTTGTCCAGAAAGTAAGTGTACTGAATTTTTAAAGGTTACAAAAATTTTTATTTGAACAAAAAAATTACCTGGTTACATTAGTACATATGTAAGCTATTATTCGACATAGTTGCCATACCTCTCAATGCAGATGGTGAACCGGGATATTAATTTTTTGATGCCTTCCTCGAAGTAGTTTCCCGCCAAACCCTTCGTCTACTTCTCCACCTCCCCCTTCACCTCCTCATTGGTCGAAAATCATTTTCCACCCATGTGCAGCTTCAGGGAGGTTAAAAGATAGTAATCTGAAGGTGCTAGGTCAGGGGAATACGCGGGATGGTTCAGGACATCCCATTTACACGAGGCGAGCAGTTCCTTTCGCCCAGCCCGGCCTCCACTCGATTCAACTTGAGTTGGTCTGTCAGCTGTTTTGAAACCCACCTCGCAGACCGTTTCCGATATACGAGGGCTTCTGTGATGGTTTTGTGCTGCAGAGATCTGGAGATTTGTGGAAACATCGCAGAAAGTTCATCCGCAGTCAATCTGCGATCGTCACGGAGCGCATTTTCGATTTTTTCCACAATTTCGGCAGTCACAATTGAAGATCATCCGCTACTCTGATCATCATGCACAGACGTACGATCGTTTTTAAACTCGCGACACCACTTGAACACGCTGGTACGATTCATAGCTTTATCATCATTTGCAGTTTTTACCTCATTATAAACCTCAAATGTGGTTTTTCCTTTCCAAACAAGGTAACGGATGACTCCGCGTATTTCGCACTTGGCGGGAGATTGGGTTGACATTTTTCACGAAACTTATTGTCGCGTCGACAATTCTCAACGTACTGACATTGAACCAGTCTTGTTGTGGAAGAGAGGAATTAGGCTACACGGCAGAGTAGCCAACATGTCCAAAAAGAAATCCCTCTGGCCGTGAGAGCCTCAGTACACTTACTTTCTGGACATCCCTCGTATATAGGGGATCAAAATTCTAACCATGTTCCACAAGTGCCACCGACTTGAAATTTTTACGACGTATTGGCCATAACGTGTAACCTCCAGAAAAAAGCCGACTTTGAACCTCAGTGTAATGGGTTCGATTCCAGAAGGCCTCAAAGTCGCGATTTTCTCCATAAGAATAAATGGTGGGGATATTTGAACATTTTTAAATAATACTTCCTGGATAGGAAGAGAATCACAATTCAAGGAGCTTACAAATATGGTCATAATCTATAGAAAAAAGTAATGTCTTCTAATGAGAAAGTCCTGGGTTCGATGCTAGGACGATGCAAAAATCTCGCATTTAAAATACATGGGGATAGTTTTTCATTATTTTTTTTGACGCACTTATCGAAATGATAGGCTGTTCTTGCTTATATGGAAGATGTATGTTATACCTAGGGCTTTGATAAATATTTAGATAAGACCGTACTATTCCTGGGTTCGATGCCGGGGCACATTAAAATTTCTCTCATAAGGAATATATAGGAAAAGTTGTTTGAGGCAGTTGCAGCCAGTATTTCTGCTAGAATTTTCACACATGGTTAGGAGTGGTGATCTTCTGTTGTGATGCATAGGAAGTATCACCAGAAAGACACGGGTTCGATGCCGGTCGGTAAATATATCTGCCATATAAAACACTTTGGGATAGTTTTTCATTATTTCTTTCATGCACTTATCGAATTGATAAGAAGTTCTTGCTTAGACAGAAGATGTATATTAAGACTCGGTTTAAGAAAAAAAATTAGATAAGACCATGCTGTTCCTGAGTTCTATGCCAGAGCACATTATATTTTCTCACATAAGGAATATAAGGGAAAAATTAGGACGTCGTTTGAGGCGGTTCCATCCTATATTTCTGCTTGAATTTTCACACATCGTTAAAGTTGGTGTTCTTCTGTTGTGCTGCATAGTAGGTATTGCAAGGATGATCCGGGTTCAATGCAAGACGATTAAATTGCAGCGAATTTTAAGAATATTTTCAATCCTTTTTTTTTCTTTTGGGGACCGTCTTGATACGATGCCGACATGAAATTAGTGTTGTCGATCTGTTTGCAGTATGCAAGCTACATTTTACTCGTATAATAGATAGATACACTCATTCACTGGGGATCAAAATTCTAACCATGTTCCACAAGTGCCACTGATTTGAAATATTTACGACGTGGTGGCCTTAACGTGCAATCTCCAGAAAAAGGGCGATTTTGAACCTCAGTTGCATGCGTTCGATTCCAGAAGGCCCCATAGTCAAGATTTTCTCCATAAAGATACCTTGCGGGGATTAAAAAAATAGTTTTTGAGTACTTCACGGCAAGGTAAAGAGTTGAAATGCATGGGATCACTAGAAGCCCTGCATATCCGCCAAAAACTATAAAGACTTTGTCAAGGATTAACCTTGGTTCGACGCTAGGGCAAATATTCCCATATATAAATTGCATTGCGGCGATTTTTAAGATTTTTTAAAATCCTTTCCCGATAAGATGGAAACTTGAAACTCGGCATGAGGATAGAAATCATAGATATATTATGTGTACGCTGTTGAACGTTCCGATGATGGTCCTTGGTTCGATCCCAGTGTGTGATTTACATTCCAAAATGCATTTCTTATGGAGATAACGGAATCCAATTTAGGTATTTCCCTGCATGATATTGACTTCATACTTTGCAATAACTAAGATCAAGTCCTAACAAGTTGTAACGTGTATTTAAATATAACAATAGGTCCAGGGTTTGACATCAGGCATCACTAAAACTAGTAACTTATACGATTTTTAAGATTTTTTTTGAACCCCTTCCCAATAATATTGAAACTTTAAACTTAGCATGTGAATAAAGATCATAGATAAATTTCAAATACGTGTTTTAGATTTCCTTGATCGTCCTTGGTTCGATCCCAGAGAGCCATTTACATTACCCTATGCATTTCAAATGGCGATAATTGAGTCTTATTACAGGATCTTCCCGGTATGATATGACTTGGCATTGCATAAGTTCAGGTACTAAGTCACGGCTATTGGTATCTGCCAATTGGTCCTGGGTTTGACACCAGGCGTCTCATAATGAGAAATTGCTACAATTTTTATGATTTTTTTAACGCCTTACCAATAGCATTGAAACATAAAACTTGGCATGTGGATAAATATTATAAATATATTTTATATGCTTTATATGCAGTATGTAAGCAACTTTTACTCGTATATAATAGATATCCGGAGAAACGTCTATATATAATTGATACATTCATAGGGGATCAAAATTCTAACCATGTTCCTCATGTGTCATTGTCTTCAATTTTTTACGAGGTATTGGCCATAACGTGTTACCACTATAAATAGGGCGACTTCGAGCCTAGTGCCATGGGTTCGATGCCAGAAGGTCCCGTAGTCCCAATTTTTTCCATAAGGATGCATCGCGAGGATTTTCAGAATATTTTTTTGGCACTTCCCGCGTAAATAGGGAGCTGAAATTAGAGTTAACGTTCCTGCATATCCAATGAAAAGTACAAAGACTCTTGCAGATTATCCTTGGTTTGACGCTAGGTCAGGGCAAATATTCTTCAATTTAAAATGCACTGCGACGATTTTTAAGATTTCTTTTTAATCCCTCCCCGATAACATGGAAACTTAAAAACCGGCACGTGAATAGAGATCATAAAGAAATTTTATATACGCTGTATATCTTTTACCTGATGATCCTTGGTTCGATTCCAGAGTGCCATTTACATTTCTTTGTTCATTCCTTAGGGGGATGGTATTTTAGGTTCTTCCCGGTTTTATATCGACTTCAAAGTTTGAATTAAATCCGTGTTTTTCCTACCAGGTCGTTATATATATTCACATCTTCCAAAATAAATTGGGTACCAAAATGAAAGGCGTCTCCACTATTTGAAATTAATGGCGGGAATTTCAAATTATTTATGATTTTTTTCCGAGAAGGTGGAAATTTTATTACCACATAATACTATGTGAACAAAAGTAATGAATTTTTCGTAAACACAGTTTGTTGTTTAGCTTATGATGATTGCTTCGACGGCACCATTTGTATTCTACCATTCAATTAAATGGGAAAAATGAATTTTAGTCGAAGAAATTATACATATATATATATATATATATATATATATATATATCTTTTGGAATTTTAGATACGGTCATAGGTGTTCCAAAAATGTTTTATTTCATCTTTGAAAGAGGTTCGGCACCGTCCCATTTGGATACGGAATCGATATTCGGGTCCCTGTATTTTCAAGCCAAATAGAGATTTGCACTACTTCCATCATATGCCTGCAGAATGGAAGCAAATTTTACTCGTATATATATTTATATCAGGAGTCTATGCATAATAAATAAAATAAACATTTGCGGAAAAATACCATTTCTGAGTTGATTTCTAGTATGGGTATCCAAAGTACTTCGCCTTATTTTATGAAACTCATATAAAATTGTGCAAACTTACATTTGGGGTTCATTTTATAGGTTTTGAATGCGGAGAGAAGAAGGAGACAAGATGGCTATAGACCTTTGCCCAGCAGGAATGGTCCTAGTCCTGCTATGTGCCTCACAAGTCACCTGGTGAGTCCCTTTTTATCGCACTATGATAATTGTGTGATCCCAATTCTTTTGCATTCATTTAATACCTACGTTGTCGATATTAAAAGATATTATGTTCACAAAAAACTATTCCTTTTAAAGTCTTCGACAACAAAATAACGAAACAATGCTAAGCTATTTGAAATACGAATTATCGTGATAGCAGCGGCCATTATTAAGATACTTAAAGTACTTCTAAAGCCGTTCTCAGTAATGGAGAGAAAGAAAAAATAAGAATTATTGTATTATTGCTCATTGAATTATTAAACCTGAATATGACCCCTTATCAATTCTCCGGTGTACCACCGAGGATTTGAAGGACTATTGGAAATGTCATCGATCGAGTATAACGCTTGTTTCGTAGCGACGTAAGACTGTTTTATTTTATATATTTTGAAAACATTCCTAACTCAAATGTGTAAAATAGTTAGTTCATTGATGGTGACGTGTTTGCCATGTGCTTGCTCAGATAGCAATACTATTGAGGTTTTTTGTCTATGTCTATGTGAGAACCCTGCAAGCCGCCTTTCGGCGTGTGGCAGGAGGTGACTCTATTTTCCTAAACGCTTGCTTTCGCGTTTAGTTCGCGAAAGAATGAATTTTTGAAACGATTTGTTAAAGCATCAGTTTCCCTAATGTTTCTGGCAGTATCAGAACGGCCCATTTAACAGGGGGTTCAAATTATATCGGTTACATCATCTGATAACGTAATTTCTCTGAACTTATTTAATAAATTAATACTTTGAATTTGCCTTCTATCTTCTAATGATTCGCATACTGCGTCCTGTAACATCTGAGTAATATTCGCTGTTTTATCGTAACAATTATTTACAAATCGTATCGCCTTTCGTTGTACTTTTTCTAAATCCCGAATGTGACATTTCCCATACGCTACATGCGTACTCAAGGTGAGGCCTAACTAACGCTAAGTAGCATCGCTCGCGAACTTTTTCTTCGCTCCTACCGACTATTCTTTTAACGAAGCCAAGTTTCTTAAATGCTTTTCCACATATACTTCGGATGTGGGCACAAGATACTTCGCCGATTCTACTGCCATTTGGTTTACCTCACGTAGGCTGTAAGAATAATCATTCGTTACAGATTTTCTTTCGAAGAAGTTAACTACCTAACACTTTTCTACACTAAGCTCTAATTGCCAATCATCGCACCAGTTCATAATTCTACCTTAGTCGTTCGAAAGGGTTAATCTATCCTCTGAACCAGTGGTCGGCAAACTTATAGGCCAAAGAGCCAAATATGTACATTATAACGATTCAAAAAAAAATTTTAAGAGCCAAATCTGTTTTTTAATTTAGTAAACCTTTATTATAATTTTAGACCATTAAATTACGGGTACACTGAATAAAATTTGATTTCACACTTAATAAAGATTTACTGGTTGATACAAAATAATACAAAAGTAAGGTATCCATAAATTTAAATCATGACAATGACTGGCAAACAATGTCCTTGCACCTCCTTGGAAAGTTTCAGTAAGTCAGGTTTGCATCTTGTTGTTTTTAATTTTAGGCATGATTCCAGGTTCTCATCAATAAGACGACTTCTCAGTTTACTCTTGATAAAGTTCATGCTTGAAAAAGATTGTTCGCATGAATATGTAGAACCAAAAAGGGAAAGAACAACAAACGCGAGTTTTTTCAGCTGATCTTAAGAGTCAGGAATACTATTCCAGACGTTGAAAATGATCATGTTTCCCTTCTCCAGGTCTTTCGAAGCAGACCACTTGTGTTGTGAACTAAGATCACATTTGTTCTTCTCCAATATTTCCAAATCAATACAAAGACGTTGAAATTTAGAGCTCCATATCTCTTTGTTTTTTAAATCCAGCAATTGTATTTCAAAGTTACCAATGTCAATGGCAAAAGGAGAAAATTCCAACTCAGTTATCGTAGCATTAAGAGGATTTTTGACGAATGCTAAGGTCGCTCTGCTGTTTTAAACTCCTGAAACCTGTTGAGAAATGCATCCCTCATATTTAAAATTGTTTTTTGAAATGGTGTTTGTCAATAGAGGAATTATTTTCTTGGCGATGCTTCTGTAGACTCGGAAAGTGAAACAATGTTTCCCTTTCAAAATCTTGAGCAAAAAGGGATAATTTGTTTTCGAATGAAATTACTTCTTCTAATATCGAAAAAAATAGTGTTTCCTCTCCCTTTTGGTTTACGGTTAAGCTGATTAAGATGAGACGCAACGTCTACCATGAAATGAAAGTTTTGGATCCACTGATTGTCTGTAAGTTCTGCATAGTGAACACCCTTCTCTAGGAGAAATGCTTCAATTTCTGGCAAAGGGACGCGGAACGTTTTAAAACGTTCCTTATGATAACCATCGAACCTTGTTATGAAGCAGAGGATCAGCATACTCACTCTCCATTTCAACTAAATATTTTTTAATTGACGATGATTAAGAGCTTTAGCTACAATGGAGTTGATGATCGTAACCACTAATCCCATAACTTTATTAATTTCTTCCGGAAATGTCTGCGCACAAAGCGCTTCTTGGTGAATAATGCAATGATAAGCCAATATCTCGTGATTAATTTTTTCTTTCAAAATGGCAACAAACCCTTTTCTGACGCCGGTCATACTTTTGGCCCCGTCTGTTGAAATCGATACAATTTTATTGAGAGGAATATGATATTTATCCATACACCCCACCACAGCATTTGCAATGTCCTCTCCACGCGTCTGACCTTTGAGTGGCAATGATACTAAAAGTTCTTCTTTAGGACCTGAATGAGAAATAAATCTTATGAAAAGCAAAACTTTCGCTGTATCATTTATGTCGCAAGACTCGTCAACTGCTATTGGTAAAGCCGGAACCAATTTCAGATCTTCGATTTGATGAATGGTTATATTGGAACACATTTTAATTGTTCTGTCTTTCATTGTTTTGGCAGACAGTAATTAATAATAAATTAATTTAATTTAAAGAAATCTCTTTCATTATTTTAGAATATCTGCTTTGTTCTTAAAATCTCGAAACAGCTCTTCGGATGCATTGATAAAACAACTTTTTATGTATTCGCCGTCTGTGTACGGTTTCCCTTTCTTGACTAACAACAAAACTTTAAAATTAATTAACCTATTATATGTTTCATTATTTTACCGCTCAGTGATGTTAAAGATATAGGCCTGTAATTAACTGGATCGTCCTTAGAGCCACTTTTAAATATTGGCGTGACATTTGCAATTTTCCAATCCTTCGGGACCTTTCCTTCGCTCATACTCTAGTCAAATATAACTTTAAGAAAAGGTGCTACGCTCTCCACAACTTCCTCGAAAACTCGAGCCGGTATGTCTTCAGGACCCGGAGCTTTATTCGGTTTAATCTGTTGCAATAGTTTAATGATGCCGTCTTCTCTGAAGGAGATTTTCGACATCGATTCAGGCTTATCAACATTCGGGTATTCGGAGTATTTGATGCATCGTCAGACGTGAAAACGCTTCGAAAAAAATCATTCAAGATATTAGCTTTGCCTTTAGCATCGTTTACTATATTACCGGTAGTATCTTTAACGGACCAACAGTTTGCTCTTTACCTTGGACCTCACGAACGTACGACCAAAACGCTTTTGGGTTCTCTTCCAAGTGTTCGCATAAAATCTTCTTTTTATATTAACGGAGGGGATCTCGCATAATTCGTTTAGTTTACGACTTTGCTTCCTTGTGTTCGCTCTTTACTTGATCCGTGTTGATATCGTCGGTTGCCTCGCAGCAGCTTTCAATTTGGAATGCAAACGCCTCTGTTTCTTTAGTGCTCTCCTAGTCTCCTTATTATACCATCTAGGTTCATTAATTTGATTTGAAAGTTTGGAGGGTACAAATTTATCCATTAGGTCACGCATTGTTCTTACAAAAATATTCCATGTGTCCTCGGTATTTAAACATATCGCGCGCGTTTCATACTCCGGAAATTCGGACATGTGTTTACTACGATATCTTTCGAAATCGGCTCGCGGGTAAAGATATACTCTGCGCTTAGGTTTTCTGTGCCTTACCAAGTCGAAGGTCGAAATCTATAATTATGGCTTTGTGATCGGATAGTCCATCGCAAACAGATGTTTTAGATACCTGCACGGGGGTATTCGTAAGAAAAAGATCTAAAATGTTTATTTCCCTGGTAGGCTCTTTGACTAGCTGGTGCAACGAATTTTTTTGCATTAAATTGAATAAAGTCCTTCAAGAGTCAGTTTCCCGAGCTCTTTTCTTGACTACGTGCTTTTGTCAATCGATGTCTGGAAAATTAAAATTTCCAATTATGCTATTGTAGTTTTTACGCGAGTAAAAATTTATTTTATCTTTTAGGTTATGCAAAGCATGACGAGAAGAGTTAGGCCGGTAAAAAGCACATACATGTAGATTAGGTTAATTCAGCTGACTAATAGTACACCATACGCTCTCGATGCAACTGTTGGGATAAGTATGTCAACTACTCCGCAAAGAACTTTTAACCGCTATAAATACTCCTCCACCCACTTTATCCTGATGGTCCTTACGATAAATCTTAAAATCTTTAGGAAATACTTCGTAGTCATTAATATCGTCTGTCAGCCAGCTTTCGGTGCCTATAATTATGTCGGAGTCGTTACTTCGGATGCTCTAGATCGGCTACTTTGTTTTTGATGCCTCTACAATTAATAATGGCAATTCATTTACATTGGTAGAAGCCCGAGAAACGCGTTGTGGCTCATTTTCATCTTGCTCAGTACTTTTTACGGTATTCAATTGTTTATTAACATTACTTCCTATCACAAATTCCCGTTTTCCAGACCGCGCAAGGTCTGGAAAATGTCTCTATATATCACTTTTTCGATATTATTTCAGATTCGTGAGTAAACCGGACCTAGGTACCAGTTAAAGCAATTCTGCATGTCTGATGCACGCACAAACCATGCAAATACTGCGTGACTTTTTTCAAGATTTCTGCGATTTGAATTATAATTCTAAGAAGATAAAACTGTTCATCTTTATTCACAAAATAAAAAGTAATTCATCTTTCTCCAATTAAATTATTTTTTACATTACTAATAAAGAGGACTTAGACGCTATATCAGCTTCTACAAGAAATCTTCGAATGATATACGCACGGTTATGCAGAAGATTATTATTTTTGTTTCATTCCGAAATTTGCGGACTAGGTGATGAAATAATGCTTCTGAAACTTCCGAAGGCAATCTCGAGGTTTTGCCTTTAGATTCTGTCTGGACCAACTCGAGAAGATGGGAAGTTTGGTTTCCTTTCATGTTTTACCACGAGGTGTCCAGTACATACAAGGACAATCATATGTTGTAGTTTGGATCATATATTGCGTAGATAACATAGCGAGAACTCCAGGATTATTCTAAACAAATCACTGAAGAAAGAAGAAAACAGTAAATTAATTATTTGGACAAATGTAAGAAAATTTGACGAAAAGGCTCAAAATAGAATTGAATTCTTAAAATCCTTTACCTAATATTTTAATTTCTTCAGATGTTACTGGATTCATCAATGGTTTTGAATCATGTTTTTTCAGCCTAAATATGAAATAATTTATGGATAATCGAGATGCAACGAAAACATTACACAATCAAAGTATGTAAAATTTAATTCAGCAAATTTGTAAACAAATCACCTCCGAGAGGTTCGACGGCAAAAATGCATTTTATATTATTTTTATTATTAGAGGAGATTTTCCCATATTCTACCGTATGCAGTTCCATCTATTGTTCCGGTACAATTTAGGAAGTAATAGCGCTTTTAAATGATTATTTAGTTTTTTTAAAATGAATAACGAAACTCTTAGTTGATGTGACGCATTTTGAATGTGTTTTGTGAATAATTAATGAAATAGTCAAATTACATTAAAGTATGGGTCCCAAAGAAAAATATGGAAAGTGGAGGATAGATTAACCTAATTTAGCTATGGCTGTATATATCAAAGGAGATTACGGTTTAAATGAATTCATAACGCACCAAAGACAACTATAAAAAGGTAAGCTGAAAATAAGAACTAAAGCGCAATTGGGGGAATAAAAATGTTTGGTCGCAGTAAAGTGTTTTCGGAAGAAATTAAGGCGGAATTGGAGCAACGCGTCCTGAAATATGTAGAGATGATGTTTGGTTTAATCTCATCCGATGTTAGGAATCTCGCGTTTGACGTTGCAGAAAGTAACGGAATAGCTCGTAACTTTTACGTTGAATGAGGCATTGCAGGCAAAAGGTGCTTTGATGAAGAGATTGTCCCAAATTGTCATAAAGACCGCTTCATACATGGCTCTGGCCAAAATATTCAAGAAGCAAAAGGTCTATAAACACAGTAAAATATTCTAATTACATTGATCTGAACTGTAATGGATTCAATTGAGAAGGGTAAATATGTGGTCCAATTTAGGAAACCACTGATACAAATTAGGAGACCAGTTTCCTAATTGGTACCATTTGCAGGTATCTGTACATTCAGAAATATTTTAACGGTATGATTATGAACATTATACTATATGAGATTGTAAGTATTACTTCACATTAAACAAAATGAACTAACTATTTGAGCTATATATAATAAAATGTAAAAAGTGATACGATATAGGGAACTCTCCCCTATACATATATTTATATGACATCGAAATATCGTGAAAGTAGAAAACTTTGCTCAACTTTTTGTGATATCGCGGCAACAAAAACGCATCGCAGAGGATCAATCGAACGGATTATTTCGATTGATATGATTGGTTCCCACTGAAACAGGAGTGCTTTTCTCTTACAGTCTGCCTTCCTCTCTCTCCAGGGGCAACCCGCCCAAAACCAACTACCGGGAGAAGGAGAAGCAGGTGCTGGACCAGATTCTTGGGCCAGGCAGATACGACGCCCGCATTAGGCCCTCTGGAGTCAATGGAACCGGTGAGGCTCGCCTTCCAACGTGCCACTCATTTAAGAGTTTATTAAATACGCGATTACGATCAAAAGTATTTAGCGTCGTTAGTAGCGCTTGGATCTTAAAGATTTTTGAATCGTAAAATTATTAATCGCTGATTTCATAGGCTCTATGAAAAAGTGCCACGGTGACTCTCGATCATTCCTTAATTATGACTATCGCTGAAAATATGCGATCGTGCTACGCTTATTAATGAAATTATTCATTTGGGTATATACTTGCGGAACAGTGAATTTATTTCCAAAAATATTTGTTCAGATAATGCTATTAACGGTTGGTTATTGAAAGAGCATATATTATATTTGGGCATAACTCCATTACTCATTCATAATTGAAAATTTAGTCACATTCAAACAAATTAACGAACATCCCATTTCAAACTGTCTTTCGTGAAAGTTGCTTGATTTACAATGTAACATAATAACCGAGGAGGTGGTGTAAATGAATAACAATATCCTTATGTTTTACATTCATGGATTCCTTAAACTCGAATGTAGCTCCTCACCTACAAATGAATGAATGTTTCTAGCAATGGCAGTAAAACTACAGATCATCTGTGTGTGTGCATATATACCATATCTATCTATTATATATAATAGATACTCTGTGTGTATACACACACACAGATCATCGCATATATATGGATTTAATAATCGTCTGCTCAAGATACCATAAAACATTGAATTAAATAGATAAGTGCATTCTATGGTTTGGAATTAATAACATTAGTAAATTAATACACAGGATGGACATAAAATATGAACTATTGATTGCCTAATATTGAGATAGTTTTTCGAAACTCTTTCAAAATTAGCAGACAGACGAAACTTAGGATTCTGGTAGTTGTTGAGATCGCGTGTTAGAAGCCTTTCTTCCAAAGATAATTTAATATTCTTTCTTGGGATTGTTAATATAAGGAAACCAAGCGTTTCTTTGAACTTAAAAGAAATGAAGAGATTTTGAAGGGCTGAACTTCTCCAAAAAGAGCATGACATGAAAGAGGCCTTACCTTTTCAATCGCATCTTCATATTCTATAAATAATTGGTATCCTAAAATAAATGGATGCATATTATAGAAAAAAAAAAACAAAAATAAATCCGGCATTCTAACGTACACGAAAGTCCGTCGGCACATTGTTTTCCAAAATGTTGAACGGGTGGAAATTTCCGACGGCAAAAACGGTTCATCAAATTTTAACTAAAAAAACAAAATTAAGCAAATAAGCGTTATTTTTCTTAACTGATAGATATTAATGAAATTGGATATTATTCAGCGGTCAACAAAGTAAGGCAAATTATAAAAGTAAAAGAAATGATGTTGGAAAGACTCTAAGAAGACGAGAATTTTCTCCTTTGTAACATAGATTAATAAAAAACAAGCAAAAACGATAATCGGCATTATGTAGTCGTAGCACTTTTGAATTCTCGGAACAAGTTTAAGAATTCATGCTGAGAAGAAGATGAACATCATTTTCTCTACATAAAATTTCCAAAACTTTTTTCTAGGAAATGTAAACATAATTCAATCTTAAAAAGGCACACCTTTAAGCCCCAAATCCGTGCCATCTTAGGAGGAATCAAAATTACTATAGACTAACAGTACGCGCAGAAGGAAATCCGATAGAAAATAACGCTTTAAAGAATACTTTCGCAAAACAAGGAAACACAAAGAGGTATCTAATGTTGACGATGGAATTCTGAATCTAGTATTAATAAGCTAATCTGATGAAAAATAATGGAAAACACAGCGTTTAGTTTCCAGCAGATTAAGTGAAAATAAGCAAACGGAATGTGGATCGAGCGCTAATTCAGCCAAAAGTAAAATTGAAGGATGAAAATAAATTGAAGGAAGAGATGAACTTAAAAGGTAATTGCCGGATGAGTTGTAGTTGCAGTTTGAGTTGAAATGGGAGCTGGAGCTGGAATATAAGGAAGAGTTTTGTTTAATGAGTTGAAATTGTCGGATGAGTTGTACTTGCAGTTGACATCGAAGGAAGAGTTGAGGGAAATCGGGAATTAGATGAAATGAGAGGAAGAGTCGAGGAAAGAGTCGAGGGAAGAGTCGAGGGAAGATTCGAGAGAAGAGTCGAGGGAAGAGTCGAGGGATGAGTCGAGGGATGAGTCAAGGGAAGAGATGAGGGAAGAGTCGATGGAAGAGTCGAGGGAAGAGCCGAGGGAAGAGTCGGAGGAAGAGTAGAGGGAAGAGTCGAGGAAAGAGTTGAGGGATGAGTCAAGGGAAGAGATGAGGGTAGAGTTGATATTATGAGGTTCTGAAATTTTAGCTCCAATCGCATTTGCCAAAGAGTCATACATATAATTGTCGGCACATAAAATTCAAAATTTAATACAAAACATTAATTTCATATTTTATTTCTGATTTCTAGAATACGCGCGTAATAATTGATTGCGACCCGTTTGTTTGCTTTTGTTTTACCGCAGCAACCCTGCGGTTGCTTGCTACAAAGCTTCCTTATCAATCAAATTTTTCTACATTGTAAATATTATCCCCATTAACCATTAATTTTCTAACATCAATAGGTGATATGTTATATTTTGAGTGCTGTCAACTGCGTAATTTTGTCAAATCCGAAAGTATACAATGGAAATTTCATGTATCTTCGAATGCGAGATAATGCCATATTACTAAAGGGGTGTAAATTGTCTGAATGCATTTAATATCACTGCGTCAAATATTGGAGGACACTGTGAAGGAGCCATTTTACGTAGATTACGAGAAAGAAAGGGCATCCAGATATGGAATCTGATTACCGAATATCAAACATCCGGATGATCCTGAATTTTACGAGGTTTTTAATTTATGACCGAGTTTAACCGCATTTCTTTTATAAAATGGGACAGTGAAGCAAATCATGAGAAACTGGTTGTTAATATAAGTATCTGAGTCTATATCTGAGACTCATGAAACGAAGGTATGGTCGTTTGAACGTTGAGATTTTTTAGAAAAGGCTCTGTTGATTTTTATTCTTCACGTATATGCTGATACACTCGTCGTTCGCAGTGACTTGTAGAGTAATTAATTCAACTAGCTTCACATTTATCATACTCTGGAAATGCATTCGTTAAAATATATTGCTGTACTCTCACAATTCGTAATTCGATTGTATCAATTCGCACTTGATAATTACAACTTTTTCGGTAGAATAAATGCATATTTACCTCTTTATAAAGCTCCAGTAGATAATTATTTCAAAACTTAGGCTTTAATTGCTCACATATCACTTCCATGACCGATTCAGTCCACAAGTATCAGCTCACTAGCTATGGAACAGCACGCATTACACCGCTTTACAGCACTTAATGCTGAAGTTATTTAATGCAAATCATCGCTGTCACTTGCAATTTTTCGGATAATTTTATCGAAATTATTGCTGATAATATAGTTCCACCATTATGTCATACATTTATACGTATTGTATACTATCAATTTTTTTTCAGTTTCACAAATGTTTAATTTTAAGTATTACATCATCTTTTGTTTATGTTCTGATGTTTTCAATACCATAATAATTCACTACTCAATGATTGGTTAATTTTCTACAAGGCAGAGTGTGCGTGTGTATGTGTGTGTGTATATGCACACACACTCACATTTAAACACACACACATACGTAAATGAGCACACACAGGAGTTACATGTATTGGACAATAAAATTGGCAGTTTTCATTACTATAATAGATGTTAACTGGTTATTGGTAGCCTAAATGAATGCGAAAAATTAGATAACTGTTTACGAGAGGTAATATATATAATTGTAAACCGACTTTCCTCAATGGAACTCCATCATTGTAATCCCTTTGTATGTTATTCACGAAGGAGGCCGTTTTTAAGCGATTTCCTCTAATGGTAGCGAACAGACCAAAAGATAGTTCCTAAAGAGGTATTTTAAGACATAAATTCAGATTAGTAAAATAGTAAGAATCACTTACAGATATTAGCCGAAGAATGGTTTCTTTCATATGGAAATATATTGCACAGTCTTTAGTTAACTTATGAACTAAAAAAGATAGATAAATGCCCTAACGAAATAAAATAGTGGAAAATAATTTAAGAATACACGAATATTTCGCGATTTTGATGTAATCGTATCATTTTCAATCCACACCATGGCTCATATCAAATTGTGATTTTTCAAGGAAAAAAATTTAGGCATCGAATCGAGGGATCCGAGAGTGCCACAGTATAGTTCAATTCTTAAATCAATGCAGATATACACGTGACGTCATTTGGGACACCTGCGCCTCGGTGAGCGGTACGAGAACTATTTCCGACGATTCTGAAATAATTTCGCCAATTTCTCAATCTTTGAGAAATCTCTTGAAAAAAAAATGAAAATGTTTGACGACGTAATGTTCACGTAAATATTTGATGAAATGTACTCATTCACTCCAAGAATGGAGCTCTAATAAGAAGTGAATGGAATTGAATAATAGATGCCTAGATTCAGTGACAGAGCGAAAGGTTTTCATTGGAGGGATGACGACCAGTTGGACGTCAACAAAAGACGACAAAGAAAACAGAAATGCGAAGTCACGAGGAATTGCGTTAATGATATTACACCAGGATAAGAATCTCTTATCCCAAAAACGTCATTGTTTCTCATTTTAGTTATGCTAAAGATTACTCAAAGGATAGATTAGAATGTATGGGAGTTATTTGTATAAAAGAGTGTATATATCTTATATTTGCTTTGCTATTTAATTAAATTATGGGAATTTATATTGTTAATATCGCTCAGTAAATACGATAACAAGGATAGAACCTCTCAAAACCCATCCGTTCTCTCTTTTTTCTTTCCATTTCTATCTTTCTCTTTCTGTCTTTCTCTCTCACTCTTTCTCTTCCTCTCTCTTCTTCTTCCTCTCTTTCTTCCTCTGCAATCCTTTCCAACGACCCTCTTATAGATGGCCCTGCTATCGTCAACGTTAACCTCTTTGTACGAAGCATAGCAACTATTAGTGACATCAAGATGGTAAGTTAGAACATTTCAAATACAATTCCTATTTTTGGAACGGGCATCTAATATTCTTATTTTACGCCATTTACTATAATTTTAAGTTTTTAGAAAGTTTTTATTTTATATTGATCCCTTCTTATATTTCCTAACTATTTGACCGCCGTGGTGATGGAAAAATGCACGGCCGTATACACACGTATACGTACTTACACACTGTAAATGGATATATACACAAATAAAATCTCCATTTCCGTACTATGTATGTATATATGTATATACATACACACATATTATATATATATATATATATATATATAAAGTATATGTACACATAGCACTTCATACATAAATAGGAACAACACGTCAAACTTACATGTAGGTAACTCCTTCGTAAGTAATAGTAGCTATATTTAAACGGAATGTATACCTCCTATTATGCTTTAGAAAAAAAAACGAGTTAGCCTTACATTATCATTAACAAACTCCTGTACAAGTTTGATGAAAAACATTCAAATAAAGCCCCATTTGACCAAGTCTTGTTTCCACTCTTAAGAGAGTTCCCTTTTTCTTCTTCACATTTCTTCACGTAGAAGTTTTGTTCCCACAATCCCTTTTAGCGCCACTGTGAATGCGTTACCCGCTAATAATATGACGAGGAGAACTAGGAATGCCATCGCCTTTCTGCCTTCTTCATGCACGACCGGCGCAACTGTAGCTAGCTATCCCTCCATCACAGCCACCTTCTTGCCATTCAAGTTAGTCTATTTATAGTTGACGCAATCCTTTTGATCGCAAACATTTTTATTTTGCATAGAACCAAATCGTAGTGGTTACTGCATAAATTGAAGCATGATTTTTTAATTCGATTAAGAATCTTTTTTGAAAAATCTCAAAATCATCTTCGACAAATGAGATTGGTGAATAAACTGCGAAAAGGTAAGTGAGACGTCGTCTGGCGTCGTTAATTTAAGGATGAGACGCCTCTTTTTTGGATTTCCTTCGTGAAAATGAAAGTTTTCATCAGAGTAAATAAACCACCTTCCCGTGGAATCTTCATTCGGTTGTTCTATTTCTTCTTCGAATAATAAATATAATTTAATCTGATTTTGTTGCATTAGGCGAGTACAAATCATCTAAAAAAAATGATCCAAAACATAGCAGTTGAACTGAGCTGTCGACGAAGGTGGCACTCGGATACCTTTGTTCACTTTAATTCTACTTGGATTTCTTGTAGCATCGACGTCAGTATTCGGAGAATTTACAATTGTGAGCTAAATATCCTATTTAGTTACCACGCCCATCGAAACCCTAATCCTAAGAAATATTTTTCTTACAAAGCCTTTGCTTTTTGACGCTCTTATGAATTGTGCATTCCTACGCTAACTCCGAGTGAATTCGTACAGGGAGAGACTACTTTTTAAGTCTTTGAGCAGAATCGGCGGTCAGTTTTGAGAGCCCTTCACTTGTGTAATTGGAAGGAGTGATTTAGGGTTCTTGGAACTGACTCAGCTGACAACGACATAATTCAACAACGATTTCCAATCTCTGTATTAATAACAGCCATGTTTCTCTCTTACAGCTCCTTGTAATCTTTCTGAAAAATATAAATAGGCTATTTTAAATAAATGTAGTTTTCCACAATCTGTAATAGTGTGAATTATATCCTCTAATTTGATGCCAATGAAGATAAATTTGAGACTGAAATGTTCATTTGTGTATTTATCGAGAATTTTCATCAAAATTAGGAATTATTCTTCCTCCCTAAACAATATTCAATCTATTTTTATACTTAATGGAAAGCGAAACAAGATTGAACACATGGACTTGATACACTTATGAATGAGACATGATATGGATGACTTTTCTAAGTAATGACAATTAAATGAAGGGTATTGAAATGAAAGTGCCGTGGACGAAGTTAAGAGTGATTTTGGCAAAAATGTGATTTGAAAAAGTGCATGAGAAAGTGAAACTAAGATGGTTTTATTCACCTCTAATTTCACGCATTCCATTATTTTATTTGTACTCTAATAAATTTGGAAAGGAACTTTTCATTTTTGTAAAATGCGATTTTTCAAAAGCGACTTTAGAAAAGGTCGACTACTTCGTGCATGAAGCCAGAGTCATTATTCGTCTTTTCTATTTTAAAAAGGAAACTTTTAAATCCATTAGCTCTCTTTAAATACGAATGATGAATTCAAAGTTGATAAAATGTACGAATCTGACTGTACTGTCAAAAAGTCATACGCTCAGTAAATACAATGACCGATTATAATTTAATAAATATACAACGGTGAGTAATTGGAGAATAATTATTAATTAATTAACGAATTAATAATAACCCAGTGGCTCGGGCTCAATCAACAGCATTTTCGCGCTGGCGACTGGTTTTGGCATAATTTGATGGCGAAACCTTTTTCTGCCGAAACCGCTCGCAAGTGCTATTCATTTGTTCTTTGCTGTTTATAAAATAAGTGGCTCCATCTCTTAAACACCGAAATTCACTTTTCATAAGACGTTATCTTTGTGGTATGAATGACAAGCGAGATAGACAAACCTCGAAATACCCGCCTTTTTTATTTTTCCAACCGTTTCGCCAAACGCGATTAACCGATGAATTTTCTTTTACACCCCAGATGGCCCCGCAATCGTGCGCGTCAACATATTTGTCCGAAGTATCTCGAAAATCGATGACGTCACGATGGTAAGTTTCTGAAACCCTCCCCTATGTAAAATCGGAGGGTCGCGTCGAGCAATTTATAAACATATATATATATATATATCTATATATATATTATATAAATTTGTATTTTGTTTCTTCAGAAATCATCAATGTTCTTACACCCTTTAGTTTGATGTATGAGAGCAATGCTGAAACAAAATTAAAGACAAATTGTAATCGAAGAAATATTGCGATGAGTAGTAAAGCACTGCTTTTGAATCTCAATGTGATAGAGAGGAAAGCCGGCATCGCCTCCTTCCACTTCCTTCTGCTTCTCTTTTTCCTACCCTATGCACCGGAGGGCAGAATCCACTATACATATATATAGATCCGGAGGCTTACTTGTTGATAGACTTTTCGGAAACACCGTTCAGGTCCGTTAACATTAATTTTCCTTTTGCTGATCACGGTCTCTACGCCACAGATTCCCTCGAACAAGAATAGATGCTTAATGTGAGAAAATCGAGATAGAAATTGTGAAAAAAAAACAGTCGTCGAAAAGTAACTATTTAATGTGAATAACGTATTTTGGCTCCGTGAAGAGTAACATCCCTCATTCTTTCGTTTCTAATTTTAAAATAAAGATATTCTTTGGGTCGTTCGATAACACCAGTAAATAAAATTCAAAGATATGTTGGAATTTGCCGTCATGGATGCCATTCAGATATAAAAATTGAAATCGATTCGTTTTGTCTCTTATATTTAGAGAAGAACATGAGTTACGCTCTCCGTGTCGATTATTTTCGGTGTAAATAATAAATATGATGTGAATAAAGTAAAAGGAAAGTTTAGGTTATTTCCGAGACCAAGCGCATGGTCACAAAGGCATTTCAAAACATTTCGAAAGAGCTCTGGAAATAAAATGAACGGCGGTCGCCACTCACAACACAGTGGTGGATGAAATTTGGATCCCAGATGTGTGCCCGATACTCTTAATTTAATTACATTCGCTGATTATCGAATGGATGAGATGTGTGAGATGCCATCTTCGCATCTCGCAGCCGTCCTTTTCAACTCAAATATTTGCAGCTAAAAGTGCTATCTATGTGTATATATATATATATATATATATATATATATATATATATATATATATAGTACTAGTATTATGTTAGTTCGCCGAATTGCGAGAGTTAAGATCGAATTGGTTAGCGAGTCAAGACACCGACAAAGAAGTAATAAAGATTTGCAAAAGATATTTCCATTCAAATAGAGAGCGTAGCGCATCTATATTTTATTTTCCTTCCAAGCAAGTTTGAAGGTGGCGCAAGACATTCTTTTAAGCTCACTTGGACCTATCAACATTATAACGAATTTGAGGTTTTTTATAAGTGAAATGCGAATTAACCTTAACATAGCTTCGCCCGAGTGCTTTATAATATCAACACAATCCCAGTTACTACGTATATTTTACACAACTCTGTTAATTGTTGACGTCAACTCTTAAGATCTCTACGATAAAATTTTTTCAATTAGCATATAAATATACGTCCGTAGACTTACCTGAAATGTTATCTATATTAAATATTGATTATAAAGAGACAAAGTCTTTGTTATTATTCAATGAGATTAAAATTTTAAATGTCTCTATGGGAAACGTGGGATGGGATTGCCGATAGTGGGATGTATCTTATTTGTTTTACTTATAGATTAGATGTCGTAAGACGATAATCTTAGTCGCTAGCAATCATTAATTTCTTCGCTTTACTAGTCCTCGAAATCAGCAATCAAACCTCTCAATTGATACAGCAAAGATGATATCCTGGAGAGTTTTTCTGCTTTTAATGAAAATTTTCAACTTCATCGACAGAAAGTCAGCCACCTAAAAGATATTTTCAGTCTTTATCAGTAGATGAAGGTTGGTCATTCTTCAAACATTAGATCCGTAGCATACCAAACCTAGAGAAGCAGAGAAGATGAAGATTTCCATTTAAAACGAATAAATAATAATGTGAGAGAAGACAAAAGGAGTCCCTGCTGGTCCCCACTTCCCTTTTACCTCTCTGCGGTCCATTTCCTTCTCTTGGGTCGGTTCCATCGAATTCGCGGTAGTTGAGAGGGGATACGACGCTTGTGATGGAATGTTGCATGTAAGGATGCTTCTGCTCGTAATTACAACATTAGTTGCTTCGGGGAAAACATATTTGAACCGACAAACGATTGGTCTCTCGGATCCACAATTTGATAATTCTCGGGCTTTAATCTGATCAATGAATTGGATCCTCACAGGAAAATACCTTTAGAGTTCTTGTCTAAGGAAATAACTTAAGAATAACCTGAGTAACGGACATTGATAATTCAGTTTGTTTACGTACAATGCGCATGCGCTAGAGGTGTGTGGCCACTGCATCGTGCATAAGATTTATCTCTTTTTTATGTTATATTTAAAAATATTTTACATGTTTAGTATTTTCGATAGTTCGGAATCTTTTCCAGATGAATACATATCCCGAGACATGGTAGAATTTCCCATTAGTCACTCTTTTTACGGATACTATAAATATATATATAGGCAACTTCATTTATATTATTTCTATAACTATGTTTCAATATGTATATGTGTTTGCTTGTGTGTATATGTGTGTGAATACACACATGCATATGCACACACACAAGAGTCTTGGACACACGTTATCACATTCGAAACTAACTAATTCAGGTACCTCAGAATTTCTTCCCTAAAATATCCATTAAGTCTAAATCCCTTCTATTCTTTCTGAAATCTTAGTGCAATCCAATCTCAAAATTGTAGCAATAATATTATCTCCATTCATACACTCTACGAATTCACTGTCCTCTTTCGCTTCCTATTCAATAACTGATATGTACTAACTTAATTCCTTTTTCTCGAGAGTAGTCTTGTAATTCAAAAATAACATTCATCAAAATGTATACGATGGCAATCGCATTTGAGTATTTCAATTCAGAAAAATACGTTACGATGTAAAAAAATGCAATGATGGTTGTAATTGGATCTAAAATTATTCGCAAAATTCGAGATTCTCTAAATAAATTACTGTAACAATCAATGTGTGCACACATGTTTGTTTATATGTATAACGAATGGGCATACATGTATTGATGTAGGTAGAGCAGTGCCTAAAGTGATACTTTCCATTTCATTTATGAACAGCTACAATTTTTATTAATTTGTGGTTAAGATTCGACGATGCTTTACAAAATTTAAAAACAACTTTGAAGAGCATGTCTTTCAGACAAATACGATGACTGCTAAACTTTCATATTTATAGACCCTTACGACAGGGAAATAATTATAAAAATGAATTTTACATTGTCGATGACGTGAAATTTGCCTGTCCTAACGACTTTGTAAATGCGTGTTGAAAGTTGAGTCTGGGCTCAAGTTTTTGCAAAACTCAAGTCACATCTCAATTTACGCAATAAATTCTAGAAACTTCCTTTTTACACGCATTTATAAAGTTCTATTCGACATGAAGGTTACTGCATGCCCTTCATTTCATATCGTTTAAAAATTATCATCTTAAAAACGATAAACCTTTAAATAATTCTTGTATTGCTATGTTCTTCCTTCTCCACCCGACGCCAAAACCACAAAACCTCACCTTAAACAGAGGACAAACCAACCATTGTTAACGTCAACGTTTTTCTCCGCTCGATCAGCAAAATAGACGATTATAAAATGGTGAGTCAGAGGCTGGAACAAGTGGGCTTTTCGTTTGAGTGTTTCGTTATGCCACCGCCGCGCACCGGAGTGGCGCGCATGGCGTTTTCCTAACTGACAAACTCTCTCGTGACACAATTGTACATAGATACATAAGCGTGCTTTGTCTATTATTGTATTATTCCTGATTGTGTGTCTGTGTCTTCTAGTTTTATGTAAAGTACGTGATTTGATCGTATTTATTGAGCGCTAACAGTATTGCGGCTGTAAAGTGCGGAGAAAATTCGCAGCTCCTGTATATTTACGGGAATGCTGATACGCAATTTCTGATTGGTGGCGCTCTGGTTAATTGTTGTTGTTAACTTGATTAGATGTGCGATTATTCTTAACACCTGCGTTGTGATTGCTCTCTCATAAATGCTTACTTTCACTTTCCTTTAATGTGTGTCATCACGAAATGCTTTGAGTTTATCCTTCATTTAACCTCACCTATGGGTTATCCAAACACACTCCACTTGTATATAAAAATACAGCGCATTTCAGTCGATGGACCTTTTCTAAAACTATAGAAAGTCTTATTTCATCCAGCAAAAATTGCGACAGAGTACTCTTGTAAAATTCACTTTTTGGTAAATAGCGCTCACTAACATCGTTATGGCATGTTCCATCAGTTATATTAAGAGTATATGAATGACCTCGAGTTTAATAGACGAAATTTTAAACGCAGTTGATTTTATTTTTAATCGAATTGATCGAACATCATAAGGGAATAGGGATTTTTTGTAGGATGCAGTTATCAGGAATAACAACAGATAATTAGTCACCTTGTGACACTATTTATTGGTTTCAAGATGATGGGAAGTAATATTCAGTAATGCAAACTCACAATAATTAAATTAAAATAATACAAGCTAGTTGTCAACACTAATTATTATAATTATTATGGGCTTAAAATTCTCACAAGAAATCACAGTCTATTATAAATCCAAACTCAATGAAAGCTCTTTCTGTAAACTATTTCGTTTGAAAGATCATTACCGCGTAAAGTTCATCGATTTTTAATATGAAAGCGCATCAATGATGTAATTGAGTGTTTTTATTTAAATCAGATCACGCTTTTCTCAATCAATTGCGCAACTTGGTCACTTCTAAGAGAATCTAAAGTAAACCAATGCTATTTTGACGAAATAATTCGTATCTTATTATTAAATAAACGCCTTTTATCTGCGAGCCCTATGTATTTAAACTTTATAAAATGTCCACAATAAAGACGTGTAAATCATCCACCAAAATGAGAGGTTCTTTAAAATCGATCTACCTGAACAAAAGATTTTCGATTTCGAGCTAAACACGCTCCTTAGATGGTTGCGTATGAGTTTTTATAAAGTGAACCTCATTACGTTATTTTATTTGGTTTCGTGATGTGTGATTTTCACTTTTGGTTATCTCTTTCGAAGACAACACAGACGTAATTCACGCGTGGATCCAAAATTCAACCACTATTCACCTGATCATTGCATACATTCTCAAATACTTTATGCTTCACAAATACGTTTAACATAGCGGTCTTTAGATTTTAACACACGGCTGGTTGGCGCTCAGTACGTAAATCAAGCAAATAATAATAATTTTTTCGTTTGTGCTGGAGATTCACAGCTGAATGAAGAGAATATGGACTTCATTCAAGACTCGGAAATTTATAAAACGATATTCAACCAGAATAAGGACATGAATTCACAGAATAAAACTCAAATTGCGTCGAGTGACCTCCGATGCTTTCCATTGTACGGCCAGTCAGAGTGAAGCCATAGAAGAAAAGATGAAATATCTACATAAATGTGACTTTCAAAAGAGAAACGCATTTTACCAACTCCACTTTCCATTCAAATTGGTGGAATGCATTTTAATTAGGTCATTATTTTCATCTCATTTACGCGAATTTCTCGCACAAGAAGTATTCTTTCGCATATAATTATGAATATGATACAAATGATGCGAATCCCGTCATTTTGGATGAGCTTAGAATTTATGAGCGACGACACAAGAAATTCGCTCATATTTTCTATCTTTTTCTAAAATGCTATCGACCGCATCTTTAATCGTCATAGTCGAGTAATAACTAGCTCAAATGAATTCATTACAAATGCTTCATCTTCATTTCTTGATAAATTTCTCTCCACAATTCCTTATTTCTCTTTTGGAATGCAGACATTACTTTTGGGGGAAACGCCTACTGAACTCATATCAGCCAAAAGGCTCGGCGCAATTTAGGCTATTTTATATTTATGAAAGAGACGGCGATCCGAAGGATTTATAGTCAAATTTGTTTTCATTGTAAGTTTTTTAAGCCTTAGAAACTTTGGGAATAAATCTTGGAAATTCCCATCTCTGAGACAAGTGAATTCAAAGAATACGCCTCTCAGACGATTTTCCCAAATGCTCTACACATTTACTGAAATCGAATGAAAAAGCGAATGCTATCGGGAAAAAGCAGTTTAACGTTCAATTCGTTTCACAGATCGCTAATCGCTCTTCCGTGTTTTAAATTGACAAAACGACGAATTCTCCAGTATTGTTCGAAGAATCGTAAATTTTGGGTGAATCAGCCTCCAGAGAATTTTTGTCTTCCGCAGCGACGACCGAATCCGCACTAATAACAGTCGGAAATAAGAGCCATGAAAGTAAGGTATTGTGTTTGCAGAACTCATCAAAAATCGAACATTTTTCCGTTGTTTGAACCCACACCGAGGAGTAATGGACATACACCGAACAAACAAACGGTGCCACATCTTTCCTTCCTCTTCACACCTTCACATTGGAAATCAGGAACAGCTGAGCTTTAGTGCGCCATAGCATGCCCTTTCTTTGCTTCGTGTTTTGCACGCTTGTGTGTCGCATGCAGTCTTTGATGTGCCCTAGTGGGCTTAGTGTCCTTAGAACGGATTCGCTCGGATCGTCAATCCATAGTCAACCATCAGAAAAAGAATAACTTCAAACGTTTTATAATCTAAAAGTAAATTCAAAAAGAAAGCAACGATTCAATTGATTTAAATTGTTTATTTATTCGAATCGATTTCAAAATGCATTTCCGTAATTCGAATTGCCGATTGACCTCCAAATGGTCGATCGGCAGAAGCACAATCGAAGAGAAACAGCACTGAGGAATTCATTATCTATGGTTGACGCGTTTAATCTAGCGAAGGAGTGCTTTTTCTCTTCGGCCAACCAATTGAGAGTTGTGTTCGCCGAGGCGTCGTCCCTTTGTCTTTGCAGGAATACAGTGTACAGCTGACCTTCCGGGAGCAGTGGCTGGACGAGAGGCTCAAATTCAACGACATCGGAGGTAATTATCAATTCAATCACTTCGATCGATGCTCTTAATATTCCTACTTAACTTTTACTTGGAGACCTAAATGCAGATTTCGCATTTTATCGAACCATTCGAAGAAAGACGTTCGTTTTAAAGAAAAGCTCGGTCGCTCGATTTTGACGATTCGATTCGGGGCCTCAGATCAAATGTTTGCTGTAAGTGGCGATTGTTTTAGCGGAATGTATTAATTTAAGGCTTGGCCATGAAACGCGTATGAGAGAAAATAATAGCTTACGATGTGCTCATACGGAAATATTGCAACTGGAGTTGGAAAAATAAATAATGCAGTCTTTGTAATTCGTCATTTGAAGAGAAGAAACTGTTTAAAATTTTGAAAGCTCTCACTGCCTTCGAAGTGATTTCGTATAATTTCGGAATTTCGGTATAAGTAGTTACTCAAAGTGAAACATATAATCACGTATTCTTTACTTATAAAATCAATACTTGTTTAGGGAGGCTCAAATACTTGACTTTGACGGAGGCGAGTCGAGTCTGGATGCCGGACTTGTTCTTCTCTAACGAAAAGGAGGGCCATTTCCACAACATCATCATGCCGAACGTGTACATCCGAATCTTCCCATACGGCTCCGTCCTCTACAGCATCCGGTAAAAGACATTTACATTTAGTAGAAGTAACTTCATATCAGTAATCCGTATTTCCTAGATTTTTGTGCACAATTTATTGTTCTATGTTTTGTTACAAGATGGCGTAGCAATTGTTCATTGCTAGCGCGCAAATTGTCTTCGCTCCTAATTACTTACATTAAACTCGATGTGAGAAGGCGCTGTGGAAGGCCATTACAAGGAATGAAAGATAACTTAAGTACAGTTCCACAGACTTTATTGAGAGGTTTGTTTAGTAAGTAAAGATTTTGTTGGGGAGAGAAAGAAGACGATTGGGAAAAACGTGCTCATTAACTGGTGCTCTATTCGGCCTCCAGGAGGTCCAACCATTGCCATTTTTAATCCTTCGCTTCCCCATTCCTTCGCTTTTCCTATACAACTGAAAATTATAAATAGAATAGCTAGTTCACGAGTGAAACATTTCGCCTAAATAGAAAAATCTGTGGAAGTGTACTAAAGTTATCATTCATTCCTTACATTTTTAACGTTTTCAACGATTCCGGTAACTCTGATAATTTTTAAAACCTTCTACTTTTCTTTCCTACTCTTTAGCCTAAATTAAATTCTTACGTATGTTTAAAATGCTTCTTGCGATTTCCAACTGTTACGCTTCCCAATCATGAATTTTAAACGCGACCTTCGCCCCTATCGACGTTTCTGCTGAGAACTTAAGTTGACATTTTTACAACGGTTTTGCTTTCTTGCCTGAATTTCGCTCAATGTAGACATCAATCCTGTTTAAATATATTTAAAAATGTAACATTAATGCGATTTACACTGTTGACAATCGTCCGAATTTTACAATGGATAACTAAAAAAACACTTTTCGATATTATCTCCCGAAGAATTGATGATTGGTCCAACTTCTTTTTCTATATTTGATCAAACATTTCATCCTTCTTTTGTTTCTTGCAGAATTTCGCTCACCTTATCCTGTCCAATGAATCTGAAGCTATATCCACTCGATAGACAAATATGCTCTCTACGCATGGCCAGCTGTAAGTACCACCATTTGCTGCTTCATCATCTTACCTTATACATTAATGCGCTCATTACGTCCTCCCAATCAACAGACCTTTTCGTTTCTCCATTATCAATTATTAGCAAAAGCGACCGTGGGTCACCCACTACTACTCGTAGCATATCTTGGACTACTCAGGTAACATTATATTAAAAGTTCATACTTTTCCTATTGCCGAACTTCCACAGAAAAAATGAATTTTGGAAGCGACAGTTGTTCCACGTACAAATATCTCTACCGAGATTGCCTCTTAATTCAAGGAGCAAGCCTTTTTCTTGTTCCCGCAACCTGCAATTCTAATTTATGACCCTCTGCCGCTTTTTATTCCTCAGCGATTGCTAAAATTATCCTTCGAATCTGATCCTCTTTATTGCGTCTTCCACACTAAAAAGAAATTTATTCAGAAAGGGAAACCCTTCGCAAAATAATGCGAGAAGAATTTTTAAAAGAAAATAACAATAGCCATGGGAGTGCTTGATTGAAGACGAAGCAAATTATACAACTTTGTTTAAACGCCATAAATAAATTGCGCTTATCGTGTGCAACCATTTCGTGCAGATGGCTGGACGACTGACGACTTGGTGTTCCTATGGAAGGATGGTGACCCAGTGCAAGTGGTGAAAAACCTGCATCTCCCCAGATTCACGCTCGAGAAATTCCTCACAGATTACTGCAACAGCAAAACAAACACAGGTGAGCTATTCAGCGGCTATAACTTCCTAATTTCGATAATTGTATTTTGTTTCTCTGCTTCCAATCACGGTGACATTGCGAACCGTCAGGGGCGCAGGGTTAAAACTTACCTATCTAATTGCTATCAACTCCTCTTTGAGGACGTTGATTCTGTAATTCTTTCAACACGTATGGAATTCACTCTGAAATGTCGGCCATCTGGAGCTTCTTCGAGCGATATTGCTCGAGCGATTCCGTAACTCATTATTCCGACTTCCCCTGCAATCGAATTTTCCCTGTGAAACAATTCTCATCTACAAAGAGTAAACGGAATCTTTAGTAAACAAAAACAACAATAAAATGAAATGGTAGACTATATAAACCTCAACGATTCCTTCAATCCATTTGTAAGTCAGCAGAAAATACGTAGGATACATTTAAATTAGCCTGATATATATAAATCTAATACATATAGACCTTTCTCATGATATACCTTTACCTATTATATATAATCCTTATATTCCTTATGTGAGAAATTGTAATGTGCTCTGGCATCGAACCCAGAAACAGCATGGTCTTATCTAAAATTTTTTCTTAAACCGAGATTTGATACAAATCCTCTATCTAAGCAAGAACTTCCTATTATTTCGATAAGTGCATCAAAATAAATAATGAAAACTACCTCAATGTATTTTAAATGGGGGATATATTTACCGCCTGGTTTCGAACCCGGGTCTTTCTGGTAATACTTTCTATGTAGCACAACAGAAGATCGCCATTTTAAACTAGTATGTGTGAAAATTCAAGCCGAAATATTGGCTGCAACTGCCTCAAACGACGTTCTACTTATCACATACATTCGTTATGACAGAAATTTCAATGTGCTATGGCTTCAAACCCAGAAACAGTATGGTCTTATCTAAATATTTTTCTTAGACTAAGTCTTAATATACATATTCTAACAAAGCAATAACTCCCTTTAATATGGATAACTGCATCAAAAAATAATAAATAACTACCTCAATGTATTTTTAATGGAAGATTTTGGCCTCCTCCTAGCGTCGAACCCAGGATATTTTCCTTGAATGGCATTACTATTTTCGATAGATCCTTACCATATATATCGGTTCCTTGAGTGTTGATTCTCCACCTATCCGGGAAGTATGTTTTAGAAATTCCCGAAAATCAAAGCAATACATTTAAATGGGAGAAATCGGGATTTTGGGGCCTTCTGGCATCGAACCCATGACACTGAGGTTCAAAATTACAATTTTCAAAATCACAAGGTTCAAACAATTACAAGGTTCAAAGTCGCCTGGAGTTCTCCTGGGGGTTTCACGTTAGGGCCTATACGCCGTAAAAGTTCAAGTCAATTCAATGACGCTAGTGTTTTAGCCTATGAATTGGTATCCTATCTGGCTATCTATATATATAAATGAACCCGGAGAAGGAATTATATATAATAGCCAGATAGAATACAAATTCATAGGCTAAACCACAAGCGTCATTGACTTGAAGTTTTCACAGCGTATAGGCCCTAATGTGAAACCCCCAGGAAAAGTGAGAAATCGATCATTCTGACCATGGGTTCGATTCCAGAAGGCCCCAAAATACCGTTTTTTCCCATTTAAATTCATTGCTTTGATTTTCGGGAATTTCTAAAAAATACTTCCCGGATAGATAGAGAATCAAAAGTCAAGGAGCCTACAGATATGGTCTTGATATATCGAATATATGCTCGCTTATGTCGCGTATTTCTTCCTGATTTATATCAGTGACTTGAGCAATGAGATTCAAAAGTGGTCTAAAATGCAACTAGATCTTAAGGTTAGTAAATGCTCCGGAGTTAAATTCTTCGAAAAGAAACAACTACGTCCGAATTAATTGTTTTAATTAATAGAATAAATATAAAATTAGTAGATTCATGTGAATATATCGAATTCAACATTACTAATAATATAAATTGGAGCACGCATATTCGAAGACCCTGCGGCAAAGAAATTTAAAGGCAAAGCGCATTGTCGGTAAATGCAAGAGCGATTTTGTTTCACTTCGGTCTTCTGGAATATGCGGCAATCCGGCGGATGCAACGTGCACTCGAGAAAATGCAGCGCTATGCGTTTTATTAGGATAAAGAAGAAGCGTCGCCTAAATGCCGCAGCTTGGGAATCCTTGAAAGACCGGAGATTAGAAGCTGCGATTGCTTATAAATTTAGGGAAAGAACATTTGCCTGTTCAAATTGGCGGATCGTAGGCGGAGGTGTCTTTTTGGCGGTCTACTTCCGTGCTCTTTTTTGTTGGTTTAACTCTGTTTTTTCCGCGTATTTATTACAAATGTCTATCACAGACGTTGAAAGCTACCACTGTGAATGTGCGCGTTGTGATATAACGAAGATTCTATTCAGTGAACGAGGTTCTCTAATCAGCGTGTGGTCTATGGGCGCCCAGAATTACCGGCGCTCTCATGCGCCATCTCTCGGACCCTTCCGAAATTATTGTCCTCCTCTTGGCAATACTTTTATCGGGAGATGTATCCCTGAACCCAAAACGCCAGAAGTGGAACCCCACTTAATTCTTACTACCAAAATGTGAGGAGTATAAAAAGCAAATTATAGTTATTAAGGCATAAACTGCAGGTAGGCCGCTAGCCTGGTGGCAGGCTTTTTCTATCCACATACATATATTCAAATTATTAACATAATTTATTTAAAATACGTCAATGATAATTAAAGAATTCCCATGGAATAATTACATACATGTATTATATTTACCTTACAACTAATTAATGCATTTATGATATTATTTTTAACTATTTTTACTGGATTTTTCGGGGTTCATATTTCCGGGGTTTGTGGTTGTAGCATGAGTGACTCAGCAAAACTAGACGTAATTGCTTTATCTGAAGCATAGCTTTCCCCCAGTGTCAGTGACTATCATTCTCATCGATTCATCAGAATTTTCGCAGAGATCGAAGTCTCAGAGGTGGTGGTTGCAATAAAGCCAGCACATCCCGCTTAACCGGATTCAGAAACGAATTGTGAGCTAAAATGGTGTGAACTCAATCACAATCCCAACAACCGATATGCGAAAAATAAAATATTTATTAGATGTTTCCACCTTCTACTGACCTATCTACACTTGAGAACTGTCTCTCGTCCCTACTTCTCCTTGGCTCAGTGTTACTCTTTGGTGATATCAATTTAGATTTTAGATTTAGATATGTACCCCGCGAGACGCCAGAGGCGTATGGCAGAGGGTGTAATAACACCACCATAACTCAATCCACCCTATTAGCATCTTTAATAGCCTGGGGAAAAAACGACCAAAAGCAATTATCTGTTTTTGCGATCATTTCTCTTAAACGTTTTGTTGATGTCTTTTGGAGATCGCGTTCGCTCTTTCCTGGCACTAACATTTCACTTACTTCGTCTATAAATTCTGAACGAATGAACTTTTCGAAAAGTTTCCGACGATATTCAGATCTTCTCATCTGTATTGAATTCCAACCGAGGAACTCTATCATTGCCGTAACGCTGCTATCAAACCTGAAATCCCCGCAGACGAATCGGGCTGTTCTACGCTGGACCATCTCTAAATCTGAGACTAAACCTACTTCGTGTGGGTCCCAAACCGCACAGCAGTATTCAAGACTCGGGCGAATAAGAGAAAAGTAAGCTATTTCTTTGACTCTCGATGAGCATCCTCTCAACGTTCTAATCGGCGGCGGCCACTTGTCCTACACCCACCAGCCAACATGGCTTCTTTTCTGGTCGCTCATGTTTAACAAATTTAACAGTTTTTCAAAATCACGTCGTAATTAATAATAAATCAAAAAGATCTATGCGTTATCATTGACTCTTGACCCAAACTCTTATTCCACCACCATATTTCGGAAATAAAAAATCACAACATGTCCCTCCTCGGCCTCCTGTACCGTTTTAACAACATTACTGATCTCTCAGCTCTTTCTTTATACTTTTCTTCCTTTATTCTTTCTGTGTTTTCCCACTGCTCCCCTATTTGGTCCATGTCTACCGCAACTCATCTTTCTTCCTTAGACAGAATCACGAATTGTTTTCTTAAAATTGTGAAATCTAGAGTTCCTTCCCTCCGCCAAGCCCCAAATTATTCTATCCTATCTGCTCTTTCCCTAGAATCTCTCTCTATCAATCGAACGAAACCTGTCATCCCTTTATTCCCTTCTAAACTTCCATACAGACTATCCTCCCTTAATCTCTCTGCGCAATTATCGTGTTCCAAACAGATCTACTCGTTCGACATTCCTTCTCCATTATACCACACCTAGACTATCACTTATTCCCTATTCTTTCGCCTCCCTTATCAATTCCATTCCTCCATCTGTCGATCCCTTTTCCTTATCCAAAAGGGCATTCATTAATTTATCGCTACATCACGCCCGATCCCAATGCTAGATGCCCGCCCTTACCATCCCCTAAAATTATTGCTGAGGTCTGATAACTTGTTGCTTACCCTTCCCTCTGTTTGCTTGTTTCTTATTTTCTTATTTATTATTTTTTTGATGATATTTGTTATATAGTCACTTTAAATTGGCTGCATAGCTGTATGTGATAAATTGGCAAATGAATAAATAAAAATATAAAATGCAATACAAAATATGGCACAATTAGACACTATATTCCTAGATTTCTCTGAAGCGTTTGACTCTCTTGAACATAAGTTTTTGATATAGAAAACTTGCCCTTCGTTTTAATATACATGGAGAAATCTGAAAGTTGCTATCAAGCTTTTTAAGCTAATCGATCTCAATGTGTCAAATTTCCAGACGCTTAATTCAACTGTCACCTCTGGGGTACCAAAGGGCAGTTCCGTAAGCCCATATCTATTCAACCTCTTCGTTGATGGCCTAGTCTCCATACCCCCTGCGGAGGAGGATATACTATTACTGTATATGCAGATGATTTCAAAATGTTTGCCGGAGTAACCAAGGTAGCTGTTTGTAAACAATTTCAGAAAACGTTAAATAAAATAACCAAGTGGAGTGGCAACTGGAAATTTAATTTAAATATTAATAAATTCCATATTATGTCTATAGGGTTAAAAAACCGTTTGAATAACGAAGTCACTCTAACCAAAGTAATGCAGCAAAGGATCAATAAAGGCAAAAGGTGTAATAACTGACAACAAATTAACATATTCTGTTCATATTACAGAAATTAAAAATCTTGCTATGTCTCTCTTAGGCCTCCTTCATCGTTTCACGGATATTAAAAAGGTTTTTGATCGGGTTAAATGGGAGAAAATGTTGGAAATTTTAAAGGAAAAGGGGTTGGGAAGGAAAGTAAACTTACTAGAGCACTGTATATGAAACAAAAGCTACTTTACGAATAAAAGAGGATTTGACAAAATGGGTTGATCTTGGTAGAGGCAGGGATGCTGTCTGTCACCTACGTTGTTTAATATATACCTTGAAGAAATGATCCAAAAAGTATTTGATAGAGGAAGGAGTTAGTATTGGAGGAAGGAAGATAAGAAACATAAGATTTGCAGATTATTTAGTAATCTTGGCTAACATGCAAGCACTGCAAAGGCTGCTAAAGGTTCTGGAAGAGGGGAGGAAGGAATACGGGATGCAGATAAACATAGGAAAGACAAAGGTGATGCTAGTAAACTGTGAAGATCATACAAATGTGAGAATAAATGAAGGCATAATAGAAAAAGTTAAAAGCTGCAGGTACTTAGGAGCTATGATAACAGATGATTGGAGAAGTGTGCAAAAATAAAAGCAACAATATCAATGGCAAAAGAGGCCTTCAGCCGAAAGAGAAACTTGCTATGCTGTAAGAGCCTAGATATGGAGCTGAGAAAAAGGTTAGCAAAGTGTCATGTATGGAGCATAGCAATGCATGGATGTGAGGTTCGGACGTTAAGGAAGTGGGATAAGAAGAGAATTGAGGTGTGGAGAAGTGTAGGTGCGGAGAAGGATGGAGAAGGTGGGATATGGTGAGGAACGAGGAGATCTTAAATAAAGTGAAAGAAGGATGATGAAGGAAATAAGAAAAGCTAACTGGTTGGGCCACATAATTAGAGGGAATAGCGTACTGCAAGTGGCATTAGAAGGCTCAGTGGAAGGAAGGAATAAGAGAGAAAGATGGTGGATGAGGTGAAAATCAAGAATTATAGAGAGACTAAGGCTATGGACAGAGGGGAATGGAGACGGCAGTGGTGTGCGGGACCTACTCCTGGGCAGAACACCACATGATGATGATGATGGATATCATAAACCATCTGGCTCTTTCCTTATACTTTTCATCCTTCCTACTGTATCTTACTGCATCCCCATCTGGTCTAAGTCCATTCCAACTCATCTTTCCTCGTTAGACAGAATTACTAACTTCTTTCTCAGAATTGTAAAAGCCAGAGTTCCTTCCTTCCGTCAAGCCTCTAAAAGTTCTATCTTATCTTCACTATCCTTGGAATCTCTTTCTGTCACTAGATCAAAACATGATTTATCCTTCTTACATTCACTGCTGAGCTCCCTTTATGACTGTCCTCTCTTAACTTCACTTATCAATGATCGTGTTCCAAACAGATCTACCCGTTTGACATCATTGCTTCACTATACTACTCCTAGACTTTCACTTATCAAGCGCTCCCTTTACTTTCGTCTTCCTTCTCTTATGAACTCAATTTCTCCTTCTATTGATCCTTTATCTAATGGGAATTTTTAAACCTGAGCTTACCACACACAAGATCCATACAATTGTGAAATCTACCTTTTATGCTTGCTTTTTTTTCTCTATCTTTTGTGTCACTTTTTTACTTTTTATTAGTTTTCTATACGTATATTTGTTAAATTTCACTGTAAGTTGGCATTGTTATGCTGTATGTGAGAATTGAATAAATAAATAAATTTGCGGAAGATAGAAACGGTATAATTCAACCCTTCTACTACTTTTGTCGATCAAAAATGAGTTAGTTGGTGTGACCCTTCATTAAAATGATAGTAAATTAAGACAATTCTATGACTAGTCGTTTAAAAAAATCATACTTTTCGCAAACAATACGCAATAATACCAAACAGAGTAAAAAAGTAGTTTGGACAACTGATGTTTGCACCCTCTGCCACAGGTTGTTGATATGAATAGATAAATAAATTGTAAAAAACAAATTCCTAATGCCCTCGATATTCTAAACGCATTAAGAATGAAGGACTGAGGCCCACTAGAAGATGTGCGCGTCTTATTAGTTTTTTGTTCATTTGAATTTTCTCAAACAAGCCATTAAATTTGTGTGAATTGATCTGGAGGAAGAGAAAATTTATCACAAGTCGTAATAAGAAGTGTAAGAGATTATTAAGAGCTTTCTTACTAAGTAATTCCAATGGCAGTTCGAATTCGAGATCAGTCGATTCCTTCGCATTCTCTAAGGGATGGATTTTGTTCCACACAGTTGGGTTGCATTTCTCCTTATTCGCCACTGCTTTAGTATGAATCGCAGTATCACAGCCTTTCTATGCAACGAAGGCACAAATACACGTTGCAATGCTTACAATTTGTGACATCTGTTAATTCATTGGCTATTCATTTAACGAGCAAAATGAGATTTATTCGAGAGACCTGTATCATCCGATGTTTTATGATTCCCTTTTGAAATAGTTCTATACTTTAACTACAAGATTTGTAGATCCTTAAGACACTTAAGGATCCTTAAGAGCACGCTTAATTTCTACCTCGTAACTATTATTTTGTTTGAATTTCAAGAATGTTAACTTCTGAAAAAATAACAGGGTTGTTTTCTTCGCTGTAATTTGAAACATTAAATTTCATGAGTTCCACTGTTTTCAGATCTCAGAAAATACTGCAGTTAATCTCCGTAGGTTTTTTGAACAACGCAGTGAATTCGACTTCAGTACCGTTTTTCTCTTATTTCCGTTGAGACGGTCTAATCTATTTATAGGGGAGTACAGTTGCCTCAAAGTGGACCTGCTCTTCAAAAGGGAGTTCAGCTACTACCTCATCCAGATCTACATCCCGTGCTGCATGCTGGTCATCGTCTCGTGGGTTTCCTTCTGGCTTGACCAAGGGGCAGTGCCGGCCAGAGTGTCCCTTGGGGTGACCACTTTGCTCACGATGGCCACGCAGACTTCTGGCATCAACGCATCGCTCCCACCGGTCTCATACACCAAGGCCATTGACGTCTGGACCGGGGTCTGTTCTTTATTAATCACCCAAACTTATCAATGAGTTGTACGATAACATTAAAATCGGTACTGGAAGAAATTTTCTTCTTTAAATGAAAAAGACTACCCTTTAGTAATAAAGTGTGTAACCGACATTTAAATCGACAAGTATACCGGAAACACATTTTGGTGTGTTTTTATTTGATCAAAACTTGGGATTAGGGACCACTTCGGTTCAGATGAGAGACTGAGCCTTTCGACCGAGTTAATCGAGAGAAACGGCGCTAAAAATGAAAGTGTTAATTTTAGAAGGAATGTATTTCTTGATCCATTCCGTTTTATCATGGAAGTTCTGGTGAAGATGACGATCAATCGTCGAAACCGGTCGTGTGTTTGTTTTTTATAATAAATAAATTGTGGTAAAAGTACAAATATTTCGAAGATTATTTCCATTACGGATTACCACAAGACCTCGCCTGATTCAGTGAAGCTTGTATCATGTTCCAAATTTGGAGACAAAAAAAACTGTAATGTCTTTTATAAACGCGTAAAAGAACCACTTAGGGGTCGTCCATTAATCACGTGATGTTTTTTGCAACTTTTTAACCCCCCATTCCCCCTGGTGATACGTGGTGAGGCTTTAGGCTAACCCCCCATCCCCCTCTACCCAAGATCACGTGTACAGTATTTTTTGGTTCAAAGTATCTTAAAAATTTCAGAAGATTATCTTTAAATACAGGTATAATATAATTTAATTTTGGAAAATTAAGCACCGTCATAAAAATGTCCAGACAGACATTTAGGTTGCAGGTTGTTTCTGACAGGGATGAAATAATAAAGGAAAGGTGTAATCATGTGAAAAAACATATAATTTTACTGGTACATGAATATATTAAATTGATCTAGGACCACGGATTAGTGAGACTTTCTTCAGCACTAACAAGTGGATAAGCATCGTGCAAGTCAAGTGTTGGCAGTGTGCTTTCTTGAAGATCACTCGGCGTCATCATTTTCACGCACTACGAATCTCTCTCGATCGTCGTGTCAGGATCATTAAGTTCTTTCTGAGCCACACTGTGTTTGTTTTCTCTTCTTATACTCTGCAGAGAGGTGTTTATACAGGTCTCTTAGTTTAGACAATGTTTTAAGGGAAAATATACACGGCAACGATTTACGTATGTTTTCGGCGCCAAAACCAGGGACTTACTGGAAAGCCGAGGCCGTTTTTCTGTTTAGAAATCGCGCGCTCAACGGAAAAATAAATACACGTGATATCTCACTGCACCCCCCTCCCCCTTATGATATTTCGTGATATTTTCCAAAACACTCCCCCTTTCGAGCCTCACGTGATTAATGGACGATCCCTAAGGTTTGTTCTTCCTAAGCTTCGCACTTTTGCTTTACTTTCTCCTCTCCGATGATTCAACGCAGTGAGTGATGTTTTCCCAAACCAGCGAATAAGATAGCCATAGGCTAATTATAGCCATAGGCTAATTACCTATGCCATAGGCTAATTTTTGCCTCACAAAATTTAATACATTGCTTTAACTTAGTTTATTCCTAAAACTTGTGAGAAGTATGGTAAGATGTGGTTATAACCCGTTGAAACATCCGGTTTTAAAAATCTCCAGTGAACATACCTTTGCTTGAAGGAAGTACTCTCGGGTTTCCGTCTCTCCATATTGTCGCCATCTTCAGGACTGATCTCTATCAGTCACGAAATTCAGTCCTGAAGATGGCTATAATATGGAGAGACGGTTGGAAACCCGAGAGTACTTCCTTCAAGCAAAGTTACGTTCAAATGCAAAAAGGAACGGCTCGAGAAGAAGTTTTCGGGTGAGAAGTGTATAAGAGAAAAAATCTTCCTCGAATTATTGAAAACGGAGAAACTATTTACGAAAAGCAATTAGCATAAAATAAATGAAGGGTGTTTATAGAAGAAAAGAAGAGTTACTATTTATGTATAATTATGTTACAAAGAGCTAATTTTTGTTTCTTTCCATCAGATCCATCTTTTTCAAAATTATCTCTCCTTAAAGAGAGAAAATCCCTCATTTTAATGGCTAAATTTGGGATATTATGGTACACGATATCAAAAATTTAACAATGCCGCGGGTATCATAGATTGAAATTGTTTCATCAGGTGTGCCTGACTTTCGTGTTCGGGGCGCTGCTGGAGTTCGCCCTCGTGAACTACGCGTCGAGATCGGACATGCACCGGGAGAACATGAAGAAGGCGCGACGACAGCAGAGAGAGTGCGAGCAGATGGAAATGCACGCCGCTGCGGTGGCCGCAGCTGAGGCCGCAGCGGCCGCAGCGAACATGCTGGAGGAAGGTGGAGGCGCACCAGGAGCCAACTCATTCCCAATGGTAACCGCAATCTCCCGATTTCCATCAGGTGGAATTTTTCTAAGGATGACCCTCGAAATTTAAACTTGTGATGCCAAGAGAATATAAAGACTGAAGGAATGAGAGATGAACAAGCTAGAAAAAACCTTCATTCCTAGAGGAAGTATGGTCAGACAAACTATTACAGAAATATTATTTCTACTTTAACATCGGCCGTGCAAAACAGCATTTCCGAAAGTGGTAATAAAGTACATGCTTTTGTCCTTGATTTTAACAAGGATACGTTCTGAAATAAATTGCATATTAAATCGTAAATTGATAACCAATACGTAGCCCAGCATGATAAACACTTCATTTACAATTAACGATAACAATCAAAGTAAAAAATAACATCCATTAGATGATCTTAAATTTAGCCAAACATTCTGAAGATGCATTTAATGGTTTATTATTCACAATTTGCCTACGCTCAATTTTATACCATTCGCAAAATAAACAATAATAATGAAAGATTATTTGTCTATAAAAATCACTGCCAGTTTTGCACTATAACTTCTATAAATAAATTGATAGTAAATAATGAAAACATTTTAATTAATTGATATAAAAATACGTGTATGAAGTCAGGAGTGGTGTTAAATTTGTTGAGAAAACTAAATATCAGTCCAATGGTCATTCACGCCTTCGTTGCTGTGGTAGAATATATCGACAGTTAAAAATGGGAAAAGAGATACTTTGATATCTAAAAGATATTTCGCTCAAGCTATATTTTGTTTTAACTGGTATACTACGAATCGTGTTCGTAAAAAGTTGTATAAATATGACTAAAGTGCTGACATTGACTAACACAAAAACCCTTTTACGGGTCCTTTGGGGTACTGCGTCTAAAAGTTTGTCCTTATTTTTCCAACACAGATTGCATTCATCTTCAGAATGATCGAAATGGGCTACATTCCATTCCGCTTCTTCTAATCCTACTTAGAACGTAATAAGGATGTCTGTGACGCCTAAACAGGCTGAAATGATAAGGGAATATACTCCTCGGAAGTTAATGAATGTAACTGTGAATGAAACGTACTTGAAAAAGTCAACAACCGCGCCAATTTGTATTGCGACTGCATTACTCCACGGGAGAAAGCCTTACAAAATATATTACATGGCAATATTTGTTGGTAATGCATAACATCGCCTAATAAAGACCCTAATAATAATATAATGGAGATTAAAAAAGAGGTAAAATGAATCCGCAAAAAGAAAATAAATTTAAACTTTCCAATATCCTATATATATATATATATATATATATATATATTGTTACGATTTTATTTTCTCGTTAACTTTTAAATTTAATTTCTCCTTATCGTGCCCCACGATAAGCGCGAAATGTAACGATTCTTTCGTCATTAACAAACAACTAAACAAACCACCGGTCGTCGCCTCTCGTCGACCGTTTAATTATGTGTTTTAGGTGCGATGCCGCGATCCCCTCTGTCGGGAGTTTCCACGGGAAAAAACAAATCGCAATACCATTTTCATTTTTCTTCAAGGACTTTTAATATCAAAACAAATGTTATTCGAACAAGCCCCAAAACAAATGACCAAAAGACGTGCATCCAACAAAAGAATAGCAAAGAATAAACTCGAATTCAAAGGAAACAAAGTCCGTAGACAAATCCTTCCACACTGTCTACAAAACCACAGATAATTACTTGAACCAAATTCCAAAATCACAGAAAAGTAATTGAATCAATTTCCAAAATCACAACCGAAGCACTTTACGACTTTCAACAAGCACGGTGTTCGTAATATTCAAAACTTAGCGTTTCTGCTCTTTCAACGGCGTCGTCGGTTCCCGGGCGTCTTCCGCCGGCTTCGGCTGCATCGTCTCCTCGCTTCTACGGCTCTTCTCCCCCCGTCAATTTATATCTTATATATATATATAGGTACGAGTAAAATGTTGCAAGCATATTGATAACACTAATTTCAAGTCGGCATCATATCGAGAGGGTGTTCAAAAGAACAAAAAAAAACAATGAAAATATTCTAAAAATTCGCTGCAATTTATTCGTCCGGCATCTTGCGGTGATACTTCCTATGCAACACAATAGAAGATCACCATCTCTAACTATCCGTGAAAATTCAAGCAGAAAAATTAGTTGCAACAGCCCCAGATGGCGTCCTACTTTTCACATATATTCCTTATGTGAGAAATATTAATTTGCTCTGGCATCGAACCAAGTAACAGTCTTATCTAATTTCTTTTCCTAAACTATGTCTTAATATACATCTTCTATCTAAGCAAGAACTTCCTATCCATTTGATAAGTGCACCAAGAAAAATAATTAAAAACTACCTCAATGTATTTTAAACGGCAGATTTTTGCATCGTCCTAGCATCGAACCCAGGTTATTTTCCACAAAAGTCATTAATGTTTACGATAGATTATGACCATATCTAGAGGCTCCTAGAGTTTTGATTCTCTAGCTATCCGGGAAGTATTTTTTTTAAATTCCCGAAAATCAAAGCAATGCTTTTAAATGGAAAAAATCGGGACTTTGGGGCCCCCCTGGAATCGAACGCATGACACTGAGGTTCAAAACCTTTTTTCTGGTGGTTACACGTCAGGGCCAATACGTCGTAAAAATTTTAAGTCAATGACGCATGAGGTTTAGCCTGTGAATTAGTATCCTATCTATCTATCTATATAGTTATATACATGAATTATTACGGAGAAGCATCTATATATAATAGATAGTATACGAGCAAAATGTTGCTTGCATACTGCAAGCATATCGATAACACTAATTTTATATCGGCATCATACCGAGAGGGTCCTCAAAAGAAAAAAAAGGATTCTCATATATATCGTCCTTTCCCAGGTGTTTCGCCGTCTCTTTTGATTCCGAGCATACTGCGATCCATTGCTCCTTTGCGTTGTCTGGATTCGCTGGGTACCGCTTTCGACACCCAAGTATTAGTTCAATAGGTCAGGACAGATAGAATCCACTGGTTACCTACTAAACCATTGGCATTCTTGACTTTAGAATGTGCGAGTTCCTTCCAAATGCGCTACAGCCAAGTTTCATTCTTCTGTGTACTTCATTAAGCTCTTGTTACGAGTTGTCCCAGGTACGTGTATTCCAAGCAAACATCCAGAGGTTTCTGTTTAAGTTTGACTGGTTCTTGCACTACAAAAGAATTATACTATTATTTTTTTAGGTTTCCTGACTCATTAAAAGACAAAAATAAAGTTTTATCAAATTTCATCCTTAATGAATATTTTTATCACGATCTTGTATTTCTCAAAATTTCTTGAAGATGTCATCTATATGATCAAGCTTATCTTGGTGGAACGCCATAATGAAATAAATATGAAATTACTTGGAAATATATTCTCTGAAATCTCAAGATTTTATTTTTCTGTAAACTGATTTGAGATGGAAAGCGAATCACTGAAACACTCGCATTGTTTACTTCCTAAATTAACAGTAACTCGCGATTCAGATACCTGAAGATGACAGACGAGAGTTGAAAAGTAAAGTAAAATCTTGCATGTGGCAAATACGAAGTCTTCATTTTTTTCATAAGAATGTGAAGAAAACGAGGATAAATATTTTCCGTCTTGGAAAATTTCACTATCTACGTGTTAACGCATATACATGGCGGTGCAACTCAGATTTTCATTCGCTACAATTGCATAAACAAAGGTCTGGTGAAGGCATTCATGTATGTCTATCATTAAATGAAGTCTCCTCGCACGGTTATCGCCTTTTTGTAAGTGGAAGCACAATTCATTCGTTCATACTCCTAAAATATCTCCCCCGTTCATGCGATCTCTATTAGGGAGACTCAATACGTTTATTCATTGTTCAGAAGATCGTTTCGAGGTATTAACGAAGGAATTTTTGCAGAAGCCGATGGTGCGGCACCCGCACCTTCACCACCACCCGGACGCCACGGAGAAGGTTGGGCGCGGCGGAGGGCCTTGCGAAATCCACATGGCGGCGCCTCCATCCAAAAGGGAGAACTGCTGCAGGACATGGCTCTCCAAGTTCCCCACTCGCTCCAAGAGGATCGACGTCATTTCCAGGATCACATTCCCCCTGGTGTTCGCGCTCTTCAACCTCGTCTACTGGTCCACATATCTGTTCAGGGAGGAGGCGGAGGGAGAGTAGAGCAGAACGAGTGTTCCTCAAGAAGTGACGCCACTGATTTTCAAAGGATTTCTTGATTCGTTTATTTAAGTCGCTCGTACTCTACTTCAATCGCTAGGATTCATTTCTCACATAACTGAAACTGCTCATGGTGTGCTCGATTTACGGAGATGGACATCTTTACGAAAGAGGTAGTTGATGTGATGAGGTTTGAGTGGATAGAGACGAGTGATACACCCACTGCCACGTTTTCCCGCGTCTTCGTTTCCACAAGATTCGCTTTCTTTTGCAGCGGATTTGTATTTTTTTTACTTCTCCGAGGCATTAGCAGGCGATTGTTTCGTTCGTTCCGTTTTTTGATTCAGCGCAGTTTGGGAGGAGGAATTGAAAACACAGGGTTTTTAGAAGTACGATAGACGAACAATTTTTAAATAAAAATCTAAGAAAAGACGAAAAAAATTGTTTAGAAGGCGATCATTATGTGTTTATAGAACTCCTTTAGTCGTTAAAAGAACATGCTCAATATACACGAGTAAAAAAAGTTAAAGATGAGGAAAGGATCCCTTCTTATCCGTGAGTATGTTAGGAGTCCCCCTTAAGTCTCGTTTCTTGGAAATGCTTAAATGTATAAATATTAGGCGTAAGAAGAAGTAAATCTGTTAATAGAGCACGTATCTTAATAGTCTATCATAGAGCACTGTAAAGATTGTTTTAAGAAATATTTAACTCTGTTTTCTTATGTACAAAGGATGTAACTGTTGCATTTGTACTGTAGTAAGTTACTGTTCGTAAAAGCGCAGCCAGATGTGAAGCTATCTTGAGGTAAAAATGTGATTTTGGAGCGAATGCCAAGTAGCGAATGCCAAGTAGCGAAATGGAAAACAAGGGAGGACAAACTCATTGGGCAAGCGAAACCTGAAACGATTTTTCAGATTCATTTGTACTATTTCTATGAAACACGATTTGATAATCCCCGAAGCGCAACGGGGTGGCAGTTTGTTGACATTGTTAGCCAAGTATTGTCAAGATTGCTTCCGTCCGAGTTGGCAAACATGTGAAAGTTTAACTCAGCATTCAACTGTTTTATAGAAAATGCACTGTGAAAAATCAAACTTGCATGTCAGATGATGCTGTTAGAATTTCAAATTGTATGCAAAAATAAATTGTGAAAATATTTAGAAAGTTTGTAACTTATTCGACTGCCGTGAAGGATGAATGAAGTTTCTCCAAACTAAGAATATTAAATTACGCCACAAACGTAAATATTTCAATTTGATTACTAGACACGAGTAGGTATTTTGGCAAGAAAATAACTCATGACAGGAACATCCGTGGTGCACATCAAGTCAGAAAGAATTCCACAGACCAGTTATCATTCGAAAATTTCTTTTTTGTCCGTATTCCATTATGTGTTGTGCAACCGATCTAAACAAAAATAAGAATCTCTCTTTCAATGGTGGACTGTCGTTTCCGGAGGTTGATTCAAAGAATCCTCATCAGTGATTACGATGATAAGTCATAAAGATTATGAATAATGTGATAATAAATTAAATTGTTTCAGTTGCAGAAGACTGTATTTCTATTTTACTTCTGCATACAAGTTGACTAGAAAGTTTTTGGTGGCACTAAAGCAATTCGTCCCTTCAGTATCTTCTCTTCGTCTTCAGGCAGCCGATGAATATCATTCTCGAAATTGAATGTTAGTCTGGGGAGGCCATCGGACCGTGCGGTTTGATGCATTAACTGCTCCGGAATAACACAATACGAAGAATAATTTCCGTAAGAATTCAAAATTATTGCCAAAATGCCACCACACTTATACAGGTAAGTCGTAGCGGATGGAATCCATTTACATCTAACGTCATTTTGTACAGTTATTTCGTACATTTCACGTTAAAATATAACACTTCTTCAACACATCCATTTTTTCAGAACCGAAATATTTTAGTAGTGGAAAGGCTCTATTCATTACCAAGCGGACCGAATCGTAGTTCGTCAAAGAAGAGATTTAAATCATGATATGGCATTTTCTGTTCAGAACTTGTAGAATTTCATCAATTCCAACTTTTCGCTTCCATCCGAAAATGTCTGCCTTCGAGATGGACGAAACAAATCAGAGACTCAAGGAAATAAGTAGATTTCCTTTTTAATTACGATTTGTGAATAGAAATGAGAGAATAGAAAAACCGGAACAACTAAGAAAATTTCTGTAAATGAATAGTGAGCAACATCTCAAACATCAATCGATTCTAACATAAACAAGTGAAGGGGGATTTCGGAAAACTCGTGCACGGTTATTTTTTTACGAATACAATTGTTTACATTTAAACGAGTGCTTTTATAGCTATTTAAGAAAATGTAACAAAAATTTTAACTTGAATTTTATTTTTAAAGTAATATCATTCATACGTCATTCATCCAGGTCCAAGTATTTTGCAGATGGTTGCTTAATTGCAGCCCGTACACTCCATTTCGATCTCTAAGACGCTATCGACCACGTTTCTATGTTTACTGAAATGGCGTCTAACAGAGAGTAATTGCCAACGATTTATCATGTCCCGTCTTTAATAACAATTACGTGATATCTCCAGACCCAATAGACAGCCCTGCACGGTATCTACGTTAACTATACGCGTGGAAACACATTTCATTTTATTCATACAAAGATCATTCCTCTTCTTAGCTCACCCGAGCTGTTTTTTGTTGCTTATATTGACTACTATGTACAGTCACTTGCAAAGTCTGTGGACATGTTTTGCCAATGCTGTAGAGGCCAAACAGCCTTAAAGTTTATGTTGACACAATTTGGTTTGCAGGTAGGAAGGAAAACATTGGTGGAGGTGAATGTTTTGTTTGAAGGGAAAGTTGGAGTTCCTGTGAACCAGATGGCGCCGTTGGAATGGTTTGATCTGCAACTGAGACGATCATAGAGTAAAGATATATCTTACATCCTTACTCTATGGAGACAATTCACCGGAAGTGTTCCTGTTTCAGCTATTAGAGGAACAGCGGTGAGCAGTTTGCAAGGGACTTCAATATGCCAAGATATTTCGTAAGCGTAAACCAAGAGATATTCTGCTTTCAAATTGAATATCTACAATTTAACGTAATAGTATTTTTGAGTAACCCCAAAAATGGAAAAATTTCAGCAATGAAACTATTTTGTCTTCTCCTACCATATTTTTATCATTACCTTTACCGGAGAACTTAGAGAAAATCTTTCTTGGGAAATATATTTTTTGCATAAGAATCATATGCTTTGCTATTAAAATGTTTGATCCTAAGCATTTTATAAATAGTTCGTAGCGACTACATTTGTTTTATTTAAGAATTTGTGACTACCAAATCTTCTCGATTCCTCGAAGGATACGAATGTGGAAACATAAAGGATCTTATCTATCACATTCCTGTATATCGTACACTGTAGTATACACGATAGTATACACAGTGTCGTACGCTGTATTATACACTAAGGAAGTTTCGGAGAGCGTAGCACCTTTTCTGAAAGTTATATTTGACCAGAGAATGAGCGAAGGTAAGGTCCCAAAAGATTGGAAAATTGCGAATGTCACTCCAATATTTAAAAGCGGCTCTAAGGACGATCCAGCTAATTACAGGCTTATATCTTTAACATCGCTGAGCGGTAAAATTATGGAACATATAATAGCTAGCTCTTTAATGGGTTTTCTTGAAACGTCCAATTTCATAATTAGGAATCAACATGTTTTCGTAAGACTCGTTCTTGCGAGTCTCAGCTGGCTTTGTTAGTACACGATGTTCGAAACTCTGCTGAAATACATAAGCAAGTCGATGAGATATTTTTAGATTTTCGGAAGGCTTTCGATAAGGTACCTCATCATAAATTGCTGTACAAGTTAGAAGTTGCGGGTATCAATACATAAGTAATTAACTGGATAAAAGACTTTCTCACCGATAGAGAGCAACGAGTAGTACTCGATGGTATTAGTTCCAATAAATTCTATGATATTAGGCCGGACTTCGTGGAAAGCCATAATAAGAAATGAATAAACCACTTCGTAATTTCCACACAATATTATTTATTTAAAAAACGACCGGTTTCGGATAACGCCATCCTCAGGTGGGAGAACAGAAAAGCACGCACATATATATATCATAGCAGTTTTGAGGGGAGAGTAAGGAGAGGGGAAGGGTTGTGAAAGATGCACTCATTGGTGTCAGCGGAGGTTATTTCGATGATTCCCAAAGCGTACAGCTTCTTTCCTTTGGGATGACGATGTAGGAGTAGGACAAGGAACTATTGTGGCCGCTCTCCAGGAGGTGGGCAGCGAAGAGTTTGGATTCTGAAGGTGGTGCTCTTGCTCCCTTATCTTCATGGGACGACCAGTCTTGCCGCGGTAGATCTCCGGACAATCATCGCACCTCAATTCGTACACCCCTGACTGAGAAGATGGGTCCCTTTTGTCTTTAGTTTGCGATAGTGCCTTGAAGGATTGTAAAACCCTGCTTTAAATTTCTTGGGAAGAAGGTTGGCTAATTTGTAGGATATATTTCCTAGAAATGGAAGTTTAACCCATTTCGGTTTGGGATCTTCGGAAAGGGAATGGATGATGGAGGAAATTTTCTTAGTTTTCTTTTTCAATAACTTATCCACAAATTCACAAGAGTAGCCATTGTTCTGGGCTATAGTTTTTATAGCATTCAACTCTTTTGTAAAGGCTTGGGGGGAGAGAGGGACAGTCACTAAACGGTGGATTAAAGCATGGAAAGATGAGTGTTTTTGGAAATGGTGATGAAAAGAATATGAAGGGATCACATGGTCAGTGTAGGTGCACTTCCTAAAGATTTCCAACGAAACTTTGCCATTGTTATGGTGGATAGAAAGATCTAAGAAATTTAGGACACCATCAGTTTCCAATTCATGCCTGAACTGAATCCTCGGGTTCAGAGAGTTTAGTAGGTTTAAAAAAAAAAGAAATTTACTGAAGCAATTGAAAAGATTCAAGTGCGATTCCTGAAATGGATTAATTTTAAAATTTCTGGTGCTAACTTTCGTAAAGAGGAATACAATAATGTTTGCAAGCAATACAATCTTGTTCCTCTCCAAAAACGACGTGCCGTGGCGGATATTGTGTTCTTTCGAAACATTGTAACAGGCTTCACCGACTCTGGTAAACTTGTTTCGCTTGTGAGCCTCAACGTACCACTGAGACGCTGTTTAGGGACTCCTTTGGATGTATGCCGATATGAACCAATGGCCAGAATAATGCGACAAATGAGGTCTTAAGTAAAACCCCTGATATTGATATATTTTAAGACTCGCTTCCGTCTTCGAAGCAGAAAATTTACTCAATTTATTTTTTATTTTTAATTTATTTTAAATTTCTTGTGATGTATTTATTTGTATGAATATTTTATTTATTTTATATATTACATCGCATGTAATTGGGGTTTTCCTGTTTGCGGTAAATAAAATATTATTATTATCATTATGCATTGCAAATGGGGATAACGGAATCTTAACTTACTTTCCTGGTATGATGTCGACTTCAAACTTTGGAGTAAATAAGTTTTATTCCTACCAGGTTATAATATGTGTTCGCGTCTTCCAAAAGGTCATGGGTTCAACACCAGGTGTCTCTTCTATTTGAAAAGTATGGCGGTAATTTAAAATGACTTATGATTCATTTATCAAGAAGGTGGAAATTCTATGGCCAGGCATGTGAACATAAGAATAAATGTTTCATTAACAAAGTTTATCTTTTACCTTATGATCATTGGTTCGAGGCCAGGCCATCATTTGCATTCTAACACTCAATTAAATGGGAATAAGGTATTTCTGTTGAGGATATTCCAGATATATAGACTTGGAATTTAAGAAACGGTCAGAGCTATCCAAACAAATCCGTTTACTTTAGTTTGATGGTAACCCCAAAACAGGTTTTACCTATGGGGTACCTAATTCCATCGCAATGTAGTATAATTTTATTTTATTTTGTATTATCTTAAGATGGAATAAATTTATTATTATTATTATTATTTAAATATTTATGAGCAATATCATCTTCGACACTACGACACCTGGATGCAGAATCGACTTATATTTTGGTTCCTATATCATACATTTTCAAACCAAATAGAACTTTGCAAAGTAAAGTACTTTTGAGATATGCTTGCAGCACTACTTCTACTCGTATATATTATAGACGCTTCTCCGTGTGTTCCTATAGGGGATTCTTACCATTCCACAAGTATCGTTGAATTGAAATTTTTACGACGTACCGGCCATAACGTGTAATCACCTGAAAAAATCAGACTTAGACCCTCATTATCATGGGTTCGATGCCAGAAGGACCAGAAATTCCGATTTTTTCCATAAAAATGCATTGGTGGTATTTATGAAAATTTTTTTAGGCAATTCCTGGAAAATGAGAGAGTTTAAATTCGACAGATCGTTGAATATCCAACGATAACGTTTCGTTGGATTTTTTTATCGTTAGTAATAAGCATGCATGACTTACAGCGATCACTCGAATTTCAACTCTCTGATTTGTAAGTTATTTTTGTTTTGCAATGTATTTTCAAGGAAAAATTGGGAATTCGGACCCTTTTGGCATCAAAACCATGACAGTGGGGTCAAAGCTTGACATTTCCTGACGTTTACATGCTATGGCCAGTCGTAAGACTTTCAAGTCAACCAAACGTGTGAGACTTGGCTTGAATCCTATATACAGGGTGTACGGGTTAAACATATAAGAATACAAAATGTTATAACTTTAGAAATTATTAGGATATTTATTAGCGGTTTGTTTCTACAACGCCACTGAAGAAAATCAAGTGACGTCATGTCTGGACTTCCAGGAACGGATATTCTTCCTAACATTGAAAGTAAACTCCCAGTTTCCCTGTCCTGTCCTGTTTCTTGGACAGAAGGAGCCTGTCATATTTCTTGATTGCTACATAAGTAGGAACATTGTCAGTATGTCGCAGTCCATACTCACAATGGAAACGATGTTAAACGATTGCTACAAATTTCAGCTCCAAAAGCACACCGCACAATATGGAATCTTTGCTGTGGAGTCTACGTGGCTACTTCCCCCTTTTTCTTGAACGAGGGTGTAACGCATATGCGAACGTGGTACCAACTAGAGGTGGGCGGCGCGCCGCCGACAATACCGGGCACGCCGCCGCCCCCGAAGAAATAACTACAGCGGGCCGCCGCCGGAAATTTCATGGGCGACGGCGTGGCTTGGCTTGGATTTAAAAACTAAGTCCCACAGTTGAAAATATGCTGACAAGTAGTTCGAAGAAATACCCTTTGAACTGATAGATAGGGCTTTCTACTAGGGCGCTGAGCTATACGTGAAATCGATTCGTGTTACGATCAGGATTAATTTCCGCAACCACACTGCCAGCTCGCATTGTTTGCTTATTGAAACTCCAAGAAGAAACCTCTCAATGCTAAGAAAAGCAGATTAGAGCCGCAGCGTATAAATAAAATGGTGTTCATCCACGAAAACTATGCCTTATGCAAAGATATTGTGATGAGAGTTTAGATATAAGATAAGAATTTGATACTACTAATACACAAAATGGACGTAGAATTAAGAAAATTTCACATTACACGGAAATGTGCCCCTATTTTAATTTTAAGCCTGAAAAAAATTATGGTGATGTTTTCATCGATATTATAAAATGTTTTGGTAAAAAATAGTATGTATTGATAAAAATATGCTTGGCAGCTTTGACGCTTATCGGAGCCCGTACCATAAAGTGTATGACACTCAAGCGCCATGCTAACATCAACTCATTGGTTAGCATTATTTGACACTCTTCACATTCAGCACCAAGAGTTCAGGACTTCAGGGGATGAAAAATGATCTCTTATCATCATTAAAAAGATGATTTTATGGCGTCCAGAACGACTCTACTTTGGCCCTAGCTACATTTTAGATCTCAGGTTCAAGCAAATCCCGTTTACAGATGGACAAAGTTTGCAGAATATCGGAGAACTTATTTCCCTCTTTTTCAGTTAAGATTCAAACGTAGGACTCGAAACAGTGGCTACTGCGCCCACTGTATCCGCCAATTTAAGAATTTCGTCACAATATTGAAAACTTGTCACCTCTGCAAATGAAAACCCCCCAAGAACGCAAAGTGAAGATGAGCTGAAGAAGTACATGGATGAGATTACATTGGATACAGAAGTGGTTCAACAGCCAACTCCTAATGCAAGTTGCTCTAAAGTATCTTTCTACACTATGGACACAAAAAGGAATAGGTTGGAGAGGGACAAAATGATTTTGTTTTTAAATCAAAACTGGAGGAATTGACTATTTGAATATTTGTGTGTGAATGTGTTTTAGTGGATTTCTCTGTGAAACATTCTAAATGCATTGCTATTCCATCATTTGCTTGCTAGTTTTTTTAAAGTTAAATTATAATTAAAATCATGCCTATTCGTTTAGAATTTCTAATAAAGTCAGTATATATGGAAATTCATGTTCATCTACGTAACTACATATTATTATCACTATCATGAATTTTAGCCCAATATTTTGTATTATTTTTTTAAGAAAGATGAAAAAGTTGTTAAAATTTACATTACTCATGATCAATGGCGCAGCCAGGATTGGCTAATGGGGGGTCTAATGCTGCCGAGAAAACGAAAAATGCCTACATGCCCGCTACTTACTACAATATATGTCAATTCTTTCAAAAACTAAATGCATTGAAAACCAGAGGAGTTTGACGCTTAAGTGATGAACTTATAACACTTTCCATGATAGTATGGATCTCTAACAATCTCCTCTAAATTCGGTCTCTTCAAGACGTCCCAGGATTCGATCGTCTGCATCCTGTAATTCCATCTGTTCCTCTTTTGCCGATTGCATCAAGACACGAACATAGGAGGAATCAGTTTCATTGATCGAAGAATGCTGTATTAGAATCGATTTCTGAGGAACACTGATCATAACATTCGTTAAAATATTGCAACATGGATCCATTAAGCATTTCAAAAGATTGAATTTTTGCTTCCTTTATTTTCCTGTGCTGAAGTCTCTTTGATGTGTGAACCCCACGTGACATGATAGATCGATCTGTAGCCAAATTAAATTAAAAAGATTTTTCCGTATTCCTATTGAAAAAATAATTTTCGTTTTATTTATCGCAGCACATCAATTCCCAAAAAAATCCGTCAAAAATTACATTTCACGTTATACAGGACATTTATAGAAACATTTTAAAGGTTCGTGTTACATTTCAATGCACGTTATACATCTGGATATACGGAAATTTTTAAACTTACAATTTCAAAGCAAAATTGCACTTACCTTGTTATAATAAAATCACTCTAAACTCCAATTGTACACCATATAAATTCCTCACAAACTCAGTAATATTTTATCAAAGGATTAACACAGAAAACGTTCTTCATTCTATTACAACACGCAATCTACTACAAGGTCGAGACGCAAGTGCAAAGAATTTGTTTAGAATAGAATGGCTGTTCGGGTATAAATATGCCTTTAGTAACGATCGTCATCTCAACCAGAAAGTGTCGGCAGTAGCTTTGATTACCTTGAAGGAGAATCCTCAGAAGGATGTATATCCTTCCTCTAACAAGCAAAATGTGAATAAAAATGAATTTAAAAAATTCTTCGAATTTCCCATAGTATTTTGTTCAAAGCGACCGGTTCCGACCATTACAGTCATCTTCAGGCAATTGGTATTACTGCAATTTCTGTAATACAGTATGTCTGTCATTTCTGTAATACTAATTGCCTGAAGATGACTGCAATGGTCGAAACCGGTCGCTTTGAATAAAATATTGTGGAAAATACGAAGAACGTTTTCAAATTTATTTGCTATGGCGTTCCACAACATTCGGCCTGAACATCTTGATTTTATAAGTAAAATGTGAACTTAGAAAAGGTAGACCACCTGTGCAGGAGGTCCCCATTGTATTCGGAGGATGTCTTATCTTTAGCTATCGTTCCTGTCTTCGAATGATTTCCTAGGACCTGGTGCCAACCCTTTTTACCCTTATTTTGAAATAATTTATCAATAATCTGAACACATAGAATTGTGAGCAAAACCCAGTCTATTTCTCCTCTAGGAATGCCTTCCGAAGCCTGAATGAAACTTTCACTTCCTTTGAGCATTCCTTCACATCTGGTTTTCCCAAGGGAGAAGACTAATTATTTTAACAAACTAGAAATGCCTGTTTCATTACTTAAACTTTTCATAAAAAGAGTAGACAGTTTTTCTCCCAATTTATTCAAGCATTATCTTTTCTTTTTCACCTTAGAATAAAAAGAGCTTACAATCAATTTCGTAGACTTAAATTCTGAGGACTAAATTATACCCTCTATGAATGAACTATGAGGAATTAATTACATCCTTAATTCTCCCTCGCCCTTTCGTACACCAACCTTCTCACATGTTTAAACGTTCTGGTATAAACCAAATAAACATCAAGCAATAAAAAAAGTAATAGACAGCTTCCATATTGCACAATATATGCACAACTGGATGCACTTATATCCTTCTTCCACTTGACTCCGATCAACTGAGAACTGGCGCCTGATCCCAACTGCTAGAGGGCCAAGTTGCTACGTGTGAACAGGTTTGCAACTCAGCGTCGCCGCAGTGAAGATTTAAGTACCGTTAGAAGCCGCGCGTACTCTCAAAAAGTTCCTCCGTGTGAATGCGAGGCGCAACCCATCCGGCCTCAACCATAAAACCCGCGCAGCAAAAGTCCCCTCGTGTGAACCTACCTTAAAGGTAATAGTACAAAGGCAGTGGGAATTTTTCAGGTAGTGAGAGAAGTAGAAGGATCGCTAGCCCAAACCGTCTTAAAACTGACCCTTCGGCTAGGAACACATTCACCGGTTTCCCCCGGCCGGCAAACCATAGTCGGTTTTTAAGCTGGGTCACAAGGGTAGTAAGCAGTAGAAGTAAATGGAGCCTTTCACACTAGCCGAGAATAGATTATAGACCTCTGGGTCGCCGGATAACAGCCGCCCCAACGACTGAAGAGGACGGCACCGGGTTTGGACCTTTATGACCATTTACGACCATTAACGACCGGGTGTGGGTAGTAATGCACGTCGGTCAAATGAGCGCTTTCACATTGAACGGTTGTTGCCGGGTGCCTTCCCCCATCCCTTGCTGATTATTTTGACCTTTTAAAGCCTCCAGCATTAATTATTTTTTCTTCGGCAACTTTTGAATGTAAACATACATCAGTTATCATTCACGGAGAAGTAAGGTTCATTCTTTTTTTTGACATGCGGCCGCTGCCGGGTAAAAACAATGTTGCTATATGAATGTTTCATTATACGCCTCCACTTTGACAAATTCTTATTTAAGCGTACTTCCAATTATATATTTTTTAACTACCGGCAATTCACCAATCACTCACTGATATAATGTTTTATCATATGAAGCAATATTTTAAGAATTAATTATATAAAGCATTATGTAAAGAATTTAATTTCCGAAAATAATTTGCTGTTAACTAGGGCAGGTAAGGAACAGAGTGTAGTGATATGTGATAACCAAAAACATGTGGACAAATGACGTGATTTTATTGATAACAATAACATTCTTAAATAAGATCCAACCATGTCCAATCAAATGTGTGTGAGTGAAGAAAACGAATTTACTCTCGGATAGAGGAAATCACATCCGATAATTTGTATGAAATTTGGTAGAATATATCCTTAAGAAGAAAGTGAAAAAAACGGACAGGAGCAAAAATCTCTCCGCGAAACTCTCACCCTTGAGAAATCCCAAGATTTCATGGAGGAGAATACTACTCCTTGGGGAGATCTCATACCGGTTGTGGAATGCCCTTCCCGAAAATATCAAAGCCTGTTTCTATTCACCATCAACAAATAGGAGTACTCTTGGAGAATTGGATTTACCAATATAACTAAAAATTGTTAATAGAATATTGCCTAATGATGCTAGCTCACTAGCGAAACATGTCGCCTAAATAAAAAATCTATGGAGGTGTACTAAATTAATCTTTCATTCCCTGTAATTTCCTTTGCCGAATTTGCCTCTGACGCGGATATAAAAGTCGCCGCCTGTAGGAAACACAATGCTTCCGTTCCCGAAATAGAAGGTATTAAAAAAGGAATAATTTTTTCTATAATGCTCAATCTTTATCTCCAACGTCCTTTTCTCAACGTGGTCCCTTGCCATTACCCTCTCCTCTACTATTGCTTTAAAATATGGACGTGCCGAATGACATAGTGAATGAAGACGAAATTAGCAAGTAATTTAAAAAATTAAAGTTATTTGTACCGAAAATTCCAAAAAGAATTGATTTTTCACCAACACCGGAGAAGCAACCGGGACAGTTTATGGCTAGCCCGGTTCTTGTGAGTGAAAGTATCCCTACCCCGATTTCACGACCATTTTATGACCGACCGGACGAGCGAAACCGGTGAATGTGTTCCCAGCCTTCCTCGGCGGAGGGACCTAATCTGCTACCTAACCCTCACTCCAGGGGGTAGTACAGGTACACTGACTATATTGAATAGGATTTGAAAAATTGTAAACAATTGAAATTAGGAACTATTTCTTTTCATCTTCGTATCCTTCGTCCAAGCAGCGTTCTTCCGATCGACGTTCTACGACGAAAAATAAGGATTGTAATAATTTTGCTAGAATCATGAAGAATAACAAATTGTACATTTTCATCATAACGTGGTTCCACAAGACACCGCCGGAGACTGTGAATTTTATTTCTTACTTTGCTAGAAAGTAGCTGGGAACACATGCAACGCTGTTCATTTCAAAGGACTTAGGCGGTTTTTTTTAAAGAGCTGAGAAATCTCGATGTAATCATAGGAATAGTATTTTGTCGTATGCTTGTAGATGCCTTTCCTCTTTATGTCTGAAATATGATTTCTTTTACGTAATGAAATTAGTTATGCCCTTTCACTTCAGATATTGGAACTTTTACATGGAAAGGATTGTAAGATGGAAATTCAAGTCGTTAAGTTTCTCTTTGGAAACATTTAATGTTACAAGAGTTGCGGTAGAATGTTCATGAAAGTACTATGTCGCCTTCTACACATTGATAGCTTACAGAAAAAAACTTGCAGTGACGTTCTTGCATTAATTTGCAAGCAAATTGATCAAATTATTTTTTCCTACAATTAAGTTCCTCGATACTTACATACTACGTAATTTCGATAGTTTCGTAATGGTACTAATATATTTAAGATAGTGCATTATTTGTAAGCACTTATAAGTACGAGTATATCAGAAGCTTCGATGAGCAAACCAATGAAATGAATAGTGGAACGTTCTTCATCGAGAGTGAACTTTAGTGAAACTTTTCCAAGTGAAGTTGTCGAGATTAGCCGTGTATGTTATCATTGACGCTCTCTCTTTACATAAAATCAGTCGTACTAGATTGGACTGAATGATACCGTTGCATAACTATCTAGTTTTCTTCGCTATTAACGCTTTCCATAGGCGAAAGGATCTAGTTATTATCAATTCTATGTCCTTAGATAACAAGGCGTAATTCTCTGGCCAGTGGTGATTAAGGAATTGGTTAAGATTTTCTCCTTTCTCAGTGATCAGTTAGTAATTGCATTACTTACTATTGTCATACAAAAGCAAATGTTTCGATCAATATGTGAATTAAATTTCAAGAAATACTGTGGAAGTTATGGTCAGGCACAATCTCATGACAGTTTGTTTCATACTTTATCTCTGATAGTTTAATAGACATCAAAGCTTGGCTAGCAACGATACTATAGCAAATAATATTACTGGCGAAGTTAGATTATCATGTCTTACGTTTATAATCGTTTGTTTACATGAAGAGATACACCACGGCAAAAACATTAATTCATTATAAGGAAAATAACTCTATAACTGCGGATATGTATACTTTTTTCAATGAATTTAATATCAATATAATTCATGTATATGTATACCATGCTCATAACATAGTTTGCGAATCTTGCTATCATATTTAGTATAGAATTTTATTTTGAAACAAATTTGAAAACAAATAGGCCTGAAACGATAATGCCACGTAATAAAATATCAAGGAGAATAAGAGATAACAATCGATGATAATTAAGAGAGATAATTTCATTTTTATAAGCGACTAGTACAAGCTTTAATGACATTCCAACAGTCTAATGACTTACAGGAAAACATGAACTTATCGGGATATGATCATCATTTGCTTCGACATTTCATTTTATTTTATTAACGAAAAGCATCATCAGCACAGAGTCAGTACGTTGTTTCAAAATCCTGAGTAATCCTGATAAAGGATAAAATTTGGAAAGGAGAATGATTCCAAGTCTGCAACTAAAATTCATTTGCAAGACCATCAGTTGAACGCCAAGCAAATAAATAGCAGCCCTGGAGAGACCTTTGTGAAACTGCAACCACCGGTCCTGTCAAAATATTCTCCAAGTTTCTTCTAAATATCTATGAAAAAGCAATTGATTGCTTACACGAAATCCCTAAAAAGCGTGTCCGGAGTTTAATTCTTACTTCTCAATGCACGATTACCGTAGACAGAGCTACTTTATCATCATTTCTACTTTATAAGGTTTAAAATAACTGCGATCGATTTATTTCAAAATTATCCATTTATAATTTTGAAATATTGGATATGCCTTTCAACTGCACGTAAATTATCTTGAGTAAAAGCTTGGGGGTTATCGTCCCCAATATTGCTATTGTAACTAACAAGTTTTGTTTATAATAACAACGGCTTGTTTACAACCTCAAAATTTTAAGAAATTTTCTTGCATTTTATCTATATTTTCACAATTTCGAATCGAAATCTATGTTTCACGAGAAATTAAGAATCTCTATTTATTTTCCTTTCTTTTGATGCTTGTCTCGGGCTTAGTGCTCCTTTTTTGCTAATAGAATTTTTTACATTTACAAGATTCAGAATTTTACCCCGCAAGTTACCGATTGGCTTATGGCAGGGGATGTATAGACGATATATATTCATACCTATTCGATCCCGTAAGCCTCTCTATTGCTTCGAGGAAAACACTACCAGAAATAGCTGTGTTCTGGCAATTGTATCCCAATAATACTTTTATTAATAACATTTTATGTTGACGCCTCTCGTAGATCGCGTTCGTTTCGTTCTAGAATGTGTTCGACCTCATCTGAAGATTCTGAGAAGATGCAATTTTTCAAAACGCCTCCGTCGGTTTTCTGATCCTCTCTCCTGTAGTGAGGTCCACCCGAGATTTTGCAAAAGAAATAAAGCCTGCAGCGGTAAAAGTCGTACCAAATTAACTAACCTAAAGCTAACTTACTTAACGGGCACTATCAGATATGCTTCACTGTAGACAATGGTCAAGTTAAGGATTTTACCTCGTGCATTGATTCAGAGATGTGTCCCATCGAGATATCGGTTGATGGAATTGGAAAATTATTGCGAGATATTGATAGGAAAAAGGCGCCAGGACCCGAAGGTATTCCCGCTGTTGTAATAAAAACTTTAGCCGATGAAATTGCTCCGCTTCTACAGATTTTCTATCAGAAATCATTAGATGAGGGAACCGTCCCAATGTCGTGGAAAAAAGCTAATGTCACTCCGGTGCCTAAGAAAGGGCGCGCGTCAAAACCAGATGATTATAGGCCTATTTCATTAACTTCAATTTTTTGCAAAATAATGGAGCATATTATAGCGAGCTCTATCATGCGCTTTCTTTCTGAAAAGGGAGCAATCAGTCAGAGCCAGCACGGATTCCGTAAAGGTAGGTCTTGTGAGACCCAGTTAGCGCTTTTTATGAATGACGTATCTAAAGCAGCAGACGGCGGTGTTAGATCAGACGCAGTTTTCCTAGATTTCAGGAAAGCTTTCGACACGGTTTCTCACGAAAAGCTTATCCAAAGGCTGAGTGCCTACGCGATGGACGAAAAAGTTATCACATGGATCAAATCTTTTCTAGAAAACAGATCTCAACGCGTTGCATTAGACGGAATTTTATCTGACGAAATAATTATCTCATCAGGAGTTCCACAGGGAAGTGATCTTGGTCCGATTTTATTTCCAATTTACATTAACGACCTCGTAGATAACGTAAAGAGTAAGGTTAGATTATTTGCCGATGATACCCTGATATACACAGGTTGGTGTAAAAATTTGCAGCTGGATTTAAATACAAATAAATGCGTTTCCATGAGTTTTATGCGCTCCGCAAACGTTGAGAAGATGCTCATCGAGAGTCAAAGAAATAGCTTATTTTTCTCTTATTCTTCCGAGTCTAGAATACTGCTTTGCGGTTTGGGACCCACACGAAGTAGGTTTAGTCTCAGATTTAGAGATGGTCCAGCGTAGAGCAGCCCGATTCATCTGCGGGGATTTCAGGTTTGATAGCAGCGTTACGGCAATGATAGAGTCCCTCAGTTGGAATTCACTACAGATGAGAAGATCTGAATATCGTCGGAAACTTTTCGAAAAGTTCATTCGTTCAGAATTTATAGACGAAGTAAGTGAAATGTTAGTGCCAGGAAAGAGCGAACGCGATCTCCAAAAGACATCAACAAAACGTTTAAGAGAAATGATCGCAAAAATAGATAATTGCTTTTGGTCGTTTTTTCCCCAGGCTATTAAAGATGCTAATAGGGTGGATTGAGTTATGGTGGTGTTATTACACCCTCTGCCATACGCCTCTGGCGTCTCGCGGGGTACATATCTAAATCTAAAATCTAAATTGATATCACCAAAGAGTAACACTGAGCCAAGGGGAAGTAGGGACGAGAGACAGTTCTCAAGTGTAGATAGGTCAGTAGAAGGTGGAAACATCTAATAAATATTTTATTTTTCGCATATCGGTTGTTGGGATTGTGATTGAGTTCACACCAGAATTTATAGACGAAGTAAGTGAAATGTTAGTGCCAGTAAGGAGCGAACGAGAGAGGCATCGACGAAGCGTTATAGGGAAGTAATCGCAAGGACGGATAATCAGTTTTGGTCGTTTTTTCCCCAGGCTATTAGAGATGCTAATTGGGAGGAATGAATAATGGTGGTGTACGACACTCCCTGCCATACGCCTCTGGCGGCTCGCAGGGTATACATCTAAATCAAACGTGCTTTAATAAGGGAACGGTATTTTTAGTTGTCTTGAGTCGAAACGGGAACAGGGAGACGAAAACAAGCCTATTATGTTTCCAGCGTCAACTTTTAATGTCACCATGAGTCTGAAAGTCTTGCGAATTCTGGTTCTTGAGTTGTAGGCGATCATACCCATATACATATATAGAAACTTTTCCTTTTATTAATTTTTTTATTCATCTCCAGATATATAGTATTTGATGGTTAAAAGCAACGTCGATCGGAAGAACGCTGCTTGGACGAAGGATACGAAGATGAAAAGAAATAGTTCCTAATTTCAATTGTTTATAATTTTTCAAATCCTATTCAATATAGTCAGTGTACCTGTACTACCCCCTGGAGTGTTGGTTAGGAAGCAGATTAGGTCCCTCCACCGAGGAAGGGTTAGTTTGACGATGGTTTGGGCTAGCAACTCTTCTACATGTCAAACTACCTGAAAAATGCCCCAATTAATTGGCATTAACCCAACATTCTTCCAGCGATGCTGGCCGATGTTCAAAAGCCAATCCGTATCATTGAAATAACATTAAAATGAAGGGTAAATCATAAGATTGATTTGAGGAAATTACAATTCCCTACTATGAATTTTGACGCACAAGACAACGTAAAATTAATTTAATGGGCAATATTAAAAGTACCCGAACCACTTTTAACGATTAGCATTATAAGTAAAGATTTGGGAGACTTTCCGGAGGAATGTATTCTGTTTGAAGTTCCTCCCTTATCTTGCCACGTCAGCAAGGGGAGAGGATGCTACAAATAAGTACGGTAGCTTCCAAATTTGTGTGCAGCCCGGAAAGCAGTCATGGGTGAGCATAACCATGCATTGGAGGCCACCATCAAATCTGAACATAAAGGACATTACAAGGATCCGTAATAATGTGCGCTAAAACATGTATGCACGTTTCTCTGCAAACTGATAAACCAAGGTTAAAAACTAATTTTTACTCAAAGGCATAAGCTAAATGCCTAATTGCTGTACAAGATATCCTCCTGTTCATCATTGAATGTCCTCGGCAATATTCCCTAAACATGGTTTAATTTTCCCTTTCGCAAAAGCTTTATGTCTATCACCTGAGGTACTTTAAGGAGCACAGTATCTCACATCCCACTTATGACGTTTTTCTCTATTCTATATATATAAAAAAGGAAAACTATAAGAATTTAACTTTTAAACCAGTAAACTTTGTTCGATACAACCCTCCGACCGTTTGTCCTATACAACCCGAACTTCAACGCCTTGATTATGCGTATTGCCAGGTCTAGGTATATTTACTTCCTACAGTATAAAGAATAGCAACCCTTGCATCTAACAAAATACTAAAGACGTTAATGTACTTATATTCAGATAAGCTACGTAGCTTCAAAGTTATCTCTGGAAAACTCGCAAAAAAAAACAAATAATTGACTATTACTTGCAAACGCACATACTGTTCGATATTGCAGGCGTCCTAATTACTCACAAAAGTGGCTAAAAATGAGATGTCATCAGCAGCCAAAGCATTAAATAATACTTTTCCGATGCAAACGGCAGTCCGATACTACCAGACCTTCCGCGTTTTTACTTTTAATTTCTTAAGAGTTTAGAATGCATTCAGCGATAGGTGTGGTTGCAATCGCCCCAAAGTAATTTATTTCTAATATCCAATCATTCTTATGGAAATCGCATTGCATTATTCGAATGGTGACAAAGCGATAGCTGAGATCTTTAGAACATCTGTTAAGCCTCTGTTACATACAAACTCCTCAAATCAAAGAAAACAGAAGATATTGGGAAGAAATTGCCTTGAGATAGATGGAGAAAAATGACTTTTGATGGTGAATATCGACAAAAGAATGAATAGAGTCAAGGTAACAAAGCAATATAATAACAATAGTAAATTGTCTTTATTTGGGCGAGATTGAGACTAAAAAATCTCTTATTCCATCTAACTCATCGTCATTAATTATAAAATTAGAAGTAGAAACAATTAGAAGAATTGTGGATGTGAAAAACCAAAGAGATTCTGAGGAAAAAATCCACAGCAGGAAAACACCCACGAGGAAGGGGGGTGTGAAAAACCTGCGCGAACTAATCGATAGTAATAGCTAAAAGATAAGAAAAAAGAACATTAAAAAATAAAGAAATGCACTACCAATAAGTTTTTAAATACGATATATAAATAAGAATCAGTTCACATTTTAAAAAAGATAGCAATGTACAAAATAACATAAAACAAACAAAAAAGAAAAATAAGGAAAAAGTACATGGATTTTCATCCATAAAGTACAATATGAGACATAAAAAGAGTATTATAAAAAACATTATTGAAATAATACACACAGTATATACAACTCAAAATTTTATATAACAAAGACATTTAGGTAACTCTAAATAAGAAAAAAGAAACAGGTGAGAATTATTACTTACAAAGACAGAGAAAGCATCTTATGCGTTGAGAGGAAGAGCAAAATGAGTATTTACAGGATGGAGGAGATTTATTTTCATGTCAGGGCTTTGAAAGATTCCAGCAAGGATAGAGAAGATGATTCAGTAAATTCATATTGAAAGAAAGTAGTAGTGTGGCTTTGGGATTCGGAAGTCTATCTAGCCGAAGGTAAGTAAGGCATTTTCTCTTGAAAGAGGACACAGAGAGCTTGGTATTAGCCGGAAGAGAATTCCATAGCTTGCATTTGCAATGCAGGAGTTGTGGAATGTTTCAGTTCGGTGGTGAGAGAGTTAGCAGAAGAGGTGGTGAGAGAGTCAAGTAGTTTTTTGCATCTCCTTGTGTTACGGTTATGTACTGAATCCAAACATACGAATTCGTTTGCGATGTATTCAGGAGTATGTGTGTGTAGGATGTTTCGGAATGAACAAAGAATGTGTAGCTCTCTGCGAGAATCTAACTTCAACTAGCCTAATTTATCTTACGATTCAGATACATGGTCGTATTTTCTCAAATTAAAAATAAATCTCACAGCTGCATTCTGAGCTCGCTGCAGTTTAAGAGTTAGTTCACCGGACAAGTCTTGGTAGATAATGTCTCAAAGTGAGGCATAATTAGAGACTTCACGATCTGTGCTTTCAGAGAAGAAGGGAGAAAATATCCTAAGCGCCTGAGATTTTGAAGGGACATATATACTTTCTTACAACAATTTGTTACTTGCTGCGACCATTGGAGATTTTCATTTATGAAAAGGCCAAGATTATTTACTGAATTACTCAAGGGGATTTCAAATCCGTTTAAGGTGGGCTTGGGAATCATATCGACATTAAAATTCTTTAAAAGTTTAGAATTGCCAATGATGATGGCTTACGACTTGGTTGGGTTAAGGGCAATGAGGTCATTTCTGCTCCATTCCTTTAAAAGCTCGATCTTAGTTCAACAAATACATTGATTGAGGAAGGTCTGTTGAACTGGAGTCTAAATAGATTATCATCATTCGATAATATATGCACTATATAATCCATAGACTTCAGGTCTACGTAATCCGTAAAATTTCAATGGCCTACCGAAATAATAGTTAAAATTATTTTGAAATAAAGTTTAGAAACATATTAAAAGGCATTAAAATTAGAATCTAGTAAGGTTTACGACTTTTTCTAATTGACTTATTTATCTCTCGCCGAAGTGATCGATTAGCAACATCATTTAAGAATATCACCGAAAAAGAACCACTAAATTAAGCGTATTAAAAAAATGAATGTAAAATTTTGACGAATGGCCAATCGGAATAACAAAATAGATACGTAAAAAAGGCAAATGAATGAGGGTGACCTCCGGAATGAGCATTGCTGAAGAGAAAATCGGAAAATATTCCTCGTAATTGTATCTTTTTAGTATTTATTTGGATGCTAAGATGTTTCTTTTAGTAAAATCAAAGACAGACATCGAGATGACAATTGAAACAAACTTTGTTTGTATTCCCAGGGAAAAACCTTTTTTTATATCGTCATCATTTCTTCCTTCCAAAAAGTGGAAACTTATACTTTTGATAATAACGGGGTTATGTTCTTAGTATGATATTATTTTAAAGGTGAAAAATAGTGACTTGGCTGGGACCCAGGTCTCCCACTTTCTGGGCAACCACTCAACTACCACGTCCTTCTCACTTCTGTAGACGGTCAGCTAAGTGGCGCGCGCCTCCCAACCACAATGTCCTCTCTAGGACTCACACGAACGAGGGAAACGTTGAACTCGGTAGTTCGGTGGGTAGAACACCTGCCCGGAAAGTGGGAGACCTGGGTCCCATCCAAGTCACTACTCAGTATAAATTTGGTTAAGCAGCACACTTTCATGTGAAAATTCAATTCTTTCCAACATTTGACATTAGTTCGCTCAGAAGAGAGAATTCCTATTATTGAAATCATTTGAATGTTAGCGACCCAAAGTCCTTTCCCTCCTAAACAGCATAAGAAAAAAACTAACACAGAGAGAAAGAGTGATAAAGGGACTGTCGTTTATCGAAGTCAATTACTCTCGGATAAATGCAGATCGATGAATCCACTCGCATCCCATTGGAGCTCCGCGATGACGTACACTGGTGACGTCACTACTCTCGCTATCGATCCTGGCGCCCTCTTTCTGCCGAAGGCGATATTTACGTTACATTTCCATGCGGTTGTAATAAGAGGCCATCGTATTGTAAACCATTGCAATAACCCAATTTTAAAAATGCGTTCTAAATGCTTTTGGCTGTTCAATCGATAGTCTCAGTCTGCGCACATGAAGACTTTCGCCAGGACGAAACCACTCGTTTTCTTCAATTTCATTTTACATTCATTTCGGTGACGAGCAGCGCCACCTCAATTTATTCCGATGAATGGACGAAATCGGAACGAGAAAATTTCGACAGAACGTGACTTTCCTTGAATGCGTTTCCATTCGAAACAATAATATATTAGAGACACGAAGTTTACTTCAACCGCGTAAACTGGAATCAAAAGAAATATTTCCCTCTTGAAGAGACTCCATTGAGGCCTTCCAAATTATTCAACAAATAATGGGATTATTTTAAATTCTCAACCATCGTCCGAATTAAGCGCTTTAAACGAAAACTTGAATTTTTGTAAATTGTACTCCTCGCATTATAACTTAAGGAAAAGTGAAATTCAGGGGTCTCCAAACCCGAGGACCGCATTAACTATAAAACAGGAGTTTGGGGACCGAAAAAGAATCAAAACATAGATGTTGTTTTTAATTATTAATTTAATATTATTAAATACAATAATAATTCTATTTTAATTCGGTAAAAACGTTACATCCGCGTAAACGGTGGCAGGATACACGTAAATTTCCGTGATTATTTTCCGTGGATAAAAAGGTCTGCCGGATGAGAGGGAGACTGACACAATCAATTCTGGATCCACGAAGATGCATACAATTGACTCTATACAATACCTTTGAATAGAGACTGAGACTGACTGACTGAGAGGAGACTGACAATACAATACCTTTGAATGCCCCAGAGGAAGGAATTACTGTTTTTCCTCGAAACGAGCAACCAAAAGCATTTGGTTTTATTAAATATAATGAAAAAAATGGAAATTTTCAAATTATAAATATAAATCCAAAGAAAATAAATGGGCGTATTTATTGCCAAGTTATCTACGTTACAGACTTTTTATTTTACTACAAATAAATCGCCTTTAATTAAAAGAAGGGATGATGAATGTAACAGATACGTATCGTTCGGTATGTTGGACATTGGTTCTTCTTTGTCTGGAAAACAAAATGTCATCCTAAAGATGAAACCATAAATGTGTGTGATTGGTGCTAATCATTCTCTAGAATGGAGGAATCTAAGACGCAAAGTGGCAGCCCTGATTGCCTTCGCTTCTAAGCAACAGATAACTCGGTGAATTCATATTATCGGACTAAGCGCATCACGTAGAAAAAATTAGCATCTCATACCGTTGTTGACAACATATTGCCACTATCTTTAGATCAAATCTTTCGGTTATCCTATTTAGGGCCATCTTTTCATGTTTCTAATTTGTGTCACTCAATGTAGAGTCTATTTGATAGGATGGGGCAACATTTGAGGAAAGAAATAAATGCAACGAACGCCATCCAAATAACGATAATTCAACCGCGGGGAAAGGGGTACAGGGGAGCCCGGGGCAGAACCAAATCGAAAATACGTTTTAAAATACAACGGGTTACTTAAGAATGCTGTAAATTTTTCTATGAACACATTATAGATTATTAATCTATAAAATACAATTATATCGTAAGAAAACGTATGACCGATATGTTTATTTTCATAAACAAAGCATTATGTCGTTCTGCCCGTTGTACCATGCCCGGCAGAGTGGGGTGGTAAAGATAACTGACTACAAAAACAATTAAAACTAGTGGAATTGCAGACAATATTAGTTTAATCTACATTTACATTGCTTAAAGTTGCTATAAAGGTTTAACTACAGCTGTCACTGAATGAGACCTTTCCTTAAACCTATTCACAAAATTCACACTCTAGGACATCAGCTATTTTTTATAATTCCATGGCTGTTGCATCAGATGTTGCTTTGCGAACACATTAAGTTGGATGTCTCCTAAGAAATATATCTGAAATCGATAGTAGTTAACAACATTGCACGGAACTACTCCACGGATTCAGGTTAGGGAGCTGAAGTCCCTCGAGAAAGATACGTATACAAACGTTTTACTACACGAAACGAAATACTATTAAAATTACTTGAAGCATTTACTAACTATAGCTGTAATGTAAACAAGTATGTATACTTCTCCCTGGTTACAAGAACCTCAAAAGTTACAATGCGGTAGCAAAAAAATCACACAACGGAAACTTCAAACACCAACGCTCAAGTAAACCAGACTAACATAAATGCCGTAGAGTAACATGTTGGTCTATTTATGCTTATTGTCGCTCAGAAGCAATATCTTTTTGACACAGTAAAACGACGAACTTCATGGCACTCTGCCCCGCCTTCCCCTAAGTTTAAATGATCAGCATGAATTTGAAATAACTCAACGAATGAAGTATCGTTTCCCCAGAATTACGACCTCCTGCGAATTAAAAATACTAATCACAGTGGAAAAAACGGACTTTAAAAAAGTCTGACGGGGCCGTAAATCGACACAACCCTTGCTCACGAAGTCCCCAAAATGCTTTTTAAAATGTTCTGGCCGCTTAGATGGTTCCCGGGTTCGATTCCCGGCCCCGTCAGACTTTTTCAAGTCCGTTTTTCCTTTGGAATTTTCCTCTTATATGCAAAGTTACCTCAACCCTTTCACTAATCAGTTTGCTAAAATGAAAATTCGCGAAGTCGTAATTTGAAACTGAGACAGCGAAATCTACAAAGATAGTACAGTGCAAAGTAAAATTATAAATACCCAAACTTAATTAATTAGTTCACTAAGTTATTAAGCACTGCATTCACTCTGGAAATCGAAAATTTTTCGATCGTAGAAACGAATAGCGAAACAAACGCGTTGATAAGTGGGTATCACCCGAAACTGGCCTTAGGTTCGTTGAGGCCCACGCATGCAAGGCTGCGATAGGGCATTATGTACTAAATACCCGCCATATATTACTTATTTTTCGCCACAGTTCCTTTGCATTTAATGTACTTGCTGCATTACTAAACGACAATTTTTGCTACAAAACGACGGGACATGTTTTAACTATTAACTAAAAATGTTGTATCTATTTTTAATATATATTATTCCTTCTCCGGATTCACTCATATGTATTCATATATATATATCTATCTATTATATATAGATGCTTCTCCGGATTCATTCATGGATATACCTATCTATTATATATAGATGCTTCTCCGGATTCATTCATATATATACCTATATAGATAGATAGGATACAAATTCACAGCCTAAACTACAAGCGTCATTGATCTGAAATTTTTATGACATATTGGCCATAACGTGAAACCCCCAGGAAAAAAGAGACTTTGATCCTCAGTGTCATAGGTTCGATTCCAGAGGGCCCCAAAGTCCCGATTTTTCCCGTTTGAATGCATTGCCGTGATTTTCGGGAATTAAAAAAAAATACTTTCCGGATAGGTAGAGAAGTAAAACTCAAGGTGCCTATATTTATGGTCTTGGACTTTCGAAAACATCAATCACTTTTACAAAAGTTATCCTGGGTTCGATGCTAGGACGATGCAAAGATCTGCCCTTTAAAATACATGGGAGCCGTTTTTCATTATTTTTTTAGATGCACTTATCGAAATGATAGGATGTTCGTGCTTGGCTGGAAGATGTATGGTACGAATAAGTTTTAGAAAAAAATTTTCATAAGACCGTACTGTTCCTGGGTTCGAAGCCAGAGCACAATAACGTTTCTCTCATAAGGAATATAAAGGAAAAGTAGGACGTCATTTGAGGCAGTTGTAACCAATATTTCTGCTTGAATTTGCATACGCGGTTAGAGATGGTGTTTTTCTTTTGTGCTGCATAGAAAGTATTGCCTGAAAGACCCGGGTTCGATGCCGGGCGGTAAAAATATCACCCATATATAATACTATGGGGTATCTTTTCATAATTTTTTTATGCATTTATCGATATGTAAGGGAGCTCTTGCTTAGATGGAAGATGTATATTAACACTTTGTTTAAGAAAAAAAATAGATAAGACCATGCTGTTCCTGGGTTCAATGCCAGAGCACATTATAATTTCTCAAATAAGGAGTGTATGTGAATAGTAGGACGTCGTTTGAGGTAGTTGCACCTAATAGTTTTGCTTGAATTTTCACACATAGTTTGATATGGTAATTTTCTATTTTGCTGCATAGTAAGTACACCAGGAAGACCGGGGTTCGCTGCCAGGTGATTAAATTGCAGCGAATTCTACGAATATTTTGAATTTTTTTTTTCTTTTGATGTCCGTCCCGATATGATGCCGATATGAAATTAGTGTTGTCGATCTGCTTGCAGTATGCAAGCTACATTTTACTCGTATCTATTATATATAGATGCTTCTCCGGATTCATTCATATATCATATATATATATAGAGAGGATACAAATTCACAGGCTAAACCACAAGCGTCATTGACTTGAAATTTTTACGACGTATTGGCCATAACGTGTAACCTCCAGAAAAATTGCGACTTTGAACCTCAGTGTCATGGGTTCGATTCCAGAGGGGCCCAAAGTCCCAATTTTTTCCATTTAAATGCATTGCTCATATTTTCAGGAATTTTAAAAAAATACTTCCCGGATAGGTAGAGAATTAAAACTCTAGGAGCCTATATATATAGTTAAGATCTATCGAAAACATAAATGACTTTTACGGAAAATATCCTGGGTTCGATGCTAGGACGATGCAAATATCTGCCCTTTAAAATACATGGGAGTACTTTTTCATTATTTTTTTGACGCACTTATCAAAATGATAGGAAGTTCGTGCTTAGCTGGAAGATATACGGTAAGAGTTAGTTTTAGAAAAAAAATTTCATAAGCCCGTTTTATTCCTGGGTTCGATGCCAGAGCACAATAACTTTTATCTCATAAGGAATACAAGGGAAAAGTAGGACGTCGTTTGAGGCAGTTAAAAGCAATATTTCTGCTTGGATTTGCATATGTAGTTAGAGATGGTGATTTTCAGTTGTGCTGCATAGAAAGTATTGCCAAAAAGACCCGGGTTCGATGCAGGGTGGTAAATATATCCCCCATATATAATACATTGGGGTAACATTTCATAATTTTTTTATGCATTTATCGATACGATTCGTAGTTCTTTCTCACATAGAAGATGTATATTAAGATTTACTTTATGAAAATAAAATAGATAGGACCATACTGTTACTGAGTTCGATGGCAGAGCACATAAACTTTTCTCTCATCAAGAATATAAGGGAAAAGTAGAACGTCGTTTTAGGCAGTTGCAGATAATATTTCTGCTTGAATTTTCACGGATAGTTAGAGATGGTGAACTTATAATGTGCTGCATAGTAAGTATCACCAGGAAGACCCGGGTTCGATGCCGGACGAATAAAATGCAGCGAATAATCAGAATATTTTCAATCCATTTATTTTTCTTTTGACGGCCTTCCCGATATGATGCCGACATGAAATTAGTGTTGTCGATCTGCTTGCAGTATGCAAGCTACATTTTACTCGTATAGATAGATAGATAGATAGATAGGATACTAATTCACAGCCTAAACCACAAGCGTCATTGACTTGAAATTTTTACGACGTATTGGCCATAACGTGTAACCGCCAGAAAAATTGCGATTTTGATCCTCAGGGTCATGGGTTTGATTCCAGAGGGCCCCAAAGTCGCGATTTTCCCCATAAGGATACATGGCGGGGATTTTCGAAAATTTTTTTGGTGCATTTCCCGGGAAAGGAGAGATTTGAAATTCAAGGGATCGCTAGACGACGGGCATATCTAAAGGAAACCATAAAGACATCTACGAATATTATCCTTGGTTCGATGCTAGGTCGGGGCAAAAATCGGCCGTTTAAAATGCATTGTGGCAATTTTTAAGATATTTTTTGGACCCTTTTCCGATGGCATAGAAACTTGAAATTCGGTATGAGGTTAGATACTATAAAAATATATCATATTCGAATTTTTTTATATTCGCTGATGTTCCTTGGTTCGATCCAAGAGGGGTTTTAATTCCTCAATGCATTTCTTACGGAGATAACGGAAACAAACTTTAGGTACTTCCCGGCACGATATCGACTTCAAACTTTGCATATAGAAAGATCAAGTCCATACAAATCAAACAGTGCATTCACAGCTAGCAATGTGTCCTGGGTTCGACACCAGGTGTCTCTGCAATCAGAAGTTGATCCGATTTTTAGGAATTATTTTAAAACCTTTACCAATAATATAGAAACTTGATATTTGGCATATAGATAGAGATCATAAATAAATTTCAGAAACATTTTTTAGATTTCCAAGAAATGCATTGAGAAGTGCAAATGGCCCTCTGGGATCGAACCAAGGACCATCAGCGAACATTTAAAATTCAATTATGAAATATATTCAACATATATATCCACGTGCCGAGTTTCAAGTATCCATGTTATCGGGAAAGGATCCAAAAAAAATCTTCAAATTCGCCACAATGCATTTTAAACGGCCGATTTTTGCCCCGACCTAGCATCGAACCATGGACCATATTCGGCGATGTCTTTTGATTTTAGTTGGATATGCACGGCTTCTAGCGATCCCTCGAATTTCAACTCTCTCCTTTTCCGGGAAGTGCCTCAAAAAATGTTTCGAAAATCCCCGCCATGTATTCTTATGGGGAAAATCGCGACTTTAAGGCCTTCTGGAATCGAACCCATGACACTGAGGTTCAAACCCGCAATTTTTCTGGCGGTTATACGTTATGGCCAATACGTCGTAAAAATTTCAAGTTGATGACGCTTATAGTTTAGGCTGTGAATTAGTATCCTATCTATCTATCTATATCCTTGAATGAATCCGGAGAAGCATCTATATTTAATACGAGTAAAATGTAGCTTGCATACTGCAAGCAGATCGACATCACTAATTTCATGTCGGCATCATATCGGGACGGCCCTAAAAAAAAAAAAGGATTGAAAATATTCTTAAAATTCGCTGAAATTTTATCGTCTGGCATCAAACCCGGGTCTTCCTTGTGAACCTACTATAAAGCACAATAGAAGATCACCATCTCTAACTATGTGTGAAAATTCAAGCAGAAATATTGGCTACAACTGCCTCAAAAGACGTTCTAATTTTCACGAATGTAAATGGCTCTCGGGACTCGAACCAAGGACGATCTTGGAAATCTAAAATATTTTACTGAAAGTTATTAATGGACTCTATCTATATGCCGAATTTCAAGTTTCTATATTATTGGGAAAGGTTTCAAATTAATTCCTAAAAATCGGATCAACTTCTGATTGCAGAGACACCTGGTGTCGAACCCAGGACATATTGATAGCTGTGAATGCACTGTTTGATTTGTATGGACTTGATCTTTCTATATGCAAAGTTTGAAGTCGATAACATGCCGGGAAGTACTTAAATTTTGTTTCCGTTATCTCCGTAAGAAATGCATTGAGAAGTGCAAATGGCCCTCTGGGATCGAACCAAGGACCATCAGCGAATATGTAAAATTCAATTATGAAATATATCCAACATATATATACACGTGCCGAGTTTCAAGTATCCATGTTATCGGGAAAGGATCCAAAAAAAATCTTCAAATTCGCCACAATGCATTTTAAACGGCCGATTTTTGCCTCGACCTAGCATCGAACCCAGGATATTTTCCGTAAAACTCATTTATGCTTTCGATAGATCATGACCATATATATAGGTCCCTTGAGTTTTGATTCTCTACCTATCCCGAAAGTATTTTATAAAAAATCCCGAAAATCAAAGCAATGCATTTAAACGGGAAAAATCGGGACTTTGAGGCCCTCTGGAATCGAACCCATGACACTGAGGTTCGAAATCGCAACTTTTCTGGCGGTTGTACGTTATGGCCAATACGTGGTAAAAATTTCGAGTCAATGACGCCAGTAGTTTAGCCTGTGAATTAGTATCCTATCTGGGTATATCATGAGTGAATCCGGAGAAGCATCTATATATAATAGATATATATATATATATACGAGTAAAATGTAGCTTGCATACTGCAAGCAGATCGACAACACTAATTTCATCTCGGCATCATATCGGGACGGTCCTCAAAAGAAAAAAAAGGGGATTGAAAATATTCTTTAAATTCGCTGCAAGTTATTCGTCCGGCATCGAACCCGGGTCTTTTTGGTGATACACACTATGCAGCACAATAGAATTTCTCCATCTCTAATTATGTGTGAAAATTAAAGCAAAAATATTGGGCGCAGCTGCCTCAAAAGACGCTTTAATGTTCACGAATGTAAATGGCTCTCGGGACTCGAACCAAGGACGATCGTGGAAATTTAAAAAATGTTTCTGAAAGTTATTAATGATCTCAATCCATAAGCCAAATTTCAAGTTTCTATATTATTGGGAAAGGTTTCAAAATAATTCCTAAAAATCGGATCAACTTCTGATTGCAGAGACACCTGGTGTCGAACCCAGGACACATTGATAGCTATGAATGCATAGTTTGATTTGTGAAGACTGGTTCTTCTATCACGCTAAGTTTTAAGTCGATAGCATGCCGGGAAGTACCTATAATTTGTTTCCGTTATCTCCGTAAGAAATGCATTGAGGAATTTAAATGGCCCTCTGGGATCGAACCAAGGACCATCAGCGAATATGTAAAATTTGATTATGAAATATATTTATAATCTCCAACTCCATGCCGAATTTCAAGTTTCCATGACATCGGGAAGGGGTCCAAAAAAAATCTTAAAAATCGCCACAATACATTTTAAACGGCCGATTTTTGCCTCAACCTAGCATCGAACCCAGGATATTCTCCGTAAAACTCATTTATGTTTTCGATAGTTGATGACCATATATAAAGGTTCCTAGAGTTCCGATTCTCTACCTATCTGGGAAGTATTTTTTAAAAATTCCCGAAAATCTAAGCAATGCATTTAAACGGGAAAAATCGGGACTTTGGGGCCCTCTGGAATCAAACCCATGACACCTAGGTTCAAAATCGCAATTTTTCTGGAGGTTATACGTTATGGCCAATATGTCGTAAAAATTTCAAGCCATTGACGCTAGTGGTTTGGCCTGTGACTTTGTATCCTCTCTATATATATATATATATATATGATATATGAATGAATCCGGAGAAGCATCTATATATAATAGATATATATATATATATATATATATATATATATATATATATATATATATATATATATATATATATATATATATATATATGTATGTATATATATATATATATATATCATCATCATCATCATCATCAGCCATTTTCAATCCGACGTCGGATGTAGGCCTCCCCAAGTACTTTCCAATTTTCTCTGTCCTGAGCTTCTCGTTGCCACGTTACACCTAAGTACTTGATGATGTCTCTGTTCCACCTGTCCATAGGTCGTCTTCTTGGTCTCTTCACATCTCTTGGTATCCAGTTGAGAACTGCAGATGTCCAACGGTTGTCGTTTCTTCTTGCAATATGGCCTTCCCACCTCCATTTCAGTGATCTTACCTTATCTATTATGTCTGTAACTCCAGTCATCATTCTCACCCAAGTGTTTCGTTTCCTGTCTCTTCTTGTGATTCCCAGCATGCAGCGCTCCATGCTCCTTTGCGTTGTCTGAAGTCTCTGGGTTATTGCAGCATTTAACACCCAAGTTTCACTTCCATAGGTCAAGACAGGTAAAATGCATTGGTTGAAGACCTTCCTCTTCAAAACCATTGGCATTCTTGACTTCAGAATGTGTGAGTTCCTTCCAAATGCGCTCCAGCCAAGTTTCATTCTTCTGTTTACTTCATTAATCCTGTTTTTCTCTCCTGTTGTTACAAGTTGTCCCAGGTATGTGTATTCCAAGCAAACATCCAGAGGTTTTCCTTGAAGTTTGACTGGCTCTTGCACTGTAAAAGAATTATACATTACCTTTGTTTTTGTTAGGTTTATCCTGAGTCCTATCTTCTGTCCTGCTGTGTTTAGCTCTTCAAGTCTTGAAGTTAGATCTTCTGCGTTAGCTGCAAAGAGAACTATATCATCTGCAAAACGGAGGTGACTGATGTACTCCCCATTTACTCTTAACCCCTTCTCTTCCCAATCAAGGGTTTTAAAAACTTCTTCTACAATGGCTGTGAACAAGATGGGAGACAGACCGTCACCTTGTCGAACTCCCTTCTCAATCTTGAATTCATCGGTCTCTTCATGAAGCATTACAGAAGCTGTGGCATTCTCGTAGACACTGCGCAAGAGGCGGATGTACTCAGAATCTATCCCTTGATTCTTTAGAGCTTTCAGAGTGGAGGAGGTACTTACCGAGTCGAAGGCCTGTTCATAATCTACAAAGCAAAGGACGAGTGGCATCTCGTATTCATTCGTTCTGTTTATAATTTCCTGTAATGTGTGGATGTGGTCCATAGTGCTGAAGCCTTTCCGGAATCCCGCTTGTTCTCTAGGCTGGGCTGAAGACAGGGTCATCTTAAGACGTTCCGCTATTATCCTCATGAATGTTTTGTAGACAACTGGAAGGAGGCTAATGGGGCGATAGTTCTTCAAATCTTCTTTGCTTCCTTTCTTGTGCAGAAGGGCAATCCTTGCGTGGTTCCATTCCTTGGGAATCATTCCTTGTTTTAGACAATTACTGAATAATTGTGCTAAAACATTAGCAATCTCTGTTCCACCAGCTTTCAGATATTCCGCCAACACCCCATCTGCTCCTCCTGCTTTCCCATTCTTCATCTGCTTAATCGCCGCCATTACTTCTTCTGGGAGGATTGAGAGAAGATTTTGTGAGCTTTGGCTTTCATCTTGGTTCTCCTCTTCGGCGTTTCCTATCTTCTTGTATAGGTTGCCAAAGTATTCTGCTACAATCCTCAATATTGCTGGTCTGTTATATGTTGTGGTGCCATCTCCTTTCTGTAATATATATATATATATATATATATATATATATATATATATATATATATATATATATACACACACACACGAGTAAAATAATGCTTGCATTCTGCAAGCATATTAATGATACAAATTTCAAGAGATTATCACATCAAGAAGGCCCACAACAGGAAAAAAGGGGATTGAAAATTTTCTCCCAAATCGTTGTATTTTATTTTAAATGGTAGAAATTTGCACCAACCTGGCGTCAAACCCACGCAAATTTGGTGACAGTTTTATAGATGTAATTAAATAAGAGTGGGTTTACTGGGACCTCTATAATTTTGCATTCCCTATCATACAGAGATGTACCTGAAAAAATTTTCGAAACTGGGACATTAGTAATTTGAAATTCCCGCCTTACGTTCCAAAGACGCCTGCTGTTGAACTCACGATCTTTTGGATGATGTGTATAACTCCCTGATAAAAATAAAATTCATTTAATTCAAATTTTAAAGTCGATATCTTACCGGGAAGATCCTAAAATACGACTTTGTTATTCACATATAATAGGGTAATGTAAATGGCTCTCTGGGATCGAACCGAGGACCATCAGCGAAAACTTAAAGAGCACATATGAAATTAATTTATTATCTCTATTCATATGCCGGGTTTAAAGATTCCATGTCACCGGGAGAGGGTTCTAAATCTTAAAAATAGGAGAAATTTCTAATTTTAGAGACGCCTGGTGTCGAACGCAGGCCCAATTGGCAGACGCGAATAAATATTATAACTTGATCTTATTTAATGCAAAGTTTGCAGTCGATATCATGCCGGGAAGTGTGTACCTAAAATTGGATCCGTTATCTCCGCAAGAAATGCAATTACGAATGTAAATAACTCACTGAGATCGAACCAAGGACCATCATCGGAACGATCGACAACGTACATAAAATATATCCATGATATCTATCCACATGCCGAGTTTCAGGTTTCCATCTTATCGGGAAAGTGTGAAAACAATATCATAAAAATAGTCCCAATGTATTTTATATGGGAGATATTTGCCCTGACCTAGAGTCGAACCAAGGATAATCCTCGAGGAGGTCTTTATAGTTTTCGTCGGAAATGCAGGTTTTCTAGCGAGCCCTCGAATTTCAACTCTCTATTTTGCCAAGAAGTGCCTCAAAATAATTCTCGAAAATCCCCACAATGTAACTCTATGGAGAGAATCTGGACTTTGGGGCCTTCTGGAATCGAACCCATGACACTGAGGTTCAAAATCGCCTTTTTTCTGGTGGTTACACCTAATGGCTAGTGCATCGTAAAAATTTCAAGTCAGTGACACTTGTGGAACATGGTTAGAATTTTGATCCCCTATGAATGAGTGAGTGAATGAATGTCTATATATATATACGAGTAAAATGTAGCTTGCATACTGCAAGCAGATCGGCAATACTAATTTCCTATCGGCATCATATCGGGACGGTCCTCAAAAGAAAAAAAAAGATTGAAATTTTTCTTAAAATTCGCTGAAATTTCATCGTCTGGCATCGAACCTGGGTCTTACTGGTGAACTTACTGTGCAGCACAATAGAAGATCACCATCTCTAACTATGTGTGAAAATTCGAACGGAAATATTGGCTACAACTGCCTCAAAAGATGTTCTAATTTTCACGATTGTAAATGGCTTTCGGGACTCGAACCAAGGACGATCTTGGAAATCTAAAAGATGTTTCTGAAAGTTATTTATGATCTCTATCTATATGCAGAATTTCAAGTTTCTATATTATTGGAAAAGGTTTCAAAATAATTCCTAAATGTAGGATCAACTTCTGATTGCAGAGACACCTGGTGTCGAACCCAGGACATATTGTAAGCTGTGAATGCACAGTTTGATTTATAAAGACTTGCTTTTTTATCATGCAAAGTTTGAAGTCGATAGAATGCCGGGAAGTACCTAAATTTTGTTTCCGTTATCTCCGTAAGAAATGTATTGAGAAGTGCAAATGGCCCTCTGGGATCGAACCAAGGACCACCAGCGAGTTCTTAAATTTTATTATAAAATATATTTATGATATATATCCACGTGCCAAGTTTCAAGTTTCCAAGTCATCTGTAAGTAATTAAAAAAAATCTTAAAGATCGCTATGTAAATTAAATGGGAGAATATTTGCCCTAGCCTAGCATCGAACCAAGGATAATAATTGTAGATGTCTTTGTGGTTTCCTTTAGATATACACGGCATCTAGCGATCCCTCGAATTTCAACACTCTCCTTTTCCGGGAAGTGCCTCAAAAAAATTTTCGAAAATCCCCGCCATGTAATCTTATGGGGAAAATCGCGACTTTGGGGCCTTCTGGAATCGAACCCATGACACCGAGGTTCAAAGTCGGCTTTTTCCTGGAGGTTACACGTCATGGCCATAACGTCGTAAAAATTTCAAGTCGGTGGCACTTGTGGAACATAGTTAGAATTTTGATCCCCTATGAATGTATATATATATAGGTATATCCGGAGAAGCGTCTATATATAATAGACGAGTAAAATGTAGCTTGCATACTACAAGCAGATAGACAACACTAATTTCACGTCGGCATCCTATCGGGACGGTCCTCAAAAGAAAAAAAATATTGAAAAAATTCTAAAAATTCTCTACAATTGTATCGTCTGGGATCAAACCCGGGTCTTCCTGGTAAAACTCACTACGCAGAACAACAGAAGATCACTATCTCTAACTTCGTGTGAAAATTCAAACAGAAATATTGACTGCAACTGCCTCAAACGACGATCTGCTTTTCACAAATGTAAATGGCTCTCTGGATTCGAACCAAGGACAATCTTGGAAATCTAAAACATGATTTTTAAATTTATCTAAATTTTCTATCTAAATGCGGAATTTCATGTTTCTATATTGTTGGGAAAGGGTTCAAAATAATTATTGAAAATTGGATCAGTAACTGATTGTAGAGACACCTGGTGTCGAACACAGGACACATTGATAGCTGTGAATGCACAGTTTGATTTGTATGGACTTGATCTTTCTTTATGCAAAGTTTGAAGTCGATATCCTGCCGGGAAGTACCTACAATTTGTTTCCGTTATCTCCGTAAGAAATGCATTGAGGAATTTAAATGGCCCTCTGGGATCGAACCAAGGACAATCAGCAAATATGTAAAATTCGATAATGAAATATATTTATGACATCTAACCTCATGCCGAAATTCAAGTTTCTATGCCATCGGGAAAGGGTCCAAAACAAATCTTAAAAATCGCCACAATGCATTTTAAACGGCCGATTTTTGCCCCGACCTAGCATCGAACCATAGACCATATTCGAAGATGTCTTTCTGATTTGCGTTGGAGTTGCACGGCTTCTATCGATCCCTCGAATTTCAACTCTCTACTTTTCCGGGAAGTGCACGAAAAAAAATTTCGAAAATCCCCGCCATGTATCCTTATGGAGAAAATCGCGACTTTGGGGCCTTCTGGAATCGAACCCATGACACTGAGGTTCAAAGTCGGCTTTTTCCTGGAGGTTACAGTTTATGGCTAATACGTCGTAAAAATTTCAAGTCAGTGGCACTTGTGGAACATGGTTAGACTTTTGATCCCTAATGAATGAATGAGTGTATATATATAAGCGTCTATATATAATAGATAGGTACATCCGGAGAAGCGTCTATATATAATAGATATATAATAGGTTCGAGTAAAATGTAGCTTGCAGTATGCATATTGGTAACACAAATTTCAAGTCGACATCATATCGAGAGGGTCATCAAAAGAAAAAAAGGATTGAAAATATTATCTTGAGAATTCCGCTGATGGCTGAGAATGAGGAAAGAGGCACAGAATACAGCGAAACGTACATCAGTTGATCTCAATTTTGATGGTGTTTGGAGTATTCTGTGACTCTTTCCTCATAGAAAGTATTCTTAAAATTCGCTGCAACTGGTCCGTAGGTCGTGGACCCGGGACTTCCCGGTGATACTTACCATGTAACAAAACAGAAGATCACCATCTCCAACTATGTATGGAAACTCAAGCGAAAATATTTGCTACAACTGCCTCAAACAACGTCCTACTTTTCCTTTATATTCTTTATGTGAGAAATATTAATGTGCTCGGGCATCGAACCCAGGAACAGCATGGTCTTATCTATTTTTTTTCTTAAACCGAGTATTAATATACATCTTCCAGCAATGCAAAAACTTCCTATCATTTCGATAAGTGCTTTAATAAAATAATGATAAACTACACCAATGTATTTTAAATGGGAGATTTTTGCATCGTCCTAGCATCGAACCCAGAATATTTTCAGTAGAAGTCATTAATGTTTTCGATAGATCATGACTATATCTATAGGCTGCTTGAGTTTTGACTCTCTACCTATCCGGGAAGTATTTTTTAAAACTTCCAGAAAATCAAAGCGATGCTTTTAAATGGGAAAAATCATGATTCCTTGAGGCCTTCTGGCATCGAACCCATGACACTGAGGTTCAAAGTCGCCTTTTTTTGGCGGTTAGACGCTATTTTTCCTTATTGTATGCTATTGTTTGCTTGGTTCGATCCCAGAGGGCCATTAACATTCCACAATGAAAATCTTATGAAGATAACGGAAACAAATTTTAGGTACTTCCCGGCATGATATCGACTTCAAACTTTGCAGTAAATAAGATCAAGTCCTAGCAAGTCATTTTGTGCATTTACAGCTTCCAATACGTCCAGGGTTCGACACCAGGCGTCTCTACAATCAGTCACTGATCCGATTTTTAAGAATTATTTTGAACCCCTTCCCAATAATATTAAAACTTGAAATTTGGCATATATATAGAACTTATAGATACATTTCGAAAACATATTTTATATTTCCTAGATCGTCCTTGGTTCGAATCCAGAGAGCTATTAACATTCGTGAAAAGTAGGTCTTCGTTTGAGGCAGTTGCAGCCAATATTTCTTCTTGAATTTTCACACGTATTTAGAGAAGATGATCTTCTGATGTGCTGCATAGAAATTTCACCAAAAAGACCCGGGTTCGATGCCAGACGATTAAATTGAAGCGAATTTTAAGAATATTTTCAATCCTTTTTTTCCTTTCCGGGACCGTCCCGATATAATGCCGTTATGAAATTAGTGTTGTCGATCTGCTTGCAGTATGCAAGCTACATTTTACTCGTATTAATATATAGATATGTGTGTGTGTGTGTGCGCGCGCGCGCGTTTAAGCGAAGTTGCTCAAAACACGCATTAATCCTCACTCACACATATATATAGGAGTATGGAGTTCTTTATTTTATTTCACGAATGACTGTCATTAGTGAGGTGGCTTCTGGTTGAATAGGGCAATATAAGTAGTAAAAAATCATTGGTTTCTAAACAAATGGCGTCTTCAGCGCCAGGCAGCGACTTGAGAGCCTCCTGGCGGCGGTGCGTCGCACTCATCAGTCGATCCGGAGGTCAGGTGTGGTCGAGTCGTCGCACGAATGGACAAATAAAGTAAACGGACGAAGTGGAAGCGTAGGAAAAGTGCGGAAGGAACTGAGAGTGAATAAAGTGCAACGGATGGATCGATATGGAATGAAGAGGACGACAGAGCATTAGAACAAGAGTGGAAAGCTGCCTTCTGGATATCTTTGGGTAAGCGGCCCTTATCATTAGGAAATACTCCAGCAGCAATAGAGGCTGTGATTTTGGTCGCTTCCTGACAAAGGAATCGATCTTTGCTCCTCACTTTGGCTTATATATGAAAATTCACGGAGGGATGGGTAGGTTCAAAAATTAATTTTAATCAATTAAGCGGAGCGTCAAGGGAAGTGGATCCATTCCACGAATATCTCGAAAAAGCAGGGATGTATTAATATGGAGGCAAATAGAACAGTGAATGATCGAAAATGAATGGATATTTGAGAGAGAACTCATTTTAAATATGTCCTCACATATGGCGAAAGATATGATTACCGAAATAAGGGAAAACATGGAGGAATATAAGAATAACGAAAGAGTGATGCGAATTGAGAGGAAATGAATAAAAGGGTGTTATTATTGCCAAAAGGCCAAGAAAATTGTCTAAATATTATATATAAGCAGGGCATATGTCTGATGAAAATGTAAAGGCTTTACTTATTTACTGGAAATCGCTACTCTGCAATGTCTCCATTCGATCTTTTTGAGTAACTTCATTCATTATAAATATAAATACGAGATTAGCATTTAACACTAGAAATAAGCCCCCATTGTGTCTCTACCGTTGCGCCTGTCAGCCTATTGAAAACCTTCGAAACGTTCGAACATTCGTTAGTCACATATGTATAATCTTAACGCTACAGGAGAAAAGTACGTCAGATTAAGGTATTTTCTTCTTTTCCATTTGAACAAATTCATAGGCATCGTTGTCGCAAAAAAATAAAAAGCGAAGACGAAAGCATTTATTTTAAATTTATTGAGAGCCTCAGTGTGTGTCTATATTTCAAGGTAACATCGGGCATATATTCAAGCGAAGACAAAATTTTACTGGAAAGATTTTTAAATCTGTCGCTCTCCAAATGAAATGGAAAAATTGGTAAGCGATTTGATCAGCGGCAAACTCTCAATCGAAAAAACCGCCGATCGATTCTGAGTTCTCTTGCTTCAGTTCGTTTTCTTGAATTCCTCGAACTTAGGTATTTTACGTATTCATCAAATAAATCGTTAGTGACGTGAGGCAAAGGGTATATAAATACCAACATCTCAAACTTCCTTTCCTCCCTTTGATATCCAATAACCTCACTAACCATTCTTCAAATTCATACCTGGCGAAAAGTTTCCTCCGCTAATACATTTCAAGCCAAAATCCTAGCCTTCTTTTCGTCCCTTATTGATTGCTTAAAAACACTTTCTTGTTAATATTTTTTGCATTAACATTCTCTCAATTTTCACCTAAATATCCCTTTTACCCCTAACCTTTCGCATTGATTATTCCCAGTTTACCTTAAAAGCCACCAGCGCTACCGCCTTTAAATCGTGATTAAAACAGCATTGAATAAGGCAAACATGACATCAACTTATCAAATGCTCTGATGAATTAAATGACCAAAGGTATTACTGTAAACAAATAATCATAATTACTTTCTAAAGCAGCATTTCATATAAGAATTAAGTTCAACAATCGCCTTGACAAGTCGTCAGGGGAACTGGTTGTTTATGACCGAGAAATCATGCAAATCTTTTGTATTATTCCACCTAATTCTCGTTATTTAGAATCCAAAACGATATTACAACATCAAAATAAGAATTTTTAATTTATTTTCCGTCTTTTGGCACTAGTTTCGATTCAGTGAGGGCATTTAATTTAATTCTGCAAATGAAATGAATTCTGCAACTGTAAAACTTGTCTTATTGATTTCTTACGGAGAGTACTTCTGCACAAGAGTGGATACTGTCGGCCTGTACTGGCAGCCCCTACCTTCCTCGTGTGTAGGTTCCCGACACTGCACATCGCTTTGCAGATTCCTTGCCAAGTTAGCACTCGTTTCAAACTGGAATCTAAGTTATTAGCTGTTCCTGGCGAGGACTTTTGCTTTTTTTACATTTTCCCGATGGTTTCAGGCCTTGGCCCTGCATATGAAATTAACCTCACGTATGCGTTTCAATTTATAATTATAGAAATAAACTATTTCCTATAGCAAACTAGCATGTCCATAATTCGATGACAATTTCACATTGTCTTAATCGATCTCATTTCCCTGCATTCTCATCGCTGACCGCGGCTGAATTAAGACATACTCGATTCATGAATCTCCTTCAATGAGAAAAGGAGGACATTTTTTAGAATAATTCCATTTATATTCCAAATAAAAAAATACAAACACTTTTCATCTTCTTCGAAGATTTTTTCACTTCTCAATTCAACTCAACTTCCTATAATTCCAAATCGAAGCATATTGCAAGTTTATTACAAAAGATGTATACTGATTCGAACTACAAACTTATTGATAATAAGTTTCATCAATTTCCTGTGATAAACATCTATGTTTGGTAGGCCACAGATGTGTATCTAGTAACCTCTATAAATCTGAGATGGTGGCTTTAGTAATGGATCATCGGAAGGCCCCCTAGGGGAACTAATTGTAAGTCTATTCAAGAATGCTGCTGACCCCAACTCCACCTACATTTCGATTATACCTAAATTCCCCGTTCTACCGAATTCCTCCCAAAAACCTTTTCGGATTCTCTCATGAATCATTCTCAAAATAATTGTTGCCTCAGAATTTTCATGTTAATAAATAACTGAATTCTTAAAATAAGAAAAATGTCTGCAATTCGATTGTAATTATATATTTTATAAAGTACATTAGATGGACTTTTATACTTGCAGGTATTCGACACCTTTCAATCGACATGCAATGTGAAAAATATGAATGCAATAGCAAACTTTCAAATATGTAGATGAACATATCAATTTCCGAGCTGAATATTGATCCGAAAGAAGCGAGCTTGACCTTAATTCCAGCGACAATTCTTCGACGTCTTTCTGGGGCTTCTCTTACAAAAAAAAAACGATAAGCCAACGTTCGTTAAGATCTTTATGAAGCAAATGCGTCGTACGAACTGAAATCGGAGAAAACGAAGACACTTTCGATAGAGGAGACCATTTTGTTTGTCCTTTGACCTCATTGTTGCGCAGCTGAAACTCAAAGAGCGCTCTAAAGAAGGCTTACTTTACAAAAACATAGCATTCGATTGGGTCTTAAATTCATAATATAGATAAGATTAAAAGAAAACGTACTTCGAACAAATCATGTTTTTGCTGCCTACTATAGTGCATGACATGAGAGGTCAAACTTGAAGCCACAGGCACAGAAATCTTGAGTATTGCGAGTCGCATTGCGTTTTCCCTAAAGAGTAATTTCTGCACTTCAGAAAAAAGAAGTGTTATTAAAATTTCTTTGGCAACTGTGGTCTTTCAGGTCACCCACCGTGGATTCAACCCGAGCCGCAAGTGTTTCGCCATAGGCCTACTAATTGAAGCCCAGCACTTCAAAAATAATCATTATAAATACTAAAAGTATTAATTTATAGCCGATTCGTCGTAATAAATAGAATATAAAACTTCTTGATCCTCAATTGAATGATTAAAATTTATTGTCGGCTTTAAAAATTTAGCTCATCTTCCGTTAACAAGTTTAACTCGTTCTACCAATGTTCATGAGTAACGTTTGTAGTTTTTCAGTGCTTTCCCTTGTGCTGCTCACAAAGGATTGAATTCATTGAATTCCGAATCGAATGTTCAAAAAAAGTTCTTAAACCCAATTTACAATATCACTCTAATTATCAACTGCAGATGGTAGCATTCGAGAGAAGACAATACTTAAGCCAGTCAAAGGCAATACTTTAGCTAGACAGAATTAAAATTAAAATTGGTCTATCTTTATACATGAGTGTTCTATCTTCCGGTAGGTTCATCTCCTTCATCTCCCTATAGTTAACACCCCACCCGTTATGTCATCCAACTTCTTTTGTCTCCGTATTCCCCTTTGTTTTTCCCCTGAGTTCTACCCTCAATCTTCAACAATTCCTTTCCCTTCAATATGTGACCCATACATTTCTTCTGTGGATACTTAATCGTTTCAATTAAAGCCCTCTCCTCCCCAACCCTCTCCACCACCTCCGTATTTGTTTTCCTATCAACCCAACTTACTTTATCCATTCTACGCCGTACCCACATTTCGAAGGCCTCCAAACTTTTGACATCCTCCTTTCTAAACGTCCACATTTTGCACCCATAAAGCGAGACACTAAAAACCAAGTATTTCACCAATCTTTTCCTGATTCCGTTATCAAGACCTTAGGTCATCAATTCCCTTCGCTTAATAAGGCTTCCTTGGCCAAGGCTATTCATTTTTGAATCTCATCTTTGCATCCTCCCTCCCACGAAAGCGTTCTTCCCCAGAAACAAAATGTATCCGCATGCTCTAGTTTTTCCCCATCCACCCTGTAATATAACAGTTGATCCCCCACTTTGGGCGGTGGAGCCGTCTTGCTGAAAGTATATTCCCGACAACAATTAAGGGTAGCCATGTTGTAAGTTTTTGGGTATTGGCTGTTGTGGAAGAGTGTTTGGGTTGACGCGAGAGCGTGTGGTTTGAGTTGAGGAGTGTGAAGTTCTGTACTTGAAGTTTCATGAAGCAATCAATAAAACAAGCGTTATATTTCATTTTGGCACCCAACGTGTGGCACAATTAGATCAAAATATGTTAGATAAGGATTAGAACTCGCGAGTAGAACTTGCGAGTAAAGATTATTGTTAAGCTACGTTAATATTACATACCACGAGGAGAACCTGAGAAAATGACATAGGGAGGTACGAGAGCATACAAGTACAGGAAGATGGTGACGGTGTTGAAGAGTTTGGGCGAATTAAAGAAGGCGGAGATTCAAGAGGAATTAAAACAGCTGGGTATGAATAGCGTGGGACGGAGTTAATTGAGTGGTTACGATCCGCAATTGAGGGAAAGGGAATAGATGTTGATACCTATCGATTCAGAGAAGTGGACGATCTGATTTCAGTATTGTTACAGAGAAGGAGAAATGAGGCTCTAAGAGAAGGAGGGAATAAGGGAAGAGGAAAGAAAGCGTGAGAAGAGAAGAATGAGAGAAGAACGGGAAGAAAGGAGGCAGGATGAACTCAGAACGATGTTATACGAACAAGCGAAGCAGTAAGGAGAGATGAAAAGAGGGCTGCTGTCTCATGTAAAGGAAAGTGTGGAGGCAGCAAACGCGGAATGGGATGAAAAGTTAAAAGTCTGCAAAGAAAGCAACGAGAAAGGACAGAATGAAATTCGCTCGGAAGTTGAGGGAAGATGCAAGGACGGTAAAATCGCAATGAGCCAGAGGGATGTCGATATCACAGGTCCCCGCAGTAAGCATCAGGGTACCGCATTTCGATGGGCGAAAAGGGCTGAAGCGCTATATTAGTGAATCAGAGGAGAACATGGGACTACATCAGCTGACAAAAAGGGGTACGCTAAAGATCGTCAGACAAGGAATGATGGGACAAGCAGGTGGATGGATGACAGCTACGTCGGACATGGAAAGCTTCAGACAGTTGTGTTTGGCGCAGTATTGGGGTAAACAACAGCAAATGGAGGTGAGGAGGATGCTCGATTCCAGCTTGTATAACAGGGGAGGGAACACGAGCGGAGTGGAGTACGCTACTATGAGTGCGGCAAAGGAATTGCGACCCCCCGATGGAAGATGAAGAAATCATCTATAGTACTGAACACCATTTTGACCCCAGGTCAATGCAGCCATAATTTCGCAGCACATCACATCTTTACCGTAATTTTTGGAACTACTTGGACGTTACACATCGTGCAGGAGCAGCCCCGAGGGATGAGATCTTTCAAAGAAACGGCGACACCGCGGTCACCGAGGGTCAGCAGGAAAACTGAGGAGGTCGCGATGTGTCCCAACACACCAATGACCGAAGAGAATGGGACAACGATAATACGGAGGAGAAGAAGCTGCCGGGAGACACGCTCATGGGAAGCATTTTACTATCACCAAGAGAGTTATTGGAAGAAGAGAAGGAAGAATCAGGGAAATCATATGCCCGGAAATAGAGATTAGAGGCATCAAAGCAATGGCACTCGTGACTCAGGTTCAGAAATCATATGTATCAGTGAAGAATATTTAGAAGGAAATTCTAAAATGGAGCTGCTAGTAAGAGGAATCCAGGTGATGGGATCTATTGGAAGAGCTTAATTCTAGGCACGGATGCGATGGGAGGCTCTAATTGATTACAGTGGTCACACAGTCATCTTAACACAAGATGTGTCCATTCAGGGGAACAAACATCTCGTCACAACGGCTGGTGATGCATGTTGAAGGACTAATGAAGGAGCCATATATAAAACGAGCAGAAGGAGATATTTCTACAGAGGGATTAGAGAGCAGTATTGAGCAAATACCGGAACTGTCCGGAGAAGAAAAACAATTATTAGCGGAAGTAATTAAGGAGAGGAAGGAAATATTTAGGAATATGCTAGGGAAAACAAAAGGGTATTCATATAAAATGGAAGTGAGGGAAGAAAATGAATTTCATCACATATGTTACAACATTCCGCTAAATCTACGTACGAAGGCAAGGGAGGTTATTTAAATTTTAAGTTATTGTTTTCTTGAATGCAACCAGACAAAAATATTTCATCGGGACCAGTGAAAGGATGTAAAATAAACAACATCATTACTGTCCTTTTTTGTGCAAATGCATATGGAAGTGATGAGAAAATTACTTGCTAAGTAAGGCGTCACTGAAAACCTTCTATGCTTTAATGCGAATTTAGGGAAGAATGTACAAGAGAGCAATTTATTCTCTACAAATATCATTACTTAGTGATCAATACAAAATTACAAGCAAGGATAAGGCAGCACTGTTAGACGTTTGTCTGTTCATCCTGACATCCTATTTCAGAAAAAAAACATCTACAACTTCATTTCAGTCAGAACCAAGTCATTATTCGATTTTCTTAAAATTGATGACAGTTTTCTCCTCGAACGTCTTACTATATAGTCAAATAATGCTTCATTTCAAGAAGCCAGAAAGGTTTCAACACTGAGGGCAGTGAAAGATACAGCTGAAGGAGCGGTCAAGTTGATGCAAGACTTTCATGGTTTAATCACGGTTGAGGAGGAGCAAAAGCAATTTTTATTACGTTGCGTACAAGAACACTGGAAGATTTATCAGACAGTAAATAAACACAATTTGGGAATATCGTTTTATTTACGAAATAAACACTGAGTTCTGGAACCCTTCCATACTAAATCAGTACAAATTTTCATTTCTCATCTTTGGCATGGAGTCGGCACGGGTTACCATAACTCAATCTCAATAATATTTATTATGTGAGTTATAAAGGCCAAACAGAAAAAAACAAAGGGTATGCATAATTGAATTTGCAAACATATGGAAGAAAATAAATTCCTATTAACTCGAGATCTATACAGTAATGCAGATTAATGGTGTGGTTGCCTAACTCCAATATTCAGTTGCTAGTTTTTTATAAACAAAAGCTCACCGAGTTAAACGATTCAAAACGTGTCCACTATTTTAAAGCAAAGAACGTGCCCTAAAAGATTCATGTGAATCCGTTAGTTAATTTCCCATTAACCAGGTGTTCCCCTTGTCAGTACAAATTTTCATTTCACGAAATTGTTTGGCATCAAGTCAGCATGGGTTATCATAATCCAATCACAATAATATATATTAGGTAAGTTTATAAGACCAAGTAGAAAAAAATAGAGCGTATGAGCAATTGAATTAGCAAAATAAATTTTCCAATATGTCTTGGGACACCCTAATACACGCACACACACACATACATAATACTTTGTAGTTTATGTACAATGTCAATTTTTTTAATATGAATAATAATAACATATTGTTATGCAAAATGTCTTAGTTTACATTCAACAACACCATACATTTGGAATCTAGGTACAGTATTTCATTGGTAGAAGTTAGCAATATGAACAAATCAGTGTTTGTTTTTGCATCTTTAATCATTTTGTAACTTATCAAAATATGTTCCCAGTACTAAATAACACCTATTCATATTATTTTGGAGGCTTCGGGCTCAACAGTTAATTTTGAAGGAAAGACATTCTGATATATTGATAAAAGCATTCAAAAATACCGATGTGAGGCATTGCAACATGAACTTCAAATATAATAGCAAACAAAATCAGTTCTGAGTAACACCAAAAATCAACGTAACCAACAGTGGGTGAAATACTCCAACCTCTGTTAAACTATTACATTTTATATGCGAATTTTTTCAATAAAAGTTATTATTCTTATCAGGAAAGTGCATGGAATAAAAAAATTAAACAATAAATATTCATTAATTAAAAAAAAATAACTAGACGTAACATTAGTCATAGAGCTTTAAACTTGATTAAAAAAGGCTGAAACTCCAAAACTGTTCATGCAAAAACAAACAACTATAGTAAATAAACAAAACCAAAGTTATTTTGTACATCCAAAACTAATACATGAATTATGAAAATTTTCAAGTGATAGGTAGCTCCCTCAGACTTTTGCACAGTAAAGTTAATCTACATTTATCTCTGAATAAAATGGATTTAAAAGTCACAATCCAAAAATAAAAATAATTTTAGATAACTTATATTACCTTAGAATATGGAAATGGATGAGGTGGTGAATATATTTCAGCAAGGAACATTTATTATGGGTTTGAAAATGAAGCTCAAAACATAACTAAATGCTTCCATCAAACATATATGGAAAATAAAATGTTGAACTGCCACTCAGTTAAGAGAGAGAAGGAAAAAGTTCATCATTGGGTGGAATTAACCCACATTTCACTTTAGTTAAGAAATATGTAAGTAATGTGACCAGTGTGAGATTTTAAGTTGAAAACCATAAGTAATATGGGATCATATTAAATAATAAACGCAAAATTCCACAAAACTAAACTTAGATGCAACTTGTTTGAGCGAACCGCTCATCCTCAGGCACAAGATACAAATGCAACAAATTCTTCAGCAGTTGGGCATAGGAACTAGGAGATCTAACCGAAGCTGATAAAGGAAAGTGTGTGGTGATCATGAATACAGTGGGTTGCATTAATGAGTGTGAGCATTTCTTCCTTGATATCAACATAGTGCCTATTTCTGACCCAACTCCAGATTTACTGATAAAAGTGAAGCAGTTAATAAATTTGTGTACCACAGTGCCCAAGTGATTATTATTATTATTATTTATATATTATATTATTATTATTTACTGTTTGACAATTGTGTATATAAGCAAGCAGATGATCTGGCTATGGGTTTTTCACTTTCCCCCCTTTTCTCTGAATTGTTTATGAATAAGTTGGAAACTGCATTATTTGAGAGTGATTCTCCGTTGGTAAAATATGTTGGCTTTTGGTGCGAGGATGATGTATTTTGCTTGTGGAATGGTACTTTTAGACCATTAGACAGTTTTCTTACTCTTTTAAACACATTACATCCAAAAAATCAAATTTACTCTCAAAATTGTACTCAATAATCTAATTAATTTTCTTGATCTTACCCTCTCTAAAATAAAAAAACTCTATTGATTTTGCGATTTACAGGAAACCTACATACACAAACCACACTATCCACGCAGATTCAAACCACCCCGTATCACAAAAACATGCCGCTTACCACAGTCTCATACACAGACTCCTACACATACCCCTTACACCAGAAAATTTCATACATGAACTCAACATCATTACACATATTGCTGTTGCTAATGGTTACACAGAAAAACTTTTAAATACTATCCTTGCCCACAAACACAGAAAAATATACTTGGCTAAATTCTACCCCACCTGTTCCAACAATAAAAACAAAACTATTTGGGGAAAACTTCCTTTTCTTGGTCCCTTAAGTTACAAATTAGGAAATATACTCACTTCATTCGACATAAACCCAGCTTATTACACAACACACACTTTAAGGAATTCTCTGCTTAATAACAAATACACGCTACTTTTACACTCAAAGCAGGAATATAGAAATTACATTGCAATGACTGCAGTGCTATATACATCGGCTAAACTTCATGCAACTTACAGACAAGAACAAAAGAACACTTTTCATCAACATTATTCAGCTCATTCAAAAATAATTCAGACACTTCACACTTTGCCAAACATTTATTAGAATACAAACATTGCTCCCACTTTACATCCACACTTTACACACACAGCGTCCATTATAGCGAGGCTTCTTGCAGGAGGCATATCTCGGAATCGTCAATTGATGTGACAGACCAAGTCCAACAAGCCAAAGGTTATGTGAGGCGAGTTATCTCTTCTAATGGCAGAAAAATATTAAATACAAAAATTATTGTTACCTAATTCATGCATTTGTTTTCCACAAGGCGCCTCTCCCTTCCTCGGCAAAGATGCTTCACGGAGCTTTGATTAAAAACTTCTCATGAGTTTCATGCTCCCCTTTATCCCTCTGTACATCTTATCACCTTCTCTCTTGTTTTTCTTTCAGTGATGACCCCTTTAGTCAGCGCTGGAATTTTAAATTGAGTTCCCATCATATTGGCATTTACCCGTGGGATTTGTTTTCATACGAAGCTTGGCACCAAATTGTCTGATTGGTGGGAATATAGGAGATGAAAGCAGTGGTGATTTGGATTCCTTCTTAAAAGGGATTCAAAATATTCTTAAAAATCACTGCAATTTATTTTAAACAGTAGAAATTCAATTCTCTAATAAATATATTAATGATTTTTGAGTGCTCTTATGTAAAGTAATTCATTATTTAGTACCAGGTGAAGAATGAAAATCGTATATGCATACCTAGTGAAAAATATATATCATCCAAAACAAGTTTTGGTAGATATCTTTAAAATTTTGCCAAGTTTTTTCAAAATATAACTATTCTGCTTGGTTTAAAAATTCAAAAACATCAATTCTTAAATTAAGAAAAATAAACTTTCAACATTTTTACCAATTCTCTATACAGGGCTACCAAAATTAAAAAAAAACATCTCTAATATGAATAAATAGACTTTCATCACATATTTCACATTATAATTTACATAAACAGTTATTTATCATTATTCAGGATTGAAACCTTAGTAAAGATTATTATATTTGAGATTAAATTCTTTTCCATTTAAATTTATTTCATTGTCATACCTTCTCTCTGCTTTCCAACCTAAGATGGAGTGAACTAGAAGCAACAGTCATCAATTAATATCAATTTTAAGATAATTACAATATGGTGTATCTATTCCCAAAGACATAGTGAGAAGAAATTACCTACCTACTCTGATAAGCCTTGCAGTGCAAAGTATCAAGATATACGTGTTGTGATTCTTACAAATTAAATACAACTTTGCTTACAAGGAGCATATTTTAATTACCATTTTCCTTTTTTTCCTAGGTAGACATTCCCCTTCAAGGAAAATGTCTACCCATGCTGGCTAGCTAAAAGCCAAATTTTATTAACCAATTTTGTTGGCTTTCCTTTCATGTACAGTAAAACCTCTCATTAACGAACTCCAAGTTATCATAATTTTGTGAGTTCATTGGTTAGAGGATATTTGCACATTGCATCCCTCAAGGGGCAAGCAATTTGATCCTCTACTGAACTATCAAGAGAAAGTTTTATAAAAAACCAAAATAGAGGTCAACCTTTTACAGATGGCTGGATTTGTTTTGTCAAAGTAAGCCAGTGTTGGATGTAAATTTCAATGACCTAAAGACCACAACAAAATAACTTATAACCACTCCTTACTTCAAAATGAACCTTACTTAACCCTTCCTCAACTGTGCCCTGAAAACTTCAAAAAACAGCTGTGTGGGGTACCCCAACGTTTTTTCGCGAATATTACGTTGTTTAATTTGTTTTTCTTTTACTCAACCTTTAATTATGTTTAGAAATACATTATTGATTATTTTGTTGAGATTATCTTTTATTTTTTTTTTGGAGGTAGCATTAGAGTTTTGATCATTATATGGGATAATATAGTACAATTAAATTTGAATAACCTTATTTTATTTTAATTATTCATTTAAATACATTTCAACTGTTACAAATTGGGTACACAATAAAAATTGGATGTATAAAATATAGAATATTACAGTAAGTGATATAAATCTTTTTTTTCCTATGCAATCATTACAACAAATTTGTTTTTGTTTCCTCTCTGTGTGAAGGACGGACAGCTTTTCCTCTACAGTAAACTTTTGTTTTTTTATCTTGATTCCTTGGGCAAAAGTGGAAACGAATTTTTTTTGTAATATTGTTTTGTGAAACATTACTTTCTTTACTCTCACATACATTGTTTTCTTTCAAGAACATACATATAAGGGTGGTCTGAAACGTTTCCGACCTAACAAAGATACAAGACAATTTTTCTGAATTTTTTTTTTTAATTTTCAACATAGTCTCCTTGCAACTCTACACACTTCTCCCAGCGATGCTCCGATCTCTGTAACCCGTCCAAATAGTACTCGGCGTTTTTCTCTGCAAAATAATTGTTCACGAAGATGATTGCCTCTTCATTTGACGAAAATCTCTGTCCTCCGAGCGCAACTTTTAGATGAAGGAACAAAAAGAAGTCGCTTGGGGCTAGATCTGGTGAGTAAGGCCAAGCAGTTCAAATCGTACTTTGTGGATTTTCGCCATGGCAATTGCTGAGGTTTGAGACGGTGCGTTGTCTTAGTGAAACAGGATTTTCTTTTTCTACAAATGTGGTAGTTTTTCCACAAGTTCTGCCTTCAGCTTGTCAAGTAATGATGCATAGTATGCTCCTATAATGGTTCTTCCTTTTTGAAGATAATCGATTGAAATAACTTCATGATTATCCCAAAACACAGTCGCCATCACTTTCCCAGCCGAAAAAACAGTTTTTGCTTTTTTTGGAGCCGGTTCCCCCGTGCAGTCCACTGCTTGGACTGTAGTTTTGCTTCGGGCGTATAATGGTGTATCCAAGTTTCATCTACAGTAATTAATCGGTGCCAAAACTCAGATTTATTGCGCCTAAACTGCGCCAACAGAGCGTTGGAAATGTTCATTCGAACACATTTTTGGTCTAATGTGAGCAAACGCGGCACCCAACACGCGGACAGCTTTCTCATGCCTAAATATTGATTTGATATGTGACAAACACGTTCTTTTGACATGTTCATAACCTCTGCTATCTCCCACATATTGATTCGGCGGTGATCTAGCACCATTTGGTGAACTTTGGCGATGTTTTTGTTGGTAGTTGCAGTACGTTCATCCTCTCTCAAGCTCTTACGGCCACTTTTAAATTCAGCTGTCCCATATTTCACTGTGGTGAATTATGGTGCAGAGTCCCCATACACAGAATCCAACTCATCTTTGATTTGTGTAGGCATATTGCCTTTCAAAAAAGAATATTTAATGACAGCTCGAAACTCGATTTTGTCCATTTTCACAAAAAACACTCACATAAACTCACTCAAACGACTGTTACATAACAACGGCACTTCCAAAATGGCTGAAACTTTGGTGAGTAACTGCCAACAGATGAACAAGGAAATTCACTAGCTTTTATTTACAAGTGCTGCCATCTTCACATTGAGGTCAGAAACTTTTCAAACCACCCTCGTATTGCTGCTTTGAGAAATGAATGAAAGTTTTGAGACAGAGTTTTTCTTTGGAGAGCATTACACTGACTCAGTTCAATTGATAGTTCTCCTAGAAAGAGCCTACTTCGACTTCGGTCACTTTGTTTCCAATCACGATGGTTTTCTTTCCAAATTACACATTAGTTTAGTGCAGTCATATCTGTAATTATGATAAATATTCTGATGGGCCATCTTCTTGTGCTACAAACACATGCATATTCACAGGTCATTTTGTCCCCATTCTCAACAGCCTCTTTAGTACGGTTATACTGCATAATAATTTCTGGTTTGTTATTGTAATCTGGACCTGCTTTTTCATCTCTATCATGTTGAGTATAAAAAAGAATAACCGCTTAATCTAATGAATCAATTGAAAAATCTGTAAGAAATGGTGACTGAATTGCCACAATCACACGATATGACATTGTGTATAGCAATCCAAGCAAAAATGGCTGTGCCATATATAGATATATAATAGTTTCAGAACGTCTAGCAGATTAATTGAAAAAATCCAAAAGTCTTCGGACAGTATACATTTTTTGTATTGTGACGAAGCCTCAGGGACAGATTCTTAGGATTCTCATCAATTGCTATCTGTTGCATTGCTCCTTTGTTAGAAATTAATGATTCCAGATCAATAGCTCTGGATGGGAATTGAGTTATTGCAGGTTTTTAAAGTGATAAAAATTTCTTTGTTCTTTTGAACATCTGGAAACCAAGTACTGAGGCAATTTGAGTTTCTTATTTCGCTGATAGAAGGCCAAGAGTTGGAGATAAAGAAGAAAGAAATTCGACGATCGAGGGAGGTTGCGAGATATTTCGAATCCAAAATGGAGACTCAATCTGGTTAAGGGGGGTGATTGTTTTGCTTCCTCGGTAGATGCAGCATCTTTTTGCAGATCAAAAATGAATTTATCCCCACGGGGGATCAAGCGTGCGTATTCAGTACTGCGTAGGAAGGATACAGCAAAATTCTGATTAGATTAAATGAATCAGGTTGATAAGGAACTCATCTGGATACACATACACACACACGTCTTTATTGGGGGAAATTGGGACTAATCTTCCATTTAACCCTTGTGTAATACATGCACACTTAAAACAAGAATATAACTAATAGTATGCACAGTTTGCTTAATAAGGAGTGTGGAAATTGAGAGGAAATATGGAAACAACGTTTGTGAATAAAATTATGTGTAACTTTGATTACAAAGAAAATTACCAAGGCAAAAAAACACTCACAGAGGATGTTAAAAACATGCGAAACGTATAGGAAAGGTAGAAAGAAAGATAGATCTACAGACCACAACATAAATGATAATAACATTTTCATATGGTATTTTTGGATAAATTAATCAGCAAAATAAAGTGTGCTTTGTCGTAGCATGTTAAAGATAAATTTCATTAGTCAGTAGTGGTATGAGCATCAGATTTCCTGTCCCCTATAATTTAGATATTAAAATAACTAAAAATCAAATCGTAAAATTATAAAGCAAGTCAAGTACATGATATGGGCCAGTATATGGAAAACAACATGCAGGATCTACTTAAATGTGGCAAAAGACACATTCCATATGCTCTTACAAATGAACGGCATACCCAAATTTGTATTTTATGCTGATTATAATCCTCTGGCCAACCGCTCCCCAAAACCGGCCACCCATGAGGCTACCCTGCCCCCACCTCCAGGCCTCTTATGCGCCACTAATAGGTCAATGATTGACCTATGATTGACCATTGATCTTGAGCATCAAAATATTTTCTGACCGGATCCGCCTTTCTAGGCATTTTTTGTGACCAACTCTGAACACACGCCCAAATATTCCACGCAATGATACGTCTTCCACTCTGAAGCGAAGCAATGAATTTGATGAATTGCAACACGTGAATACATGGTGTCAAGAAAAAAACTAGGTACACTATTTTCTGTTCAGCAACATGAAACTTAGGGGTCATTAGTGAACCAATTTTCAAAATTCGCTACATATTATCATAGGTTGCTTTTACAAAGCTTTTAACTCCTTTTAATTTTATCATGAAGACAAACTTCCATGAAGTTACACCTGAAAATGGTGATTTTATACAATGCATCAGCCTTGAAAACATATAAAAATTTGTGTTTCTTTTAAAATCTTTTTAAAACTAGAGAAATACATTCTTTAAAAGCTATTCAACTGCAAAATTTACTAATCAGGATAGTAAATTTATTGGATAAACCACGAAGAACGCCATCTCAAAAATTGATGAAAAAAACGTTTTTTTCGCGTTCTTTTCGAGACGAATGAAAAAAACGTTTTTTCAAATGTTTAAAACGTTTAATTTTTTTCGAGGTTCCCATCTCTAGTCGCAGCCAGGATTTGCGAATGGGAGGGGTCCAAGGAAACGAAAAATGTCTACTTTACAGGGGCTCGTATATTCATGCTCGTTACTTATTACAAATATGTCAATTATTTCAAAAACTAAAAACAATGAAAATTAGAGGGGTTTAATGCTTAGGTAGCCTACTGATTACACTTTCCAAGATAGTAGTTTACATAAGCGAACTATTGGAAACTTAAATTAATTGACGAAGCTGTCACTTTGTGGAACTCCATAACATAGGAAAGGAAGAGAACACTTTGTCTAAATTCCACAGAAAATTTATTGTGCGACCGGTTTCGACTAAGGTCAAGTCATCCTCTGCCAGAAGATGACTAGACCTTAGTCGAAACCGGTCACACAATAAATTTTCTGTGGAATTAAGACAAAGTGTTCTCTTCCTTTCCACATATTGGAATCTTGTCATAAGTGTTTTTTGGATGAGTCCAATATCTATTAAAAACTCATTTTTTTCTATGCTGAAGTTTTTTAGTGTTGTAGATATAAACTTCCCAAGTTTTTGAGTATCCTTTCTTCCAAGAGGTTGCCAAGTGTGAGAAGGAAAAAAAATTAATTACGATTATTTGGCCAGCGACATAAAACGTAATATCTACTCATTAGATCCCCACATTGGCGCGCCCATGCTGATTTGAATATATTTCGTTATTAGACTATATCACCAGCAGGTTTCTCAGAAGTAACTTCACCCCATCATAAAATTAACTTCTCCTCTAAGAACCAAAAATCATTTATATCAGATGAAATTTTCTGGTGGGCTTATAATTAAGCCTGATTTCGTTATTTATGTATTAGCTAAGTATTCAGTTGAATGCGTCACAAACCGAACATTAAAAATTCGTCTGCATTTAAAAATACAGTATACTCTTGATTATAGTGGATAATATAATTGAATTTGCAGAATTAAATGTATGTGTATGTTTGCTGGCGAATCAGCCTCTCGGGCTATCATCGCCATTGCAGAATTAAAGTTACACACCAAGGTGAAAAAAATGAGGTCGTCAACTTATAATTATTTAGACCAAGTAGTAGTTAGGCTGTTTAACCGGCAGAGAGCTGACGCAAACCCAGTTTAACGCAACCTGTTCAAAGAAAACAAAATTTTTCCATGAATTGAAATTTTGAAGGGGCATTGCATGTCCACGTGGTTGACAGGATAAGTCATGAGGTTCGTTGGATTCTATTACCAGAGAAAAAATTGGTGGAAGAAGGAAAAAGGAAGCGGGAGAATTTAAGCCACAGTTTTAACAGCTCATCAAATTTATTTCAAGCCATCAAGTCACTGTTCCGATAAATCTGTGTGTACCTTATGTGCACAATACCTTTCAGCTGACTGATTCACTTCAAAAATGGTATATTATTAATAAAATCATCAACAATTATTTTTAGTATTATCTTGTATTGCTCCAATACTTCTTCAAATTTCTACGGAAATTCGGTCATCGAATTATGTTCGTAAATATACAGCAAAATAACAGGTAATCATAAAATAAGGATCAGTACATTTTCAATCAGCCCAAGTAATGAAGAGTCTACTTTACAGACTTTTAATCGTACAGTATGCTTAATAAAGGAACCAGTGCCTTTGGAATCGTCACTTAACTCATCTTGAGATGTGCCCTCCGATAACAGCCCTAAAAAAGGCAGTCTTAATTTATGCATCTAATAATGGTCATTTCACAAAAAACCACACAGCCATTAACTTACGTTTTTCTGATAGAGGCGTTGAACTATTCGCGGATTGTGAAAAAAAAATTTCGGATATCTATCTGTACCTTATGAAATCCAAACTAAACTCTCCTTCGAACTGTTCACTGTGAATTTCTCAAAAGCACTACTCACGAGCCTATCTTTGCATTCAAACCCTTGAAACAGTCACATGCAAAAGATCTAACTGAGCATTTTATCAATCCGTTTGTCTCTCAAACGTAATCTTAACCTCTGTTTTTAGGGGTTAAGTTTTGAATTACTTCTCGAATGTTCCCTTGTATTTTTGGGAGGAGTAAACAAATCAGCACTTTTGAATTTTTCTCATGGGAATCTTATCTTGTGGTGTGAGTCATCTAAGTAAAGGATAGGCTTAAGAAGAGCACACATTGAACATAGTGTGCAAATACTCGTATAGTTGCGTCTCATTGATATCGATGTCGGCTCTAGGCCTACTCTTCTACCGAAAACATCATCTTAGCTGAAATCTGAACCATACTTACGGGTATGCGGAGCTTTCGCTAAATTTACCAAATAGTGTATCTCTGAGACTTGCGTGATGATTGGGGTTTTGTACTCTTCAGCAGAAATAAAAGCTCAGAGCTAGTCTCTGGGGGGGGTTTGAACCCCTAAAAGTTTCGTTTGCGTTCGAGTACGATAAGGGGTTTTTCCAAGCAACGGATCTTGTCTGCCTCGGAAAACAGGATACATGCGCTAGGCTTCACCCTGGTCATTTCCAAACTTTGTTATCTTTGAGTTTTCTGAGCCTTTGATCTTCTGAGTTTAGTATTCTGGTTAATGGTAGATGTCTGTGGGTTATACCATTACTTTTTTTCAGGTAGAAATTTGGAGGGTCTCCGTCCTAATCTGGACCCTTATCTCCCCTTCACAGGTACGGAGCACCCGACCTTCCCATTAGGGGGGACCATAAAAATACTGACCACATGGAATACAATTGGGTTGGGGGGGGGAGGATTTCTAGATTTTTGCAAGAAATCCCTCCCTCCAGATATCTACCATTAACTGGTATTCTGGTTAGGAAAGAAAATAAAGGAGGAAATAAAGACCTTCATTATTGATGAGAAGTTCAGGATTTTGGAGAGGTATTCAAACTCCACGAAACAAATATATACTTACTCAAAGTACAAGGAATTGGAGGAGACAGTAAGACACTTACAGGGCATTCCAGGTGAAGGTGTGCTCGTTAAGGGAAAAAGCACTTAAGGTGGCCATTGTTTTTGGCATCGAATATTTCTGTGGATGTATCGAGCAATTTGGAAAGAGGTATAACATTGATGATACAAAACTTGATGTTCAATTTTGTAACTTATCGTATTTCCCGGCGCCTAGGAGGACGCACCCCAGTCTTTGGAATCAAAATTTTGGAAAAAAATTGTTTATATTTTATAGCAAGAGAGTTATGTGATTCATGTTTGTAACATCAGAAATCGATTAATGTTTTTCCATGCATTTCACTGAATTAAAAAGACAGCAGAGGCGGCAGAAATAGATGGTTATAGCATATTTATTACTGTTAGTTGATTCATTTCATTGATTCTTAATATTATGGAAATATTTTAAAGGTCACCATTTTAAATATAGAATTTTCTGTAATTACCAGATATAGCAAATGTTATTTTCACCAGAAATATCAAAATCTGGCAATATCAAAATGTGTAATGTGGATAACTTATAGAGGAATAACATAGCATTAGCATTGACTTAAAAAAAACTTCCACATCAAAGACAAATTGCAATTTTAGGAGACTTATTTTGAGTTAAAAACTGCATCCTCGATGACAGGAAACACGGTAGTATTACATAATGAATTTAGCGGAATTGTTGGCCCTCTTGGCACTATCAACCAACGAAACGACAGTTGTCACGACAATTCCACTGAAAACTGAATTCCATACACAACTGTGTGTTACAAAATTGAACTCCTTGACTTCTGTGGTTTAACTATGTTGCTTTTTCAAGGAAATTTTGTTTAACAAAGGAATAATATAATCTGCAGAACGGAAAGAGGAAAGTACAAAGAATAAGAATAAAATACTCCATAATATTAATAATGCGCATTCGTGAAATGTTTACCTCCTTTTTCCTGAGTATTTTTCCCTTTAAAAGTTATTTCCCTTGATTTACACTTTTCCCCCAGTTTACGCCACTATTCATGTGGTCCCTTCAAAAACGTAAAAGAGGGCTACTACTGTAAGTATTTCCACGTTCATGACCTAGGATTGGGCAAATTAAAATAAAAGGTATATTTTTTTCTATCCTGTAATAGAAATGGTTTTTCATACATTTTCCATTGATTTTCACTATCTTTACATCTATTTCCTTTCTCTCTCATTAATATCAAACAATAATTTCATTTCAGGAAAAGTGAGGCAGGATAGCAACCATAATTTCCAAAAGGAATGGACTACAACAATTATAACAGGCCTCTGGGGCAGCAGGTAGTCAACCAATGATATTTTTAAAAATTACTTATTTCATGAGATACTTAAAAATTCACAGAAAAGAAAACATTATAATCCCAAAAATGACCTTACATTTGTAATTTAATCATCATTTTTTTTCAATCTGCATTTGCTAAATTTCATTTGCCAACATCCCAAATTAATTCATTAATAATATCAATAAAGGGTCAAGACAATCAAAACTTTTCAACACAGTAATAAAAACTATAAATTAGCTTCATAAATTCTATTTATCAATAAAAATCATAGGTGGATAAAATAAACATTTATTTATAGAGATAATTGAAACAGCAAAAGGGTAAAGACTTTCCAAATCCTGGGGCTTTGAACCTAGCAAATATTTATAATAGTCAACACTATAATCTAATATAGATTTGAATGTTAGAATACATATTTTTAACATAATTATTACATTATGAATTTATTTCAATACTATTTTAAATTCCAACAAGGATCAGCAAAACTATGGCCAACAAAATTATGGTCAACCAAACTATGGGCAACAAGAGTATGGTCAGCCACATTACGAGCAGCAGAACCATGAGACTTACCAGCCACAGCCTGTAATGGACCAAGGAGGGAATATAGAAGACACTGGATCTACATTTGGAGCTCCAAAAGGAGGCATTCGTCCGAGGGTTGATCCCGATGCTGCTGGGGAGGTGGACCCTGAGAAATACCCACAGGTAACTTTAAATACAGGAAAATAAATAGTATTAGGCATATGTGGAATGACATTATTGACAATTAAAACAAACTTTGTAATTTTCACGCTTAAATACATATTTTATGATGAGTTTCTGCTATGTTAATCTCAATTAATTTCACCATCATCAAATGCCACACATTAGAACCATATAATTTGTGAATGAGTATCAACATGTTATAATTTTCCATACTTGTAACTAAAGTTTTCCTTTCTGTACTCAATGGACAGCCAAAGGAAAGTACGCACAAAATTCGGGGTCGCACAGATGTCCTTGAGATGCTATGTGGAGGGGCTGTTGATCCAGAGCTCCTCACAGCTAAGACCTTCTACTTCTTCTTCTATTCTGCATTTGGCTCCCTTTTTCCGTTGATGGCTGTTTACTTCAAGCAAATGGGAATGAATCCAGGCCAATGCGGTCTATTAATTGGCTCCCGTCCTTTCGTCGAGTTTCTCTCAGCTCCATTCTGGGGATCTCTTGCTGACAGGTAATTATTTTAAACTTCATTCCATTGGACTAAGCACAGATGGTTGGTACTTTATTGAAATTTTGGAGCTTTTCTTTGGCTTCAGAAGCTCAACAGTTAATCACGAACACCTAGAGGAAGGTATTCCAAATAGTAAGTGAATGGATGTTCACTTGAATCACATTTGTAATTTTCAAAATGTTGGGAGTGTTTGGCAAAAGGTGCATTCAAAGGGTTAACAACACTATTACAGACCAAAATACAGTGGAAATGGACTTATCTTATTTGCATGACTTATCTGTGTATACCAACATTTTAATATGTATCAACAATAGATCCATTTCTCCGTATTAAATTTCTTAAATTTTAAATTTATTGAACACAATCCATGGTACTATGACACCTGGAAATGTTCAACAAATTTTTAAAGCAACCCACAATGCCACCAAAATCATAGACAGATAGGGCATCACTTCATATTTTGCCTTATGAAACCCGTATTTATAGTAATTTTAACATTTAATTCCATTAGAAATGACTCAGTAATCATTTAGCATATAATCCATGGAAACAACCTCCTCATTCTCCGAGAATACCAATGGGGTGTACCATACATTCCATGAAAGTACTCACGTTCAACACATCAACGTAAGCACTGAAGGGTTAATCACTATAATTACAAATTCCATCTCAGAATGGAAAACATTGTTTATTCAGAAAGCTTTCTTCAAGTAATGTAGATCAAATTTCATCATATGATGGTAAGCACATGTGAACTAATAACCATTCATCTCATTCATAATCCCTAACTACAGTTAATGTCAAACATACCTTAAAATCATAAATTTCATATAATTTTATAATCTACCATTAGTCTAAATGTTACTCAAAGTATACTTGAGTTAATGGGAAAAGTAGACAAGATACTTTTTTTAAACTAAACCATTAAAAAATGTTAAATAAAATACATTAGGTGATGATGATGCAATGCATCAAAACCCAGTCCTTAATGTTTTATTTTTTTGTGGTTCAGTATAAATTAAAATATCTTGTCTACTTTTTCCTTTATTATGGATTACCATCAAGTAAAGGCTAAGAGCATCTATTTGAGTTTACTACATGTCTCCTTCAGCTATAATTCTCTCTTAGGTCAAATCTACAATTAGATATTAGCATTTAATAATTCAACAATTATTCTATCAACCAAATTCAATAACTACCCGACCAGTATTAAAAAATATTTTATAAAAATCCTGAAAAAGTTAAATAATTTGATTCTTATGGAAGAAAATTTATATTGACCTGGATTCAAACCCATTTTCATTTTAGGAAATGTCACATGTTACACACAGATAAGGCTTTTTGATAGTTTTATCAATTGCTTATTTTGCTACTTTTCAAAATATTATTTGCAACCAAAAATATTATTTAAACCTTTTGCTTTTTAGCAGTTAAAAGTTTTGAACAGGTTACATTATTTATCTATTATATATAGATGCTTCTCCGGATTCATTCATATATACGAGTAAAATGTAGCTTGCATACTGCAAGCAGATCGACAACACTAATTTCATATCGGCATCATATCTGGACGGACATCAAAGGAAAAAAAAATTCAAAATATTCGTAGAATTCGCTGCAATTTAATCGCCTGGCAGCGAACCCCGGTCTTCCTGGTGTACTTACTATGCAGCAAAATAGAAGATTACCATATCAAACTATGTCAGAAAATTCAAGCAAAACTATTAGGTGCAACTACCTCAAACGACGTCCTACTATTCACATACACTCCTTATTAGAGAAATTATAATGTGCTCTGGCATCGAACCCAGGAAATGCATGGTCTTATCTATTTTTTTTCTTAAACAAACTGTTAATATACATCTTCCATCTAAGCAAGAGCTCCCTAACATATCGATAAATGCATAAAAAAATTATGAAAAGATACCCCATAGTATTATATATGGGGGATATTTTTACCGCCCGGCATCGAACCCGGGTCTTTCAGGCAATACTTTCTATGCAGCACAACAGAAAAACACCATCTCTAACCGCGTATGCAAATTCAAGCAGAAATATTGGTTACAACTGCCTCAAATGACGTCCTACTTTTCCTTTATATTCCTTATGAGAGAAACGTTATTGTGCTCTGGCTTCGAACCCAGGAACAGTACGGTCTTATGAAAATTTTTTTCTAAAACTTATTTGTACCATACATCTTCCAGCCAAGCACGAACATCCTATCATTTCGATAAGTGCATCTAAAAAAATAATGAAAAACGGCTCCCATGTATTTTAAAGGGCAGATCTTTGCATCGTCCTAGCATCGAACCCAGAATAACTTTTGTAAAAGTCATTGATGTTTTCGAAAGTCCAAGACCATAAATATAGGCACCTTGAGTTTTACTTCTCTACATATCCGGAAAGTATTTTTTTTTAATTCCCAAAAATCACGGCAATGCATTCAAACGGGAAAAATCGGGAATTTGGGGCCCTCTGGAATCGAACCTATGACACTGAGGATCAAAGTCTCTTTTTTCCTGGGGGTTTCACGTTATGGCCAATATGTCATAAAAATTTCAGATCAATGACGCTTGTAGTTTAGGCTGTGAATTTGTATCCTATCTATCTATATAGGTATATATATGAATGAATCCGGAGAAGCATCTATATATAATAGATAGATAGGTATATAGATAGGTATATAGATAGATAGGATACAAATTCACAGCCTAAACCACAAGCGTGATTGAGTTCAAATTTTTACTGCGTATTGGCCATAACAATTAACCGCCAGAAAAATTGTGATTTCGAACCTCAGTGTCATGGGTTCGATTCCAGAGGGCCCCAAAGTCCCGATTTTTCCCGTTTAAATGCATTGCTTAGATTTTCGGGAATTTTTAAAAAATACTTCCCGGATAGGTAGAGAATCGAAACTCTATGAGCCTTTATATATCGTCATGATCTATCGAAAACATAAATGAGTTTTACGGAAAATATCCTGGGTTCGATGCTAGGTCGAAGCAAAAATCCGCCGTTTAAAACGCATTGTGGCGATTTTTAAGATTTTTTTTGGACCTTTTCCCGATGGTATGGAAACTTGAAATTCAGCATGTAGTTAGAAGTCATGAACATAATTTATAATATAATTTTTCATATTCGCTGATGGTCATTGGTTCGATCCCAGAGGGCAATTTACATTCCTCAATGCATTTCTTACGGAGATAACGGAAACAAACTTTAGGTACTTCCCGGTATGATATCGACTTTAAACTTTGCATAAAATAAGATTAAGTTCTTACAAATCAAAATGTGCATTTACAGCTACCAATGATTCCTGGGTTCGACACCAGGCGTCTCTTCTATCAGTAACTGATCCGATTTTTAATAATTATTTTGAACCATTTCCCTTTAAAATTAAAACTTGAAATTCGGTACATGGATAGAAATAATAGTTAAATTTTGAATACATGTTTTAGATTTCCTAGATCGTCCTTGGTTCGAATCCAGAGAGCCATTTACATTCATAAAAAGTAGAACGTCTTTTGAGGATTTGTAGCCAATATTTCTGCTTGAATTTTCACACACAGTTAGAGGAGGTGATCTTCTATTGTGCTGCATAGTAAGTTCACAGGAAGTCCCGGATTCGATGCCAGAAGATGAAATTGCAGCGAATTTTAAGAATATTTTCAATCCACTATTTTTCTTTGAGGACCGTCCCGATATGATGCCAGTATGAAATTAGTATTGCCGATCTGCTTGCAGTATGCAAGCTACATTTTACTCGTATATATATATATATATATATATATATATATATATATATATATATATATATATATATATATATATATATATATATATATATATATATATATATATAATAGGATTTTTATTAATACACTAGCTGAAGTGCCCGTTGATTCTCAACGGGGAAGTTAAATTTCGTAAATACCATTGTAACAACCTTGATCGTAACACATACTTCGTAATTATTGATAGATAGCCAATACCAGACTTTCTAATCCAATATACCAAGAATTATAAGTTATGATGAAGTCTACAAAGCCGCACAAATTCAATATTCAATCTCATATACTCCGATCGAAAAATATCTCCAACGTAGGGAAAATAAAAATATATTCTAAGATCACATTTAGGTAATAGGTACCACGTTTAAAGAGAAATTTTCAGACAGGTACAGGTGGGTAAATTTATAAAATATTACACATAAATTACAGTAATAAATTATATATCTCTCTAATAATCACCAATGAAATTTTCTTTGGGAAAGTAAGTATATTACAGTGCTGACTCGTATCTCAATCTTAAAATGTGTAACATAAACACGGAACACAAATGAGACAAAAGTTATCGCAAGGTCAAAAAAGGGACAAAAATTAAACACCATTAACAGAAGGATAGTAAATGAATATGGAGTGGAAGCACTTAAAAACAACGATTAAATCAATTTTTACATTCTGCATGAAACAAAATAAAATTTATTTACCTTTTTGGCCTTGTATATGATATGTTTGAGGTTTGATACAACATTACAACTCGCCGTTCGACTCCTTAAAGATTACAAACACCGAATCTGGGAAATCTTTCCGTTCTTCGCTAACTCCATTCCCATCAATCGCTAAATATACATAATTGCAAATAGATTAGATTAAAAACTTAATTCAGAAGAATATATTCAAACCTTCCGCAACGTACCATGATAGGCAAACAGTTGAATTGATCGATAAAAATCCATTTTCAGTAAACCACAACTATAAAACTGATTTCATATTACGAAAAAGACGGTAAACAATTAAGTTGATGTAAATAAAACTTGGTTGCTACAGACTCGTCAACAAAATTCGAATTTTTTAAAACTTTTATCGTCAAGGGAATGGGTTTGTTTACACATGGAAATTTAGTCGAAATTTTCGTATATTTTATCGAAATTCTCGCAATTTCGAATCGAAAACGATATATCTCGACCAAAATAAAAATCTTCATTCTATTTCCCTTCTTTTGGTGCTCCTTTCGACTCCTTACGACCGTTCTTTCTAATTTAGTTTTAAAAAAAAAATGAACCCTGGAACGAAAAAAACGAACTTTACGTGTATTTCTTATGCAAACTATTTTAATCGTCTGGGTTCGAACCGTGGACTTTCGGGAAATTATAACTACCACTTGATCATCCCCGGGAAGACCTTTAATGATGTTATAAGTTCGAACATTGTGCGACATCTGGTTTTCGAGATTATGTGGAATATACATACACACATACAGGCATTTTTATAGATATATAAGAATAAGATTAAGAGCTGAGAGCAGTAAATAATACAATATATATGCTTCTTCAAATGAACATAATACAGAAAAACTAAGGCAGATCCTGTAAAAGACAGAAACCTGCTTAAGCCACAAACATTAATAATATTACTGCACATACACATGGTTTTTGAATAAATCTGCATAACTTGGTTGGAAATCTATAATCCATTAACCTTGCATATGAACAACTAACATTCAAACATGTGAATGGCAGAAAAAATTCGCTTGTTTTCACAAGCATTTGCCATTGGCTTAAGCCATTTGCTTCATTACTACGATCATTTGCCATCTCAAACAAATGAACAATTGGTTAATCCTAATATAATGAATACTAAAAAAACACTCAAACTAGAGGACTTTATTTTGATAGTTGACACTTAAAGTTTCAATATGAACTTAGCTTGGCTCTGGTATTCGTCAAACACTGATTCTGCTGATGCATGGTCATCAACATTATCATATCTCAACTCTTAGCAAAGGGTAGGATTGCCTTCCTAGCAACAGTTCTCTTGATCTTTCCTAACTTTATGGAATCTTTACTGAAGTAATAACCTCAAGACAATATCCTAATGGTAACACCACAAAGCTGGCTTTCTCCTTGCTGGTACTCAGTAATGGCAAGATGTTTCAATGGAATGAGCTCTCTCAGAAGAAGCAAGTAGAAATTAGTAATCTGAGACTATTTTCTCTAGCTGCTTATTCTTAGAGCTTCTATTCAGCCTTTTAAGGCATCTTTCCTATTTTTCCCACAAACAGTACTTTTCAAGTAAAACTGATGCATTAACACAATGTTGCTATGATTGCAATTGGTCATGTGTTTGCAGAGAAGCTTAAAGGAACAACGTTCTTACATATACCATCTTTCTCCAAAAACAATTTAATGGCTCCTTTAAAGCTAATCCTCATCATCACAAATTCTTAAATGTCCATCAAGTTGAGGTTAAATTTCGATTTTCCAAGTTTAAGCTGATTTTTCACTTTAGATATTGTTAGAGTACAGACTTTGATAGGATCCAACTGACCTCAGATATTTCTAGATATCTCTCAGCTGTTAACATTACTTAAGCTTGTTTGCTAACTATATCTTGGGGAAAAAAATCAAGAAGAGCACAGTTAATAAAATATTGAGATAAAACAGAATTACATATTAATAAACAGCCACTAGGAATTAAATTTACAAATATATTGTTTAAATTAAATTATAGATTTACTATGAATGAAAAAAACTATTGTGAACACTTGTCTACACTGTGATGGGCCATTAGAATTGGAACATCAATTAACAGTCCTCATTTGAGTTTGGAAATAATAGGTCCCAAAGACTGAAGTTTTGGAAATGCTGTCATTATGTATTGTCAATTTATTTTAAATTTAAGAGTACAATTTCATAATTTTGGTAATATAAGACCAAAGAAGAAATATTTAAAAATGGTTACTTATGTATCAATTACAATGATGCTTAAGAATTAATTTCTTTACTCCTCTTACAGAACACAAAAGGGAAAACTGCTCCTACTGGCATCACTGTCCTGTTGGATTTTGTTCACGGTTCCCCTCGGCTTCATTCAGCCTCCTGCCACTTCCTGCATCCTGCGTCACAATCACACAGAGTATGTACTTAGAACTCCTGGATCTGAAGATGGAATGCGCTACCTACATAAGAGGAGCATAGCTGAAGAAGAGGAGGATGATGAAGAAGAAGTGGAAGTTGTTATGGAAGCCAGGGGATTGGAAGATGGTATGGTCATACTTCCATTTGACATTCAGAAAAAGGTAAGATTACATACTTTGATTATATCAAGAATAATTTATTACGCTATTATTTAACTTGAAATATCTACAGATTGATTGCAAAGTCAGACAGAAAGATCATTTACACCCCTCCATTAAGTGTGGTTGCCCTAAGGATTGGCCAAGCCATCTCATCCCAATTTACTAATCGTTGCAAACTTTAACCTTTTTGCTCTGGAGGAGGAAAAATGTATTCAGTGAACGCATTCCGATGCTTTGAAATTCTTCACCTGTGCATCGCACAAATCATTAACATTGCATGGACCAAGGATGGTATTTTACGCTTTACAGACCTTACCTAGATCCTCTACTTTGCAAAAGCGCTGGGGCAACTCTCTCCTCTGGCTAATCCATAGACCCTTTCTCTGCTTGAGACCAAGGAAAGGTTATTGCATGTGCTTTGCTTAAGAATCATTTGTTGCACTTAATGTCAATATTACCTTGGAAATAAGAACCTCCTGTTTTGCTGATAATGTAAGACTTTTAAACAAAACTCTGATATTAACAGGGATTCAAAATGATTTCAAGTTGTTAGATGTAATTCCAGATAAGTACTTAATCAGAGCTGCATTACTATAATAAATGTGTTAATATTGACAGTAGAGCTTTGATTAAAAGTGGTATATTATCAGAAAAACTTTTCATGTCAAAGGTATTACTGACAATGAGTGCAACAGTTAATTCTTTAAAAGAACTTCATGATGAAATTTAACTTAGCAGGAGGAAGCGTGCACCTTAAACCCAAGGTTGAACAAGGAGTGAAAAATTGTGACACGACTGGGACAGTCCCAGTCATGTCACAATTTTTCACTCCTTGTTCAGCCTTCAATTCTTTAAAAAATTACAGCAATAATATTTATTTTGCCGTAGTCTCATGCTACAAATGAACCCAAGTACTGTCCTGTCTCCCACTAGTAGCTGAAGTAAGGGTTCAAACCCTCACAGTTATGGGTAATGCAGTATACCTAGAAGCTCTGCTTTCTGTTATACTAACAATTATACCTGCTTCACATACAGACAAGAGTAGGTCATAGGAGAATCTCCATTGTGTATAAACCAGAACGGGAGGGTTACCTCTTACCATTACCTTGTAAATTAACATAATATTGGTCATTGATTGATTCCTTCAACTATTCTTCCAAACACTGTCTTTTATGGTTAATTTATTTGTCTCATTTTATTCACCAAAAATTTTCAATAACTTCTCTCTTTATTTGCTCTAAAAAGGACAAACACACAACTTGCTACCAAGGATATCTCTCATAATTTCATCTTAATGAAACTGTGGGAGGAAACTAAATTTTACACTATTAAATATTCACTGGGATAAGAACAAGTGTATAAGGAGGAGAAAATGTGACTGAGAGTTAAACAAGACTTTAACCACCAAATGCCATTACCAGCTGCCTTGCAAACAAGTAATTCCAAAATATAGTATTGATAATAAAATGTTCAGAATAGTTAACTAGAAAGCAAATACCTCGGTTCAGATCCCACTTATCCATTTCATTTCCACATATTTTATGACCGTTGATCCTTTTTTTACAACAAAAGTTGTATGATCAAATAAGAATCTCGAGAAGGCCCAACAAGACAGTCTACAAAATACGGATGTAAATATTTTGAAATCCTTATTAAGTTATAGTTTCATAGATATTCAATAATTGACACAATAGCAACAATATTAATACATTGAATAGATATTTGCATAATCAACCTACATATTATGAGCATTTGCTTCTGAATTAGAGAAGTTGCAATGAAGATAAAATATTCCTTCCTGAATTCACTTAACACTAACATAGCAGTCAAAATACATAAATGGAGAGTATATTACTCTTAAATCTATAATGAAATACTTTTTGAATCGAAATTAAGGCTAAATTGCAAATATTTACAGGCAGTAACATAATATGAAAAGGGGGCTAGTTGATAAAATATTAAATCATGATCACATTACAGTAGAAGTCCACCATAACGAGTGTGGCAGATAACGAGAGTTAATTTATAGCAATTGAGATCTTTGCTGTTCACTGTCACACATCAAAAACAATAGGGGGTTACGTCCATTATAACGAGTAGCTATTTCTGAAGCATTGGTATACGAGTGCCACATTTCTATGCTTGTCTTGCAGGAGGCATATCTCGGAATTGTCAATTGACGTGAGACCAACAATTCCAACAAGAAAACAGTAATCTGAGGTGCATTACCTCTTCAAAGAGCAGGATAAAATTGTTTCCTACTTCATGCATTTTTCCCAGAGCTTGCTCACTCCGCAAAAATGCTACAGGGAGCTCTGATTAGGAACTTCTCCCCTTTATCCCTCCCTTCATCTTATCCCCTAATCATTTGTTTAATTTTTATACGAAAGTTGGCACCAAATCGTTTGATCCAGGATTGGTGGGAATATAGTGGATAAAAGCAGTGCTGATCCCCAGGGTAACCTCTTCCCCTCCCTCGCTATAGTCATTGCATGCGATTGTAAAATAGTTTGAGAATTCAATTTGATATGAAAAAGGATTATCTAATTATATACCACTTCGATGATAATGGAGCAATAATTGTCCACATTTTATATTAGAGGAGGCACTTTGGTTATGATTTATGAATTAATGAAATATTTTTGACACAAACATGTGTTATTTTTTCACAATATGAAGCATTTGCATAAGGATTAAAAACCATACAGTTCCATTCTGCCGCAGTTGCTGCCCTTGGATTCAAGAGGATGAACATAATCTAATTAGAGATTGGCTATAATGAGTACTTTTCCTATTTTGGTCTGCTCTTGTTATAACGGACTACTGTACTTAGGGCTAATTATACATCAGAACTGTATTTTAAAACATGATTCATAAATTAGGGCAATAACTAGTTACCTTTATATATCCACGAAGATATTTAAAAAGTTGTCATTTTCTAGCTTAATAGAATATTCCATTCTTATATAAGTTGGTATATCAAATTAGTTTTATGCAGGAATTTTAAAATGTAGGATACAATAATAAACAGATAAATGCAAAAGTAGGCTCCCAGAGCTAACATATTTCTTGAAAGGATAATAAATTGTTAACTGATGAAATTGGCAGAAGAAATTCCCACTGTAGCATGAGAAAGGACCTGAGATGACATCTATTATGCGAGTTTAGAATGTCTTATGTGCAAAAAGAATTGTATTCTTTCCTTGTGATTCCTGAAAGGGCTTTCTCCTATACATCACTTAGTGTAGACGATGCCCCGAGGTCATGACAGTGCTGCATACTCGGTCTTGCCCAATACGAAGTTCCCAAAGCAGCTTGTTAGAATGTTCTGGAAGGGTAGTCTAGTTGGTTAAGGCAACTTCTCAGACAGCGGAAAATAACAGGTATGATTCAAGGCCCGATCAGACTTTTTTCAAGTCCATTTTTCCTGCCCCTACATGCAGAGATAATTTAACCCTTTCCTTCCAAAAGCAGCTTTGATTTGATCATAAGTCAGGGATTATAGATATTAATAATTTTCAAGTAAAATCTGTGCATGTAGATCAGAGCTTTTAAGTACTTGTATTTTTAATCACAAAAAGCCTCTTACTTGCCAATGCAGAGTACTTGAGTAACAGAAATTTTAATAAATTATATATAAACCAATTTAATCTAACTTGATTAAGATTAAGTGACTTGGGATATTTTGATCATGGATTCTTTAGGCCTAACAGTTTTGTCATTCAGTCTTAGCACACACTGATAAATATCCTTATTATTTTTGATGTTTCTTTCATTTTTCAATTGTTAGCCCTATCGGTAGTTCAAAGGTTTTTACTGTTGTAATAATAAATTCTTACTGCAGTTGCCTACTAATACTACCGCAGTGTTTTGCCTCCTTTATCACCATTTTGATTGGTGAATTTTCACTACTGAATTGCATCAAATAATTATAAATAAGATAATTTAATAAAAGATTGAAGTGAAGTAGTCAAGAGAGGTACACTAACATAAATATTATAAGTCACCTGTTTTAATTTAGGAATTTACTCCAGATGAGCGAGATGTTCTCAAAGACGGCCCCTTTCCACCAAATCTGCAGGGAAGTAGGCACCATTTCCATAGACCTTCTTATTCTGAAGGAGGAGGCTTAGTGCTGGTGAGTAGACATGAACTGAAAATTGTAACCACTTGCTTTTCAAAATTTACTTCAATTTTAGATTAGACTAAAACATCAACATATGGTGAAATTAATCCATGAAAAGGAAAAAGATTAATTATAGGCAGTCGACTCACCTTATGAAAATAAAAAAGGAAATTGTGTATTATATTGACAAAAAAATTGTCATATTGTTGCATACCAAATGTTAATAGAGCTATATAGTATTTCATGATTGATGAAGCGCGACCAGCACAGAAAATCTTAATAAGAGAGATTTCAGGAAATTAAGGCATTTGGTAAAGGTATACGTTATTTCCGAGTTACTAAAGAATCCAGGTCCCTCAAGTGGTGTATGGAAGAGAAAATATGCCTCATGCGTACAGGACTGCTTCGATAAAGGATATCAAAATATGGCAACCTAATTTCCCGAGAGGCCTGAGGCTATCTCGTCTGTAGCAGGCCTGCAATGCTAGTTTTCATCCTTTCAGCAAAACATTTAAAACTCAGGATAATGATAAACAATTTATGAAAATTCTGGTAAATTTCTAGTTTGAGTGGTGGAGAAGAATATTATATTAATGCATTATGTATAAAAATTTAGTAATAGATCAGGGATCGAGAGATTCTCCAGAAACAACTCCAATTCTTTCACTTTCAAGCCTAAAGAATCAAAATGCTTCATTCTACTGCAATCTAAGTTGATCGCTTAAAATTATAATAATTTAATTCAGCACTATATATTCCTATACCGAACATAATAAACAAAGTCATTACAAGATATAATGTCGACCTTGCTGAAAAGGCAACATCTCTTAAGTAGAAATTTACGGATCCATCAAGATTGCACCCACAGGATCCACAGGCCTTCGAGCGTGCATCTGATAGCGTGAACTATCACATCGAGTGAGAAGTCCCAAAAAAATGAGAAGTCGGCCATGTTTTCGCACTAATGTGCGAGATCTCAAAAATGCAATTTTAGATCTCACTAAAGGCTGTATACACGGGGAAATATTTCCCTGTGTATGGCAGCCTTAACAATCAAAACGAGTGTTTGTGTTTCAGTGTGTTTTGTAACTTATGTAATTACCTTATAATGAGTCTATTTATTTCTCTCCGTGTAACAGTTTGAGTAGACAATTGGATTTGAACGGAAAAGATCGGTTGTTTACGCATATATATTAGTCTACCAATTATTTTCATGTAAACCAACAGTAGTATAGGTTAAGCTTTAATCTGTAATGTAGTAACAAATGTGAAGTAGTAAGTTTTAAATTATACAATATTTATACAAAATTCTAAATTAGTTAGAATGTTTGAAAGCGAGGAAATGAGCTGGATTCATTGTGTTTATTTGATCCTATATAGATTTTGGTCCATGTGTTTCAAATATTTGTAGAGAAAGGTACTAATTGTAAAAACACAGAACTAGATAGATTCACTAGACTTAAGATATCTAAATCTCACGACAAGCTTATTTCTTTCAGTTTGGCAGGATACCCTATCAATGTAGCTTACCTAATAAGTGATTAATGCTGATAGAATCATTAGCTTTCTTAAATTTTCTATGCATAGCATCCACCTGAACACCATCTTAAAATGTTTTTAAGATTTACTTTGATATTTAACCAGATTTTTTTGTGATTGAATCATGTTGAATGTCCCAGGTGAAAACAATCCTTTTTATTGACATTTAAGTGTTTGTATATGTTTAATAATCAAAAGCAATAATTAAGCTAGACAGGATTAAAATTGAAATTGGTCTATCATTCAAAACATTTGCTACAGGACTTCAAAATAGGCTCAACATGGTTGATCCCAAAGGTATTAGGAGTTCAGGCATTGTTAAATACATTAAAAATGATATTCATTACATACTTATGAATTGATGTCTTGATTTAGAAATTTATTTTACCAAAGTTTGTACAGCTAACAGCAAAAAAAAGTTACCACCCCTGACCCACCAAGAAATTCTAAGTCCAAATTTCGGGCCGGCGAGCCTTTCTCTCGAAAAGGGAGGGAGAGAAAAGAAAGATGGAGAACATGGTACGTTACCCTAGCTCGGCTCTTGCGTTTGGATGGAGAATTTTCGTTATTTATATAATGATCATTTACTACTATCCATTATCTGCCGGAACATTTGATGTGTTAACGCGAACTATTTAATTTGACGACGATCAACTGGAAGATAACTAAAGAAATGAATCGAATTGAATGCAGCATTCAAAGTCACTCTCACTTTTTCGATTTTCGATAACAGATTGTTAAATCATTTCCAAAACAATACAAATGAATTTAACTGAATACAACATTCGGTATCAAATTAACTCACATTTCGTTTTTCGAAAATCGATCGTTTAAATCACTTCCAACGATCGATTATGCTCATCAATGTGAACGAAACCAGCAACTTTTCTCTTCTTCTTAATTTCAAATAGGCCAAAAAGCAGGATCTCGGATTCAACAATGGCATTTGTCGTCAGGGGGACCGGCTGTTTATACTCACAAAACTTTTCGTGTATTCCGTAAAAAATCTCAAAAATATAATTCGGAAACAACAATAAACGACCAAAATAAGGTTTTCTATTCATTTACTCTGCTATTGGTTCTTGTCTCAATCTCGTATGACTATTATTTTTAATTTAATTTTGCAAAAGAAATGAAGCATGCAGAGACAAAAATGAACTTTACGTGCATTTCTCACGGAAATGCTTTGACTCGTCTGGGATCGAAGCAAGGACGAAGTGTCACCATTTTTTACAATATAAACACTTTCGTATATATATATATATTTGAATGCAATGTTCTGTAAAAATTTCAAGTCAATCGACCGAGTGGTTTTCGAGTTTTGCGGGCACAAACATGCGCAGGCTGAATTTTAATATATAAGATATGTGCATGATTCGGTAGATCACTATAATTTGATTGCTTTTAGGAACCTTTCGTTTAACTTTCCCACAATTGAAAATCGTTCTATTATCAAGAGAAATAAGTAAGGAATAAACACAAGGAAATAAAAGTGCCAAAACTTCCACACAGAAAGTCGTATAACTTTGACAAAGTTATTTATTTCCTTGTGTTTAGTTACCTATGGAGTTCCTCAAAGTTAAAGCTCATTCGATTGATTTAAATAACGAATATTCTTTTCTAGATTACCATTTCCCCTTACTCTCGTGACTACTATAGATTGTATAATCCATTAATTTGTAAAATTAAATTATCCTTATAACAACACTGTAGAAAAATTCACACAATTAGCTTCGACGCTTACTATCACTATCTTCAACATTTACATAAATACGCGATCCTCCATATGGCATGTGCCTGGAAAGAGAAGAAAGAATGAGAAGGAACAAAAGTGTGACCTGCAGGTGAAAGGGTAGAATTCTTGGAAAACTGTTAAACAGGACAAAATGAAATAAACGACGGGGAATACGAAATAGGTGGGGGAAAAGGACAAGATAAACCTTTTGTTACCGAAGGGGAATGGAAAGGAAAAACTTTCTCGTTATGAGAAGAGTATTTGGGTTGCAATTTGCTTGATTCGTTTTGATGTTATCTAAAGTAATGTGTTCGCTAGCCTTCTCTGATATATGTTTAATTTTTAGCTCGCAATTAGAAGAATGACTCGAAGAAATAAATCTCTCATAAAGTGGGACTGCAGAGCAACAGATTAGACATATTGTATGTTCTTCGGCCTAAAACTTACGAGATCTCACTGTTTATCTGATGTGGATTAAATGAAAATAATAATAAATAGCTTGATGAAACCACTGTCCTAAAAATTGGATCCACGGATTCCTTATCGTTTCAAAGTAATGGCTTCCAGTAAATACTGTAGTAAATGGCCATTGGTTAGAAGATATAGCGAAAAAGGCCTGAAAAGTTGAATGTAAATATTGAGAACGTAATATTGGAATTGGCATTTTGCGAAGCTTAAGTTTCTACGGGAGTGATCTTTCTATGGTTAATATATGTTTAATTCTACTGCTGAAAGCAGAGACGGTCCGAGACATGGGCAGTCTGGGAGACCGTTCCCAGTGTTTGTGTGCTCTTCTCAGATCCCTTGAAGATTCTCAATGATAAAATTATACGCGTAGCTTACGGAATTTTAACGATTACACCCGGTCACAATATTAAGTTAAACTTTCTTTTATCCATTAAGGGGAACTAGTTTTAAACTTCTGCCTGCCCAGAATATCAATAATCTTCAGATTACCCCTTCCCGATGATTGTAATCAATTTCCTTCGCAATGGATGCAGCTTTCTTTGGTTCAAGTTCTCTGAATAATTTCCTTATAGTCAAATTGATTGAAGAAGCCGTTACTTTGTGAAACAGCGTTATATAAGAAATTGTGAATATTTGTCCTTCCGCCATTATTTCCTGCCAGTTATTTCCACCATTTCTTATAGTCGTTGAGCAATGACTATATTTTTACGGAAATTACATTTAGTAAAACTACTAAATCAGGCTTAATCAATTTGAGTTGCCCTTACATCGGTAACAGCCGTTTAATAATTAAAATTTAGGCTTCGTATTTTTCCTTTCCTTTTTTTAATGAGAGGCCAGTTAAGTCCACCAGCCATTATCAGATACAGCACTAGAAATACTGACATCTCATACTTATTACCCATAATTACTCTTAAATAAGATGGGTAAAGCTTCCCTTCTGGGGAAATATTTCTTATTGTCAGGAGAATCTATTACTGCTGAATCTTAATGCTGGTTTCATGGGCCTCGCCTATTCTTCCTTAAAACTTCTTGGTTTAAAGATAAGGAAGACATTTACGATATCTTGAAGGTGCAGAAATTTAAATGTGTGAGTTGCTCGACATTTATGTAGGATTAACTGGCGGAAGCTCTAATTATATGCATGAATGTATGCACATTGTATGCATATTCTTATATGCCTACGTGATTATATCCTACTAATTTTCGAAGCAAAATAAATTTACAGTGATAATAAATAATTTCGACTATGATAGGTCTATTGTTAATGGTTTATGAATTTTGGATGTAAATAAACGATTTAGAAGTAAGTTCAAATAATACCAAATGCAGTAGGTAAGGAAAATGAAACTTGAAAACTGCCACAAAAATCGGAACTTTTTCGAATGGTTGATCTCATTTACATTCTCTCTGGCTGAACCATTGAAAAAATATTTTTCCGGTCACCTTCTAACCTGCATTATTTTGTCTTAAAATGGCTTACACCGTTTTCTCAATCTTGTAATTGAACCATTTTCTCAATCTTATAAACAGCCTACATCCCAGGATCTGTGCACATCACTTCTGAGCCTGTTTACCAAATTATCTTTACATTTTTTAGGTGTATTGCCTTAGTGTTGAAGAGAATCAGCATTCTCTTCTTAGTAAGCATAAAATTTTCCGTATCCCCATTGTTTATTTTCCTATCATCGTCTCCATGCTTTATGTAAAAAATATATAAGTAATTAACTGTAACACCATTCATATTCCTTCATTGACGAACTTTTCATTATATTTCCGTCCACATCTAAGAATGGCATTTTCAAGCAATTTTCTATCTCACACAAATACCCTAAAAGATGCGTCGAATTTTAGACGGACTGAAGATAGAAGTAACCTGCGACCACTGCATGGAAGACCCTTTTTCTTTCCTCTCTCACCCCCACGGATAAGCTACCTTTGTTTCGTCGAGAAGGCCGGTATGAATGGCACTCATATACCGTTATGTAGACGAAAACAAGGAGAGCAGAAATAGCACCAAAGGGGACTGACCGCTGAAATCCGTAGTAGCAGATTTAAATTTATTATTCATGCATGAGTGCATTACGTGTATATTTTAAAAATGGAGTTGTTATGTCTAAAATTGTTGGCTCATACCTTTTTCCAATGTTGAAATTATTAATCGTTTTAGCATTCAAACATTTATTACGGAGAAGGTGTAAATGAAAGGAATTAAATAATTAGAAGTATATTATTCAATTCTTTTGGTGCTTGACTCGACTCTGCACGACTAGTCCTTCTGATTTAACTATTCAAAAGAAATGTTCGCACATACAATATAAAGCGGTTTGTTAAAAGACTACAGGTTCGATAGTAGTAAGTCCTAAACGACAGGAGCCCTCGGCTGAGTATCCTTCAAGAATATAACTCTGTATAGACAATAATTATTTGATATATTCCTTAGCTGTGATTTACATGACGAAATACGCGACAACATGACCCTATTCTCAACGATAATGATTTTCGCAGCCCGATGGCGAAAAGATTATTGCGAGATTATAGCGAGGACAGATGGCCTATACTGGTATCATCTCACATATAGTATAAAGTGTGCTACTATTTCAATTATTTAAATCAAAATTCCCTGCAAATGTAAATGGCCTCCAAACAACGTGGCGACTTTCACAAATTCGTTTTCAATGAAAACTAGCAACTTATTTCCTATTTGAATTCCACTATCACATATCATTATTTTTAATAGCAGGTATTGTTTCATTATTACCCCATTTTTATTCTTATTACATTTTTTTAATTTTCCCTTCTTCCGTTGACCTAATTTACAGTAGTTCATATTCTCTTAATTATCGTATCATAATCTTTACGAAAACGTTCATCCTGCGGGCATGTGGAGCATTAACTGAAATAACTAATTTCATTCTAAATCTGCATTGATGGAATGTTTTATGTTAGGAGGAGATATGAGTAGTCAAAGTAATTCATGTCAAATATTTTATGAAGAAGAGCGAATTACGCTTGAGATTCGAGCCGATTTAACGAAATACGAATTTAATTCTTTCATAATACAATACTGCTTCTACCGCAGCAAAAGCAATGACTTTCAGCAATTATTTATAAAATATATATCATCACAAAAGCCTTCAAAACGTGCCAGGCATAAAGAGGAAGACGAAAAGCGCGCTCAAAACAGAGAATCTGAAAGACTCGCCCTTCTCGAGTTATGCTGGTTGCATCTGAGGTGGTAACTTTTTTATGCTGTTAGCTGTACTATTAATGTTTTTCATGGATATAAAGATGTCTATTTGTAATATAGTTTCTTCTTGGTTCTTAAGAGGGCATATTCTTTTTATAAATGTAAGTAGCAAATTATCAGCTTCTTTAGATGTACATCTTCTTTGTGCATAAATCGTTGAACTGCTCATGCTTGGTGCAATAAAAATACATAGATAAATAAACTAATAGAATTAAAGAAAGTATCATATCAGAGGTGGAATACACTACTTTCCCAATCAAAGGATAGGAGATTGTCATTCATCTTAGAATGCAACCCCAGCTAGCACGATAGTTGGCGTTTACATGAAATTTAGTTAAACATATCATAAACGGTAAGGAAACAACCCTGCCAGGAGCAACTCTGTTTACGTGAACGTTACGTAAACGATAGAGAAAAAGAAGGGAGATAACGGCTTCAAATGTCTGCAACAGAAGGGAAACATGTTTCCTTAAGCGATTGGGGAGGCCTCTTGTGGCTGTATTTTGAACTAAAATGGTTGATCAATTGAACTAAAATGGCTACATTTAGTACTATTAATAAAGGCTCGTTGTACGGCGGGTTCCCAGTATTCTCTTTATACATATTTACAGGTTAATTAAAGAATGGATGACTACTTACATACATTTTTATTGACCAAAGACAATTTACATGTGCATATCTTTATCTCTAGCACCATTTTCATGTTACTATAACCTCCCCTCTTCTGTTCTCCAATACTTAAGAATTCTTTCAATACTCGTTAAATCAAATTTCCGCCCTTGAACAGATTTCGCCTTCACACTCTCTGCAAGAAGAAAGTTCGTTAGTAAATAACTCATTTCATTTTCAACATATATTAACTCAATTACTTAACTAAGGTGTTGAAATTTTAGAATAATTTCCTTATAATGGAATATATTTCAGACACACACACAAAAGTTAACTTCATTAATCACTTAACTTAATACTTAATTAGACTAAATGAACAATATCTCACAACATTAAAATAACTTACCGGTAAATATCTGTTGTACCTGGTTTATGGAAAACATTCATATCTCCTTTATGTGTGACACTAGAATTATAATTATGGCCTTTATATATAGAGTAATGATTGCGCATTTTATAATGATAAAATACTATTATGTCACTGCGTTTATTCTGTAGATATAAAGCTGCGAAAATTACCTTTTTCACTACTTTTGATGCCGATATTTCGGCTTTTAACGAGCTTCCGAGAACTGCCGCTAGGGCTACACTAAACGAATTTCCTATCTTACGAATCGTTGGTGTACTACGCAGCTACTCCACCCAATCTCAGCTGCTAATCGTGAAATATGCGTGGCGCCGATGGGTGGAGTAGGGTAGGTAGGGTTCCTTTAGTTAAATTTAGATATTGCTTATTTTGTATAACATGAACGATTACTACGCAGCTCCTCCACCCAATCTCCGCTACTAATCGTGACATATGCGCGGCGCCGATGGGTTGAGTTGCATGGTGGGGGTTTCCTTCCTTAAATTGAAGAAAATTGGCCTTTTCTTACAGTAAAATTACATAATAATGGCCTTTTCTTACAGTAAAATTACATAAAAATGACATTTCTTGCCGAACATCCCACCCTAGCACCCCTGTTTTACTCCATGGACCCGTAAGATTGTAGCTAATCGGGAAATATACGCTATTTCGACTATAACATTCTTTGACATTGCACAGATATGACACTCCTCGATCGCTTCGGCATCTAGCGACGGGAAGCTATAACTACTGAAAAATTCAATATGGCGGTCATAGATTTCGGTAGTTGTCGCACATAAAACCCTGCCATTACCACATTTTTTGTTTTTTCACAAAAACCAATATATCATTTTAATGGGCAAGGATGTTTCTATATACTGTGTAAATATCTTTGAAATCAGACATTTCTTAGTGGGAGTAATAAATTTTTTTCGTAAACCAGGTACAACAGATATTTACCAACTTACCTTCTACAGAGGAAAAATAATCATTCCAACACGAGCGCCGCTAAAAAGCACAAGTACCGGAATCGCTGCAATTGCGTGGGCACATAGATGTCTTCGCGAAACGAGTATATGAAATTGATAACATGAGGATTGAAATATGAATAATGAAATTTATGAGATATGAGGGGTGATTGTACTGAAAAGAATAGTTGAAAATAATGAGCTAATAAATAAGCGCTGCAAAAGAGCAGAGGACTTCAAGGCGTGAACGGAACAGACTTCACCGTGAGGACGACAACAGGAAAATTCAACATGGACGTTACTGCTGAGAAGTTATACCCAGAATCCCATTCGCGCACGGCGCAACGAAACAATACTTAGAAAGTCGGGCAGACGAAAGTTTCATGTACTAACCACTGTTTATGTATGCAAATTTTACATCAGTTTATGTAATTCAGCGTTAAAAAATATAATTTTAGATAATGGAATTATTCATGATATGAATCATAGAACGTACTAAAAGAGAATCCTTAGTTTCAGAACGAGGAACGTTTACATTCGCTCCATATATAAGTTGTACTCGATTAGTTATCATTTCCATGATGGAATTGCTCCACCCCATCGACTTGAAGGAAAATTCGATGCATTTAATATGATTGAGGACGAAATTGACTCAAAATACTCTTTTAGAAAGAGCGATTTGGCCAACAGCAAGAATTGGTCAACGAAGGGTAAACAGCTAACGTAAAAAATACCTCAACGTTGCATCAACGGTTGCCGTAAATGCCGTTTCCTTTGCGTTGACTCTATGTTTATGTAAACGGATCCGAGTGTGCTAGCTGGGTTACAATCGCCTATTAATAAATTACTTGGCTTATTACTCTAAGTGTTTTGATTTCACAATATATAAGCAGTTAGTTCAAAAATCTAAAGATGTAACACTGATAAATACCCGAATGTAGCGAGGATATTTTTGGGCTCTAAGAAAGAACTCAACATTTCCCAATTCAAAAGAAACAAAACCTTTTATTCCCACAAACAGAGCACACTACAAAACTACCAACTGCACTAATGGATGCTTGGGAATCACTCTTTGCACACCGTCTCTCTAGGGCTGGGAAAAAAATCGATAACATCGATTTTTATCGATAACTTTCTTAGCGATTCTTATCGATACGTTTTTAGCGTTACCGATTTTTATCGATTAAAACAGGCTGGGCATGGGCACGTTTTTAAATTCAGCAATATGATGAGCGATGGATTGCATCGATGTTTGTCTGATTAATTCGATGAGTTATCGATTTTTGATGAATTTAAGAACAGTCCGTTGGTTTGTTTGCTGTTTGACAAGATGGCTACTGTTGCATTGCCTATTCAACAAACTTCCCAATGAAAATTATCACTTTTTAAAATTGTAATGATGTAGATTTTGATGATATTTCACTGTTTAATAAAATAAATAATACGACTTTCTTCAATATATTGTCTTTTTTCTCTCCAATGTTTCTATATATATAGTACACCATGATTGAAATGTTTCCGCTAGGTACTATGGAGGGGGAAGTTATCGATATTTTATTGATAAAAATCGATAACTTTCCGAAAATTCTCGATACGTATCGATAATTTATTTACCGATTTTACCTAGCCCTACGTCTCTCGTCCCTCTTGCGGCCAATACACAAAACATAAACAAAGGACAGCCACACTGCTACAGGCTCCCGCTTAGGATGGCATTAATGTCCTCAAATGGCATCCTATAGAGAAAGTCTCTGAGGGGGTCGCCACACTCGCTGGGATCTTCTTCCAGTTTCTGGGGCTACAGACACACGTCCATTGTCTTTTCTGGGACGACCTCTTCTCCTAAGAGGCTGTAAAGGAGATGGGTCAGTTCCCTCAACAGAGGGGACAAAGGGGGTCAGTGCTGACACATGATACACTCCAAGTGGCACAGTTGGAGCATCGGGGGCAGCTACCTGGAAGGTTGTGGGAGATTTTAGGAGGGTAATCACATAGGGTCCATCACGACGAGGGACAGACTTGGCGGTGAATCCCTGATTTGCTTTGCTGAGGGCATGAGTCTCCACTAGGACCTTATCCCCAACACAGAAGTTTACCGCTGGCCTCCTCCTTCCGTCCGCATTCAGCTTTCTCTTATCTTGCTGCTGCTCCTGATTTTCTTTTGCCTCCTTCAAGGCACTGGCAAAGTTCCTCAGATAAGGAGTTATCAGGGAAACAAATGGTAATCCATCCACCAAAGCACGAAGGTCATGCCTCACATCATCAGGGGAGCGAAGCTCTCGAGCAAAACTTAAATACGCAGGAGAGTAACCTGATGCTTGGGAGACAGTAGAATTCATGGCAAACCTTATACAAGGAAGATGGGTCTTCCACTGGTTGTGATGGGTGGCTGTAAAAACAGCCAACTGGACCTTAAGATCACGGTTTCTCCTCTCCACAGGATTTGCCTCTGGATGATAAACTGGGATTAGGGACTGCTTGAACCCAAGACAGTAAGCAACCTTTTGCATAACTTCACTGACAAACTGAGGGCCATTATCACTGATGACTCAACGTGGGGTACCGTAACGTAGGATAACCTCATCAACAAGACATCGGGCACAGGCCTCAGCAGTGGCATCCTTCAAAGGAAACAGCTCAACCCACCTTGTAGCCGTGTCCTGGATGAAAAGAATCCACCTTTCTCCATCAGATGTCACAGGCAAAGGACCAAACAAATCTACTGCCAACACTTCAAAGCGCTGGTTCTGAACAGGTGTTTGAAGGAGTCCGGCTGGCTTCAAATTGGAAGGCTTGAATTGCTGGCATTGAATACAGCTTCTGATGTGGTTTGTGATACATCATCTCATGCCCGTCCAGTAGTACCTAGATGCTATTTTCTGTGTGGTTTTCTCCACACCATAGTGTCCAGCCGTTGGGGAATCATGGAATTTATGCAACACCCTTGCTATCTGAGATTTGGGCAATACTTGTTGGGCCTCGCACTCTTCGCTCTCAGGGGAATATCGGAATAAAACTCCATTCATCATTATGTACCCCCTATCTGTCCATCAGGAGAAGTCGACTGCATCATCTTTGGCCTCAAAACAGTCAATAATTTTCCTTAATATTGGATCTGACACCTGCTCCTTGCGAATGTCTTTATAAGATGTTGTAGGCAGGTCAACAGTTACAGCATTGATATCAACTTCTGGGCATGGAGGGCGAGATAGCATATCTGCAATAGAGTTACTCCTACCGGGGGCATACTCAACATGGATATCATATGCTTGTAAGGAAAGAGCCCATCTCGCCAGTCTTCCTGTAGGGGACTTTAGTGACATAAGCCACCGCAGGGGTTGGTGGTCACTTACAACAGTGATAGGAGCTCCTTCTATGTAGCCACGGAACTGTTTCACTGCCCAAACAACTGCTAGAGCCTCCCTATCAGTGGTGCTGTAGTTACGTTCTGCAGAAGTAAGTACCCTACTAGCATACTCAACGGGCCTTTGGTCTGGGAGCTTCCCCTGAGGCAGCACCGCTCCCAAAGCATATGCACTGGCATCTGTACGTAATAAATAAGGAAGGCTTGGATCAGCCTGTTTTAAGATTGAAGGGGTACTGAGGCATCTCTTCAGCTCACTGAATGCCTCCCCCTGCTCTTCACCCCACTTCCATACTGCATTTTTCTTAGTCAGATCTGTCAGTGGTTTGGCTATGGATGAGTAGTTTGGGACAAAGCGACGGAACCATGACCCAGTCTGCAGGAACGTCATTAGCTGCTTCACATTTCTGGGAGGTTTCATCTCAAGAATAGCAGCAATCTTTCCTGAATCTGGCTTGATGCCATCGGGCGTGATGACATGGCCCAAATACTTGACTTCTGGGCAGCAAAAGGTACACTTCCTTCGATTTACGCCCAGACAGAACAACCTTAATCGCTCAAACATCTGTTTTAAGTCGGCCAAGTGTTCTTCAAAACTCGCTGACAATACCACCAGGTCATCTAAATAGGCGAGAACCAAAAATTGAACCTGAAATTACCCAATGGCGATGTAAACGCAGTCTTCTCCCTGTCCTCTTCCTTTACCGGCACCTGCCAGTAGCCTGTGCGCAGGTCCAACGTGGTCATGAACGGTGTCCTTTTTGCGGCATGCAGCAGGTCGTCAAAGCGTGGCAGAGGGTACCTGTCTGGGATAGTGACAGCATTCAACCAGCGGTAATCAACACAGACTCGTTGGCCGCCATCCTTCTTAGGAACGAGCACCACTGGAGAAGCGTAGGGAGACTCGCACTCCTCGATAACATCATCCGCGAGCATGCGATCCAACTCCTTTTCGAGATAGTCCTTCTTGGTGGGAGATAACCGGTACGGTGGGACGGAGATTGGAATGTCATCTGACAGCCGGATGGTGTTCTCTGCAAAAGGCGTAGCCTCCTTCGGCGTGTCAAAGGTATCAGCAGACTCTGACAGTAGGGTCGCAAGGCTTCCCCTTTCCTCCTCATTAAGACCGTGTCCCTCGTCGCTCCGAAGTGAACACTCTATTTTGGCGGACTGAATAGAAGTGCATGTCGAACCGCCACATCCCGGTAAGAAGCGATAGCTCGTCTCAGGAGTGTCAGCAAAGCACCACTCATTCCTCGCGGCATCAATCACCATTCCCGCGTCCCGAAGAAAGTCCATCCCCAGTAATGTCTGACTCTCTTCGCAGTCGGGCAGGGCGACCAATTTCGTGGAGACCCTCCGGTTCATGATGTTTACTTCGGCCAGGAAGATTCTCGCCATGACACTTATCGCCGCTCCGTCCGCTAGCCTTACATTCAAGACTGACTCTTCGAATTCATATCCTCGGTTAAGGAGTATCTGGTAGAGCTGGATGCCAGTGATGCATCTGCTGGCACCAGTGTCAATGCAGGCCATTCCATGGACCCCCCCAACACTCAGTGGTACCATCGGGCGCTGCGATTTCTCTCCAAGGACTTGCAAGGAGGTGAATGAAACCCCTGGGCTACTGGAGTTGACCGTCTTCACCGAAGCGCAGTTACTCCTGATGTAACCGGGTGTTCCGCAGCCAAAGCATGAAGGTTGCGGCCTTTGGCTGGTCTCCGGCGTTGGTTACGCTGCCCCACGGGACTGCTTGGCACCCTTCTCCTTTCTGCATTCCGCGGCGCTGTGCCCAAAGTTGCGGCAGAAGGCGCAGCGAGGGCAGCTGTTCTTCGACGAAGGACCACTATCCATGGATGCCTTTGTCACCCTCGCCTCCAAAGTCTTCTCTCGCTGGGAAAGTTCTACATCCCTGCAGCGGAGTAGTAGTGACGAGAAGGAATCAACTTGACATAAGCTGACCCTCTTCCGCAACTTCCGGTGCAATAGCCCGTACGTCATGTCGAGTTGTGCTCACTTGGGAAGGACGTATGGCAGCTGGGCGAGCAGAGCGCGTATGTGGCACACGAAGAGATCGCAGGACTCGTCTTGGCGCTGCTCACGGGCGAATATGTTGCGGAAGACCATATGAGGGGGCAGCTTACGCGTAAACGCACCCCGAAGGGCGCTAACAGCCCCGCTCCATTCCGTGATTGTCGCCTTCACACCTTGCCACCACGTAGCAGCTGTTCCTTCCAAAACCATCGGCAAGCCACGGAGAGCATTTTTGTCCGTCATATTCGTACAGTCTTTGTACGTTATGATGGACTCGAGGAACGCGTCCACATCCTGTGAATCAGACCCGTCAAAGCGCGAGGAACAATTTGAGAAGTTTCCCGTATTCGCCGGAATATTGCTTTGAATGGGTTCGGTGGGACGGCCAATAGCAATAAATTGAGCTATCAGGGCCTGAAATTGTTCATTGCTCATCGTTATATTTGCCATGGCTCCGTTGGGTGCGTCAGTATTAGCGGGGTTTGCACGAGTGCTAGGCGTAACACAACACAACTCCCGCGTGATTACGCTGCCGAGGATCACGTCCACTTCACTTAAAACTAAAAAGTGAATCCTTTGGACACTAAACCTAAGCACTCGCGCAGCGGAGGCACGACCGAGCAGGAACGATGCGATGCTTCTTACTTGGCGGGCTCACACTTAGTTCAGTGTCCGTAATGAAATTCAATTAACCCCGTAGATGGCCCCGCGTTGGGCGCCAGTTGTAGCGAGGATATTTTTGGGGTCTAAGAAAGAACTAAACGTTTCCCAATTCAAAAGAAACAAAACCTTTTATTTCCACGAACAGAGCACACTACAAAACTTCAAACTGCACTAATGGACGCTTGGGAATCACTCTTTGCACACTGTCTCTCGTCCCTCTTGCGGCCAGTACACAAAACATAAACAAAGGACAGCCACACTGCTACACGAAGATATTGATTTTAAGGTTACATTTATGTCAAGAATGAACGATCTTAAAAACGTTTTCACTGATAAGATTCTAAATGCAAATTCTTAATTGTAAGGTGACTATTATATTCACAATTAATGGCTATTTATTGATTCTATAAAAGTAAAGCACCGTGTGTATTTACTAGAATATGTGGAGGTCCCACGCAGCACATAAACGTTTGGGGAACGTTCGCTGGCCGTCTGGTAGACTCAGGTTCGCAGTAAAACGTTCCCGGAACGTTACTTGACGAACGCTTGGTGCTGAATATCGAAGCGCTCTTCCACCCGAAGTAGCTGACATCTGGTGGTAATTTTCTAAACCATTCGAGAGGACATAGTGTGGTTCGCGTGGATCACCGAGGATAATCATTGCATATTGCATGCATCAGATGCATATAATAGTTTGTAAATGAACATTCGGCAGATTTCAGCGGGAAGACCTAAAAACTGTAGTAATTGTTAGTTCTTTCAAGATAGGTGCGGAATCGGTAATGCTCTTGATGGAACGGAAGACGAAGCATTATTCCAAGGTGACATCAGCGATCATGGTGCAAAGAACACATGTATTCTTTCCACCATGACTAGCGATGACGGAAAAAGTAGTGATGACTATTTTCTTATTGTTGATAATGAAACTTTTTTTGAATTTGAAAGTGATTGAAATAAATATATTTTCGATCGCTTGACGTTCAATTATTGAAATGTATTATGTTCAAAATAGCTTGCCTATGTTTGCTAGCTTGCAAAATGTTTGTTAATTTTTTCTTAACACATATTAACTTAATTCGTATAGTTTAAATTTTTGATTTAAATTTAATGTATCGATGTATTTATAAATCGATAATTGCATTCCGCAAAAAAATTTTTGTATTCGTTCCCTGAGCTTCGCTCGCGTCCAGAGAAGGTTCGCATGGTTCGGCCTTTCTGACCACGAGCAAAAGTTCTGGTGGTTAGTTACCGTAACGTCCAATAAGCTCGAACTAATGTTCAGCGAACGTTTCCAGAACGTTCATGTGCTGTATGGGGTATTGACGTGCATCTTCGAGCGGGCGGCAAAGAATCCGATAATTCCTCAATAACTTTAGGGATGCGATATTATTTGATAAAATCGCTGTCCGCCACATCGAAGGGGTTGTTACGGTCTATCAATCTCCTTCTCGTTACTCTTAAATAATTCCTTTTCCTATGTCTCTCCTCCAAAACCACAGCCAAAAGAAGATGTCCGTCCATGTTGTCACTGCCGGTAAATACGTAACTACACCTTTTTTTGGAATCGTTACGATCTCACACTTGTTTCGATTCTTAGTGAGATATAAAATTGCATTTTTGAGATCTCGCGCGTTAGTGCAAAAACATAGCCGACTTCTCACTTTTTTGGGACTTCTCACTCGAAGTGATAGTTACACACTCGAGGCCCTGATGGAGTAATGGATATAGTTTAGCTTTCCCTGCTGCCGCTTCTGCCTCAGATGCTGTAGTTTATGTTTAGTCCACAGTAGCTTCTCCGTGATGATGACTCCAAGAAATGTTTGCTCCTTAACTTTTGGTATTCCCTGATTGTGGATGGTTGGTTTGACAGACGCAGGCTTGCCGGGGTGAAGGATGAACTCCATACGGGAGCTCTTGGCCGGGTTGATTTTCAAGTGCCATTTGGTGAGCCATTTCTGCATTGCAATTAAGTAGTTGTTGATGATGTTAACCGAAGATATCCGTAGGTCAATGGATTGTAAGAAGTTAACAGCGTTGGTATTACTAGGCTTCACTAAAGCATTCAACTCAATCGATATAGATATTATGGATATCAAACTCAAACTGTTAGGTCTCTCTGACATTTCAGTTTCTTGGTTTGCCTCCTACCTTCACAATCGATTGCAGAAAGTAATTTCCAATGAATCGGCGTCCAGATGGATTGAAATCGACAGAGGACTTCCTCAAGGATCGATTCTAGGCCCCTTACTCTTCTCAATTTACATTAACGACTGTGTTAAGGTTGTTAAAAACTGTAGATTTCATCTATACGCGGACGATCTTCAAATCTATTTGGACTCTAGCCCCTCAGAACAACCTCAATCGTTCGGTAAAATTAATCGCGATCTCCAACTCATCAAAAACTGGAGTGAAGATAACTTCATAAATATTAATCCAAACAAATCACAGGCAATTCTGATCGGGAACCCAATATTATTATCCTCTGTCAATAGAATCAGCCTACCGGCGCTTGAATTAAATGGAACCGCAATCCAACTCAAAAAAAACGGTAAAAAATCTTGTTCTCCACTTGAATGAGACCCTTGCATGGTCTGATCATGTCTTGCAAATTTGTAAAAAAGTTAATTACTCGCTGTATTCACTTCGGCGCTTGGGAAATTTCCTTCCTCCCTCAGTGAAAATACAACTGGTAAACTCTTTATTTATGCCCCACTTCGACTATTGCAATATAGTCTATCATGATCTGTCCGGTGAACTAGCTATCAAATTACAGCGCTTACAAAACTCCGCGGTGAGATATATTTCCAACTTAAAAAAGTACGATCTCATTTCGGATTACTACACGAAACTCTCACTACCAAAGCTTGATCTCTGGCGCAAGCATCACTTTCTTTGTACCACGAACAAATTATTATGTATCTACTAAATCTCCCAATTACATTCAATCTTTATTTTTGTCTTTGGATTGCATTCATGACCGCAATACAAGAGGTCGCAAACAACTATTGATTCCTCAACATAGAACCGAAATCTTTCACAATTCATTTACAGTTACTGCTATTAACCTCTGGAACGCACTTCCCCAAGTAATTCAAAACTCATCCACCATTTTTACCTTTAAGCGTAAATGTCATAATCATCTCATAACTATCCAAAGGAGAACTTAAATGGACCTAAATTCACAACTCCATCACCCCAACCTTGTTACACAATTGTTTGGTTCTGATCCGCTGCCTCATGTCATGAATACATGTACAATATTAACGATTAGTTAACTTAGATTTTGTTTTAGTATTTTCCAAATTGAAAGCCGCAGATATTTTAATGCTTTAGATTTCCGCACATCTTTCTATTTTTTTATTAAATTTATTATATTTTTTGTTTATTTTCTCTTTTTGTCTTTTAACACTTTCCTATAAACTATGTTTTTGATTATTTTCAGTGTACTAGACCTTTTAATGTTTCATTTGTATGTTTTTCTTAATGTAATTTCATTTTCTTCATTTCTTTGAGATTTATCTCCCATTATTCAACGTTTATTTTACTTCATCTATAATTAATGTCAGTTTAGTGAAGTTGATTTATTTTATCTGATTGTTTGTAATGCAGTTATGTTTTTTCTCCTTTCTTTTTGTACAATTTTTATATTTTCACTGCCTGTCTATCATAACCCTTTTCTTTCTCCTTCATCAAAAATATAATTTTCTATATTAGATTTTGCAGGTTTATCACACTCCCCTTCCTGTGAGTGTTTTCCTGCAGTGGAAATTTTTTTTCCTGAGCCCTCAGCTTAGGTTTTTTTAAAAAATCCACATACTAGTTTTCTTCATGTTCTTTTGAAAACTATCTCTTTCTTTCTGTTTCGTATAAGACGATGGTTTAGGTGCAAGAAGAGACTTTCTAGTCTCAATCTCGCCTGAATAAAGTCCATTTATTATTATTATATTTGGAGCAGGACAAGGTGATGTCGTCCGCGTAAATATAAAGTTCTATGTCCTCTTGTTTTGATAGGTCGTTTATCTAGAGGTTAAAGAGGAATGGGCTCAGCTTACTACCCTGTGGTACCCCTGCTGTGATTGGTTTCAAGGAGGAGATTTTGTCCAGCTTCTTGACCTGGAGCCATCTATTGATGAAGAAGTTCTGGATGGTTTTAACCAAGTAGGCAGGGAAGCCGTTGGCTTTTAGTTTTTAGACAATACCCTTGTGCCAGACACAATCGAATGCCTTTTCCATATCAAAGAAGAGTGTTTACGTTATTTTACTCATGTTGAGGAAGCCCTTGGTGATGTTTTCCACCAACCTGAGGATCTGGTGGGTGGTAGAGTGGCGTCTATGGAAACCCATTTGTTCTTTGATGAGGATCTGGATTGTAGAGGCATGCTTGTTTAGGCGATGGAGGATGACACTTTCGCAAATTTTTGAAAGGGCCGAGAGGAGCGTTATTGGTCGATGGTTGGTTGGTAGTGTTGGGTCTTTGTTGGGTTTAGGAATGGTGATTACTTGACCAATTTTCCATGCGTCTGGGAAGTAGCTCGTAGATAGACAGGCGTTGAAAAGTTTAGTAATCAGCAATACGAAGTGCGGTACATCCACCAGGGTCCTCGGCATCCGGTTGGTGTAGTTATCCCTGCCTGGGGCTTTATTTGGTGCAAGCTCTTTGATGTATGCTGATACTTCCGCCGTGTTGGTGAGTTCTGGTTCCTTCGTTGGCATTTCCCAAAGCAGCGAGTTGGTGATTTCCACTTCCTGGTTGGTGAAGAACTCCTGAGAGTTATCGGTCATTATGTCCGACAGATATTCGGCCATGTGCTCTGCTTTTTCTTCGTTTTCGAAGATAAGGACTCCATTGATGTTGAGGGGATGTGATGCGGAGTTAGGACGCGTAAGTCTCTAACAGCATTGCCAGAGAGTATGGTCTTCGAAGGAGAGTGTGTTAAGGTATTTGTTCCAATTCCGGTTTTTGAATTCGTCGTTTGATTGCTTGATTCAGCCTTTTGAGTAGTTCGAGGTCCGTCGGCGAGTTGTACGTCTTGACCAGCCTCTTAATTTTGTTTCTGTTGGTGAACAGTTCGCTGATTTCTTTGGGGAGTGGAGGGTAATTGCTGCGATGTACTACCTCCTTGGATGCGTGCTGTTTGGCCATGATCATCAGGTCGTTTAGGAGGTCCACTTGTCCATCAATGAGCTCCTTACTCAGTTCCAGTGGACGGTAAAGATGGATCTTGTTGACGATGCATTCCTTGAATTTCCGCCAGATTATTTGATGGTGGCTTGTCTTTTTTGTAGCGATTGAGGCTTTTCCTGGCTGGCTAAATAAAACCAGGAAGTGGTCCGAGTACAATTCTCGAAATACAAGTGGGCTGGTTGCATTGACATCTCCTTTGATAATGACGAAGTCAAGTAGGTTGGTGCTTCTTTTGTTTAAGAAGGTAGGTTTGGGGATAAAACTCGAAGGTCGCTATCCTGGAGGAACCTGAATAATTTATTGCCATTGCTGTTTGTAGAGGAGGCGCCCCAGAAGGGGTGCTTGGCGTTCCAATCGCCAGCCAATAATTCCGGCCCTTTAATTCCAGTTAGGAATTGTAGATCTTCTTGCTTTAATGGCACCTTTACGTAAACGTTGTACAATCGTAAAGCACTATCATTTGTACAAATTTCTAAACCTAAAATATCCATAGAATAAAACTTATTTACAGGTAGGGTAATGGCTGCGATGGACTTAGGGATTAATAACGCTAAGCCTCTGCTCTTGTCATTGTTATCTAATCTAACGAGCCTAAAATTTTGCGTGTTGATCTTGGTGTTTGGACTTAGATGTGTTTCCTGCAGCATACAAATACGGATATCGTGGTCTGATATGAATTGGAGCAGGTGACGTTGGCTTTCAGACCGTTACAATTCCAAGACATAATATTCACGCTGGCCATTATTTAATGAGCTTGGTTTCCTAGGTAAGAAAGATGGTCTGCTTCTCGGTTTTGATTTTACCTCTGAGTACTTTGGCCCAGATTGCCGCTCTGGATGTTCCGGCTTCGCCTTCGTTTCCAAGGATACAATGTATCCTCGGAAGTAAGGATAGGCCCCGCCGATGATACATTGTTTCGGAGTTAGCCTGGAGGATGGGGGATCAATACAAAGTGTATGCAAAGTCTATTCCCAACATAACGATCAAGGTTGTTACACTGGTATTTTTGAAATTTAATATCCCTGTTGAGAATAAACGGGCCCTTCTACTAGTAAGCAATAAAATAGCATAGCTTAATTTCCTGTTTTTAATTTGTTTTCCTACTGAAGAGAGAAATGGGATGTGATGTGTGTGAAATGTTTGATCGAGTATTATTAATAATATAATCATGAAGCTGATAAGAGATTTAGAATTTTTCCTTTTATTAATATTCATCATGGTTACAAATACCGTGGAGATGTCACGAAAAGTCACTGAGACAACTCCAAGACATCTTGTTAGACATTTGAGATATCTTTGAGATGTGTTTCTGCTATGTGGGTAGTTGTTTAATTAAAAGTAAGGCCCATATAAAACCTTTGTTATATTTCCAATGATACCTAGTATTTTGCAAATTAATCAACAAAAACTGGAGGTATTTATTCATGGTAAAGAAATATCAAATTATTTAATTAACTTAAAATTATAAAACTTACGAAGTGTAGCCATTGATTTCTTTTGTACAGTATCAAGTTATTTTATTTGAAACTAAGTATAATATTCCGCTTTTTTGTTGATTATTTTGTGAAAAACTAGGTATTATCTGGAATTTTTAACGAGCATTCAAAACATTTACATGAAAATGTGTTCAGCATATTTCTAGCATATGTTTAAACTGATTTTTTTTTCATGCCCATAATATGCTAGACCCACTTAAAATTTTTTATAATAATATTTCCCTTAAATGTTTCAAGCATATTGTGAATATAAATTGTGCTACTAGGGTAGGTGCCTACACTTACAAGTTCAACTACTGGTTACGTGCCTACACTTACTTTCCAAAATTCACCACTAGTAGGCATCACCAAGTGGTGCCTACACTTACAAGTTCAACTACTGGTTACGTGCCTACACTTACTTTCCAAAATTCACCACTAGTAGGCATCACCAATTTAAATTCTTAATTTCTCTGTTGTATAACATTTGTATTTCTATGGAACTCACATACTCAATCTCCGCTACTATTCGTTGAGGCTGACATTCTTTTTTAAATGAACCCCGCAAGAGTGAATAGACCCAGGTAGGCAGACCCCCAACATCCCAAAAACAATCTCCAGTAGCAGGAAGTCAAGTTGGTAGCCTAGTACTTCAAAAAGGTACACTTGAAAAATACAGGTCCTGCCTTCTAGCAGCTAATTTTGAAAAGTAATTGTAGGCACGTAAACTGCAGGTTTACCCGACTTTGAACCTCAGTCTCATGGGTTTGATCCCAGTAAGCCCTGAAGTCCTGATTTTTTTCCTTAAGGATGCATTGCGGGAATTTTCAAAAAATTGTTTGTGGCACTTCCTGGCAAATAAGAGAGTTTAAATTCAAGGATCGCTGAAAGTCTTGCATATCCTTAAAAAAACACAAAGATATCCTCAAAGGTTATCCTTGGTTCAACGCTAGGTCTGGGCAGATATTTTCCTATTTATAATTAATTCTGACGATTTTGAAGATTTTTTAAAATCTCTTGCCGATAACTTAGAAACCCTGCATATGAATAGAGATCATAAATACATTTATAAATGCTGTTTAAAGTTTACCAAATGGTTCTTGGTTTGATCCCAGAGAGCTATTTACATTACTCTGTGCATTTCAAATGGGGATAACAGATTCTTATTTTAGGACCTTCCTGGTATGATATCGACTTTAAAATTTTGAATAAATAAGTTTTGCTTCTACGAGGGCATTATATGTATTGACATCTTTTAAAAGGTCCTTGGTTCTACACCATACAGGTCTACTATTTGAAATATATGGGGAGATTTAAGATTATTTATGATTTATGTTCAAAAATATTTTAAGTTACATCCAGGTTGGATACGGAATTCAAAATCTCAGAGGTATCAGAAAAAGTGCTCTTCTATATGTACATCTATAATATTGACACCAAATGTGTGTGATTTCAATGCCAGGTGAGTGCAAATTTCTCCTATTTAAAATACATTGCAGCGATATTTAATGATAAAAAAAATTCCTTTACCAATAAAATGCAAACATAAAATCTGGCATGTGAATAGGTATCATAAATACGTGTCATATAAGACAGTTTCCCTAATGATCCTTGGTTTGACGCCAGAGTCAGGGGCGTATTAACCCCATTTGCCCTACGCCAGTCAATGTCTGCCACCCACTTAAGGAATTAATTTTCTCAATTTTCAATGTAAACACACAATCCGCACTCCTGGCAGCTTATAGCAGAACTTTTTTTTCTAAAAGGGAACACAGGCGAGATTTTGAATTGATGGAATTGAATTGAGGATGGAAACTGTTTAAAAAAAAATAAATTAAAAAAAAAATAGAATTTTAGGACTCATGCTGCCCTCTGGGAGCTGCCGCCCTATGCCATGGTGTAGTTGGCATACTGGTAAATACGCCCCTGGCCAGAGTGCCATTTACATTCCTCTATGCATTGCTAATGTAGATAATGGAATCATATTTTACTATCATCCCACAGGGACATCGCAACGAATTTTCATGGTGGGGCAAACGCAAATGAGAAAACTTAAAATTGTCAAAAAAAAGAGAGAATTCATATGAATATTTTGGTATGGGGCAATGAGAATGCACTATATTTAGTGTATTTATATCTTGATTAACAAAACTGACTTCCGATTAGGGGGGCAAAATGAGTATATTGCCCCAGTGAAATTTCTGGGGGGCAGCTGCCCCCGCTGACCCCCCGGCTGCAACATCCCTGTATGATACCCAATTAAAACTTTGGAATATATTAGTTTTATTTCTACCAGGTCGTATTCATATCTTCCAAAAGGTGCGACACCTGGCAGCTCTGCCATATGAATGGTGGGAATTTCAAATTTTGTGTGATTGATTTACTGAGAAGATGGAAATTCTATGACCATGTATGTGAAATAGAAGTAATGAATGTTTCATAAATGCAGTTACTGTGCATGATTTGCATTTTACCGTTCAATTAAGTGCAAATAAGGAATTTACGAGTAGTTTCAAGACATTCCCGATAATCGACTTGGAACTTGAGAAACAGTCACATTATCCCAAAGCAAGTAGTTTAAGGGGATGGGGAGGCCGCCGACCCCAGTGGGTTAAGAAAGTCCTGAGTTTGACATCACGTCACTTGGATTCAGAATCGATTTGTACATAGAGAAATTTGGGTTCCAATATTCTAAATTTTCAAACCAAATAGAACTTTGCAAAGTACAGTACCTAACCATATCCTTGCAATATGCAAGCTACTTTTACTTGTATATATGGTATATACTATTTATGGGTATTTAAATAATAGTAAATATACCCAGATGGCACAGCATCTAATGATGTTTTCCTTTATGTTATTCATGTATAAAATAATAATATATTTAAAATAAAAGCTGTGAGCTCAAGTGCCTTGCTGTTTTGAGTCCCAACCCTTGATCCCTTCTCTCATTGTCAGTGGGCCGCAAAGATAAGAGTGGTTGAGAGTAATGGAAAGCGTAATAAACCAAGATGCTGCTGAGGTTTATTTATATAATTTCTTACAATTGGCATCTTCATATACCTGATCACTGTGCATGTTTATAGTGTACATTTCTTGATGTCTCTTTGCCTGTTGGCTCCATTAATAGGAACTCAAATAATGCTCAATTAACGTTTCATTAATATGCAAATGTATCCTAAATTCAGTCAGCTTTCATCTGTAATTGCGGAGTTGACAGAGCAAAGCTTTCTGTTTCATTAAAAACAATTTAAATATTTTGAGGCTTTTTATCGGTAGATATTTCTGTTTTGCATTCATTTTTGTGAAGTTATGTTATGAATTTCTATGAAATTTACATGTACTCATAGAAACGGTTCTTTATGTAGCTTCAGTTACTTAACCTTGTGTTAATCTTCCACCAGTAGATAGAAAGTTTCCTTTAATAATCTATTATTCTGTTTTATATTTTAGATGTTAAATCAATACCATTTGCATGACCCCTAAAGTTTTTTAAGCATGTAGCTTTAATCATGTATGTCCTGTCTTTCATCACCCTCAAAATGGAAGTAATTCCAAACTTTTCGTCTATGCTGTACTTCCTTTAAATTTACTTTTCACTTATGTTTGGCCTCTCAACGTATTGGTTGAAAAAGATTTTAATTCCGTCTTTTTTACTTCCAATTTGTACCAAATTTCTGTGAGATAGTCAATTACTTAGAATTCATGTGAGTTTGACAGACTTTTTGGTAATATCTGAAGAGCTTAGCTGGGATGTTTGTGGTCAGGTTTAAGCTAATCAACATTTTACCTGCTGACTAGTAATTCATGTGGCCCTGTGAACCTCTGTGTTTCTTAGTAAATGAAACTTACTTAATATTTCAATTTTTAACTAAGACTGATGAAGATGAGGAAATAGCTAGCATAGCCTCACCAGTGGCTCCTGGAGGTCCACATGTGGCTGTTCACTCAAGTCCCTCTCCCTCGCTTGCGCCACATGGCTCCATCACACCACACCATTACAACCCAGCTCCACCCACTTCCAAGGAGAAAGGAATCCCTTCCCCTTCAACTCCTATGGGACAACCTTCTAAACTTGATGCCAGCAAAACAACTTTGGGTGAACTATCAGTTAAGGTATTCACATTGTTTTGCTTTAGAAGATATTAATACTTAGATAAACTTTAAAAAATGATAATTAACTGACTAAAAGTGAATTGAGTGTGTTCTTGACTTCAATAAGTTCCTGATGTGTGGTGTCACATGAGTAGGTCATTAGTGCTAACAAAGGGTATATAGGGAGATGGAGCTGTATTAGGAAATGCAATTGAGTACAAAATAATTTATATGTTCAAGCAGAATTAAACTATACCACTCACTCCATTGCTATCAATTGAATAGCACATGCTACTTATTTTGGAAGCCAAACTCTTGTTGCCAAGTAATATTTAGTTCCATCAGATCATCAACATCTACAATCCAAATTTATTCACGAATCATCCTCTTGCTCTATTTAGACAAAGTTGGTATTTTCTAATGACCCTGGTTTTCCCCTGCACCTTTTCTAGATATATATTTCTCTGCTGTTCAGCTGTCCTTTGTTTAGACCAATGAACTATTCATCTGACACACCAAATTTCGGGAATTAAACGCAGTTAAGGAGTTCCATCATTCACTATAATATGTAGAATCAAAATCCCAATTTTTATTCTCAATTAACCTGGCAAGTTTATTAATAAATGATTCTGAGATGAAGAAAATGTACAAATTTTACCCTATCTTGGTATAAAAACAGGAAAGAAGTTGATAAACTCGGAGAAAATTAGAGTGATGTTAGACATTAGTTTCTTATATGTGGTACTGATGTTAAGTTATGGATAGTATGTTCTTTCTTGACAAATTGAATATATTTCCTTTGTCTTATGGGAAAGAATAGAAGTATCTGTGTTTTTCATTACATTTTTACTTGAACTTTTTCTTGCCTATGACAATATGGAATCTACTTTGGCATGAGTGATGTCGAGTGATTGAAATTATTCTGTCTGATCCTTATTGAATCCTATTAAATCTTTTGTGATTGTGGTCTTTTTTCACTTCCAATTTTCTACCTCAGTGATAAAAGCCATCACATTCATCATCCTGCCTAGTTCTCCCTCTGTTGTATAATGGTGGAGGGACAGGTGATCCAAGCAGCCTTCAGGATTATGAATTTCCTGACTGAAACCTTTTATCAGCATTCTTGTGGAAAAGATATTAATATAAATAGCAAAATACTGACAGATGTACATTTACACTCAGAGTCATACTTGTATCTTTATGGTAATACAGACAGTTCTGAGACAAGGCTTCATTTTTGGAGCCTAATTTTATTCATGTGTCATTTCACTGCTATTTATGAGATACATAGACAGTATATATCTACCAAGGTATATAGTAACAGGTGTAGAAGTATGAAACCGAAATTTGTTTTGTAAAAATTACATGTCTGTTATTTGAAAATTATAAAAAATATTTTATTCAAAATAATCTCTATTGGAATTTATACATTTTTCCCACCTCTCCAGCAGGTTATGAATGCCAGGCCAAAAAAACAAATTCTTCCTTTGAAACAAACCAGTTGTCAAGACATTCTCATACATTTTCATACGAATTGGAGTGTTGTTCGGCGAGTCCGTGTCCCAATGATGTGAACAGATCGTAATTGGACGGAGCCAAGTCTGGAGAATAAGCTGCATGCACTAGTATTTCCCAATTGAACACCTTGATTGTATTTGTGGCCTGTTTTGCTGTGTGTGAGGGGGCATTATCATGAAGCAAAATGACTTTGTTGCCTTTTTGCATATTCCAGTTGTTTTTCACGTATTGCTCAATTAAAATGGAAAATTTTTTGTTGGTAGCAATCCGTGTTAATGGTTTCACCAGTTTAGTAGCAAGTGGTTTTTCTTGCCGTCTTTCATTCAGTTCATGTGGGACCCATTTTCCCACTTTATGAATCTTTCCCATAGCTTTCAGACAAAAAGATACTGCTTTCTGCTTCACATTTAATTGTTCCGTAAGTTCTTGTTGAGTCTGAGTATCGTCTTCATCCAATAAGGCTTGCAAGCCCTTGTCTTCAAACTTTTTCGGTGGTTTCCCACGGTCCTCGTTTCTCACATCAAAATCACCACTTATAAATTTTATAAACCAATCGAAGCACTGAGTTTTGCAAAGAGCATGTTCACCGTATGCTTCGACAAGCATTCTATGCGATTTTGCAGCAGTTTTCTTCAAATGATAGCAGAAAACCAATGCTGTCTGCAATTCATAGCTCGCAGGCACAAAACTTGACATGTTTGAGGTTACAGAAAAATATACTGGTGTATGAAGCTTATGTTATTGTGTGTTGACAAACTTTGTCAGCTGTTAGCGGGAGAAGATGGCACTGCAGAAGCGGTCTTATGGTCTTTAAGCTGATAGCGAGTACCATGCATAGGGAAATTCCAGTTTCCTACTTCTACACCTGGTATGTATGTATACTCTGATGGTACATATTCAATGGTGATAAAAACTAGGTTCAATGACAACAGAACACCATTGCAGTTAAACTGTGTATTGTCAAATAAGGTTTACAATAGAGTAATTGAGAAAAGAACTGAACACACAATTAACCTTTCCTCACCCGAGGATACTTAGAGATGGAACAGATAGAGTCATGGGCGAGTCTCCAACGACTGAGTTGACGATCACACCTCTGCACGGATATCCGTGGAACTTGTCTAGCGCCAACAGTTGAGCATGTTTCAAGCGTCATATCCAACAAATGGTAATGTTGTGTCTACCTCTACTTGTTCACAACAAATATGATATTTGGGGTCTGTATGTTTTGACCTCTCAGTCACTACTGCAGTTAGACCCATGGCTTGTCTATTGTCGCACTTCAAAATGCATGGTGTCTCAATATATTTTGACTGTCCTATATCTGCAAATAAATTCCTGTGCCAATTCACTTCCCTCACTACCTCAGACATACTAATAAATTCAGACTCCTATGTGGATACAGCTACATTTGATTGCATCTTGTTGTGTCATGTTAGAGCTCCCCCAGCAAAAATCACAACAAATCACCCAATTGATTTTCCTTTAGGCTCACTATTCCATGTTGCATCACAGTCAACAACAATGGGATGGCCCTTTCTCTAAGGATCAGTTCCTCATAAATACCTTAATATATGCTCGATTGACCTCCAGTCTCCCATGATAGGTGACTTGCATGCCAGAGTCACCTTCCTCACAGCATATGCGGTGTCACATCTGTAATTGTTAGCAAGGAGAAGCAACAACCCTTCTGAAAAAGATTACATTCTCAAATAATTCCTCATTGGCCTCTTCATATAGGGGTAGTGGAGCCACGCATGGCTTGCACTCAGCCATACTACATTCTGCAAGTAATTTCTGAATGTAAATTTTCCAATTGATTTGAATTTGATTTTCATCATACACCACATGTGTCTTTAGCATTTTACTTATGACTCCTAAATCCCTCACAGTAAGAGTTCAGAAATACATTTCTTAAACTCCAAAACTCTTCTTTTCTCTCCTGCCACAGTCATAATACCCATAATAATATCTCTTCCAAAATGTATACAGGAATCACTCTTACATCTGCAATTTCAAATCCTTCAATGTTTTATCAATACAATCATTCCGTTCTTTGCTAGCACAAGAAAAACCATAAATACTTCTTCTGAGTTTACAAACAAACCCATCTTTACCCTTAATTCTGTCCACATACAGATTGGGCTGCTCCATATTAATATTCTGTGACTCAGGACTATTCAGGTAAGCTGTGGTTACATCAACATAATGAACTGACCACCCATTTTCAACAGCTAACGCAAGTAAAACTCTTAACACTTTTCTTGCGAATCACAGTTACAGAATATTGCCATCTGTGTTTTGAACCCCAGTTTGGCTTTAAACCTTTCCACATTTTCACCATCATCTTACTTCACCTTGGAAGCCCACTTACATTCAATAACCCTCTGATCTGTAGGTCTCTCTACAGTATCCCACACATGCAAATCCATCATATGACAGTATTCTAAATCAGTGGCTTTTCTCCTCTCATTGCTATGCATACGTCATAGCTTCCTTCACAGTTGAAGGTTCAATCACCCCATAAACATAATTACCCTCCATCAAAAATTCAGCTAAATTACAACATATACACCTTCTGTGTTTTATCTGTCTACAACTTCTTTGAACTTGCATTTTATTTACATTAGCAACTGTATCACTCACAGAAAGATAATCACCTCCAATTCTAAAACCTTTACTTTTCTTTTGGGATTTATATAGAAATGCATTTTCTTCAAATCTCACTTGAAGCCCAACAACAATTTTCTTTGTAATCAAGTTATACAGTCTGAAACCCTTTCGCTCATAACCCAAAAACACATGATTGGTTGCTCTAGGCTCGAGTTTCCTTTTCTTTTGAGCAAGCAATGCTGTTCATCCAAACATTCTCTCTGTTGATTTCATCAGTGATGTCTCAGTTCCACCACAATTCTGCAAGTATACTATCTTGTTTGCTTGAGGATGGACACAAATTCCTGATCTTACATGCCTCACCCCATTAAGTATCTTGCATTTCTGACTCTAATTGCAAACACATCATCTCTTCAATCATTCAATTTCACCACTCAGCAATTCCACGCTGGCTAGGTGAATGTGGTACTGTGAATCGGTGGATGATGCCCTTTTCACTGAGAAATCTCTTTGTTACAGTATTCTATCAGTCTGAATGCTCTCAATCCTACTTTCATGACTCCTTCAACCTAGATACAGCCTCATTCTTTTTCTTGTACTTCCACTATCTAGTGCAATCGTATATAAAACTCATTAGAAATGAGTGATTTGAGGTCACAAAGTCAAGTGGCCTTTCTGACATTCTTTTGCTGTATTTTCTCATACTCAGTTTGCTAAATTGACCCTGAATGCATACAATTAGTCACGTTTGAAACCTTTTTGTTCTCGAATCCAGGGATTTTATCAATGGCTTACCCATGAAGATCCTAGCCTACAATGCCAAGTGCCACTGCTTACAGTTTTCAGAGCAATCGCCTCCATCATGTTATCGTTTTCAGTATCTAAATTGGTCATCATTGCCATTCCATCATCATTCTTATCCAACAGCATAACATTGGGCTCTCCAGGATGAACGATCCACTCCGTCGTTATGCAGTTAAAACCAAAATATAGTTCTTTACTCTGTCATGAACAACACAGTCATATTGTTCTCAGTAAATTTCCCCACAGACACAAGATAGAACTTCAGTTCAGGCACATATAGTACATTTGCAATATACCTTCCCCATTCTTTTCTAACAATCTCACTGATAATTTTCCCATCCACGGCAGAGGATCCCCTTCCAAAATTGACATGGCTCTGTAGAGGAATGAACTATTCAAATAATTCCCTTCATGTAGTCATGTGTTAATTCACGGCAAAATCAAGGAACTGCTGGAAGCAGTTGCTGGCTGATAGAAGGGTACTAAAACTAACACAGGAAATACTTTCCCCTTTGATACTTGCGACATCACGCAAACATTTTTGCCACAATTCAGGACTTCCATCCACTCACTCCTGCAATCTTTTGCCATACTTTCCACATCTTCAACAATCAACTGTGAGGCGATACTTGCTTATATGCCTGGGTTGATGACACTTGAACCAATTTTTCACTGCCGCCACCCCAGCATCTTGGTTTCCAATGTTTGGCTTAGGCTTGGTCTTCTCAATTCTGAACGTCACAAATGCTGTCACCTCACTCTCTGCTGAAGCTTGCATCCCTTAACAAGCCTTGTTGTGAGAATAGGCTCTTTGAGTATGTTTTGCAGAAAAACCTCAAACTCATCGGCAGACCAACAATAAAAAATCTGATGTGGCCAGCACATGACTTTCTCCATATATAAGATGTAATTATTTATCTACGACAGTAATTTCGATCTCTATATTCCATCTAAACTAGGAAGATTAGTGATTAATTTATATATTATTAGCTTTGACGTCACAAACATTATAAATAATTTTATTCGGGACATGTTCGATGAAAAACGATGAAACTGGCCTTTCGCCCATAGAGCCCAGAGCGCCCACAAAACACATAATCAGCAACTTCCGGTTTATCAGTATTTCATGAATAACTCCTAAACAATCAGTGATAAAAAAATATGTTTCAAACAAAAGTTATAGTAAATAAAATTTTCTAAAACTTTTATAAATAATAGTATATACCTAAACATCATATTTATGGAGATATTTTGAAAACCGGAAATGAGCTTTGAAGAATGAAGCTCAACTTTCAGTAAACCGATTTACTCCAAAAACTAATCAACTCTTACAAAACCAACTAAAATACTATATATGAAATTTGGTGTTGATACAACAAATGGTTTTCAGGTTAGAGCGCCCACAAAGTACATAACAGCTACTTCCGGTTTATCGGTATTTCACAAATAACTCCTAATCAACCCGTGATACAAAAATATGTTATATTCAAAAGTTATAGTAAATTACATTATCTAAAACTTTTATAAGTAATACAATAAACGTATATATCATATTTATGGAGATGTTTTGAAAACCGGAAATGAGCTTTGATGAATGAAGCTCGACTTCTGGTTAACCGATTTACTTCAAAAACTAATCAACTCTGACAGCACACACTACAGTACTATATATGAAGTTTGGTACTGATACAACCAATAGTTTTCACGTTAGAGCGCCCAATATCACACACACATACATACACACACACACACACACACACACACACACACACACACACACACACACATACACACAGACATCATTCCGAAAATGGTTAAAACGTGTTCTAGGGACCCCAAAACATGTATTTCCGTTGAAATCTTGAAGTCGACTTTTTTCATGAAAACAATACTTTCTCTATACTTCGTATATGGAGAAAGTAAAAATATTCGGGAGCAGTTTGTCTATAAATTGTATTCTTCCTTTCACTACCTTCTTATTCAGAGATTCTAGCGGTATATTCCTGTATCGACATATCATCCATTTTACTGACATTCACCATCTCCTTAAGCACCTGCAATATGTGGAATTTTGTGGAAGAATTGTGGATCTCTTCCAAGATTTCCTATGCCGCATGGATGCCGTATAAGAAGTCCCACACTCATGTACTGAATCGACAGTGCCTTCCTGTTGTTTTTGTCTTGGTCGCTATTAAATAATGCACTAAATCCTGGGTCAATTGTGTTCCAGCAATTTTTATCTACAAAGTATGCCTTCACTGGCAGATGCCATACAAAGTAGTTTCCATTCTCCAACTTTGGGATATTCGCAGTTGAATTATCGCCCTTTCCATCCGCCATCATTTTGTGGTCTCAATCTCTTAGCCAGGAAGTTCCACTCTCGATCTAATCTAAAACAATATGTATCCTTGCATTCCTAGGCCTGCAACCCATTAAACGATCATTAGAAATAATTCTCTGACCTCTAAGTACAAACGAGTGTATTGCACATCATGATCATCACCATTCAATGTTCAACAACAGACAGAGAGAAAACAAAACTGTGAATTCATGATTCCCATGCAAAAGAACAAATGAATAACATAGAGCATAATTAATCCCAGGTGGCAGCTGTATTTCTGCAATAGAAAATTTGAGTGTAAATCAATACATTCCAACAACATACTCCAGTGTTACTTGGCTTCTCTATTATGTCAATTGAAGGAAAACCTTAGTTCCTCAAAAATATTTTATTATGTTATCCTCTACAACCAGTTTCCTCATCGAGTTACATCCTCAGGTACTGAATACAGTGAATTGGATAAGGGAAGGAAGGGAGGGAGAGATACAGTGAGATACAAAGATAGACAATAGTACTAGAAAATTAAAAAAAATTGTTAACTCCCTTCCTTCATGTCTATTTTCACTGTATTCAGTATCTGTTGACGTAGCTAAAGTAGGAAACCAGTCCTACAGCTCAACACTATGGTATTTTTTTTGTGGAACCAACTAAATATTTTCTTTCGATTGATATTTACTTTTCTCGATTTCTCTTGACAAGCACATATTCTTGTCTGTTTTCAGATTCTCTCAAGGAAGCGCTATATCAAAAATAAAATGAAATGTGATTTAAGTGAAGTTTTGTGTCAAAGTCCCTGAATTATCAAATACCCTTTATTTTACTTTTAAATTTTCTGGTTCTTGATTTTAATTCCACAATTCTATATTTACCCTTTATCAACATCAATCTTGTATGTTGTGAGTGTCTTGTATTAAAGTATGTAAATATGGAATGATTAATGATTATAAGTGAAACTGATGGTGAAAATTCAGTTAATGACTATCTATAATTATTCAAACTTGATCATTAATGTCAATTTTGCAGGATGGTGGAGATAACATAAGGAAAGTCACCACTCTGTCCACTGAAGCTGAAAATGTCACGGATGTCATGAGTGTGGTACCCACGGCAGTTGAGCAACCAGAAGTTAGTAGCAGAAGAACTGAGCCTCATTGGGATCGATCCCCAGGTTTGAGCATTCATATTATAAAAAACAATATCCGCAATTATAAAAAGAAATATATCTAGAACATGACTATCATTTTCATAAAAATTATGCATAGATTTTTAAAGGCAAATGAACTCAATCTAACAATTTCTCGATTTGGTATTTTTTGGTAAAAAACTCGTGGTTGTTGTATAAATTTTCCATTGAATATTTTGCATTGGTTCAAAAGGTTTTGATCGCTGCCTGAATAATAGTTTATTATTATTAAAAATAGCTTTATTATGCTTCTTCTTCTGTCATGGGGAACAATTTTCCCTAACAGATTGTGCAAAATTTAGGAGACATATCAGAGATATTAGGATCACATATCACTCTCATAAATCTCATTATTTGCTTTTACTTATGAATCTTGTGAACTTGTGATTACATTTCTTTGATAAAATAGTGCTTTCACCACTGTGGTTCATAGTTTATTACTATGGTGCACATAATCACAACTTGTGTTAATTTTGCTGACATTAAGCTTAGTAGTTGAACTGAAAATGTGTCCAAAATCTGTTAAAAAAAGGTTTTGCCTCCTGTTTCAAGTGCTCACTTAGTAAAATAAGTATTATTTTACGTATTAACTATTGGAAAATTTTATTTTGGCATTTATGGAACTATTTTATAGAGAAAGTTTTCACTTAAGTTTGCATTTGAGTTTTGTAAAAAAACTGTAAAGATTAATTTATTTGCCTTTTCAGGAAAGTTAAAGTGACAAATAGTAACTCCATGAAACTTATTTTCATAATTGAGAAGGACAGTCAATTCTGTCAATACTTACTTTACAAATACTCATTCATTGTTCAATTTAGTTTTCTTCCTTTTAGGCATAATTTGTATATTTGGTGATTTTCTATGCAGATTCAATCACATAGTTTTCCTTTAATATTGCAGCTACCTTGATGTTCTCCAATCACAGCGTTAATAGCTTTTGTCAATGACTAACTTATTTTTAATTTATTTAAACTTATGCTGCAAGTTGACCTTCTGGCCAGGTGGCAATGTTAGGAGTCTATCGTGTCCCGTGCAAATGTGGTGCAGTTTACATTGGTGAAATGGGTGGGACCATCAAAACTCTGATAACAGGGCATTCCTGCCTCATTTGCCTAAAACATTCATAAAAATCATCCATCGCTGAGCATGGTCTGGAAGAAGGACACGACACCAACTTCTACAAAACTAAGGTGCTGTGGAGGGCCTTCTGAGATCAGATGGAGTCCATCAAAATACATTTAGAAAAACCTCAACAGAGATGAAGGATTCCACAAAACGTGATCCTCTGCAAGATCTCAGAGAGACGCGGACACCCCATCCCACCACAGACACCTCATCCCACCATGGATACCCCATCCCACCATGGATACCCCATCCCACCATACACACCTCATCCCACCATGGACACCCCATCCCACCACGAACACCCCATCCCACCATAGATACCCCATCCCACCACGGACACCCCATCCCACCACGGACTGACATAGTGCGGCCATGCCAACCAATCACGGACTGATGCAACACAGACACGCCAACCAATCATGGAAGGGACTGGGTCCTTATATATAAGTGGACCAACTAAGTTAACTGGCACTTCATCCTGAAGATGGCCACGGAGATTGTGACCAAATTGTCAACCTTTGTACCCGGTTGGAGACCCGAGAATTATTCTTTCAACACGTACATCAGCACATCTTTTCTCAGTATTGAAGTTCATCTCATACCAAATTGCTGTTACATGTGGAATTTCACACATAGTGTGACTTCAAACTTAGATCTGACACTTGGTTTTGACTAACCTCTGAATCCAAAAATGTCTCCAGTTTCTCTCTAATTTGTCAGCCCTTTGAGCGCTCTTTGTCCCAAAAGTTACACAAGATGTGCATACTAAGGAAAAATTTACCAAATTTGCTGTTCACAGTGAATAATGTTATTCATAAAATGGCTTTATGTAGTTACTGTAAGTTAAATTGTGTTCATACAAGGAGTTTTGTTCTTTTAACAAACAGCAAATATTCATATTAAGGTAAAGTTACTGTTCAGTTCAGTTTCAGTTTATAAAGCCTTAATGGATAGCTTCATGAGATCCATTTTTATATGCAGAGGTGGAAATGTAATGATCTTTCTGTCGACTGTGAAGTGGTTGATATAGAATGTTAAGATTTGTGGTTGAGTATTGGCAGCAATTTGACAGTGCCCCTCATCATCTCTGGTGCCCCCACTTTCTAATAAAACAGGGATACTTGGTAAATTCACATTGCTGGCCAAGTACGAAGCAGACCATTTTAAGGTTAACAGAGATTATCTATTTGTGCATGCAACATTGTAACAAATCAATGACTCAATTTACGACTTCATATTCCTAAAAACTGAATAGTCTGTAGTGACTGTACCAAATAAATTTCTATTGTGGAGGACACATTTCAAGCTCTACTTAGAGCTTTCGATGAGCAATTTCCATTCAGTTGCGGTATACACTGGAATTACCAACTCCTTCATTGAATGCATTATAGCAGTACAAATATCCACAGTCATTCCAAAAGTATGGCAGAAATGCACTTTCTCATGATAGAAAATTGGATAATTTAGCTCCTTTTTCTAGAAAGTGTTTCCTGTTCAGTCTTGATGCTAGGAGTTCTGAAACTTTTTGGATAGTCCCAAATCTCATGCCAAATCATTCAACTCGTGCTGATCTAATCCCTTACAAACAGATTCATATTTCAAAATCTTCATTGTTGGTGTCAATTTGATCTTCTCCATACTTGTATTGCTGTATTTTGAAAGAATTTAATTTGCTGAAGACTGGCACTTAGATTTCTGCTGAATGAGGCACTGGGAGCTGATGATAAAGCAGAATACTCTATTTTAGGTTTGTTGGTTTATATCCTGACATTTTCACTTAACAAAGGTAAAAGACACTTGAATGATCTCAGGGTTCTTGCCAAGTCTTAGGTATACCAAATGGCAGTATATCAAACGTTCTCTTCGTCCAAATTTGTAAGTCGTAGTGACAATATTAGGATAAGCTGTATAGAAAAAAACTTGACATGTTAGAAGAAAACTAAGAACAGTTTTAAAATTCACCATGCCTATTTACCTTTAAAACTGCTGTAAAATTGAACTCAACAGACATTTCATTAAAAATTGTTCCCCAGTGTAATCAAATATATGCTTTGTAGATCTGTCATATTTTCTTATTCTTCAGGAGTGATGAATCCCACGCCAGAAGTTCCAGAAGAAACACATAGAAGAGTAAGGAGATCTGTTCGTCCTAGATTAAGTCCTGGAATATCGCCTGTCTCTGTTGGGTATGCTTCCAACTATGATCCAGGAATACATTCTGATTGGCTTTCCCCTGTCTTTTCACCAATTGTGTATCGCGCTGCAGACATCCAGAAGGCCTTCTTTCTACTCTTGTTACTTGTCATTGTTGGAGAATTCTTCTCTGCCCCAGCTGTGCCCCTTGCAGATGCAGCTGTTTTATCACTTTTAGGTGATTTTGCAAAAATTATTTTAGTTGAAATTACGTTTCTTTATGTAATTTTGTTTTGGAAATGCAGATTTTAAGGTAGAGAATAGAAAATTAAAAATATTTTCTAACTTAAGAGACAGGGTAAGCTAGGAAAATTAATATAACCCTACTCATATCCAGTGGGTTAGGTATTTAGGTATTCTTGTACCAATTTTTTTATCATGCCCATGATTTTCCATTGCTATCACTGATAATTATCTCTTTTTTATTTCTTCCCAATATAGTAATCTTAAATTCATGCATAGTTCCTTAATTTACTATTTCAAGGTACAAAGGGCAAGTAATTTACTATGACAACATGGTGTAGAATTTAAACACCTGCAAGGAATGTGAAGGGTTTTTGATGTTATCTCTTCTAACGGCAGATAAATATTAAATGTAAAATTATCCTCACCTTATTCATGCATTTGTTTTCCACGAGTCGCCTCACCCTTCCTCGGCAAAGATGCTTCTGGGAGCTTTGATTAGAAACTTCTCACGACTTTAACTCTCCCCTTTATCCCTCTGTACATCTTATCACCTCGTCTCTGGTTTCTTTTCGGTGATGACTCCTCTAGTCAATGCCGGAATTTTTAATTGAGTTCCCTTCATATTGTCATCCACCCGTGGAATTTGTTTTCATATGAAGCTTGGCACCAAATTGTCTGATCCAGGTTCGGTGGGAATATAAGAGATAAAAGCAGTGCTGATTCCCAGGGTAACATCTTCCCCTCCCTCGTAAATAAGTCATTGCTTATGAAGGGTATGAATGAAAAATATCTCGAAAAGGGAATTCGATATAAATTAGGATTATCTAATGACACGCCATTATTTTTCGACGATTATTGAGCAACATTTTAAATTAGAGGACGCAGTTTCGTTATGATGCATGAATCAATAAAATAATACCGTATTTACTTGAAATTAACGCGGCATAAAAAGTAATGGGCACCCTGAAATCCGAGTGTTAAACATTGAAATATCATTTGCCCGTGAATGTAATGCGCACCTTAAGATATGCGGCCACGCCATATACGTTTTATACTCAACAGACATACGTTAATGTATGCGTATATCTATACGCGTATACACTATATACAAAATGCCGGTTGTCGTCCATGCTGAAAGTCCTACGTAAGTGGCAATTCAAAATCGTTCATTTAAAAAGTTTGATGGGCCAGCCAATTCCCTTTCAATTAAAAACTATCGGCCAACAGTTTTGTATATAGTGCAAACTTTGATACATTATAAATACATGTACAGAGTTCAAACATCAATAGCGAATTGGTGGAACATTTGACAAGTTATATGAAACCAGGGTGACTCTAGGATGCGGCCGACCCCACGCTACGGAACATGCCAACGAGTAGTATTGTACCCGAATGTAGTGCGATGTCGATTCGAACGATCACCCTGATTTTTGAGCCAAAAAAAGTTCTAAAAGGGTGTGTGTTATTTTTGAGTAAATACGGAATTTTTGACGCGAACGTACTTTTTTACGATTTAGCGTAAGGATTAAAAACCCTTCAGTTCCATTCTGCCACACTCTCTGCTCTTGGATTCAAGAGGATGGATATTTAGTGTTAGTAATCGACTATAACGAGCACTCGTTATAATGAGTAATTTTTCGATTTTTGTCACCTCTAGTTATAACGGACTTCTACTGTACTAATGTAGTCTGGTAAAAATTAGTACTGAAAACCTATATCCACGACAAAATTATTTTAAAATCATATTTGTGTGGCAACAACTTTCTTAGGTGTAGAACAATGCACAAAAGTTTGCTAATTTTTAAAATGCAAATTACCACTCTTTTCTATGAAAGTAACAATGGAAAGCATCCATTTTGTTTTGGCCATCTTCATAGTATCTGCCCAGAAGATAGTACTTAGAATCAATATTCATGTGACTAGTTTTAAAGCATCAATCATAAACTTCATTTATTATAAATTCATCAGCTGTGTTTTGAGGTAACAGTAACAATCTAAAAATAACAAGGTGTCACAGTAACAATCTTAAAATCTCTCAGAACCAAATAAAATGCAAGATTGCATGATTATATTTGAAAAAGCAAATTGCTGATTTCTAATAAAATTTTCAGGAGAAGCTGAAGCTGATCGCTATGGTCACCAGCGAATGTTTGGATCTTTGGGATGGGGTCTTGCTATGTTCTTTGTTGGAATTGCTTTAGATCACGCTACCTCTTTTCCTGAACATCCTTGTGGTGGCCCTGGTGAAAGAGAGAGGAATTACACTATTTGTTTTGCTACTTTCTCTGTTCTGATGGGTTGTGCTCTGATGACAGCTACACAACTTAACTTCAAGTATGATGGTAAGTGCATTTGTTAAGACTATGAATTCATTGAAAATATAAGTTTTAGTACTGTTTTCATGACTAGAAATTCGTGTGCCTTTTTTTAATGCGTCACTGTAGGTTTCACCTATAAATAAACATCATGACATGACAATTTTCCTGCATCCTGAATTTAAATGCATTTGCTACATAATTTATAGAGATTCATATCTACGAGGAACAATACACATACATTTACAAGAAGAATATTTAAAGCTCCTTTTGATATTTCACCAAAGACATGATTAGAAACAATTGACAGATGGTGAGGAATACTAACAGGACTCTTATGGAAGCTCCAATCTTGAGTTATCTGTTTTACTTGGAAGCTGTTGTAAAAATTTTTATTGTACGTTCTTTACATGAAAATATTTGCAACAATAATTATATACATAATTTAAATAATCTATAATATATAGACATTTCTCCAGATATCTATTATATATAGACGTTTCTCTGGATATACCTTTATATGCATTCATACATAGGGGATCAAAATTCCTACCATGTTGCACAAGTGCCACTGACTTGAAATTTTTACAACGTGGTTGCCATAACGTGTAACCTTCAGATAAAAGGCGACTTTGAACTTCAGTGTCATGGGTTTGATTCCAGAAGGCCCCAAAGTCCAGATTTTTTCCATAAGAATACATAGCGAGGATTTTCGAAAATTTTTTTGTGGCACTTCCCGGAAAAGTAGAGAGTTGAAATTCAAGGTATCACTAGAAGCTGTGTATATCCAAAGGAAACCATAAAGACATCTTCAAATATTATCCTTGGTTCGTCGCTAGGTCAGGGCAAATATTCCCCAATTTAAAAAGCATTGCGCGATATTTATGATTATTTAAAACACTTTTCCAATAAGATGGAAACTTGAAACTCGGCATTTGGATGGATATAATAGATATATTTCATGTACACGGTTGAACATTCCGATGATGGTCCTTGATTCGATCCCAGAGAGCCATTTTCATTCCTCAATGCATTTCGTATGGGGTAAACGGAGTCTTATTTCAGTAGCTTCCCGGTATGATATGGACTTCAAACTTTGCATTAAATAAGATCTGGTTCTAACAAGTAATTACGCTAATTTGCATTTGCCATTAGGTCCTGGGTTTGACACCAGGCATCTACAAAAATTAGAAATTGCTATGATTTTTAAGATTTTTTTAACCCCTTCCCAATAACATTGAAACTCAAAACTTAAAAGTTACACTTAAACTTAAAAATAAATGCATTTCATATGCTTGTAGTATGCAAGCAACTTTTACTCATATTTGATAATTGTGATAGTGTTTGGTGTTGCTGACTTAATCAAAAAATTATCAGTTACTTTATTTTTTATTTCTCCTTCATATCATTCCTCAACAGTACAGACATCAGTACAATGCAATATTTTGCCAGTATTTCTTTAATTTTTTTATATTTCAAAGAAAATTGTATTACATAATTTAGGTCTATTACTTCTTTGTTCTTTCCCTATTCAAAAATATTTATGCAAGTATAACCTGCATAAATTTACAATTCATGTGAATCTATCTTCTGTCTTATTCTCATCAGCGCTGGTGCTAACAAAGTTCTGTAATAAATGAGATAATACAAAAAAGAAAAACTAGCGGAAGCAATTTGCTATCTCATCCTAAAGATTTGGAAGTGCTCACATTTCGGTCTGTATTTCTTTGGTTTTCTTATTGATCTTGAGCTCATACAGTTTCTTTTATAGAGAAAACAAAACCTGCAGATCCACAATGAAATTTTACATTCTATCTTGATACAAATATTCAAAAGTATAACTAATTTATTATCTTTTATTTATTAACTTTTTTTATTTATCACGTTACAAAAAACTTGCTGCAAATGAGATATGTTGAAATTTGCATTTATAGTTGGTTTCTGGATAATATCTAAAGAGGAACATTAGTTTTTGAGTTTGTACTTAACTTGCTACATTCCTCAGTTTCAGTCAGTTGTCGATTGGAGGTTAATTTTGAGCCAATGCTTTGTTGTGGGAAATTACGTTGGACATAAAAATCCAAAAATAAAATTCTATTTAACATTTAACCCCAAAACCAACTATAGTTGAAAATTTCAACATTTATCTCAATTTCATGTGTAACAAGTTCTTCGTTATGTGAGAAATAAAAAGTTTTCGGCTACACTTAAATTGTGCTGTATGAATGAATATCTCTGACGTAATGTTCCATTTAAGCAATTTTTTTTGGAAAGTTTTGGTTTCTCTAAATTAAATAACATGTAATTTTTATTCTTGCCTATGATACAAAGAGTAACTGAGGGAAAAAAACAGAAACTTTGATTGGATTTGTAGAGAGTAGTAGCAGTTTTAATAATAATCATGGGTGAAAAATTCAGGATATATATTCTTAAACTTCCAGTTAATATTATTCAAAATGTACTTAATAAAATATACAAAACATATATGCTAAGAAAATGAGAATGTCTATACATTTTATAACATTATACGAAAATTGTAGCTGAAAATCGAGTGAAGAATAGCACCAGACGTAATAGTGTGACTGAGGGCAGTTTGAACAGTTTTTCTTGAATTTAATAATATGTTTGATGGAATTTGTTAAGGAACTTTATAAACAAATATAGACATGATCTTTCATGTATGTGTTGAAATCACGTATACATTATGGTTAGTGGAAAGATATCCCCCAAAGGGTCCTGTGATCAATCCAGGTCGAGCCAAGTTCTACCCCCAGGAACAAATTGTGGTTGACATGAAATTTTCATTTTAGACACCTCCCAAGGAGTAAAAAATTGTTATCTGGTTTGAAGGACTGTGTTTCTGTAAGAGTAAGCCTTAGACTCATTAAAATACAACACTAGGTTTGGTTCTAATTGTAAGTCATTACTTTAGGTAAACATTAACCCTCTTAGTGCTCTCCTTCTTCCTGGGGTACTTGTGAGAAATGCGGAGGGTATTTTAATAAAATGTTGCAACTAGGTAAAAAAACAATATAAATCTATTTTTACATACCTACCTGGTATGTACACCTCCCCACAAAAAATCAAACAGCGTAGTCTTAGCTGCATAAGATTGAGGGGCTTTGAAATACAGGCCTTGGCAACCCCATATGGCCAAGAAATAAGGTTTGCTCTTATCTGAAGTTCTGGTCTGCAACCACAAGAATCAAACACTAAAACTACCAGGGGTGTCATAATCTGTCTAAGGTCTAACCTAAAATAATCGTATTTACCTCATAGGTCATATGCTCTGCAGCCCGTTCAGTATGGTGTTCTTCAAAACGATTAAGTGGAGTCCGACATGATTATAATTGTAATGATAGGCCAGGTAGATCGGAGCTCTCGAGGGCTTTTAATGTCAATATGGAGAGAGGCTCCGGATAGGCTTTTGGATAGTGCATTCGACTTTGATGAAAGTGGTCCCGGGCTCAATTCCCAGTGGGACACTACGTGTGAAATAACCTCCACTGTCGATTCACTTATATAATACTACTACAGATGAATGCAAGAAATGCTGAAGGTTGAGTTATTGATATACTCTGCGTGATTATGATTTTCTTCAGATAATCGTATCATAAATATATTACTACATTAGTTTATTTATGTAAATATGGTTTGAGCAAATTCAAAATCCTCATGCATTTTTAAATATGATGTTATCTTTTAACTGCGATGAACGACATTTTAAAAATGAGGGTTTCCTATTTAATGAACCTTTAAAACTTGTTTATATTCTGACCAATTTAATGCAATTTATACTTCAATTTAACAATAAATGTTATTATATAAATATTTTGTTGTCGTCAATACTCAAGGGATCTGGAAATGATGTGAAGGTGGAAAATGTTGGGTCTCCTCGTAACTAATAGAGAGGAATCTGTTTCCAAATTAAAGACACTGTCCTTTTCAAAATATAAAACCTTACTATTTAATGAAAAATTTCCAGAAATTGCTGGTATATCATTCCCTGGGACCTCAAGATAAGAGCCAACCTTATCTCTTGGCCATAAGGTGTTGTCAAGCCCTTATTTCAAAGACCCTCAATCTTATGCAGCTAAGAGTATGCCATTCGATTTTTTGTGGGGAGCTGTACATGAATTTTTTTAGTTAATGATATTAAACTGGATAATAATGATAAATATAATATATGATAATATATTATATGATAAATAATAATATAATATATGATAAATTTAATAATGATAATCGGCAGGCTGATATATCGGCCCGTCGCACTGAAAGGGTTAAGATGCAGATGAAGTTTTCTCTCCACCAGATTAGATATTACCTACGTTTCGATAGCAGACTCTGCCATGTTCTTAAGGTGCTGAGGACGATTTCCGCTATCGAAATGTCGGCAATGGAACATCTAACCTGGTGGAGAAGACTTCATCTCCAACATTCACCAAGAAAGCATGCGATCTTTCATATACATTAAGATATTATAGGAAAGTGATGTTTGGACGTCAGGGAGGTGTAACATATTGAGAATAATTTTTAATTCGGAACTTATTTGCAGTGAGCTTGCAATTTGCCAACAGCATTTTACTCTTATTAAATGTATTAATAGAATTGAATTACCAAGTCATTAAAAACAATGGTGAATAAAACAGGTAATTAGTCGAAAAAACTGTATAAAGAAATTATGACCAGAGTTTGAGAAATAGAAAGGAACGCAAAATTGTATTTTGGAAAGGATGTCAATACATGTGACGCCACACTGAATTATCATATTCAACAAGTTATATCAGCATCTATTTTGTAATGTAGCCATGTTGAGGAAGGAAAAGATTTCAGGATAGGAAATGTCAATCTACTCTATATCTAGTTTAAAGTTAATCAATTTTAGGAATCGATTTTGTATTCCCTCAAGAACTTTTAGTTTGAAGCGGCATTTAAGAGTGACATGGAATGAAACTGCTGGAGATAACTCCTATACAGGTCTAAATAAAGAGCTATATAGGATTTTAGTAGTATGAGGTTTTTTAAGTATTCAGTATTCCTAGAAATATGCATCATATGAAAGTATTTGTTCTTAACAGCATATCCACCACCACCAATTGCATCAGACCCGCAGCCTTCCGAAGAGGAAGTACAATCTGCATTTTTAGCAGAAAGGGGAGATGAGGGAGTTGGTCTCCAAATGCACATGGGGCCATTACCACCAAATCTTCAGAGCAATAAACAGCAGCAGCCTGCTGCCAGTGAAACTTCTAAAGGTCTTCCATTCATTGGAAAGGTAAAAATACAGAAATAAATTATTATTTGGATAAAATTGTGTATCACAGTACGATTTTACTTTTACTATAATGAGAAAAGTGATTAAGACTTAAAATTGTAACAAAAATTTATGGGAAAATATTATAACTAACTGTAGATTGAAATTTTTGATATAACAATTTAATTTAAACAATAACCATGGTGTCCAATAACCTGGAAAACCTGGAATACTCAGGGAATATGTTGTTCTGGAAAAATCAGGGAATTTGGTGGGTAACTTAGAAAAATCTTTTATACATAAGATGGAAATGATAAGAATTTTATACAAAGCAAAAATCTTATATTCCCATCTATCTATATCTAGGAAAGTCTTTCATACAAAGATATTTTCTACAAAAGTATTTTGTACAAAAGCTTCCATTTTTATGTTTTCTTTGCCTGATGATCTGGAAAAATCTGTTTTTCAAAGGATCTTTCTGTGGCTCAGGTTTTGGACTGCATCTTACAAGGAGAACTCATCAGATCATGAATTACAATAAGACCTTTTTACCTGAAAATAGACCGTGCAATAGTAATTAGTGTAATGGGTTTCTTCCGCATAACCTGGCCCTTGTTTGAGAGAAATTGGATATAAAGATAGTCAAATTTTAATTTTATCTTCATGTCTAAATCAACCGCTTAAATTTGCCTCGGATTTTCACATGAAGCTTAAATTAAAATTTGACTAGGATATCTTTGTACTCAATTTTCTCTTGAACCCAGGCCTAAGTGTAAGAAACCCGCTTATTAGTATTGCACTGTCTACTTTCAAGTTACATGGTCTCATTCTTGACATTGATGTGATGAGTTCTCCTTGTAAGTCCTGTAAAAATACCCTTAATGGAAGAAATGTTTCAATTTATTTTTCATCTAATTAAATCTGTAAAATGTAGCTGTGCTCTTTGTTTCTACCTGTAATCTACTATCAGCATTGCAAAAAATTAACAGCAATTTAGCATCAGATGTAGTTGCAGTTTCTTGGAATATCTAATTTCTGTTTGGGCTGATAATTTTGGAAAATATGGAACAAGGCTATCAATGAATTAGAAGTTTGAAATCTCCAATAGCCATCTTTGTCTGTGCTCATCACCTCTGTCACCAGTATTCGCAGCTGAGGAATGCCAACAAAGATGGCAATTGGACCATTAAAGCAAATAATGTTGAAGAAGAACAGTTTGTACTTTTTCCACAGTATTTTGTAAATGCAATGCAAATAATGCATTTTGACTGGTTGGATTTTTTACAATTTGTAGATGGTCTTTCTCAGTCATTGTACACATTGAACATGCAGTTTAATGCATCCTCAGCTCTCTCTATTCACGGCTTTTTCCTTTGTCTATTCTGGAGGTATGATCTGTAATGTGTTTCTTAATATGTAGAGAAAATATATTTTTTCCTCTGTGCTCTTTAATTTCTGCTTTCCATTGGGTTCTGGAAAACACTTTAATGAGTATATTCTCGGGAGAAGGAAAAAGCCAAGAATAATAATAATAATAATAATAAATGGACTTTATTCGGGCGAGATTGAGACTAGAAAGTCTCTTCTTACACCTAACCCATCGTCTTACGCGAAACAGAAAGAAAGAGATGGTTTGCAAAAGAACATGAAGAAAACCAGTATGTGGATTTTTAAAAAACCTAAGCTGAGGGCTCAGGAAAAAAATTTCCACTGGAGGAAAACACTCACAGGAAGGGGAGTATGAAAAACCTGCAAAATCTTATATAGAAAATTATATTTTTGATGAAGGAGAAAGAAAAGGGATATGATAGACAGGCAGTGAAAATATAAAAATAGTAAAAAAGAAAGGAGAAAAAACATAACTGCATTACAAACAATCAGATAAAATAAATCAACTTCACTTAACTGACATTAATTATAGATGAATTAAAATAAACGTTGAAAAATGGGAGATAAATCTCAAAGAAATGAAGAATATGAAATTACATTAAGAAAAACATACAAATGAAACATTAAAAGGTCTAGTGCACTGAAAATAATCAAAAACATAGTTTATAGGAAAGTGTTAAAAGACAAAAAGAGAAAATAAACAAAAAATATAATAAATTAAATTTAAAAAAATGAAAAGATGTGCGAAAATCAAAAGGATTAAAACATCTGCGGCTTGCAATTTGGAAAATACTAAAACATAATCTAAGTAAACTAATCGTTAATTGTGAACATATATTTATGACATGAGGCAGCGGATCAGAACTAAACAATTGTGTAACAAGGTTGGGGTGATGGAGTTGTGAATTTAGGTGCATTTAAGTTCTCCTTTGGATAGTTATGAGATGATTGTGACATTTACGCTTAAAGGTAAAAATGGTGGATGAGTTTTGTATTACTTGGGGAAGTGCGTTCCAGAGGTTAATAGCAGTAACTGTAAATGAATTGTGAAAGATCTCGGTTCTATGTTGAGGAATCAATAGTTGTTTGCGACCTCTTGTATTGCGGTCATGAATGCAATCCAAAGACAAAAATAAAGTGTGAATGTAATTGGGAGATTTAGTAGATAAAAATTTGTTTGTGGTACAAAGAAAGTGATGCTTGCGCCGGAGATCAAGCTTTAGTAGTGAGAGTTTCGTGTAATAATCCGAAATGTGATCGTACTTTTTTAAGTAGGAAATATATCTCACCGCAGAGTTTTGTAAGCGCTGTAATTTGATATGTTCACCGGACAGATCATGATAGACTATATTCCAATAGTCGAAGTGGGGCATAACTAAAGAGTTTACCAGTTGTATTTTCACTGAGGGAGGAAGGAAATTTCCCAAGTGCCAAAGTGAATACAGCGAGTAATTAACTTTTTTACAAATTTGCACTACATGATCAGATCATGTAAGTGTCTCATTCAAGGAGAGACCAAGATTTTTTAACGTTTTTTTTGAGTTGGATTGCGGTTCCATTTAATTCAAGCGCCGGTAGGCTGATTCTATTGACAGAGGATAATAATATTGGGTTCCCGATCAGAATTGCCTGTTATTTGTTTGGATTAATATTTATGACGTTATCTTCACTCTAGTTTTTGATGAGTTAGAGATCGTGATTAATTTTATCAAACGATTGAGGTAGTTCTGAGGGGCTAGAGTCCAAGTAGATTTGAAGATCGTCCGCGTATAGATGAAATCTACAGTTTTTAATAACCTTAACACAGTCGTTAATGTAAATTGAGAAGAGTAAGGGGCCTAGAATCGATCCTTGAGGAAGTCCTCTGTCGATTTCAATCCATCTGGACGCCGATTCATTGGAAATTACTTTCTGTAATCGATTGTGAAGGCAGGAGGAAAACCAAGAGACTGAAATGTCAGAGAGACCTAACAGTTTGAGTTTGATATCCATAATATCTATATCGATTGAGTTGAATGCTTTAGTGAAGGAATTTTTATATATTCAGAAGGTGGAGGAAGAAAATGAGGAATAAGGTGACGATTGCTAAATGGAAGGAAAGAACAATTAGGATTGAGAGATATACTGCTAAACTCCACTTATCTTCCATTTGCTCATAGTCTCTTTTCCAAACCAAAATATTTTTTACTATGCATACAGGAAAACATTAAATAACTAGAAAACTAAACTGAAAGAATGAGTTAAACTAAGTTGTGTAATATTGCCAACATAAAATATACGCTGCTAACTATACACCATTTGCTGCTTTCTAGACCAAAATGTTTGCCCAAGTTGCTGGAATGGGAGCTGCACGGGAAGTTCCTGAATGGGTCACTGTCCTCAAGCATTTTGGAAATCTTAAATGTGCCTCTTTCCTCTTTGTCTCCTGGTTCATGGGCTTTGGTATTGGACTTATATTCACGTTTCTATTTTGGCATTTGCAGGTTTGTACATTTTTACTGCTTTATACAGTTTGGTTTCTTGTCTAACGATTATGTTTTAAAATATATGTTTCCTTTGATGTGTAGAACAAGAGTTTCCATTGGCATGAGTGCATATAATGTATTCAGTATTTTTCTCAATTTACTGAAAAACATCTTGAGAACTTCTTTTGCTGCTCACATTAATTATATGGAATGATTTCCTCAAAGCATAGCCATTTAAAAAAAATTAGGTAGCAATGACTTAGTGTTCCCAATATCATGGAACATTCGAAACTAATAGAGCACCATCGAAATTACCTATGCCATGTCTCATTTCTCTTGGTAGACTGACCAAAAGGCAATGTACTCCCTGATTAGCTGTACTACAGTTTTTTGAGAGCCATGTCTGAAAATCTTTCACAGATTTCCTGATCACTCTTCTCCCTAACGTGTGCGCTACCATTATCTTTATTTTTCATAAAGGCCAAAACATGATCGTTATTCTTAAAATTTTGTCAGCTGCTTTAAATCACTAGTTTTAATTTGATAGAATGTGTTCTTTTGACAGTATTACCCTTCTAGAGCAGTTTGCATCTTGGATGATGATAATGACAACACGAAAGAAGGAACTGTGATACCACTCTTGGTTCATTACTCAATATTTTTTTGTTTCCTCATTATTTTCTCCATGTATCTCATCCAAAGTCTTACTCTGATGTTCTTCCCTATACTGTTCCTTCGAAGACTGTCTTCATTAGACCTGTCTTAAAATATTCCCAATTAGATTGTCCATCCTTTTCTTTTGTTTTATCATGAAATTTCATTCTTCTCCTACTTATTTCAGTACCTCTTCTCTAATTGATCAATCAATCAATTTGTAAGTCCAAGTGAATATCCTTCCATGTATAAATTCCTTGAGAATGATTTTTTTAAAAAGCTTATATGCAGCTATTAATTTAAATGAAATTCTGAGAGTGGTTCTTCTCATTCATTCTATTTTCCTGATCCATATTTACCTTTATAGTTAAGTTGTGTGTGTGTGTGTGTGTGTGTGTATATACATATATATATAAATATGTATATGTGTGTGTATATGTATAGTGTATAACTCTATCTTCACTGTGAAGCTCATTCTCACACCATAGAGTGAAACACCTTAGATAAACGACGCCATGAGAAATCCTTGAGAATGAATCGAAGATGGTAGACAAAGTTATATTTTTTATGAAGGACGTTAGACATTTATAAAAAGTAAAAGCAGGGTAAACCTAAGCACATTTTCATTCCATTCTGCGTTTTACCAAGATGTATCTATTCTATTCTTTTAATATGTTTTAAACCTCTAATTATAATATTATTTATTTTTAGATTCCCTGTGACTCAGCCATTTTTGTCAAACAAAAGGTTTGAAATAGTAAATCTGATGTAAAAGGAATTTTATTCATGAAAAGATTGCCTCCACAGTAGAGGAACCTTTATAAGCACTATGTCTTAACTTATTTCTTTTGTAGAAAAATAATATGCTTAATGATTTAAATATGCAGTTCATTTTCTATAATTTTATTTCATTGTAACAATACAAAGTTATGTAAAGACTTTGCTGGAATGAACTTTTGAGTTGATTTGATTGATTGACTTTAAACTCTCATTAAAAAGAAGTGAAAATTTTAGTGTATACTTTGAAACACAATAAAAGAAAAAGCTGTTTCCTTTTAATATGTATAGCCATTATAAAATGGCCATCATTAGTTTTATTTTAACAAGCACAAATTCATAAAAGGGTTTACTGATGACTTTGTTTATCTTATTCTTTATGGTACATATTTTTGAAAATGTTATGCCTTAAATAAACAATTTGAAAACATAATAGATATTGCGTATGCATGTGCTAATATTCTAGCATTTATGAATAGGAAATTTAGGTGAGCAGTTTGTTTCAATTTATTTTTTGTGTGCTGCCTTAAAAAAAATTTCTAAAATCAGTGGAATTAGCTGTCACTTTGTGGAACTGTATATTAAAACACTTAATAAAACAATAAAAACACTTTGTCAAAGTTCCAAACATTTATTAATAAAACACTTGAGCGGTTTCAACTATGAGATAGTCATCTTCAGGTGATGGGGAGGACTGACACTAGAAAACAAAAAAAAACATTGTTAAGGGAGGGGAGAGTGGAGGGGGTCATGAGTTTAGGAGGAGGAATTTGAGGAAGCAGTTTAATTAGAGAGAGCAGGGGGAGGAAGAGTTGAAAAGGTGGACATTGGTGAGATTAAAATGTTGTCTTTCCTTGTTGAATTAATGGATTCTGAAGAGCAGTATTTATGTGTAACTTTTTGTTCTCTTAATTTTTTCTACCACATTTTTATAAAATCACAATTATGAGAAATTCTTAATATGTCTGAATAATCAAAACACTTTTTATTTTCAGGATTATGGAGGGTCTCCAACATTATTTGGAGTGGCATCAGTGATAAACCACATTTCTGAAATCTTTGCATATTTCTTCAGCTTTAGACTGATCACACAAATAGGCCATGTCAAGGTATTTTGAATTAAAAGATTTCTTTTTTCAAGCTTAATATTTTATATTAATTATGTAATATATTAGCTATTAACAGGCTAAGTTAACATTTTTACCAATTTATAATTTTTCAGCCTATAAAATTATATATATATATATATATTTATAATGTTACACAAACACACATATACATTTATCTATTATATATAATTCCTTCTCCGGATTTATTCATATATATATAGATAGGATACATATTCACAGTAGCTACATACCGTATTTGACGGCATATAAGACGCACCTTTTTACCTAAATTATGTCTCGAAAAATTTCCCTGCGTCTTATATGTGAAGGTTCAACTTCCACAGGTTAACTATCAATACTGAATGCTATTTTTAGCCCAGATGGTCTATACTACCTATTTCATAATTGCATTCAATTATTGTGTTAATATTTGGCTTTTACAAAACGTGACAACTAAAAGAAAGTATATTTTAAGTTATTGTGGTACTGCGCTTTCGCACAGACTATTAAAACTTTTTTTCCTTGTGAGTGGCCAACTTAATGAGGGTGCGTCTTATATGCCGTCAAATACGGTAACTACTACAGAGTTCCAAGTGATTAATTGTAAATGTATTCATAAAGTTCTCAGAATTGAGCAATTATTTGATAGATACTATCGATATGAGCTTACTCATTGAGCAATTGAGGGTCGAAGGAGGAGAAAAGAGTGAGAATCTAAAGCTTTAATTATTTATTTTTTTTATAAAATTTCAGAAATTGTGATTCTATCAAGAGATTTGAGGAAACTGTAACTCACTCCTAAATTCACTTTTTCTTTAAGGATTAAATGAGATTATTTTTAAAATCTCAATGTTTCTTCATCTTAAGATAAAATATAACCTTGCTTCAGCATGATATCTCCAAAACCAAGCATTCAGAAGCGTTTTTCTCCGCATATCCTCTCTTCTCTCTGAGATGGTCTCAGAAAGTGGCGCTCCGCCGCGCGGATATTGCTCTTGCATTGCCATCAAAAAGTCGCTTTATTTATCGGTGTCGCAAATTGTCACAGGATTTTATTTCAGGCTCCTCTTTAAAAAGCTTCAGAAAACATTGTGGTATAAGTAAGTCTGTGTGCATCGTGGTACATCACTATAATTTTCCTCACTTAAGGTGAAAAGTTGCCTTAAAATTAGGGTTCGCCGTTTTGTTGTATAAATATTGCAAATATTCAACTGTGTTCATTCAAACCCAGTATTATGAAGCATGAAGATTAGGTTTATAATACTGCGCCGTTTTTTACCCGATGAGATCGCTTCAAGAATGACAATGCTAAGTTTCAAGGTCCGCACTCAAAAAAATACTTCTTATTTTTATTATATTCTTATTTCGATTATAGCCCACTGTGGGGCGTAATAAACCAGATGAATTTGCTAATTTTAGTGCAAAATTGGCTTGAATTTGAAGACTTTTGTGAAAAATCGAAGACCAGCATTTTTCGTGAAATTTGGTCAACTTTGACCCCCTGTAGAAATGTAATGTGGGGGAACCATCTCAATTTATTTCACAGTTACATGCAGAATTTATTCAAAAATGACTATGCGAAGTTTCAAAGTCCGCACTCATAAAAACCACTCTTATTTTTGGCTAGCTTTTTTTGATTCTAGCCCACTGTGCTTCGGCACTGCGGGAGCGACACAGAGCTGCCAAATTACTGCTTCAACAATCCGCTAAAATTAATCGAAATTAAGTCAAAATCCGCTAGAATGATCATAAGAAAAGTCAAAAATTCCGCCGAAGGAAAAAAGGGTAAAAATAGCAACAAAAATTAACTTTTGCATTTTTATCTGTTTTTAAATCGATTTCCTGTCAAAATATAACACTGAAAATAGTACAATATCGAAAAAACATTATTTTACAATTTTCTCAACAAAAATATATATATTTAAAGGTATTATAAAACTAACTAAAATCTAAATATTGTAAAATACTTATACATTTATGAACTAATCCAAATCTTCCTCCCCTCCCTCATAACTGTGCTTGCATTGTACCCGCTTTGGATAGAGCATCCTCTGAAATTTCGTAATTGTAACAATTACTCCTACAGCGCTCCAGAATATAAACAAGAAATTTGGTATCAGAAAGCTCCGGTCCAGCGATTACTTTGTTGCATTTGCTCGGTTCATTGCGAGGCGCCGTAATGAAAGTCGAGAGGCGACGTGTTTTCCTTCAGCTGAGGCTGGTGACCCCCGATTTAAACTGCAAGTTTGTTATTTCTTGGGAAACTTGATGTAGAAATCATCAAAATGAACGATAGCAAAAGACTATGTTCATTCTGTGTTAGCTAGAAACTGAATATTAGCATATTCCTCCATCGTAATTGCTAAATGCTGTTATTTTTCCGTTTAATCATACACATTTTGAGAAATTTTTAGAATTTTTTTTACCAAAATTCATTTCCCGAAAACGAGGTGCGCGTCTTACACGGGGGCGCGTGGTACATGAGAATATACGGTAATTCCTAGAAATTCCCCGACATTTGTCTGCTTGGAAGTTACTCCTCCATCTGGAAGCTATTTAACGCATTGCCGAAAAGTTGTGTCCGCCAGTGTCCTCTTTCGGTCCTCTTCACCCTTTTAAAGGAAAGAAAATTTCTGACGTAAACCTCTTCTAAATGAATGAGGGTTCACTTCCGTCCCTTCACCGGGTGTGGTATTCAGGTAATCCCCACACGGAGTTGTCGTAGTGAGCTATGCCACTGATGCCACTTGAAACTCAAATTCCGCCAGAAAAAGTCAAAAATTTCGACTTTCCCGCCCAATTTACCGCTATCCGCTAAATGATATTTTTTTCCGCTAAGCGACAGCAAATTCCGCCAGATCTAGCGGGAAATAAGCCAGATTGGCAGCACTGGAGCGACAGTGCTCTCTCCCCCTCACAGGGCTCGCTGCCTCGAGTAAAGCTTTCCCATATGCGCATGCGCATATGGGAAAGCGTGTGAAACACACAGTTCCACACATAGAGTAAGGATGGGGTAGAGCGCGTGTTGCGTTCTGCGCATGTTACAGGATTGAACGTAGGAGACCACGTGACTTTGGTCCGCTTTCGGAAATCTCGCCGGTAAGTTAAGTGAGAAATTCGTGTACTCAAGTTGGTTTTTTAAGTATTTATGTCCTTTACGGACAGCTGATGCTCTGAATTCGAGTTTATTTAGATGCTCTATAGTCTGGCTAATGTAACTCAATATTTATTTTCGGTATCTGGATGAAAATTAACCGTAAAAGATTAAAGGACTTGGGAATAATGGTTTTGAAATGCTGCGCATGGAACTGCAAGGAAAAGTACGTTAAAGAAATCACTTTTAACTCGTAAGTTTTGTGTTTATGGTGATTTTAACACTTATTTAGAATTGTTTTCTTATCATTTAACTTTCATTTGTCATTTACAGATTATGTAATAAGGTAATGAAGTAGCTTGCAAATAGGCGATTGCGGCTATTACTACAGAGTATTCCATGTGACAAAAATGGAATATAGCAGTTTTTACGGTTTATTCTTGTTTGTCGATGATTATAACAAGATAAACTTTGTTTTTCCGTTTAGGAATATTATTCCCTTCGGTGCATATTCAATATTATTGCTTGAATCGAGTTCATTGGAGCGCTCGAGTATATTAAAGTGTCGCAGGCTTTTCTCGTTATTTATAATTATTAATATTGACCTTATAGCTTCCCAGTAGATCATGAAAGGAGAAAACTATGGATTCTCAGCTTGAGGAGAAAGGATTTTGTGCCCTCTAAACACTCTAAAATCTGGAAAATGGAAAACTTTCCTGGAACCCTACATAACGTTATTTTGCATATAATTATTTTAATTTACATAAATAACTTGCCAAAAATTCTTATATCAAAATTCCCTTTATTTGCTGCCAATTGTAATATTTGTCAAGCAATTAGAAACCTTGGAGATTACACCGCATTAACCTTACAAGTTAACCTTACAAAATTGCACGTATGGCTTCTTAAAAGTAATTTACTAATTACTTACTAATTTAAATTACAATGCAATGCTAGGAAATATAAACTAATGAACTTCAACTGAAATAAATTTAAATTCAATTACAACATGTAGTAATGTGAAGTATCACGTAGCAGAGAAATGGACTCCTTTATATGTGAAGGGTCTTGTTTTAGAAGCAGCTGTGAAAAAGATCTCGGATGGAGAGATGGCCTGTTGCGTAAAATTAAACTTTCTGAATCTTTGTCTTACACTTACCTTCTGTAAACATAGCTGTATTATTTTTAAAATATGTATTACTAAGAAATGAAACCTGAGGGTGGCGTTAGCCGAAACCGGTCGTTTTTAAATAAATAACACAGTGTGGAAATTACGAAGTGCCTTATTTATTTCTTATTATCACTTTCCACGAAGTCCGGCCTAATACCATAGAATTTAATATGTATTAATTTATAATTTATATCTAAATAATGATACTTAAATATGAATGAAGTCTAAATGTGAGAAGTTGTCAGTGATGTGGCAGGAGGATGTTTCCTAAAACTTTGTTAAAGAAGTGATTATTAAATATTATCAGAAAAATCCCACTGTAATTTCATTCCATTCTAAATCGTTTCCTTTATTTGGAGCTATACCTATACCAGTAGTTGATTCAACCGGAGGCATATCAAGGTACAGTTTCCAATTTATTCAATTTACAAATATTCGCAAAAATCGACGAACCTGTCTCGTTTTGAAGACTCGTAACTTTTGAATGGAGGAAATTAAGTATCTTGTTCTTTCATTCGTTGAAATAAATTGAGTGCGTTTCTATTAAATTATTCATTAAAGTTCCACATTGTTTAAATATGAAAGAAAATGTTAACTGTGATATTCGACCACTTAAACCCAAGTTTGCCTTAGTTTTAAACGTTACTCTAGCTATATGTGTAATTTAAACTTAACAACACTTAAACGTCATTTTTTCCAGAAATGTTCGAAAAAATCAACGAAAACTGGGAATTAATTCGAAACTTTCAGTTTTTTGCTCTCTTCCTTTTCTTGCTTGATCATGCTTTTCATCCGAGTAAACCTAGTCGAAATGATTCTCTTTTTTAAGAACTCGACGAGAAGTATCTTAATATTCCACTTAAACGTAATTTTCTCCGGATATGTTCGAAAAACTCAACGATAACTGGGAATTTATTTGAAATGTTGTTATTTTGTATTTATCTTGCTTGTTACTCGAGTAAACCTTGATGAGTTGATACTCGTTCCGAAGAACTCGACGAGAGGTATCTAAATATTCTTAAACAATGATAAATATATACCCGACGTTTATTATTACAATAAGAAAACTTTAAGTGGAAACTCTACTATCTATTAAAATAATATACGCATTAACTACGTAGTTCAGAGTTACTTAAAAACTCGATTTTTCAAGATGAAACTCCACAGCGTATTTGAATTGCCGCTAGAAAACGGAAAAGTCACGTGGTTTAATGCTGTAACATCGGCTCGGCTACTGCGCAGCCTGTCCAGCACTCTACCCCATCCTTACTCTATGGTTCCACATGAAGATTTTTTATCTCTTTCATCAGCTGGGGGTTGGCCACTGGCTTTATTGTACAAGTATAAAGAAAGAATTAAAGAAAAAAGGGTTCATTAAAAATTATCGATAAAATCAATTTAATAGGGGGTGCTGCATTTCCACAGTATCCAAGGCCCTCTATATAGAGGGCCTTGACAGTATCTATACGCGAGCGCCACTGATAGATAGATAGATAGAGAGGATACTAATTCACAGGCTAAACCACAAGCGTCATTGACTTGAAATTTTTACGACGTATTGGCCATAACAAGTAACCGCCAGAAAAATTGCGATTTTGAACCTTTGATTCATGGGTTCGATTCTAGAGGGCTCCAAAGTCCCGATTTTTCCCCTTTAAAAGCATTGCATTGATTTTTGGGATTAAAAAAATACTTCCCGGATAGGTAGAGAATTAAAACTCAAGGAGCCAATAGATATGGTCAGGATCTATCTATAACATTAATGACTTTTACAGAAAATATTCTGGATTCGATGCTAGGACGATGCAAATACATTTAATACACGGAGTAAAAATCTAATGTAAATCTAGAGTGAAACATGGGAGGCGTACTCAGAAGCAAACACTTCCATCAGGATATTATGACCAATACTAAGAACAGTACAATAAGAACATGTAGTGCTGCTGTTGCCACTATGGAGACTAAATCGGGAAGTTGATGTGCAGTTAACTTTTAAATCTAGAAAATACCTGACATTTCTAAATATTGTATTTGTTTAAAGTTAAAAAACATAACTATTGATCTTTAAGTTGTCAGTTCATGTCAATAAAAATGTGTTACCCATTTACGAATATACAGATATGCAGTATATATTTTCCTAGGCACAAAAGCAAACTTTGGAAGGAACAATGAACTTTTTCCAAACTGTTTAGACATACGAAAGCAGGAAATAACACTCTTGCAGAGAACAAAAAGTGTGTTACATAGTGTAATCATACTGAGTGAGATTGATTGTGCTGAACTAACAAAGTGTTTGCATGCTTCATCAGACGAATGTAGAAATATGATAGGATGTCAATAAAAGGACAAACATAAGTAATCAGATAAATAGAAGCTGACAAACTATGACCACAAAGTGGAACAGTAAAAGAGAGAAAAGACTTACAAGCACTACATTAAAACAGCAAAGTAGGCCTTGCTAAAATGGCAAATACTTCTACATCTTCTATCGTTCTAGACCTAGACATTGCATAAATTCTTATTTTCTTAGTTAATTTTTATTTTATCAATCTTGACGATTTATTTTCATTGCCATTTTACCAGGTGTAGTTGTATGAAACCGAAATTTCCCTATAGAAGGTGCTCGCTATCAGTTTAAAAACCGTAAGACCGCTTCTGCAGTGCCATCTTCTCCCTCTAACAGCTGTCAAAGTTTGCCAACACGCAATAACCTAAGTATCATCCACCGGTATATTTTTCTATAACCTCAAACATGTCGAGTTTTGTGACTACGAACTATGATTTGCAGACAGCATTGGTTTCCTGCTATCATTTGAAGAAAACTGCTGCAGAATCAGATAGAATGCATGTTAAAGCATACGGTGAACATGCTCTTGTCAAAACTAAGTACTTGGAGTGGTTTAAAACATTTATAAGTGCTGATTTTGACCTGAGAAATGTTTTTTTTGCCGTGGCATTCATAACCTGCTGAAGAGGTGGGAAAAATGTACAAATTCCAATGGAAATTAGTTTGAATAAAATATTTTTTATAATTTTCAAATAACAGACATGTAATTATTTTCAAAACATTTCTGGTTTCATACTTCTACACCTGGTATGGTGATGACTTTTTCTTATAGAAACAAAGCATTCCTTGTAATTTAAATTATTATCACTCCTTTCATAGATTTATTTATGTAGCTAAAAAATGTATTCTAAATCACATTATCAGATGATATATCTATCTAGTTTTATCAAAATAAAAAAAATCATTAATGACATGGATTGATGAAAAATAGCATAATAAACCATGGAATATATGTTTTCATCTTTTGTGGTCACTTGATACGTTAATAACCATTACAGGTTTAAAATCTCCAAAAGCCATCTTTGTTGGTGCCCCTAATCTTACTCCCCCGTAGTCGGAGAAAGCAAGAAAGGAAGCTGCACTTTTTGATAACCAAATTGCTTTTTGAAGACAATTTAACAATGTGGAGCATAAACTCAGACTCGAAGAATTTGGAGCAAATGCTCATATTAATAAAAATTGTTGAGCATTTCCTCAGAACGAGTAGAAACTCAGCTGACTCCATACTTGAATGAGCATTTGCTCCAATCCATATAAATAAAATGGAGCATTTGGTATCAAACACTCCACTGCACCTGAGTCTGTGGTAAACACAATATGAAAAAATTTGGATTTGAAGATCGTTGAGTGATGGATATATGGCTGAAATTAAAAATAATTTTATTGCCGAAAAATGTTTTCACTTTGTAGGGATGAACAAGACTGGAGAGCATTATATAGTTTTGAAAAAAAAAGTTGAATGGTGGAGTGTGCACTTCTTGGGGCATTCAGAGGGAACGAGAGGAGGAGCACTGTGCAGCAATGATGAATTTTTTTAAGAAACGTGGCTGATCCTGAATCTATCTATTATATATAGACACTTCTCTGGATTCATTCTTGTATATAGATAGTATACTAATTCACAGGCTAAACCACTAGCGTTATTGACTTGAAATTTTTACAGCATATAGGCCTTATCATGAAACCCCCAGGAAAAATACGATTTTGGACCCCAGTGTCATGGGTTTGATTCCAGAGGGCCCCAAAGTCCCAATTTTTCCCATTTAAAAGCATTGCTTTACCAGATATTAAAAAAAAAATACTTCTCGGAAAGATAGAGAATCAAAACTCAAGGTCATATATATGGTCATGATCTATCAAAAACATTAATGACTTTTCCAGAAACTATCCTGCTGCTAGGCCGGTGCAAAATTCTGCCATTTAAAATACATTGAGGTAATTTTTCATTATTTTTTGATGGACTTATCAAAATGATAGGAAGTTCTTGTTTTGCTAGAAGATGTATATTAAGACTCGGTTTAAGAAAAAAAATAATTGATAATTTAGATACGACAATGCTGTTCCTGGGTTCGATGCCAGTACACATTACAATTTCTCACATAAGGAATACATGGGAAAAGTAGGATGTCATTTGAGGCAGTTGCAGCAAATATTTCTGCTTCAATTTTCACACATTGTTGGAGATGCTGATCTTCTATTGTGCTGCATAGAAAATATCACCAGAAAGACCAGGGTTCGATGACTGGCAGTAAATATATCTCCCATATAAAACACTTCAGGGTAGTTTTTCATTATTTTTTTCATTCAGTTATCAAAATGATAGGAAGTTCTTGCTTAACGAGAAGATGTATATTAAGACTCGGTTTAAGAAAAAAATTATATAAGACCATGCTTTTCCTGGGTTTGATACCAGAGCGCATTATAATATTTCACATGAGGAACATAAGGGAAAAGTATGACGTTGTTTGAGGCAGTTGTAGCCAATATTTCTGCTTGAATTTTCACACATAGTTAGAGATGGTGATCTTCTGTTGTGCTGCATAGTAAGTTTACCAGGAAGATCCGGGTTCGATGTCAGACGGTAAACATGTCTCCCATATTGGTTGAATTTTATAAATTTTTGTAAAATAAAAATACATGTGAAGAAATTAATATAATTGTGAAGAATAATATGAGTCAAATTTATTTTAAAGATATGAAAATGGTCTATTGATTCTAATCCTTCATTATGAAAACGTGTCATAACATAACATCCTTTGTATGTACATACAATTCTTTTTCATGATTAAATTTGTTTTATATGACATCTACGTTAATTAGACTTACCAACTATTAGTTTCAGTAAGAAATAATTGAGGTGAGTTGCGAGAGTTTGTATACAACGAGTATAAAGCTGGCACCTATTTACCCCTCGGTGGTAAAGGGTTAAATGTAATGTTCTGCGTATAAGTCGACCCCTGGTTTTTGAGAGATTTTTATAGGCTTTAAAGGTCGACTTATACGCTGGCACATACGGTAAGTTAATTTCTATTTCAAACTCGCCATCAGTGTAGAAATACTTGGCCATTTTAAAAATCAAATTTTATAACAGGAACAAGTTGAAGTATGTAATGATTCTCAACATGGTAAAAATGAAGTTTGATTAAATATCATTGTTCAGAAAAGAATGTAATCTCTTATATAAGCTTAGTTCAGTGGGGCATATCAAAGACAAAAATTTTAATCTTATTGGATATTTTGTAATTAGTTGCCAAAAGCTGTATTGAGGATGAGAATATCAATCTTATGAAAATTTAGTCCTACAAAAGTTCTCATTCCAAAGTGATGTTTCTTAAAAGCAGCTTGAGAACAATTAAAATTAACTTAACAAGCATTTCTCATGGATATGCTTTAACTCATCAGGAATCAATCCAGAAACTAACAGGAATATGGCAATAAATCAGTTGCGGGGAGTCAACTCTTAATAATGCACCACACTTCATTTGTGAATTTTGGTCATTCTGATTCTTGACTCACAAAATGTTGCAGTAATCACTTACGTTATAAACAGGAGTTTAATGAATATGTTTTCAAAGTTTTCTCATGAGTTGTTATTTCAAGTACATTTCCATATTATTCATTATTGATACAATTTAGCTATATTTTGGATTTAATTTCCTGGTGGTGTTATGGCTAAAATAAAAAAGTTATCCTTTATTATGGTAAATAGAAAATACAGTATAACTTCACTGATGTGTTCACATTCACACCCATAGCATTCTGGCACAGTGAGGAAAACAGACAACCTCACTCCTCATCCTACCCAGTAAGCTTCATTCCTCTCTATAAGCTCTTAGCAACAATGTATTACAGATACACCTTCCTCCGTCATCATTCATTCATTACTTATTAAGTAATTCAATTAAGGCCCTCTCCTCCCCAACCATCTCCAGCACCTCCGTGTTTGTTTTCCTATCAACCCAACTTTATCCACTCTACATCGTACCCACATTTCGAAAGCCTCCAAACCTTTGACTTCCTCATTTCTTAATGTCGATGTACCCATAAATTAAGAAGTGCCTTAGGAAATGCTGAAAATTTCAGAAAGGAAGGCATTCATTGTGTTTTTAACTAGGTATTGCCAAGATTATCAGCTATGTTGGATCTCCTATAAAAATTGTTGAAGAGAAATTCATGATTTAAGTGGACTGCAGATTTTGATAGGCCCTTTGACTTAAGTCTTTTGACATTTCTGAATAATCTATGGTTCATTTTGATCAGTGTGTTAACGTCTAACTACTCGATGATGCTTCTTGGATTAGGTCCTTTCTGCCTTTTGATAAAAGGGAATGCTCCAGATAGCAGCAGCTGGATTGCACTTTTCCTTGTGGATTTGAATGTTACTGGATTTGACTTTCGAATCAATAGTATTAAACATTTATGGTGTTATACTCACCCAGACATTTAATTTATATGTACTCAGTAATATTAAATTTTCATGGTACACATTTTTATGTATTCCATTTGTATAGCTTATTTCTTATCTATGATGATTGAAACTGACTTTAATTTAGCATGCACCTTAACCCAAATGATGAAAAATAACAATTTGTACTTTTTCCACAGTATTTAAGTACAAATTGTTATTTTTCATCATGACATCGCCAGAGACTGTGAATTTTATTCTTAACCCAAAGTTGAAATGAAAAATAGGAAACTCGCTTCTTTGAGTGGAAGGTAGTTAAGTTGGTTCGAATACCTATCTGGAAAGTAGGTTTAAGTCCCAAAACTGTTTTGCACTTCTTATTGGACTCTACTTTGTTATCTGTTTTAGGTCCTCTGCTTGGGCTTGGTTGGAAATGTCCTGAGATTCCTTTACATCTCCTGGTTGAAAAATCCATGGTGGGTGCTGCCTTTTGAATTTATGCAAGGTAAATCAATTTAATGGATCTTCTTAATTACCTTCCTTAAGAGACTTTAATGGTTAACATACTGTATTTACTATAAAATAATACACCATTGAATGTAACAGGCACCCCAAAATTCAAGTGTCAGTAAAAGAATAATCATTAACCTGCAAAATGCACACCTAGTGACCTGACATTGTGATACATAGGATCACGCCATTTGCAGCACCGTATACTTTTATCTGAAATACCAGTATTTGTCGAAAATGAAAGTATTGTGTAAGTGCCAAATTAAGCAGCTTGAATGGTTTAATGGGCTAACAATTAAAAACTATTGGCCAGCTGTTTGGTCTGTAGTCGGCTCTTAAAGTCAAAACATTGATATTGTACTAGTAGAACATTTGATTGATGGAATCAGGGTGGGTGGATCTATGCTAGCAGATAGTTCTCCAGTGAAAATTACCGAGACATTTTTAAATATCATCCTGGGTTTGATGCTAGGACAGGACATATTCATCCCATAAGAATTGGGCAGTGGGAGTTTTTGAGAGATTTTAGTTAATCCTTATAAAACAGATTACACCAAGTAAAGATTATGAATCCAGATGATATTTTTCTCTAGAAGTCGTGAATCCTTTCCAAATATATCATAAGTTACAGGCCAGAATGCTTTTAATATTTTTCTCAAAGAAATCTGTAGGAATCTGTTTTTTATTATTTATTTACAAATGTCCCCTCAAATATCCATATGCTGGACCATTACAGTGATGGGCTTGAAACAATAAAAACGTACAAACACATTCCCTAACTGGAAAAATTCCAATTAGTCTGGATTCTTACCTGGAACCTTGGAGTTGAAGTGCTGGAACACGTTAACCATGCCACAACGGCCAGTAAATTCTTCCCCATAAAGAATGAATTCAGTTAATACTTTATACTGTTGCTGGGGTAGTTCCAGTAAGCTTGAAATATGCTAGCAACTTTTACTTGTACTATTTATTGAAGGCTCAATGGCCGATTAGGCAGTGCTCTTGGGTTTGGTGAATGCGATCCAGAGTTGTCAGAGCCCCAAAATGACCTAAGTTGAGCTCTTTTAACGATACTACTACTTGAATAATTACTTTCAAAAACACTTTGTAACATCTTATATTTTACTGTAGTTTTATTTCTTCCTTCTTCATTTAATTCTGATTTGACTACTTCGCATAATAGGCATTACGCATGCAGCGGTATGGGCTGCTTGCTGCTCGTATTTGGCACACAACACACCTCATCACTTGCGGGGATCAGCCCAAGGAGTCCTTCAAGGAATACATCATGGCCTTGGAAGGGGTTGTGGAGCTCTAATTGGTGGTGTTTTTGTTTACTACTTTGGTTAGTATTTCTGGTTCCTTTACTATTATTTCTTTGATGTTTTTAAAGCTGCTATAGCATTTGCTCAAAATGGTCAGTGCAAACCAATTTTATTTTAACCCACTTAGACATTTAATTTCATTGGGGAAAATGTGCTCTTCTGTATTTTACAGTAAAGAGATTAATAATTTTCATTTTTTAGAATTGTAAATTCATTTGGAGAAATCTTGTGAAAGAGGTTAAACCATGAAAAATTGATTTTTTTTGACAAATTTTCTTGCAAACCTAAAACAAAATCAAAAGTCCAAAGATGGAGAGATGATTTAGAGTGAAAGCTTTAGTATGAAATTATATGGGGTCAGTGATTAAAGTTGAGAGTTACTATCCAAATAAAATTTAAGTGAAGATCAAATTTAGAAATCCTGCTTTGGGCAGAATCACAGATGGATCTTCTTCTTACAGTGATGCAAGGGTAGTGGCTTCTTTTATTTTTTTTACTTGAGTCATCTGAAAGATGATTTTCCTTTCCATTATTTTAACTTGGTTGAAGATCTTCTTCATTCATCATTTCTCCTATAGCAAAGGGAAAGTAAACCTAAAGAAAAATTCAGACTTAGTTTTACATTTCCTTCCGAAAAATCAAATATTGAGTATGTATGTTGCCTTTCCTGGTTTTCTGGGAGTCCATTTTGATATTTAATGAATCTTCTGTGTGTCAGCCTCAGAAATTAAGAGAGAGATTGTTCTGTAGCTCATTTGGCAAAGAGAATGTGATTTATGTTTCCTTCTCTGAAGTCAAACATGTGGCCATGGATACAAGAGTGAGTCAATAAGTTCATGACTTTTTGAATATCCTGTCTCTTAGCCTGAAAAATAATCCTACTCTAGTCAATGGGTAACAAACAAAGTTCTAAATAGTTACATTATTTAGTTTGTGTTTGAAAGCCATCGAAAGCATACAACTACCATATGTGCCTGCATATAAGTCGACCTTTGAAGCCTATGAAAATCTCTCAAAAACCAGGGGTCGACTTATACGCTGAACATAAAATTTATCCCTTTACCACTGAGGGGTAAATAGGTGATAATGCCTGTTACTTGTTGAACATAAACTCTCGCATCTCACCACAATTATTTCTTACTGAAACTAATTTTTGGCAAGTCTAATTAAGGTAGATATAATATAAAACGAATTTAATCATGAAAAACAATTGTATGTACACTAATGGCCAAAATTAATGCAGCACCTCCCCAGTGATCCTAACAACCACCGGAAGATCTGCTATCACAGACTATAAATGGCAACGGTGGTCAGAGAAGATGATATATCTGTGCGATAAGAACATCGTTAAGAATCGAGCCATTCAAAAATATGAGATAAACATGGAAAATTGCTGATGGATATTCTAGCGGAAAGAAAATACTTTGCATGGCATAGTGAGGATCCTCGTACTTCTGCCCGAGTCCAAAGTAGGTTCATAATGGCAGGGACCATGAATATTCGGCTGTGGCACTGATCGAAGATTTTCATCGAAAAGCTGTTATTTAAGATTTGGTCATTAGCTAGATAAATACTATGGTGACTTCACACCATTGATATCAATGGTAAAAAAGTGGTTTGCTGGTGACAGTTTTCTGGGATGCATGTGGTATAATCATTACCTCCAGAAGGACAATCGATGGAGAATATTATGCAAATTATTGGACTGGTTCAACCGAGATTTAAAGGAAATATAACCACATTTGGCCAAAAAGAAAGTGCTCTTCCACCAGTATGATGCAAAGGCAGTCAATACGGGAAAATTATACAATTTGAGGTACCAAATACTACCACATCCACCATATTCTCCATATTTAGCTCCCAGTGACAAATTCCTGTTTCCAAACCTGAAGAAATGGCTCCATCGAAAGAGATTTGGCTCCAATGACGAAATCATAACTCAAACCAATGCTTATTTTGAGGGTAAATCCCTTAATTTGGAACTGAAGGAATGTTGGACAAAGTATGTAGAGCTCAAAGGAGACTACATTGAAAAATAAATTGCTTTTAGTTGAAAAACCTCTGTTTTCTGTCAAAGGTGACAGAATTTTAGACCCACCCTCGTACATCACTGCTCATTTCTTTTAACGTTCTTTCATTGGTGGTATTAATTATTCAGTATTTTAAGAAAGTAATATAGTAGTTTAATAATAGTAGTTAGTGAATAGCAGTTTCTTTTATGGATTTGAATTTAATGACCCTTCCAATAATTACCATGTTATCTACTTTGTAAGGAATGCATACTTAAATCTGAGTTTTTTGTTGTGTACTTACCGTATTTGACGGCATATAAGACGCACCGGCATATAAGACGCACCCTCATTAAGTTGGCCACTCACAATGAAAAAAAGTTTTAATAGTCCATGCGAAAGCGCGGTACCACAATAACTTAAAATGTAGTTTCTTTCAGTTGTCACGTTTCGTAAAAGCCAAATATTAACACAATAATTGAATGCAATAATGAAATAAGTAGTAAAGACCGTCTGGGCTAAAAATAGCATTCAGTATTGATAGTTAACCTGTGGAAGTTGAACCTTCACATATAAGACGCAGGGACATTTTTCGAGACATAATTTAGGTAATAAGGTGCGTCTTATATGCCGTCAAATACGGTAAATATTTCATAATACCTCTGTTGTATTTCACTGAATTTATTTACATCTTTTGTGTTTACAAATTGAATATATGAAAGTATATTTATAAAAGTGAATTTCTTGGATAGGTATAAATAAAATGGGTTTTTCAATCTACTCCTTATGCAAAACTGTTAAATTATCTTATTTTAGAAAGTTTATGAAGTGACATACAATTAATGTGTGGTATTTCGGATGCTGTCATGTACCCATATCCTTAAGTAGTGTTCTCTCATATTCAATTCTATGTAATAGTACGAGGTGGGTTTTTAAGTAAGTACCATTTGACATTAAAAATACATCTGTATTTTCAAAAAGAGATATTTAGTATTTTTCTTCAGTAGATATTTTGTTTGACCGGTTTCACAAGCGAGCTTTTCAGATTTAGGTACAAATAAAATGAAAGTCTATGGTTTTTATACTTCTATGGGTAGAAGACATGGACATGGAGGGGAAAGGGTGGAAGGATGAGGGGAATAACTTGCTTGGTAGAGAAAGGAGGGGTGAGGGAACGTTACCATAAAGGGAAGGATACCATCCTTCGGGAAACTCCTTATCTCCTCTTTCTCCAGGAGGTCCAGGCAATGGGAGCTCTCTTACTGGTGCAGTCTCCTTGGTTTAAAGTTGCTGGTGTGGTTGTTATCCAGCAGGTGAATGGTAAAGATTGAGAAGGGTTGTCCTCTTTTCAGGCAATAGTCTCTTTGATGCTCTGACTCTTAGAGATCTTGTCTTTCTTTCAATGTATTTAGCTGGGTAATCTGCGCAAGAAAGTTCGTAGACCCCACTTCTAAAGCTCTCTCATCCTTGGAGTTTCCCAGCATTCTTAAGATGTACTTTTGTGACTAGAATGTGGGTTTTATGGGGGATTTTTCTATGGGTCTATTATCTATTAAGCATTGAATGTATAGCGGCATTTTTTTGGGAGTGATGGTAGGTGGTATTATTTGGTCTGTATAGCCCGGTTTCCTGTATATCTCAAACGTCAATTTTCCATTGATAATGGATATAGAGATATCTAGGAAGTTTATTTGGTGGTTTGTCCCTATTTCTATTGTAAAACTTAATGAGGGATGGAAGGAGTACAGGTGATTTAAAAACATATTAAGTTGCCTGTGGCTACCTCCACAAACACACAGTGTATAAATTTATTTATTTGTTTATCAATATATGGGCAGTCAACCCTTTTACATGGAGATTTTAGCCGGGATTATGGTATGTAATCGAGCTGTGCAAGTTATCAGAATCTATTCTATTGTCAATTTGTTTTTTTAAGAAACTTTAAGTTTGAAAACTGTCCTCTCTGTTCTAAGAAAGGTATGCTGTATGAAATTCTAAAACAGTAAACTCCTGTTTATCCAAAATGATCGGGACAGCAGCCGGTTCAGATAATGAAAATTTCGGATAAACCGAAGTCCTACGTGAAACACCCTGAATTGCATCAATACCGCAAAATATGATCGTAGAACGTGCGTACGTAGAATGCTATTGATATGGTTGTGAATAAGTCTGCATGTTTTGGACTGAAAACATTTGTTGACGTGTTAAAAAGGTACCAAAGTATAATTGAAAACCCAAAGTTTTTAACTGCTGAATAACAAAGCTCGTTTATTTTGCATTCTTACAGAAAAAATCCGCCTTATTTGGCAGCGGGAAAGAATAGGAGTTTTAAAGAGGTGTTACGAGCAAATAAGTAATGTGTCACGATGGTATTCTTCTAGCATCTGATAAATTGCGATAATCTTCATCAGAGCGAGTCAATTTGAATTTCATATGGAGAATCTTTTACTGATGAATGGCCTCATACTACTGAATTGAAACTCATCTAGGAAACTTTGAGTAACTTATCCTCACTTTAGGCACAAAGAGATCATTACTCTTCTGTAGAATCATGGCAAGACTATCGTAGGAATTATTCACATTAGAAGCATTGTAAATGACTGACCAATCCACACATGCCAAGCACTCAGAAAATCCTTCAGTATTGCACTTTTTATAGTTATAAATAAGGATTGTTCAAAATATTAATAACACAGAGCAGTTCAGTTAAAGATGTCAAAGCTGGATGATATCCATTGGATTCCCCAGGTAATAATCCATCCTCAGATTGAGAAACTATAAATTTATCATTGGAAGAGAAAACAAGATCCAGGTAATTACCATTATCATTTTGAACATAGTTTCTTTGAAATAAGCCAAGAGATGCATATGTAGCACTAATTAGAGACCCATTTGGAGAGTTGATTCCATCAGGTGAGGGCTGGGAGAAGTCCCATTGTATACCAAGAATGTTGAAATCTCCCGCAATCAGAATATTGGAAAATCAAGAGTTAGTGAGGAGTGATTCAATAGCTGAGCAGTGAGATTCAAATAGGTCATGACAACTTTTGGGAGGTAAATATACGGCTCCAACGAGTAAACGTACATCTCACATTTCTATGGATACATACACTTGTTCAACATTTGAATAATGGCAAGATAAGAAAGTAGATGATATTTTTTTGTTAACACCTATTAACACACCACCACCACTCAACTTTTGACTTGTATTAATGTCTCTATCTTTTTAATAAATATTATAGATAAAAAGACACAATTCAGCATCATTAATAGAAGGTATAAGATTGGTTTCCGTAAATATTATCACATCAAGATCAAGAAGTAACACAGAAGATGATAAATCGTTAATTTTTGTGCAAATACCATTACAATTCTGATAATAAAACTTTGAATGTTTGATTGTTGAAACTTTGAATGGTTGAATGCCGATATCCTCAACATAGCGATACTAAAAAAGAGAATGTTTCACTACAGCATTTCAGGAATTGAAACGTTTTTCTTCCAGATCACACATAAATAATTCCAATAGAACTGGAGGCATTAGGGATCCCATGGCTAAGCCTGATTCTGGCTGATGGTAGAATTTTCCATTAAAAATAAAAAAATCTTGCTCAAGACAGGTTTCAGTTAGATTAATTAGGTCTTTCTTGTTTTTTCTTCCACCATTGCTGAAGTGAGATTGTTCTTCACTGATATTAAGGCCTCTTGGATAGATATTGACGTAAAGAGATTTTTTACATCAAAACTGACTACTATCACATTTTTGGGAAGGAATTCTTTTTGTAAATGTACCCAAGTTCTGCTGAATTTTTAATTCCATATTTTGGTTGGAAGTTTGCATATTGCCAGATCACATGATTTAGTTTAAAGGCTAATTTATGTGAAAGTGAAGAAATACTATTGGTCACGCAGGCACTTTGTGTAACTTAGGAAGTCCTTGGTGATAGTGGATTTGCGGGACTTCCTAAGTTTGGTCAAACAATAAATTTACTGTGGTAAAATACTAGGCATCTTTTTTGAAAATGTATTTTCACCAAGTCATGCCTTCTAACATCCATTTCACATGTGTACTTTGTTATCAATTTTGATTTTTATATGAAAGCCTGTTCTTTAATTTACTTTTCAACACCTTTTCCATCAATATTAAAGGCATTTATATGTCTGTCTGTATTTAAAATGACTTAATCAATTAAAAATCCCGCTGAGTGTGACATATGCTCTATCATTCAAATTCTTACTGCAAAGGATGTGAAAGCAGCTGAAATACATCAACTGATCAGTGCAGTGTTTGAAGAAATCTTTATGAGTGAAGGAATTGGTAAGAAAATGGGTATGATGAGGAATGAAGTAGGCAACCAGTCATTACTGAAGACTTATGCCTGAAATTGATGGAAACATTTAAGAGGACTAATGCTTTATGATTTCATCTTTATTTAAGGAGTCAAGTTTCAAAAAGTGTTCTTTATCAAATTGTGACAGAACACTTAATATGGCAAGAGGTTGATTTTAATGAGGATGGAATTCAAAAGCTGGTTATTTTATACAACCTTAATATTGGTATTATGTTGAAAAGTAGATTTAAATACAGTCTTTCATGTAAAAATAAAATTTATAAAAAGATACATTTGTGTCTTTTTAATTTCAAAACGTACTCAGTTAAAAAGTTAGTGTTTATATTTGCTCAAATAATGCACCCAAATATTATAAGTTTAATTGTCAAAAGAAAGAAAAATGAAGTTACTTTAAATATTTTCTAACTGTGGACAAACAAAGAGAAAAAATCGTCAGCTGATAAGATTTGTAGAGACCAATCTTTCTAGATATCTCTTTGGTCCTTGGTCCTCACAATGGTTTAGTTAACAGTTCAGCTACCTTTTAATCTGAGCTTACATATTCAAAACAAATCAAATCCTTCTCAACTGCCTCTCTTATATAATGATATTTGACATTAAAATGTTTTGTTCTATCACAAACAGCCTTCATGTTTGCAGTTGATATAGTACCTGTGTTATCTGCAAATATTTTGCATGGTTTTGGTGCAAAATCACCTGTACAAATTTCTTGCAAAAATTGCATCAACCATCAAAACCTCTTACATATACTCTGCAAGTGTTGTTGATGATGCTCCACATTTCCGACTTCTCCAACACATTTCCCCTCTTGCCAATAAATAACAAAACCTTTTGCATCTAATTTATCATTAGCCCAGTCACTGTCTCAAAACATCTTAACTGGTTTACCACATTTTTGGTAATGTAATGCATAGCCTTTGTCTCCTGTAAGTAATGAAGAAAATGTTTAACATTAGTCCAGTCTCCCTGCACAGAAATCTAGCAAGACTGACTGACTAGGCAAGTAGCATTTGCAATATTGGGTTGACATATGGTGCTTGCATACATAAGGCTACCTACTGCTTGTCTGTAAGTATCAGTACAAAATTTATCATTCATATCCCTTTCTATTTTCATGGCCTCAATCTCAAGAGGGTCGCTAGAACCTCTACTATAAAGGGCAAGAAATTCTTGCAAAATTTCATTCAAATATGTCTCATTGCTTAATTCTAGTTTTTCCAAGCTTGGTCTCTTTACATCAATTGACAAAAAATTTTATAACTCTCCTAAATCCTTAACTTTCATGAACTCTGCTAATTGCTGCTTCACTTCAACCACTTTAGTTTTTTCACTAATTAACAAAAAATCATCAACATATATAGCTATTATTAAACATGACGGAATGTAAACACAGGGTTCAGTATAATACACTGCTTGAACTTCAATTCAATTAGGATTTTATGCAGATGGTTGTTCCAATTTCGTCCTGTTTGTTTCAGACCATAGACACTCTTTCTCAGTTTGTAATCAAATGTAGCAGGATCATCAATTGCAAAACTGGAACTTGCTCCACATACACAGGATTTTCTAGGTAATAGTTGAGGTATTATTTTATTTCGAGAGGTCAGACGTAATTGTGAGAGTAGGAGATGGAGCCACTCTAAAGATTGAAGGTAGTGGAAAGATCACACTTCACATGTTTGACGAGTGTGAAGGAAAGGATATTATGCTATCAGATGTACTGTATGTGCCAGAATTGCAGGGCAACTTGTTTTCCCAAGGGCGGATTGAAGAGAAAGGAGTTAATGTTGTGATACAAGATTGGAAGTCTCAATTTTTCCAAGGTGAGGTGTTAATATTTCAAGCACATAGAGTTTCTTGGATGTATTATTTCACAACAGTAAGGAGCTACTGTAGAGGAGATAAGAAGGGAGGCAACTCTATTAGAAAGACAAACGTTAACTACTCTATCTGGTATCAGAGGCTTCCGCTCAAATAAATCCATAGAGATTGCAATGGAGGGGATAATTAGCAAAATTGTAGGTCGTTTTGAAGAGAATAACTCCTCTAACCTTATGTGATCTATCCCTTCGATTGTGTATCCAATAATATCTAGAAACAGAAACTTAGGTATTATGGCTTTCAAGGACCGGAGCTGAAAATTATGGAATCCTACTTAACAAATCAAAAGCAGTTTGTCGAAATCAATGGCTTAAAATCAGATATTTTAAATGTAAAAAATGGAGTTCCTCAGGGCTCATTGTCGGGACCACTATTGTTCCTAATCTTAATCAATGACCTGTCATATAATATAAATGCTGACTTAGTTTTATATGCTGATGACAACCTTCATTCAGCCTTGTAATACATCTTGTGAAGCCTTGGAGCTGTCGAGCATGGTCCAGAATCAAGCAGACGTTTGGTTTTTTTGCAAATCATTTATTTTTTAATACAAATATATAGCATCTAAGTTTATCATTAAAAGACAACATAACGTAAGGATGACACTAGCATGAAACTATTAGGATTTCACTTATATCAACATCTATTTATACATATAAACGATGCACCAAAGAAGCTGTCCAAAACTCTATGCTATTTTAGAAACTTGATTCTTCTCGAAACTGTTAGAAATGCATACTTTGCTTTTTTCACTCACATTTATGCTATGGTTTTAGACTATGGGGTCTTGCTTCTGAAGTTAATGTCAAGTAGCGTCTATTTAGGTTATTATGAGTTTAAATTAAGGAAAAAACCCCGATGTATGATGATGAATTATATCACCTCTGTCGGCACTCCCTACACGCGTCCTTATCAGCGCCTCAAGGCGACCGCGCCCTCTCAACACTCTCAACCAAACAACATCAAAATTACACCCAGTTACCAACCTTAAATATCTATCACATCATTTCACAAAGCATCTCAAACAAAATTATTTTAACACACATCTATTACGTAACATCTGACAGTTAAAACCATTTTAACTTTACAAAAGAGAGCTATAATAATCATTGCTCCACCTAAAGAACACTGCAAACCTCTCTTTGCCAGCTTAAAAATAATGATTGTTTGTATGTATGCATGAATCTTAGACATGCTAAAGAGAGCTTGAAGCCTTTCAAAACCAGATCTGATGTACATAATTATGATACAAGAAACTCAAAGAAAATAGGCAAACCCATTTGTAAACCAACAAAAAGACAAAAATACTATTCTAATTTGTGAGTTAAATTTTTCAATACACTGCCTGAAGGTGCAGCGCACGCCAATTATGTTAAATTCAATAATATAATCGTAAATTGGTTAACTTCTAAACCTTAGTTCTCAGCAAGTGAATTTTTTACCTAAACTTTAATGAACCAGTGTTTTAAAAACCCATGTTTAAGTATGACAAGATCTATGATGCAGTAAAATTTTATCATAAAAATATTTTTATTTCCAACTTATTATTTCATTATTATGCGATTTTTTGTGACAATCCAATTTTTCAGCATATCTTGTCACAATAATGATCCAATTTATTATTATTTTATTTAAATCTTGTTATTTGTGATATTGATGTGATTACAGAAGTAAAAGTTTTCTAGTTTGTAACAAAATACATATATTTTAATAATAATAAGGACTTGGTGGCGTAGCAGTTATTGTGCTCATCTGCCGTACAGAGGGCTGGGCTTCAATACCCAGCTGCGGCAATTTACCTGCCAACTATTTTCAGGGAGGCCACAGTTTGACTCAGCCTATAAATGTGTAAAAATACACATTAATATAGTTATAATTAGTAGGCAAAAGAAGCCCTACCTGGGACTACCTTTAGTCATACCGTTAGGCTAGTATTAGCAGCCTTAGCCTGCTACTTCCCAAGAGCATTGCTACCTTATGTAAAAGTGACGCTACTATGTATATATTGTGTGCAATGAGTATTATTTTAAATTAGTATTCTCTTGATGAGGTAGAAGCAGTGAAGACTTTTTATTAAAATGCTTACATTAGCATAACAGAATTTATGTCTACTGCATATTAATAAAAATACTTTGTATTTATTTCCTTCATGTTTGATTGTTATGATTGTTTGATTAAGGAATGATACAGAATTCCAAAAAATGTAATTATACTTCCTCTCAAAACACTCCTTAAATGAGACTCATTCTTTTTTCAGGCACTGCATCTACATTCCGAGGTTATGGCTTCTGCTGTCTTATTGTGCTGGCTGCATTTATTTTTATAAATTTCTACAGGAAGGAAACAGGATTTGTTTCTGAACTGCCTCCCACTGAAGATCCAAGACAGGTACTTTAAAGCAGAGTAGGCAAAGCTTTAGCAATGTATAACCTGTGTGGCTGTTTCATGTAACCCTCAATGTATTAGACAAAGATTCCACCGTTTTATTATTCACATGGACTAAGAGTAAGCATAGTTCTATGATATCATAGAATCCGTAGTTAGGTTACATCAATGTTGGTTAGTGCTGATATACATACATGTAAGTGTGATGTTTTGAAAATTCCCTAATATGGAAAATTTAAGGAAATTCAAATGTGGAAATTCTTCTAGGTGATCAAATCAGTTATCAGCATAATCAGAAAAATAAAGGGATTAGCTTGACAACCTAACTCACTTAAGCCCTTGTCATGCTAGCTGAGGTCTGAATTACCTTCTTAATGTAAATTCATTTTTTGACATTTTTCGAACAGAGCATTTTGATTTCCGCAGCAACTACATTCAGCATTTCTTCAAACTTCATTACTGGCAGTTTTGTCCTGCAGATATAGAATGAAAAATAGCAGGCACCACACTTCTTAATGCCTTTGCTAAAAACCTTTGACATTGAAGAAATCATTCATAATCAGCAGGGACAGATCTAGAAAAAATTTTTGGGTGGGGTCCGATCGAAAAATTTAAAAATAAAAGATTCAAAACGTGACGTTAGAATTGTGTTAGACAAACTCAAATTTTTTCACTTGTGATTGATTATTAAATTGTGTGTTTATTTGCATTATTTGAGCTTCATTTTTGAAATATAGGCACAAGAATAAAAAGTTAAATAAAAGTAACTGTCGATTGTGATCATTATTTATCAGAATTTATTTTTTAATATATGTTAATAACACACAATATAATATTATAAAATATCAAAATGACTTATTGACAGTATACGAATCAAATTACGACATTTGAATATAGACAAAAGATTATAGATTTGGCAGGATTTCCAAATAATGACTCGGAAAAGAAAAGACTCTTAAACAAAGTTAACGTATCTTCCGTCGTCAGTGTAATTCACAGAACACATTACAAATAATTCGTGTTTAAAATTACCTGTACAACACACCGTCCCAAAATTAGAATATCTTGGTGTTTTAAGGAGCTTCTCTGGTTCTTGATGGTCTACAAATAGTCAACGGACATCCGGAGCAATCCGGAGACCGTCTCCAACGGTTGAAGGACTGTGTGCTGTACGGGTATTGAGAATTGAGGGAGTCTGATATTTCAGGGGGGGTCCGGACCCCCAGGACCACCCCCCTGGATCGGTCCCTGATAATCAGACAATATTAACTACCAAGTTTATCATCAGAATTGAGAAACATGGAGAATCATCACAATAAAATTCACTGAATAGAAAAAGAAAGGGAGTAGTGGTAGGTTTTGGCAGTGTTTTTCCATAAAAGACCGATGTGAGGAAAGCGAACTTATTGTGAGAATTTCAAAAGGTTTGTGTGTTCTAACCTCATATCTAGGTGACTATATGGGTGTGCAAAGATTGTTTATAAAAATATAATTATTTAAAAAGTCGTATGTTTATGTTGGTGCTAGTGATTATTGATTTGCGGTTATTATTTTGATTGAGCACAGCTTTTCAATGCTGTGTGCATGCTGTTTCAATTCATTGGTGATCTGTATTTTAGATTATGCCCTCTCTCTGGGAATGATCATGGGACAACCTTTCATAAAAGTACTACGAGCTATTAACTATTAGTATAAATATAAACTAAGGACTAGTAAATACAAGTGCTATTCTCTGAGTAAACTGATGGGGTGTACCACACACCTCACACAAGCATTTATGTTCAAAATATAGGTGGTATATCCACCTCATATAAGCTATATTTTATATTTATATTGCAAAAAGCATACAATACGGCTTCCTTAGACTAGCTTCTCTGACACATGGACCAAGTTTTTCAGCTGCATACTTGACTTGAAAAAAAAAACTAATGAAATGGCGACCAAATTGAAACCGAACAAAATAGATCAGACTCGAGTATAAGAAATTAAACATGAGACATTTACATATAAAATTACTGCATTCCATCTCAAAGTATTACATAGTTGCTCAAAACTTCTAATAGGAGCAGATCCAAATGAAAATTTCTTTATATTTTTATGTGTAGTTTTAAATTACTTTTCTCTAAAGATCATACTTTTAGTGAGGCTCTCTGTCATCGAAGTTCATTTGTTTGAAATAAGGTTATTCTATCGGATATCAGGTGAAATAATGGAAATATTGCCGTAATTTCTATCAGTGAATAACAAGTAAAATATATATCAATATAAATGAAAATAAGATTTGAGAATTACTCAAAAACAGCGGATTATTCCTTATAGATTTGGTCTAGCGTGGGTGTGTGATGCAGGGTTGCCTATACACAGATTTTTAATTTTCAATTAATTATTGCAACAAAACTAAGGCCCATTTAGAAGAACAGCAATACAGTTTTTCATTACTCTACTTCCTACATCACCACAAAATTTTTTATCAAAATCCACGGAAAAAAGTGAGTCTCCCCTTGTAAGTCGAAGAGCATCTATTGGGACTATTCTAATCTTGCCATTGAATCCGAATCTTTTGATTGTTTTGTTGTTGTTTGTATTTATTCCAACTTTAGAAAAAATTTGTAAAGGAAATTCATTGCGTGTTTATTTTAAGTTAAACTGAAGAGTAAATTCAATCGAAGAAGCCTTGATGGAACACTGAAATTGGGAACATATTAATTGATTAATGGAATTTGCATCTTTTATTTAATATGTTCCCTAAACTGATGAGTGTTACTGCAAATTTTAGATAAGTCTTTAAAAATTCATTCCATATCCTAAAAAGAGTGATTGATGTCTCCGTAAAAACAGGTTGCTGAAGAGACGTCTCATTTGGCTCCTCATGGAGTGCCAAGTAATCCTATTCCGAGAGCTCTCTCAAGTACTAGACTTCATGAGATGGGTGGAGGGAGTGGCAGTACTGCTGATGGATACGGTGCTACGTATTCTACATCTGGAGGTGGAAATCTTGATGTGCCTGGAGGTTTGTTTTTATCTTCTATTCCTGATTTCTCTCAAAATTTGATACCATGTCAAAATATTGACTACATGAGAAAGGACGTCAATAGCTCTTATTGTAACTAATATTATGTCCATTAGATTGGGTGTGACTGTGGCAAAGACTTCATTGTTTTATGTAAAAATATGTTTTAAAACCAAATCCTTTACTCTTATTCATTATTGGATGAATGATGACCGGCCTTGGTGGTGGAGTGGTTAGCATGACTTCATGATAACGCTCCAACACCTAGGTCCCAGGTTCGAATCTCTGCTAACCGGATTTTTCTGGCTAGGGAATGGTTGTGTCTTTGTAAATAGTAATAATTATTAAAATGGATATAATTGGGATTCTTCCTGTTTCCATTAGAGAAGTTATTATTACAGTTGAACCTCAATTTTATGAAGTTGAAGGGACCCAAAAATTTGCGCTTCGTAAAATTCAGGTTTTGTAAATTTGAGGTTTTATTTCAAGCAATCAAAATATCTACAATACCAATCCAGGTTCAGTAACACAGTGCATAAAGTTAAATGGGATTGAAAGGAAGGTAATATTTCAATAAAATGAATTATACATCCTGTTTAATGTTTAATGCAACAGAAAGAAAATTCTATACTTTTCAATTTTGAAGTAATCATCGCTTTTATTTGTTTTTTTTTTTTGATGTTTCTATGAAGGATGAAACTTCAGCACAACAACTTTATGAAACTTCAGCACAGCCAGAAAATAACTGACTCTGCAAGAATATTTTGAGCTGAAACTGATGGAAATACAATACAAAGCTCCTTCAAAAAGTTTTACTTAGGTTATAAGGCACTCTCTGGCACACGCTCTCCCTTTCACGAGAAGGTCGTGACGACGACGATAGATGTGAGCTTACTCATCTTGAAATTTAAGGTCAAAAGAGGAGAAAAGAGTGATAATCTATAGCTTCAAGGATTTATTAAAAAAAATAAAATTTCAGAAATTATGACTCTATCAAGAAATTTGAGGGAAAAGGATAAAATCCTAAATTAACTTTTTCTTTAAGGATTAAATTAGAATACTTTTAAAATCTTATTATTTCTTCATCTCAAGATAAAATGTAACCTTGCTTTAGCATGATATTTCTAAAACACAACCATTCAGAAGTGTTTTTCTTCGCATATCCTCTCAAATCCAAGATTGTCTCAGAAAGTGGTGCTTCCCTTTGCGGCTTGCTCTTGCATCGCCATTGAAAAGTAGCTTTATTTATCAGCGTCGCAAATTGTTTCAGGATTTTATTTCAGGTTCCTCTTTAGAAAGCTTCAAAGAACATTCTGGTATAAGTTAGACTGTGTACATCGTGGTACATACATCACTACTATTTTCCTACTTAAGGTGAAAATTTGCCTTAAAATAAGGGCTCGTCATTTTGTTGTATAAATATTGCAAATATTGAATTGTGAAGTTTCAGAAGTTTGCTTTAGACATTTTTTTTCATTTTATATTAATACCAGAATCAGTATAGGTCTCTGATTACACTGAACATGTATAAATCTATACTATCTTATTAACCAATTGGCTTGAAGAATCTGTGATTCGTCATTTATTTGGACTTCATTATTCTCTCTCTTCTCCTTACTGCATGTATTGATTCTGAAAATGTCTTCATCCAAGTGATAGCAAAAGGATCGTACTCTATTATACATATGGAAATTAATTTTTATAATGCAAAGATACCTTTGTCTTTGTGATTGCTGATTTTGTATTATTTTCATTATCTTCAGCCTTAGTAGATCCATAAGTAATCATACAGAATCTATTGTTTTTCTCTCTTTTCCCTGAGCTCTCTAAGGCATTTATCTTAATCTGACTTATCTAATTCAGAATGAAACTGATCCTACAAGAACCAAACTGAGTAAAATAATTTTGCCTTGAAGACATATGAGAGTGAAATGTTTACAAGCAAAATTTTTATAAGTCACAAAGTGAATGATATTTGTCATTGTAAGGCAATTCTTATCTTTTTGGGGCAACAACAAGTAGAGGTAGATAGTGTTAGCTCAAACAGTCAAAGTTACCTCTGGCATACCTCAGGACAGCGTAATTAGACCACTTCTTTTCTTGATTTATATCAATCACTTGAGCATGGCCGGATTAAGGGGGGGGGGCCAGGGGGGCCAGTGGCCCCGGGCCTCCACCACTTGGGGGCCCCTACCAGCAGTGATAAAAGTTTCTGTCGAAAACAATATTTTTTGTACCTTGGATCAAAAAACTAGCTTTCAATGATTAAGCACATCATAGTAAATCTGAATTTGAAAAAATAGACAAAAACTTCTCGATGAATTGTTTAATAAACAAGTTTTCCAGTTACAATAAGTGGTAAATATAATGAACTAATGTACCAAAATTTTGAGTATTCAAAAGCCATGTACACTTTATATTCTTTATATTTGCGGCTGACTTGATACTAGAATCGGTGTAAATATAAGTATAAGTATCGATATGCTTTTGAAAAAGTATAAGAAAAGGGAAAGCAGGAGAAGTGTGCTGTGAGTGGTGGGTGGGCAGTGGTGAGAACAAGTCGGTGCCAGAGATGGTGTAGTGAGTGGGGATTGGGACATGAGGAGTGGGAGAATTTCTCGAACAATTGTTTTGTCGAGTTTTGTTTGTTTAAGGTTTTCAAAGAAAATCCAGATTTCCACGGTTAAGTCCATTTATTGAATTAGAATGAAAGATGTTTTTCAATTATTATATTATAAGAAAGGGGAAGGAGAGGAGAAGAGGACAAGACGAAGTTCAGCAGGGTTGACACATTTGTTGTTGCCGAATCACTAGCATAGAATCTTATACTGCCCACAATCAAACAAGATCATTTTTTTTGCAACAAACTATACATACATAGGGTAAGGATTTGCGTAATATGTAAATGCATTCGAATAGGGAGCTAAAATGTAAATGAAGTTTCCCAGGAAGTGAAACTTTTCATTGGGTTCCAATTTAATCTAATGTTTCCTTCTTTTTTCTGAATCATTTTTAACTTTTAAGCATTTGTGCAAGATTTTCCATCTAACATTGTATGTAAACAAGGAGAACACAACAAAAACTTTTCTATCATATTAATATTCTGATGAAAAAGCTTTATTGCCATTTGTTAGTAGTATCCCATTCTATAGTGTAGCATTTGGAAGTTAGCAGGCTGCTAATGCCTAACGGTATGAATAAAGGTAGTGTTAGTATTTGTTGACATTTTGAGCTACATAATGCTCTTCCTTTTCTATAGGTTCGAATCCATTTCGTACAAACAATACCTCCTACACCACTGGAAACTCAAGTGGCGAAGAGCCTAGAAAGGATAATGAAGAAATCATTCGGAGGAATTTTCAGGTATTTTCTCTCTCTTAATGATGGATCAAACTATGCTGTAAAAGAATGTGATAATTTTACTATTGATGAAAACATTTGACAGCTAGTGTTGAATTTGCCAGAAAATATAGTTGAACAGAGATAATATGTGACCCCTTGTTTGACAAGTGGATCTCAAATCCACTTATAGTGAAAGATGTCCTTGTTTTGATTCCGTGCAGTACATTTATTGTTGTCTCCCAGCATTGTGATGCATATGGGGTATTCTTAAATAATATTTTGTGGGTAAAGTGAAATTCAGCCATCTATTGACAGAATTGAATTATTCACCATGTCCCAATGTAGTCTGGCTATTGCAGGGCATCCAACTGTAATATTTTTGGTTCTGGGTTTTGTTCTGGTGCTCTCAAAACAAAATTTTGGTTCAGTTTTGGTTTCACTCCGACAAGCATCAATGAACCCATTTGAACCTGTATATTTTCCCTCAAAGTAAAAACCATTTAGGAAATTTTAGCAGACAACGATAGTTTGAAGTTGAATGAAACATACATTGACTAAAAAATGGATTTTCAGAATAAATACACGAAAACTAATAATTTGAATATGATTTTTAGATTTGAGATCTATAAATGACAATTTATTATATGATATATAAAGATGAATCAATTAAATAAATTTGTGATACACAACCAGAAGTAATAAGGCCAATGGTTGCCTATCCGCAAAATCCTAACCTTGGGAACTTTTGATAATTTTGACATTTGTTTGGGCTGGTATTGAAATATAAACTTAATGCTGTAGGTTTATAAATTGTACTTTTCAATCAAATTGACTTCAATGTTGATGTTGACTAATATTGATTATGATTCTATCATTGGGCTGGAAACATGGCTTTAAGGGATCTGAGATTAAATCCCATTTCAGATGATTATTGTAACTTAGTTCATTCATGAGTGTTTTACCTTTCGGTAGGTTCATGTACAATCAAAAATCCCTATCAATCGCCATCTCCTTCATTTCCGTAGTTAACCCCACTCCTTATGAAATCCAACTACTTCTGTCTCAGTCTTTCCCTCTTGTTTTTTCCCCTGAATCCTACTCTCAATTACTACATTTACAAATCCCTATCCCCTCAGTATTTGACCCACCCATTCCTTCTGATAATGCTTAATCACTTACATTAAAGCCCTTTCCTCCCTAACCATCTCTGACACCTCTGTGATTTTTTCCTATCAACCCAACTAACTTTTTCATTCTACGCCACACCCACATCTCGTAGGCCTTCAATCGCTTGACTTCTTCCTTTCTTAAAGTCCACGTTTCACACCCATAGAGCAACACACTCCAGACCAGGGATTTCACCAACATATATTCCTGATTCCTTTTGAAGGACCAATCTATCCCTGATTCCAATGAGGATCATTGGAATCAGGTCATCATTTCCCTTTACTTCATAAAGGCTTCCTTTGCCAAGGCTATTCTTTTACGAACCTTATCTTTACATCTTCCATCCCAAGAGAGAGTACTTCCCAAGCAAAAAAATTTATCCACCTGCTGTAGTTAAGTAGTTTAATTTGTAAAAATAAACATGAAAAGTAGAGTAAATGTATCCTTTTGAGATTTTGAAGGAAAATTTAGTGTGATATTCATCTGTAGGGATCAAATTTGGTAGAATTGATTGATATAATACTTTTGTATGTGTTTGTCATGTATATTTAATATATTTTTTATTACCATCATACTTAATATTTAAATTTATGGCATGCTATCCACCGGCCTTGGTGGCTGAGTGGTCTAGCTATCTAGAGAGTCTAAGCTATCGCCTCTATCCCAAGGTCCCAGGTTCTAATCCCGGCTGATCAGATTTTTCTGATCAGGTAAATGGTTGTGTGTGTTTGTTGTTACTGTTGCTTAATGAAGCACCTCCTGATAAGTTCATCAGAGCTTAGGAAGACTTCACCAGTGAATGGCAACAGTATCTAAGCATGAAAAACAAATTATGTTTATTCTGTTTTCTATGGCATCCTTGCTAACCTTTTAAATACGCTCTCTAGTATTTTTTCCATGCCAATGTTAATCAGTAAGCTATTAGAGATTAATGTCTCTTTATCCCTGCAAAATAACATCCTTTCACCACTTTTCTCAGGCATACAATGAAGCTATTTCTACGAACAATTATGGTGTGAGTAAGGAGCCTCAGAAAAACATCACCCCATTTTCTCAGCAACCAGCTGAAAGAAGATCAAAGGAGTTGCATAATTGGTGATTATTCTTTACAAAAAATTGACAACTGTAGATGATACGATAACATTATGAAATATATTTATGTCATGAGAGCACCTGTAAGAGTTGAGAAAAGATGGAATGGTGGAATAACATCTCAATGAATTATAGTTTATGATCTGTGGATCAGCCTGCAGTCCTTATAGATGTAAGCACATTTCTTGCCAACAATTTTTATGCAGAATCTGAAGCTCTTTTTTATTAGTTGAATGGCATTTACCCTTATTGCAAGGTTGAAAACATATGTTGTAATAAGTTCTCCTGATTGAAATAACTGAATATATTTATTTGGGAGATAAATATCCACTGAGTTATTTTCCATGCAAAGCAAAAAGAATGGATGTATAATATAATTGTAAATATTCTAAGATGCATCTGATTTTTAAATGGGTTTACACAACTGAATTAGAGCAATTATAGAATTTCTTAAAAATTTTGGAAGCGAATAATTTTTTATAAATTGAAAGTATTTCAGTAAATTTTTATCATAATTTTTCATGATTTGGAAAGAGAAATTAAAATTCTTTAACTTTGCTGAAAACTCCTCTCAACATAAGTAACTAATCATCAAAAAAGGGAGTATGGAAAGCTGAAAAGTTTTGATGGGAATTTGCAGGTTTGTTCAAAAGGAGATTCTCGTAATAGTGGGAAAATAACTCAGTCAAATAGAAAGATGAACTCATTCTTTTGAGATGTTAAAATTTATCTGCTGGAAATTGTTTCCCTGAAACTGCTTTAAAATAAGATGTATCTGGCTAAGACTGATTGTAGTTAATTTGTACTAATCATAAATATCTACTTTGTCTTAACACTGAGCTCCAGAATGTACTGCAAGTATTTGTTAAATGTTGGCTGAATTCAATCAAATAAAGGCTAATAACATATTACAGTCAATCAAACTGAGTAAATTGTTGCTAATTAAAATACATTTCTTGATTTAACAACTTAATTGAGGTACATAATTAAACATTGCCATTATGAAATCGTATAAATTGCCCGTACTTTTGTTCACGGTTTCAAATGCAAAAATTTTGGATATTGGATATTTAATGAAAAAATGAAGGGATACGTTTATTGTTCAACTCCTAAATTAATGAAATCACTGTAGTTGAATACAATTTAAAGAGAAAATGAGCAGCTTCAGAGTGAATATCCCTTAACCCCTGAATAGCACTTAATACATTCATTCACTCATAAGTTCTTACTTTTCTTCAATTGATGAAAGAATATCACCTCTTCAAAGAGAGAATCTTTGTCAAATTATTCTCATATATTAAGTGGATCACATTTATGTCAGTGTTTTAATTAAGCTATGAATGCAATGATTCCCAGCTAATATTTCCATGAGCATGTCTTGTTTTTTGAAGAAGTAAACTCCTCTACAAAACAAGTTATGGTAAATGTCTTTTGTGGACATTACAAAATTAAAATATGTTTTCAGTTGGGTGCATATTTTTCTAATTATTGTTTGTGCTATTATTTTATATTTTGCAAATTGAATTTCAAATGAAAATTGTTGACTTCAAATCCAGGTCTATTCTTTGCAAAATGAAGATTGATGAAATAAATCCCAAAATTTACTTTATTCTAGTGGTAAAATTAGTTTAATATCTCTTTCCTAAAATGTTTTCTTTTTCTTTAAATTTAACATTCATTAAACTAAAATATAAATATTAGAGAGTTTGTTGTTTTCTTTGCTGTAGGTATATTTACAATACCTGAAATTTTGAAATATTCTTCAATTGTTTTATCAAGGTTGTGTTTGTACTTATTGCCTCCATTTAACTGTTGTCATTTCTCAGTTTACTCCTACTTAAGGATGTAATTAGTTGCCAAGAGTAGTAGAAATCTTATTTTCCCCTTGTTATAAGTGGTGAATTAATTATTATAATGTGATGAAGGATTATAAGAAAGAACTTGAAATGAGAGAGATTATTTGAATTGAATTACATTTTTTTTATTTACTTAAGAATTATTATTTTGATGAAAAGTTTTGAAAATGATGATTTCATTGAAATCCTTTTTTTAATGATTGCACAGCGTGTCTTAAACAATTAGGAGTTCTTTCGATATATTTGGCTCACAGAGTTTAAAAAACTTGAATATAATATGTTTTAGATTATAAAATGACTTCAGTTACATCACTTGAAATCTTAAAATGTTTCAAAGCATGAATATGTTTTTCTCATTTCATTACTATCATTCCTTTGTTTATTTATTCTGATTGAGAATATCTAGTGGAAGAAAATTTAAGCTGGCAAAATGAATGCACATAATTAATCGCAACTGCACCATTTCTTTTAATCTCAGAATGTGTGTATTCTTCGTATGATGGAGATGAAATCAAAAAAGGTTTCACTAGGTTTGTGTCTGTATAGGAAAGTATGAAAACTAATTGTACTCAAAGTAACAGAATAGGTTTTTTGTAGAAATTCTTTATAATTTAAGATTTTCATGAAGTTAAAATTACATTAATGAAAGAATTAACCACATGTAAATTATGTAAAAGGTGAACTATTTGTGTAATTAATTAGCATCCTTAGTGTTTAAATTTGAATGAATAATATGTAAGCAATTCTATGATACATATCATCTTGTAAAGCTATTGTGGCATAAATACAAAGTCAGATTGTGTGTACTATAATAATTAGGAAATAATTAAAAATACAAATGTCTTCTAATTGAATGTATTACTGAACTAGTGACTGTTGAAAAAATCCAATGTCACAAAATACTTAATTGCATTAAAAAAATGAGAAAATTTTGTTGTTGATTTAGGAATCAGGCTGTTTGTATAAAAATTAATATAAGTTTAGAGAATTTTTCTCTGTCTCTAAAATCTTTAATTTCAAACTTAATTGCTTACCTTTCAAAATATGCCCAGAGGAATCTTACATCTGTAATGTGTTGATTTATTTTCTACACTTCTATTCTATTTTACACTGAGAAGTCGTTCTTGACTGTGGCTGCTCAATAATAATTTATTTATTCACAAAGAATAGCACGTACAGGCTAATACTGCAATATGATGCAGCTAAACATTCCAACAATAGGTAAATATTAGATTAAAAGCCAATGTCACTCGCCATTTTCCATCATTATTATCACTCATTTGTTTATTTATTCAGATTAAGATCATCTTTTGAATGGAATTGTTCAGTAGACACATTTTGTTGTAATTTTGCAGCTTAATAAATGCTCCTCACATTTTGAGTGGGGTGTTCCAAGACGTAAGGGAAATTATGTTCTTTTGCAAAATCAAATGCACATACCCTCTATATTTATCCTGTTTGGACTTAATAACTCAGATAATAAATATTATTGTAATTGAACTATGGTAACATGTGCTGACTCGATGTGAAAAAATTTCGAGAAATGAAAATTTGTGCTGACAAGGGGAACATCAGGTTTGCGGAAAATGGATTCACACCATTCTTATGGGCTTTTGTGAATAAAAACTTAGCAAATTACCGAGACACCCCATGCACATCCACTAAAATATAGATCTTGAGTAAATAGGAAATTATTTTCTTCCAATTATTTTACTGATCGCATATCTTTTTTGCAATTAAATCATCTTTTTACCTTCCAAGCATTATTTAATTTTAGTTAGAATTTACTTTAATATACATAACTTCATAAAATGTGCTAGAAAAAAGCCAGCCAAACATAAGTGGTTTTTTAATGCGAACTTTGACACTTCAAATAGTTACTGCTGAATAAATTCCGTATACAATTATGCAAGTAAATTACATTTTTTCCTGCTTATTAAAATTATTTAGGGGACTGAAGTTGACCAAATTTTGCAAAAGATTCCAGTCATAATAGATTTTTTGCAAAATATGTCAAGTTCAAACCGATGAGTACATTCATCAGATAAATACAATGCTATGTTATAAAACTGTACCTTTCCTTCATAACACTCGATTTTAATTATCACAGCTGAGTATTTGCAGACTTTAAGTAACAAAATGGCAGAAATTGGAAATTTAACATCAATTATATTTTGAAGGATTTCAGCAGCATATCAGCTGCAAATTCTTAGTCAATATCAAGCCTAAGTACCACTGGTTTGATCTCTCATAAGATTTTGACGGTTGTGGCAGATTTTTAGTGAAAATGCCCCAAATTTCATATTATGAAAACACTTTGAAAATACACCAGAACCTCTATTTAACGAAAGCGACGGGACCGAATTTTTTACTATTCGTTAATCGGAGGTTCATCGTTATTCAGAGGTGTATTTACAATTGCATACCTCAAAGGGGCCATAACATATACCGTATTTCCCGTTTCCGAGGGCAAAGCATTTTACCCGAAATTAGTATATCAAATTACAATGGATCTTAAACGCCAAAGGTCACGTATTTCTTAAGCCAAAGATAGACTGGCCTATTTGCCAGAATTTATGATAATTAAAATGGTGAACTTGAAAATATTTCAATAACGATCAACCCAATTAATAACTGCAACATTGAATATTCTGTTACTACCAAAATCGCGTCGTGTTAATGCGGTGGAAGGCTTAAAAAACAAGCATCGATTTCTGCATCACTTTTGAAATCCACTCGGCTTGTGCTTCGTACTCAAATGTGCGGCGTTGATACAGAGTTATCAAGTTTTGAGTGAGTCAAACGTTTTGGAACGCAAAATGTTGTTTGAGCAGTGTGTAACACGAAGCAATTTTGTTATTTTCGCGTTTCTAAAGATTTTATAGGTAAATAAGCAGGGACTTGTTTCTGCCTACATCATGGTCAATTGCTGTGCATTAGAACATCTGCCCCCACAAAATGTTCCGAAACTAGAATGCAATTCCTTAATTTTATTGGTAAATTTATTTACCTTTTTATTATTTCATTCATTATCTGAACTCTATGAATCAGAAAGAACGTCAGGATTAAGCCCCGGCGTTTAAATGAACATTTCATTGTGCTCTCTGCTGCATTTGCAGGTATTGCATGGTAAAAAAGTTCTCGTATTCGTCATTTTAAAAACTTCTACTGCATTGAGTCCCAATTATGAATTAGAAAAAATATTTGCGCTAGCAGAAAATCTCTAATTACCCTAGAAAGCTATTTTAATGTATGATAGAGTAACTTTATCTCATTGCGGTAAACGATTATTAAGGAATTTTTATGTCATACTTGATATTAATCAATTAAACACTGAGAAAGATTAATGCATTATAATATACATAACATAAACATAATAATCAATGAGGTTTTAAAGCAGTTTGCGGAAGGTTGGCAGAAGATTCATTCTCTGTATCGCTCTAGCAGACGACACCGGCATCCGAGAAGTTTACATTGCAGGCATGTTTTATTTTCCATGATGAAAAGAATCAAGAGGACTTTGAGAAAAAAATCGAACATGATTGCTAAGTAAAAGGTTCATTTAAACTATCTGAGTCCATGTCATAGGTGAGACAAGCTCCTGAGTCCCGTATGAGAGGAAAATAAAACTCCAAAAATACATGTAGTTAAAGGGGAGCCGGAGAAAAAGTTCCCACCAGTGCTCTACGGGTTGCGTTATTATGCCGAGAGTATGCGAGTTTCACTAAACGATTTCTGATTGGCTGCTTCACCAAACAAGTAAAATACTCTCTGATTGGCGTGTTCATCGCATGCCTTTTCTTTGGCACCGAGATTATTGAAATTTTTCCATGTAAATGTAAAATATGTTTTTAGGGACCGGTGGAGGTGTTCGTTATTTGGAGGTCTTCGTAATTCGCGAGTTCGTTGTAGGGAGGTTTTCATACGTACATGGGAACACGGGGGGACATAATTACAAGGGAAATTCGTGGGACTGGGATATTTGTTCGTTATTTGGAGGTGTTCGTTATATAGGAGTTCGTTAAGTAGAGGTTTTGGTGTACTTCGAATAATGTGCTGAAATAATTCCGAGTCTCCTTTTCTCGAGTCACGAGACAAAACCTCTTGTTAAAACTTGCACCTGGGTATAATACTCTTTTATACTCTGGTGGTGAAGTGATATGACATGCTATGAAGACAATCGTTCCGGCGGAAACTTTCACCGAAACTTCCTTGTGGAGGGAGGCCAAGCGGGCCAAGCTTTCCTATTGGATCTATTTTTCTAATTCGAACCTGGCCCCTTCCACTCCTCCAAGTCTCCAGATGGCGCAATTGCGCTGTTGCAAGGCGGTAGTTGCGATCACCGGGATCAGCTGATGGATGTGTTGTACTCTCTCTTTGGCCTACTGTTTTTAAAACACGAGACGTTTGCCTCTGAGTTTAAAACCTCCAAAAATTAAAAACAAAACTTTATAATTTCCAATATTTATTAACAATGCACAACCAGTTTTTGCTGATAAGTCATCCTTAGATACAATGAAATCTACAAAATGTCAAGTGCAATATGACAAACGTCATTGATTTCATTCTTGTTGGAATATTTGGATTCAAAGGTGCGTGCTGTTTGTTTGTGATTCTTCTGTATTTGGCTGTTGATGGCGCTGGTCATTTTCAGTCTTTTTTTATATCAGTTTGGGGGTTGCCGTCATCGTAACCATTGTTGTACACCCTTTGAGGTTTCTTGTCTCAACCAAATCCCCTGAGAATATATCTTTCGTACATTAGAACGTGCTCATCATTTGAAACTTCCACCTTTTACCCTACTATAATATAATATACTATAATTCTACCTGAGGAGGCCTAATGCCCAAAACTATTTGTGTATTGTTAATATACAGTGGAAGTTACGAAGTTGGGATTTTAATTCTCAGCCCTTCCAGCCTTAAATACAAAGTTATAAGTACAACTCAAATCTTTCTATTCCTATTTCCTGAAGCATGAGATTATTATGTAATTTCCATTATTTTTATAGAAATCCCTATTCTCTCTAAGGCAAACCAAAATGGATGTTATTTAGATGTAGTTGCATAATTTTAATTTCATTCTGTTTGATTCTCTTCCATATTTGCAGAATTGATTTTTTAAAGTATCCCATAAAGGCTTGGCTTTATTAAAATAAGAATTACTTGGTAATTTAATTATATTTTTTTAATAATTTAAGGCTTGGCTTTAATATTATATCTTTCTTTAAACATTCTTTTGAATTATGCTTTGAGGTGGATTTGGATTAGGTTGGTTTCTTGCAAGCTGTTGAAATTGTCCTTTTGTTGTCATCCAAAACGTACCATAAGAAAAATTAATACCAAAGTCATTACATGTTTTGAAAAGTATTGGATATATGCGTGGTAAATGTGCATTATCAATGGTTGGAAACAGGTGATGTAGAGCATGGTTGCCAAATGTCACAAGAGAAACCTCTGGTACTCCATCACACACTTCTACTCTATCTTTGACAGCGTCAATTTGAGCCAGACCCCAGTCATGGTCCATGCGTGGCGTATCACCAGCATGAAACACCTAAAAAAACATTGAATTTGTTAATTAAAGCAGTTCCGTTAGTTCAGTTTTTGATAGGCTATCATCAAAAGAACGAGGGCAGTCTGGATTTACTGTACTGAACTTATTTTGAGAACCGTTTTCACTTCTGAGGTCATAACATAAAGCATTAAAAAAAAATTATTCAACATAAAAGGAAGGGAGGGATTTTGGAAGAATGAGAAAGGAAGTTATTGGCAGGTTAATGGGATCTGGTATTTCTTTGTCAGGAATTTGAGAAACTGTAATACATATTATATATACATGACAAAAGTTGGGTTTATATTCAGAATGTTTGTAAATGATTGTTATTAACTCATGGACAAGATATTGGTGAGATTGTGCAATTCGTATTAATTTAAATCAATATTTGGTGTCAAGATAGCATGCCAGATGAAGTAATGTATTTGCTCTATGTGAAATTTTGTGAATCAGCATCAAGGTAACATTTCCACTGAGGGCAGTGATGTTGACCCATTTTTGTGAAAAAAATTGTGAACCTAAATTAATAGATATCATTGATAGATTACTAAGTAAACTGTTTATTGAGAATATTATTGCATCCATTGTTAAGATTAAATCCACATTGCACAGAGTTAATTGCTATAACAACTCAAAATTAACTTGCATTCAATTTCAAAATAAATTCAACATCATTTAGAAAATAAGTCATGTGACTAGTATTTCATAAAATCTCTCCAATAATTGAACATAGCTCATATTCTAGTGATCTTTTATTATAAATTAGAGACTTTTTGAATCTGATAGGTATTTATTCTGTTAAGAAATATCTGCTAAGTGAATGCTAAATAGGGTTAATATATTTTAAGACATGAACTCATAAAGACTTCTGAAAAAATAGGTTGTGGTTGTCTTAGTTAATAAATGTAGAAAATCTTTTTGCACTTCTGATTTGTAGTCTGACATTAGAGATGCAGTGTTATAACACTGTACTCAACTGTCATAAAATATCCAAAGGTTCCCACTGATGGCTGTAACTGTGGATTGAGTCTAGGTTACAAAGGTGACTCAAGTACATTGGTTTTGTTCTTAACTTTGATGGTGCTTGGAGTTTGTGACTCAATCTACAACAGTCAGAAAAGGTAATCTATCCTTTCCCTGCAGTTGTAATATTATATCTGCAATACTTGCTGCTATTTTTTGTGTGCTTTCTTCAAAGTTTAAACCTACATATCTAATGGTCTCCTTCATTTGATCTTGGTGAGCAGAATTAGAAGTTGAGTTAAACATTATTCCCGAGCATTTGCCAAAACTTTTCCTTGGCAAAGTCATCTATAATGTGAACAAAATTTTAACTAGTCACATCATGTACACACGCATCATGTATCACTCTTTGAACAATAATCACATCTCCTTCAATCTTTCCTGCGGCATGAAAAAACAGGAATAGGTTTAAATTGATTACAAAAGAATCTGTTAAATCTTCCATTTTTATGTATAAATTTCAGGAATTTGAATTGATAGGTATTTATAAATCAGGATGGATAAAAGATGGAGTGTTGTATGGAAATTCAAATAATTGAGTTTTTTTATGCATGTATTAGTCGGTCACTCCTTTGCAGAATCTCAAATATCTATTGTGTAGTTGACAAATTTGACTTCAATTATTTTAAATGATTAACAGTTAGTTTGTCTATTCCTGCATATGCAAGTTGTTTGTTATATTTTGAGCCGTGTTATACACATAAAAATAATCGAAAATGACAATGTGTATGAAATATTTAATTATAAAAGCTAAAAATGTTTTTAAAATTCCTTTTATTTTAATATTTTTCTACCATATGATGATAAGAATGTTAGAGAAAATTAAGATAAATATTAAAGAAATAAAATAAATATACTGAAATGTTTAAATCCTATGTAGACAAGCCAAATATTATGAAAACATGTCTAAAAAAAGGTAGTCTTCTGTAATATTAAATAAGAAAAAGACTATCAATTACACTATACTGAAATCTTGCTTGAACCTAACAAACCCCACCCAAAACTCAATTGTTCAACTCAAAGATCCACGTCAAACTGAATGCTTTAATAACTCAGACCTGCGAATGTTTAAATAGTGATCTATCATATATCAGATTTTCATATCACATCAGGTTGTTTTACAAAATCACAATGAAAATATGATAAATATGAGGCACCGGCACATGTAAGATTACTATTATCACGTGCAAGGAAAACTTCTTTCTCATTATTTTCACTCATCTGAACAATCCTATACTACTCTGTTATACTCACGAACATAATATCGTATAATTATATTGTTAAGTATTGAAAAACCCCCCCTCCCCCCTCATTCAGGTCCTATCAAACATCTCTTCCAATGTTTGCACTCAGGGGATGATAGTGCTCATCTATTATATATAGATGCTTCTCCGGAGTCATTCATGGATATATCTATTAAATATAGATGCTTCTCCGGATTCATTCATGGATATAGATAGGTATATAGATAGGATACTAATTCACAGGCTAATCCACAAGCGTCATCGACTTGAAATTTTTATGACGTATTGGCCGTAACGTGTAACCGCCAGAAAAATTGCAATTTTGAACATTGGTGTCATGGGTTCAATTCCAGAGGGCCCCAAAGTCCCGATTTTTTCCATTTAAAGGCATTGCTTTGATTTTTCGGAATTAAAAAAAAATACTTCCCGGATAGGTAGAGAATCGAAACTCTATGAGCCTTTATGATGATCATGATCTATCGAAAACATAAATGACTTTCACGGATAGTATCTTGGGTTTGATGTAGTTGATATGCATGCAGAATGCAAGCAACATTTAACTCGTATATATATACGAGTAAAATGTAGCTTGCATACTGCGAGCAGATCAACAACACTTATTTCAAATTGGCATCATATCGGGAGGGTTCCTAAAAAAAAAGGATAGAAAATAATTTTAAAATTCGCTGCAATTTATCCGTCCGGCTTCGAACCCGGGTCTTCCTGGTAATATTTACTATGCAGCACAGCAGAAGATCATCATCTTTAACTATATGTGAAAATTCAAGCAGAAATATTGGGTGCAACTGCCTCAAACGACGTCGTACTTTTCCCTTATATTCCTCATGTGAGAAATTTAAATGTCCCCCGGCATCGAACCCAGAAATAGTACGGTCTTAAATACATTTTTTTCAAAAACCTATGCTTAATATACATCTTCCATATAAGCAAGAACTTCCTATCATTTCTATAAGTGCATGAAAAAAAATAATGAAAAACTACCTTAATGTATTTTAAAGGCCGATTTTTGCATAGTCTTAGCATTGAACCCAGGATATTTTCTGTAAAAGTAATTTATGTTTTTGATAGATCATGACCATATTTATTGGCTCCTTGAGTTTAGATTCTCTACCTATCCGGGAAGTATTTTTCAAAAATTCCGAAAAATCAAAGCAATGCATATAAATGGAAAAATTCGGGACTTTGGGGCCCTCTGGAATCGAACCCATGACACTGAAGATCAGAATCCCAATTTTCTGGTGGTAACATCTTATGGCCAGTACACTGTAAACATTTCAACTCAATCACGCTTGTGGTTTAGGCTGTGAATTTGTATCCTATCTATATCTATTACGAGTAAAATGTAGCTTGCATACTGCAAGCAGATCGACTACACTAATTTCATGTCGGCATCCTATCGGGACGGTTCTCAAAAGGAAAAAAAAAAAAGGATTGCAAATATTCTAAAAATTCTCTGCAATTTTATCATCTGGCATCGAACCCGAGTCTTCCTGGTGAACCTACTATGCACCACAATAGAAGATCACCATCTCTAACTATGTGTGAAAATACAAGCAGAAATATTGGCTACAACTGCCTCAAAAGACGTTCTAATTTTTTCGAATGTAAATGGCTCTCTGGATTTGAACCAAGGACGATCCTGGAAATCTTAAACATGTTTCTGATAGTTATTTATGATCTCTATCTATATGCCAAATTTCAAGTTTCTATATTATTGGGAAAGGGTTCAAAATAATTATTGTAATTCGGATCAGTTACTGATTGTAGAGACGCCTGGTGTCGAACCCAAGACACATAGATAGCTGTGAATGCACAGTTTGATTTGTATGGACTTGATCTTATTTTATGCAAAGGTTGAAGTCGATATCGTGCCGGGAAGAACCTAAAATTTGTGTCCGTTATCTCTGTAAGAAATGCATTGAGGAATTTAAATGGCCCTCTGGGATCGAACCAAGGACCATCAGCGAATATTTAAAATTTGATTATGAAATATATTTAGAATCTCTAACCACATGCCGAATTTCAAGTTTCCATGTTATCGGGAAGAAGTCCAAAAAAAATCTTAAAAATCGCCACAATGCATTTTAAACAGCCAATTTTTGCCCCGACCTAGCATCGAACCATGGACAATATTTAAAGATGTCTTTCTGATTATTGTTGGATATGCATGGCTTCTAGCGATTCCTTGAGTTTCAACTCTCTCTATTTCCAGGAAGTGCCATAAAAAATTTTTCGAAAATCCCCGCCATGTATTCTTATGGAGAAAATCGCAACTTTGGAGCCTTTTGGTTAAAACTCAAGGAGCCTATATTTATGGTCTTGGTCTTTCGAAAGCATCAATGACTTTTACAAAAAATATCCTGGGTTCGATGCTAGGACAATGCAAAGATCTGCCCTTTAAATACATGGGAGTAGTTTTTCATTATTTTTTTTGATGCATTTCTCGAAATAAAAGGAAGCTCGTGCTTAGCCGGAATGTGTGTGGTAAGAATTGGTTTAAGAAAAAAATTTTCATAAGACCGTACTATTCCTGGGTTCGATGCCAGAGCACATTTACATTTCTCTCATAAGGAATATAAGGGAAAAGTAAGGTAGGCAGTTGCAGCCAATATTTCTGCTTGAATTTTAGCACAAAGTTAGAGATTAATATCTTCTATTATGTTGCATAGGAAGTTTTACCAGAAGGACCCGGGATCGATGCCAGGCGGTAAATATGTCTCCCGTTTAAAATATATTGGGTTAGTATTTCATTATTTTTTTGATGCACTTATCGAAATGATAGGAAGTTCGTGCTTGGCAGGAAGATGTATGGTTAAAATTGGCTTAAGAAAAAAATTTTCATAAGACCGTACTATGCCTGGGTTCGATACCAGAGCACATTATCATTTCTGTCATAAGAAATATAAGGGAAAAGTAGGATGTCGTTTGAGGCAGTTGCAGATAATATTTCTCCTTGAATTTTCACAGATAGTTAGAGATGGTGAACTTATATTATGCTGCATAGTAAGTATCACCAGGAAGACCCGGGTTCGATGCCGGACGAATAAATTGAAGCGAATAATCAGAATATTTTCAATCCATTTTTTTTTTTCTTTTGAGGACTCACTCGATATGATGCCGACTTAAAATTAGTGTTGTCGATCTGCTTGCAGTATGCAAGCTTCATTTTACTCGTATATAATAGATATATAGATGCTTCTCCGGATCCATTATATAGATAGATAGGATACTAATTCACAGGCTAAACCGTTTTGTGACGTATTAGCCATAGCGTGTAACCATCAGAAAAACTGTGATTTTGAACCTCAAGGTCATGGGTTCGATTCCAGAAGGCCCCAAAGTCGCGATTTTCTCCATAAAGATACATGGTGGGGAAGTTTGAAAATTAAAAATTTGAAAATTTTTTTGAGGCACTTCCCAGAAAAGGAGAGAGTTGTAATTGGAGGTGTCGCTAGAAGCCATGCATATCCAAAGAAAATCAAAAAGACATCTTCGAATATTGTCCATGGTTCGATGCTAGGTCAGGGCAAAAATCGGCCGTTTAAAATATATTGTGGCAATTTTTAAGATTTGTTTTGGACCAATTTTCGATGGCATGGAAACTTGAAATTCGGCAAGTAGCTAGAGATCATGAATATATTTCATATTCAAATTTTACATTTTCGCTGATGGCCCTTGGTTCGATCCCAGAGGGCCATTTACATTCCTCAATGCATTTCTTATGGAGATAACGGAAACAAATTTTAGGTACTTCCCGGCATGATATCGGCTTTTAACTTTGTTTGGAATAAGATCAAGTCCTAGCAAGTCATACTGTGCATTCACAGCTGCCAATATGTCCTGTGTTCAACACCAGGCGGAGAAGTTTTTCTCTATTAGTTTTGATGTACTTATCGAATTGATAGGAAGTTCGTACTTGGCTGGAAGATGTATGGTAAGATTTGGTTTAAGAAAAAAATTTAGATAAGACCTGGGTTCGATGCCTGAGCACAATAACTTTTCTCTCATAAGGAACATAAGGGAAAAGCAGGATGTTGTTTGAGGCAGTTGCAGCCAAAATTTCTGCTAGGATTTTTACACATAGTTAGAGATGATTATTTTCTAATAAGCTGCATAGAAAGTATTGTCAGAAAGACCCGTGTTCAATGCAGGGCAGTAAATATATCCCCCATGTATAATACATTGGGGTAGCTTTTCATTATTTTTTTGATGCACATATCCATATGATAGGAAGTTCTTGCTTAGATTGAAGATGTATATTAAGACTTGGTTTATGAAATAATATTAGATAAGACCATGCTGTTTCTGGGTTCAATGCCAGAGCACATTAAATATTCTAACATAATGAATATATGGGAAAAGTAGGATGTCGTTTTAGGTAGTTGCTCCCAATATTTCTGCTTGAATTTTCACGCTTAGTTAGAGACGGTGAACTTCTATAGTGCTGAAATTGAAATTTCACCAGGAAGACCTGGGTTCGATGCTGGACGGAGAAATTGCTGCGAATTTTATGAATATTTTCAGTACTTTTTCTACTTTTGAGGACTTTCTCGATATGATGTCGACTTGAAATTTGTGTTATCAACATGCTTGCAGAATGCAAGCAACATTTTACTTGTAAAAGAAATTAATAAGCTCTTTTTTGCTAAAGAAAACCAAAAATTTGGATGTAACACGTCTAAAAGAGGTGAGCAAGGTGATCCCGCACGAAAAATCTACCTATGGAACATACACCCTCACCTGTAACTCGTGGCCGGCTTGTTTTTCCTTCAATAACCTATTTGAATATAGGGTTACCTGCAGTGACTTTCCGCTCGAACACAGCACAGTCAATACTATCAAACTATTCAAATTCTAATATTTAATTCTCAACAAAATAACATAGAGCAAAGAGAATTGAATCAAATAAGTTACACAAAAATCACATACATACGCTAATCCTAATAAAATATTCGACCTTCGTATATTACAATGAAAAAGGTATAGACATAAAAACACAAAATGTACATCTGGGTGAGGCAGCACTATGTACTAAGGAAAATTCTCTACAGTATGTAATGTATTATTTTAACAGATTTTAAGAAAAACAGAGTCAAATGGACCAAAATGTATCAAGCATTAAGCCTCATAACATATTGAGAATGGTGAGTCCACGGTTTCAAATTTACTATATTTTGACTTAGTTTAAGAACCTTTTTTGCCTTGCTTTTCGCGTGTTAGATGAAGTTGGATCTTCTCTCTTCAGTAACCAGCAGTAATCTGCCAGCATGTTTTGCTTTTCCTCCATTTTCTTTAGATATTGGTGGAATCTTTCTCCTTGCTCTTCGCTCTGCTTTCCAAGATTCTCAGGGAAATAGCCCAAATGTGAATCTAACATGTGCACTTTTAAGCTCATTCTGCAGCCTAAATCTTGGAAAGAATCAAGCATTCTATCCACAATTTGTTTGTAGTCTGAATCTTTTGTGTTACGTTCTTTGGTTGAAATAAGGTTATTTGATCGGATATTGTGTGAAATAATGGAAATGTCGTCCTTATATCTATCAGTGAGTAACAAGGAAAATATATATCAAAAGAAATGAAAATAACGTTTGAGAATTATTCAAAAACAGCGGGTCATTCCTAACAGATTTGTTGTAGCATGGGTTTGTAATGCGGGGTTGCCTATACTCAGATTGTAAATTTTTAAATAATTATTGCAACAAAACTAAAGCCCATTTAGACGAATACCAATACAGTTTATTATAACTCTACTTCCTGCATCACCACAAAAATTTTCATTGAAATCCCTGGACAAAATTGAGTCTCCCCTTGTAAGAAGTGCATTAGTGTGTGTTGAAAAAACATAACATGAGATTTAAAATAAAATGTGATGTGATATGGGAAAACTAACGTCGGATACTGATTTAGGACGCAAAAGTCACCCTGAAAAGCAATACAGGATGGAGGCAATGAAACCATCGCAGGTCAGTCCAATTTATGAGCAAAAGACCAGATATCTCTTAAAGGATTTTGCCAACTTTGCCTTTGTGAAAGATAAACAACCAGCAAAACATAACTCATGGCCAACTTCTATTCATGATCTTAGGTAAAAAAGGAAATAAAGGAAAAAAATAGTGTAAATGGTAGATGGTTTTCTTCTCACTAATTAAATAGCTGAGATGTTTTTGTCAAAATTCATCATTAGGATTATAAATGGGCCACTCATTTTGATCAACATACACATGTCAGCAACTACATCATGCAGAAACTGAAAAAAAAAAGATTAGAGGGCCTTATTTGAGAAGAGCCCTAGTAAAGGAAACTGAAGTTGAGGATTCGTAGAATAGCAAAAGCAATCCGGCTGAAGTTATTGGATTGTTAATAGATCAAGCCATTTGTTTTAACATATGTGATGTTATTGCTGTACTATAGTTAAAAGTGCTCTATCAGGGAGATGAGGAAACTACCATAAATATTCCACAGACTCGTGAAGACACTTAAGACGTAAAATTATGGAATTTAATGGCTGTGAGAGAAACATTTGCTCTATGCAAATAATTTATTCCTGTACTGCCATGTTTTTCACACATTTCTTTTATCCAAATCCTCAACCACAATTTTCACTCTCCTCTGATTATAAAATATTTTTGCACCAATGTAACTTAAATTTGGTGCCCCCAGATAAGTCCCTGGTTGTGACTAGTGACAGATATTCCCCCTTGCCATCCTCCCCTAGCTACATCACTGTGAAATAAATATTTGCATGGTTAACTGTGTCACATTGATGAATTCTGGTCCCATTTTTTTCTTGTGCAGCTGATATAATCTGTATGACTAAAACTTTGCTAAAACCAAGGGTCCTGGATAACATGGTCAAACTCTCCAACTACTGCCTACTCAGACATGACTGGATCGAGAAAGGCAGTTGTAGAGTCTACGATCATCATCATCATCTTCACTTATTTGTGCTGTCTTCTTTGAACTACGAAAGCCACCCTGAATACGCGATACTTGAAGTGCATTAGTTTTTCAAAACTTCTTCTTCTCGTTACTTATATACCTCCAAATGTGGGACCTCTAATTGATATGGAACATGACATTTAATTTTTAAATATTATAATTCTTGGTGACTTTAATGCTGATCTGTTATGGGATAGTTATTATTCTTCCTTTATCAGAAATTTTATTTATAGTTGTAATCTTTATCTTGTTAAAATGCAACCAACCTATCATACGGATAACTCTCCTGGATCTTTGTATCATTGATTCTTCTAATAGTCTCATCATTTTCTCAATCTCTAGCACCTCTTTTATAGGAAATTACAAAAATGTAATATCCTGTAAATTTAATATCCCTTGTCTGCTTCTATCTAAAATTGTTTACCATGATCTTATAAATTTTTATCCAATCAAGTTTCAGAATGGCCTACTTGCTAGGGACTGGAAAAATCTATTCGGTTCTACCTGTGTCAACTCAAACTTAGAACTTTTCAATTCAAGATTTTTGAATAGTGTAAATGGTCTTGCCCCTAGGTATACCTGTAGCCCTCGAAGATTCTCAGCCTCATGCATTTGTCAGCCTCAGGCAAATATATATAAAATAATTTTGTATTGCTGGGGAAAGGTTATGGAAAAGTATTCCCAATGACGCTAAATTTCCACTTCATAGTTTGTTTTTAATAAAAGATTTTTTCATCATCTTTTGGAAAAGATGGAAATGGTTTTTGAAAAGGAATGTAAAAAGTATGACATGTTCATGCCATGAATTTACATAAATTGTTTATTATTTTCTTATATTAAAAAATGTCTTTACTTTATATATATGCATATAAAGTGAAATTTGTGAAAGGTGGTACTTGTTAAATGCAGAAACCTGCCTAAGCTGGAGGCATTAATAATATTGCTGCAAACTCAATAAGCTCAGGCTTCACAGAGTGGAAGTTCATTTCCATGATAAAATAAATTTATTTTTACTTGTAAAAATCAATTAATTTTATCATATTGCTGCATATACACAAGGTTTTTATGGGTAAGGCCCTCTGTAATGTGAAACTTTCCTCACAAAGATAGAAATCTATAATCCTTCAACCTTACTTTTGAACTATTAGTGTTGGAATCAGTGAAAGACAGAACAAATTTTCTTGCTTTCAAATAAAGAATACTCACAATCAGAAGAAAAACACGCATTGTCAGTATAGAGGACATTATTTTGATGGTTTATACTTGAGGTCTCCATTAGAGCTTAGCTCGTCTCTGGTATGCACTCCTCAAAATAAGTATTCTTATTGACTGCTGATGCATAGTCATCAATGTTATTGGATTGGATATATATACGAGTAAAAGTTGCTTGCATTCCGCAAGCATATGTTTAAAGTACTGTACTTTGCAAAGTTCTATTTGGTTTGATAATTTAGGGGACAGGAATACAAATTTCTAAATGGAATCTCTATCCAAGTGGCCAATTTGGTTTGGGCAACTCTCACCGTTTCTAAAATTCCAAAAATATAGATAAAAATGACTTCAACAGAAATTCCTTATTCCCATTAAATTGAATGCAAGAACGCGAATCGTCCTGGCATTGAACCAATGATCATAAGCTAAAAGATAAGCTGTTTTTATGAGACATTCATTACTTTTGTTCACGTGCGTGGCCATAGAATTTCCACCTTCTCGATAAATCAATCAAAAATTTGAGATTCCTGTTGTACATTTTCAATGGTTTTCTTGTGTCAAACCTAGGACCTTTAGAAGTTGTGAATACTTATAACAACCCGGTAGGAAAAAAAGTAATTTAATCCAAAGTTTGAAGTCGATATCGTACAGGGAAGGTCCTAAAATTAGATTCCATAATCCTCATTTGCAATGCAAGGAGGAATGTAAATGGAGCTCTAGTATGGAATCAAAGATCATAAAAGAAAACAAACGGCATATTTGAAATGTATCTATGACTTCATGTCACTTTCTGAGTTTTACATTTCCATACTATTGGGCACGGATTTAAAAAAATTCTTAAAAATTACCTCAATGTATTTTAAATTGGAGTAATTTGCACTCACCTGGGGTTGAACTCACGCTCATTTTGTGACAGTTCTGTGATTGTTAATATAGAGGGGGGACCTCTGTGATTTTGAATTCTCTATCAGGTATGTTCCTTAAGAATATTCTCAAAAAACTCCAAGATAGCTGTAATTTTGTCACTACTATGTATGTATCATAAATTGCAAATGTTGGCAACCCAGTAAATTTCTTCCTTTTTGTAAATTCTGACATTAATCCATACCATTAATTCAGTATGGACTAAAAGTCCCTGCGTGTTCTTATGAGAAATCACCTGAGCTGGAATTCAACAATTGCCTTGGTCACCAGGGGATTGTTGTTTATTGCAAAGAAATTTCACAAAATTTCCATTTATTTTGTCCTAATTCTCATAATTTTGATTTGAAAACGATATTACACAACCAAAATATGAATCTTCGTTAAATTTCATTTCTTTTGATACATGTCTGAACTTCGAACGACCAATTTAATTATTAATTTCATTATTTCCAATTTAATTCTGCAAATGAAAGGGAGCCTGCAAACAGTAAAATTGAACGAGGAATATATATTTCTTGAGTTTCTAGCTGGGTAAAGATTATTGGAAGCTCCAACGTTTTGTCAAATACACTGGGAAAGTATTAGATCTTTTTACAGTAAAATTGAACTTAACATCCATTTCTTATGGAGAAATTTGCTCTGACCTAGCGTTGAACCAAGGATAATCATTGGAGTGAAGTCTTTGTGATTTTTGTTCCAAACAACAACCAAACAAACAGACTTCCCTCGATTCTTAACTCTCTAATTTGCCTGGAGGTGCCTCTAAAAATTTACAAAAATGTTCACAATGCATTCTTGTAAGAAAAATCGGGCCTTCTGGAATGGAACCCATGATACTCAGGGTCAAAGTGACATTCTTTCTGCCGGTTACACCCTATGGCTAGTACGTCTTAAAAATTTCAAGTAAGTGACACATGTGGAACATGGTTAGAATTTTGATCCTCTATATATAAGTATATCTGTAGAAATACCTATTTATAATAAATTTATATTTATTACAGAATTAGATTATGCAATAAATAGTTTTATTCATCCCTTCAAATCTTGTTCTTCTCAGAGGTAAGAAGTGGTATTGAATCAATTTGTTTTTCTAAATATAGATTAAAAGGAGGAATATAATAATTACCTCAGGATGATGATGTCCAGCATTTAGACCAATGTAGCCAAATAAAAAACTAGCTACAAAGATAATTTGAAACCATGTTGTTAAAACTGTGCCAATAGATTCCAACTTAAAACCTGACACAGCCCACAGAAGTGCAGGTAACATCAGGGGTATAGCATCCCTCCATACCATTTTACAAGATAAAACGCGTTTGATTCTTTCTAAATGAAAAATTAAGGTCCACAGAATAGGACTGTATAGCCATGATAAGTAGCGTACTATCAACCCCTTCTGGAAAAAAATAAACAAGCATTATATTAACTGGCTAATTTCTGTACATTTATCATAAAATTTTAAGTTTATTTTTTTCATATTTGAACTTATTAGGAGCAATTTTTGTGTTCTTACAACAACCATAAGTATTTTTCTCCATATTACCTAAACCAACCTTCCTTCTTTTTCTCATTAAAATTCTTGGACTACTTACATTTACTACCTTACATTAAAGGATGGAGCTTATGTTTAACTTATTTATGTATTATTATGTAACAAGTTATGAGCAGAACAATCTAAGAGTGAAAAATTAAAAAAAAACATCCTGGACTAGAGAGACAATGACATTAAAGGTAAGTTAAATTATGATATTGCATTATATTTAATGAATTCATATATGGTAAAGTTATGGTATTATGCATATTTAATTGAATATTATTCATTCAAGAATGTTCTACCTTTTGGTAGATTCATGTACACTCAAAAATTCCTATTAAGTGCCATCTCCTTCATTTCCTTATAGTTAACCCCACCCTTTAAGTCATCCAACATTTTCTGTCTTTGTCTTCCTTTCTGTTTTTTCCCCTCAATTCTACTCTGAATAACATTCTTGAGTAACCCCTCTCCCCTCAATATTTGGCCCACCCATTTCTTCTGTTGATATTAAATACTTCAGTTAATCCTCCCCAAGCATCTCCAAGACCTCCGTGTTCATTTTACTTTCAACCCAACTTACTTTTTCCATTCTACACCCAACCAATATTTCAAAGGCCTCCAAATGTTTGACTTACTCCTTTCTTAAGGTCCCCGTTTCTCATCCATTTAACAACACACTCCAAACCAAGGATTTCACCAATCTTTTCCTGATTCCTTTCTCAAGACCTTAGGTCATCAGTTCCCTTTACTTCATAAAGGCTTCCTTGGCTAAGGCTATTATTTTTCGAATCTCATCTTTGCATCTTCAGACCCACAAAAGAGTACTTCCCAAGTAATAAAATTCATCCACCTGCTCTGGTTTACCCCATCCAACCTTATCTTTAACTTAGTTTTCTTTCAGTGAACCTCAAAACTTATGTTTTACTTATGGGTCGTTCCATGCCAAGTGGTCTGATTTCAGAGAAGTGCCCCGCTCGACCATCGCGGATTTCGATGAAATTTTGTATGGACATTCACACATATCTCTTATGAACATTTGTAAAGTTTTACTTTCGCCGATGGTATACTTGCTGAGATATAGAAGATTGTTTGACCCCATGTCGCTGCCTTCTTCAACATGACTATGAGTTTTCAGTAACTTTGAGGCGTTGTATCTCAGAGAATTGTTTTATGAAGTAAACACACTTTGGCTATCTTCAACAACTTTTTGCGCTCTATTAAACAAAGTAACAAAAATAACTGTAAGAGCGACCTCCTTGCAGAAAATTCTGTGCAAAACTGGCCCAAAAAATTGCGGATCGAAAAAAAATTAAAACTTTGGCTATTTATATTTCAAGAAGAAATGATATAATCAACGTGAAACTTATCGCATGATAACATATAAATACATAGTTTATAAATATAAAATTTCATATTCCTAGTACTTTCCATTATTTAAAAAAATTGAGTCAACACTTGACAATTTTTGTAAAAAAGCCAAAAATAGGCTATTTTTACCCCGCTTTTACAAAAAAAGTACCTCTGGAATTTCTTTTGAAAAATTTTTATTAAATAGAGAATGGTTTTAACTATCTTAAAATGTATATCTGGTTTTTCATCTCGAGCATATAAGGCCCTAGAAATAGGGACAACTGTGAGGATGACATTTGTAAAAACGGCAAAAATAGGTTATTTTCTGCCCACTCTTAGAAAAGAAAGACCTTTTCGATACTCTTGTAAATTATTTTCATTCGAAAGAGCATGTTTCAAACCTCTTAAAAAAGTACACTTGGGTTTTCATCGCGAGCACGTACAGCCCTAAAAAATTAACAAAGTTGAGAACGTTGCTATGGTGGCGCCACATGTTTTCTGTTGTTTATCGTCCTCGTTATTTTATGTAGACATATCTTATGTAGACATAATTTGTTACTTTGTTGTCCATGATGCCTTGCTGGCACAATATTTTGTCTTAATACCACCAGATAAATAACGCCACAAGGATTTACAACCTCATCGAAGAAAACAAATTGCAGGCTTGGGATCCTCAACCAAGAAACCCACCCGTGGCTGGTATTGTCTGGCTATCGGGCGTGACCCCTACGGCGATGGGGTTACTGGTTCAAATGCCTGAACTGGTAGTGACGATGTCACTACCAGTACCAGTCATGGACCAACGCAATATACTAAAAATGTCTACATAAAATAACTAATACTCTTGCACATCTATCAGATTCTGCCCTCTGTCGTTTCTATTCCCTAGTCCAAATTCTCCCACCTCTTCCCCATCTTTGCTTTGCCCAATTACCACATTCCAGTCTCCCATAACAACGAGATTCTTATTGCCCTTAATCCTTCCCATAACCTCCTCTATTTGTTCATAGACCATATCTACATCATCCTCACTGTAATCACTAGTGGGCAAGTATACCTGAACTATAACCGTGTTTACTGATTCAGACTTTACTTCTACCAACATAACCCGATCACTTATTAGCTTGGTGGCTATCATGGATTCTCCCGCTTTCTTATCCAACACTACAGCAACTCCCCTCTGGCTAGTACTTCCCCCTCTGAAAATGATTCTAACATCATTGTTCCAGAAGTCTCCCTCATCTTTCCACTCCACTTCGCATAACCCTAGTCAGTGGCGCAGCGAGTGGGGGTTTTAGGGGTTCAAACCCCCCTCCCAAGAGTCAAGTCCTGTGACTAGCTCTGTGCTTTTTTCTGCTGAAGAGTACAAAATCCCAATCATTTGCTTGATAAATTCAGCGAAAGCTTGGCATGCCCATAAATATGGCTCTGATTAAGGTGATGTTTTCGGTAGCAGAATAGGCCTGGAGCTGACATTGATATCAATGGGATGCTGCTATACACTACATTAGTTTCTCACTCAATGTACAACGCATGCACATCTTAAACCTATGCTTTAGTTAGATGACTCACTCCATAAGATACGATTCCCATGAGAAAAATTCGAAAGTGCTGATTTGTCTACTCCTTGAAAAAACACAAAGGAACATTCGAGAAGTAATTTGAAACTTACACACCAAAAACAGAGATTAAGATTACGTTTGAGAGACAAACCGATTGATAAAACGACGGAAATGTTAGATCTTCTGCACGTGACAGTTTTGATGGTGTGAATGCACAGCTACGCTCCGAATTAGTGCTTTTGAGAAATTCACAGTTCAAAGGAGAGCTGAGCTTGGATTTCATAAGGTACGGATGAACATCTGAAAATTCTTTTCACAGTCCGCTTATAGCTTGAGGCCTCAGTCTATGTAGTTTTTTGTGAAATTACCATTATTAGTTGCATAAATTGGGATTGTCTTATTTTAGAGCTGTTATCAGAGGCCACATCTCAATATGAGTTTAGTGACAATTCCAAAGGTACTGGTTCTTTTATTAAGCATTCTGGACGATTAAAAGTCTGTAAAGTAGACTCTTCGTTACTCGGGCTGATATAAAATATACTAATCCTTATTTTATGATTACCCATTAATTTGCTGTATAGTTACAAAAATAATTCAATAACCGGATTTCTGTAGAAATTTGTAAAAGTATTGGAGCATACAAGATATCAGTGAAAATTAATTTTCGATGATATTATTAATAATATACCATTTTGGAAGCAAATCAGTCAGCTGAAAGGTATTGTGCGCGTAAGGTATGCAAAAATTTATCTGAACTGTGACTTGATGACTTGAAATGAATTTGATAAACTTTTCAAACTGTGATTTAAATTCTACAGCTTGCTTTTCAATGCAGCCAATTTTTTCTCTGGTAATAGAATCCATGATTAATCCTGTTAACCATGTGGTCATGCAATGCCCCTTCAAAATTTCAATAGATAGAAAATTTTTCTTTCCTTTGAACACTCAGTGTGTAAGACTGGGTTCGCGTCAGCTCTCTGCTGGTTTAACCACTGAGCTGTTACTTAGTCTAAATAATTGTAAGTTAATGTCTGCATTTTTTCCACCTTGGTATGTAACTTGATTTCTGCAAATTCAATTATAATATCAACTATAATCAAGAGTCTACAGTATATTTTAATGCAGCCAAATTTTTACTGTCCGGTATGTGGCACATTCAATTGAATATTTAGCTAATACATATACAACGTAATCAGGCTTAATTGTAAGCCTACCAGAAAATTTCATCTGATATAAATGATTTTTTTGTTTCTTATAAGAGAAGGTAATTTAAAAGCAAATGGATGAAGTCACCCCTTAGAAAGCTGCTGATGATATAGTCTAATAACGAAAGATGTTCAAATAAGGATGGGAACACCAATGTGGTGATTTATTGAGACGTTTTATATCACTTGCCAAATAACCGCAACTATTTTTTTCCTTCTCCGGCTTGGCAACGTCTTGGAAGAAAAAAACTCTCAATGACTCTGGAAGTTTATATCTACAACACCAAAACACTTCAGCATAGAAAAAAATAAGTTTTTAATAGATATTGGACATATCCAAACTAGAAATCCAAACAAAACTTGTGATAAGTTTCCAGGAGTTCGCTTATGTAAACTACTATCTTGGAAAGTTTAATGAGTTAGTTAGTTATGAATGCATTTAGTTTTTGAAAGATTTGACATATTTGTAGAAAGAAGCAGGCATGAATAAACTTGTCCCTGTAAGTTAGGCATTTTTTTGGTTCCTCGGCAGCCTTGGACCCCCCCACTGGCAAATCCTGGCTGCGCCACTGACCCTAGTACATTCATGTTGGACCTTTTCATTTCTAACTTTACATTTTCTAGCTTCCCTTTCCTGAGCATTGTCCTAACATTCCATGTCCCCACCCTCGTTTCCATCTTCTCTCTTCTTTTGTTGTCATTCCTTGTGTAAGGGTTTCATGAATTGAAGACCGAGATGGCCTTACTCCCACCACTGCCAGGCATGACACTCAACCTAAGTCCCTTTGCCACTACAAATATTATCATGGTTGTATGTACATTAGGGTAAACCCTTCCGTCTAACCAACATCCGTAAGATTTCTGTATATTTTGCGTATTTTGACGAATTTTGGCGAACTGAGAAACTATTTACTTGATTCAAACCTACTAAATCTTTAATATCAAGCAACAAGCAAACAATATATGTATTTCTTTTCCATTAAATCACTTTGGAAACAATGAGAAACCATCAGGAAAAAATGTAAAAGTTTGACATTTTTCACAAAAATTTAAAATTTTGACTTAAATTTCCAGCCTCAGGACATGAACTGTTCGAGTTGAAATTTTTTACATGTTATAAGGACCATCAACCACAAACTTTAAGCACTAGCCGTTCAAAAAAAAGTTTTTTTCGATCCTCCCTATTGTACATCATAACAAGGGATAAGTAGTGGAGGTGGTCTCCCATTGCCTTCCTCATCGGTGTTTTTACCATAACACCAACACTCATTATGGTGGTCCCACTGGGGTACAGATGCTGCGTGGACTACCTTTCATCTGGCCCCATACTTATTGATCTTTCTGGCATGGGTGACCCAACCAGGAACTACGCCAGTCTAGCTCTTTAGGTCATAGGAACCATGAGCCCTTCCACAACAACAAGGTCCATGGGAGGGGTAAATATTATTGAATAATACAATTATGTGTAGGGATGAAAGTGAAGTTTTCCATATTCTTGATTATGGGCAGAGGTGCCTTTATTTCTCCATTTATTAAAAAAAACTGTACTGTTTAATGTGTGTTTTTACCTAACATAATATTTTGTATTGCGAAAAGGATTTTAAAATTCTTTCAATCTACTCATTTCTTACATTTGCAAGTTTAAATATCATTATCAATTTAATTGTAAAGGTTAAATTTATGTTGTAATGTACCAAATAAGATCCTTTATCCCCATCTGGAATGCATAGAGGAATGTAAATGGTACTCTGGCATCGAACCAAGGACCATCGGGGAAATGTTAAGCTGCATATATTAAATGTATTGATGTCCACTGTTCATCCTACTGGTTTTAGGTATCCATGTAAATAAAAAAAACTGAAAAGTTGCCGGAAGGTATTTCAAATGGAGGAATTTTGCAACAACCATCAAAGTCACTCATATTTGGTGACATTTCTATGATTATTTATAAAACTCTAAAATGGCCATAATATTATCCCTTCTATTTATGTATCGCAGTTTATAAATGTTGAAATCTCAGTAAATAGCCTCCTTTTCATAATTTCTAACATAAATCCCTACCATTGTTTTGGTATGGATTTAAAATCCCCGTGTATTCTAATGAGTAAAGGCTTGAGCTCGGATTCAACAGTCACTGTGATCGTCAGGGGGACTGATTGTTCACTACAAAGATGTTCTACAAAATGTTAGCTCATTTTGCCATAGTTCTCATAATTTAGAGTCGAAAACGATATTACAAAAATACAAATATATTACCAAAAGAAGAATCTTCATTTAATTTCCTTGCTTTTGGTACTTGTCTCAACTTTGTAGGACCATTGTTTCCAGTTTAATTCTGCAAATGAAATGAAGCCTACAAACAGTAAAAAAGTACTTTGCGTGCATTTCCTATGGAGAATATGTTCCCTGACCTAGTGTCAAACCAAGGATCCACTCCGACTCATTAGCTTGTATTCTAGATTTAAAGAGTTTCTTTTTTGTAATGAAATAGGATGAAATGAACGTTTTAAGGTTAAACTGCATTTTTTTGGTCATAAAATTAGAGGTTAAAACTTACCTTTGGCGATGGCAAATACTGAATAAATGGTTCAAACATCGTAATTTCAAGATCAAGCATGGAATTAGGGAAGAGGTGATGACTCAGAGCGTGTGATATCCTCCAGTCTCGAGAAGCAAGTAGTGACAAATCAAAGTAAAGCATCCTCATTGAATCTCTCTGGTGAAAGAAATTATGTGCACTTATTGTCAGGAAACAAAGCAGTATACCAGAGATAAAAATGAATCCTATATATTCTGTAACGACAGCCAAACAGCCAAATACTAGAGTTGATAGAAAGAGAAAATCTGCTGCTATGCAAGTACGCCATGGAGGGCCCAACTTTGATGCTGAGTCTGTCACTCTGAATTCTTTCCTCACTCGATCTCGTAGGGTGTTGTAGAAACCATCTTTGGCAAATGTATATATTGAATTCCGAGGTGTGCTTGCTTTCTTAACTAGGAATCCGTCCAACATTCTTCGTGGCCTTTCAGACAGATGGTGTGCCTCAAATGCCTCGGTGATATCTGTTCCCTGCAATCATGGATCGCTTCAATTTGGTTTACAATTATAGCCTTAATTGTACTTAGACAAAATACTTAACACTTGTTTGCCAGACATGTTTAAAAAAAGTATTGAAATTCTCATTTTATATTTCATGTAAAATAAATCAATAGAATATATTCCATATTCATTACTGGAGATAAATGAATAATTTTTAAAGTAATTAATTCCAGCATCAAACATTACTCAGAGAATTTCCATTAAAATGGGAGATTATTAATTTGTTTGTCTCCCTTTCCCAGGATGCTCAGTATAGCAAATAACATTATAAGTGCCCTTCCAGGTATTGACCTATTTAATACAAATGTTATCTCACTAAAAAGGTCATTGGGCATATTTTAATTTTCTAAGCTTTTAGAGTTTTTAACTACACTTGTAAAATGTTTTTTCCTTATATTCTAATGTATTTTACTTTATAATGTTATTGTACTTGGCGTTTTAACCTTATGCCTACATTAATTTGTTTTAGTATTTGCTTTGTGCATATTTTTTTCTTTGTTATTATATTATATATTACAGCGTAACTTAGTGGGTAATCCTGTTTGTGCTATAGACATAAATAAATAAAACAATATCATACAGCTATCTCCAGACAAAACCAGATGTTTTCAGAGATTTTGGGTGAATAGAGCATGATGGAAATATTTTCTTTAAGATTGGCAAATCAGATTATGTATGCAATGTGGAGAAATCTTAATTTGGAAACATCTGTTTAAATTTCATTGATTGTGTACTGACTTTAGTCAGTCTCAGCCAATCTGGTCCTCCCGGATGGCGGATTATGTAATTTGTCAAGTCGTATAGGTTATCATGTATCCTCCACAAGTTCTTTGCATCATCATCTGCCCTTTTTCCTGTCAACCATACATCAGGTCCTGACACAGCTGCTTGGCGATATGAAGGAGAATCCCACAATGGACTATTTTCCTGTGTGTGATCTTTGGGTGCCATGCCGTCTTCCTTTTTTCTAAAAATCAATTGTTTTAAGATGGTTAGTATTGAATTTTTCCCTGCATATTATGCACAGACCCATTGCATTTTTTGAACACATTTAACAAAATTTATATTACCAAAATTATAGAATTCAGCTTATTTATGAACTTAATTAAGATATGATGAACAACATTAGAGCTGGCATGAAAAACATCCTCATCATTTTCCTCAAATTGATCCTTTGCGTGGCATGAAAAAATTGATTTATTCACTCTTGTTATAGGAAATTAAAAATTTCAAAAAATTGTCAATTGCTGTTAAAATTACCTTAAAATGCATATATTGTTTTCTTCATCGAACTTAAATTTTATCGCACAATAAATGTATAATATATTTGAAAGGGATTATTTTGCCCTGGTCTGCCCTACTTTCCATTGAATTATGTCCTTTACTAAACTAAATTCAATTTTTTTCTCTTCCATGGAGGAAACATGCCTTCTCTAGAGGAAGGAAAGGCTTTTAAAATTTTGCTCAATTTCGAAAGGTATTAAAACAAAGGATCTGGTGCTTTCCCGGCGATTGCTGTAGATGTTCTCTCGGGTTGCCAGCCGGGTGGTTATGAGGGGGGTTTGGTCTGACTCTTGTGTTATGGCCTAAACAGCGTTTCTGCTTTTATAGACGTTATAGGCTCATGTATTTTTTTGGGACCCAAGCAAGCATAATGCACTCCATTTTGGTGAGAACTAATGCACAAAGGCTTGATATATATGAGTAAAACTAATAATGGAGATCGGCTGCTTCCTCTTCTGCTTAGATCTCAATGGCTCTTGAGGTTCCTACTTGGTATAATTCGGGGTTATTTACATTTGGTGGACATTCATTATGACATTTATGCACACCATTATTTAATTAATTCGGTGGCTTCGGTGAAAAATATGGTCTGCTTCTCAGACTTGTTTCTGCCTTTTACTACCTTGGCCCAGATATTCAGGAAGGAGTCCATTAGATCTTCATTTTCTTCTTCATTGTAGTAGTTGTTTTCGAGATGGGGAGCTGCTTGATGAGTGGTTTCAGCAAATGATTTCTTTGGTTGAGCTGAGGCTGGGAAAGCGATGTTGTTGCTAATAATTGGTGCAGCTGCTGCTGCTCTTCTGTTAGTAATTCTGGCCTTCATTGCCTCTTTTAATTTAATGAAGATAGGACATCCTTTATAAGTGGCCATGTGGTCTTGGCCACAGTGGTAGCATTTAGCTTTTGTGTTGATATCTTAGTCGCAGCTGGTGATGGAATGGTTGCCTCCACATTTTGAACAATTGACCGGGAGATTACAGAAGTTTTTAGTATGGCTAAACTGCATGCAGCGCATGCATTGTGTTGGCTGAATTGGTTTTGTATATGTTCTTACTTCTACACGTAGGTCGAAAAGAGCATGGTTCTCTTTAAATTTTTCCAAATCGTTGTCTAGGTTGATAGTAATTTTGTACATGGGGATCATCCTCTTCTCAACTGTTGTTGTTTTCCCTTCTGCCATCTGCTGGCACGTTGGTCGGGTTGTATACATGGGAGTAACACTTACAATGGTAAAGTTTTGTGATTCGAGTTCTTTTTTATTTCTTCTGGCTCTAGTCTGGTGGAAGGTTTCAGATGAAGTCTACATTGCATTTTGCAGGTATCTGGTAGGTGAAGTACTGGACCTCTGACTCTTTCAGCAGTTTGATGCAGGCCATGTAGTCCGGGATGCTGTGGCATTTAACCAAAATTAAGTTGGGTCCTGCCATTTGGCTTACAGGAGGGAAGGTGCATGTCGCTTTGATTTTTCTTTGATGCTGCCCATTGGTTATTGTATTTAATTTTTATGGATGGGATGATGGGTTTGTTTGATGGTTTGGGAGGTATTGGGTTTGACAGGTTTTTTAGAGTTTTGAATAAATGAGGTTTGAGGGATTTGAATAACAGAGGTTTGTGGGTTTTGAATAGATGAGGTTTGAGGGGCATCATTGGTATCCATTGATTCAGCTAATGCAGTGAAGGAGTTAGAGGTGTGTATTACGTTGGTTGCACTTTGAGTTGTAGATGTCTTCCTTTTTGATACAACTGGGACAAATCCTTCACTGTCTGCAATTCTTTTGGGTCCTTTTGGATTGTTGACGGTGGCTGTTTTGTTGCTTCTGCCTGGTGTAAGGGAAGTTGTTGCAGGAGAGCCGTTGATTTTTCCCATTTCGTTGAACAGGTCTTCACGTGGAAGATTAGCGAGGAAGGCCTGGGAGAGAGTGGCGCATTGTTGTAGAACTTGTTGCCATAGAAACCGTTGCGCCATATTCCAATATTGGCCTAACTAATGATTTGTACGCAGGGACGGATCTAGAAAAAAGTTTTGGGGGGAGGGTCCGATCGAAAAATTTAAAAATATAAGATATTTCGAATTTCACAAAATTGAATGAACAAAAATGGCAGAATTGCGTAAGACAAACTCAAATTTTTTCGCTAGTGATAGCTTATTAAATTGTGTGTTTATTTGCGTTATTTGAGTTTCATTTTCGAAAAATAGGCACAAGTGATATTTCGGGGGTTGGGGGGGGGGTCCGGACCCCCAGGACCACCCCTCTGGATCCGTCCCTGTTTGTACGCGATTTCTTTTGAGTTTAGACTACCTTTTCTCAAAACCATCATGATGAAGTACAATGCCTTATAACCTTTACATACTATATTGCGTATGTGAGTTGCCCATTTTCTTTAAGTCAGCTATTGAATAATTTCGTCTATATCCGTTTGAATGCAGAATGCAATTATCTAAAACTTCTATTTCTCTGTAAATTAAGCAGTTGTCTGCAAAGAACCTGATCTTATAATTCAGTTTTATCGTCAAATTGTTAATATATATTAACAACAGCAAGGCTCCAAGAACCTGTGCCCTGAGGACCGCCTGACGCTATTTATAATTTCCTAGAAAATTTGTTTTAGTTTTTAGATTTTTTAGATTTAGATATGTACCCCGCGAGCCCCCAGAGGCGTATGGCAGGGGGTGTAATACACCACCATTATTCATTCATCCCTATTTGCATCTCTAATAGCCTGGGGAAAAAATGACCAAAAGCAATTATCCGTCCTTGCGATTACTTCCCTACAACGCTTCGTCGATGCCCCTCGGAGATCGCGTTCGCTTCTTACTGGCACTAATATTTCACTTACTTCGTCTATAAATTCTGAACGAATGAACTTTTCGAACAGTTTCCGACGATATTCAGATCTTCTCATCTGTAGTGAATTCCAACCGAGGGACTCTATCATTGCCGTAACGCTGCTATCAAACCTGAAATCCCCGCAGACGAATCGGGCTGCTCTACGCTGGACCATCTCTAAATCTGAGACTAAACCTACTTCGTGTGTGTCCCAAACCGCACAGCAGTATTCTAGACTCGGACGAATAAGAGAAAAGTAAGCTATTTCTTTGACTCTCGATGAGCATTCTCTCAACGTTCTACCAGTTAATCTTTGCAATCTATTTGCTTTTCCTATCGCATCTCCAATATGTTCTTTAAAAGATAAGTTGCTGCAAAACGTGACTCCTTGGTATTTGTTGTCGTGCAATAACTCTAATGGATGCCCTGAGATTTGGTACTGCGTGGGAATTATGTTTGTGGAGCGCGTTAAACCCATGGTAATGCATTTATTTATATTTAAATCCAGCTGCCAATCTTTACACCATTCTGATATAACGTCCAGGTCGTTTTGAAGTAAATTACCATCGTTTTCTGCCAAAATCTCTCTGTATATCAGGGTATCATCGGCAAATAATCTAACCTTACTCTTAACGTTATTTACGAGGTCGTTAATGTAAATTAGAAATAAAATCGGACCAAGAACACATCCCTGTGGAACTCCTGATGATATACTTATTTCTTCGTGCGTGTGTTGATATAAATATTCATGTATCCATCTAACTACTATTTCGTCAATCCCCAGTTTAGTTATATTTTCCATTAACTGTCTTATGATCTACTTTATCGAAGGCTTTTGAAAAATCAACGACCACGGCATCCATCTGTTTTCTCTTATCCAACGACTCGGCGACATCCTGCGTAAATGCCGTTAGTTTCGTATCACATGAATAATTTTTACGAAAGCCGTGCTGGGCATTACTTAGGAAATTTTTTGAATCCCAAAACTTGCGAATGCAGTTAGCCGCTAACTTTTCCATCTGTTTAGGGACCACACTTGTTAAACTAATCTGCCTGTAATTATTTATGTTTGTACACCTTTTGTGAATCGGTACTGCGCACTTCCAGTCTGAAGTCTTTCCATTATTTAGTGGCATCGTGAATCGGCCTCTCCTCCTAGCCTCGCCTGCATCCGGCCCTTATGATTTTGAATACTTATTATGCTCTTATAGTTCTCGCAATCACTTATCCTAATATACGCGAAACCGTTCCTAATTGTCTCTCTTCATCGGCATCTGTATATTGGTTCACAAACCAACTATTAAAGGCTTTTCCTTGGTCATCATATACTATTTGCCCGTTTAAGTTAAAATGTATCACTTCTTCCCGCCCTACGCGTATTCTTTTCAGGTATTTATAGAAGTTCCCCCACCCATTTTTTTCATAGATTTCTCTAAATACTTGTCTTTGGCTTCAGTTTTCTCCTGTAACAGTTTCTTACACGTTTCTTTGTACTTTTCTTGATATTCCTCCCTTCTATGCCTTTGCTGATGAACTTTCCTAATCTTTCTCTTCAGCTTCCTAATTTTGCGGTTATAATGCTCTGGGTTGTTACAACGAAGTTTTTTGGAAAGGAACCTATCGATTACCTTCAATAAGATTTATTTGAAATCATCCCGTATTTCATCAACACCACTGCCCTTGCTAGACCATTCATGGAAATTTACAGTGAGGAATTCCTTAAAACCCACAACGTTTGCTTTGTGAAATAATGGTACAAACTTTTTCGCCCAGCTTTTCATATTTGCTCCCCAAGTAATGTCCATAACAACGGCTTTATGATCGCTTATACCCTCGACTACCTCAGTACCTATTAGAATGTCATTAGGTCTAATCAAGAAATATCTAGAATATTATCTTCTCTGGTTGGAACGTCAACTACCTGCGTGAGACTCCCCGGTCCCAAAAATTGTTTACGCATCTCCGACTCTCACCCCCGGTTATAAGTGACCCCTGATGATGCTGCTTGTAGGCAGCGAAATGTACATCGGACTCGTCTACAAATTTTGATGGTGTTTGGTGTTTGTTACTCAACTTATTACAGCTATCAGCGGGAACTTTGAAACTTCGCATAGTCATTTTTGAATAAATTCTGCATGTAACTGCGAAATAATTTGCGTTAGTTCCTTCGCAATACAATTCTACAGAGGGTCAAAGTTGACCAAATTGTACGAAAAATGCCGGTCTTCCATTTTTCGTAAATTTCCCGATAAATTACCCGATCTCATCGGGTATAAAACGGCGCAGTATTATAAAGCTAATCTTTATGCTTCATAATGCTGGGTTTAAATGACCACAGTTGAATATTTGCAATATTTATACAACAAAATGGCGAACCCTAATTTCAAGGCAACTTTTCACCTTAAGTGAGGAAAATAGTAATGATGTACCACGATGTACACGGGGTTTATTATACCACAAATTATACCACAATGTTCTTTGAAGCTTTCTTAAACGGAATCTGAAATAAAATCCTGCGACAATTTGCGACGCCGATATATAAAGCGATTTATCGATGGCGATGCAGGAGCAATATCCGCGCGGCGGAGCGCCTCTTTCTGTGACGACCTCGGTTTTGAGAGGATATGCGGAGAAAAACGCTTCTGAATGGTTGTATTTCGGAGATATCATGTTGAAGCAAGATTAGATTTTATCTTAAGATGGAGAAATGATAATATTTTTTAAATATTCTTAGTTAATCCTTAAAGAAAAGTGAATTTAAGAGTGAGTTACCGTTTCCATAAAATCTCTTGATAGAGTCACAATTTCTGAAATTTGATTTTTTTTAATAAATCCTCAAATTCACGCTCTTTTCTCCTCCTTCGACCTTCAATTGCAAGATGAGTAAGCTCATGTCTATCGTCGTTAACCTTATCGTGGGAGGGAGAGCGCGCGCCAGAGAATGCCCTAAAACGCAAGTCAAACTTTTTGATGGGACTTAGTTTATGACACCCATCTGCGTTGGTTTTGCGGAAAACGGTTACCCTTTGTATTTTATTTCCGTCAGTTTCAGTTCGAAATATTCTTGCTGTGTCAGATTTTTTTGCTGTGCTGAAGTTAAGTTGCGTTCTGGTGATATTTCCGTAGCTCATATATTCCATGTGTCGCAAATTCTTAAGGTACTTTCTTGTCGTATTCTCTTGTTGAGGAGTGAAATAAATTGTAGGAAATATTTTTGGTGAGTCTCATTAAATTTTATACATAATATCTTTCTTTCATTTTATGAAAATTAAAAATTTAACAGCGACACATATTTTCCACATTCATTTCGCTAAACCTAGTCATCGGTTTTAGACTTTCTACTGCGTTTTTCCTAAATGTATTACTCAAGAAGGTACAAAATTTACGAAATCTATGTTACATTTTCAGAACATTTCTCATCATCTTCTGGTGTTCTGCCTGTCGGCAGGTCCCTTACACCACAACTGTTTCCACTTAATCCTGTCCCGGGCCTCTTCTTTAGTCTTCTTGTATAATCCTCTCTTCACTTCATATATTAACTTTAGCTTTCTTCTTCCTCCTCTCTTTTCTCCTTCCACCGTTCCCTCAATGGCTGTAGTTAGAATCCCCTTCCCTCTTACAACATGTCCAATCCAGCTTCCTTTTCTTTTCTGTATTGTGCGGAGTAATGTTCTTTCCTCCCTAACTCTTCTTAGCACTTCATTATTTCTTATTCCATTTTATTCTCTCCATCTTCCTCCATTTCAAAAGCATCAATCCTATCCTTCTCTTTTCTTCCCAAGGTCCATGTTTCGCATCCATATAACATAACGCTCCATACATTTCACCAATCTCTTCCTCAGTTCTAGATTAATACTACTGCACAGCACATTTCTCTTCTTATAGAAGGATTCCTTGGCCATAGCTAGTCTTGTCTTGATCTACGTACTGCTTTTCCAATCCTCCGTCAGCATGCTCCCCAGATATCTATACCTTTTAACCTGCTCTATTCTCCTTCCCTCATTCGTTACAACATTGACAACTTCTCCGTCATTCACTCTCATAACTTTTGTTTTACTGGCGTTTATTCTCATCCCATATATTTCCATTTCTTCTTCTGAACATCTTATCGTTCCTTGGAGTGCCTTGTTGTCATCGGCCAAGATTACCATATCATCAGCAAATCTGATGTATTTTATTTCTCTTCCTCCGATTCTTATCCTATTTTTTCCTCATTCAGGGTATTGCTAATCATGTCCTCAATAGAGAGGTTAAATAATGTTGTTGAAAGACAACAGCCATGTCTTACCCCTCGACCCAATTCCATCCACTCTGTCAATTTTCCATTAACTTTCACTGCCACTTTCTGGGTTCTATACAATTCCCTGACCAGCCTCCTGTCCTTCCAATCTACTCTCTTAATTTTAAGAATTTCCATTAACTTATCCCACTTGACCCTGTCAAAAGCTTTCTCCAAATCAATGAAACATAAGCTTACTCCTGTTTCTCTTTCCCGGTATCTTTCTCCAACTATTCGCAATAGACCAATAGCTTCTCTAGTGCCCCTTCCTCTTCTAAAGCCAAATTGTTCCTCTCCTATATTATTTTCCATTACTCCTAGGAGTCTTTGATTCAATACCCTCAGTAGTATTCTTGCAGCATGGGCTATGATACTTATCGTTCTGTGTTCCTCGCACGTTTTGGTGCCTGCTTTTTTTGGGATTGGCACCATAATTGTGTTGACAAAGTCATCCTGCCATATTCCACTATCATAGATCTTATTGTACAATTCTACTATTTCCTTTACACCCTCACCCTCTAAATATCTTAAAGAATTCTATTGGCAGTTCGTCTATTCAGGAATAGATCCGATCTCATTATTCTTGGGCCTCTCTCCTCCTCTTCTACCTCCAGCTCTGTTTCTATGTCCACAATATCTGGTTTCTCCTTTGCCTTATACAGGTCTTCCGTATACTCCTTCCACCTTTCCCTTACTTCTTTTTCGCCAAACATCTCTTTTCCATTTTTGCTCAACATCGCTCTCATTTTACTTCTTCCTTTGCCCTCCCATTCAAAATTTCTCACCCTTTTATACTCCATATCATACTTGCCTCTTTTCTCAAGATCCTCGATATCATTACATTGCTCTTTGAGCCAGTTTTCTCTCGCCTTATGCGCTTCTCTCCTTAATTCATTGTTCAGTCTGCGGTACGTTGCTTTGTTCTCTTCCCCACTTCTATTTTTGTACTTCCTTCTTTCTTCCATCTTATACAACATTTCTGTTGTTACCCAAGGTTTCTTTGCTCTTCTAACGCCATAGTGTCCTATTTCCTTCGCTGCTGTTACTTTCACAGCATTCTTTATTCTTTTCCATGCCTCTTCCATCTTCTCATTATCCTTCTTACTTTCAGTAATTACCTTAGCTAAAATCTCGCCCATTTTTTCTTTACCTACATTCTCCAGTTTCTCTAGATTCCATTTCTGTACTTTCTTTGCCTTTTCGATTTTCTTCACCTTTATTTTCATCCACAACATTGGTAACACGTGGTCACTTGCAATATCTGCCCCCAGTAAACATTTTACTTTCTTTAAAGCATTTCTGTATCTTTCCTCTACTAAAATATGGTCAATTTGGTATCGAGCTCTATCTCCTGGAGCTATAGATGTGTATCTCCTTCTTTTGTGATTTTTAAACCATGTATTTGTTGTAACCATTTTCTTCTCTTGACATGTCTGTTCTCTTTACACGTTTTCCGCGGCCCTTGGTGTGAATTTGTCCACTTTTCGGCATTCAAATCTCGGTTATGTCTCCAGCACTTGTTCGCCTCGAGAAGATCTCAGTTCAACAGATGTGTCTCCTCTATCAGCTCACGGATATCTGAGAAAGCGTAAGCAGATAGGTCTGTGCTGGAATTTACTATTGACCGTTTAACGACCAATAGTAAAGTCCAGCACATTGATGAATTCGTCATCTTCCCACCGTTTGAAATTTGAATGGTCGAACACGTGTCCAATATTTTTAAGGGAAGAATGTGCCCAGAAAGTTTTGTCCGAATCTGATTCCCACAAACCTTCTGTTCCCCTTGTGAGTTAAATTTCAATTAAATTAATATAATTATTTATGGCCTACTCTAAAGATACATATAGAATTACTTGCATGTTACATGTGTTTCTTGCTAATTATCATGTTGATATTCACTTCAAAATGCTTTGCTCCAAAAAACAAATGGAATGGAAGTTAATATCAGAGAAACTAAACAAAAAATGATTCGAGCTTAGGGAGGTAGTATTGTCAAATCCTGATTTAAGGTTTTTCATGGGGGACAAATTTAAGAACATTTCTATTTACTTAAAATACCGTGACTGACTTGTTCATTTCTCGTTTACTGCTATATAATATGGAGGGAAATACCGTTTAATGTATTATCAAATTAAAAAACTACACTTATAAGTATTCGAGGATGGGCAAAGTGCTCTTTATAATTACCTCCATGACTTCTTCTTTGCGGGCTGTCAGAAAAAATTAGAACAGAGTTCACGCAATAATGAGAGATTTATCAAGCGCAATTCCAGTTGGCTCAATTTAAACGCTAATTTTCCTGACATTGTGCTCCAGAACTTACCTAGTAGTTCTATAACTCCTGGTTAGTAAATCTAAGTTTTTTTTAATTTTATGATATTGTTAACTGATAATTGAAAATTCTGTATGTGATTTGTCTTAATTAAAAGTAATTCATATTGGTAGACGCTATGGGACAGCCAGAATTAGATTTCCATCTTTCGAGTGAACGAACGAAGGAAAACGGAATCGAAGGTACTCAACAGCTAAATTTTCTCACGCTGCAACTATGACTCTTCGAGAGTTATCAATTTAACACCTCATAATATTTACAAATAAGTGCGTGGTAACCTAAAATTACTACTTCAAGAGAAGAAACATAACTAGCAGAGAGAATTAAGGGAGAAGATGGGATTGATCGTGGATGTACCGAAGCCGGGATATGGATCCACCAACGATGGGAACTCAGCAAGGCGTTTCTTTCAAAGTCCAAATTTATCTGCTGAAATTACAGGTGCGAATTTTAAATCATTTTCCTAAGCACATACTTGCTTGAAATCAATATGGTGAGCTTTAACTTTGTGGAACTCCATCCTAGTAAATGGGTTGGAATAACTTAGCAAAATTCCACTGTTTAAAAGTTTTTAATATCGTGACCGGTTTCGTACGTTAGTCCATTATCAAGCGCAAGAGTTATTCAGGAGTACACATATATATACGAAAGGTACAAAACCAAGGCACCAATCAGATTAGCTATTGTCGATAGTGGGAGCGGTGTTAGGGGGAGGAGGAAGGGGTAGTAGATTTGTTATGCCTCTCATAATTAAGAGAGGTCTGGCGATAACGATAATTCATGGGTTCTTGCCAGGTGTCGGGATAACTCTTGGAAATAATTAATCCGAAGTTCTCAAAAATATAGCAAAAACGTTCAGTTACCGTTTTTATCCGGAGTTTCGGCAGGTCAGCGAGTACGGAAGGCGAAGGCGTCTGCGGAGCACTGTAATCCTCGGTGGGGGCACTCGAGAGTAAAACTGACTAGTCCTTTTATGCGTAGGCGCTAGTTACTTGCAACACGGAAGAGTTGAAAGATAGGGGTCGGCCGGGTCATTGGGTTACGTTAATTTTGGCCTTTTGGAAAGTACGGAAGCTAAAGTTATTCGCGGGTTATTCCTCGCCCTGTAGGGACTTTTCTCTCGGAGAATTTGTCTAAATGCGGAAATACCCGTTACCGCGGTTCTATATTTAGTAAAAGAAACGGCGACAGCATTCCTTTGCCTTCCTCGTCCTCTGAGTGAATTGAAAAGCAAAATTCGCTCCCCAGCATTACACAATTGTGGTGCCGCCGACCCGATGCGGGGTGCGGCGACCACGTAAGAATGGTGGGTTCTTGCTCTTAGTGTCGAAAGTAATTGAGAAATAAATATTTATCTCTTTATTTGAATCAAAATAACGTATATTGTCCAAAGATCGTACGAGAAGAAGGATACACGGGAGGCAATAGAAGGGCTATAACTGCTTTTCGGAGACCCCCATGGAGGGGTCACCCTTTCGGCGCGCCGGGCCAACTGGCTGCGGGGACAACTGGTTGAGTTGGGTTATATAAAATATCATGTTTTTTTAATAAATATTAGCTTTACGTAACATATCCTATGAAAGAAGTAAGTTGTTGGGAAATTCCTTCACTTATTATAATTGATATAACCCCATGGCCACTATTTCCCATTCCCGCGGCCAGTTGTCCCCTCTGCCCTGATGGGGCCTTTGCATTTAGAGAAAAAGAGAGTGAATCTAAGTTTATACCGGGTATTTGCGAAAATGGGAGGAATTAGAAAGTGACACTACGAAAGTGAAATTATGACTATTTTCGAGAGCAATAGGCCGACGATGAACACGGACCGGACGCATTTGCCGAAGGACAGGAAGTGGAGGATGGGGTGTGCCGCGGCATTACAGGTTAACAATGGACAGCAGGGGGAGAATAATTAGGGAAAAGATGGATGTTGGTGAGTATGTAATTGTTTTTTAAGTGGTGTATTATTTCTACAATTCGGGTGAAACTCCCATTTGTAGGCTCCCTTTCTTACAACATATCTAACTTCCTCATTCCTTACATTTCAAGACCGCATGTTACACCACACACCCAACTTAGGTAAAATACTTCTCAATAATAAAGATATATTCAACCATACGCTAAAAAGTGGCATTTACAAATTACGCTGCAAGGGTTGTGGGGCGATTTACTTAGGTCAGACGTCCCGCAATTTACAAATAAGAACCAAAGAACACTTGAATTCATTCCGTAACAATACACAGGCATCACATTTCGCAAAACATCTTCTACATAACAGAAACATCTCAGATTATTCTTCTACTCTATTAAATTGTCAACACAAAGGACGCAAACTAAATTTTCTCGAACAAATAGAAATAATACAGCTCTTAAAAAACAATTACACATGAGTAAATTCTGACTTTAGAAAAAACTGTTTTTCTTGTGCAATTACTTTATTTGTATGGACTTAAATTTCATCTTTTTCAAGACAATGACTATCGACTATGACTATCGAATATCATTCTTCAATTATTATTAATTAAAATATACTTATCGGGGATCGACGAGAATCTCATCAAAATATTATCTAATATCTTGCGGACAGGGTCTCAAGCAGTTTCAATTTATACGAAAAAGCTTTCTGTGACTACTGCTGCGGAGTTGTATATGGAACTATATCCTTGGTACTACATGTCACCTACTGTTCATTAAGTCCAAAACAAGACAGTATATTCTCAAAGAAATTCATTCTTCCCTCGGGGCAACTCTCGGGAGTGGCGATGGAAGCCCGAAATAAAGACACTGGAAAATATCGCAAACGTTTCACACAAAAACTGAATCTCACAAATGTAACAAGAGAATCAAGGAACATGGGCGAAGATGTGAAGGAGCTCCTGATCAAGAGCAATGAAGAAGAGATGGGGTGTGAAGATTCCTCATGTGATGAGTGTATTTAAGGCAGAAAGGAAGACCTCATTAAATTAGTTAGAGTTATGCTTAAAACATTAGCAGCCTCTTTCAAACAAAAAGTTTATGGATCTCAATATAAACGAAAATTTGACAATGAAGGCATGTACAAACAAATTTTTGGAAAACATTACAGAAGGAGAATTTATTTCTTCATATCATTAGGATTTTCGGAGGTAATTCTATTCTGAAATGTGTATAGAGTATACATTCATAGTTATAAATCACAAAAAACACTATTCAGAAGCGTTTTTCTCCGCATATCCTCTCTTCTCTCTGAGATGGTCTCAGAAAGTGGCGCTCCGCCGCGCGGATATTGCTCTTGCATCGCTATCGAAAAATCGCTTTATTTATCAGCGCCGCAAATTGTCGCAGGATTTTATTTCATATTCCTCTTTAAAAAGCTTCAAAAAACATTGTGGTATAAGTAAGTCCGTGTACATCGTGGTACATCACTATAATTTTCCTCACTTTGGGTAAATATTTGCTGTAAAATAAGGGTTCGCCATTTCGTTGTATAAATATTGCAAATATTCAACTGTGTTCATTCAAACCCAGTATTATGAAGCATAAAGATTAGCTTTATAATACTGCGCCGTTTTTTACCCGATGAGATCGCTTCAAGAATGACAATGCTAAGTTTCAAGGTCCGCACTCAAAAAAATACTTCTTATTTTTATTATATTCTTATTTCGATTCTAGCCCACTGTGGGGCGTAATGAATTCAAAATATGTTATATATTCTATTTTATAACGGTTCTTCAAAAGTTTTAATCAAAAGAGTTTATTTCACGATGAATGGAGTTCAAGAGAATGAATTAAGTTGTTCAGATTCCCTCCGTTTATTCGATGTTTTAATAGGCTGACCGAGACTTAATGTAGGCCACTTGCGTGGTTAATCCGGTTTGTGAGTCTGACCATAGAAATAGCATTCCTCTCTCGAGAAAAATATTTCAGATTTCAAAAGGGAAGAATAGGCGGATATAGGTCATCGGGTTAAAAGGTTATTGAAAGGAAATATAATTTGTTGACCTAATGGCATTGTTTAATTAGCTTCATTAGTTCGGATGTACATACAGATGAAAACGGAAGGCTAGCATGAAAGATAGTACGAATAGATCCAATTAAATGAGGAATGTAGAATATATCAGCCATTGTTTAATATAAATATAGTATGAAATCATAAAAAAATAAAGCCATTCCCCAAACGCAGATGAAAAGGTACGAATTATTACCCCATAAAATATCTTTCAAATAATTACTTGGAAAGTGAATCGTCTTTCAAAGTTTTCATCTTATTTACATTCTCAGCCAGGATTTCTTTGGAGAAATACTTGAAATTTGACACAACAATCCATCTGTTGCAGAGTGAATTGCTTCCAAATAAACAACGAATTGGTTTCTCCCGAGTTTGTATCAGTTTTACTTATCATTGGTGTTTTTTTGGAATGCAATTTTTATCCTAATCTTGAATGAGATGCCAAGGTTATCACAATTTCGAATCTTGAAAATAGTTGCAAATCTCTGTATCTCTATCAAACATTTTACCACCAAGATCTTACCAATTGGGTCGTTGCTGAAAGACAATGTTCTTTGATTATTTTTCATGTGAGGTTTGCAGGTGATAAAAATAAACTCTACTTCGATAAGTGTAATCGTAGGTGGAATTCGGATATTGATAATCGGCTATTGAATTTCTGTCTCTGAACTTTATGTGAAAGTTGATTACAATCTTTGGGCATATTTTTTGTGCCTTTTTGTTAAGAATAAAACGTTTGAATTTCATTCATGAAAATCTTCTTTATTAAAATTCCGAATATCTCTCGCAGAGCACAATATTTGGTGGAAGTACGAAATATAAGACTAGAAAAGGAACGATGGACTCAGAGCAAGAACTTTGAGGTAAAAAGTAGCATTTCAGAGGAAAAAATGATTTAATTAGGGTGTGTGTTAAAAAAGGAATAATTACCGATAAGATTCATCGGACCGATGAAATACAGTTGCTTGCAGCGAATTTATAAAATTCAAGCAAATTATGTACAAATCTGTTAGACCTACGCTTTTAAAATCCGTTTCCTTATCGACCATTGCTCTTCGATTTAAGCGTGATGTACTTTTGATCCAAGTATTAGGTATCTATTCGATTAATTGTATAAATACGCATGTGATATTTACCAAGCTAATGAATATATTACCCAAATTTTACAAATCTCAGTGGAAGCCCGTTCCATCTAGAAATGGAAAGACTCTTGAGTGTTGGAACGTATATTACATTAGTACTAGCAGAGAAGTCCTTAAAATTTTAACTTTTGGAAATCTCAAGTGCCATCACAGTGTGTTGAGGTAATGCCAACTTCACTCTGCCGAGAGGCTTTTTCTCGCAACAGCATTTATAATCCAAAATATTCACGAAAGTCAGACTCAAGAATAATGATTAAGATGAAATTCTGTTTGAGGTTCCTCGATAGCGTTCAACATCGCAAATATTCCTCACCAGTTAAATAGCAAATTATTCAGGGAAGTAATAAGGTTATTTAAAATTAAGTTAGTCATGTATGATTAATCCCCAGTCCTTATACGTTATTAATTACAACTGTAAGGGTAGGTGAAGACTGAATTGTATTTACCTTAAGTAAGGAATTCTTAAAGATCAGCCGTATTCCAGTGGAACGAATGAAGCGAAATGAAGTCGGTCTCGAAAAGATAAGGAACTGAACGAAGGTCATTCTTAAAACGGAGATATCGAACATCTTACGACATCATATTTCCATTGGTATGCAAATAATATAAATACTGAATTTAAAGGATTAATTTCTCTTTTTATAGTATAAAAAAATACACTTGTGCATTATAAAGCAACACAAAACCGTAGATTCGCCGAAAATGCATCTTCAATTGAATATTAAATATTAAAGTAAAAGGTAAATATTCGATTCTCCGTTTTAAGAACGACCTTCGTGACGTTCGTGAGGTCCAAGGTAAAGAGCAAACTGTTGGTTCAATAAAGGATAATAGCGGTAATATAGTAAACGATGCTAAAGGCAAATCTAATATCTTGAATGATTTTTTTCGAAGCGTTTTCACGTCTGACGATGCATCAAATACTCTCCCGAATGTTGATAAGCCTGAATCGATGTCGAAAATCACCTTCTGAGAAAACGGCATCATTAAACTATTGCAACAGATTAGAGTATGAGCGAAGGAAAGGTCCCGAAGGATTAGAAAATTGCGAATGTCACGCCAATATTTAAAAGTGGCTCTAAGGACGATCCAGCTAATTACAGGCTTATATCTTTAACATTACTGAGCGGTAAAATTATGGAACATATAATAGCTAGCTCTTTAATGGGTTTTCTTGAAACATCTAATTTCATAATTAGGAATCAACACGGTTTTCGTAAGACTCGTTCTTGCGAGTCTCAGCTGGCTTTGTTAGTACACGATGTTCGAAACTCTGCTGAAATACATAAGCAAGTCGATGAGATATTTTTAGATTTTCGGAAGGCTTTTGATAAGGTACCTCATCATAAATTGCTGTACAAATTAGAAGTTGCGGGTATCAATGCAGAAGTTATTAACTGGATAAAAGACTTTCTCACCGATAAAGAGCAACGAGTAGTACTCGATGGTATTAGTTCCAACTTGGTTAAGGTGACCTCGGGCAGTGTAATTGGACCGTTGTTATTTTTAGTATACATCAACGACCTCAATAGTCACGTTGAAATCAATGTTAGGATATTCGCGGACGACACAGTCAATTACAGGGAAATAGATAGTTCAGAGGATAGATTAACCCTTTCGAAAGACTTAGATAGAATTATGAACTGGTGCGATGATTGGCAATTAGAGCTTAATGTAGAAAAGTGTTCGGCAGTTATCTTCTTCGAAAGAAAATCTATAATGAATGACTATTCTTATAGCCTCCGAGGGGTAAACCTAATGACAGTAGAATCGGTGAAGTATCTTGGAGTAACTCTCACGAATAATCTATCATGGAGAGCACACATCCGAAATATATGTGGAAAAGCACTTAAGGAACTCGGTTCCGTTAAAAAAATAGTCGGTAGGAGCGAAGAAAAAGTTCGCGAGCGATGCTACTTAGCGTTAGTTAGGCCTCACCTTGTGTATGCATGTAGTGTATGGGAGAAATGTCATATTCGAGGTTTAGAAAAAGTACAACGAAAGGCGATACGATTTGAAAGAGTTGCTACTACGATAAAACAACGAGTATCACTCAGATGTTACAGGACGCGGGATGGGAATCATTAGAAGATAGAAAAAAACTTCAAAGGATAAATTTATTAAATAAGTTCAGAGAAATTACGTTTTCAGATGATGTAACCGATATAATGCGACCCCTCTGTTACATGGGCCGTTATGATACTGCTAGAAAGATTTGAGAAATAGATACTAGAACGAATCGTTTTTTCCGCGAAGTATACGCTAAAGCAACCGTTTAGGAAAATAGTCAAGGTGCCAGCACCCCCTACCACACGCGGCGGCTTGCAGGGTTCTTACATAGGACTTTTTTCTTAAGTCTAAAACGGTGGCCCCGCTTGCGACATGCACATACGTTCTTTCATATGTTTTCTGTCCAGCGAAGGGACGAAATCAATTGAAATCCATCAGCGAACGAAAGTCCAATATGGTGATGCATTTATATTTACGATGTAAGCATAATTATGGGCATTTCGGCTACACCGGTTAATGATGTGTAAGTATTGAATCATCATAACAGGTTTGTTTCATAGTAGCTACTACTTTTTATTCTTAAATGTAAATTTTCTAAAAGTATAAAAATTTAAAATACGAGTAAAAGTTGCTTGCATACTGCAAGCATATATTTAAAGTACTGTATTTTGCAAAGTTCTATTTCGTTTGAAAAAGTAGGATGTATGTAAAATTCGATTCGGAAGCGAAATGGTATCCAACCAACAAAGCTATATGAATGTATTTATGATTTCTATGGAAATTCCGGTCTCTCGTTTCCATGTTATCGGGAAGGTACTAAAAAATCTTAAAATGCAAAGTATTTTAAATAGGAGAATATTTGCCCAGACCTAGCGTCGAACTAAGGATAATCTTCTACGATGTCTTTCTAATTTTCTTTGATTATGCCCGGCTTCCAGAGATCCTTCGAATTTCAACTCTCTAATTTTCCGGGAAGTGCCAAAAAATATTTCCGAAAATCCCCGCAGTGCATCCTTATGAAAAAACGGGAATTCGGGTCCTTTTGGGATGCCTTAGGTTCAAAGTTGCATTTTTCAGTTGTTTACACCAGTAGTAGTAGGTCCTAAAAATTTCAAGTCAGTCGCAGATGTGGAACATGGTTAGAATTTTGATCCCCTATATATAAATCTCTTATATATAGACGTATATATATGTAGGTATATATAGGGTGTTAAATGCTGCAATAACCCAGAGACTTCAGACAACACAAAGGAGCATGGAGCGCTGCATGCTGGGAATCACAAGAAGAGACAGGAAACGCAACACTTGGGTGAGAATGATGACTGCAGTTACAGACATCATAAATAAGGTAAGATCACTAAAATTGAGGTGGGCCGGCCATGTTGCGAGAAGAAACGACAACCGTCGGACATCTGCAGTTCTCAACTGGATACCAAGAGATGTGAAGAGACCAAGTAGAAGACCTATGGACAGATGGAATAGAGAAATAATCAAGTACTTAAGTGTAACGTGGCAACGAGAAGCTCAGGACAGAGAAAATTGGAAAGTATTTGGGGAGGCCTACATCCGACGTCGGATTGAAAATTGCTGATGATGATGATGAATGTAGGTATGTCCGGAGAAAAGTATATATGTAATAGATTATCTATTAGAGCGAAAGTTGCTTAGAGTAATTATATATAGAGAAATTTAATCTCTCTGGGATCGAACCAAGGACCATCAGGGAAACGTTAAATAACGCATATAAAATGTATTTATGATCTCTAATCACATGCCGAATTTTAAGTTTCTATTTTAGTGGGAAACGGTTCAAAAAATGTTAAAAATCGTAGCAATTTCTAAATTTAGAGATGCCTGGTGTCAAACCCAGGACCTATTGGCAGATATGAATACATATTATAACTTGATCTTATTTAATGCAAAGTTTCAAGTCGATATTCTACCGGGAAGGTCCTAAAATAAGACTTCGTTATTTCCTTTTGAGATACATAGGGTAGTGTAAATGGCTCTCTGGGACGAACCAAAAACCATCATCAAAACGTTAAAACGTTTATCCGTCTATTATACAAGCAAAGTGTTGCTTGCAGTATGCAGGCTACACCAAAGTAGCAGTATGCCAAAGTGCAGTATCTTAGATAGAAGATGTATATTAAGACTCGGTTTAAGAAAAACGATTAGATAAGATCATGCTGTTCCTGGGTTCGATGCCAAAGCACATTAACATTTCTCACATAAGGAATATAAGGGAGAAGTAGGACGTCGTTTGAGGCAGTTGCTGCAAATATTTCTGCTTGAATTTTCACGCTTAGTTAGAGGCGGTGATCTTCTATAGTGCTGAAATTGAAATATCACCTGAAAGACCCGGGTTCGATGCCGGGAGGTAAATATGTCGTCCATTTGAAATACATTGGGTTAGTTTTTCAATATTGTTTGATGCACTTATCGAAATTATAGGAAGTTCTCGCTCAGCTAGAATATTTATATTAAGACTCCGTTTCAGAAAAAAAATTAGGTAAGACCATGCTTTTCCTGGGTTCGATGCCAGAGCACATTAAAATTTCTCACAGAAGGAATATAAGGGAAGAGTAGGACGTCGTTTGAGGTAGTTGCAACCAATATTTCTGCTTGAATTTTCACACATAGCTAGATATATTGATCTTCTGTTGTGCTGCATATTAAGTATGAGTAAAATTTAGCTTGCATACTGCAAGCAGATCGACAACACTAATTTCATGTCGGCATCATATCGGGACGGCCCTGAAAATAAAAGGGATTGAAAATATTCTTAAAATTCGCTGCAATGTAATCATCTGGCATCGAACCTAGGCCTTTCTGGTGAACCTATAATGCAGCACAACAGAAAATCACCATCTTTTACTATGTGTGAAAATTCAAGCAGAAATATTTGCTCCAACTTCCTCAAACGACGTCCTACTTCTCAATAATGTAAATGGCTCTCTGGATTCGAACCAAGGACGATCTAGGAAATCTAATACATGTTTTTAAAATGTATCTATGTTCTCTATCTATATGCCTAATTTCATGTTTTAATATTATTGGGGAGGGGTTTAAATTCATTCTTAAAAATCGGTTAATTTACTGATTGTAGAGACGCCTGGTGTCGAACCCAGGAAATATTGGTAGCTGTGAATGGACAGTATGACTTATTAGGACTTCATCTTATTTCATACTAAGTTTGAAGCCGATATCATGCCGGAAAGTACCTAAAACCTTTTTCTGTTATCTCCATAAAAAATGCATTGAGGAATGTAAATGGCTCTCTGGGATCGAACCGAGGACCATCAGCGAATATGTAAAATTTAGCTATGAAATATATTTATGATGTCCAACTCCATGCCGAATTTCAAGTTTCCATGCCATCGGGAAGGGGTCCAAAAAATATCTTAAAAATCGCCACAATGCATTTTAAACGGCCGATTTTTGCCGCGACCTAGCATCGAACCCAGGATATTTTCCGTAAAACTCATTTATGTTTTCGATAGACCATGACCATATATATAGGCTCCTTGAGTTTTGATTCTCTTACTATCCGAAAAGTATTTTTTTTTTAATTCCCGAAAATCAAAGCAATGCATTTAAACGGGAAAATCCTGACTTCGGGGCCTTTTGGAATCGAACCCATGACACTGAGGTTCAAAATCTCAATTTTTCTGGCGGTTATACGTTATGGGCAATACGTCGTAAAAATTTCAAGTCGATGACGCTTCTAGTTTAGGCTGTGAATTAGCATCCTATCTATCTATCTATCTATATCCTTGAATGAATCCGGAGAAGCATCTGTATTTAATAGATAACCAGGAAGACCCAGGTTCAATGCTGGACGAATAAATTGCAGAGAGGTTTAAGAATATTTTCAATCCTCTTTTTTTTTCTTTTGAGGACTATTGATGAGCGTTTGAAGAGAAAATTGAAATGTTTCAAATGCTTTGTTTTTGGATTCCTTGATAGTCCTTGGTTCGATCCCAGAAAGCCATTTATATTACCCAGTGCATTTCAGATGGGGATAATGGAGTCTTATTTCAGGAACTTTCCGGTACGACATCGACTTCAAACTTTGCATTAATTAAGATCATTCCGAGCAATATATTTTGTCTATTCGCATCTGCCAATAGTTCCTTGGTTCGACACCAAGCGTCTACAAAAATAAGAGTATGCTATAGTCGGTTCACCATCATGAAGGCAAAAATTCTCCCCATTTAAAATGCATAGGCCCATATATTTTAAACGGGAGAAATTTGTGTGACGTTGCTAAATTTGCGAAAAATTATGGAGTTGGTCGAAATTGTTTCAATTTTTTTCAGTGTTTAGTATCAGTGATACCACACATAACAATAGACAAAGGGTCTGACAGAGAAAAAATTCCGAAAAAACATCAAGAACAACTTTGATAGGATTCTATAATGAAAAAATTAATAAAATCATAATAGAAATTACTGATTACTAATTGTTAGATATCTTAAAAAGTGATCGAAACAGGGGGAACACTGAATACAACGGAATAGCCGCACGAACGATCGCGGCTGGCGTCGCGTAATGCGGTACGCCGTAAGAAAAATTGTATTTCTTAAGTTGTTTATGAACTTAAAGGGTTCGGACTTGCACAGAAAATAAATTCACTATTTTCTAAGACACTTTCTCGCTGGATGTTTTTCCGTGGGCGAATTGGACGAAAAGTGGCAGGCGACTACTTTTTTCAATGCATTTTGCGAGAAATTTTCGACTTTTTTATTAATTTCTGTTGAAATTTTCCCTAAAATGTATTCAACTGCCTAAGTATTAACACTAAAGAAAAGAGAAAGGTTTGAAGCTGATATTGATGTAAAAAAATTCCATGTTTCTCGAATTAGAGAATCAATGGCACCCATTCCAAAAGAAACGGAACAAAACGCCGTATTTCTTTGAGATGTAACACTTTTGTTGTTTTTTGCCAATATGTTGCAAATAAACAAAAAATAATCACGGTGTTATGTATGGTATCACTGATACTAAACACTGAAAAAAATTGAAACAATTTCGACCAACTCCATAATTTTTCGCAAATTTAGCAACGTCGCACAAATTTCTCCCGTTTAAAATATATGGGCCTATGCATTTTAAATGGGGAGAATTTTTGCCTTCATGATGGTGAACCGACTATACGACTTTTAAAAGTATTTTAAACTCTTACCGATAACATTGAAACTCAAAACTTGGCATGTGAATAAAGATTATAAATACATTCCTTATGCTTGCAGTATGCAAGCAACATTTTTATATATAGGTAGATGTTTGTCCAGATATATATACATATATGCGATAAAAAATTCTAAAGCCGGCGCCACACGATGCGTCGAATGTTGGGTACAACGTTTGATCCAATGTTTGGGTCAAATGATTCGACAGTTGATGAGGCAAACGTTTCTGCCACACGATGTGACGAATGTTTGATCCAATACGTTTGGTTCAAACATTTGCTCGCTGCTTCATTTGCTGCGGGATATGGCGGAAGATATGCCACGGCTGCTGCCAAAGTAGTGGTATTATACTGTTCACAGTTATTACTTGAAAATTTGAAACATAAAAGACGTGATAGAAGGTGGTGATTTATCTCTACATAAATCCAAGAAAGGCAAGTAGCAAGCAAATATTTTCAAACAACGCGAAATTACCTAATGTTGACTCAATGCATGAGGAAGAATTAAATATTATATGAGAAAACTAATATTTTTTCAGGTACAGTGGCTCAGTCACAATAAAAATCTGACGTTCTGAAATTCCGTTCACTTCTCACGAGCCCATGTGGCCGAGAGTCCAACCTCCCAACCGAGTTCCCTCGAATGCTCGAGACTTCCGTTGACTCGGGTCACAAAGACCGACAACAGTCGGAACATCTTCCAACGCGAACGTTTGACGCTTGACATTGTAAGCTCGATATTCGATACTCTGCTACTAGTGGAGGCATTTTAGGCAAGAAAAGGCTCAACTTAAGCCGGCGCCACACGATGCGTCGAATGTTGGGTACAACGTTTGATCCAACGTTTGGGTCAAATGATTCGACAGTTGATGAGGCAAACGTTTCTGCCACACGATGTGACGAATGTTTGATCCAATACGTTTGGTTCAAACATTTGCTCGCTGCTTCATTTGCTGCGGGAAATGGCGGAAGATAGGGATATATGTCGCGGCTGCTGCCGAAGTAGTGGTATTATACTGTTCACAGTTATTACTTGAAAATTTGAAACATAAAAGACGTGATAGAAGGTGGTGATTTATCTCTACATAAATCAAAGAAAGGCAAGTAGCAAGCAAATATTTTCAAACAACGTGAAATTACCTAATGTTGACTCAATGCATGAGGAGGAATTAAATATTATATGAGAAAACTAATATTTTTTCAGGTACAGTGGCTCAGTCACAATAAAAATCTGACGTTCTGAAATTCCGTTCACTTCTCACGAGCCCGTGTGGCCGAGAGTCCAACCTTCCAACCGAGTTCCCTCGAATGCTCGAGACTTCCTTTGACTCGGGTCACAAAGACCGACAACAGTCGGAACATCTTCCAACGCGAACGTTTGACGCTTGACATTGTAAGCTCGATGTTCGATACTCTGCTACACAATGCTACAAACTATCAAGCTTCCAACGTTGGAAGGTGTTCGTAGCATCGTCTGGCGCCGGCTTTATCCTTTTTGGTTTATCAAGCTGAAAATTGGTGGAGAAGTTCTTTGAACAGCCAAAAGCAAAATCCCAAAAATCCCAAAAAATCCCAATTGGGCAACATGCCTAAATATTTAAACAAAAGTCGCCATCTTGGATTTTCGACCTTGCATCATATTGAACGGTATATCTCCGTATCTAATGGTGATAAAGACACACGGTTTGATTTAAACTACTTACTAAAGTGTAAACTAGACCCATGGTATTTTATATTGAAAGAAAAATGAGTAAATCTAAAGCTACACACGAAAAACAACTCGTCTTAGGGTAGCTTTAACGGGAAAATCAGCGTTAAATGTCGATTTTCGACCTTTTATTATCATTAAATCAAAAAATATATCGAAATAAAAGTTGTAGAACACATCAAAAGGCTTCAGAATGTTTTATTATTATCTCCGTAGTCCAAAAATTGTAGCTTCTACGAAGCGCCAAACACGTTCGCACACTCAGCAGATGACCAATAACGCGGAGCGCCTATGTGCGAGTATCCATCAAAACACCGATTATAATGCCGGAAAGTATATTCTTATTCCTACAAGTAAATAATTTTACTAATAAAATATTTAAGCGCTTAATAATTATAACTTAGTAAGATAAAATTTAATAAAAGGAAAGATACCCCATTAATTTGGACGAATGTTTTTCTTGATGTTTGCATCCTCGGGCGAGTTTTCAATTTGGCGAGAATGAGGTAAGATATCGAAATGCGGAGTAATGTCGTCTTCTTCTTCCTCATTCATTTCATCTAAATCGTTCGGATCCGAACCATACCAAAATCAAAGACCGGATCGTTACCACAGCCGTTTCTTCATTGTCCAAAACCACGCTTTTGCAAATAGAGCACACAACCTCCACTGAAGTAGCCATGCTTATACGTGAATGGCACCCACACCACAAAGAAACATACAGTAACACAGCACTTACAAGTCACAAACCCAAGCCTACACTAGGCATTCAAAACTTAAAGGAACGCTAAGAACTACGCACAAACTCACTCTAGGAACTTAAAAAAAAACGAATAAATGCCAAATAATGAAACCAAAAGCTGCGCAGCAGTCATTTTCCGGTCTGAACGAGTTCTAGATTCCAAAAATGGAATCATCCTGCGTAGAATTCCTTTGGAATCCCTTTATCCCATTGAATGGGCTTGCTTCGATGATAAGGTGATAACATTTGCCAGTGAGATCTGTTTTAAGAAGTTAAATACCCTCCGCGATAAACTCACCAGATTATCCCAGAAGTAATTACGCAGGATGATTCCACCTGCCGCCGATTTTCCTCAAAACTATCTCCCACAGAGCATGTATTTTACCAGTGAGTGAAAAACCTATCCTACGTTAACTTTTCTGATAACGAAGTCAACTTCCTATCAAAAGGCCTGAATTTTAATTCTAGCCATTATAACGGTAACGATTTTAAGAATCTGATAGCTGATTGTGAGTATATTTTCAACCATCAAGGGAATGATCGTTCCTTAAAACATAACTTCACCCATACCATCACTTAAAATCTGAAAAATCTAGTGTCGCCTTCTTACTTCCCCGTAAACTTACTTCCCAGAAAACCTTACTTAGCATCATGAATACTGTGGAACGTGAAAATCTCGTTATTTCCAAAGCCTACTAAGGAAAGTGCATTGTCATAATAGACAAAAGTTATTACACTCAAAAAGTACAAACCTTCATAGAAGACAACCATATATTGAAAATCAACGACCCTACCAACGAACTAAATAAAAAAGTGAAAGAAATAGTGAAAAAGGGTACAACTGTGCTAAAACCCAAGGATTATTATAAAATAATTAATCCAAATCCTCTTCCTCCACGATTATACGCTCTCTTAAAGTTGCATAAACTTGATATCCCCATCCGCCCAGTTATTTCATGTGTTTCCTCCCCAACCCACAAACTGGCCTCTATAGTGAATGAACTTATTTAAAACTTAACCCTATTTTCACCTAGATATGGTATCCGAAACTCCATCGACCTTGCTGATAGACTAAAAAATTTGAAATTATATACAAACTAAAAAATTGTTTTTTTGATGTTAATAACATATTTACAAAAATCGCATATTTAAAAAAGGTGTCGTTGCTGTTGGAAAAATTATTGTACGACAAAAACTTGGACAGAAATGTTGTTCACGATATTTTACTGTTGACAGATTTATGTATTTCGCAAAATTAGTTTTGTTTGAAAAATCTTTTTTTAATCAACCCGATGGTCTAGCGATGGGATCTCCCCTCTCGCCAATTTTAGCCGAAATATTTTTAGAAAATTTTGAGAATAATTTATTTACAAATTCCCAGAATGACGAAAACCCGTTTTCTTGTGGTTGAGATTAATGAGATATGTTGACGATGTCCTTTGTATTTGGAATGGATCCCACAGACAGTTGAATAGCTGTCACACCTAAACCAACAACACAGTAAAATCAGATTTTCTTTAGAAATAGAGAATAACAACAATTTGAACTTCCTAGACTTAACTCTCTCAAAGAATGCAGATTCAATTGAATATTCTATCTATCGAAAACCGACTTATACGAACCACACAATTCATGCAACCTCTAATCATCCAGTCACACATAAACACGCAGCTTTTCATAGTTTTATTCATCGCCTCTTAAATATCCCCCTCTCTCCATCAAACGTTTCTCGGGAACTAAAAACCATAAAATGCATGGCTCTCTCCGATGGTTATTCCGAAAAACTTATAGATATCATACTTTCACATGGACAAATAAAACAAAACATTTTCAGGATATATCCCGATTGCTCCATTTTCACGGAAGTACAACGTTGGGGGAAATTATCTTTCCTCGGCCACATCAGTTATCATCTTGCCAATTTCTTAAATGCTCTAACATCAGACCCGCTTTCTATACAACGCAGAACATATGAAAAACTATTTTAAACAATAAAGATAAATTCGATAAAACACGCAAATCTGGTATATATAAATTAAATTGTAAAGACTGTAATACAATATACATAGGCCAAACCAGTAGAAATTTACACATTCGAACAAAAGAACATAAACAGTCTTTCCTCAATGGTTCCAGTGATCACATTTCGCTAAACATTTACTCGACAATAAACACCATTCAGACTTTACCAACACCCTCCTCCATAGCCAGTCTCAAGGAAATAAGCTAAACTACCTGGAGGAATTAGAAATTTTACATCATAATTATACGTTAACTAACATTCACCTCTTTCCTAACCACTCCCTACTTTTATCAACTATTTGCCTCCTCCAGCTGCTTCCCTCACCTAATATCCTTAACCCTTCCTCCCATCTCAGACCTTGCTTGCTCATGGGCCATTTTTTTGTATATATTCACTGGAGTTGTGGTCTCTTTACCTGATGATGGACAGAATTTTCTGAAACCGATTGTGTATTAAAACTCAAGTAGAATTTTCGACATAGTGTTTTTTATCTCTATTCTTATGTTGGTTTATTGTTGTTAGTGTTTAGAAAGGTTTTATATTATTTTCCTTCGATAGTATTAATTCTTCCGGTTATATTTCCACTTTATAGTCGTTAGCTTGTAATTTTTTATCCTTTTATATTATTGCCTTATTTTTATAAATCATTTTCGTTAGTTTTCCATTTGGGAAAATATTTGGTTAATTCTTTGAATAGTTATATCATAGTCATAGCAATTCAATAGCATATAATATAACATAGGGATATAAGGAATATAGGAATAAGAATATACTTTCCGGCATTATAATCGGTGTTTTGATGGATACTCGCACATAGGCGCTCCGCGTTAGTGGTCATCTACTGAGTGTGCGAACGTGTTTGGCGCTTCGTAGAAGCTACAATTTTTGGACTACGGAGATAATAATAAAACATTCTGAAGCCTTTTGATGTGTTCTACAACTTTTATTTCGATATATTTTTTGATTTAATGATAATAAAAGGTCGAAAATCGACATTTAACGCTGATTTTCCCGTTAAAGCTACCCTAAGACGAGTTGTTTTTCGTGTGTAGCTTTAGATTTACTCATTTTTCTTTCAATATAAAATACCATGGGTCTAGTTTACACTTTAGTAAGTAGTTTAAATCAAACCGTGTGTCTTTATCACCATTAGATACGGAGATATACCGTTCAATATGATGCAAGGTCGAAAATCCAAGATGGCGACTTTTGTTTAAATATTTAGGCATGTTGCCCAATTGGGATTTTTTGGGATTTTTGGGATTTTGCTTTTGGCTGTTCAAAGAACATCTCCACCAATTTTCAGCTTGATAAACCAAAAAGGATAAGTTGAACCTATTCTGCCTCCACTATACACAATTCTACGAACTATCAAGCTTCCAACGTTGGAAGGTGTTCGTAGCATCGTCTGGCGCCGGCTTAACCATGTTCCACAAGGGCCATTGACATGAAATTTTTACCACGTACTGGCCATAACGAGTAACCACCAGAAAAAAAGCGATTTTGAATCTCAGTATTATCGGTTCGATGAAAGAAGGCCCGAAAATCCCGATTTTTCCCGTAACGATACATGGCGGGGATTTTTGAATACTTTTTGAGGCACTTCCCGGCAAAGTAGAGAAATGAAATTCGAGGGATACCCTGCATATGCGGAAAAAACTATAAAGAGATCTTCGAAGATTATCCATGGTTCGACGCTTGGTCAGGACAAATATCTCCCGTTTAAATTGCATTGCGACGATTTTTAAGAGTTATTTTTAAAATCACTTCCCAATAAGATGGAAACTTGAAACTCGGCATGCAGATAGACATTATCCGTTCTCCGTACGCTTTTTATCGTCTAGCTGATGATCCTTGGTTCGATCCCAGTGAGTTATTTATATTCCTCAATGCATTTCTCATGGAGATAAAGGAAACTCATTTTAGGTACTTCCCGGCAGGATATCGACTTCAAACTTTGTATAAAATAAGATCAAGTCCTAGTAACCCATAATGAGTATTCGCATCCGCCAATAGCTCCTGGGTTTTCCACCAGGGGTCTCCAAAATTAGATATTACTACGATTTTTATTATTTTTTTCAACCCTTTCCTGATGACATATAAACTTGAAACTCGGCATGTATATAGATATAACGAATATATTTAATTTACGCTATTATAAGTTTCTCTGATTATCCTTGGTTCGATCCCAGAGAGCTATTATATTATCGAACGCATTTCAGATGGGGATAACGGAATCTTAATTTTGGACCTTCCCGGTATAATATCGACTTCAAAATTCGAATCAAATAATCTTTATATTTGCTAGGGTATTATATCTATTCACGTCTTTCAAAAGATCCTTGGTTCGACACCAGGCGTCTCCAATATTTCAAACATATGGCGGGGATTTCAAATTATTTACGATTCGGCTTCGAAAATATTTTACGCTATATCCTGGTAGGATGGGGAAAACAGAATCATAAAGTTCACGGAAAACGCGCTCTTCTTTCTTTCTATGAATGTGACACCAAATAGGTGGGAGTTTGTCGCCAGGTGGGAGGAGATTTCCCCTTTTTTAAAAAAAATTACGTTGATTTTTAAGAATATTCTCAATCCTATTTTTTTATTTTGAGGACCTTTTCTCGATATGATGTCGATTTGAAATTTCTATTATCAGTATGCTTGAAGAATGCAAGTAACTTTTACTCGTATAAAATATATTCATTATCTCTATCCAACTGCCGAGTTTCAAGTTTCCATGTTATCGGAAGTGGGTTTAAAAAAACCTTTATATCGCCATAATGCATTTTCAATAGGAGATATATTTGCCCATACCTCACGTCAAACTAAGGTTAATCCTCGAAGATGTCTTTGTTGTTTTCGTTTGATATGCAAAGTTCCCAACGATCCCTCAAATTTCAACTCTCTAATTTACCGGGAAAAGCTTGAAAAAAATTTTAAATCCTGGCAATGTATCATTTTGGAAAAAATTGGACTTTGGGGCCATCTGGCATCGAACCCATGACACTGATGTTTAAAATCACTTTTATTCTGGTGGTTACAGACTATAGCCAGTACGTCGTTAAAATTTCAAGTCAGTGACACTTGTGGAACCTGGTGAGAATTTTGATCTCCTGTATATAAGTAGGTATATCCGGAGTAACGTCTATATACAATATCTATCTATTAAATATAGATGCTTCTCCGGATTCATTCAAGGATATAGATAGATAGATAGGATACAAATTCACAGCCAAAACTAGAAGCGTCATCGACTTGAAATTTTTACGACGTATTGGCCATAACGTGTAACCGCCAGAAAAATTGCGATTTTGAACTTCACTGTCATGGGTTCGATTCCAGAGGGTCCCAAAGTCCCGATTTTTTCCGTTTAAATGCATTGCTTTGATTTTCGGGAATTTCTAAAAAATACTTCCCTTATAGTAAGATAATCAAAACTCTAGGAGCCGTTATACATGGTCATGATCTATTCAAAACATTAATGACTTTGATGAAAAATATCCTAGGTTCGATGCTAGGACGATGCAAAAATCCGCCGTTTAAAATACATGGGAGTAGTTTTTCATTATTTTTTTTGATGCACTTATTGAAATTATAGGATGTTCGTGCTTTGCTGGAAGATGTATGGTACGAATTAGTTTTAAAATGTTTTATAAGACCGTAATATTCCTGGGTTCGATTCCAGAGCACAATAACTTTTCTCTCATAAGGAATATAAGGGAAAAGTAGGACGTCATTTGAGGCAGTTGTAACCAATATTTCTGCTTGAATTTGCATACGCGGTTAGAGATGGTGTTTTTCTGTTGTGTTGCATAGCAAGTATTGCCTGAAAGTCCCAGGTTCGGTGCCGGGGGGTAAATATATCCCCCATATATAATACAATGGGGTTGCTTTTCATAATTTTTTTATGCATTTATCGATATGTAAGTGAGCTCTTGTTTAGATGGAAGATGTATATTAAGACTTTGTTTAAGAAAAAAGATAAATAAGACCATGCTGTTCCTGGGTTCGATGCCAGTGCACATTACAAATCTCACATAAGGAGTGTATGTGAAAAGTAGGACGTCGTTTGTTTGTCGTTTGCTTGAATTTTCACACATAGTTTGATATGGTTATCTTCTGTTTTGCTGCATAGTAAGTTCACCAGGAAGACCGGGGTTCGCTGCCAGGCGATTAAATTGCATCGAATTCTTCGAATATTTTGGACCTTTTTTTTCTTTTGAGGACCGTCCCTATATGATACCGATATGAAATTAGTGTTGTCGATCTGCTTGCAGTATGCAAGCTACATTTTACTCGTTATATATAGACGCTTCTCCGGATATACCTAGATATACACTCACTCACTCACTGGGGATAAAAATTCTAACCATGTTCCACAAGTGCCACCGACTTGAAATTTTTACGACGTATTGGCCATAACGTGTAACCTCCAGGAAAAAGCCGACTTTGAACCTCAGTGTCATGGGTTCGATTCCAGAAGGCCCCAAAGTCGCGATTTTCTCCATAAGAATACATTGTGAGGATTTTCTAAAATTTGTTTGGTGCACTTCCCGGAAAAGTAGAGAATTGAAATTCAAGGGATCACTAGAAGCCGTGCTTATCTAACGAAAATCAAAAAGACATCTTCGAATATTGTCCATGGTTCGATGCTAGGTCGGGGCAAAAATCGGCCGTTTAAAATGCATTGTGGCGATTTTTAAGATTTTTTTTGGACCCCTTCCCAATGGCATAGAAACTTGAAATTCGGCATGAGGTTAGATATCATGAATATATTTTATAATCAAATTTTACATATTCGCAGATGGTCTTTGGTTCGATCCCAGAGGGCCATTTAAATTCTTCAATGCATTTCTTACAGAGATAACGGAAGCAAATTTTAGGTACTTCCCGGCAGGATATCGACTTCAAACTTTGCATAAAGAAAGATCAACTCCATACAAATCAAACTGTGCATTCACAGTTATCAATGTGTCCTGGGCTCGACACCAGGCGTCTCTACAATCAGTAACTGATCCGATTTTCAATAATTATTTTGAACCCTTTCCCAACAATATAGAAACTTGAAATTCGGCATGTAGATAGAAATCATAGATACGTTTTAAAATCATGTTTTAGATTTGATCGTCCTTGGTTCGAATCCAGAGATCTATTTACATTCGTGAAAATTAGAACATCTTTTGAGGCAGTTGTAGCCAATATTTCTGCTTGAATTTTCACACATAGTTAGAGATGGTGATCTTCTATTGTGCTGCATAGTAAGTTCACCAGTAAGACCCGGGCTCGATGCCAGGCGATTAAATTACAGCGAATTTTAAGAAAAATTTCAATCCTTTTTGTTTTTCTTTTGAGGACCGTCCCGATATGATGCCGATATGAAATTAGTAATGCCGATCTGCTTCTTGTTCTGCTTGCTGATAATAGATATATCCGAAGGAACATCTATATATAATAGATTTCCTGGTTTATCTCAGATTACCAGCAAAATTTGAAAGAAATCGAGTTAAAATTTTACTAAGTGTTGTCAAAATTACAGAAAATACTTCAACATCTTGAAAGTGCTTAAAATGCTGAGTATAGAATTTGTTTAGAACATTTTTTTTACTTCTCTTATAAATACATATTCTTAGAAATACACATTTCAATCTTTATTATTTACAATTCAGATATCAAACAATTACTGAATTTTCTTGGCTTAAACAGTTGGCCGGTAAATATCTCCTGAGGTTCCACTTTTATGCGACTTGAGCACTTTATGGTACTCTAAAGTATATGCCTTTCGAATACTGCGGATTTTGCTGAATTTGCATCAAAATCAGAAACATATTCAGACATCACCTCCACGAGAGTTTTGATTGCTTCTTCTTTCTTGTTCCCGTCTCTGTAAGAGGGAATATTTTGATTCCACAAGCATGGATGTTGCTCGTAGGTTTCTAAGAACTTGATAATTATTTCACACGTCCATTTCCTTAGAAATTTTGGCATGCTAACTAGAATATCTCACACAATGCTCAATAATAGGGAATGACAATAAAATTACTATACCAAGATTCACTAAGTGATCTCTATATTTCCAAAGACAAAAAGCAAAGAACAATACAAAGACTGAGGAGGAAGGTTAAGGCTGATTGGATGAGACAAGTGAAAGAACATAGAACCAATTGGGAATGAGTTGTAAACGTTGCAAATAAAGTGATAGTTCATTTAATAATAATGGCAATGCATATGTTGAGTTGTTTATATCTGGTCCAGGTAATGCATAAGTCCTTTACGTTGATAATGTAGCAATCCGTATTAAAAAAAAAAATTGAATAAGTTGTTCAAGTAAAAGTTGAGAGAAATGTGGTGTGATTTATTGCGGAAACATATCTCCTTGTCCGGCATGTTTTATATTAAAATTTATAAATCCAAAATTTTGTAATATTGTTGAATTTTGATTTTCTCGTTGAAGAGTCATATACTAGATTTTGTGTGGTGTAAAAGGCGGGTTTGATGTTATTAGATTAGAGTTTTGGTCAGTTGACAAGAATATTTTTCACCATTAAAATTAGTGAATAATCGACGAAGGTAATGTTGAAAAATGAGAAGGAAAACAGAGTGGTCCTTCCCTTGACTTGCTGAATCGGCTGAACCCAATCGAAAAATGAAGTAAGGGAAGAATCGGAAGAATTAACAGCAAACGCATAAAACACCTCTAACCCCTCTAACACGAATTGGAAGTGAAACAAATGAATTCCGCAGTGCGCGCAAAGCCGTCGGCGTTAAGGGATAGATATTGAGACATCAAAAGCTTTTAAGATTTAAGAATGGTAAGGTGGTATTTGTGATTCCTTTTTCTAAGAAATATTTTGTGAATAGTGATTTGATGTTCTTTTACCGGTCGTTATTGATTAAATGTCTCTACAATTACCTTCTTGGCAACTATTAGTAACTATCACTCAAGGCGAGATAATCTCTGCAATATTAACCGCTTATTTTTAGGACGTTTTCTTAATGATAAGAAGAAAGAAGATGACTATTTTTACAGATACTAAGGAAACTACTTCTGTGCATGAACTTAAAAAAATTATCGAAGGTATGCTTACGCAAAGATCTGTCCGTATTTGTCTTTCATTCGTGATTTACTCGATGTAATTGGAATCAGCGTAAAAATTGCAATTTATATCGTTTTACGTGACTGAATCTTAGGAATCCTGAAGATTCCACCTGAGCACCAGCAACTTTTCAATAAAGATAATCAACTGATGGAAGACGATAAGACATTGCAGGATTATGGGCTGACATCGATAACTGCTAAGGCACAGTGCCCTGCACCAGTGGGTCTGGCAATTAGGTATGCTTTTCTAGTATGATATGGAATATTTAATAGTAGTAAATATTAGGAAAAAAAATGTGGTAGAGTTTTTAAATAATGTGTTGTGATGTTCACCGAATTGTTTGGTTTGTTATAAAGACAGGTTAACTGACATAACAGGTATGTTTTCAGATTGTCTGTTTTTCACACGGTAGTGAAGGTCTTATTTTTATTCAACGAAGGAAAGATTTTTTTCCCTTTTATTATTTGACAATATAAGGACTTAACTCTCTCTCTCTCTCTACCTGCAACAATTTCAAATTCATTTCGCTTTGGTTTTAACTTACTTGGATTCGCTGTCTTTTGAATTAATAATTTGATAAAAAGGTAATTCACTCTTGATGTCATCAGAATAAAAGCTGTTGGTATTTATTCATTTTCAGACAGGACAGTGGAGATTTTGAGCCGCTCGAACTGACTCCTTTCTCCTCTCCTCCGGATCTACCCGATGTAATGAAAGCTCCTGAGAGTAACGGTCAGGAGCAGTCTTCGTGAACAGTTTCTTCGCTGCATCTTCCTTACGGAAAGTTAGCTGTAGCCTGAGGGAAATATTCCCAAAAAACACTAATAATGCTTCGTGTGAGTGCGATTGCTGAAATAAATAAATAGAACGGGTGGTAAAAGGATCTTTGAATCTAATTATTAATTCGTTCGAATTGTCAATCCAAATTAGTATAAATTATTGTTGCTGTGGCTGTGACGGTATATTAAATTGGATGTTACTTCTGGGATGGATTGTTTGTGGAGGAAATAATTCTTATCGATATGTTTTTCTAACTAATATTATTTATATCAACAACACAAAAATTGAATATCTTCACCACTGAGATATAAAATCAGGTATTTGCTTTTTGACATTATTTTCTTAAAAGCTACCAATATGCAAGGAATAAATAAGCTACACCAGACCAGCAATTTGCATCAGCATAATGATCAGATTATTGAAAACTCAGGTTTTTTTTAAAACAAACGCAATAGAATTTTCTTAGAAGTGTTTGAATGATTGTGATAGAGATATTTACTTCATGTGAGTTGTTTTTTCAGCTATTTTGTTTTGTGCCCATAACATAGGCATATTATGTTTGAGCTTGTGTTTACTTGCCAGAAGAGGCTCATTCCTGCGGAAACAAACTTTTCCTCAAATAAAATCCATCCTAAGTGTGAAAACTTAGAAATCCTGACTTTTCCTTTGCAGTGATCGCAATTTATTTTTGAGAGTGTAATGTATGTTCTGAAATACTTTCTCTCATTACAATAAAACTATTTCAAGTATTCAGTTGTGACTAAGAGTTGCAGTATATTGTAAATTTCATTCATTATTTGGTAACTATTGTAAAACTTTCAATAAGATCCAAGTGGGAGTTTCCCATGGCTTGTACTTTGCTTTTCAACATAAAAATATCTTTATTTAAATTGTAAGCATTCAAAGTCATAGGGTAAATTAATGCACTTTTGCAATGTGACTGTTTTAAGAATAAATCTTTTTTGTGTATTTGAAATTAACATTCCTTGATTTTTATCATCCTCATTCCTGTGTTCATATATTTGTTGAAGTTTTCAGTATCATTTATGAGTGAAGTTTGAAGCATTGTTTCGAAGCAAAAGGCAAATAAAATTCTTTTTAAAGTCTTTCTTTATTTCCATAATTTCTTGTAAACATTCATTCATATCAAAATAACCTCATTTAAGGAAGTCGGAACCCTGATTTTGATATTCCCCCTCTATGAGGACAATTGTCAACGCAGCAGTGAGGAGGCACAATCACATGCTATTTTGTAACAAGTGTTACATTATTATTATGTACAAATATTTATTTAAATGAGAATATCTGATATGAGAAATATTTTTTACAGCTTATTACATGTAAGTCAAGTATTTATTTAAAACAAGATTTCACATACAGCTAGTAAGCCAGTTTATAGTGAAATAGAAACAAATTATTGATATAAATAGAGACAAAAAAATAACATAAGGTATAAGAAACAGTACATCACAATAAGGAAAATTAATAATTGAACTGGCAAAACTATTTCTTGAGAGGAAAGGATACTCCCTCGTTCATGAAGGAATCTTTGGTCAATGGAAATGGATCCACATTAGTTGGAAGAGAATTTAATATGAAAAGAGGAATGAGCGATTAGCAAGAGGTATTCTGGCAGTAGGATAGTAAAATCGAGAAGATGAAAGAGTAGTTCTACTAAAAATGAAATTGGGCAAGTAAATTAGGACAGTCAATAAAGGAATTTAAAATACCATGTATAAATGAAAGATCACTTTTAGTTCTATAGACAGAAAGACAATCCAAAGATAGAGCAGATAATATGTTAATATTAGAAGCATTACGGTAAGAAGGAACACAGGATTTAATAATTCTGTGAAATAAATGAGTAATTCTATCAAGTGTGACATGATTTGAAAGAGGAGAGCATATAAGTGGACAGTAGGAAGAACGAAGGAGGAAAAATAAATTTTAAGAGCCAGTGAAGTGATAAAATATTCTTAAAAGCGACATTGCTCAATTCAAGTAAAGGAAAAATAAGTATGTTTAAGCTGATGTTTCTGCACACTCATTGAAGTAGTGCTCCCATCTGATTAAGAGTTAGCATTCTTAAATTATCTACCTCAAGAATATCTCACTTCAAAAATAAGATCAGAACTATTATTGCGAATCAATAGAAGTTCTGATAAAAGAACAGAAGATGGTGCAAGAGATCTATTTGAATAACATCTGGCAGCTCAGCTTTGACAGTTATATCTTAATTCACTAATCATGAGATGGCTTCACCATTGAGATCCTCAAAAAGTATTGAATCATAAACAGTTGCTGTGATGAAAGCAGTCCTGACGACAATGTCAAAAGAGAGACATGTATCAGGGACAGAACAATAGGATAGAGATATTTTACAAAATTCAGAATGTCAAACAGTCCCACTTAAGGCTAAAAGATGTATCAAGTATAAAATTAAAACAAATTGGTCAATAGTTTTGCATGTATTTAATATTATTTAGAATGTTTTCATGCTTAGATATACCAACTTAAATAGATTTAAGTATGTCCTATGTACATAGGTTTAATATTTGCCTCTGAAATAGAATTTGGGACCCACAAAAATGGAACATCTACAGCTAAGCACATCAGGGTAGTTATGTTGATTGACAGTTTTAAATGTAGGAAAAGTAATTTCACATAACCATAGAAATACTTGAATAGATGAAAACACACATTGAGTATATTCTACCAAATGTATCCTTCATCCTGGTCTTGCTTTGATCATAAGACAGGAGACTCCAATTTTTTGAAGCTACAGCAACATCAGTTTCACCTGCAGTTATCAGCAGGGCTATAGGCAGAAGCAAAGCATAGAGATACTCAAGGTCTTCAAGAGCACTATGTACCCTATATACATGTGTATAAGCTGAATTTTTCAGCACATTTCCGGATGTCAGTCCAGTGCAGCAACAGTATGGGGGCCAGATGTGTATATGGGGGGAATGCGAGAAGAGCCGTCAGTTGGATTTCTGTCGTACCCAGGGGTAGAGCCCAGATCTTATGGTACTCACCCGTCATGGTACTCACCCGTCATGGTACTCACATCACCCTGGCTATGAATTGGACCAATTCACCAACCCGGCATACTTCGCCTTCACATAACCAGTCAGCTACCACAAATTAGGGGGAAGTTCTCCACAGCTATTCAGCGAAGAAGAGAGGCCCCAGAGGGCCACCCAAATGCTAGAGGAAATCCGGGAGGAATTTTGCACAGTAGCTTGCCAGATAGAAATGGTTGAGCAATGGCAGCATTCGATATCTGTCCAATTTGCACAACTGCCTGCAACTTTCGAGAGCCTTTGGCATTCTCTGCCACAGGAAGACCCACCCTCATACCTGGAAGTAATACAGCTGGGGCAGTAAATAAAAAACTGGATCTCAACAGGAAAATTCAGACCATGGGACCAACATGAAGCGGAACATGTGCTGTTTTATGTCTCGTATTGGGCACAAATACCATCCCCAAAGAAGACAGAGTTGTATTTGTGCATGCGAATACTAGGAATAGTGGTGGAGCACAGATGGCCAATTGCTAGCAAAATATCAGGAAACCCAAACCAGAATTTATTGAGAGTTCCAGTCCAATTGATACAACCATCGCCAAACATTATGGTGCAAGTTCCACCAGCTCCGGAAGCAAGACCATGTCCATCCAGCAGGACTTACCATACTGCATACCAGCCCACCTGAAAAGGCGGGCATCGAGGGTGGTGTGGCAGAATTGAGCTGCAAGAGATATTGCTGCCTGAGAATCCCAGTCCTTAAGAGCAAAGGATCTCCTGGACTTCCTTCACTGGACAGTGTGCAGAGATCCTCCAAGAGCAGTCGACCTTCCAGACAATGACAACGACGGTATCACCTCGGACGCCGATTCAGTAATCGGATCAGAGGACCTAGACACGGATACAATAGACGCCTCCGGTTTCCTGCTCACTCTACCAGGTAGACCAGTGGCCCCAGTGAAGGCCCCTAATGAGTCATCAGTGTAATTTTTTCCTACAGTTAAAGTGTACCCTTACAATGATGAAAACGTCCCACTATTCTCCACCAGAGAAAGTAGGGGCTGCTTAAATTAGTATGTAAATTGTATAATTGAATAAATATTCAAAAACACATTAAACATACCGATGCCTCAATTACTGTAATTTACTGGAATATATATTTATTTTGAAATTTACCAGTAGCTGCTTTTCCCACCCTAAGCTTTTATATATACTTTAGTAAATTAGTTTTCCCAATTTTTGTGATAATATTAGGTGTATCAGCTTATACAGTATTCTACTTCGAGTAAATACGGTATTTTACTTTTTCATTTATAAGAATAAAGAAAGGTAAATACATAGGGATCCATGTGATTTTTCATAAAAGTATTTAATATCTGGTTGGCGTAAGTGAAGGTATATTTTATTACATTGGGCAGACTTCTTTCAAACTGTATATAATGAGTCTCCACAGTAAATACATACTTCTAAATTTAAGTTTACTATCCACAACAGCCTGAAGTATGACTGAATACCTCTGCTTTCTGTTGTATTATGTGAAAATATGACAATAAGATAATGCAACAAGCAATAATTAAACGAAGGATAGCAGCTGAGCTATCTTCACCGAAATCTCCGAATCACCGGAATCACCTAATTCACAGTCACATTTCGAGTATTTAGTCACCGGCAGTGACTGCTACTTTTCAGTAACGGTGATTAAATCACAGGTAGCGATATATCGCTCATCACTGAAAATCAGTAACAGGTGGACTGGTTGGACTAGTTTAGTAACTGAGTCGTGTCCGTGGTGTCTTATGTGAATTGACGAATCATTTCATTATCAAGTCTTCAAACTTTCCGCTGAAAATTTAACTACATTTTAAAATTCACTAATATTGGTCATTAATTCATTGCTTGACGGGAGATTTGTCGAACTTCTTGCACGAATGGAATCATTAGTTAAGATCTGGTATAGATCGTCAGCGGCTGTTATAGAATCTGCTGAGCGTTCCAGATTTACAGAAGTTTTAAGCAACTCAGAGAAAATATCGCTACCCGTAATATGAGCCCATATCCTGCCAAAGATATTTTCTTAAAATGTTACGAATATAATGATATAGTGTCGTCCCATCTCGACAAATTCGTTTATCTTTTTCTGTTTATGTCGACAATATTTATCAATAAGGTACGATAATATCAATTTTTTCATATCAGAGGTTTGCGTTGAAAGTTTATCGTCATTAATATTGACAATATTTTTCTCTTCCAGTATGTGCTGTCGATTTTGAAGTTTACTTATCCGACTGTTTTCCAAGGGTGGCAAACCTTAGTGAGCGTTCTCATCTTGAAATTGATCACTTGGAAAAGCAAGGGGAAGTTAGAAGTGAATCCGCTAGATAGGAAAGCCACTATCAACATGTTACCGCATTTTATCTTTTATGTTGGAAGTATTGTTGCTGGTTCAAAAGCCCTAGCATCCCTTGTGAGTGTACATGATTCGTCATTTACAGAGAATATTCTTGATCTTTCAGCATCGATTTCAAATATTTACTCATTGCTCTAACGCTGAAATTACTCGTTAATTGAAGGATGCAAGAAATCCGCAAATTTGATAATGAAAAAAATTATCTAACTGCAATTTTTTCCCCATAAGTTAGTTGAGAAAATGTCTTTAAATACAGTTTATTACATCAGTGCTTGTTCTGTGAAAACTTTTGGGTAAAATTTCCGATGAAACTTTTGTTTTAATCATTTAAAATTTATTTTAGCTTCCATATTTTGAAGAGCATTTCTATATTTTCTTTTTTACTTGAGATTCCTGATTATTCTGGAAATAAATTTTTTGTGTCAGAATCACTTCCATTTTATACGAACGTAAGTAATGATTCTAGTTTAATCATTTTATTCGCATAATATAAGATTTTTAAATTCCTTCCCTCGTTTCCTATGAAATGAAATTATAGACTGAATTTCAAAGAATTTCCCAAAATTGATATTGCTTAAAAAAATGTTGCAGATTAACTTGTTGTTTATAAAATTAAGTCAGTTTACTAACGTGGTATTATTTCAATGGTGCTTAGGCTTGAATTTTGTAAGAAATATTTGGATTCAATAGACCATTATTTTATCACTAGTTTCTACGTATTTCTGTGACTATATAGTGAAAATTTTTCTTCTTCAGTTCATTTTGAATTTTATTTAATTTTAATTGTATAAAAAATTTTCTCCTGAAGGGGATGATATGATAGAAATAGTAAGTTCAAGATTAGACGGAGGTGGTGAAGGCAACTTGGAATTACACAAAGAGCTAGAGTAGGTTTGGAAATAATGAAATGAAGGAGATTCATTGACAACAAATCGGGTTGTATTAACTTGAAACAGTGCTGTTGAGAATGGAATTTAGAGATTTGTGAAATTTATGAGATAGAAAAAGAGGAGGAAAGGTTTTGAGAAAGATGGGTTGATTGATGCATCTTGATTGGATGTTAGCTGTATCAAAAAAGAGAACAGTATCGTGTATTTGAATAGCCAAAGCAAGGCTGTTGAGGATACACTTTGAAAATTAGAATAAAAACCTTGTCCTGCATTAAAATTGCCTTCAATTCTTCAAATTTAATAGAAAGAAGAAATAGAATGTAAAATCCACCAGAGGTGAAAGGATTGTAACTTGTGTTAAAAGTTTCATTAAAAATATCTTATTACTTAGACTGTTCTGACTTAAAGTGAAATATATTTGGGCACAAAAAGCTTAAATAGGGCAAGCCTGTGGCAGCCCCCCATTGGCAGTCAAATAATTCTGAAAATAAATCAAGTTTTTCTGGTTGAAACTTAAAATGGCAATAAATTATTTATTTTTCCTCAAATTTCAATTTTGGATCTGTTTTAGACACTTAAAATTATATTGGCATCAGATCACATATGTGATCAATCAATAAACATTCACCTTTCATGTAAACAAAGTAACTTTTTTTTTTTGACTGATAAAAATTGTGATGTTGCCATTGAAATTTGTTAACGTAGTGATGCAACATAAAATAACAATATATAAAATTCTGTCTGAAATATCAATTGTCGCTAATGAGTGAAACAAACGTTATGTAACATAAATCTCTCATCAATGTTCTCAGCCAAGTTTTCTAAGCAGGCCAGTGTTGTTACCCTTCCGACTTTTTAAAATAGTTAAGGAAAACTGAAGATTGATTTAATAAATTTGCCTTTTTAGGATCATTTAGATTTAATAAATGAAAATAAGAAACGACTGTATGTATCATTCCATCAATGGCTAACATTAGTTTGATGAAAAACCAAAACATTTTGGAAAAACTTAAGTTAAGCATGAGTAAAATTTTGGAGATTGTAGGTCATGCTCAATCTCATCAACATAAAGGCTTTGGATTTGCTAGGGGAGATTGAAAGATTATATTGTATGAACATATGGACATATCTTGAATTGTTATCTTGTCTCTTTTCTCAGCTGGATATATGTCTATAATTCAAGTTTCCTTCTTATAAATGTATAACATGTATTGAAAACAACTGTGAACATAATTTATGCATACAAAAGTAAAAAACACACACACACTTGTACGAATTCCACAAATTTTAAGAAAGCTGTTGACCTGTTTCGGCGTTAAAGTGCCATCCTCAGAAATCTGTTCTCATAATCCAGTCTAAGAATGGTGCTTTAACACCGAAACCGGTCAACAGCTTTCTTAAAATTTGTGGAATTCGTACAAGTGTGTGTGTGTGTTTTACTTTTGTAAGTTTAAAATGAAGTTCTACCAAATAACGCATGAGTTGATTTCTATAATTTATGAAGTTATTAAATCTCAAAATTCTTTCTTGGAGTTAACAGAAGTGAAATTGATGTGGCATATGAGTTCAGTGGTATAGTGGAAGATTCGAAGCTCCAGTCATATTATTATTTTCACTTCTTGTACTAATTTCGTTAAGGTGCAAGCTTTCTCATGCTAAGTCAAATATTTGGGATCAAAGTGGAGGAGGATCAAATCAGCTTTCAAGCTTGTGACTCATGATAGAGATTTAGTTTTTTATGAACTTCCATAATGACGACAATTAAACTTCAAACTATAAAGTTCTTAAAATTTTAAATTTATGAGTTGCGTGAAGTATTTCATTGATTCCTAGTGTTACCAATGAATGTGTGGTATGCATTTCATACATTATTATCTTTATTCTGTTTGTTCCCTGACTTTGTTACATTACCATTAATTTTCTTTAAAATTTTCACATATGCTGTTATTTTCAGCCAGTGCCTGTGTTTTTGTCAGCATGCAATCTGGCACCTGCTTCTATATACCTGTTGGATCATTTGGCTGGATTTGGCTCCTGCTCATCCCTGCTTAGTTTGATGCCCTCTTTAATTGCTCTCTTCTCATCTGCATTTGTGTTGCTTCTCTGTGATTCTGAGGTGAGTTTTCAATTTGCTTTCATTCTAAAATCATTACTACAATTTTCTGACTTTATGCCTCTCATTCTTACTCTGGGAAATTCCACGTAATTGGAGGTTTTTGGCTGAAGAACGAAAATCCTTTTTCCATATAATAAATGAGCTCCTCCGAATCTTCTTCTTGCTCACTAGGCTGGAGCGTTTTGCCACTTTTTTCTGATCGAAATGTAATACCTAGCACATTATACATTGACATTACCCTTGTACACTCCTGGCCAAAATTAACGCAGCACCTCCCTAGCGATCCTTATGGCCGGTCCTGCGTTAATTTTGGCCAGGAGTGTACATTGATATTATTAAAGTAAAAGTTTTTCAAAATAAAACAAATGTTGAAATCTAGATGATCAGGGGTTACTTTATGGAAAGCCATTTTAGATAATGAATAAAAACAGTGTAATTTTCCACACTTTTATTTAGCTGACGACCGGTGATTTTGACAAAAACATCAGAATTGTCATAAACTTTTTTTTTCAGTTGAAACAACCATAGTTTTGCATAAAAAGATGTCACTTGCTGAGGCCATTTTACATGATTAATTTTCACTGCTGTCGCAAGCGAATGCAAAACTGCCTCGTGTAAAATGGCAGCTTTCACCAAAAATTCATGTCTTGGTGAAAGAAATCAGAACATGTTCTAATTTCTTGCATGACTAGGTGAAAGAAGTAGTTCAATATTCATTCGGATGGTGGCATATTAAACACCATAACATAAACGTGTGGGTGATGTTGGCAATAGGTGTATCACGCTGTAGCTATATTTCCGCGTGTAGGCGCTGCAAGGCGGAGAATCGCAACCTGATCGGATGATCAAAGTGTAATGGTAGTGGAAAACAACTGCAAAAATGCCATAACACGCCGAGTTTCCCGATAGCAGAGGTTCTTGTTTATTTTTTTAGTCATTGATACAGCTAGACTTGATTTTGCTAAATATCGTCCTAGTATTTAGCGTCGCTAGCATTCATTTTAGCGTACCTTAAGTGTACTTTTTGGAATGAAGTACTATTGTCGGGATGGAGAAGATTACTTGGAGCCAAAGTGGGTCTGTTGATCGACTTAGTGAGGGAAAGGATTATAATCCAAAGGAGGCAGCCTATGAGAATAAATGTCAGTGGGAGCAAGCTATAAAATGCACAGCTGATATTCTGCCCAAATCGAGGTATGTAGTACTTGATAATTCCACCAAAATTTCCTTGTTCCACTTGATTGCATTGATAGTAGAAGGTAGAACTGTGGTTGACAGTGTAAACAATTAATATTCGCGTGATGTTTTGCAGGCCAGGTACCACAGCAGAGGAATACCGGAAGAAGTGGCATGGCCTGTGCACAAATTATATGGCCGGAAAGAAGAAAGGTGATTTTCTTAAGGAGAAGTGGGGCAGGCACAGATAACCTAAGCATCTAGTTACGTTAGTTGTTGTTGCAGTGTCTTGTTTTGATTTTAGTCCAGAAACTTAATATTTTGTATTTTCAGATACACATACCTACGCTGTACTATATCGATCAGCTGTCCTTCCCCGAGGAGCATGTGGTGGTTAGATTGTCTAATCTTGACGAGGAGTTTGAGGTAAGTACATCATGAATGATATCGTGTGAATATTTCGTAGAATATATTTGAATTTCTTTAGCTGCTTTCTAATTTGATACCCTAATATGGCTGACCCTGTGTTTGCGACCTCTTGGCCACGAAGAGGAAGGCATTGGCCATCGGAGTGGAGGGGCTCTCGGAAATATAACAGATATGATGATGGAGGAAGACCCCTCCATTACATTCGGAAAATCAGTGGGAAACACTTTGAAAGCAGTGGCGGATGAAGAATTGAGAGCGGATATCTGTTTAGATATTCACCAGTTATTACAAAAAAGATAAAGAAAATAAAATGTATATTATTGAATTATTGATTTTTTTTCGCTGTCTGAATTTTGTATTCCCGATTACCTACGGAACATAAATGTGCCGGAGTGCACTCTATCCGACGTTGTTTATGGGAAATGTCTCATTTTCCAAATTGGTAATATATTGTGCAATGAGGAATTTAATGCAATGACAATTCACCACTATCTTTGTAAATGTGGTACGATGTAATAAGCACCCTAACTTACATTCCTGTAATCCTGGTTGCTTCATTGCAACTACTACAGTATAAGTCTGTTATAACGAGAGCTGAAAAAATCAGGAAAGTACTTGTTATAGCCGATTTCTAACACTAAGTTTAACTAAGTCTGTCATCTTGAATCCAAGAGCAAAAAATATACCGCATTCACTCAAAAATAATGTGCAAAACTCGGGCTGCGCGTTAGATTTGATGGCAAACTAGATTCGGGTACAATACTGCTCGTTGGCATGTCACATAGCGTGGGGCTGCCTGCATCCTAGGCTCACCCTGGTTCAATATAACTCATCAAACATTCCACTAATCCGCTATTGATGTTTGGACAGTATTCATGTGTTTATACTGTATCGATGTTTGCACTTCATACAAAACTGTAGGCCGATAGTTTTTAATTGAAAGATGATTGGCTACCCCTTAAAATCTTTGAAGCATCTTTGCCGAGGAAGGGTGAGGTGACTTGTGGAAAACAAATGCATGAATTAGGTGACGATAATCTATGCATTTAATAATTTTCTGCCGTTTGAAGAGATAACGTGCCTCAGATTACCGTTGCATTGTCAGACTTTGTCCCTTATGTCAATTGATGATTCTGAGATATGCCTCCTGAGGGACAAGCATGGCACTCATTATAACGATACTTCAGGAATGACCACTCGCTATAATGGATGTAACTTCCTATCCTTTCTGCAGTGAGATGAAGAACAGCCAAAAAATCACTCGCTATAACGCAACTCTCGTTATATGCCGTACTCGTTATAACAGACTTCTACCTTCCAATTTTAATAAATATGATTTGCCTAACTATTATGTACTTCTTAGCCGCAGCCTTCTGTCATTTGATTTTAACATCGTCAATCGGTAATATGACCATCCTAGTGGCGTATGATAACACTTCAATTCATTCCCTTCAGCATTTGGTATAGGAATGAAATTATTTTAGTGAATTATCTGTTAAAATGTTACAGCCAACTGATTATGGGTCATTTTAAGGAAACCTTCCATCATTTAATTTAAATTATGTACTCATCTGTTTGAAAGTTAACTGTTTCTTTAAGTGTGATAAGCATCAATTACCTTAAAATATTGTCTTCTTAAGTGCTTGTAAATGCTTCTGCAAGCCTCTGGCACGATCTTGCTGATTGTACTCTCATGTATCCTGGAGCAATACATGAGATAGCGAAAAGACTCACCGGTCGCCAGAAATCAAAGCGTTAAGACCAATCTGCAACTATAAATAAATTAGTAAGACCTGTTTCTGATGCATCCAACTAAATGTTACTGCAAGAATATTGTAAACAATCCCTTCATTCATACATTTTTGCAAGTATTTTCTTTAACAGCTTTAGATTCATAAACATACCAGGGGGCAACCAAAAAAATGGTAATTTCATCATAAGTTCTTTATTTCTTGATATTTTTACACCAAATTTTGATCACCTTCAAAGTATTCTCCCTTGACCACAATGCACCTCTGCAAACGATCCTTCCTTTGTTCTAAACATATTTTAAATTCAATAATCAGGATATTCTTTAGGCCTTCCAGCAATTTTTGTTTTACCTCCTCCGCAGTGGTAAAATGGTTTTCTCTCGTGTCCCTTTTGAGTCTGGGGAACAAAAAGAAATCACCGGGGGCTAGATCCAGTGAGTAGGGGGGTGGACAATTGCTGTCATGCCGTTTTTGGTCAAAGCTTTATGGAGAGAGCCTTGTGGGCCAGCGCATTGTCATTATGGAAGAACCAGTCGCTTGTGCACCAAAGATCTGTGGTTTCTTCTGGATACTCTCCCTCAATCTTTTCAAAACCTCCAAGTAGAACTTCTGGTTGACAGTTTGTCCCAGGGGAACGAACTCCGCCTGCACAACACCTCTGCAATCGAAGAAACAAATGAGCAATGTCTTGATCTATGACTTCACTTGGCGAGCTTTTATGGAACAAGGAGAGCCAAGTGTCTTCCAGTGGCTTGATTGCTGCTTTGTTTCGGGGTCGTATCCATAGCACCATAATTCATCACCAGTAACCAACTTGGAAAAGAGTTCAGGGTCCTCTTTGAGCTGATTCAAAACATGCCTCAAGTCCCTTTGCTCGCCTGTGAGAAGGTGAGGGACAAATTTGGCTGCAGCTCTTCTCATGTGCAAATCCTGGAATCCTCTGAATTGAACTCCATGATATCCCAGACATCTCACAGAGTTGATCAATGTTTTGGCACGGTCTTCACCAACGAGAGCATTGATTTTGCCGACGTTTTTGTCACTTCTTGATGTTTAGGGGCATCCTGAACGAGGTAAAGTCTTCAATTGACATTTCTCCATTTTTAAAACGTGAAAATCACTCGTAGACTCTGGTTTTACTTAAGGCAGCATTCCCATAAGCAGTCTTAAGCATTACAATACTTTCTGCAGCCGATTTCCCCAACAGGAAACAAAATTTCACAGCTGCGCGTTGCTCTCGACAATTGGCCATCACGTTTTTGGCAAAATGGAAAAAGTAGTTTCACTACAAAAATTCCCACAGGCGAACCGATGCACTCACAGCAACAGAACTTCGCACACTAACTCAGGTGTCCTGTAGGGACAGGTGTCCCTACAGGACACCTGGTCAAACAATGGGTTCTCCCACTCTCCCTCCCCACCACAGCCCAATTCCTGTTACTTTTGGGTTCCCCCTTGTACCTTATCTCAGGGGATATCGAAGCCCTCATCACGGTATCTTCCTTCCCAATATCATCCCTCACAAGAATTAATATCTCCGTCATCCACAAGAAGTTCTTGTAGGCATTCCTATTATCCACAGCCAACTCCTCCTCGACCATATTTAAAATACCTCTACCTTGCTCCCTCCTCACGATCCACTCCCTCGTCCAAATTGTGTTCCTCCTGTTTCTCCTTGGAAATGGCATCATGCCTGCTGCTCCAATTATTACTGCAATAGCTGCTGCTTCTGCGGTAATAACCCGGAGTTGATCCTGATCCATAACTAATAAATGATACGATACTACCACCGAACTTAAAGGAATAAAGCTTTCCACTTAATCATTGGACGGCAATACTCAACACGCGCTCAGGATACGAAGCATATTAATGGGAATATACAGGGTACCAGTTGAAAAACAATACAACCGGGTTATGCGCACCGAAACTTTCACCACCAGCTTTCACGCTAAATTGCATCATGTAAAGCGACCGTCTCGCTTTCGAGCAATTCACAGATTGCACGGTCTGCTTGCACTTTGGCATGCAACTGCGCCTAGAATTGCATTGTGTAAAATGGCCTTAAGAAAACTGATGACCAAGCCTCAATATGACATTAATATGCCTCTGGAGGTGGCTGAAATGGCTATCAGTCTAGAAAATGAGGCTAATTTATTAAAACCAAGCTGTTTTGTAGCATCTCCATCCTCGTCAATTCCTTCATATGGTTGCTCATAGCGGTAGCTAATCATTGCAGTTTTGCACCTATAGAAATCGCTTTTATCTGGTGGAAACACACTATGGCCAGTTAGTCGTAAAAATTTTAAGTCAGTGACACTTAAGACAATGACGCTTGTGGTTTAGCCAGTGAATTAGTATCCTATCTATATATATATGAATGAATCCGGAGAAGCATCTATCTATTAAATATATCAGTGAAGTACATAAACCCTGCTGAGGGTGTCCGGTTGTCTTTAGTCTTTCTTGGTGCCTATGGTCTTCCGCAGGTAATTGATGACATAGAAAGCAGCCTTGAGTTCGTAAGGGAGTAGATTTGCCAATCTGTAAGAGATGTTTCCTAGGAAGGGGATTTTTCTCCATGAGGAAGAGGTTAGGGGGGTTTGGGAGAGGGAAGGGGTAATGTTAAGGGAGGCAAGGATCTTTTGCTTTGTGGTTAGGATTTTGTCGATTAATTCGGGATTGTAACCATTATTAAAAGCTATTTGTTTGATTAAAGATATCTCTTTCTCAAAGTTTGCAGGGGACATAGGGATATGAATGGCTCTATGGATCATGCTATGGAAAGCTGCTAATTTGTGGGAGTAAGAGTGGGAAGAGTGGGAAGGGATGGTGAGGTCAGTGTACGAAGGTTTTCGATAAATGGAAAATTCTGGTTTTCCATTGGTTAGGGAAATCGTGATGTCGAGGAAGTGGAGAGAGCCTTGGGTTCCATAGTAACTAAAAGGGAATCATGGAGGGAGTTAAGGAGGGAGAGGAATTCACTTTGTTTGTACAGCTGAACCGTTCCGACACAGATAATGTGGTCCACATATCTGCGCCAGTAAAGACAGTATTTTGTGATGTCTTTATTGTGGTCGAACAGGTTGTCTTTATTGTGGTCGAACAGGTTACTTTCCCATTTGTCCATAAAGATTTCAGCGAGTAATGTGCTGAGGGGGGATACCATCGCGAGGCCTTCCTTTTGGCAGTAAAACACTCCGTCAAAGATGAAATAATTCTGTTTTAAACAGGTCTTTGTAAGGTTGATGATGTCCTTGCTGATGTCTTTGGGAACTTTCTTCTTGGAAAGGAGGGAAGTGAGGATTCCTAGGTTGTTCGAATAAGGGATGCAGGTGAACAGATTAATGATATTAAAGGAGATGAGCCGTGCCCCCACGGGAAAAACTTTGATGAAGAGGTCATCGGCCAGTTCAATAGTATTTCGTACTTTGGAGAGAATAAAGTTGTGGCTCTAATCACTGAGTTGAACCACATTATGTGAAGGGGAAGACATTCCGGAAACAATTGCTCTTATTGGGTGATACACTTTATGGAATTTAGGTAGACCGAAGAAATGGGGGGGGTTCATGTTCACAATTTTATATTTATCTTTAGTGGAAAGAATCCAGGAGTGGGCCAGGTGGTTGGGTCTTCGGGTGAACACTTCACTTTTCACTAAAGAAATCCAAGAACTTTACATTATATTCGGATCTTTCCATCACCATGGCACCTTTGTCGGCTTTCTGAATGATCAGGTTTCGATCTTTATGAAACAGTTTTGTTGATGGGATCAGGTTAGGGGCAATGTATTTTGTGACTAGTTAGAATTTATAACACTATCATGGATTGTGTTGGTGAATACGTGTTTCAAAGAGATGTTCTCCCCGGATAACGTTAATTAACATTCGGTCACTAAACTTTTCACTATGTTTGCACTGAAAGGATGAAAATTTGAGTCCTAAATTTAAGAGGTTGGTGACAGATGAAGGCAAAGGGCGAAAGATTCACAAAGCGGGAATGGAAGTTGTGGGGAGAATCCACTTTCTCTTCTTTCTTCTGTGCGAAGGCCTTCCAGTTTATTTTTAGTTATTGAACTTGGAGAAAGAAAATTTACTCCATTCTGTGTGGATTCGTTTTTGCCATTCAATCCAATCAGAAAGAAATATGTAGAGATTAAGTTTGTTGAATTATTTATATTTTGGAAATTGTAATATTAACATTCGTGAGTTACATTCACTAGCTCCATTTATCATTATGGAGGATTTTACTGCGGTGGAATACAGTCTTGGATATATTTTCTATTTAGGCTCCTGTTGGAGGTGAGTCTCCATATTTCTGGATGCTGGTGCATGTGGTGCTAAACACTGCCCAGACACTGCACGACAGAGTTGCTGATCCCAGATTCTCTGCTGTGGACCGTCTGTATTATTCTAATCTCTTTGGGTGAGTAATTGAAACAAGTGAAAATATTCTGTTTACCTGATGATGCTACTCAAGTAGCAATACTGAATCACATAGAGGAAAACTTTTAAGTCTTTCTTCTTCTATTCATGTTTGCCATTTGAAGCGATCCTTCCATTTTCTATATCTTCGTTAATATTTAACATATGCATTTGAAGTGGCTCTATGAGACAATTGGATTTATTTACTTCTTTTTTAAATACAGTCCACAGTAATATAAAATTCACTTGTGAAACTGAAACGAATAATAATATAAAGTTTCTTGATCTCTCTCTGTCAAAAGTTAACAACTCAATTGATTTCTCCATATTCCGTAAACCGACTTACACCTTCCACACCATACACAATTGTTCTAACGCTCCATCCTGCATATACATGCGGCTTTCATAGCATAATGTACAGGCTACTAAAAATTCCCCTTTTTCCAAGGAAGTAGGGATTATCAAACAAATTGCTGTTGCAAATGGTTACTCCTCTTCCCTCATTGATCGTATTCTTATAAAAAAAATAAAACTAAATATGGCTTGCATTTACCACACCCTCACTATAAATAATGTAATTAAGAAATAGGTTAAAATTCCCTACATTGGTCGTATTATCATGAACTCTCTTCCTCGTAACCACAAACCTGCCTTTTACACAATACACAGTTTGGGTAAAACTCTTTCAAATATGAAAGATAAAGTTGATCCTTCTTTAAATCAGGCATTAATAAATTAACTTGTAATGATTGTGAGGCTATTTACATAGGGCAAACTGGTAGGCATTTACGTACCCGTCTTAAGGAACACAAACAATGTTTTGAAAATTGTTCCCATGTTTCTCAATTGTCCATGCTAAAGTTGCTGAATTATCACTCCTGATATCACATTCAGCCTTGCAAATCTGCAGTACAGTGACCGCAGGAGTAATCTGGCTGCAAATACTGCAGAAAAATTATTGTTTCTTCGCTATAATCTTAAACTTATAAAATTTGATTACTAATTATTAAATAAAATATTTTTAAGATTTCTTATTTTACTTGTATTCTATCAATTTTTTCGATGAGGTAATATTTGGCTTTGGCCGAATGCAGATTTTAAAATTCGGTGTTCGACAAAAAAAAAAGTATTCGGTGCATCTCTAGTAGAAAGGCATTTATTGAAATAAAAAACACAAGAACTTTCCCAAACTAAAATCAAATATTATTTTCATAACAATTTAAAAATAATTTAACACTTATTTTTTCCAAAAATATTTGTAATTGTAGTTTGCTTTGCAAATTCCTCTTGCGATTTTAGCACATAACTTTCTAGACGAATAAAATTGTTCATTTTAACCTCTCCTGCTTCAGTGATCATTAAATAATTTCTTACTGTGTCCAGAGTATCCATTGAATTGGCAAAAGTGGGTTTCACAAACACACACACAATCAACATCATCTTCCCAATTCAGGTGGTCGTCAATAAGGTCATCAATATTTCTCACTGGAGTTGTCATTATTCTGCCATCTGCACATACAAAGTCATGGAAGGGAATATCATCAGTCCCTCGGAGTAAGTGCCACTCACTGAAATCCATCTCCTCAACCACTAAATCGACATTAACCACTTCTTCGTCACCTCCACCAGCATCAAACTCTTCCTTCTGGAAACAATGCTATAGTTTCAGCACTCACATTGTCCCATGAACTAGCAATAAAATGAAGAGCGACCAAAACACTGCACTTATACTCTTTATATATAGATGCTTCTCCGGATTCATTCATATATATAGATAGGTATATAGATAGGTATATAGATAGATAGGATACAAATTCACAGCCTAAACCACAAGCGTGATTGAGTTCAAATTTTAACTGCGTATTGGCCATAACAATTAACCGCCAGAAAAATTGTGATTTTGATTCTCAGTGTCATGGGTTCGATTCCAGAGGGCCCCAAAGTCCCGATTTTTCCCATAAGATTACATGGCGGGGATTTTCAAAAATTTTTTTGAGGCACTTCCAGGAAAAGCAGAGAATTGAAACTCGAGGAATCGCTGGATGCCGTGCATAGCCAACGAAAATCAAAAAGACATCATCGAATATTGTCCTTGGTTCGATGCTAGGCCGGGGCAAAAATCGGCCGTTTAAAATGCATTGTGGCGATTTTGAAGATTTTTTTTGGACCCCTTTCCGATGGCATAGAAACTTGAAATTCAACATGAGGTTAGATATCATAAATATATCTCATAATAAAATTTTACATATTTGCTGATCGTCCTTGGTTCGATCCCAGAGGGTCATTTAAATTCCTAAATGCCTTTCTTACGGAGAAAACGGAAACAAAATTTAGGTACTTCCCGGCATGCTATCGACTTCAAACCTTGCATGATACAAGAACAAGTCTTTACAAATCAAACTTTTCATTCACAGCTTACAATATGTCCTGGGTTCGACACCAGGTGTCTCTGAAATCAGAAGTTGATCCGATTTTTAGTAATTATTTTGAAAGCTTTCCCAATAATATAGAAACTTGAAATTCGGCATATAGATAGAGTTCATAAATAAATTTCAGAAGCATGTTTAAGATTTCCAAGATTATCCTTGGTTCGAATCCAGAGAGCCATTTACATTCGTGAAAATTAGAACGTCTTTTGAGGCAGTTGCAGCCAATATTTCTGCTTGAATTTTCACACATAGTTAGAGATGGTGATCTTCTATTGTACTGCATAGTAAGTTCACAGTAAAGACCAGGGTTTGATGCCAGACGATGAAATTTCAGCGAATTTTAGGAATTTTTTATTCATTTGTTTTTCTTTTGAGGACCGTTCCTATATAATTTCAACATAAAATTAGTGTTGTTGATCTGCTTGCAGTATGCAAGCAACATTTTACTCGTACTCTTTATTTTGCTCCATACTTAATAGTGCTTTCCTCACCAGCATCCTCTTGTAGTGAACCTTGAAACTTCGTATGACCCCTAAGTCCATAGGCTGGAGCTCACTAGTACAGTTTGCAGGCAAGAAAAGCAATTTTATGTGTCTTAGGACAATGTTCGGAGGATGCGCAGGGCACTGATCCAAAACTAATAAAATGTTTCGGTTCAATCTGCCCATTCTTGCATCTAATTGATGGAGGAACTGGGTGAAGAGATCGCTTGTCATCCATGCCTTCTTGTTGCTGGTATATTTGCAGGGCAAGTATTTAATGTTATTAAAGCAACGAGGCCTCGCTGCTTTTCCCACCACAAATGGCTTCATTTTTCCGTCACACTGGCATTGGCACAGAGTAATACTGTCAGACATAGCTTACTATACTTTCCCCCATGACACGGCTCTCCTTTCATTGCAAGTGTCTTGCTCGGCAGTAAATTGAAAAATAGCCCGGTCTCGTCTGCATTGAAAATATCATTGGCTTCGTACTCTCCTATGATAGATTTCAACTAAGTCTTCCAATCTTGGACCTCAGCACTTGAAACTGAACCACTTTTCCCACCAATGGACCTGGAGGGACAGAAAGAAAGCCATTAAAATTAATGTTAGTTACAAGATTTATATAAACATGAGTGGTGGTGAGAGAAAAAATGAATCATGCCACCAGCTTACCTGTAAACTAAACCGTGACGTTTTTTCATCTTTTCAAGCCACCCATTCGAGGCTTTGAAGTCTTCTATTCCTAGTCATGCGGCAAAGCCTTCTCTTTCAGACATACTCCATCGACGGGAATGTTTTCAGCTCCAGCCTGCTTAAGCCAAGAAATTAATTCTGTATCCCGGTCTTCGTATTTGCTGTTCTGTATAAGACTGAAAAGACTGTTCTGTCCTAAGAACAGTCTTTAAGGTCAATTCTGGCAAATTGAGTTCTTTAGCCAAGTCATTTTTCTTTGTAAGTGGATTTTTCTCGATGAAGTTAATGATTTCCACTTCATCTCTCAACAAAAGAAACTTCCTTTTGACTTCCGGTGCCATGCTTTCTTTTCGCAGAGCACAGCAACTCCACCGATTCACTTGAGAGTTCAAAGAAAAGTGGTCACCACGCTGCTTCACACTATATGAAGGATCGATAGCGGTGCCGGCTCATGGCGGTTAGGTTTCGGACCAAATTGATGCAATGCAATTAAATAAGTGTTTACACAAGGAAGCGGGCTCCAGTCTGAACACACTTGTTCAATTGCATTGTATCAAATTTGTAACCGAACCGCCATGAGACTGCATTGTGATGGTCTCTATTGTGTGAAACAGCCTTTAGACGCCATATACAAGCCGATGAGGTTGCAGCCGAAGCAATTTCAAAATTTGCAATTATTTTAACGGTTTCTCCCTGGCAAGTCGTATGAGTGAGGTAATTCCTGTCATGGGACCAGAAAAATGCGTTTCATAATGGAGTTCGTCGTATAAATGAAGTTTCATAAGAGAGGTTGGAAATACATGGGGGCTTATGAGGTTCATTCACATTCACAGCCGGTTACTATGTATTCCCCTCTTGTAATTGGGATTTATTTTAAGGTTCGGGTTTACTTTTATATATAAATACCAAATGTTCCCCTAAGCATTATATAAAAAGAATTTTCAATTTTTCTCCATGCAGGTTTAATTCTTTGATATAAAAGGATTTTAAAATTCTCTCCATGCAGGTTCAATTCTTCAATATAAAAGGATTTTAAAATTCTCTCCATGCAGGTTCAATTCTTCAATATAAAAGGATTTTAAAATTCTCTCCATGCAGGTTCAATTCTTTAAACAAGCTGAAGAGCAATGAAATCATTCATATCCTGTAAATATGACTGTATCCAAAATTGAATACTTTTATGACCAGCTTTGTTTTATATCCATGTCAAGTTCAATTCTTTGAGCAAATTGAACCTACAGCAATCCTTTATTTTTCTCAAATAGGGATGTACCCAAATTGTCTTTTTCTGATTCGATTTGTTCAATCGAATTGTTCGACATTAACCAAATTCACTAGCGCTAACACATCCTCATCATCGGGGGACGACTGACGCAACGGCCGCCTCCTCTTTTGGCGTTATGACTCCTCACTGCTGCCTCCCATAAAAATTTTCATCTCCCGTCTGGTGCTTACTGCTTGCACTTTGCTTACATTTTGCTTCTTCTGTGGGTGCCTAAGGGCGACAGCCACTGTCAGCATAGGGGAATTTCAGGGGCGTGGTCGTAACTTAGGATTTGGCTCACTTGACCCATTATCAGCCAGGGTCTTCTCTCTGGTTTGTCTGTTTTTGGCCAATCAGCTTTTCCGTACTTGTTCGTTGCGAGGCAGATTTCTGTAGCCTCCTTGGTAACTTGATATCCCTTCGGGTGGCAAAGGGGTTAAGTGCCTTTGAAGTTGATCTTATGTATGCATAAAAAAATACAAATGAAGTAGCTAAGAATGTAATAAGTTGGCTATGTAAGATATAGCTATGAAAATGTTGGAAAGTCTCAGTTAGAAATCATTAGAAGGAAAAAGGAGTTCAATATTTTATCAGGAATTTTTCAAGTAAAATAGAAAGTCAATCCAATTAAAGAGATGATAAGAAGGATAAGATAAATAATGATGACTGTGTAGATCTCAAAAAGAAGTTGTAATTAAGGAAACAAAGGACTGATTAGGTCAGTACTTGTTTATTATTAGAGGGAAATGGGAATCTTTATTAAAAGAATGTTACCTGAATAGGTTTGATAATGAATTAAATTATCTGTCTTGACAGGATGTATTAATTGTTATTGTAAATGTGTATTGTATCTAAATTAATTTGGGCTGAACAAAATGTGATTTTTTTATTATTGAATTCTAATAGCATGCAAAAGTTGTGTATTTGCATGCTGATTAACATAAAAATAAGGAAAAATTCTTAAATTAGATCTTTAGTTTCTGCAAACAGCACAATGTTTAAAAAAAAACCAAACCACCTTTATGCTAAAATTATAAGGATTACGAAATTTAATTTCTAATAGCCTCACAGTGCTTCATTATTAATGTTTTATAACAGGAAACATAATTTCATGAACCATACACTTCATTTTGTGTAAGTAAATCACACCTCAAATTTTCTTAAAAAACAGTTATTTGCCATTTAATATGTAGTAGTATTTTAAGAAATGAGAGAATCATTTTAGGTGATATCTGTTTTAAGTACAAAATAGTGCAATATGTACTACTTATGTTACTTTTTGCATTCATTCTGATTTTTTGTAATCTACTAAACAAAGTTCATATCAACCAGAGTTGACACAAAAATGCTTCTGCCCTTTACAGGCGAGTTGAAACTGCAGTTCACTTACCTGCAGTTAGTGGAGTGTTGTGCTCGGTCTGTTATTATAAAGAACATTAGATGTCAACTCAGAAAAAGGGTACTAGGAAGATACACAGTTGTCCTATATTTGGTTCACCAGGAGAACTAAGAGGAACAAAACTACAAACACACAAATATGTGCTGTTTTGAAGAAAGTTCTAAAATATCAATCTCATCTGATTCAAAGAAAAAAAATAGCATTTTCAACAATAGCCATTAGTGTTGCTACTCAAGTAGAGATGGAATACTATAATGCCTCCATTTCAGTGGTGTCTCATTCACAGGTTGCTTTCCCCGACTTACACGGATTTAAGTTCCACAATCTTGCAGATTCATGGTTTGTTAGATATGTGGCATAACTTTATAAATACTTAGAAATACCGAAACACAGCACAGCTTTGTAAGGATGGAAAAGATCTGTAATTTTCCATACAATTGTGAAAAAGTATAGATCCTTCTCAATCAGGTTGATAATTTTGATTTGGAAATTTATCAATTATTTGATTTAAGACTTTGAGTGATTTCTTTAGGTTGGTGATCTTGGCTCCTGCAAGTCTTTATCTGGAAGAAGCATTTCTTGCTCTGCAGTTTCGCCATCAAAGACAGACGCACTTTTACTTTGGATGTTTGGTCAGCGGAATTCTTGGAGTGCTTCTTCGAATGCATATTGTCATCAGTGAATTTCCTAAATATGCTCCCTGCAACATTCTGGATACACAAAACTCCCCTCCTACAAAGTGAGTGTGTTTATGTTTATATATTTTGAGCAAATATTTTTCGCTGATTTATTATTGGGAAATTGAATCTTTGTTTAAAATTTATTTGGCGTTGTAAGTACATTTGTTTTTTCATTAGCATGCTTTTAATGGGTCTATATTTGCAGTTTATTCAATTATATATCTTCTTGTATTTTGGATTTTAGTAAGATAGAATGACATAATGCAGTTATCTCACTTTGTCAACAGTGTCCAAGTAAAGACATTCCTCGACTATTACATTGCATTATTGCCAATAATTTGAAAGATTTTCCTATCAATAAAAGAAGAGTCCAAACAGCATGAAAGAGAAGTTATAGATAGTTTCCCATTGTAAGTGTAACTGTGTTCTAAGATTGAATTACCCTGTAAAGATTTTCTCAGGATTCAGGAAACATCTCAAAAACAGGCAATTCCCACCCAACGATTGGGACAGTAATTATCAATTTTACCCTGAAACTATATATAGTAGAAAAAGAAACAGCTACAGATACTGATATTTTAAAAATATTAATATACAGTGGAAGTCCGTTATAACGAGAGCTGACAAAAATCAGAACGCTTACTGGTTATAGCCGATTTCTAATACTAAACGTCTGTCCTCATAAATCCAAGAGCAGCGAGTGCGGCAGAATGGACCTGTATGGTTTTTAATCCTTCGCTAATGCACACAAAAGTGCATTCACATCAAAAATACCCTATTTACTTGAAATAAATGCACTGGTGCGATTGCACACTAGATTCGGGACAATACTACTCATTGGCATGTCCCGGGGCCGGCTGCATCCTTGGCTCACCATGGTTCGATTTAACTCATGTTCCACCAATCCGTTTTCAATGTTTGGACAGTATTCATGTGTTTATACTGTATCGCTGTTTGAACTTTTATGAAACTGTAGGCTGATAGTTTTTAATTGAAAGGGAATTGGCTAGCCCTTCAAACTTTTAAAATGAACGATTTTGAATTGGCACATACGTAGGACTTTCGGCATAGACGACTACCAACATTTTCAGTACAATGTATATGCATATATTAACGTATGCCTGTATAGTACAGACATATAAGGTGCAGCGACTGGCGTGACCGCATATCTTAAGGTGTGCATTACATTTGCTGGGAATTGAATTTTCAATGTCCGATGCCTGAATTTTGGGGTTCCCATTACTTACGATGGCGCGTTATTATCAAGTTAACACATTATTTTTTTGATTCATGCATCATAAAAAACTGCATCCTCTAATATAAAATGTAGAAAATTATTGATCAATAATCATTGACAAATAATGGTGCCAAGCTTCATACAAAAACAAATCCCACGGGTGGATGCCAGTATGATGGGACCTCGATTAAAAACTCCGGTGTTGACTGGAAGGGTTGTCGCTGTAAAGAAACAGGAGGCGAGGTGATAAGATGTACGGAGTGATAAAGGGGAGAATGAAACTCATGAGAAGTTTCTAATCAATGCTCCCTGAAACATCTTTGCCGAGGAAGGGTGAGGCAAGTTGTGGAAAATAAATGCATGAATTTGGTGACAATAATTTTTGCATTTAATATTTTTCTGCCATTCGAAGAGATAACAGGACCCAGATTACTGTTGGCTAGTTAGACCTCATCACTCACGTCAATGGACAATTCCGAGATATGCCTTCTGCAAGAAAAACATAGAAATGTGGCACTCGTTATAACGATACTTCATAAATGACTAATTGTTATATTGAACATAATGCCCTATCCTTTTTTCAGTAGGACGGACAACGGCCAAAAAATCACTCGCTATAATGCAACTCTCGTTGTATGCTGTACTCGTTTTAACAGACTGTATATTGTGGTAAGAAGTTAACTTTTGATTTCTTTACTATGAATATGAAATCAAACTTACATTGTTAAGAATAACTTTTTTGATGTGGTTATTTATTGAAGTTTCAAATAAAATTGATATTGACTGTTACCAGAAACACTCAATTGAACTTTGAAAGAAAGGGGATGCTGGGGCAGATGACTAATACAGATGAGATGCCAATTTACTGCCAAATCACACGTTTGAGAGAGAGGGGAACATAGAAATTCTTCTGAAGACAACAGGACATGAAATACAACGAGTGATGGTGATGTTTGGCCGCTACTTCTGACGCTTGCAAATTGATGCCATCAGATTAATAAGACGACTATTAAGGGGGTTACCTAACATTGCATCAAAACAACAAATTGAAGCAACATTACCTTTTACCAACATTTCCATTATCGTGCTTTTACTAAAGTTCCTTTTGCAATCAATTACTAATACGTTTCATTTATGTTACACCTCCTTATAATAAGCCTACACGTATACCAACACAGTGCTGCTGTGACATCCGGGACTAATACAGTGCAATTACGTGGGTTGTCGCCCGTTCTTACATGCGATCTTAACCTGCAATTCTAAGAAACACCCCAATTTTTTTATGGGAAGATTTATCGAAAAAGGTGCATCTTAGATTTGAAGAGATACGGTATGTTAAATGGAGATCCTGAGTGGGATTATTTCTTTCCAAATCTTGCGGCGAATTTCCAAAGTAATTTACTTGTTATTGTAATCAATTACTTATATGAAAAGTAATTGATACTTGTTATCAATTACTTCTATGAAAAGTAATTGATACTTTAATCAATTACATTTCAGTCAGAGTAATTGTACTCAAACTCAATTACTTTTTGTCAGTTATCAAGCAATCACTGGTATTCAGTATTATAATTCTATTTGAAGCTTTGTAATGGAAATTTGTAATCATTAGATGAACTGTTAAAATTAAATCAACTTAATCATGAGTTTCTTTATGGAATTCCATGACGTGTAATGGAATGTATTTTTCTGGGGAAATGTTGTTCCTGTTATATTTTCCTACGGAAATGAACTGTCGTTTTCCTTTACAGGCTACAGGAGGGCAAGGCTGAAGAAGACGGAAAGGGTTGTACAATATCACATTCTGCTGTGTCAGCAATTTCTACCTCTCTGTTGAGTTTGATTGTGTTTCCTCACGGACTTTCAGATAGAGGAGTGATGCTATCAGTGTTGGCCAGTCTTCTTGCATCTCTCTTCATTAAGCCGTCTGAGTGTCCAATGGAGGGCAAGGATGATGATACTGACACAAGATTACCTGATGGGAAGATATATCTTGTTTGAATGCAAATTTTTGAATGCAGACTTGATTGGTAAGACAATTAAACAAATTTTATTCAAATTTTGAACTGCAGTTATTTTAAACCTTCAAGGGCTCATTTCCTAAATATTAATGATAACACAGGCCGACAAGGTTTTGGTAACATTAATGTAGTTACTTATTTCTTATTTTTTGGCGATAAATTCGGCTGTAAAATTTGTACATTACATACAGTTTTCGGTACTTTTGCATTAATATAAAAAACAATATCTTCATTAATTTTTATTATTAAATGTTTTGGTTGTTAACACTGAATGTATATCTAAACTGTCATTTCATTAATTCACTCTATATAAATTTAATTTACACTCCTAGGCCAAATTCAAAGAGCTGCAAAATGGCAAGTTGACAAGCTCTTCACAAAAGTGTGGATTTTGGTGCCCATGAGCTCACTAAAAACTTGTTTCCTTAAAGAGATTTAAACCTACAGGGCATCATATAAACTCATCTTAAAGTTCTTAAAAAGACCTCTATCCTAATATACATTTTAATTCTATTTCATTTATTCCTTGTCTATTTTTTGGCCAAATACAGTTTTGTGCTGCCATCTTCCGAGAGAAGTGCTCTTACCGACAGCCCTTGTCAATGAGTTTCCAGCCATTCTTTCAGTAACCTATCATGTTCATGCAGTTAAATGATGAAGAATGGATGGGATGTGTGCAATACTTATTCTTAAGACCATACACCCTTCTAGGGTACCTAATACCCTAAGGGTACTAATAACCATGGTGGTATGGAAGTGGATAAGAGATGAGAAATGTTATTGGTGGTTTTTAAACAAAATTTGTACATTTTTGGGCTTTTTAGAGTTCATATCTGTAATCATCAACCCAAAATTAATTAAGAGCCGCTGTTACAAGGAAACATTAACATCCATTTCACCAAAAAAAATATTTATAAAATAAGGGAGACTGGGGCACTCACACCACCCTGACCAGAAGGAGATGTCATATGCCCGAGAAATTAAGCTTAGTCTTCAGTACCCAGCCTTGTTAATGACATGGGTTTAATGATTACTGAATCAGCAAGAAAAGCTAATGTACTTAATCAACACTACCAGGGAAGCTTTACTTTAGACAATGGATGCATGAACGGATTTTCTATGAGTGTTGATTCAGGCATGGCTTGCAAATTGAAAACAGCAATAGTTCCCACTCTAACTTTATGAAGCACCTAAGGAATTCGTGGAAATCTAACCTCCAAGAAAACAGTCAGTGAGTGTATCAAAGATCCTACTTACTAATTTTCTACTTCTTCCACTGATACTAAGTTCTGAAAATCACACAGCAACTTCCAGTTACTAGAATTACGAAATTTAGGGATTCACAATAGGGGTAATTGTATATTAGATATCGATATTTTATTACCATAAGTATCCTTGTGCTCGAATTTGGGCCCTGGAAAATCTTCTGCCAGCCATGCAGGTTAAATTAAAACATCAACCATTTAAGACCATACAAACTAACTAAAGCAATTATAAGTATCTTTACCAATAAGATTTCTTTCAAAACTTTAGTAAGAATTCAACAAACGACAACAACAAATCTTAGTTACCTAAAATTTCATACATATCATCAATATTTACGTCTGCCTTGTTTCATTTGTCTATTTGTTTGCCCTCTTATTGGTTGAGATGAAGCATGTGACCGTCGCCCCTCGGAAATGCTCGGATGTTTCCCCTTAAAGTGGGTTGTCCTGCCTTGCAGAATACGATTCAGAGACAAAGTCCGTGAGTGAGCACGGAATCCTCTCAAGTCGGTTCGGTGAAAAGTGGAACCAACTGCTTCTGAACCGACATGTTGCAGAATAGGGCCCCTGGGTTAGTGAGCGGCGGAGAAGTAGTCAAAAGCGTTTGGCAACGTTGAAGAAACAACTGAAGACTGCAGCTCGCATTCAGCTTCGTCCGCTAGTGGCAAACGGATAGTGATGACAAATGTTGAGAATTTTTGATGTCTGTGATATCTGTTACTGTGATTTTTTATAGAAGTGATTTTAAACTGTGAATGGATCACAACTTCCATTCCTCAGTTATCTTGATTGTGATTGAAGGAAATATTTTGACTATTGCATTCTATTAATGTGGTATATTGCATAGTTATTTACAATATTAAAGTGGCTATAGTGATGGTAAAATCATTAAATTTATTGAATTTTGTATTCAAACAATCTTTCATCATACAGTGTGTTTTATAAAAATTAAGAATTGATAATGGTGAGTGGTATTGGAGCTAGTGCGGGTTGAGGCTTCTTTACGGTGTTTCTTTTGAAAAATTTTCATATTTTCCACTTTTTTTATTGATCGTCTCGTACTAATCAGCCTGTTTGACAAGAACCCATACTTAAGCCCTCAAAACTTAGGAAGATCAAGGGGTATAGACCGTTCCACCTTAAGTTGATAGTATGGGAAAGCGTTCATTCCCCGTGTATTTCTCCTGTAAGAAGGATGGCCCATGTTGCCATTTACAAAAAATTACAAATCGATAGATAATAAAATCATTTATGGTGTAAATATAAATGATGAATACATGGTGAAAAAGTTTTTTTTCATATTAGCTAAAATAAAATTGATAAAAAATATTTTCATACATTTCCTCCTGGAAACGCTATTTTCCGACATTATCTTAATAATGCTGTTTTAAGCACGGTGTTCCTTTAATTGGCACCAAATTTACACAGAAAGTATTCCGGAGTTAACTTTCTATAATGATCAACATAAAACTATGATATTCATAATTTGAATACTTTTATAACATAAAAAGTACAGTTTGATCCTAAAACTTCGAATTATGCATTCCAAAAAGTGATCAGTGGCGAAGTCTCGTACCGTAAGAGATACCCCAATGAATGATGTGTATGAAATTTAAAGAAATGTATGAGGTAGTTTTTGGTGAAAGACGGAATACTTTGTCTTATTTCTAAAGGGAAATATGAATTTTTTAATATGATGGTTTTTCCCACGTGCCAAATTTCCTCTGTCTTACCCTTGATTACGCTGGCTGCGCTAGCTACGATGAGCGTATTGCAGAAGCAAATCGCTCCGCAAAGTATAGAATAATTGTGAAAGCACTGAACATTTACTTTTTACTGTTGAAATACGTTTGTTCTAAAATTTGGATATCATGAATACTAATAGAAAATTTAATAGCACTTCCACTAATTTAATCTCTCCTTCACCTGCTTGGCCTCCGATTTTCTTCAAATGTTTCCCATCTTGCTGAGTGCTCCTCAGGACCTGTTACTTTTCTGCTGCCTTTTTAATTGTTATTTTTCGACTATTGAATTCATCTAACGCTTTTTTAAAGCTATTTTCATCATACCTTTGATACAAACGCCTAACACTGACTTTCTTGTTGTTTCTAGACATGGCCGAAGTCACCCCACAATATTGCAAATTTTTTCATAGGTGGCCATAATAACCAGATCTTAAGTCAAATATGTTTACTATTTTTATATTGTGGTTATGACCGAACTAATGAAATTATAAGATCATTTTGTCTCACTTGACTTTCTCAGAGAAGTTACCCGACTGAGGGTTAGTTGACGTCTCGAGAATGCACTATTTTCTGTTGAAGGGATCAACGTCCGTTAGTTGCAAGCCAAGCCTATCCCCTCTTTTAAAATAAGTTTCAAAAATCCGCGGAACCCCTCCTACACTCTCACACCTTCTTCCGCGAATCCTGCTCTCCACGACAGAATGTTTCCGGCCCCATCTTATCCGAAGGTCCCAGATAGCCATAACATTACCCAGCATCTTTTCTTCGGCCCTTCTCCAATCCTTATCGGTCAGTCATTGTTTTGGACAATGCATCGTATCATTCCAGGAAATTAGAACATTTACCGACAGTCAGCTGGAAAAAAGAAAATGTTAAAGAGTGGCTGGCAAGTAAAAATATAAACTTTGATGCTGACAGTTTAAAAAGAGATTTACTATTTTCTGTCAATCAAATTCGGAAAGATTTCGAAAAGTTGATGAACATGCGAAGTCGAAGGAATGCATTGCACTAAGACTTATCATTGCGAGTTGAACCCGATTGAAAGAATTTGGGCGCAGATCAAACATTATGTTGGAATGAAGAATACTTCATTCAAGAAGAAAGATGTGGAGCGGGTTATTTTGGAGAGTTTCGGCACGGTCTCAGCTCAAAATTGGCAAAACCATGTAGAACATGTGATTAAAGTAGAAGAAGAAATGTGGCATGCAGACAATTTGCAAGACAACGTAGATGAATTAATTATTAGTTATGAATCGTCTTCATCGTCGTGGTCAGCAACATCATCGGAAGATGAGCCACAGCCAAGTACAGTGGGGGAAACAATTATCGCAACACCAGTTGGCGTCAGAGCGCGGATTACGTGGAAACTAACTGAAATCACTCTAACTCCGACAATTCGGCAACTCTGTATAGATGCAGTAAAACCGGCAATATTCAAATTCCTTTCGAATGGAAAATAGACTTTTAGTTTCGTTTTTATATGCAGACATTTAAGACTCACCTTCGCGAGATTTACAAGTAGTGCCTTTGCCTCATTGTCTTCATTTTTTGCCATTTATTATTCAAAGTTGGTCGTGATAAAAATAGTTGTGTAGAATGTCAATATAATACACTGGGAGATAGTTGCAAACAAGATTGTTTGATAGCGGAATATCAGACGTTAAAATGAACATTTTAGGTATTATTTCGCGAATTAAAGGTCTAAATACTAGAATTGTGATGGAATTGAATTCTTTCAAAGAGAATTCAACACTTAAAAATTCGAATTCAGAAACCACTAAGATGCCTCCTATTCTTACCTTTCTATTTTCTCTCGAGCAGTGTAGTTTTCCACTGCATAAGATATTTAAATATACCTTCGATGAATCCAATCTAATCCGTGTGTTGAAGGAGTTCAACTTTTCCAAGAGCTTTTTAGCGATTAACGTTTTGACAGGAATTGCCATCACTATTATTAGCTTTTAAATAGTGGAATCGGTAATCAACAATTTTCAGCTCTATCAGGCTACATGTAATAGGGAGTAATATTTGAGTAATAACAAATGGTGTTTCTCATGAGACATCAATGCACTTTTACCGTACTGACTGAGAAAAATATAATAAATTGTAACGGTACCACATCTCTATTGATGTTACAGTCATTCATCACACCACTAATACGATTTTCCTCTTCAGTCATCTTCAGTGAGTGTATTACTCTACAACAGTTAATTTCAATTTAATCTATCCAGAGCTACAATTTATTTGATTAATGAGCTAGAATGCAATCGAAATTATACCAACAATTGGACTCTTAAATGCAAATATAAAATGATGATTCGAATGTCCGATAATCAATCATTAGATAATCCGTACTCGCCTCCTAATGTAAACATAATCACACACTTTCGACGAATTACAGGTGCCCCACAGATTTTACACTGTAGAACGGGCCACACTTAAGGAAATATTTGTTGCAGCATAATCTAAACTTGTAATAAGTTTCCAAGAGGCCGGTATTCACTTCTCTACTTTCTCCGTAGCGATGAATACAATTTTCCGCTTCCAATTTGATCATCTTGATTTCCGTATGTTAAAATACTTTTCAAGGCTACTTAGATCCATATATTATACGCCATACTCAGCAATTGTTCGTTGATTTTACTAAACTTTGTGTGCACATTTTCGGACTCTTCCGAAACACTCCCAACCCCTCTCCCTCCATGAAGACCGTAGTTTAAATGTCGTTTACTACGTAGTTTTGCGGTTTAGATGCGAATAGATTAGAGAATAGAGCGATTATACGCAGACAAAGTTATTCTTTAATTTAGCAGTAGAAATAGTTACTAACGCCCACTTAAATAAGCAAAAGGGTGGGCATGAGCTTAGCCCCAAAACATAGAAAAATTGCAATGGTGAAAAAGAAAAATTCACTTAAAAAAAAGATAAAGGTTATTCGAAAAAGGAAACCATGTTTTAATGTGCGAACTGAGAGATCTAAAAATAATAATAGTAAATTGCAAGAGCTTACGTAATAAACAGGTGGAATTCTTTAGCATTACGATGAGAACTTGCGCGGATATCATACTAGAAAGATTTGGTTAAGCGAGGATATTACTCAAAGCGAGATATTTCCCCCGATTATATGATATACCGAAAATATGATTATGTAGATCTAGCGGTAGAGGTTTTATAGCAGTATGGACTCATTTAATTAGTAAGCGCGATGAATTCGTAGAAAATAGCAGGAGCGAAATCATTTGGTGCTCGATTCTAAGACAAAACGGAAGTAATATTAATGTTTGTTCTTTGTGTCGTCCTCCCGATGAAAAAATAGGTTGTATTGTTGATTTATCCGAGGCCTTACAGAAAAATGGCGAGAAAATAAAAGATCCAATCATCGCTGTAGGAAGAGATTTTTACCTACCGCATATTAATTGGGATAATCTAAAATTCTCCAGCACTAGCAGTGGGAAAAAAAATTCACGAAATACATCTTACTTTTTCGTTGCATGATTTAGATCAGGTAAATACGACTAAAACTTGAACGAATTGTGCGAGGCAAGGTATCAATTTAGATTTAATAGCCACTTCCCACCCACAAATAATAACTAGCCTCGCTGTAGTTGACGGTACAGTCAGACCATGATGTCATAATGGCAGGGATGAAAGTAGTAGCGGTTAGATCTCTTAAGCCGGTGAGGCAAGTGTATGTAATTCGCAAAGCAATTATTTCTGAGTTTAAGGTTTTATTTGAACGAAGGCTTAGATAATTTTTTAGGCTTTTCGGGTGAAAATACAGTAAATGATAGTTGGGTAGAGTTTCTACGTATAATCAAAGTATATTTAGTTAAATATGTTCCGTCTAAACAGTAGGTGAGACGAGGAAGAAGTTTGAATCGTTGCATAGGAGTCATTCACTCGCGATTGAGAAAACTTAAACCGTGCGGTGAGATCCATGAGCATGGTGATCAAAACTATAGGAAGTGCAAAAGCTATTTGAGGAAGGATCACGAAAAGAATACCAGGAATATAGATCTCGAACCCTGTTAAAATCACTAGTTGGCGATTAGAAAGAATTTTGGTCATGAGTGTGAGGGACTCGTGGTGGTCGGTTTTCTATGCCTAGCTTTATCAGCGAAGAGGGAATTGCCTTAAATAAATCGGCAGAAATAGCTAACTTACTTAACCCGTACTTCCAGAAATGTTTCTCATAAGATGATGGTCGAGTTAACGATTTTACTTCGCGCATTGATTCGGATATGATTTCCATAGAGATATAAGTTGATGCTAGTGGAAATTCACTGCAACAGATTGATAGGAAATTCTATCAGAAATCAATTAATGAGGGTACTGTCCCAATGTCGTGGAAGAAATTAAACGTCACTCCGGGGCCTAAGAATGATCAGATTATTATGGGTAATTTTCGTTAACTTCGAATTTCTGCAAAATAATGGAGCATATTATAGCAAGCTCTATTATTCAGTTTCTTACCATAAACATAGGAATCATTCGGATCCAAGACGGATTCCATAAAGATAAATCTTGTAAGACGCACCTAGAGTTTTTTGTGAATGATGTATATAAACCGTAAGGATGATAGATATCATCCAAAAACGTTATTTCCACGCAGCAACAAATTTCGCGACAACCCTTAGTGTTAGTGCGCCACACAAAATATCTAATTGTCACGTTTAGCTGTAGTTTATCTTTGAAAGAACATATTAGAGATGCGATAGGAAAAGTGAATAGAATGCAAAGATTATCTAGTAGATCGTTGAGGGGATGCTCATCGTGTTTCAAAGAAAAAAAACTCATATTCCTCTTATTCAACCAAGCCAAACGAGAAAATACTGTTTCGCGATTACACTGATTATAACTTTTATATTACAGTTCGTGTACGGCATTTGTTTGATTGATTGTATACGATACGTTTTGTACAGAATTACCATGATAAAACGGTGAGTGTTACTCAGATGATGCAGTACGCGGGATGGTCATCATTAAGAGATAGAAGACTAATTCAAAGGATAAATTTACTAAGTAAGTTCAGAGAAATTAGGTTCTCAAATGATGCAATCGATATAATGCGATCTCCCTGTTGATGTGGGCCGCTCTGATACTGCGAGGAAGATTAGAGAAATAAATGCTAGAAGGAATCGTATCAAGAATTCATTTTTTCCGCGCATGATACGCGAAAGAAATTGATAAGGAAAATAGAGGTAAGGTGCCTGTACCCCCTGCCACACGCCGAAAGGCGGATTGAAGGGTTCTTACATAGACATATTTTTATGGTGTTTTTGTGCTGTCGACATTTTAACTCAATAATCAGAATATATCGTATTTATAAAACAACATATAATTAAGGGGAAAAATTCATCCGTCTCCGCTACGATTGGTCTTCGGTTTCCTTCAAAGTAACTGGGTTGTCCAAATTGTAGTGCTACCTCCAAAATACTTACGTTTCAATATCATCTCCTAAATCACTACTACCAATTTATTTCTTCTCACATTCAATAACAGTTAAAGGAAAGTTTAATTAACCTTCCTTTGATTTCAAAAAAACTCTCAAAGGCACTCGAAATTAATATTTACAATGATAATAACTTTACACCTTGAGAAATAATGACAATGTAAGAGAAATTGGCCCTATCAAAACTGTAAATCCAAATATCATTGAGGATTATTATTCATCATTATTATTCAATTATTCATTTTACAAACTAAAATCTCAAAAAGGTTTTAATTTTGCCACATAACCGTGAACATATCCTAGTTTTCTATGCATTTTAGTTTTTTTTAAGAATTTATCATATCTTCTATCATGTAGCGTGCATGAATATACCGGCCCTGAAATGTAGAATTTTTTTCGCTCTTTCTACTGTCTATGACCCTCTCCCCCATAGACAAATCCTGGCTGCGCCCCTTGCGACAAAGCAATAATTAATTATCATCTGTATGTTCATGTCCACATTCGATAGAATCCCTAGATTCTCACACATAGATGATTATGAAGAAATGTCAGCTCCACCATAGAGCTCCATCCCCATAATGTTACTCAATTTTCATGTTTTTAAGAGAAGGAGACTATTTAACATAATTTAGAGCAAGTGGAAAATATTTATATGTATTCGTATTTCTCTCAGACTCGGTAACAGTGTGCACATATGCACTATGATTAATAATCGAGAATTTCATTGGAATCAAGAAAAATATAGGATGATTAATAATATATCCATTCTCCTTCTTTTTCCTCTATATGATTCAGCTTCATAGACATAGAGTTAACCACTTCTTTATTGGAATTAGCTCCAGGTGAGAATATCTAATAACTGACGGAAGCTCTTCGAAAGCTTTATCGGTTCAGAACCTAAAGATGAAGTAAATGAAATTAAGATGCAACTAAAGACCTAATCGCGATCTCCAAGAAGCATCGGCAAGAAGTTACAAGGAGGTAATCACAAAACATTATTACTTTTGGTCGTTTATTTCCCCGGGCAATTAGAGAGGTTGATAGGGTAGATTACGTGATGATGGTGTTATCACAACCCCTACCATACCCATCTGGCAGCTCGCGGGGTATATATCTAAATCTAAATATATATATAATTGGTTTAGAACTACCGCCGAGAAAACTGGAAAGTGTGAACCCGCGAATTGTCCTGGTTGTAGATGAACAATAAATAATAATATGCATAAGAATGTCAATAGTTCTCAAGGCTTTTGTTTACAGCCTAAAAATGAAAAAGATTCGCTTACGCGGTCCGCTGGTTGTCCGTCTATCGACGTGAATACCTAAATGAAGAAATAGTCACCAATAAGCCTGAGTAAGTAAGGCTGAGCTCCTTGCCTTACGACCGGGTTGTTGTTGCGAGTGACGCATAGGCTTTCGAAAATCCGCTGCACTGAAAGCGAAAGGTTCATCGTGCTTCCAGAAATCAGGAGGCCTTGTCAAATACTTCTAATTTTGGAAAATGAGTCAAAGGACATTGTCTTTCAGCGAACGACCTCGAATCCTTGGTAGAAGAGGAATTTTCACTGACACACGAACATTTTCTTGACCGACAATTGGTGATGAATCGGTTCCGTATCTTTCATGTCCAATGGTTATTTTTCCATAATGAATTGCATCTCCCTGGTAAATATGTATATTCATCACAGGGGCGTATAAATCATGTGAAAATCATATCTTACATTCGTTCATTTCCCGAACAAGAGAAGTTTAAGCTAAAAAAACTCATTTAACTTAAGCGGAATTCGAGCTCGTGCCCTTCCTATGCCAATAACATGTGTCAGTCAGCTGCAAAATCACCTGTTAATTAGCAACTAATAATATTTGTGACACTTCCCAACAAGCTGAGATGTCCATTTTAGCAGCTTATCAATAATTTTATTATGGCAGCTTAATCCTGGTTAATTAACTTTATAAAGTCAGACGTTCATAAAATACGTATCAGTACTAAAAACTTGGGTTGTTGATTAGGAAGTCTTTGTTTACTAAAATACGCTAATATAATAATATTATTTGGGAATATTTTTACGAGTGCAATAACATCTAATTTCCTTAGCACCATGGTGAGGAAGGAGCTTTGAATTAGCCAGAGGATAGTTTCTACTGGGCGACTGTAAAATGAGGGTCCTGAGTCTAGCTGATATAGGCACGAAAAGGAAAAATATACCTGGCACCTGCAATACTTGCTTTGAAAGTGCTCGACATATGGTAAAGCGTTTCCACGCGAGGTAATGCATTTCAACGTTTGTTTTGCATTAGCGCCTGCAATACTTTGAAGGGATCAACTTGTAGTTAAAGACTTTCCTCGCGAATTATAAAAGCCTTAATGCATTTCTACGTGAATTTCTCCGCGCGAAGGCAACACGATTGACTAATGACCAAGGTCACCGAGCTCTCTGTTACAAAATGTAAGACAAGTCCGATATATGCGCAGAAATTGTTCGGTTTTTATGAAATCATGTTTGTTTTAACTTTGGAATTGGTATTTTTCCTTTTAACTCCTGACGGACAATGATTTCATGTATTCTAGGTGACAAATAGTGTATATAACTTTATATTACGAATTTCCTTCGTCTGCATGATTAAGTTGGGGAAAAATTATGTTCCGTAGACAAAATACAAATTTTACATTGTTTCATAGTTAGTAACTCAGTAATCGTTCTAACGACTTCTCGAATTCTAATTGCTGAATTGAAAACATAAGCCTTGTAATCAAAAATCCTCCTCGGAATGTTTATCACAAATAATGAATATCCTATGTTTGAACTGGACGTTTGAAGAATTACATTTACATTAATATCCAGCAGGCAGCCGAAATACGTATGTTCGAGTGAGAAACCAAACTACCGAAATAACGCCTTACTAGCGCACAAATTATCCAGAAAAAGAGACCATTATAGGCCATCCGTTCTCGCTATAATCTCGCAAAACATCATTTTCCTCTAGACTCCAAAATTCTCGTTCTCTAAAGGTGAGAATCACCACATCGCGTATTCTTACTCCAATCCCACTTATTTCTTATTGCTACGCATTATTAAAACCGAATAGCATTCTTCACATTATTAAGAATTAAATTTCAATTATTGTCCATGTATTTTATTGCATTTAAGATTGAAATTGGAATAAATATATATTTATCCTATCGTTCTATAAATACGATAACTATCGGTGAAAGAGAAACGCCGAAATAAACATGACGAACTCGGGGAGAGATCGCGCGAAGGCTCTAAGAAGAGTTCCAAAGAGAGGAAATTTGAGTAAGTTCTAGGCTCCGACTCAAATATTACCGCTTTTCGAGGCTTTCTTCGGTGTTGCCAGTCAGTCACAGAAAGCAGAATTCCAAATAGTTTCTGCGAAAGCCACTGGTGCGCGCGCAAAGTGTTGCGATAATTTTTTCCGCCACTGTACATCGGGTTTCATGGAAAGGTTCGAATCACTTTCAGATTCTTGACTGAAAAGTTAAGAAACACATCTTCCTTCAACATAATACTCTATTACAGGATGGATGATTAGTTTTAATTTGATTCCTATTCTGATGTTAACCGAGTAAATTACGTCCAGAACTAGAGAATGCCAATTTTGCTTCATATTGTTTTTCACTCCAGAATGTAATTCTGATAGTATTCTAATATATTTCAAACTAAAAAAATCAATAAAAGAACTAACTAACTCTAGTAGCTTCCAGATATCCGTATATTAAACATCTTACGGTAGCCAATTCGAATTCGGCGCATTAATCCAATTGGCAGGGAGAGGAGGGCCGACGAAGCGTACGCTTGGCAACATTGTTCTACTCTTAACTGGAAACGCTCTATGGCACCATTTGTGCAACCGAGACATTTTCATTTCATAAATCTGTCCATCAAAAGATCTTCATGCAAAGACGAATCACCAGTGTTTTTAATTTTTAACGTTTTTAATACTTAATGTTAAATTTCAGATTTTTCCTCTTGAATCTTTTACCTGGCAAATGGCACTTAAAAATCTCCATCAATGAATCATTCTTGGATTTGTAGTGAACGGAAAAATCTTGTGACAATATATATGTTTACCTGAATTTGAAAAAATATAAAATGTAGAGAAATAACATTATTTCCCTACATTTTACAAATCACAACTAAACGTTATTGTTTAGCTGTAAAATGAGCAGGCAAGAAAGAAAGGATAGTTATGACTGCTGAGGGATATATACTAAGTGAAAATACCAAGAAGTGAACTAGAAAAGAGATTTTGTCATTATTTAGAATTGCTGACTTAACTGCTGAAACTAACTGAACCGTGAGGTTTTGTTTTGTGCACCTTAAATTGGTGTGCAAAAATGACATGATGTATCTTTCTTCTGTCTAAAAAATAAATATCTTCCTATTTAAAATACATACATCATTTCTTTGTTAATAGGCGTGTGTATAAATAAATGGAGGAAGGATATGGTCAATGAAAATGTAGCATATCTCACATAATAATTATGTTTAACATTATAAACATTGCAGTGAAACAATCATCTTCAAAATGCATAAAATATAAACTTGGATAACAAATTAAAATACTAGGACTAAAATATCTTGTTAAAATTATTCTATCTTACAATGATTATTTAGAAAAGAAAAATTTCTTTGAGAAACCACAGTGATAAGTATCTAAGTTTCAACATCAAAATCCATAGTAGTAGTATTGTTAAAAGTGCTTCGACAACTTAGGTCATTTTGCACATTGGTTCCCACCGGGATTCAAACCCAGGACCGCTTTCACCAAAGGCAAACAAAGCAGACAAAGGAGCTGTCCACATGACTATCCTGGAGCCTCCAAAATTCATAATATTCTATAAATGATATAAACCATTTCCAAGATAACATTGTGATTCTTGAATATGAATTTGGTAATCATACCCTTCACAAAGTGAATCACTTCCTGCCAAAATAATTCTTACTGTGAATGACGGACATGTGAATCTCAAATATTATTTGAATTTTTACTATCTTTTAATGTCAGCAAGATGATCTAAGGTTGTGGATATTTTTCAACAGGGAATCATAAATTATCTAAAACAAAAACCATAATGGGATCATTGTTTCTCTTTTTCAGCAAATGTGTGATTGGCATTCAGAAATAATATCATATTTGATTTTTTTCCTTGATACAATTTCTTCTGTCTGTCGTTACTATTCCTGCCTTTGAAAATAAATACAAGGAACTGATGATGCCAATGTACAGTCTTTCTTGTGCAAGTTTGGCCAAATTGGGGTGTATAATTTTATGCTCATTCCACCATTCTCATCGCTCGTTCATTGTGGAGGATCTTTTTTTCTAGGGAGGATATTATCTTCTAGATATTTCAGGACCTCTATGATTGCCCTTGATGTAAATGATCCTTGAGGTTGAGCAACTGTTTTGTCTGCCCGAGAGCTCATCAAACTGCTCATTCACAGCTGCTTCTTTCATTCTTCCAGACATTCTTTGAGATAGCAGATTGATAATCTTTCTCTTTACATCATCTTCGTAGTTTTCAAACACCACATTTAAATCGTGCGTCTAAAAAAGTAAGAGTTTGTAAATTATTACTCTTCCCCTCATTGCCTAGATGATTTTCAAAACCATTATGTAATTTCGTCAAAGCATCTTTAACTGCATTGGAAAAATGTTGTTGTGATAATTTTAGATGGATACATTTAAGGTCATTGCACATTGGCATCGCAAGTTCTGCTGTGCAGTATTTCTCACCATTGACTGTTTTTGTGATACTTTCACATGGCTTCAAAATTTGGCACAATTCTTTCAGCCTTATCCATTCTACAGATGTAATTTTAGGAATATCTTTATATATTGCCAAAGTGATCTTTACAGCTTCTTCAAGTACAAGAAATCTTTCCTCACATAAAAAGTGGAATTCCATCGGGTGGATGCACAGATATATATTACTCGATTGGTGGTGGAGGGGGTGAAGCCTCGTGATGGCCATCTTACGATCACCTAAATTTGGCCGTATTCGAATTCTATTTCATAGTAGCAGGATGTAAGACTACGTGATAAACGGAATTAATGGCTTGAATTAGACCATCCATTACAGAAAAAAATAACCGTTATTCTCCATTGAATTGTAGTAATTGAGAGAAATATTTTTTTTCTAAGTATACCAAATGTTGAATGATAAAAACTAACTCCGAGAGTGAAACTAAGGTAGCAATGCACACATAAGATTACAAATGTTTCTGCGATTTAGATTATGATGAACAATCCTTAATAACTGACTGATTAAGAATCGGAGGTTGCAATGATTTTATCAACAAGGTGGAAGATATGAAAGAATAAAGACATTTATAATAAGTGGTATTTATTTCTTGCATGGCACATGGATGTCTCTGTTCATAGAATAACCGTAACTGGAAAAATAATTATGATATTGATGTTTGAAATATGAAGTTTATGTCAGATATAATTTAAACAATAGAGATTTTCAAGGCTATTTAGGAATTCTAGGTAAGAATTCTGCAGCTTCATACATGCATTGGATACGGTAAAATCTGGTTATAATGCCCCTCACTTTAACGTGGTTTCAGATGTACCGCGGGTTTCACCATGTTCTCTGAAATGATTACATTGACAATTTTCTTTGTTAGTGGTAGGTAACTTTGTGGTGAATTTTATCTCGAGGTGCTGCAACTTCAAGCGATTATATCAACACGGTTGGCAACATATTCAATTATGTGACAATCAAATGCTGAACACTATCGCGCTAAAAGAAAAGATCAGAGTACATATTTTAGTAACTCCAGTGAAAGTGGGGCGTGCTGTCAAATCATTAAAACATCATTCTCAAATGTATTAGGCAAATAAATTACTTATGAAATTTAGCTTTACAGTATTTTTGGTTTCTCACGCAGTTTCCCATAATAATGCAGGTGTAAACTCCGTCCCCCTAGACCCGCGTTATAACCGAATTTTACTGTATTAGTCAGAGGCAAAATATAACTTGATTACTCCAACAATGTTGAGGCAAACAATAGTCCCTCAAACCAGAACACAGTGGTCATTACGATTGAACTCAACAGCTTTAAACAATAACAGTTTAAAAACCATAATAGAGTTTAATTCTATTTTAAAAGGTTTTAACTGGAGGCAGTAGTTCACACTCTAATGAAGATTAATCTCCCAAGACAAACCAATCCTTATCAAATTCAAACACACAACTGCACCATAGGAATCGAGGAATATAAAGAAACAGAAAGAGTCCATTTAGAAACAACCTTTATTTACAATTCATTTGTATTTACTCAATACACTGAAAAATCACTGTAGTTGAATCATCCAAAACACTAGCAGAATCAAGCACTAGAAAACAGCAACTGAAGGAAATTGTGGATTGTAACAAACTGAACAAATTCTTAGAAAAAATTCATCTACTGCAGGGAAAGAAGGGGGGTGTGAAAAACTTGCATAAACTTACTGATAGTAATAACTAAAATATGGTAATAAACATGACAAAATATATAGATACACTATGAGTAAGTAAATATATTATTATATTAAGAAATCTTTACAGATCGGCTGCAAGCCTGGTGGCAAGGTGAAACATTACCAGTGAAATACATACATAGATATATCCATACATACAAAACATACAGAAAAATAGTTTCAAATCTCTTTCAAACAATCAAAATTAAAATCATTATATGTGATCCATCAATAAGTATGATCATATTAACATTTAAATAATTGTCATCAACATATACATAAGAACATGAAACAATTAAAACAAAAAGGTTGATTAATATTCACAACTATACAAAACAGTAATATACAGATTTGTACGTATTTTATAAACATGATTAATACCATACATACAGTACAAGCCTGCCTGCCATGCCTGCATAAATTAAAATAAACGCAAATATAAATTGGTGGAATCAGTAAATAGTCTCAAAATACAAACTATCATCAACCATGCATTGGCTATGAGTAATTTATTTACTTACCAATGTAGGGACACATTTTCAGCACCAGGAGTTTTCTTCCTCGAAGTATACTTAAAGGTGCATTCCCACACATTACAATGGTTCATCATTCTTCCTATTTGCAGAGGAAACAGCAGAAAAAGTCGCCACTGAAACCTATGCTTTCAAAGCCACGATGGGTACAGGAGGGTGAAGGTAAGATGGCGGTTACGCGCAATATTTCTCTTATGCCGTCTTCTGCGCTACCTACAGGAAAACATAGGCACTGCCTATCTAGTAGTATATATTTGTGGGTGGATGTATCTTGAATTGAATTTAAAGGACTTTTTTTTTAGTTAATCTGGTAACTAGATAACTTTTCTGTTGCCATGCTGCTTCTTCTGAAGTGTTCCTTTATCTTCTTTACTTTTTCTACAACTGTTTGAATTTCTTTAACCTTTAGACCATCTTTAACTATCAAATTCATTGTATGAGCAAGGCACCCAAAGTGTTACCATTTTATCAATTGCTGAATGGCTTTTGACATGGTTGAAGCATTATCTGATTTTCTCTACTCCAGCTTATGAAAACCTGTACCTTCTCCTAAAATGCCTATTGCTATACTTGAAATAAGGGTCTGGATACATTAAATGCGTTTTTACATCGCCATTTCTTGGTCTCTGAGATGGCATGAAAGAACAAGCAAAAACTGTTTTCAATATAAAATAGAATAATTAGATTGATATATAGAAATGTGAAAACCAGAAGAAATTCAAATGCAATTGATACTGTTGATGTCAAAGCCATGTATATATAATTACTTCCCTTAGGTGAGTAATACTTGCTAGCTGTGGAGAACTATTACAACTTCAAGTTAAAATCACAGAAAATTAAATCACACAATATGGACACAAGGAAAAAGTTTAATCTTGAAGTAGCAAGATTTTATAATCAATATGTTGCAAATAGATTAAATGTTGTTATTCCAAAAATTTCAATAATCTGCCTGACTATATCCATGGAATCGATCAGGAACGGATCTAGAAAAACATTTTGGGGGGGGTCCGGTCAAAAAATTTTAAAATAAAAGACATTTCGGCTTCCACAAACGTGACGTTAGAATTGTGTTAGACAAATTCGAATATTTTCCCTAGTGACTGCTTATTAAATTGTGTGTTTATTTGCATTATTTGAGTTTAATTTTCGAAAAATAGGCACAAGTGATATTTCGGGGGGGGTCCGGACCCCCAGGACCACCCCCCTGGATCCGTCCCTGGAATCGATAATCTTACAGAGGTGAAAAGGAGTATGAAAAAACTTATTTACAACCAATTGATGAACTAGCTTATACATTTGCAGACCCCCTGGTTAGCTCAGGGGGACTCAAGTATTATTATTTTCTTGTTTTTTAAGCCATTGACTGCGGTATTGGATTTGTATTCTTTATTTGCAATTTTTATTTTTTAAAATTTTTTCGATCTGTATAATGCTTTTTTTGTAAATTCTTCAGATTATTTTTGGCTGCAATAAACTTATCTAATGTAAATAGCATAAATATTAGATTCAGGAATTAATTTTTCTGAGGAAGGCATGCAAAAACAGTTGAATAGGAAAATGGAGTCCTGCTTGCGGAAAGAGCAAAGACACTTCATAAAATCCCCAAGATACTCCACCAGAAAATCAAACTTATGTTTGCTCATTCGAAAATAATAGAAAATATGGAATGAACTTATTAAATAGGATGCATCCTTCGATACCTCTGTCTCATAAAATTGGATGAGCCCAATACTGGCTGTCCTTTCTTTTCTCCATAGGAAAAGCAGCCCAACAATACGATCTCTTTACTACGTCTTCCAATTGAAGGTACCTTTGCTGATTTAGGAAATAGCTTTTGAGTGAAAACGGATACAAAGTAACCTCTGATCAACTGAAACTGTTTCCCATCGTCGCTTCTTCGCAGCGATTCTCATTATAAAAAATTTGATGTGGGGTCGGGGCAAAAATCGGCCGTTTAAAATGCATTACGGTGATTTTGAAGATTTTTTTTGGATCCTTTCCCGATAACATGGATACTTGAAACTCAGCACCTGGATAGATATCATAAATACATTTCATAATCAAATTTTACATGTTCGCTGATGGTCCTTGGTTCGATCCCAGAGGGCCATTAGCACTTCTCAATGCATTTCTTACGGAGATAACGGAAACAATATTTAGGTACTTCCCTGCATGCTATCGACTTCAAACTTTGCATGATACAAGATCATGTCCTTACAAATCAAACTGTCTATTCACAGCTTAAAATATTTCCTGGGTTCGACACCAGGTGTCTCTGCAATCAGCAGTTGATCTGATTTTTAGGAATTATTTTGAAACCTTTCCCAAAAATATAGAAACTTGAAATTCGGCATATAGATAGAGATCATAAATAACTTTAAGAAACATGTTTTAGATTTACAAGATCGTCCTTGGTTCGATTCCAGAGAGCCATTTTCATTCATGAAAAGTAGAACGTCGTTTGAGGCAGTTTCAGCCAATATTTCTGCTTGAATTTTCACACATAGTTAGAGATGGTGATCTTCCATTGTGCTGCATAGTAAGTTCACCAGGAAGACCCGGGTTCGATGCCAGACGATTAAATTGAAGCGAATTTTAAGAATATTTTCAATCCTTTTTTTTTTGAGGACCGTCCCGATATAATGCCGATATGAAATTAGTGTTGTCGATCTGCTTGCAGTATGCAAGCAACATTTTACTCATAATTGTATATACCTACATTGCATTTTGATAGAGATATGTATGAAAAACTTCCATTTCTGGATAAACAACAACTTCCGGTTAACCATTATTGGGGAATAACTCCTAAACAATCAGTGTTACGAAAAAATGTTTCATACAAAAGTTGTAGTAAAATCTATAATTACAACTTTTGTGTGTAAATGTATGTACCTATATTGCATTCTGACAGAGATATGTATGAAAAACTTCCTTTTCTGGGTAAACAACAGCTTCCGGTTAACCATTATTGAAGAATAACTCCTAAACAATCAGTGTTACGAAAAAATGTTTTGTACAAAAGTTGTAGTAAAGTACATTATCTATAACCCACATAGCAGAAACACGTCTCAGAGACGTCTCAGAGACGTCGCATACGCGCTCAGTGACGTCTCAGAGACGGCGCATATGCGCTCTGTGACGTCTCAGAGACGTCTCTGAGACGTCTCTATGTCCGCCTTGTATACGTCTCTGGAGACGTCCTTTGAGACGTCCCTGAGACGTCTCTGAGATGTCCTTTGAGACGTCTCTGAGACGTCCTTAGAGACGTCCTTTGAGATGTCTCCGAGACGTTTTGCGACGTCTCAGAGACGACTCTGAGATGCCGTTTGAGACGTCTCCGAAATGTAACAGAGATCTCTTTGAGAATTCTCCTAGATATTTGAAACCTCTTTGAATACTAATAGCAGGAATCATTCTAAACCCAAATATTTGAAGCCAATTGAAAAAGTTTGAGAACAATAAATAAATAATAATTGAGCTTCCTTAAAAGTTATTGAAAGGGTAAATTATACAAGAATCCCTGAAAGATACATCAAAAGATAAAACATAGAAAAGCTTTAGACAAATTCAAATATTTGGATTAGGAATATTGTAGTTTCGCTACATCTCAGATGTATAATTTCTACTGGAAAGGACACAAGCCATTGAATAACATATGGTAGATGAAAGCAAATTATCATTTATTTACATTGCTAAGAATATACATTTTATACATATTTATGGTCACATGGTAATATCTCTAACATAATTTTCACATTATTTTCAATTACAAATACTGATCCAAGAATAGTAAAAGGATAAATTCATTTCTGAGTGATTGAACAATAAATGCAAGGGTTGGTGAACAATTATCAAAAACTACAAATGTAACCTCAGACATTTATCAGGGAAGTGTGCTAGGACCTTTACTATTTTTAACTTATATCAATGACTTACCAAAAATCCTGAAATCGAACATTCGTTTGTTTGCCGAGGACTGTATTTATCAAACAATAAAAAACCTTTACTGCACCGCATACAGGATACATACCGCATACCGCCTATTGCTATAAGTTTTCCTTGTGTTTATCAGCGCCACCTACTAGGAGTTTCGGCAAACGTTCTCGACGATACAAGGCAAATAATGCGCTGGAAAGGGCTCGTTGAAAGTGAAACGTCTCTGAGACGTCTCATAGCAGTACGAAAAACATGATCTTGAAACGTCTCATAAGAACATCTCTGAGACGTCTCAGAGACGTCTCAGAGAGATGTTGCGATGTGAACGACTCAAGAGACGTCTCTGAGACATGTTATGTTATGTGGGAACTTTTGTATGTAATTGTATATACCTATATTGCAGTCTTACCGAGATATTTAAGAAACAAAATTTTGTTCCGGATAAACCGTAACTTCCGGTTAAGCGATATTCTCCAAGAACTAATCAACTCTTGGTATTGTTAGGAAAATTCTAAATATGAATTTTGAAAATGATCGGGTAATAACTTTTTAAGATAGAGCGCACACAAACTTTTTAACCACAGACAGACATGTTCGGGAAAATAGCGAAAACGTGCTCTATGGGCCCCAAAACATCTATTTCCGTCGAAATCTGGAGGTAGAATTACAAAATACAATACTTTCTTTATACTACGTATAGGGAGAAAGTAAAAATCATAAACCCAAATTTCCGTTCAAGATATCTTCCCGAAATAAACTATATATGAAAATTGCTACTTTTATCTGAAACTCGTTCGCGGCTAGTTATTTGTCACGTGAGAAATAAGGTTTAGGCAACACCAAAAGTGAGCTTTATACGACCAACTTTTTCTGAGGTTGCGTTCCACCTAATTTAATTTATTACTGTCCCTTGAAAACACATAGTCTGTGATTCATATGCGTGCTAATGATACATAGAGAAAATGAGGGAAAAATATTTTATATCGGATTTGTAAAGGGTAATGGCAGTGTTAAAAAGTTTCACGCGTGAAAAAATTGTTTCATTAATTTTACGCTCTATGTATTGTTGTTGTTGTAGTCCAGTCAAATTATGCATCCGACCTTGCAAAAGATTGGCCGATTGTTTTAAATGTTGTTAGTACCAGGGATTAGGATTGTGGCGATTTTTAAGATTTTTTTTGAACCTCTTCTCGATGACATGGAAACTTGAAATTCGGCATGGAGTTGGAGGTCATTAATATATTTCATAATCAAATTTTAAATATCCGCTGTCGGTCCTTGGTTCGATCCCAGAGTGCCATTTACATTCCTCAATGCATTTCTTATGGAGATAACAGAAACAAGTTTTAGGTACTTCCCGGCATGATATCAACTTCTAACTTTGCATAAAATAAGACCAAGTCCTCACAAATCAAACTGTGCATTCACAATAACCAATATTTCCTTGGTTCGACACCAGGCGTCTCTTCAATCAGTAAATTATCCGATTTTAAAGAATTGATTTAAACCCCTTCCCAATGATATTAATACATGAAATTAGGCATATAGATAGAGAACATAAATAAATTTCAATAACATGTTTTTGATTTCCTTGATCGTCCTTGGTTCGAATCCAGAGAGCCATTTACATTCGTGAAAAGTAGGACGTCGTTTGAGGCAGTTGGAGCCAATATTTCTGCTTGAATTTTCACATGACATGAAATTAGTGTTGGCGATCTGCTTGCAGTATGCAAGCTACATTTTACTCGTAGTTCATACAATTGATGTATTTATCAACGTAATATGTATAGTTCTTAAAGATAATCAATTCATTTATGTTTAATTTGAGCACATAACGAGAAAGACGACGACGATAAACATTATTTAGTAACTGGTTTTCATGTATTTTTACAGAAAGATGTAATTAAGATGATTAACATTGATATGTTTAATGAGTAATCTGCTATTTAATTTTTTGGGCGGTCCAGGTTTTGATAAATCCTCAATGATTCTTTGAGTAGTTGGAGCCTAACCACCCCAACTCGACCTCAAAGATGTGCTTACCGGCGGAGTGATTAGTGCGCTCTCTAATGGAGGTTTTTGGAGGGGTTTCCCTCCCGTCCGAATGCCGGACAGATTGCATTGTTATTCCCCCTCAACCGTTGCCACCTGGTATTAATACCAACTTTCAGCGTTTAAATTAATTCATAATAAAACTCACGGTCCCGGGTTCGAATCCCGGCTAATCGTATTTTTCCGGTCAGGGAATGGTTGTTTGTGTGTTTGTTCGTTGTAGTTGTTTGAAGCCCACCACTGTAATGGTCCATCAAATGGAGGGGAAATACATGAATAAATAAATGTGGTAAATAATGAACTATTATGGCATGATTTCTCATAGCAATATGCTGTGGAAAATTTACTGTTTACGTAGTTGAGCATTAAAATCTGGTTTTGAGAGATTACCCTCTGCATTCTTCCTGCATTTACAAGATACGAAGCTCAGCAGTTTCCGAGGAATCGGTTCCATTGTGGCAGTAGCCGAGATAGGCCTCGATATTCCACCCCAATGTGTGTGATACTTTAGAAATGTTGGTTTTCTGCTACATTCATTGGTGGAAAACGAGCAATGCTAACCTTTACGTCGGCTGTCAAGTTTTATGATAAGCCGGTAGCGGAGGCTATTCAAACAGTACTTCTTTTATTACCTCCATAAAATGCCAAAGGTGTTCTATCCAGATTTGCTTTGATATAGATCTATAGCGCGCGAGCCACCAGTACAAGGACAAGCAGGAGGTTTTAAACAGTATTCATGTAATAGTTCCATTTATAAAACAGATAAATGTAACACAAAATATGTAACAAGGTGGTCGCTAATACCCAATCACGGGGGATGCGACTAAAACAAAAATAAAAAAATAAAATAATTTACCACACTTTATCCGTTATACAAAGGTAAATTTTGCAATAATGCATCACTTCCATCAGATCTTTGGATATAGCTACCATTGGTGAAGTATTCACTTCATGCAACATGTCTTTTACGTTGTATTTCTTTCTCTTGACCTCTCTCGGACCCACAGTTGCAGGTAAAACGAGCTCACATAAGACGCTGTCTGGGAATGTTATATGCAGAAATTATTGAAGTATGGCCTTGCAAAGTTTCTAAGTCCGTACTCAAAAAAACTATTTTCTTATTTTTGGCCAGATTTTTCGATTCTAGCTCGCTGTACGCCATAAAGGGGTTAATTTGGGAAATAAAAATTATAAAATACCACGTATTTTTACTAAAGCATGCTAATTTAAATTACACCATATTTTTTTAAGAACGTTTAAAGAGTGGTATCACAAATTGGACACATACACCCAGGAGAATGTCGATCAAAACTATTATTGCGAATTAGTTTTAACATCTTGTTTGTGGCACATTCTTCAAGTATGGAATCCAGCTAAAGACGTTCAATCGAAATTTTCAGGATATGAATGTTAAAGAAATAATGTTTGTTTAAACTAACTAAATTAATAATACTAATCTTTATTACAGGCAAAATACCTCTAATATTTATATCACATGTATAATTACATCTATATCGACTTAATATTGCAAAGTAGTAGAGTATGTAATGATATATAAGCTGATTATAAACTAATATCATTGAAGAATACAAAAAATATCATTCTTATTACACAATGAAGAATTTTAGAGAACATAAAAATTGTAACAACATTTAAGAAAAAAATAATAATAGTAAAACACAATATTATAAATGTTTACATAGGTAGAAGAACAATAAAAAATTGTAAACATTGCAGAGACAAAAATAATAAAAGTTACAATATTACAGATACATAATTTAAATTGAAATATCTATTATATATAGATGCTTCTCCGGATTCATTCATGAATATACCCAGATAGGATACTAATTCACAGCCTAAACCACAAGCGTCATTGACTCGAAATTTTTACCAAGTATTAGCCATAACGTGTAACCGCTAGAAAAATTGCGATTTTGAACCTCAGTGTCATGAGTTCGATTCCAGAGGGCCCCAAAATCCCGATTTTTCCCGTTTAAATGCATTGCTTTGATTTTCGGGAATTAAAAAAAAATACTTCCCGAATAGGAAGAGAATCAAAACTCAAGGAGCCTATATCTATGATCATGATCTATCGAAAACATAAATGATTTTAACGGAAAATGTCCTGGGTTCGGAGCTTGGACGATGCAAAAATCGGCCGTTTAAAATACATTGAGGTAGATTTTCATTATTTTTTTTCATGCACTTATCGAAATGATAGGAAGTTCGTGCTCGGCTAAAAGATGTATATTAAAATTTAGTTTAAGAAAAAAAAATAGATAACACCTTACTACTCCTGGGTTCGAAGCCGGGGCAAATTAAAATTTCTCTCATAAGGAATATATGGAAAAAGTAGGACGTTGTTTGAGGCAGTTGAAGCCAATATTTCTGCCTGAATTTTTACACATAGTTAGAGGTGGTGATCTTCTGTTGTGCTGCATTGGAAGTATCGCCAGAAAGACACGGGTTCGATGAGGTTCATGACACTGAGGTTCAAAATCGCAATTTTTCTGGAGGTTATACGTTATGGCCAATATGTCGTAAAAATTTCAAGCCATTGACGCTAGTGGTTTAGCCTGTGACTTTGTATCCTCTCTATATATATATATATATATATATGATACGAGTAAAATGTAGCTTGCATACTGCAAGCAGATCGACAACACTAATTTCATATCGGCATCATATACCGGGACGGACATCAAAAGAAAAAAAAAATTCAAAATATTCGTAGAATTCGCTGCAATTTAATCACCTGGCAGCGAACCCCGGTCTTCCTGGTGTACTTACTATGCAGCAAAATAGAAAATTACTATATCAAACTATGTGTGAAAATTCAAGCAAAACTATTAGGTGCAACTACCTCAAACGACGTCCTACTATTCACATACACTCCTTATTTGAGAAATTATAATGTGCTCTGGCATCGAACCCAGGAACAGCATGGTCTTATCTATTTTTTTTCTTAAACAAAGTGTTAATATACATCTTCCATCTAAGCAAGAGCTCCCTTACATATCGATAAATGCATAAAAAAATTATGAAAAGATACCCCATAGTATTATATATGGGTGATATTTTTACTGCCCGGCATCGAACCCGGGTCTTTCAGGCAATACTTTCTATGCAGCACAAAAGAAAAACACCATCTCTAACCGCGTATGCAAATTCAAGCAGAAATATTGGTTACAACTGCCTCAAATGACGTCCTACTTTTCCTTTATATTCCTTATGAGAGAAACGTTATTGTGCTCTGGCTTCGAACCCAGGAACAGTACGGTCTTATGAAAATTTTTTTCTAAAACTTATTCGTACCATACATCTTCCAGCCAAGCACGAACATCCTATCATTTCGATAAGTGCATCTAAAAAAATAATGAAAAACGGCTCCCATGTATTTTAAAGGGCAGATCTTTGCATCGTCCTAGCATCGAACCCAGGATAACTTTTGTAAAAGTCATTGATGTTTTCGAAAGTCCAAGACCATAAATATAGGCACCTTGAGTTTTACTTCTCTACCTATCCGGAAAGTATTTTTTTTTAATTCCCGAAAATCACGGCAATGCATTCAAACGGGAAAAATCGGGACTTTGGGGCCCTCTGGAATCGAACCTATGACACTGAGGATCAAAGTCTCTTTTTTCCTGGGGGTTTCACGTTATGGCCAATATGTCATAAAAATTTCAGATCAATGACGCTTGTAGTTTAGGCTGTGAATTTGTATCCTATCTATCTATATAGGTATATATATGAATGAATCCGGAGAAGCATCTATATATAATAGATATGAATGAATCCGGAGAAGCATCTATATATAATAGATATATATAGAGAGAGGATACAAAGTCACAGGCTAAACCACTAGCGCCAATGGCTTCAAATTTTTACGACATATTGGCCATAACGTATAACCTCCAGAAAAATTGCGATTTTGAACCTCAGTGTCATGGGTTCGATTCCAGAGGGCCCCAAATCCCGATTTTTCCCGTTTAAATGCATTGCTTTGATTTTCGGGAATTAAAAAAAAATACTTCCCGTATAGGTAGAGAATTAAAACTCAAGGAGCCTATATAAATTAACATGATCTATCAAAAACATAAATGAGTTTTACGGAAAGTATCCTGGGTTCGATGCTAGGTTGGGGCAAAAATCGGCCGTTTAAAATGCGTTGTGGCGATTTTTAAGATTTTTTTTGGACCCTTTTCCGAATGCATGGAAACTTGAAATTTGGCATGGGGTTAGAAATCATAAATATATTTCATAATCAAATTTAAAATATTCGCTGAGGGTCCTTGGTTCGATCCCAGAGGGCCATTTGTTCTCCACAATGCATTTCTTATGGGGATAACGGAAACACATCTTAGGTACTTCCCGGTATGATATCGACTTCAAACTTTGTATGAAATTAGATCAAGTCCTAGCAAGTCATTTTGTGCATTTACAGCTTCCAATACGTCCAGGGTTCGACACCAGGTGTCTCTACAATCAGTCACTGATCCGATCTTTAAGAATTATTTTGAACCCCTTCCCAATAATATTAAAACTTGAAATTCGGCATATATATAGAACTTATAGATACATTTCGAAAACACATTTTATATTTCCTTGATCGTCCTTGGTTCGAATCCAGAGAGCTATTAACATTCGTGAAAAGTAGGTCTTCGTTTGAGGCAGTTGCAGCCAATATTTCTTCTTGAATTTTCACACGTATTTAGAGAAGATGATCTTCTGATGTGCTGCATAGAAAATTTCACCAAAAAGACCCGGGTTCGATGCCAGACGATTAACTTGAAGCGAATTTTAAGAATATTTTTAATCCTTTTTTTCCTTTCCGGGACGTCCCGATATAATGCCGTTATGAAATTAGTGTTGTCGATCTGCTTGCAGTATGCAAGCTACATTTTACTCGTATGATATATGAATGAATCCGGAGAAGCATCTATATATAATAGATATATATATAGAGAGGATACAAAGTCACAGGCTAAACCACTAGCGTCAATGGCTTGAAATTTTTACGACACATTGGCCATAACGTATAACCTCCAGAAAAATTGCGATTTTGAACCTCAGTGTCATGGGTTCGATTCCAGAGGGCCCCAAAGTCGCGATTTTCCCCATAAGATTACATGGCGGGGATTTTCGAAAATTTTTTTGAGGCACTTCCCGGAAAAGTAGAGAGTTGTAACTCGAGGGACCGCTATATGCCGTGCATAGCCAACGAAAATCGGAAAGACATCTTCGAATATTGTCCTTGGTTCGATGCTAGGCCGGGGCAAAAATCGGCCGTTTAAAATGCATTGCGGCGATTTTTAAGATTTTTTTTGGATCCTTTCCCGATAACATGGATTATTGAAACTCGGCACGTCGATAGATATCATGAATTTATTTCATAATCGAATTTTGTATATTAGCTTATGGTCCTTGGTTCGATCCCAGAGGACCATTTGCACTTCTCAATGCTTTTCTTACGGAGATAACGGAAACAAATTTTAGGTACTTCCCGGCACGATATCAACTTCAAACTTTGCATGTACAAAGATCAAGTCCATACAAATCAAACAGTGCATTCACAGCTATCAAAGAGTCCTGGGTTCGACACCAGGTGTCTCTGCAATCAGAAGTTAATCCGATTTTTAGGAATTATTTTGAAACCTTTGCCAATAATATAGAAACTTCAAATTCGGTATATAGATAGAGATCATAAATAACTTTCAGAAACGTTTTTTAGATTTCCAAGATCGTCCTTGGTTCGAATCCAGAGAGCCATTTAAATTCGTAAAAATTAGAACGTCTTTTGAGGCAGTTGTAGCCCATATTTCTGCTTGAATTTTCACACATCGTTAGAGATGGTGATGTTCTATTGTGCTGCATAGTAAGTTCACAGTAAAGACCCGGGTTCGATGCCGGACGATGGAATTTAGGCAAATTTTAAGAAAAATTTCAATCTTTTTTTTTCTTTTGATGGCCGTCCGGATATGATGCCGACATGAAAATAGTGTTGTCGATCTGCTTGCAGTATGCAAGCAACATTTTACTCGTATATATATATATATGAATATATGATATATGAATGAATCCGGAGAAGCATCTATATATCTATTATATATAGATGCTTCTCCGGATTCATTCATGTATCCATATATATATATATATATATATATATATATATATAGAGAGGATACAAACTCACAGCCTAAACCACAAGAGTGATTGAGCTGAAATTTTTACGGCGTATTGGCCATAACGTGTAACCACCAGAAAAATTGAATGATGAAAGATGGTGATGCTCTATTGTGCTGCATAGTAAGTACACAGTTAATACCCGAGTTCGATGCCAGACGATGGAATTTCAGCGAGCGTCTTTTGAGGCAGTTGTAGCCAATATTTCTGCTTGAATTTTCACACATAGTTAGAGATGGTGATCATCTATTGTGCTGCATAGTAAGTTCACCAGTAAGACCCGTGTTCGATGCCAGACGATGAAATTTAAGCGAATTTTAAGAAAAATTTCAATCCTTTTTTTTCTTTTGAGGATCGTCCCGATATGATGCCAATATGGAATTGGTATTGCCAATCTGTTTGCAGTATGCAAGCTACATTTTACTCGTATATATATAAGTATATCCGGAGAAGCGTCTATATATCTATTATATATAGATGCTTCTCCGGATTCATTCATGTACATACCTATATAGATAGATAGATAGATAGGATACTAATTCACAGCCTAAACCACAGGCGTGATTTACTTGAAATTTTTACGACGTATTGGCCATAACGTATAACCTCCAGAAAATTGCGATTTTGATCCTCAGTGTCATGGGTTCGATTCCAGAGGGCCCCAAAGTCCCGATTTTTCCCGTTTAAATGCATTGCTTTGATTTTCGGGAATTAAAAAAAAATACTTCCCGTATGGGTAGAGAATTAAAACTCAAGGAGCCTATATATATGAACATGATCTATCGAAAACATAAATTGGTTTAACGGAAAATATCCTGGGTTCGATGCTAGGTCGGGGCAAAAATCGGCCGTTTAAAATGCGTTGTGGCGATTTTTAAGATTTTTTTTGGACCCCTTTCCGAATGCATGGAAACTTGAAATTCGGCATGGAGTTGAAGATCAATAATAGATTTCAGAATCAAATTTTACATATTCGCTGATGGTCCTTGGTTCGATCCCAGAGGGCCATTTAAATTCCTCAATGCATTTCTTACGGAGATAACGGAAACAAATTATAGGTACTTCCCGGCACGATAAAGACTTCAAACTTTGCACTAAGAAAGATTAAGTGTATACAAATCAAACTGTGCATTCCCAGCTGTCAATGTGTCCTGGGTTCGACACCAGGCGTCTCTAAAATCAGTAACTGATCCGATTTTCAATAATTATTTTGAACCCTTTCCCAACAATATAGAAACTTGAAATTCGGCATGTAGATAGAAATCATAAATAACTTTCAGAAACATTTTTTAGATTTCCATGATCGTCCTTGGTTCGAATCCAGAGAGCCGCTTAAATTCGTGAAAATGAGATCGTCTTTTGAGGCAGTTGTAGCCCATATTTCTGCTTGAATTTTCACACAGAGTTAGAGATGGCGATGTTCTATTGTGCTGCATAGTAAGTTCAACAGTAAAGACCCGGGTTCGATGCCAGACAATGGAATTTCAGTGGTTTTTAAGAAAAATTTCAATCCATTTTTTCTTTTAATGGCCGTCCCGATATGATGCCGACATGAAAATAGTGTTGTCGATCTGCTTGCAGTATGCAAGCAACATTTTACTCGTAATAGATATAGATGCTTATATAATAGAGATAATGATATAGGAATGAATCCGGAGAAGCATCTATATATAATAGATATATAGAGAGGATACAAATTCACAGGCTAAACCACAAGCGTCATTGGCTTGAAATTGTTACGACATATTGGCCATAACGAGTAACCGCCAGAAAAATTGTGATTTTGAACCTCAGTGTCATGGGTTCGATTCCAGAGGGCCCCAAAGTCCCGATTTTTCCCGTTTAAATTCATTGCTTTGATTTTCGGGAATTTTTAAAAAATACTTGCCGGATAGGTAGGGAGTTAAAACTCAAGGAGCCGATATATATGGTGGTGATCTATCGAAAACATAAATGAGTTTTACTGAAAATATCCTGGGTTCGATGCTAGGTCGAAGCAAAAAACGGCCGTTTAAAATGCATTGTGGCGATTTTTAAGAATTTTTTTGGACCCCTTCCCGATGGCATGGAAACTTGAAATTCGGCATGGGTTTAGATATCATAAATATATTTAATAATAAAATTTTACGTATTCGCTGATGGTCCTCGGTTCGATCCCAGAGAGCCATTTACATTACTCAATGCATTTCTTATGGAGATAAATGAAAAACGTTTTAGGTACTTCTCGGCATGATAACGACTTCAAACTTTGTATGAAATAAGATGATGTCCTAATAAGTCATACTGTCCATTACTAGCTACCAATATTTCCTGGGTTCGACACCAGGCATCTCTACAATCAGTAAATTAACCGATTTTTAAGAATGAATTTAAACCCTTTCCCAATAATATTAAAACATGAAATTCGGCATGTAGATAGAGAACATAGATACATTTCAAGAACATGTTTTAGATTTCCTAGATCGTCCTTGGTTCGAATCCAGAGAGCCATATACATTATTGAAAAGTAGGTCGTTGTTTGAGGCAGTTGGAGCCAATATTTCTTCTTGAATTTTCATACTTAGTAAGAGATGGTGATTTTCTGTTGTGCTGCATAGTAGGTTCACCCGGAAGGCCTTGGTTCGATGCCAGACGATTAATTTGCAGCGAATTTTAAGAATATTTTCAATCCATTTTTTTTTCTTTTGATGGCCGTCCCAATATGATGCCGACATGAAATTAGTGTTGTCGATCTGCTTGCAGTATGCAAGCTACATTTTACTCGTATATATATAGGTATATCCGGAGAAGCGTCTATATATAATAGATACACTGGGGATCAAAAGTCTAACCATGTTCCACAAGTGCCACCGACTTGAAATTTTTACGACGTTATGACCATGACGTGTAACCTCCAGGAAAAAGCCGACATTGAACCTCGGTGTCATGGGTTCGATTCCGGAAGGCCCCAAAGTCTCGATTTTCTCCATAAGGATACATGGTGGCGATTTTCAAGATTTTTTAAATAATACTTCCCGGACAGGTAGAGAATCGAAATTCAAGGAGCTTACAAATATGGTCAAGAACTATTATAAACAGTAATGATTACTAATAAGAACGTCCTGGGTTCGATGCTAGGACGATGCAAAAATCCCGCATTTAAAATGCATGGGGATAGTTTGTCATTAATTTTTTTCATGCACTTACCGGAATGTAAGGAACTTTTCGCTCAGCTAGAAGATATATATTAAGAATTGGTTTAAGAAAAAAAAATTCTTAAGCCCGTACTATTCCCTGGTTCGATGCCAGAGCACATTAACATTTCTCTCATAAGGAATATAAGGGAAAAGTAGGACGTCGTTTGAGGCAGTTGCAGCCAATATTTCTGCTCGAATTTTCACACATAGTTAGAGATAGTGATATTCTATTATGTTGCATAGGAAGAATAACCAGAAAGATCCGGGTTCGATGCCGGGCAGCAAATATGTCTCCCATTTAAAATACATTGGTTTAGTATTTCATTATTTTTTTGATGCATTTATCGAAATGATAGGAAGTTCGTACTCGGCTGGAAGATTATGAAAGGAATTGGTTTTAGAAAAAAATTTAGATAACACCGTACTATCCCTGGGTTCGATACCAGAGCACATTAGCATTTCTCTCATAAGGAATATAAGGGAAACGTAGGACGTCGTTTGAGGCAGTTGCAGTTAATATTTCTACTTGAATTTTCACACATAGTTACAGATGGTGATCTTCTATGGTTCTGCATAGTAAGTATGACCGGGAAGACCTGGGTTCGATGCCAGACGAATAATTTGCAGCGGAAATTAAGAATATTTTCTAACCATTTTTTTTTCTTTTGAGGACTCACTCTATGTGATGCCGAAAAAAAACTTTTGTTATCGATGTGCTTGCAGTATGCAAGCAACATTTTACTCGTATAATAGATAGACGCTTCTCCGGATATACCTATATATATATATATATATATACGAGTGAAATGTAGCTTTTTACTCGTTATATATATGGAAAGTATATATATCCTACCTATCTATCTATCTATATGAATGAATCCGGAGAAGCATCTATATATAATAGATATACACGGGGAATCAAAATTCTAACCATGTTCCAATGAATTTTCACGCATAGTTAGAGATAGTGATCTTCTATTATGTTGCATAGGAAGTATTACCAGAAAGGTCCAGGTTCGATGCCGGGCGGCAAATATGTCTCCCGTTTAAAATACATTGGGTTAGTATTTCATTATTTTTTTGATGCACTTATCGAAATGATAGGAAGTTCGTACTTGGCTGGAAGATGTATGAAAAGAATTGGTTTTAGAAAAAAAATTCTATAGGCCCGTACTATTCCTGGGTTCGATGCCAGAGCACATTAGCATTTCTCTTATAAGGAATACAAGGGAAAAGTAGGACGTCGTTTGAGGCAGTTGCAGTTAATAGTTCTACTTGAATTTTCACACATAGTTACAGATGGTGATCTTCTATGGTGCTGCATAGTAAGTATGACCGGGAAGACCTGGGTTCGATGCCAGACGAATAATTTGCAGCGGAAATTAAGAATATTTTCCATCCATTTTTTTTCTTTTGAGGACTCACTCTGTATGATGCCGACAAAAATTTTTTGTGTTATCGATGTGCTTGCAGTATGCAAGCAACATTTTACTCGTATATAATAGATATACACTGGGGATCAAAATTTTAACCATGTTCCACAAGTGCCACCGACTTGAAATTTTTGCAACCATTTTTAGCCATGAGGTTTAACCTCCAGAAATAAGCCGACTTTGAACCTCGGTGTCATGGGTTCGATTCTAGTAAGCCCCAAATCTCCGATTTTCTCCATAATAATACATGATGAGGATTTTCAAAATTTTTTTTGAGGCCCTTCCCAGAAAAGTAGAGTGTTAAAATTCAAGGGATCGCTAGAAGCCGTGCATATCCAACGAAAATCAAAAAGATATCTTCGAATATTCTCCATGGTTCGATGTTAGGTCGAGGCAAAAATCGGCCGTTTAAAATGCATTGTGGCGATTTTTAAGATTTTTTTTTTGACCCTTTCCCGATGGCATGGATACTTGAAATTCAGCATAGGGTTAGATACCATAAATATATTTCATAATCAAATTTAACATATTCGCTGATGGTCCTTGGTTCGATCCCAGAGGGCAATTTACATTCCTCAATGCATTTCTTACGGAGATAACGGAAACAAATTTTAGGTACTTCCCGGTATGATATCGACTCTAATATTTGTTTGGAATAAGATCATGTCCTAACAAGTAATACTGTGCATTCGCAGCTGCCAATATGTCCTGGGTTCGACACCAGGCGTCTCTAAAATAAGTAACTGATCCGATTTTTAAGAATTATTTTGAACCCTTTTCCAATAATATTAAAACTTGAAATTCGGCATATAGATAGAGACCATAAATACATTTCAAAAACATGCATTAGATTTCCTAGAAAGTCCTTGGTTCGAATCCAGAGAGCCATTTACATTCGTGAAAAGTAGGACGTCATTTCAGGCAGTTGCAGCCAATATTTCTGCTTGAATTTTCACACATAGTTAGAGATGGAGATCTTCTGTTTTGCTGCATAGAAATTTCACCAGGAAGACCCGGGTTCGATGCCAGACGATTAAATTGAAGTGAATTTTAAGAATATATTCAATCCTTTTTTTGTCTTTTGAGAACCGTCCCGATATGATGCCGATATGAATTTAGTTTTTTCGATCTGCTTGCAGTATGCAAGCTACATTTTACTCGTAATATTGTTACGTGACGTTGAGTAATGTAGTATTTATCACATTAAAAACAAAATAAGAGATTTCAGAAAATTAGGATGTAAAATATCAGTCTTGAGTGATGATTTAAATGATTTTTGCATAAGATAAGTTATAAAAGTACATAAGATAGTTTATAAAAACACACTTATAATATGTTATAAGAAAATGCAGAATTTGGAAATAAACTATTATGTTGATAAAACATTCAATTTTCTTTTCAATGTGGGTGAATTTAAGTTAAATAAATCAATACTGTCACCAACAAGATTATATCTGGGGACTTTAGACCCTTCTGGAATTGAACCCATGACACTGAGGTTCAAAGTTGGCTTTAAATGGCCCTCTGGGATCGAACCAAGGACCATAAGGGAATATGTAAAATTTGATTATGAAATATAATTATGATATCTAACGCCATGCCGATGTTCAAGTTTCTATGCCATCGGAAAAGGGTTAAAAAAAAATCTTAAAAATCGCCGCAATGCATTTTAAACGGCCGATTTTTGCCCCGACCTAGCATCGAACCAAGGATAATATTCGTAGATGTCTTTATGGTTTCCTTTTGATATGCGCAGCATCTAGCGATCCCTCGAGTTTCAACTCTCTCCTTTTCCGGGAAGTGCCTCAAATAAATTTTCGAAAATCCCCGCCATGTATTCTTATGGAGAAAATCGGGACTTTGGGGCCTTCTGGAATCGAACCCATGACACTGAGGTTCAAAGTCGGCTTTTTCCTGGAGGTTACACGTTATGGCCACCACGTCGTAAAAATTTCAAGTTAGTAGTACTTGTTGAACATGGTTAGAATTTTGATCCCCAGTGTATCTATTATATATAGACGCTTCTCCGGAAGCCTATCTATTATACGAGTAAAATTTTGCTTGCATACTGCAAGCAGATCGACATCATTAATTTCATATCGGCATCATATCGGGACGGTCCTCAAAAGAAAAGAAAAATTGAAGATATTCTTAAAATTCTCTGCAATTTAATCCTCTGGCATCGAACCCGAGCCTTCCTGGTGAACTTCCTATGCAACATAATAGATGATCACTATCTCTAAGTATGAGTGAAAATTCAGGCAGAAATATTGGCTTCAACTGCCTGAAACGACGTCCTACTTTTCCCTTATATTCCTTCTGTGAGAAATTGTGATGTGCTCTGGCTTTGAACCCAGGAAAAATATGGTCTAATGTAATGTTTTATCTTAAACAGATTCTTAATATACATCTTCTAGCAAAGCAAGAACTTCGTATCATTTCGATAAGTACATCAAAATAAATAATGAAAAACCACGTCAATGTATTTAAAGGGCAGATTTTTGCATCATCCTAGCTTCGAACCCAGGATATTTTCTGTAAAAATCATTAATGTTATCGATAGATCCTGACCATATATATTGGCTCCTAGAGTTTTTTCTCTACCTATCCGGGAAGTATTAAAAAAAAAATCCGGAAAACAAAGCAATGCATTTAAATGGAAAAAATCTGGACTTTGGGGCCATCTGGAATCGAACCCATGACACTGAGGTTCAAAATCGCAATTTTTCTGGCGTATGGCCAATACGTCGTAAATATTTCAAGTCAATTACGCCCAGATCGACAACACTAATTTCACCCTATAAGATATATAACTTATTTCATTAAAATTTTGAAGTCGATATCTTACCGGGAAGGTGCAACATTGTGAATTCGTTATCCCCATATTATTCCATAGGGTAATGCAAATGGCTTGCTGGGATCGAACCAAGGACGATCAATGAAATCTAAAACACATTTTAAAAATATATCTTTGATATGCCGAATTTCAACAGTATTGTTAAGGGGTTCAAAATAATTCTTAAAAATCGGATGAACTACTGATTGTAGAGACGCCTGGTGTCGAACCCAGGACATATTGGCAGCTGTGAATACATATTATCTCTTGTTATGACATTATCTTATTTAATGCAAAGTTTCAAGTCGATATCATGCTGGGAAGTACCTAAAATTTGTTTCCGTAATCTCCATAAGAAAAGCATTGAGGAATGTAAATGGCACTCAGGAATCGAACGAAGGACAATCAGCGGAATGTTCAACAACGTACATAAAAGATATTTACGATTTATATCTACATGCCGAGTTTCAAGGTTCCATTTTATCGGGAAGTGATTAAAAAATCTTAAAAATCACAGTGTAAATTAAACGGGTGAGTATTTGCCCTGACCTAGCGTCAAACCAAGGATAATCTTCGACGATTTCTTAATGGTTTTTCATCTCCATCAGCGAATTGCTAAAATTTGATTTTGAAATATATTTATAATCTCTATCCATGTGCCGAGTTTCAAATTTCCATGTCATCGGGAAGGGATCCAAAAAAAATCTTAAACATCGCCGCAATACATTTCAAAAGGCAGATAGTTGCCCTGACCTAGCGTCGAACCAAGGATAATTTCGAAGATGTGTTTATGGTTTCATTTGGATATGCACGGTTTCTAGCGATCCTTCGAATTTAATTTCTCTACTTTGCCGGGAAGTGCCTCAAAAAATTTTCGAAAATCCCTGCCATGTATCTTTACGGGAAAAATCGGGACTTTGGGGCCTTCTTGCATCGAACCCAAGACACTAAGATTCAAAATAGCTTTTTTCTAGCAGTTACACGTTATGGCCAGTACTCGTGAAAAATTCATGTCAATGGCACTTGTGGTTAATGGTTAGAATTTTGATCGCATATATATCTATTATATATAGACGTTTCTCCGGATGTATGCATATATATATAGACATTCATAGAGGATTTCATAAGAGTCACCTTTGTAGCCTTGATAATGCTGTTTGTCAGATCTTTTGTCACATGTTCTTACGAGGCGTGTTGTACTTACTATATCGATCAACCGAAATTTCTTTCACGGAATTTAATACAATCAAAGTACATGCGTTAAATAAGATTTTAAAAGGGATTTGGTGATAGAGTCGATCTGTGTTTGGAAATCGTCGAGCGATTGTGACCTTAACCCTTTCGGCTTCTTTATTTTTAATCGGGATTGAGTAACTCAGTCGGCAGGATCAACTCGCTGCGGGATGTTGGCCGAGGCGTTCCACTTTTCATCCTTGTCTTTCTATTTGTTCCTCATGTACACCGTTTCGAAGATTCAGCTACCCCCTGGATTTGACATAGGGATGCCCAGCCTTAGGGAGAATTGGTGGCAGTACTTCACTTGTTGGAACGTGGTAATCCAATGATTTTGCTTTTCATCCACCGAATGAATAGGTTTCGTGTGTTCTACGTATTGTTTAGAAGCCAATCAGACTCTCTATTTGTTGTAAGTGGAATAGCACCTCAGTCAGAAAGGCATAACGACCGAGTATAACGATTTATTGAGAGATGAATGAAAACTCGAACGGGATGCTCGTGAATAATAAGACCGTCTTCCTTTCATCTGCAGTTATAATTTACTTGGAACCAGTATTTTCAAATATATATTCTATGGACGTAGTCAAATTTTGTTTGAGAAGGGCGTCCATTCGCTTTGTCTTTATGAAGTCCGACAGTACCTTCAAATTTGATATCCACCAGGTAAAGGTGTCAAAATGCCTCTTTAATGAAATTAAATTTAGTTTAAACTCTCGCTTCGCTGAAGATTTAGTGCTCACATGCTAATGAAAGAAATTAAGAAAATTGTATCACAATCCTAATTTTCGTATTGAATCGGTTTTTCTGCTCGAATATTCAAGAAACAAATATTTCTCTCACATCCTCTGTACTCTTTATTGATTTTTCTGTACTTCTAATTGGTTACAATTAATAATTCCGATATGAATAAATAAATATACATGATTATTAATTTATTAAATCGAAGCCGAACTGGAAAATGAAAATCCTTGAACGTGAACCGAAAATGTAATCTAATTGTAATGTAATTGTATAGAGTCCCAGTTCACTTATTCGACCAACCCTTGAATATTGTGGTATTATATGGAACCCAGTCCACAAGACCAAGATAGACTCGATCGAAAGGGTACAGACTCGATTTATAAAGTGGCTTTCCCTCAAAGATAATATTGTATACAAGAAGAAAAATTGCATGATGTTATGCCTTCTTCGTCTTTCTTACCGAAGATGTATAGCGGACCTGCTTCTTCTGATGAAAATTATAGCTGGCGACGCTTTCAACTATACTAAACTTATTGAACTCATTCAAATTTTAGTACCATCGCAGACAAAGGGTTTTCGTCCTTTCTACGTTCAAGCCTGTAGAGTTATTTACTATAAACAATGGACGATTCCTAGAATCATGGCATAGGCAAACGAGGTGCTAAGAAATGACCGTGACATTTTAGTGACAAATATGTGATATTTAGGAGAAGAATTGTTTGAAGGTTTTTAAGTCTTGGTGTGTCTTATGGTTTGTCTTAGTTGCTTTATTGGCCTGTGACTTTTTTCCTTATATATTTTAATAGTTTTTAGTGACCCTTATTCTTTTTATATTTCAGACGACAGTTTTTATAATCTATTAATTTTTTTGCTTCGACGATGTATTTGTCATGTTTTTATTAAAACACGATTTTGTGGGTATTACTTACCTGTTTTTGTTACATAAATAAATATAATAAATGGGTGGAGTTCCACAAAGTTAAAGCTTCCTTGATTGATTTCATAAATAAATATAGTATGTTTTCTGTTGTGATTATTGGTTCATGTTACTTACAAAAGTTATACATGAGTTATATTTTATGAAAACGATGACTCATTAATTAACTATTCAATTTTTCGGAGATTGTTTCATCGGTAATTGCCAAAACCGCAAGTGAAATTTTTCTTGAATCAGAAGAAATCATTCGAAGTCTCACAAATTCCCTTTTCCTATTTCACTGCTTCATTAGTCGTGAAAATACTCTTGAATAATTTTTGGTGTTTTGCTATGAAGATAGCAATTCCTGTTTCCAGCTTCTAAAATCATAAGTAGCTACAGCTAATACATAAGGATGATCTCATATCGACATAGTTAGGGCAGGTGGGTCGACGTTTTGATAGCCAACTCATCCTCAGGGCAAAAAAGGACCCTGAAGAACTTTTTTTGCCCTGAGGATGAGTTGGCTATCGAAACGTCGGCCCAGACCACCATAAAAATCTTCTCAACATGACGTAATTTAAATAACACCGACCACTTGTTAGTCATTCGGTCTCTTTTCTTTTGTAGTCTAAATTCAACCCGGATCAATTCTCGCTATTTTTGCCGAAATTACTCTAATTCGATTAATTTATTCCATCAAACCGAATTATTCATCAAGTTTTGAGTTATTAAATTTTCGGTTCGCAGGCTTTCCAATCTTTGTACTTCTGCTTGTGCTTCTGCACTGACCTCTTGAACTGCACAAGATGTCTGCCGAAAGAAAAGGAAACTCTGAAAATGGCGGCAGAGATTTTCTTCCAGTCGCTCGTCCTTCCCTCGGCACAGGTAATCACTTCCTTGTTTATGTTGCGTTTCATATGTTTGATAAAGAAGATTGTTATAAAATGCACTAATTTGTTGAGAGGTAGGGATTGCAAAATAAATATAAATTTGAAAAATCAGGATTTTCGTTCTTAATATCCTAATTAACCGGTTAATGGTGTAAATTAATTCGTCTCAAATAAAAAAATTGAAAGTCTATATTTTTATCTGCTTCCTCGAAACGTAAATCCTCGACATGTTTATCGCACATAGTGAGGTTGACAATACAGGAAATTAAAAAAAAGAATGCATCACAACTATACATAAAGGTAAAATCATGAAACGGAAAACAAAGTGAAAATTTTCATTGTGACTGGAAGTTCAAATTCATTCATTCATATATTCATATTCTAGTATATTAGCGTGATTTCTATGCTCTTTTGTGCTTCCACTCTGTTTCTTTCTAAATACTGCTACTGTCATTTTCTTTAAATATTTATCTTAATCATGGTTACTTTCGAGGAATTATGATTTATTGCGTTTTATTCGTTTTATTTGCGGTAGAAGAACGATTGTAATCTATGTATGTAATTCTTAATTTGTTATTTTTATTATATAGTGACGTAATATTATCGTACGTATATTACGTACGAATGTTATTGTAATGTAAATTTAGTCGTACTAATATTAAAAAAACACTCGTAACTTAAGTATGTAAATAAGTTAGTTCGTTGATGGTCATTGTTGATGTTAACATGGTTGTCATGCACTAATTAAATAGCAATAATATTCAGATTTTTATATCAGAAGAAAACCGGGTTGAATTTCGGAATCGGTTCCCGTCTGTTTTTTCATCCGCTAAGGTGGCAGCACAAGTACAATACCCTGATTTCGAGTTTACATTTACAGTCATGGTTAAAAATTATTTCTACGAAGCTCTTTCGCTGACTCTCTGCTACTAATCGTGATACACGCATCGCCGATGGGTTTAGTAGGGTTTCCGTCGTTATATAATATCAAGACTAAACTCGAAAAACGAGGTATTGTACAGCTCCCCACAAAACAATCGAACGGCGTAGTCGTAGCTGCATAAGATTGAGGGGCTTTGAAATAAGGGCTTGGCAACACCTTATGGCCGAGAGATAAGGTTGGCTCTTATCTTGAGGTCCCAGGGAATGATATACCAGCGATTTCTGGAACTTTTTCGTTAAATAGTAAGGTATTATATTTTGAAAAGGACAGTGTCTTTAAGTTGGAAACAGATTCCTCTCTATTAGTTACGAGGAGACCCAACATTTTCTACCTTCATATATTTTCCGGCTCCCTTGAATATTGACGACAACAACTAATATATATTATAACATTTATTGTTAAATTGAAGTATAAATTACGTTAAATTAGTCAGGATTTACAGAAGTAAGAAAGTTTCATTTAGTAGGAAACCATAATTTTTAAAACTTCTTTCGTCACAGTTAAAAGATAAGGTCATATTTAAAAATGCATGAGGATTGTGGATTTGCTCAAACAATATTTCTATGAATAAATCAATGCAGTAAAATATTTACGCTACGATTAGCTAAAGACAATCATAATCACGCAAGGCGCAACAAGTCAAGGTTCAGTAATTCTCGCTTTTTTCTGTAGTAGTATTGCTATAAGTTATTCGACCGCGGAGGTCATTCTGCACGTCTGGGGATCGGGAATCGAAACCCTGGACCGCCTTAATGCAAGTTAAACGCGCTACCCAATTGGCTTTCCCTCTCCTATCTCTATATTGGCATCAAAATCCCCCGAGTGATCCGTTCTGGGCCTATCATTACCATTACAATCATGTCAGACACCACTTAATCGTTTTAGCGAACACCATATTGCCCGGGCCGCGGAGCATATAATGTAGGAGGTAAATAGGATTATATTAGGTTAGACTTTAGACATTACGACATCCCAGGTAGTTTTAGTGTTCAATTTTTGTGGTTTTAATGGGAGTGAGATAACGTGGACAAAAATGTGAGTGAAAAAAAAAATTGAAAAAGAACAGCCGTTGCGGAAAATTGCGAGAGTTACAGCGAGTAAGCTTCAATTTTCACAACTCGAATTCACAAAGTGCAACTTATAGATCAACATAAATTCGGGGTCTATTACGTAAAATGCTGAAATCAGGCGCGAAACCATATTTTTATCCATTAATCGACGCAGTAACAGAAAATGAAAGATCCATTGTTTGGAATGACAAGAGTTCAATTTTTCTCATTAGTTCCGATTCAATTTTACTTTTCTAATGCACTATATATTGAGAAAGATATATTCCTAAAACTTGAATTGCAAACCCTAGAGAAAAATGTTTGAAAGAATCCAAAAACGTTGCCTCCACTCAAATGAAACATTTATACAGATTGTATAAATCGTATAAGAAACGAGCTAATAATTCCGTAAGGAAACAGGGACTTGTCTCTGATAATTCAACGTTTAATAAGAGAAGAAGCCCCATTTTAAAGAGCAATGTGAGAGATTTAAAAATCTTAGTAGTGAATTGCAGAAGTATACTTAAAAACAGACTGAATTCCTTAATCTTACGAGAAGCACTAGTGTGGATATCGTGCTATGAACCGAGAGTTGGTTAAGCGAAGATATATCATCAGGTGTGATATTTCCTCCAGATTATATTGTTTATCGTAAAGATCGTCTCTGTGGAATAGGTGGTGGGGTGTTTATCGCTGTGTCAAGAGTCAGTGTTTTGACATCTTAGAGAACGTTACATGCGAAATGGTTTGGTGCTGTTCTCGGACGGAAAGGTATTCTTTTGTTCCTTTTATCAGCCTCCGGATGGCGACATTGGATGTGTAGAGGAACTAAGTGATTTGTAAGAGAATATTCGGAAGAAAGTGAAGGTTCTTATAATAGTTGTGGGAGGGATTTTAACCTCCCCCACATAGATTGGGAGAATTTATCGAGTTCGTACTACGGTAGAGAGAAGACTATATCTCAAACACTGATAGATACGTTTTCGCTTCATGCCTAAGATCAACTTAATAAGAAGGTTACGAAGATATTTCGCAAAGTTCAAGGTAGTATACTTGATTTATTAGCAACTTTGAGTTCTCACTTGATGGATGATCTTAATATATTTGCTGGAAATTTAGCTAGGTTTGTCCCAATTAAAACCATTAGAGAGATTAAGGATCCGCGTTGGATGAAACTTAAGTTGCGAGCGTTGCACAGGTAGCAAAGGAATTTACACGTGCGGTTGAAGAAGCTAGAGAAAATCGGAGTAGACTGTACGCTAGGGTGGATCGAAAAACCATTTTTTTCGAAATCCGTCAACGGCTAATGCTTAAAGTTTGTGGTTGCCCGTCTTTATAACATAAAAAAAATTTCAACTCGATCAGATTCTGAGACAGCGCATTTTAGTCAGAACTTTAAATATTTTTGATAAATGTCAAAATTTTGCATTTTCTCCTGATGATTACAAAATGTTTCCAAGATGATTTCATGGCAATGAAATACATATATTGCTTGGTAGTTGCTTAATACTAAAGATTTAGTACGTTTGAATCAAGGAAAATGGATTCTCAGTTCGCCAAAATTCGTCAAAATACGCAAAATATACAGAAACCTTACGGATGTTAGTTAGAAAGTAGGGTGGGTCGTTTTTTCTATTTTACTGATAGAAATGTTATACCCGACAATAGTGGAACACCGGCATTACTGATATAATTCTTGTTCTAAATCAAATACTATATTTTTGGAGAATTTTTACTTTGAAGCTTCGAAATTTCGCATCCTTACCTCTACCTCACCCACCCCCATACCTCCCTCTACCCTGCCCCTTCCCATCCAACCTCCTTCGCAACCCACTCCCACCCTACCTATACCCTCTCTATTCCATCACTCCCTCAACCCATCTCACTCCAATCCCTCCTTCAACCCCGCCCATTACCATCCCAACTATAAAGCCTTACCACCCACCCCAAACCCTCTGTCCTACCCAATACCTTCACCCCCCTCACAACCCTCACTCTATTCCACCCCTCTACCAATCGATCGCTTCTCTCTCTTCTTCTCCAATCACCATATCCCATCCATTACCATCACACCTTTTTTCCCAATGAGACATTAGGGAATATACGAGAAATCTAATGAAAAGGTACAGAATATATATATCTATTATATATAGATGCTTCTCCGGATTCATTCATATATATACCTATATAGATAGATAGGATACAAATTCACAGCCTAAACTACAAGCGTCATTGATCTGAAATTTTTATGACATATTGGCCATAACATGAAACCCCCAGGAAAAAAGCGACTTTGATCCTCAGTGTCATAGGTTCGATTCCAGAGGGCCCCAAAGTCCCGATTTTTCCCGTTTGAATGCATTGCCGTGATTTTCGGGAATTTTTAAAAAATACTTTCCGGATAGGTAGAGATTTAAAACTCAAGGTGCCTATATTTATGGTCTTGGACTTTCGAAAACATCAATGACTTTCACAAAAAGTATCCTGGGTTCGATGCTAGGACGATGCAAAGATCTGCCCTTTAAAATACATGGGAGCCGTTTTTCATTATTTTTTTAAAAGCACTTATCGAAATGATAATATGTTCGTGCTTGGCTGGAAGATGTATGGTACGAATAAGTTTTAGAAAAAAATTTTCATAAGACCGTACTATTCCTGGGTTCGAAGCCAGAGCACAATAACGTTTCTCTCATAAGGAATATAAAGGAAAAGTAGGACGTCATTTGAGGCATTTGTAACCAATATTTCTGCTTGAATTTGCATACGCGGTTAGAGATGGTGTTTTTCTGTTGTGCTGCATAGAAAGTATTGCCTGAAAGACCCGGGTTCGATGCCGGGCGGTAAAAATATCCCCCATATATATTACTATGGGGTATCTTTTCATAATTTTTTTATGCATTTATCGATATGTAAGGGAGCTCTTGCTTAGATGGAAGATGTATATTAACACTTTGTTTAAGAAATAAAATAGATAAGACCATGCAGTTCCTGGGTTGGATGCAAGAGCACATTATAATTTCTCACATAAGGAGTGTATGTGAAAAGTAGGACGTCGTTTAAGGTAGTTGCACCTAATAGTTTTGTTTGAATTTTCACACATAGTTTGATATGGTTATCTTCTGTTTTGCTGCATAGTAAGTACGCCAGGAAGACCGGGGTTCGCTGCCAGGCGATTAAATTGCAGCGAATTCTACGAATATTTTGAATCCTTTTTTTTTTCTTTTGATGTCCGTCCCGATATGATGCCGCTATGAAATTAGTGTTGTCGATCTGCTTGCAGTATGCAAGCTATATTTTACTCGTATATATATATATATATCTATTATATATAGATGCTTCTCCGGATTCATTCATGGATATACCTATATAGATAGATAGATAGATAGATAGGATACTAATTCACAGCCTAAACCACAAGCGTGATTGACTTGAAATTTTTACGACGTATTGGCCATAACGTGTAACCGCCAGAAAAATTGCGATTTTGATCCTCAGGGTCATGGGTTCGATTCCAGAGGGCCCCAAAGTCGCGATTTTCTCCATAAGAATACATGGCGGGGATTTTCGAAAATTTTTTTGAGGTACTTCCCGGGGAGAGAAAGAGTTGAAACTCGAGGGATCGCTAGAAGCCGTGCGTATCCAACGAAAATCAGAAAAACATCTTAGAATATAGTCCATGGTTCGATGCTAGGTCGGGGCGAAAATCGGCCGTTTAAAATGCATTACGGCGATTTTGAAGATTTTTTTTGGATCCTTTCCCGATAACATGGATATTCGAAACTCGGCACGTGGATAGATATCATGAATATACTTCATAATCAAATTTTACATGTTCGCTGGTGGTCCTTGGTTCGATCCCAGAGGGCCATTTGCACTTCTCAATGCATTTCTTACGGAGACAACGGAAACAAAATTTAGGTACTTGTCGACATGCTATCAACTTCAAACTTTGCATGTTACAAGAGTAAGTCTTTACAAATCAAACTCTGCATTCACAGCTTGCAATACGTCCTGGGTTCGACACCAGGTGTCTCTGAAATCAGAATTTGATCCGATTTTTAGGAATTATTTTTAAACCTTTCCCACTAAAATAGAAACTTGAAATTCGGCATATAGATAGAGATCATAAATATCTATCAGAAACATATTTTAGACTTCCACGATCGTCCTTGGTTCGAGTCCCGAGAGGCATTAACATTCGTGAAAATTAGAACGTTTTTTGAGGCAGTTATAGCCAATATTTCTGCTTGAATTTTCACACATAGTTAGAGATGGTGATCTTCTATTGTGTTTCATAGTAGGTTTACCAGTAAGACCCGGGTTCGATGCCAGACGATTAAAATTTCAGCGAATTTTAAGAAAAAATTAAATCCTTTTTTTTCTTTTAAAGACCGTCCCGATATGATGCCGATATGAAATTATTATTGCCGATCTGCTTGCAGTATGCAAGCTACATTTTACTCGTATATATATATAGATGCTTCTCCGGATTCATTCATGTATATACCTATATAGATAGATAGATAGGATACTAATTCACAGCCTAAACCACAAGCGTCATTGACTTGAAATTTTTACGACGTATTGGCCATAACGTGTAACCGCCAGAAAAATTGCGATTTTGATCCTCAGTGTCATAGGTTCGATTCCAGAGGGCCCCAAAGTCGCGATTTTCTCCATAAGAATACATGGCGGGGATTTTCGAAAATTTTTTTGAGGTACTTCCCGGGGAGAGAAAGAGTTGAAACTCGAGGGATCGCTAGAAGCCGTGCGTATCCAACGAAAATCAGAAAAACATCTTAGAATATAGTCCATGGTTCGATGCTAGGTCGGGGCGAAAATCGGCCGTTTAAAATGCATTACGGCGATTTTGAAGATTTTTTTTGGATCCTTTCCCGATAACATGGATATTCGAAACTCGGCACGTGGATAGATATCATGAATATACTTCATAATCAAATTTTACATGTTCGCTGGTGGTCCTTGGTTCGATCCCAGAGGGCCATTTGCACTTCTCAATGCATTTCTTACGGAGACAACGGAAACAAAATTTAGGTACTTGTCGACATGCTATCAACTTCAAACTTTGCATGTTACAAGAGTAAGTCTTTACAAATCAAACTCTGCATTCACAGCTTGCAATACGTCCTGGGTTCGACACCAGGTGTCTCTGAAATCAGAATTTGATCCGATTTTTAGGAATTATTTTTAAACCTTTCCCACTAAAATAGAAACTTGAAATTCGGCATATAGATAGAGATCATAAATATCTATCAGAAACATATTTTAGACTTCCACGATCGTCCTTGGTTCGAGTCCCGAGAGGCATTAACATTCGTGAAAATTAGAACGTTTTTTGAGGCAGTTATAGCCAATATTTCTGCTTGAATTTTCACACATAGTTAGAGATGGTGATCTTCTATTGTGTTTCATAGTAGGTTTACCAGTAAGACCCGGGTTCGATGCCAGACGATTAAAATTTCAGCGAATTTTAAGAAAAAATTAAATCCTTTTTTTTCTTTTAAAGACCGTCCCGATATGATGCCGATATGAAATTATTATTGCCGATCTGCTTGCAGTATGCAAGCTACATTTTACTCGTATATATATATAGATGCTTCTCCGGATTCATTCATGTATATACCTATATAGATAGATAGATAGGATACTAATTCACAGCCTAAACCACAAGCGTCATTGACTTGAAATTTTTACGACGTATTGGCCATAACGTGTAACCGCCAGAAAAATTGCGATTTTGATCCTCAGTGTCATAGGTTCGATTCCAGAGGGCCCCAAAGTCGCGATTTTCTCCATAAGAATACATGGCGGGGATTTTCGAAAATTTTTTTGAGGCACTTCCCGGAAAAGTAGAGAGTTGAAATTCAAGGGATCGCTAGAAGCCGTGCAAATCCAACGTAAATCAGAAAGACATCGCCGAATATGGTCCATGGTTCGATGCTAGGTCGGGGCAAAAATCGGCCGTTTAAAATGCATTGCGTCGATTTTTAAGATTTTTTTTGGATCCTTTCCCGATAACATGGATACTTGAAACTCGGCACATCGATAGATATCATAAATATATTTCGTAATCAAATTTTACATGTTCGCTGATGGTCCTTGGTTCGATCCCAGAGGACCATTTGCACTTCTCCATGCATTCCTTACGGAGATAACGGAAACAAAATTAAGGTACTTCCCGGCATGCTATCGACTTCAAACTTTGCAAGATACAAGAAAAATTCTTTAAAAATCAAACTTTGCATTCACAGCTTACAATATGTCCTGGGTTCGACACCAGGTGTCTCTGCAATCAGAAGTTGATCCGATTTTTAGGAATTATTTGGAAACCTTTCCCAATAATATAGAAATTTGAAATTCGGCATATAGATAGAGATCATAAATAACTTTCATAAATATCTTTTTGATTTCCAAGATCGTCCTTGGTTCGAATCCAGAGAGCCATTTACATTCGTGAAAATTAGAACGTCTTTTGAGGCAGTTGTAGCCAATATTTCTGCTTGAATCTTCACACATAGTTACAGATGGTGATCTTCTATTGTGCTGCATAGTAAGTTTACCAGTAAGACCCGGGCTCGATGCCAGACGATGAAATTTCAGCGAATTTTAAGAAAAATTTCAATCCTTTTTTTTTTCTTTTGAGGACCGTCCCGATATAATGCCGATATGAAATTAGTATTGCCGATCTGCTTGCAGTATGCAAGCTACATTTTACTCGTATATATATACGAGTGCAATGTAGCTTGCATACTGCAAGCAGATCGGCAATATTATTTTTATTACGGCATCATATCGGGACGGTTCTCAAAAGAAAAAAAAAGGATTGAAAATATTCTTAAAATTCTCTTCAATTTTAGCGTCTGGCATCGAACCCGGGTCTTCCTGGTGAACTTACTAAGCGGCACAATAGAAGATCACTATATCTAACTATGTGTGAAAATTCAAGCAGAAATATTTGCTACAACTACTTCAAACGACGTTCTACTTTTCACTAATGTAAATGGCTCTCTGGATTCGAACCAAGGACGATCGTGGGAATCTAGAACATGTTCCTGAAATGTATCTATAATCTCTATCTGTATGCTGAATTTCAAGTTTCTATATAATTGGGAAATGGTTCCAAAAAATTCTTAAAAATCGGATCATTTACTGATTGGAGAGACGCCTGGTGGTGAAACCAGGAAACATATGTAGCTGTGAATTCACAGTTTGATTAGTAATGACTTGATCTTATCTTATGCAAAGTTTCAAGTAGATATAATATCGGGAAGCACCTAAAATGTGTTTCCGTAATCTCCATAAGAAATGCATTGAGGAATGTAAATGGCCCTCTGGGATCGAACCAAGGACCATAAGGGAATATGTAAAATTTGATTATGAAATATAATTATGATATCTAACGCCATGCCGAAGTTCAAGTTTCTATGCCATCGGAAAAGGGTTCAAAAAAAATCTTAAAAATCGCCGCAATGCATTTTAAACGGCCGATTTTTGCCCCGACCTAGCATCGAACCAAGGATAATATTCGTAGATGTCTTTATGGTTTCCTTTTGATATGCGCAGCATCTAGCGATCCCTCGAGTTTCAACTCTCTCCTTTTCCGGGAAGTGCCTCAAATAAATTTTCGAAAATCCCCGCCATGTATTCTTATGGAGAAAATCGCGACTTTGGGGCCTTCTGGAATCGAACCCATGACACTGAGGTTCAAAGTCGGCTTTTTCCTGGAGGTTACACGTTATGGCCACCACGTCGTAAAAATTTCAAGTTAGTAGTACTTGTTGAACATGGTTAGAATTTTGATCCCCAGTGTATCTATTATACATACAGTGACATTTTTACCTCGCACTGACCTACCTATCTGTCTGTAAATCTTTTTTAAAGTTCCTTCTAGACGATGGATGCATAATTGCATGGTGCACCATCTTTTTGCAATAACATTTTTCTTCGCGTAATTAGATCGGTTTTATCAAGCAAAAATGGTGCGTCCATCGTCTAAAGTAAAGCTTTTCTGGTAGTATCGATTAATTAGATTCGCTTTTCCTAACGATTCAGTAACCGTTAAACACACGTCATTAACAAGGCAGGGCACTGAAGACTGAACTCCTCGAAATTCTCGGACATATGACCAAAATTCCCTCTGGTCGCCCTCTCAAGACTCTAAAAGGGTTGAAGATGTGTATTCCTGAAACTCATTCTGCAATTCATCTTTAACTAATCTTTGCAACTCCGCATATTTTCGCTTCTCAAGATCAAAGTCTACTCCGATTTTCTCTAGCTTCTTCAACCGCGCGTGTAAATTCCTTTGCTTTCTATGCAACGCTCGCAACTTAGGTTTCATCCAACGCGGATCCTTACGCTCCCTAACGGTTTTAATTGGGGCAAACCTAGCTAAACCTTCTCTTAATATTCGGAGAAATTCCATCCAGCCATCCTAAATAGTATTACCACTCAAAAAAGTATAGGTCTTCCCTCTTCGCATTGATATAATCCCTGAATTCCGAAAATCTCGCTTTGCGAAACATATAAACCCATGCCGCTGTAGCTTTTGAGGGATTTTACTATTTCCGCTGAAATAACTGCAGTTTTGATATCGTGGTCTGAATTTCCGGCAATAATGCTAAGATCATCGATTAAGTGAGAACTCAAAGTTGCTAATAAATCAAGTATACTACCTTGAACTTTGCGAAATATCTTCGTAACCTTCTTATTAAGTTGATCTTAGGCATGAAGCGAAAACGTATCTAAACGTGTTTGAGATATAGTCTTCTCTCAACCGGAGTACGAACTCGATAAATTCTCCCAATCTATGTGGGGGAGGTTAAAATCCCTCCCACAACTATTATAAGAACCTTCACTTTCTTCCGAATATTCTCTTACGAATCACTTAGTTCCTCTACACATCCAATGTCGCCATCCGGAGGCTGATAAAAGGAACAAAAGAATACCTTTCCGTCCGAGAACAGCACCAAACCATTTCGCATGTAACGTTCTCTAAGATGTCAAAACACTGACTCTTGACACAGCGATAAACACCCCACCACCTATTCCACAGAGACGATCTTTACGATAAACAATATAATCTGGAGGAAATATCACACCTGATGATATATCTTCGCTTAACCAACTCTCGGTTCATAGCACGATATCCACACTAGTGCTTCTCGTAAGATTAAGGAATTCACTCTGCTTTTTACGTGTACTTCTGCGATTCACTACTCTTTAAATCTCTCACATTGCTCCTTAAGATTTTTATCTTACTATACGTTGAATTACCAGAGGCAAGTTATAGTTTCCTTACGCAATTATTAACTCGTTTCTTTGTTCTAAGCTCGCACTTTTTTGTTAGAAAGTCTTATAACAATCAATTGTATTTTATTTATAAAGTATCGGGCCTTAGTTTAGCGTTAATACAACGAACAATCTCTTTCCTTGGACCGTCGAAATCCTTGTCGTTTATGACACTTTACATCTGAGTTGCCTGAAGAAAGAGAAGAAAGAAAATCGGAAGCTCAGAAATATTCAAAGACTCCAATTTAGTAACCTCCACGCTCTAGTGTAGGAAGAGTACCGACAGAAGAAGGAATTGTGGCAAGTGCTAAAAGGATAGTTGGTGCTCAGAGCTGAATAGCCTATCAGCGATATCATGTTTAAATTAGGGGAAAGATGATTACGCCAATTTAGAATTGGTATTTTCATTCCAGTATTTTGCTCTTAGTACAAGAAATGTTTTTCTGCAGATATCTGTTTTATTTTATGGTATTCAGAGTTTACCAAAAGGACGAGTTGCTAGAAGTTCTGAATTGTTAAGGTTAGTGAAATAGTTGATAAAGTAACTGGGACAACTTTTATTATGAACTTTGTGAACGAGATTGAGGGTATGAAGTTTTCCTCTAGAGTGAAGACTTTCAATTCTTTGAATAGTGGGGTCACATGATCCGATTTTTTATTATTGAAGATGAACTTGATAATATGATTAAATGCTCCGTCCAACTTAATGGTTACTGCTTTGTTAGCTTCATTTATATGTGTGTCACAGTAGTTGAAGGGTTACTTTATGGGGATAAAATAACCATCCAAGATGAGTAGACTGGAGTGAAGATGGTGCAATCATGGGCCCCTCCTTTGAATGGGGGGCCGTATTCACACCAATCCCATCTAAGCAAATTAGCTTAGAAACTCTGCTTTCTTGATGTGAAATCATTTCAAACCAAACATAAGGACATGAAGGGAAAACGGTTTCACAAGCCTGTGCAGAACAAGCACTAATTCGTACAATCTCTTCATCCACACTGCTTGAAAGATAGGTCCCAACATCTCAACAACCACCAGTCTGGCAGGACCTCCCTTTTGAGAGAGGTGCCCATATTTACTCCTGTGCCCGTTTATACAACTTTTCCGCTTCATTAATGGATTATTTATGTAGGTATATGTAAATTCGGTCGCATAATAAATCCTCTCAATGGTACGGGTAAACATATTGCTACATTTTTTCAGTTCTTTATGTAATTTTTCTTAAACACAATATTTATTCATCAAAATGGAGATTAAAAACCTCTGAAGTATTTCTCAGACATCTTTCTTTTAGATGGAAAAATTCTTTTCACATCCATCCAGCTGTGCATCTTTACCCTTGGGCTGCCTTCACAGAAATTAAGCCAAATATAACGCTCATTAACAAATAATCATGAATTCGCATTCATTCGTAATTCATTCGCATTGAAAATTCTGAATTGCGAATGAGATTTAATTAAACGTTTATTTTGTAACATGGATCAAGTCTTTCTGAGGTGGTAAAATTAAGCAATCAAATAAATTTGTTGATTTTTAAACTCGTTATTTCGGAGGATAACATTTGATTTGGATAAAGGAATCGACGGTTCCGTCAGCGTTTTGGTCTTTACGATTTGGTTGCACTATGGAAAAACTGTATTTAATATTTTCTGCAAATCTACTTATATCGATCCTCCCACTATTCTCACAAACACACAGCTTTTTATTATCTGCTCAAAAGACTCACTCTCCCAGTTGAATATTCAAAAGGAAACTAATTTAATCAAACATATAGAGCTTGGAGAATAATTTCAACTGAAATTAGTAGATAATATGTAATAATAGTAGAAATGTAGTAATAATATTTTACAGAAATAGTTGAGAAAACGGTGATAAATTTTGAAAAATAACTTTTTCTACTCATGCTAATTACCTTGCGGAACCTGTCACCAAGTTAAATCTGCTGTGGAAGTGTACGAAAAGTTTGATTTTCATTATCATAATTGTCTATTTATTTTGCCTTCATAGATCCATCATAAAAAATGGCATCAAAATTCGGGGAAGCATAAAAATTAGTAAATGCGTATAAGCTGAACAAGAAAATCAATAGTCAGACAGACTGCACAAAGTCACACGGCCTCAGTGGTCAGTAAAAGCACTACGATATATAATAAGAGAAAGGTATATGATAATAAAAAATAAGATACCTCCAAACTGAGCAGATTAATGCAGTATTAGTGACTTCGATTTCAGCAGCAATTGCATTCAATTTAATTTTTGTAGTAGAGGAAAACAAAAATGTCCGAATGCACGCCGTCAAAATTAATAGGAACATTCTTGTGTACAGTGGAGTACATAATCATTCCGCAGTACCACAGAATCAGATAGATTTAGATTAAATCGAATTCCCTTCGATTAATTTTAGTTCGAAATATTTAAGAAAGCGAGTTCATTTCCGTTATTCCTTTCAGATCGTGGTGGCCGTATTCTGGACAATATTCACATACGATCGAGAGCTGATCTTCCCCACGCAAATAGACACCTTGATCCCCAATTGGATGAATCACTGCATCCACTCAGCTGTCCTACTCCTCGCTCTTGCAGAGATGGTCATCCGCAGGAAAGCTTTCTGCCATCTCCGGACTCGCTTTCTCCTTGGATTGCTCGTCATGGTCATGTACAACGCGACGTGAGTGCTCAAATGAAGAAGAACATAAGGGAAACTAGAATATATATATAATATTCTTTTTATACTTATTATATTAATTTATATTTCTATATTAATATATAATACCATATTGTAATTATATTATTCTTTATATTCATTACTTATCGTGCATGTAACGAACTTCTCACGCTGAGTTCTTAGCTCACTCTTCATTAAACATCTACAATTAGAATGGTTGGCTTTCTTTAAGTATTATTGGCATTTTCTTTACTTTTCTCTGAATCCGATGAAATCCCATTTCTCTGCTTCATTCAGGAGTCAATCTGGAATAGCCGCGGTTTTCTTTACATCATGATGGACCTTTTTAATGCCTCCCGAACGGGTGGCGGATCTATTTCCATTGCAGAAGCTCATCGTGGTAATAGAAATGACTCTTTGGTTGTAAAGGAGATTAATTCACTGTTCTATTTTCAACGTAGCTATTAGTATTTACAACGGCCCCACCGCTGCAATTTCTCACGCTGCACCGCACAGACTCATTGTCAGTCGGAAAACAGTCATAGGAAATTCGGTCGTAGATTACATGGGCTCGATCCTATTCGATTCTAGAGTCTTATTTTTCTCCTGAGAATTCATTTCGTCGATTTTCGGAAAAATTGAAGCATTCCTGGTAAGAATAGAGAAGTGTCAGACGATAAATACGAATTGGACGCCATTTAGTGAACGACAATCGAAGTGGGTTCGATAGTTAGGAATTTGTACAAAATACGTCGATGTCGGATTTATTTTTTGAAGCTCTACCCGAAATTTTAGATGACTGTAACCACTACTGTACTGAGTGCATTTACCAAAGGGTTTCATGAAATTAGGAATAATAATAATTCTGGTCACTTTTCTAACGGAAGTCAATTTTCATGGAGTGAGCGATTACTGAGGAAATTATGATTTTCTTTCCTTAGGCTCGTTATTGCATCCCATTGGCAAGGTATGTGGACGTATCCCATCATTGCCTTGATGTCTCCGTTGCAGAGAATCCTATACTATTGCTGCATGTACGTCATTTACATCGTCTCCTACTCGATGGGTTGCTTGGCCAACGCGTGGATCTGCGGTAAGAATCTCTCAATATTTGCAGCTGCAATTTTTTTAAACTTTGACCAAATTGCATGAACCTTCAGGGAATCACTACAAGTGGAGTCGTTTGGGTATTTGGTAGTTAGTTGAAATATGACCGAATTACCATCAAAATTACTATTCTCCCTGTGTAGAGGACAGAATGTGTATGTTAAAGAAAAGCATTATCATTATTACAGAAACAATGCAAGCACATAAAAAAAATAGAGACATCGGTAAAAAATTACATATGATATAGAAGCAGGCGTTCATAGTGAAGTTACTTATAAATAGGCCTCTAAATACATATGAATGAAAATAAATATTTATTATGATATACATATATGAATGAAAATGAATATTTTTAATCCTATATATATAAATAAATATTTTGAATCATGACTTCTTGAAATCCATATAGGAGAAGATAAAACTTTACAGTGAATTACGAAGGACATCCTTTTCATCCTCACTGTTAACCTATCGAAAACATACACAATTTTAGAGTTTAAACCTGATGCTAACTTGTGTATTATGGAGCCAAAACAGCAGAATTATATAACAGGAAGAATTTTTCTCGTTATTCAGTAGTTATCACAATTTAATTACGATAAAACACACAAGTGAGACTGCTTCAGTCTGTGAGTCTATTGCGCACGACGACATCTTGCCATTTTAACCTCTGATTAAGGATTTAACCGCTGCCCAGGGAGAGGTTAACTTAACCGCCCAATAACAGTCGGTTAGTTCACCCATACTTTCTTGCAACCCGTTACGAATGTATTTCACTCTCTATAAAATACTTGCAAATATCGAAAATTAGCAAAATACATATTGATATAATTCAAAGGCATGCGAAATGAGGAGCCACAGGTAATAAGTATTTCATTGTACACGATTAAATTATAAGAAATATTGATTTAAAAAATAATTTTTATTTAATTTAACATTATATCCCCTCAATAAACAGGAAGGGAATTGAATTCTGTGGCAATCTTTTGCCATGCCTTTCCTCTTTCTCTTTTAATAATTTCCCATCTGTCTTCTTGTTCTCAATAACGTCCTTTCGTCTTATAGTCAAATCAATAAGAAGATCACTTGCTAAGAGTAGGAGTTCTTTGCCTCTTTCTATCGTTGACGTCCATCTCTAGTAGCGATTCTTTACTATTTGTAACTTTACTGAATAAAATTTCAGTATGTATTATATGCTAAGTATATGTTTCGATTTAGATTATTTTATAGGACATGTCTCATTTAGTTTCAAGCTCCCTTAATGTATAAAAATTGAGGAATGACATTTTTTGTATTTTTCCTATTATATTGCTCTTTTAGCAATTATAATTATTAAGAATAAGTAAAATGTTTTTGTAACCAATGACGTCAACGAAGAGGAACTCAAATATATATTTACTTACTGAAGACAGCAGACTTACTTTTATTCTGGCGTACCTGCGGTTCTCATGTTCATGTCCTGACGAGTCAAACTATTCCTTAATATAGAAAGACTCGGTTCTTTCCAATATGAATATGACGAATAAATTCCTTAATATATCTAGCAGTTCATCAAAAGATGCAGGAGACATGCGGCAAAAGTTGAAAAATGCTTCTTCTTTGTCACGTGCATACATCGTATGAAATAAACTCCGTTTTCTCCATTAGAATTGGTCGTATCCAAAATCTTCTGACCTTCTTTTTCTTCCGAACCATGTACAGATACGCGAGCGCTGTTATATCTTCGGATTCCATATTTCAAATGAATTCGGATCGCGCAACCCGAGTGGTTACGAAATGAGGTGGAGCGAACAGGCCTTATTCTATCAATTGGGATCAACAAAGTTGACACTCACAAACTCTGTACAAACCGTCATAAATGTAATCAAGCACTGCCTTAGCAATGTCTCTCCTTATTATGGGGATGAGTGCCGTCGTTGGCAGCCAGACTGCCTGTTGGATCGAGACCATGCCCAAGACCCTTGTTCATGTTCGACATGCTGGAAAGCACGAGATCTTTATCGCTCCGCTTTGGCTTTCTTCTTCCTTTTAAACGTGGCGCAACTTGATAGCGTATGAGCACTAAAAGGCCCTTCGTGTAACACATTTTCTTCTTCATCATATCCACTCTTTATTCTCCTCCTTCTAAATGCATTCCAAATCCTCCATTATAGTACACGTGACATTCTCTTGCTTCTTCCTTCAGTTACACAGAGTTCCTTCGTTTTCTGCAGTGTCACTCTTTATAGTCCCATTATCCTCTGCTGCCGACTGCATAGCCGCAGCATTTCTATTCTTTATCATTTTTGGTCATTAATTTCTCTTTTAGTACCTCCCTCAGCTTCACCGTCTTTGCCTCTTCCAGAGTATCGTTCTCCGTAGTTTCCTCCACAATACGTAAGCTTGGATGCAGCACTTGGAACGAAACTACTGCTCGCTCACTGAAAACCGTTCCTCAACTTCTTTCATGGCAAATGGCTGCAAATTCTTTCGGATTGGTAAAATTCAGAGACAGAACGATTAGGTAAATAGTAATTGCATCCTTAATTTTCCAAACAATCACTTTTCTAGCAAATTGCGAAGAGAATTGCATATTTAATTATGCTTTCTTCATCTTTATTAAGTCTCGAGGTGAATTTCTACGGATAAGTATTAGCCAAAGGTCAAGAGGGAACATTATGTCATTATCGTCTCCGTTACAATGAAAGGTAATAGCGAAACCGCTTTAACTACGTCCGAATGTAATCAAATGTGTTTTTATTTGCAGGCGAAAGGAAGAGGAAGAGTTTCTAATGAAGAAAACTCGCGTGACGGCTGTAGAAGATTACAAAAATGCAAGTGATATATTAAATGCGAAGATTTACTCTCGGAGGACACAGAAGATTCTGTGCACCCCAAAACATGTTCAGGAGTACGGAAGATCGGCTGGAGTAATTCATATTACGTGAAACAATTGTATAAAAAATATCATTTTAACCATTTAAAGAACAAACAAACACGTAAAAATGGTTTTAAGGTATATTAAACTCATAGTCAAATCTAGAAATTTTATTTAAATAAAGTTATTTTGCACAGTTACAAGTTATTTACTTAAAATTTAAAGATGGTGTCAAGAATTTTCTTGGTAACGTTTTAAAATTGTTTGCTGATGATGGGAATGAAGTTTTACTTAGCATAGGAAAGCGCGCAACTTAAACCAACCCAACCCAAACTTTGGGTTAAGTTTCACTCTCCTGTGAAATACCTCATTCGCATCTTTTGAAACTTTCCTGGAGGGGATTTCTCGCTTTGTGTTTCGGAAGTAAGGACCTCTGGTGGTGGTTGGTACCACTACATGGATCACCAATACCCTTAAAAGCCCCCATTTACAAGTTATTTGGTAAGAAAACCTCCCCGGTGATCCTGATTCTGTTTTCTAATAAAATCTAAAATACGTTCATAATAGAAATTATAATCAATTTTTGTGCACGATCTAACTTTTACCTGCGTTATGCGACACCAAAATGTCAGTGTGAGAGTCAAAGAGAGCGGACCTGAGCTCCAGAGTGGACCCCCAGGGTGACAAAGACCTCATCATCCGCGTTTTGCAGTTCTTCGGTGGATTTGGCCGAGCTGTACTTCCGAAGGAGTTGTGTTGAGTACAAATAGATTTAGATATATACCCCGCGAGCCGCCAGAGGAGTATGGCAGGGGGTGCAATACACCACCATTATTCATTCATCCCTATTAGCTTCTCTAATAGGCTGGGGAAAAACGACCAAAAGTAATTATCCGTCCTTGCGATTACTTCCCTATAACGCTTCGTCGATGCCTCTCTCGTTCGCTCCTTACCGGCACTAGTAGTTCACTTACCTCGTCTATAAATTCTGAACGAATGAACTTTTCGAAAAGTTTCCGTCGATATTCATCTGTAGTGAATTCCAACCGAGGGACTCTATCATTGCCGTAACGCTGCTATCAAACCTGAAATCCCCGCAGATGAATCGGGCTGCTCTACGCTGGACCATATCTAAATCTGAGACTAAACCTACTTCGTGCGGATCCCAAACCGCACAGCAGTATTCTAGAATCGGACGAATAAGAGAAAAGTAAGCTATTTCTTTGACTCTCGATGAGCATCCTCTCAGCGTTCTACCAGTTAATCTTTGCAATCTATTTGCTTTTCCTATCGCATCTCCAATATGTTATTTAAAATATAAGTTACTGCTAAACCTGACTCCTAGGTATTTGTTAACTAACTCTAATGGCGTTAACTGCTACTATTTCCTTACTCCCCTCATCTGGGGAACAGTTAAAACTGCAATAAAGTTGAAGGCAGTTTACTACCTTTTTGAGGCATCCTCTTTCCGCTTTCTTTGATGAAATCCTTCGGTGAAATCGCTTACATAACTGACAGAAGGAGACATAGCGAGCGAGGCCCTGGGTTACGAAGGTGCGGAAAAGAAATTTACAGTGGCGTATTAAATTTTGAGAATCCTTTTTTTAACAAACCCGTGGAAAAGCATACTGAAGCAGTTATGTAGATGATCAGCTATATAAACTAGTCTTAGGATAAGATAAATATATATATTTTATTTTTTGAGTATTATTGCTAATGGATGTTGTAGGATCACAGAAAATTAAAGCCTCAGGGAATTTTCCGATATGCATCTTCTTTAGTGAAAATCTCGCATCAATCGTGATAAGTGGTTTTATTGAATCTCAACAAATAGTGATAGCCGTTTATTACTACACTGCCACCTATTTTCAGATTTTAATATCATATTCATAGTTAAATAATTAATGACAATCATTATATCCTGCTTCATGTTAATTGGATTGAAAAGGGAATTTTGTGAAGGTTATTCTTAAAATATAAAAATATATCCGAAAAGTGGGGCACAAAGAAAGGTATTCAATCTCTGCATGGCAAGTATGCTATTGAAAAAGTATCTGGAATAGAGACAGAAAATATGAGCGATAAGGAAACATAACGCGGATGCCTATTCATTCGGAGAGAAGAGGCGTTTATGAGTGAAAAAAATCAAGAGATATCGGCATTTATGAGTAAAGTAAACAAGCATGAAGTATATTTCATATGTACATACCAAAAATAGTCTTAAATTCGAGCAGAATTATTCGTCGTGGCCTCATTTGTTAGAGTACGCCACGTGAAGGCTGAGGTTCACTGTGGATAGGAGTTGGCTATCGCTAACATCTCATTAGCCCTCCCTCAATCGGTATCTTTATTTTCCTTGAAAGAAGGGAATAAAATAGAATCTGCTACAGTTTCTTTTGATGTCGTCTGCTTGCAAATTCGCCCGAATGACGACGCGGTGAGTCTTTTCCAACGTGTTGATCCCTGATCTCCTGTATCTCTTTCCTGCTTTTTTCTGGATGTTTAAATGCAATGATGTTACGAACTGATCCATTGCTAATTGGATTGCATCGACACTCCGACCGCCCCTTTTTTCTCGTGCACTTCTTTTTCGGCTGAGCGGCGTTTTTTGCCATCCCTCTTTCCCGACGACACGATCAACTTCTTGTATATTCTCCCGGAATTCGTCAGGTGTATTGTGCTTCGCGTTGCACACAACTACAGCATGTACATTGGTATGCGCACCTAAAGCAAAAATATATATACTTCCGAAGATTCCGTAATATTTTCCAAACGGGGGAATTGTAATCGTCCTGGCTTCGAACCCAGGACATTTTCGTCAATATTTCACAGTAGAACATTAGTATAGCATTTAGGATTAGAAAGCATTTAGGATTAGAAAGTACTTTTTTAATCTCTAAAATTGGCACAAAGTATCCTTACGGGAAAATCCGAGATTTTGGGTCTCCGTGGACTCGAAACCATGGTATGTATACCATGGTATGTAGGATTTATGATCTTTTTGTTCCTTCGCACGAGTTTTCCGTACAACGAGCTTTTACTCGCCCACAATATTGAATCTTATTTCTTGCAAAATTTCTTTCTGCGATCGATTTTTATTCATATGACACTTTGTGGGGCTCATTAATACGTTCGAACTACAAAAGTTAGCAACTGTTATCTCGTAGAAAGAATACGCTTATAAAGGGATTGCATTCACGGCAAGAAATTTTATCGGGGGTAGAAGCGGAAACGCTATCCACAATAATCGAAGTACAGGAACTATTTTGTCGAAACTAGAACCATTTTGTTAAAAAACATTACGTTGAACATTAAATTCGGGGCGTGCAGCTATGTTATTTAATTCTGGCATTATGGAGCACTTAACGAAATTACACAAAAACCTGATTGTAAGAAATTCCGATTGACACGCTTCTGCAACTGCAGAGGGCTTGAATGCTAAACGGGCAACAAATATGTGACAATCGCCAGAAAAAGCATTAAATATGTCAATTCAAATGGAACGGATTAATTTTATTTCAATAAATTTAAATGGGGGATAACTTATCTTAAAATGAGCATTTCTTTATATATATTGTGAACGTTATCTATGACAGTTTGGAGAAAAGAAACGCCGATAAGCCTCTCATACTTCGAGTTGAGCATTTAAATGCCTTCCACAATTATATCAGTCTCCATTGCTGTTGAAGATGCAATTCATAAAGCATTGATGCTATCCATATATCTCAGCATACGCGGAATTTAGTGAACCCCTTCCGCATACACTCCCTGTGAATCTTTCCCACGCCAGATTTAGGGTTTTTCCTGTCAGTCATAAGCAGTTGTAACAAAGGTGACCGCCTTTCAGATAGTAAGAAAGGGTCTCTTGTTCGATTATGTCTACTATATACTATCCATTACATCTACTCCTACTTTGTTGTAGTTGTAAAATAAAACTGTATCCGGTTTCTTTTTCTGAGTCTGAAATTATCACGTCCTGATGCATTGTACTGATTAAAAGCAAATTTTTATATTTTTTGCTTGGTAATTTGTCAAGCTATGGCCAAGTCTATTTAAAAAAAAACTCTAGTTGAGTATATTTCATCGCTGTGATGAACCGAAGGGGGTAATTCTCTTCTATTTGTTCTTATAGTTCCAACCAATGAGATTTATTTTTTTAGTTTTTCAGCGAGGCTGATTGAGTAGCAGTAATTGTTGCAAGTTATGTTGATACCGGAGTTTTTGAACGGCTCTGCCAACCATAGCACAAAATATTCTCCAAGAGATTGCCTTGATCCCCTAGAATCATCTTTTCCACAATAAGGAAATGCATTTAGGCAATATTTAGACTTCACGTCTGCTAATACACAGTACTTGATCCCAAACTTATCTGGCTTATTCGGCATGTATTGGATGAATGGGCATCGGCACTTCGTAGGATATCATTGTTCATCGGCCGTAACACTCTCGTCATGGTTGTAGTAGGCTCGGGAGTTAGTTATAAATGTATTCCAAGGCTCAGAACCCAAAGCAAATTTTTCTTCTCTCAGAGCTTGACTCCGAGTTTCTCTGTGATCAAACCGTAAATGTTTCATTATGCTTACGAATCGATCCTTATTCTTAGTGCTGGAGAATATTTTAGATTTCTATGAGTAGATACGAAAAGTCTATCCTAGCGCGTATACAGGTCATTCTACTAAAAACAATATTTAAAAGCAAATCCCGCGCTCCCTCGCGCGTCACAGCTTGCCCCGCCGCTTACCACCGCCCACTGGTACTATCCCCGCCGCATTTTTAGAGAGAATTATAAAAATGTTCACACTTCTTTAAATATTAATTATCAATTGATTAACTTAAATGCTAAAATTGCTTATTTAAGAATGGCATGTTTCCAAAATATTCTCTTTTATTTCCTTGTTGTAATCTTTAACTTTCCTTCTTATAAAATTTCATCAAAAGTTCCTATTTCCCTCTAGAGATGGCACTAGTGGCGAAGTTTATAAACAAAAGTTCCAACTTTCCTCAAGAGATGGCATAAGTGACGAAGTTTATAAACAAAAGTTCCAATTTCCCTCAAGAGGTGGCATTAATGGCGAAGTTTATATACCAAAGTTCCAATTTTCCTCAAGAGATGGCATAAGTGGCGAAGTTTATAAACCAAAGTTCCAATTTTCCTCAAGAGATGGCATTAGTGTCGAAAGTAATTATATAGTACATTTAATGTATCGAATGTCAATTCAATTATGGCTATCGATCTCGGTATGGAAAATACACGGAGACCGTGACAATTTGACTTTATTTGAGATGTGACAAGAGAGAAAAGAGATATAAAGATTCCTTCGATAGAAAGAGGTGATATAATAATTATAATATATATTTATAATCGCTTCTTTTCTGGCAATAGCGTATGACTTAGTGGGAGCATCAGAGACGATAACAGGAATAAGGGATGTCGGTGCGTTCTTTTTTACACACCACTTCCGGATTATATAGCCGATACATTAAATGTAAAAATGATCATCAAAAAAATTGCGCATTGCTGGAAAAAAATACTCATGTATAAAGGGTTGATTATGATACAGTTTGATGTAAATATCATTGCCACAAGTTGCAATGTATTGGAGAAATTAAATGAATAAGAATAATGTGACGTCACCATTCTGGTGCTTGCATACTCAATTTTCGTTTTTCATCGCTGCAAGTGTAATTGAAAATACTTGGAAGAAATTCGCCACTAATTCCATCTCTCGAGGAAAATTGGAATTTCTGTTTATAAACTTCTACACTATTGCCATCGCTTGAGGGAAATAGGAACTTTTGTTCATAAACTTCGCCACTAATGCCATCTCTCGAGGAAAATTGGAACTTCGGTATATAAACTTCATCACTAATGCCATCTCTTGAGGAAAGTTGGAACTTTTGTTTATAAACTTCGCCACTAATGCCATCTCTTGAGGAAAATCGGAACTTTTGTTTTTGCGATCTTCACCGATAGTGCCATCTCTTGAGGAAAAATTGAACTTTGGTTTATAAACTTCGCCACTAATGCCATCTCTTGAGGAAAATTGGAACTTTGGTTTATAAACTTCGCCACTAATGCCATCTCTTGAGGGAAATTGGAACTTTTGTTTGTAAACTTCGTCACTAATGCCATATCTTGAGGAAAATTGGAACTTTGGTTAATAAACTTCTCCACTAATGCCATCTCTCGAGGAAGATTGTTACTTTCTTTATTAAACATTGACATCTCCAGAATAATATTGATTTTTCTAACTGAAATATAAAAATATCCCTAAGTTTACTGTAACATTACTATAAGCTGAGAATTATTATTATTCAGTATCATACTCTTACTATATTTAGCAAAAGTCTACTTTACCTAGGAAGGCGGGTTAAAAAGTAAATGTTAACGTTTTTAACCAAATATCTTTTTCTATTTATAATAATGAAAAAAATGTTTAATCCTTTATGTTCCAATATTGCATTAACTTTCATATTTTCCTATTTATAAGTAACCTAACAGTTTCAAACTTTTGGAGTATATAAAAAGGGTTTATTATGTTGATTTTTAATAACGAAGTCACTCTATGTTCTAAATGCCTTAGGAAAATAATGAAGATTAATTTCATTCCTTTCGATAAAAAGTCAAATTATAGCGCATAAATAAGTTTTCGATTTTTTTATGAAACTTCATGTTTAACAGTTTTCAACTATGACATACGATTAGTTATATTTGCATTATTTTAAAATTAATCCTTATCACTGTCACCAACCTGTAAAAGTATAATTTAAAATTATGTTTTTGAATCGTGTTAAACTTGGGTCCTACAAATGATATTATAACTTTTTGTTATTAATAAACCATTCTTAACCTACATCCAGCCTAACAACTTCACGAAGAAGGATTACTAAATTCAAAAAGAAAATTATTCAAATATATTTATAGAGTTGCTCTTTGTTACAATATTGGAAATATGCGAACACAGATTTGATTTACAACAGATTATAGGACGAGCATGTGTCTGAGAAAAACTACAAATACGCAAAAAATGTGTGGGAATCTTTTGTAGAAATTTCTCCTCTCCGGAAGTGATGTTTCCTTAAGTTTCTCGATTGAGTTTGTGTAATCATATGGGTAGACCCCCTATTTCTCTCAAGAGATGGCATTAGTGTCGACGTTTTTCAACATAAGTTCCAATTTTCCTCAAGAGATGGCATTAGTATCGAAAGTTATTATATAGTACATTTAATGCATCGAATGTCAATTCAATTATGGCTATCGATCTCAGATTGTGCAATGCACGGAGATCGTGACAATTTGACTTTATTTGAGATTTGACAATAGAGAAAAAAGATATAAAGATTCCCTTGATAGAAAGAGGAGATATAATAATTCTAATATATTAATAATTGCTTCTTGTCTGGCAATGGCGTATGACTTAGTGGGAGCATCAGAGACGATAACAGGAATGAGGGATGTCGGTGCGTTCTTTTTTACACACCACTTCCGGATTATACAGCCGATACATTAAATGTAAAAATGATCATCAAAAAAATTGCGCATTGCTGGAAAAAATTACTCATGTTAAAGGGTTGATTATGATACAATTTGATGCAAATATCATTGCCACAAGTTGCAATGTGTTGGATAAATTAGATGAATAAAAATAATGTGACGTCACCATTCTGGTGGTTGCATACTCAATTTTCGTTTTTCATCGCTGCAAGTGTAATTGGAAATACTTGGAAGAAATTCGCCAATAATACCATCTCCTGAGGGAAATTTGAACTTTTGTTTATAAACTTCGCCACAATTGCCATCTCTTGAGGGAAATTGGAACTTTTGTTAATAAACTTCGTCACTAATGCCATCTCTTGAGAAAAATTGGAACTTTGGTTTATAAACTTCGCCACTATGGCCATCTCTTGAGGGAAATTGGAACTTTTGTTTACAATCTTTGCCGCTAATGCCACCCCTTGAGGAAAATTGGAACTTTGGTTTATTAACTTTGCCACTAATGCCATCTCTTGAGGAACATTGGAGCTTTGGTTTATAAACCTCGCCACTAATGCCATCTCTTGAGGGAAATTGGAACTTTTGTTTATGAACTTCGTCACTAATGCCATCTATTGAGGAAAATTGGAACTTTGGTTTATAAACTTCTCCACCAATGCCATCTCTTGAGGAAAATTGGAACTTTGGTTATTAAATGTCTCCACTAATACCATCCCTCGAGGAAAATTGGTACTTTCTTTATTAAACATTGACATCTCCAGAACAATATTGATTTTTCTAACTGAAATATAAAAATATCCCTTAGTAAACTGTAACATTACCATAAGTTGAGATATAACCTTGGAAACCCAATGAGCTTGCAAACCAACTATAGCTTGCAAACTGAACGAGAGGGTGACTATTTTTTTATAACACAAAGCGAATTTTGCCGAAAAAGGAATTTTTGATCTACGAGTTCATTAGAGTTAAAATAAGTCACAATAGCCCTAGCGGAGACCCGAGGAAACATCAAAGATGGTGTCCTAGCAGACGAAAAACGACCAAAAACGGTCATATTTGGATATAAATATCTCCTTAACCATACGTACTAGAAATTGTTTATAAACATATAATTATACCGCTATTATTTATCTTTAATGTGCGTTAAATTGTTTATCATAATATCAACGTATAAGGGAGATATAGAATTTCTCCCTGACGGTCCTCTTCCAAAACTTTACCTAGATATGTATTGTATATGTAGTATTTTAAAAAAGGGCTCTCGGCCTGTGAAATAAACTAATATTATTTCAGAACTTCGAGAGAGGGTAAACATCGTAGAGCAACTTCTGTTTTTTTTAAATAATATCTTCGTTTATGCTCAATAAATTGTTTATTTGTGTTACCCGACACAATTACATAGCAATTTATATTAAAATAGTTCTCGCGTGCTATAAGTATATGTAATTTTCATTCGGGTAAAATTTCGGATGAGGACGGCGAGGGAGAAATTCTGTTTCTCCCTTAATAGTGGATATACAGAGACAAAAGTTATACCATATTGAAGATAAAGTATTGCGGTATATTTATATGTTAAGAAATCCTTCCTAAAAGCACTGGTTTTTGAGATATTTTCATCCAAATATGACCATTTTTTGTCGTTTTTCGACTGATTTTCCGCCATTTTTGATGGTTCCTCGAATTTCCGCTAGGGCGAAAGTTACTTATTTCAACTCTAGCAATCGCCCATTTCCCATTTCCTACTCACTTACGGGTAGTGATGGGAAAAAAACGTTTTTTTCATGCGAACGTCTTAAAACGTTGATTAAAAAACGCTTTTTCATAAAAAAACGTATTTATTTCTTTAAAAAACCGTTTTTATTTCTAAAAAAAAACGTTTTTCACATTTTATTTCCATATTAGGATTGAAATTAGACATTTATGTGTATATTTCTCATTGACAATATAAACGGAATCATTATCTGTTCCAAGTAATAGTTATTCAACGAAAAATTGAAATTTATGACGTAAGTTTATTACAAAATTATGCACAATGATGCGCTGAAAATCACATTTAAATATTCGATGATCTCAAACACGTAAATCTTTCTTACTTGTAATATTAAAGAACCAATAAAGGAACCAAATGGATTAAGTATTATAATAGTTATGATAAGTATATTAATTAGTATCAGATATTAAATTATATCAGCCACCTTTAACAGGTTCTGAATTTTAAAGGGAATTATTCAATTGGATATAAATGCCGAGGAATCCTCCAGTTTTCGCACGGTAAGGGCGGAGTTATAATAAATAATAAATAAATTATTTATAATATTAATACGACTTAGCAGAAACATCTTCGAATAGCAGAAACATCTTCGAAGAATGATTATATCTTTTCAGTATATCGATAGTGTTTTTTTATCTAATAGTATAGGGGATTAATTTAGGCTTAAAAACCGTAAAATTAAAAACAAACAGCAGCAACATTTTTTTTGATATTCCAATCTAATTATGATGACACATGTTTTGTTTTAACAATTCCGTTTCGTATCTTAGAATGCTTGAAATAAATGAGTGAAAGAGTTCGTAGGTAATTATAAATAAGAAGGATATATTTTTACATATTTTTTTAATCATGGACTATATCATCTTACGTGGTATTAATTACAGCCATACTTATATTATTTGTAGTTAAATTATAGTCTGTATTAGTTGCAAATAAATTATAATTAGTTGGGCACAACTCTAAAGATGCATAAAACTCGATACAAAAGCAAAAGAACCAAAGTGGCCATATGTTTTGGATTGGATTAGTCTGTACCTGTGTCTTCAAATTCCTCCACAAAGCCATCTAGATCTGATTCCTCGCTGGAAATGAGTGAAGAATTGTTCTCATCTACACCCGCAAGTGTTACAACTTCCTCTCCTTCCTCTCCATCCAATTTTCGAGAGATTATCGCTTGAAATTTAGCTCTTTCGGTTTCCAGTAATTTCAAGTTGTGCTTGATTAAAATAGGTTTCAAAGCTCTTTCATTAGTCCTGCGGTTTCTTCTTAGGTTGTGAATATTTCCGTGCTTGCTAAAACTTCTTTCCGTCGCCGAGGATGCAGATGGAAGTGAAAAATCTTTACGGCAACTCAATAGACTTTTGTTTTGGAGCATATTCCCTTCCAAAAAATTAGAGACGAAAGTTTTTTAGATACTGAAATGACGTATAGTGTCTTCCACTTACCATCGTCAGCCACGTTGTTTGCCATCTCGGAATGAATTTCAGCTGTATTCTCTTCACTGAAGGTGGGATCTGATTTTGCGAGAATATCAACAAATTTAAAAACATCAGAAATTTTTGATGGTTCCAAGCTCGAAGCTTTTCTTGAAGGGTCAAAAAAATTAGCTGGCAAATGGGCCTTCGTCACGGCCAAATCTCTTCTCTTTTAAATTCAATTTATTATTTTACAACTGCGACCATCAGTAATTTAAGTTGTGATCGTACAAAAATGTTTTACTCTTCCAAAGGGATCTAGGAAAATGCAGCAGACTTTGCTAAGCTGTGGCTCATCATTTGGCATGTCGATTATGTAAGCTTTTAATGGTTTCAGAACGTCATGCAGATTATTTTTAAAAATCCAAAAGTTAATTTTCGGACAGAACACGTTTTTTGTGTCGTGACGAAGCCTCAGGGATGGATTCTTAGGATTCGCATCAATCGCTATCTGTTGCAGCACACTTTTGTTAGTAATTAATGATTCCAGAGCAAGGGCGTCGCCAGGGGGGGGGGGGCAGCTGCCCCCCCTGGAGACCCATTCGTATTTTGGTTCGGGATGTGTTGTAGAAAAAATTTTCAGGCACGAGCGTATTTGAAAAGAATTCAGACAAAACAAAGTCAAGTGTTGGCACGTGTAAACACCAGTGATGGGAAAAGTACTTCCTCGTAGGAAATTCATTTATACCTCTAGCGCAGCAAAAATATTTCAACAATACTTTGTAGTAGAGTCCTTCGCCCCTTCCCTCCCAAGAGAAGAAAAGTTCGGTTTCAGGGTGAACAATGTAGTTAGAACTGCCTCTCGATGCGATCAGAGCGCGAGGTTATGCGATTATGTCCTCTCTCTCAAACTACCTTGAGTATCGTCCGACAATCGCCGGCAGAAGACAAAGGATTCAGTTTTTTTGTTTTTTCGTTTCCCCTTCAAAATGGACATAAGAAAGTTGTGCGGTGAGTATTTTGCAAATAGGCCCAAGCAGTGGCGCAGCGAGGGGGGGAAGTTTAGCGGTTCGAACCCCCCCCCCCCCCCCAAGAAGTCCTATGACTAGCTTTGCATGCCAGTAGCTAAGTTGTTGTTTTCGGTAGCAGAGTAGGCCTAGAGCCGACATCGATATATCGATATCAATGGGACGCTACGAGTGTTTCGCACACAATGTTCAACGAATGCACTTCTTAACCATATCCTTTTGTTAGATGACTCACACCATAAAGTAAGATTCCCATGAGAAGAATTCGAATGTGCTGATTCGTTTACTCCTCGCAAAAACACAAGGGAACATTCGAGAAGTAATTCGAAACTTACACCCTGAAAACAGAGATTAAGATTACGTTTGAGGGACAAACAGGTTGATATAACGCTCAGTTAGATCTTCTGCTTGTGACTGTTTTGAGGGTGTGAATGCAAAGCTAGGCTCTTGGATATTACTTTTGAGAAATTCACAGGGAACAGTTCGAAGGAGAGTTTAGTTTGGATTTCATAAGGTACAGATGGACATCCGAAAATATTTTTCACAGTCCGCTAATAGCTCGTGGCCTCTATCAGGAAAACGTAAGTTTATGTCTATGTTGTTTTTTGTAAAATTACCATTATTAGTTGCATAAATTAGGATTGTATTATTTTAGGGCTATTATCGGAGGGCACATCTCAAGATGAGTTAGCGGCAATTGCAAAGTTACTTGTTCCTTTATTAAGCATTCTGGACGACTAAAAGTCTGTGCAGTAGGCTCTTCATTACTCGGGATGATATAAAATATACCGATCCATATTTTATAATTACCCGTAAATTTGCTGTATAGTTACGAAAATAATTCAATAACCGGGTTTCCGTAGAAATTTGTAAAAGTATTGAAGCAATACAAGATATCAGTAAAAATTAATTTTCGATGATATTATTAATAATATACCATTTTGGAAGCAAAACAGTCAGCTGAAAGGTATTGTGCGCGTAAGTTACGCACAGATTTATCGTAACTGTGACTTGATGACTTGAATAAATTTGAGAAACTTTTAAAACTGAGACTTAAATTCTTCAGCTTCCTTTTCGATGCAGTCAAGTTTTTCTCTTGCGATAGAATCCCACGAATCTCATATCTGGTTATGCAATGCCCATTCAAAATTTCAATTCGTGGAAAATTTTTGTTTCCTTTGAACACTCAGTGCGTAAGACTGGGTTTTGTATCATCTCTCTGCTGGTTAAACCACCTATCACTTAGTCTAAATACTTGTAAGTTGACGTCTTCATTTTTTCCACCTTGGTATATAACTTGATTTCTGCAAATTTAATTATAATATCAACTATAATCAAGAGTCTACAGAATATTTTAATGCAGCCGAATTTGTACTCTCCGGTATGTGACGCATTCAATTGAATACTTGGCTAATACATAAATAAGGAAATCAGGCTTAAATGTGAGCCTACCAGAAAATTTCATCTGATATAAATGATTTTTTGTCTCTTAGAAGAGGAGGTAATTTTAAAAGCAACGGATGAAGTCATTCCTAAGATGTTCAAATAAGGATGGGTGCAGCAATGTGGTGATATATTCAAAAACAAAGGTTCCAAATTTCCTCAAGAGATGGCATTAGTGGCGAAGTTTATAAACAAAAGTTCCAATTTTCCTCAAGAGATGGAATTAGTGGCGAAGATTATAAACCAAAGTTCCAATTTTCCTCAAGAGATGGCATTAGTGGCGAAGTTTATAAACAAAAGTTCCAATTTTCCTCAAGAGATGGAATTAGTGGCGAAGATTATAAACCAAAGTTCCAATTTTCCTCAAGAGATGGCATTAGTGGTGAAGTTTATAAACAATAGTTCCAATTTCCCTCAAGAGATGGCATTAGTGGCGAAGTTTATAAACAAAAGTTCCAATTTCCCTCAAGAGATGGCATTAGTGGCGAAGATTATAAACCAAAGTTCCAATTTTCCTCAAGAGATGGCATTAGTGGCGAAGTTTATAAACAAAAGTTTCAATTTCCCTCAAGAGATGGCACTAGTGGCGAAGATTATAAACCAAAGTTCCAATTTTCCTCGTAAGTTTTAAAATATAGCGTTGATGTAAAAGTTTAATCTAAAAAGTTCGATCAGTAAATAGACCTTTGCCATTTTCGATTTATTCATGGGAATCGAATCTTTTTCGAGACGTTTACTTCTAAAATATATCAATAATTAATACAATATCAATAAACAATATAACAATTAATTGATAAAAGTAAATAATTTAATACAATAACTTTTTTATTTAAAAAAAGGAAACGTATGAATTATGTCGATATTATCAAATGCGTACTTCAGCGATGGAGGACTATATTAATTTTTTTCTTCGTAACTTTGCTACGTAGAAACATGTTTTTTAACACAGTTTGTAGTCAATTTTATGCACTAACTTCCTATTTATTTATTTCTTCCAAGTCTTTTCAATTGCACTTGCAGCGATGCAAAACGAAAATTGAGTACGCAACCAGCAGAATGGAGACGTCACATTGTATTTAATCATCTAATTTCTCCAATACATTGCAACTTGTGGCAATGATATTTACATCAAATTGTATCATAATCTACCCTTTATACATGAGTAATTTTTTCCAGCAATGCGCAATCTTTTTGATGATCATTTTTACATTTAATGTATCGGCTTTGTAAACCGGAAGTGGTGTGTAAAACAGAACGCACCGACATCCCTCATTCCTGTTATCGTCTCTGATGCTCCCACTAAGTCATACGCCATTGCCAGACTAGAAGCAATTATTAATATATTATAATTATTATATCTCCTCTTTCTATCAAGGGAATCTTTATATCTTTTTTCTCTATTGTCAAATCTCAAATAAAGTCAAATTGTCACGATCTCCGTGTTTTTTCCATACCGAGATCGATAGCCATAATTGAATTGACATTCGATACATTAAAGGTACTATACACTTCTATATACTATACACTTCGACACTAATGCCATCTCTTGAGGAAAATTGAAACTTTTGTTTATAAACTTCGACACTAATGCCATCTCTTGAGGAAAATTGGAACTTTTGTTTATAAACTTCGACACTAATGCCATCTCTTGAGGAAAATTGGAACTTTTGTTTATAAACTTCTACACAAATGCCATCTCTTGAGGGAAATTGGAACTTTTATTTATAAACTACACCACTAATGCCATCTCTTGAGGAAAATTGGAACTTTTGTTTTTACTATCTTCGCCGCTTATAAGGAAAAGTACTGATAAAATATAATTGGGCTCAATTATAATTAATCTGTCAAATTTTTAATCAGTTACAATTACAAATCAGATTTCAGAAATTCATCAGAAGCTAGGGAAACTTTCTCTCTTTTCACAATATTTAAAAGTATAACTTCCTCATCGCTTTTCTTTCTTGCAGTAAAGTATTTGTTTTATTGTCATAACCAGTTATTTAGTAGCAGTTATTTTACCTTCATTATGTACCCTCAATCAGGCAGCCACACAAGGTTAGTATTGCTATCTCTAGCGCCCAAAAGTGAAGCCAAAAAAAAGAGCAGATTGCGCTTTTAGCCATGCTGGGTTGCACTTTTCGTATCTCCCTATACCAATACATTGTTTTTTCGTGATTTTGCGGATTTGATACAGATTTATCAAGGTTTGATCAAGTAAGTCGAACGTTTTGGAACACAAAATGTATTTTGAGCAATGTGTAACACGAAGCAATTTTGTTATTTTCGCATTTCTAAAGGTTTTATAGGTAAACAAGCAGGGGCCTGTTTCTGCCTGCAGCATGGTCAATTGCTGCGCATCAGAACAGCTGCCACCACAAAATGTATCGAAACTAGAATCTATGCATCTTCCTTGATTTTATTATTTCATTCATTGTCTGAACTCTATGAAGCAGAACGAACGTCAGTATTAATCCACGGCGTTTTAATGAACATTTCGTTGTGCTCTCGGCTGCACCTGCAGGTCTTGCATGGTATACAAGTTCTCGTATTCGTCATTTTGACAACTTTTACTGCATTAAGTCCCAATTATGAATAAGTACAAAGATTTGCACAAGCGGTAAAATCTCTAATTACCCTGATAAGCTATTATAATGTACTATAGAGTAGCTTTATTTCATTGCGGTAAACGACTATTAAGGAATTTTATGCTATACTTGGTATTGGTCAATTAAAAACTAAGACGGACTAATGCATTAAAATATACATAAAATTGACATTAGAATTAATCAACGAGGTTTTAATAGAGTTTGCGGGAGGTTGGCAGATGATTCGTATTCTATATCGCTCTAGCAGACGACACCGGTATCTGAGAAGTTTACATTGCAGGCATGCTTTATTTTCCATGATAAAAGGAATTAAGAGGACTTTGAGAAAAAAATCGAACATGATCGTCAAGCAAAAGGTTCATTTAAACTATCTGAGTCCATGTCATAGGATAGACAAGCTCCTGAGTCCCATATGAGATTAAAATAAAAGCCCAAAAATACATATAGTTAAAGGGGAGCCGGAGAAAAGTTCAACCCAGTGCTCTGCGGGTTGCGTTATTTTAGGCCTTTTTTTTCTGACGATAGACTCCCCCTGTGGGCAGCTTGCCCCCCCCCCCCCCCCTAGCCCAGTGCTGGCGTCGCCCTTGTTCCAGAGCAATAGCTGTGGATCAGAATCGAGTTACTGCAGGGTTTTTTAAGTGATAAAAATTTTTTTGCTCTTTTGAACATCTGAAAACTAAGTTCGAACGATGATACACACGCTCAAATAATCCATGCAATGATACGTCTTCCACTCAGAGCTTGAAGCGGAACACTGAATTTGATGAATTCCAACACGTGAATACATGGTGTCAAGAAAAAACTATGAACACTATTTTCTGTTCAGCAACATGAAACTTAGCGGTCACTAGTGAACCACATGGGGCCAATTTTCAAAATATTCTACACTTTATCATAGATTGCTTTTACAAAGCTATTAACTCATTTGAATTTTATCATGAAGACAAACTTCCACAAAGTTACGCCTGAAAATGTTGATTTTATACAATGTATCAGTCTTGCAAACATATAAACACTTGTGTTTTTTATAGAATCATTTTAAAAACTAGAGAAATACATTCTTTACAAGCTATTAGGTCAGGTCAACTGCAAAATTTACTAATCAGGATAGTAAATCTATCGGATAAACCATGAAGAACGCCATCTCAAAATTGACGAAAAAACGTTTTTTCACGTTTTTTTCAAGGCGAATGAAAAAAACGTTTTTTTCAAACGTTTTAAACGTTTCATTTTTTTCAAGGTTCCCATCTTTACTTACGGGCTTCCTTGAGAAAACAGGGGTGTTGGGTGCGATGTAAATGTCGACTGATTTAGCTGTTTTTTCCCAATTTTCTACTCGGTTACGTGTTTCCTTGAGCAAAAAGGGCTGTTGGGTGGAATAATTCAACATGTAAATGTTGAATTATTTACCTCTTTTTCCCCAAATTCATACTCATTGAGCAAAAAGAGGTGTTTTTCAGGGAAAACGTCTTTTTTTCGGCATAATTCGCTTTGAGTAATTAAAAAGGTAGTCACCCTCTCGTCCGGTTTGCAATCTATAGTTGGTTTGCAAGCTAAACAGGTTCCCAAGGTCTATCGAGCTTATTAATAATTTTTATTTCAATTATTTCATTTATTTCTTTATCAATTAATAGTAAAGATAAACAACTGGCTAAACGCCGATGGGTTGAGTTGGGTGTTCGAGGTTCCCTTTATGATATGATCTTTCATAATAAAAAGTTATGATTTTTCTTAAAAAACCTTGGAAACCGAATGAGCTTGCACACCAACTATAGCTTGCAAACCGCACGAGAGGGTTACTATCTTTTTCTTAACAAAAAGCAACATTTGCGACAAAAACACTGCTTTTCCTTATAAAGACCTTGGAAGCCTATTGTCTTTCATTGTTATATCAATAAAATCGACCGAATATAGAAAAGTTATTAAGTGCCATTTCGTTCTTAAATTCGTAATCGTTAATTACGCATTTACTTCATAATAGCTTAATTATTGGATGATTTCATTGTTTTCTGCATTTTATTTGATCAAAAATGCATATGAAATCAATTTACCATTACTCGAAGAGTTCCTCGTCGAAATGGTCGACAATTCCTGCGTTAGCTGCTATTACAACGTTTTCGCCGCGGCTCAGACGTTCACCTCTCCCGAGGATGCACTGACATTCCTTGAGGCGCACGGCTGCTTGATCCGAAAAGATGGACATATTTGCTCTAGATGTGGTTCTCCACTTCCTTTTTACGAGGTTAGGCACCTATTTTTCAATTATTGTTTTAAATTTTATTTTGCTTTTCTTTCTTTTTTAAATCAATGTTATCGAATTATTATAGGTATGTTTTATATTTACATTTCCATCTTTAATTCGTTCTCGTGAGTTACGCTATTACTTCATAATAGTTTCATAAATGGATGATTTCTTGGTTTTCCGCATTTTATGTAATCGATAGTACATGAAATTCCTCGGAATATCATCGACAAATACGTGTGAATGTCATGTTTACGCGATTTGAAATGAGTTACTTTTTCGCAGTTTCCGAGATGTGAAACTGGGCGTGTGCTGCTCCACCTGGCGTCAGAACGCCATAACCAACTCTGTGCAACACAGTCATCTGTCAAATTACGTAACAGTCCAGGGAATTCCGCAATGGCAGCACTAGTGAGTGAGTTGAGTTTCTGTAACTATATTATGTTGGCAGTAGTTCTATTTAGTAACGGCTAGAGAATCTCGGCAATGTTTTGAAGTTGACGAGAACTGTTTCAAAAATATACAATGAATTATATTTAATGAGTTGATTTATATGAGTTTAATTCTCTATCAGAACAGAAGCAGTGAGTTAATGCCACCTTTTCGCTCTCTGAATAAGTAGAATAGTAAGTAAATGTTGTAAGATTTGCTTTACTGTATTGTACGTTCCAAACAGGATTCCACTTTGATATGATTTGTTATTTGCATTTTGCAGGAGAATCCATGTCAGCGTCCAAACATATTTACCAAAGATTTTGTTATTTCTTCCTGAGACCTTTATTATATGTATTATCTAATGTGACGTCTCGGTTGGATAAAATCTTGTACGCAGACTTATCCATTCTGCGAAGATGTTTAAAGTCTGGAGATTATTTGCTGTTGTTAACCTCGGGCAGGAAGGGTAAGTGAAGCTTTCTACGGTATTTAGTAATTATTAATTATTTAATTAGCAAACAATAAAGTTCGTTTACTAAAAATTGCATTTCTGCTACGAATAAAATTCACAGTCGCTGGCGATGTCTTGTGGAAATACGTCATGATGAAGAAGAAGATTATTGTACTTTTTCCACAGTAAAGTTTTACTGTGGAAAAAGTACAATAATCTTCTTCTTCATCATGCATTTCTGATTAATAATCCTAACATTTGTTGATGTTTGTGTTTATTTACTTAACATAACTTCATTTCCTATATTTGAATGCCTTTTAAAACTTACCACAACTGTCATCAAAAGTTTCCTTTGTCACTCACGTTGATTACTTGCATTTTACTTAGCATGGATTGTTTTGTAGAGAAGCAAATTTTTTATATTTCGGATTCTGTTGATTTCTTTAGAGCAAGACAAGAGATGTGCCAGATATATCATGGATTAATTACAGACAGATTGCCAGAATAAAGAAGCTTTTAAGAAAGGGAAAAAGATGGGTTGTTAGGAGTATTATCCTACGATAAAGGGCTCCACACTTCCACGAGAGAAAGACCTATCTACGGCGACAAATCGAAAAACATATGGAGTTTTCCTCGATAGCCTCTTTCTGTTCGGCATTATGTTAATACTGTAAGTATTGCGATGCAATTAAATGAACGATCTTTTGATAATAGTCGATTTCAGTCTATTTCTTAAGGCAGTACTTGCTCTATAGTTTCATTCATCATGTTCCCTGAAATTTCCTATCCTAGCATTTGTAGTAATTTTTATTCTCACATTTTATACAAGTAAGGATATTTTTATTTAGTTGGAATCAGATTGTAAGTGAATTGTAACATGAAATTTGTGGTGGTTGAATATAAGTTACTTTTTATAATTATTTTGTTTTAAATGTGATATACTTCCCTATAATTATCCTCACGACATTTGAGGATATAACTCCTACAATGTAATTTCGACCATTAGTTAAGGTAAAAATATTTTTTCAGCCTTTATTGGTTATAGACATAAATTTTCCCACCTAAAAAACTAATTTTTTTTCATAACTCTTCATTATTCAAAACTTACTTAAAACCCTCATATGTTTTCATGTCTATTAAAATGTATAATTACTTAAGAGTTGGCTGGTACAGCAAGCATTGGTTAGTAGTTGAAGTTAAACACTATGATTATCCTTAACGTTAGCATCCCTCAGATCAATTTATAAAAATTGACTTCAAATCTATGGGATTGTTTACATATTAGGTGAGATATTTTTACTTTATTTGGATGTTGTCTGAGTGATTTTCTTTTCTTTAGATTTCTATTTCGATTTAACTTGAAGATGTTTGTTTAGATTGATTGAACTACTTACATTTGGTGCAATTGTTTATTCTTTTGTAATTTTGCCTTCGCACATTTTTTATTTGCGATATTTGTAGCAAATCTCATGTATGTATTTCCTATTCCCTTCAACCGATTCATAGGATTTCATGACAGCTTAAAATTAGTTTGTTGGTTTGTGATTTGAATTGGGAATATTTGTTGTTTCATTTTTTAATGTGTGTCTATCCAGTGCTGGTTGGTGTTTTCTCTAACTCGATGCCTATTATTGGCATGCGATAACATATGGTTGAGATGGATTATTGAATACAGTGAGAAATGAAATTGATAAACTTAATTCCTCTATCTGAACTAAAATCTTATGGTAAAAAGAAGTGTCTCGGAAATACTCGTTATCCCTGGTGAATTAAATTTTTTCTTGTTGTATCAGTGAATAGGGAAGAGATTCAAAAGATCTTACTTTTAATTTTACTAATCATTTTACTTCTCTTTGCCTTGTTCAGATTTAATTCCTATTTAACTATAAAAAACTTTTTTCATTGTCATTTGTAGTTGTACAGAAATGTATCCATGTATTAAAAGAATTTATATCAATAAAATTTTGTAATCGCAGCATATTTTCTGGTGTATTCTTCGTTTACCTTTTTTCCAGTTACCTACCAAATGAAGGCAAACTTGATGTAACTATTAACTATCTGTGCGATTTATTTCAGTACAGTGCTTATTTAATGCGATAATGGCCAGAACATTATTTTTTTACAGAATACGCGAATATTAAGATTCATATTAAATTATTTTCAATGAAAACATATTAACGTAAACGGGATGTAGGATGGGAGGAGCGACGTCGAGAGAGCGCAACCAGCACCACCTGGCGAATTTTCCAAGCATTACTGTGCTACAGACGCCTCTATGGGCCAAGGATAGGACGGTTTCAAAACGGTCTCCGGACGCCAATACTGCACCTCCGTCATTGCAACGTCGTTATCGCGGTAATTATGGCACGTACCCATTACTTTTATGTATGTAAATAAGCCGCCATCTTTGATACATGTTCCACAAAAATGTCATCGAAAAAGGGCTATTTCTAGTGGGTAAAAAATAAAAAACCCCTCGCCGTCCTCATCCGAAATTTTACCTTCATTCGGAATGATGTATATATCCATTATTTAAAAAATCGGAGAAAGGGCAAACATCGAAAGGCAAACTCTGCTCACATTAAATCTCTCTCTCTGAAAATCATGAACAACAATCATAATTCTAGACCTCATGGGATGTTCTAATGTCTAAGGACTTCAATTCAATATATCTTAAGGGATAAATGACTGACCCGGCAAATTTCCAATAACGGATCCATAGTAATAGTAAGTGGCTCAGTGAAACTACAAGTCTCTTCCCGTAGAAGTGCTTTCTTTATGTCTATTTTTCTGATAGAGTCTGGCTTTTTAAAGCAATGAACTGAGGACCGCCTGTTTCTAATAGTTTTGTATAGCTTCAGTTGAGTACTGAGCTTAGCAATGGGGGGATACCTTCGGCTTTAATACTCTTTGGAGCCTATACAGTTTATGACTTGTTTTTGAGATGGCCCTGGTTCATCATCTTTGGATTTGGTTGCATTCCTAATTAGTTTCGTAGGTGAAGAGCTCAGGTTTGATTCACATGCAATCATAGGAGTAGGCCTATTCTGTAATAAAAATGAATGAACCTTGTGGACATGTTTACAAAGGGCATAATTATTACGGAATGAGCAATGATACATGTGGCAGAAAAGCTCTCAAGGCAAGAAATCTCATCACACCTTATAAAACACAAATGAGGAAAGAGTCATTTCTTAGATACAATAGTCACATTGTAAAGTATAGATGAGTCAGTTTGAGATTTGACATGCCAAACCTTTTCAGCAGATGTTGGCATAACATCTTGATCTGAGATTCGAATTCCTTTGATATGATCATTAATATGAAGTCCTTGGAACCCTAATGGTGGGATCTTGGTAATTCTTTTGTAACTCGGTCCAAAATGTCAGTCAGTCAGTCTTTTGAATTGTAATAAGAACTTGAATTGAGTCATCAAGGCGCTGATTAACTTTCCTGTTGGGGTAATGGCTCTTCAATTTGTTATGGAATGTCTCAACAAACTTGTTCGTGTCATTTGAAGCATGAAGAAAGTTCTTATAGCACATTGCCCACTTCTTTTTCTTATAACAATAATAAACTATGAAAAATTTTTCACAAGTACCTGCAGAATCCTTATATTTTTCCAGAAATGAGTTTAACATAGCATTGAATCAGGTATCATTGTTTTCCTGAACCAAAGTTTCCAAGGTGTCATTAATTTCCTGTGCAAGGTAATCATTATTTCTGCCAATTCCTTGCACATGCAGAGTAAATGTTTAGTTCCCTCACCAAAAACTATTCGCACTGCATTACTTAGGCCTTCATCCCCATCCATCATGTACATACATATAAGTCTGGGGACCTTCTCCTAATACTTTTCAATTATTATTATTATTTATTTATATATGGGCAGATCCCTATTACACATCATGGTTACAACTAAACTTGATGATCTTTGAATATTAAACAATACAAGATATATTCACAAAAAATAAATACATAAAAAATAAAGGTATAAACATTTGTATACCCAATTAAAAGGATAAAGAAAATCACAAATACAACAAAGTTAAAATTATTACAGACTCTAAACTACATTAGACATTAAAAAAACTCCTGAACATACAGTTTGAGGTATTAAAAAAGTCAATTCTATTTCAGTATTTATTGGCCACCCTCAAGATGCGATAGAATGGCAAATAAAACATGTAATTTCTAAGTAAGTATGGAACATTAAAAAGAGCAGGGTTTCTGATAATGACTAAAGGGCAATTAAAATTAATAAGAGAGAGTAGTTCAGAACATTTAATAGAGCCATTTAAAATATTATGTAAAAATAATAGACCGAGCTGCTTCCTCCTAGAAGAGAGAAGTGGTTTATGTAGTTGACACATTAGTCCCTCATATTCACCACTTTCTCTATAAAGATTAAATTTATGAGCAACAATCGTAAGAAATTTTCTTTGAATCTTTTCAAGCTTTAACTCATACTTTGTGTAATATGGATTCCAAAATACTGAGCCATATTAAAAAATAGATCTAACAAGTGATATATATAATAACTTAAGACAATTGATATCATAGAAGTCTTTGGTCACTCGAGCAATGAATCCAAGCATATTGAATGCCTTAGTGGCAATAGTCTGTATATGTAATTGAAATCCTAATTTTACATCAAAAATAACCCCTAAATCAGAGATAGATTGAACTCGCAAGTAATTCGCAATCATTAAGTCTACTAATTACTCCCCATTAGTTACTCAAAGTCTCTTCATCTAGATGACCGGTGATGAAATGAGCTATAGGGTAGCCGACACCATACACATCAGGCACAATTAAATTTAACAAATGAAACTTGTACTGGTTAGTACCGTGAGTAGAATCTATGCACAATATTCTACCACAGCCCGCCAACATCTCAGTGCATTGAAGTTTCTGCTGAATACCGAAAACAAAAAGTTCAGAAGCATGCTGTAAATTGTCTAGACCTTCATCTCCTATTACAGTACCTGAGCCAAGGGGTTTATTAACTAAAATAGGGGTGGAAGTAATGAAATGTTCCATAAGGGGTAATACACTATCTAAACTAGGATCTACAGGTTGAAAATATTCTTGAATTTACGTGCTATTTTGTTATTAATCTAACAGTTTGCTCCAGAAGGGAATATATCTGAAAACCTATTTGTTTTATTACACACTTGCAGTACTACATCATTTTATGGTGATTATTAAACTTTCAGATAAAGTACTGAAGTTTACAATCATGAATCACATGTTCCCTAATGCGCTTTACTAAAAACATGTTATTGAGATGACAATGATTATCCATCCAAGCATTAAAATCATGCATATCTTTGAATTCATATTCCTCCACTGAAATATCATCTTTGTGATGATATTTCTGTGCTCTGCAAATGACAAGTCATGACAAATTGATTTTGAAATTTAACATTGCAGTCATGATGTAGACGTTTAATATACTTGTATCCTTCACCACAGTTTTTCTTATGATGGCTATTGGTGCTTCTGTTTTAATTAGATACTTGGCATTTTGAGCATATTCTTGGATAAGTAATCAGTGTTATTTTTTTCTGTTTTAATACAAGGTGACAAAATTATGACTTTTTGCAAACACTTTGTCACAGAGGTCACACTTTCGTGGATAAATATATACTATGTCACCATCATCGTGTGATGAACTACCATTCTGAATATTTACATTTATCTTTACCATGCAATTATCAACATGCAAAGAATTATTACTTCCCTTTTAACAAGCTTTAGCATGCATATTAAGACTAACATGTATCTCATTCATGTCAAGGATAACAGAAGTGGGAGATACGCTGGGGAATACTGCAGGTTGCCTACACACCTCAGATACTGAACGGCAGGATTGGATGGAGTATTTAAAGAATGCTTGAATAAGTTTAGGTGATGAGCTTTAATTATTGCTGGAAAAGATTAATTGGAGGACTTGATTGATGAGGAAGGGGAAGAATTGACCAGGTAACACAAATATAAACTTTATTGAGCTTAAACGAACATATTATTCAATGTGGGCAGAGGTTGCTTTCCAATGTTTGCCCTTTCTCTGAGTTTTGAAATAATACATTTATTCATCATTCCGAATTAAAATGACATATATTTAAAGCACATGAGAACTATTTAAATATAAATAGCTATGTTATTATATCGGGTAATACAAATATACACTTTATTGAGCATAAACGAATATATTATTCAATGTGAGCAGAGGTTGCTTCCCGGTGTTATCCGTCTTTCTGAGTTAGCACAGAAGACCAAAGCTAAGACAAGGCTCTAAGACTTTAGAATTAGTTCCAGAAACTATGGATAGGTGGCGCTGCTATCAGGTTGCCTTTGGATGTTATCCCATTCTCCATTCGGAACGACTTGTAGGCGCAGGGGCCGAGGCAATGCATCATTTCACGGGCCGCCCCATTCATTTGTTTTATTGTAGTTTCTCTGCTGTAGATGGTGTGCGGATGCCTCCAACCCGTAGATTCGCTTTCGCATACGTTCACTTTCATGAGGACAGTTCACGCAGTAAATGACGCATCTCGTCGCACGCGTGCGCACCAGACACGTCCATGAAAACGTACCTTAACTTATTATTATTGATATCCCAAAGTCTAAAACTATTTGCACAGTATCCAAGTATTATGCACATTTTGGAGTGGCTATCAAGTTTCCCTTTCCTCAATTCTTTGGGCAAATGAAGGTGAGCGATGCATCCAAAAACTTTAAGTTTCCCAACATTTGGTTTTCTTCCATACCATATCTCTGCAGGAACAGCATTTTTAAATGCTGATGTGGGACATCTGTTTATGGCATAAACTGCACTCATTACTGCTTCTGACCAGAAATCTTTAGTAAGTCCAGAATCTGACAGCATGCATCTCGCCTTATCCATTATGTTTCTGTTCATCCTCTCAGCAACACCATTTTGAGATGGTGTGTATCTTATAGTATATTCAACCTGTATTCCTCTTTTAGCAAATTCTTCTTTCTTCTAGTTGAGACATACTCTCCACCATTATCACAGCGGAATCGACTCATCGGCAAATTGAAGTGAGCTGTTGCCATTGCTGCAAATATCTGAAAAAACTTAAATACTTGATCTTTTGATTCCATTAAATACATGACTGTAAAGTGAGTAAAGTCATCAACAAATATTAGTATAAATTCTTTGCCATCATAGGATATGGGACTAATGGGCCCCATCACGTCACTATGAACTAGTTCCAATGGTCGAGTTGTCTTGTTTCTTGGAGTATTATATGGAAGTTTTGTTTGTCTTCCTTCCAGGCACACACTACAAATATCCTTTTCTGTAATGGTCAACCCATCAACAAGCTTCTCCATTTTCTTCATGTTTTCATAGCTGAGATGTGCCAATCTTCTGTGCCAAGGTATAGCATTTGATGTTGCTGCTCTTATTAGGGCATTTTCATTTTTTTCTTTTTCCTGTAATATTAACTCTATTTCATAGAGCTTTTTCTTCCTGTATCCAATACCCAGTAGAGTTCCTTGTTGGTAAATTTTCCCAGTTCCATTCTTGAAAACTATTTCATGGCCTTTCATATCTAATTGAGCCACTGAAATTAAATTAATGTCTATATCAGGCACTATCAGCACATCGTGAAGAGTTATATTTTTCCAGTTTCTTTCCACATTTGTCTTAACCTTTAGATCTCCTTTTGTTTCAGCTATTAGGTAGCTTTTTTTAGCTACCTTTATTTTTATTGGTGATTCTAGCTTGCGGACATTGAAGGCTTCATCCTTTAAGCAGGTAAGATGCTCTGATGCTCCAGAATCAATAAACCATTTGTTCTTCTAATCATCATCATGCATTGCTGAATATTTTGAGCTCACAGTCAGTATTGGTTCCTCTTCCACAATTTGTCGAGTAATGAAACTATAACTTGCATTCCTTTCAGTTGAGTTTTCATTTACTTTTCTTTCTTGATCAGCAGCGTCAGCCAGATGTGCTCCATCACTTAAGTGTTTGAATGATTGTTGAGGCTTTCTGCATTGAGCTCTTGTATGGCCCGCAATTATGACAGGTAAAACGAAAGGCTGGTGATTTATTACCAGACTGTAGGAAATCATTCCTTCCTTTAAACCCTTGTACTTGTCTATTTCCTTGAAGATTAATTTTATTTCCTGACTTATATCCACTTCCATATTTTCTTTTGACTGGACAGCAAAAACAGATGGTGAGTCATCAGAATTAGCCTTGTGTTTCTTTGTTTCTCGCTTCATTTCCTCGTCCATTAGACAACCTTTGACAAAAGGCAATGTTAATTCTTCACATCGTACAGTCTCAAGTGCAGTAACAACTGCATCATACTCTTGCGGCATGGTTAATAGTAGGTGACAGATAATATCATTTTCTTCCATTGTTTTTCCTGCTGCCTTTAAATATCTGATGGATTGATCAAACTTGTGGAGATGAGCTTCCAATTTTTCTAGCTTTGGATTAAACTTCATGCAGAGCAATTTCTTCATTAATTGTATTTGATTATTTATACTTTTCCTTTCGAATGTTGTCTGAAGGGCTTCCCACGCTTCAAACACTGTGTTTTTATCTTTAATGTATTCCAAGTGAGTGTCAGACAATTTTTGCACAATGAGACTTTTACATTTCTTTCCTTTTTGTTCTATTTCAGCCTTTCCTTTTTGCTTCCTCTCTTTTTCAGCTTCACTGTCCCCATAAGATGCAACAAAAGGTGCTAGCTTGGTTGACAATGGTTCCTTAGCATATTCCATTAAGTTTTCTCATCTAAGAGAACTTCCATCCGATATTCCCAGTTACTGTAGTTAGTTCTATCGAATAATGGTATGTGGTATCTGATGCCTCCATCCTCAGCCATTTTCCATTCCAGATTTTCAAATTTTCCAAATTAGATCACGGAGCACTGGGCCCATAACCTGTTAAACAATATTGCGTGTGGTATCTTCCGTGGTCCAATTTGTAAATAACTTCCAGTTGTATCTTCCTTTTAAACCATTTTATTTAAGAAGTAAGAGACATCAGGCCATTCCAACATTAACAAGAAAGACTATACATGCTTCATCTTCTTTTAAAACAAAACACATCACCAAGCGTGATGTAGCAACATGTATGGCAAATTGGTATTCAACAATAGCCAAAATGTTAAAGTCATCTTGATTCACTGATAAAAGTTGCTGATTAGAGTTCACTAGTTGATCCCACCAGGTTTATAAAATTCCATAGTTGGATGTCTTTTAAATATGTATTTTTAAGGCAATTAGAATCATCAGTACTGTAATGCACCAGCAATAAGTTGCCCATCCTGTATCAAGTACTGATAAGTCATAGCTCTTACTAACAATAAGTCTTGAGTTTGGTTCAACATAGATTAACCCATTGTGATGCAAAGGTGACAATTCTACGGTTACCAGTCTAACCATTTTTCATAACAGATCAAATAAAAGTTGTCTTAAAATGCTGAAAACTTTGAAAGAAACAAATTCTAATACTCTCTGGAGTTGATTGATGCATCAGTAATTATCTAAAAACACAGGGGGAGGAATCTCAGAGAAATAACATTTTGAGACATTTACAAATAGGACATGTACAGCTGGCCTTTTACAACAGCATTTGCCGAAAGAAATTATTTTGAAGATAAAGATTCCATCTATGCTATTTTTAGGACAGTGGTTTTTCATGTGACGTACAAAGATTTACATTTTATCTGTGTTTGATATACAGTGAGATCTTGTAAATTAAGGGACAAAGCATATGCAAAATCTCTAAACTGATTCTCTCCAGTCCCACTTTATGACATTTAATTTTTTAGTCATTATTCTAATTAATTGCTAAAAATTATACCTCTATTAGGGAAGGCTAGCAGACATTATTTAAGAAAAATATCAAAATGAATGAAGAATATTGAAACCCCAACTTTCTTCTTCCAATGAGGAAATTTTTCCTTTCCATTACCCTCTGGTAGAGGGAATGGAAAATAATAATGTAAGGTTTCTATTGTCCTTCTCCCTCCCTTATTTTGCGTCTTCCTGTTCAATAGCTTTCTGTAAATTCTACCCTTTCACTCACAGATAACCATTTTGTTGCCTCCTATTCTTTCTTCTTTTGTACTTGAGTAAGTGCTGCCCTCAAGAAGATCTTCTCCTGGCAGATCCCATATGGAGGATTGCAGGGTATATAAATGTTGAAGATGTTGTTTATTGGTCAAATTTTTCATGTGAATTTTTGTGTTGAATTGTTATAATAATGATTTAATTACCATATATGCCGGCATGTAAGTCGACCCTTAAAATTTTGAGGTGAATTTCAGGTTTTAGCCAAGGTTCAGCATATAAGTCGACCCAAAAAATAAGGTAACACCACTTCCCCAGCTCTATTTTATGAGAAGAAAACCCACAGTATTCATTGATATACCATGGCATAAGCATAGAATTGTTTCTTTTAGCTACAATGTCAACTTATCGCCTCTGCTTAACTATTACGCTAGTTTCTTTCGTTGATATCACTCAGGCTACAAATACGAGTAATGCATTACGAAACAGAAACGTACGGTTATAAAAATTTTAATATAGAAATAATGGAAATATAGTATGGAAATATGAAATCATGACACTGCTGAAATAACTTTCATTTGCTCCTAACGCTTTCATCAATGCTAAGTCGAATCATAACCATTATATAAACAAAAAAAAAACATAATTTGGTTAATTATCTTCATTCATAAAAAATCAGCTAGATATATATTAAATTTTTGTAAATAAAAATAAATGTGAAGAAATGAATATAATTTGCAAAGAATATTTATGTTTCAAATATATTTGACTCTAAGATACTTGAGTTTTTGTAGAACTGGTATTAAGCAGGCAGTTTCACTTTCTTACCTTATTGGTGGTAAAGGTTTAAATTTTATGTTCAGCGTATAAGTCGACCCCTTATTTTTGAGAGATGACAAAAATCACAGAACTACTCATTATAACCAATTTCTACCACTATGTGTCATCATCATCAGCCATTTTCAATCCGACATCGCATGTAGGCCTCCCAAAGTACTTTCCAATTTTCTCTGTTAGATAAGGTTAATATCCTGAGCTTCACGTTACACCTAAGTACTTGATGATGTCTCTATTCTACCTGTCTATAGGTCTTCTTCTTGGTCTCTTCACATCTCTTGGTATCCAGTTGAGAACTACATACGTCCAACGGTTGTCATTTCTTCTCGCATTACGGCTGGCCCATCTCCATTTTAGTGCTCTTACCTTATCTATGATGTCTGTAACTTCAGTCAGCATTCTCACCCTAGTGTTACGTTTTCTGTCTCTTCTTGTGATTCCCAGCATACAGTGCTCCATGCTCCTTTGCGTTGTTTGAAGTCTCTGGGTTATTGCTGCATTTAACACCCAAGTTTTACTACCATAGGACTGGTAGAATGCATTGGTTGAACACCTTCCTATTCAAAACCATTGGCATTCTTGATTACAGAATGTGCAAAATCTCCGGTAAACAGAAGAATGAAATGAAGGATATATCGACATATATATATATATATATATCTACATTTAACATATAGACATCCATTCCTGTAGCAGAAGAATCCGGTTACTTAGAACTTGAGTCTGGGACCTTGGCATTGCTTTGTTAGACCAAGATACAATTCAACCAATGAGTTTGGGAAATGCTATGATTAATTCTGTACATGAAATACATTAAAATACTACATATGCTACCGCAAACATACAAACGAACATTATCAGTAAATCCCTATTCATATTACTGTTAATTCTTCACAATCTGGTAAACTGTTCCAATCATAAAATGTTCAGTTAACAAGAAGAATACCCTAAAATTGAATTATTTTTTCTCCAGTGATCATTTAATTTCCTTTCACCATTCCTTTTGCTTTTGTGATATACCTTTGTGACCATAATATCTTGATTGCCATTTTATGGGTGGTTAATCAAAATTGATCTTCCGTTATCATATTTCATACAGTACATATAATACAATCCAATATTCTAATAGAGGGAAGCTGACTCTTCATAATTTTTTAGGTGCAACATAATTACTTGTTGATGAAGTTAAGCTATTATTATCTTCCAAAACTACAATTCCTACATATTAATTCCATCTTAAACGATTATTGAATGTACACTTTATCTTTATAATATATTTTCTTTTGCAAATTAATTCACTCATATGTATAATGACTAATATACTTGCTTAATGCAATGCTTTGCTTGTATTTATTCATTTATGACATGACCTAATGGCATCCACTTTTACCACGGCGCTGGTGGCTTGCTTCCGCAAATGTAAAAGCTAAATACACAGTGCTCAAAGAATATCGAGTACATATTGTAGTTATCTTCAATTAAATAATAAAATTAAATGAATAATCTTGACTTTAAAGGAACTAAATGGGATTAGAAATTTAAAAGATGATCCTCATTTCATCATCAAAATTTGATAAAATATATGCTGGTATCATGGAGAATATTTCATCAATCCTTGCTTGATTCCTAGCAAAGCAAATTATCTATTTAATTTTGGAATGTGTCAGTAAAATGAGTCTCAATAGGCTCTCTTCTTCGTAAGATTGTATCATTGCAGTTTTTGTCACAAACTGCACCAGTCTGTGGATGGATATGTCTCTCTCGAAAGGCAGGCTTAAATAATTTCTTGCAGATATCTTGGAAGCAATTGGCTATATCTTCATGCAGAATCCAGTCAGGTTTAAGGTAAAAGAGAATGTTCAATATCGTATAAGACTATTCACCATACACAGTAACCTATGAATCCAATTCAGAGTCACATTCCATGTTGGGAGAGTTGTTTACTCACAGTCATCCCATCTGAATTTCTCTACTGCAATGAATAATCTTTCACTACATTACTTAATCAATCTTAAGTAATTCTATGAATTTGTGCTCCTTTCATCTCAACAAATAATTTTTAATTCTTTGCTAAATGTATTGAGAAAAGCCTTCTGCAATGACAATGTAAAAAATAGGTTTCCTTAAGTCCATCATTTCTATTGATCAGAATTTCCAAAACCAGTTGAACTCTGGCACTTCCCTGCTAGATCCTTTGTCTCCTAGGTCCTCCCTTGCCGGGGTCCTTCCTAGCAGCGGTCCTCCCTCCCCAGGAACCTCCCTCGCTGGGACCCTACCTCACCAGGGTCCTCCCTCACTGGTATCCGACCTCACTGGGACCCTCGATCTTCGGGTTCCTCCCTCGTCGGGGTCCTCCATCAGTCGGATGCTCACTCGCTGGGACCATCTCTCGCTAGGGTCCTCCTCGCCGGGGTCATCGATCGCTGGGTCCCTCCCACGTCGGGATCCTCACTCGCAGGTACCCTCTCTCGCCAGGGTCCTCCTCACCGGGGTCCTCCCTCGCTAGGACCCTCCCTCGCTGGGACCCTCACTCGCCGGGACCATCCCTCCCTGGGATCCTCCGTCGCCTGGGTCCCTCGTCGTCGTCCTATCTAACAGGGATCCTCCATCGCTGGGACCCTCTCTCGTCTGGGTCCTCCTCACCGGGGTCCTCCCTCGCTGGGACCTTCCCTCCATGGGATACCCCCTCGCTGGAACCCTCTCTCGCCGGGGTCGTCCCTCGCTGGGGTTATACCTCGCTGGAACCCTCTCTCGCCGGGGTCCACCCTCGGCAGGGTCCTCCCTCGTCGGGGTCCTCCCTCGCTGGGGTCCTCCCTCGACGTGGTTCTCCCTCGATGGGACTTTGCCCCGCCGGGGTCCTCCCTAGCTGGATACTCCCTAAATGGGATCCTCCCTCGCTGGGACCCTCCCTCACCGGGTCCCTCCTTCGCCGGGGTCCTCAATCGTCGTGGTTCTCCCTCGATGGGACTTTGCCCTGCCTAGGTCCTCCCTGGCTGGGATCCTCCCTAGCTGGGGCCCTCTCTCGCCGGGGTCGTCCCTCGCTGGGTCCCTCTCTTGCCGGGGTCGTCCCTCGCTGGGGTCCTCCCTCACTGGGGTCTTCCCTCGCTGGGACCCTCTCTCGACGGGGTCCTCCCTCCCTCGGATCCTCCATCGCTGGGACCCTCTCTTACCAGAGTCCTCCCTCGATGGGGTCTCTCGTCGTCGTCCTACCTAACGGGGATCCTCCCTCGCTGGGACCCTCTCTTGCCGGGGTCGTCCATCGCTGGGGTCACCCCCGTTGGGGTTCTCCGTCGCTGGGGTCCCTTGTCGTCGTCCTACCTAACGGGGATCCTCCCTCGCTGGGACCCTCTATCGCCGGGGTCCTCCCACGCTGGGGTCCCCCCCGTTGGGGTACTCCGTCGCCGGGGTAGTCCCTCGCAGGGGTCCCCCCAGTTGGGGTCCCTCGTCGTCGTCCTACCTGGCGGGGATGCTCCCTTGCTGGGACCCTCTAGCGCCGGGGTCCTCCCTCGCTGGGACCCTATTTTGCCGGGGTCGTCCCTCGCTGGGGTGCCCCCCACTGGGGTCCTCCCTCGCTGGGACCCTCTCTTGCCGGGGTCGTCCCTCGCTGGGGTCTAACACGCTGGGGTCCCACCCGCAGGGGTCCCACCCGCTGGGGTCCCACCCGCTGGCGTCCCACCCGCTGGGGTCCCACCCGCTGGGGTACCACCCGCTGGGGTCCTTCTTGGCTGGGACCCTCTCTTGCCGGGGTCGTCCTTCGCTGGGGTCCTCGCTCGCTGGGACCCTCTATCGCGGGGTCCTCCCTCCCTAGTATCCTCCCTCGCTGGGACCCTCTCTCGCCTGGGTCCTCCCTCGCTGGGGTCCTCCCTCGATGAGACCCTCCTACGCCGGGGTCTTCCCACGCCTACGTCCTCCCTCTCCGTGGTCGTCCCCGTTGGGGTCCTCATTCACTGGGGTCCTCCCTCCCTGGGATCCTTCCTCGCTGGGACCCTCTTTCGACGGGGTCCTCCCTCCCTGGGATCCTCCATTGCTGGGACCCTCTCTTACCGGGGTCGTCCCTCGCCGGGGTCCCTTTCTGGGGCCCCGCTGGATTCCTCCGTCGCTGGGGTCCCTCGTCGTCGTCCTACCTAACGTGGATCCTCCCTCGCTGATACCCTCTCTCGCCAGGGTCCTCCTTGCCGGGGTCCTCCCTCGATGGGACCCTCCTACGCCGGGGTCTTCCCACGCCTACGTCCTCCCTCTCCGTGGTCGTCTGTCGCTGAGTCCAGACGCCGGCGCCTCCTCTCGTCGGGATCCTCCCACGCCGTTCTATCTCGTAATGCCTTCGGGAAAGATAATAAGTATTAATCACCAAAATTAATCCTTATTGAATGAAGTACCGAGGTAATTTTATAAATACAAATTGAATATGCAATATTTTTAATTTATTAGGTAAATTGACTAATATCTGAGTGCGTCATACTTTCGAGAATTTACCATACTCTACCTTAATATTTATATTACTACATCCAGGTTAATGTTTTAAAATCATCAATAAATATAATGAATTTTATGAAATCTACTAAACCTGATTTAGCAATATCATTTTATATAATCTAATTAAAAAGCAAAGAAGCAAATTTTTGTGAAAAATTAGAATATGAAGTGAAGCTTTGGAATATTATGGGACTAGATACATTAGTCTATAATCAACAGATATTTTAATTTTCGGCAAAATATAAATTTAACCATGCGTGAGTAGCTTTCCTTCATTAAACTAATAAAGAATCTAGATCGAATTTCTGACAACATCAAAAATAGTCCGAAAGTAGAAATTCATTGACGGCAATTCATTGAAAATTTAGTGATTCTGACATTAGCATTTCCAAGATATAGTGATGTCATTCTATAAAATATAATTTAAATAAATAAAAAGAGGTACATGTGTTTGCTGTGGAAGATAATTATATTGGATACCTGAATATATAACTGACGGGGTTTCATTATTTGTGAAATTTACATTGTGTATTTAGTTTTGTATTTTTGTTGACAGCGAAGTAAGGAAACCTCTGTGTCATTTATTCCTTTGGGAGGTCCGCAATAATTAAATATTATCAATGCGATTGAAAATTTCAATAACTTTTGTTTATTAAAGCGAAGAAAAATCTAAGTGGAAATCACAGTAAGACTGACTGGAAAAATTCTTAGACGACAAATCCCTTAAATTGCTTCTATTTAATGGAAAACATTTATGATTTGGACGTTAGCACTTTCCGAGTAGGTATTTGTAAACTTGGGGGATAATCGAGTACATAATGTCATTTTCACTGCTTCCAAAGACAAATCATCAATCGATCAAAAAAATGAGAAATTGTTACAGAAGTTAATGCAAACGATGAATATATATGAAATAATTTAAGGTTCGAGTTCTTGTTATTGAAGGCTCTCATCATCAATGCTTTGTTGCAGGTATTGAAGCTGGAGATACTGTCTCAAATAGCGATCAAATATTTTCGACCAGAATCTCCGTTCGTCCTATCTGTGTATTATTATGGCTAAGTTAGAAATTCTTCTCCGCAAACATAAGATGCCTAAAAGTCCACGAGTTTGCATAAACTAAGGAAAGCGTTTTAAACGAACAGTCGGTAGATAGGATTGCGATTAATAGCGATGAATATCGTAGTTGTATTGCTTGTATGACCTTATCGATGCATTAGAAATTATGAAACTGTAGTTAAATTAGCTGAAACAGTGATTCTCAATACCTAAAACTCGCGCTCCTTTCAATTCAGACAAGTGGAATAGTAACGCAAATAAAATGAGGTCAAGGGCTTTACAATGTCGGAGATTATTTACGATAACATTATATTTACAAAAACAAGTCCTTGAGTTCTTGATAAAATAGTAAGGTGAAAATGGCCCTAACTAGTGATAACCACTGTTAAAAAAAACTTAGGAGTGGAAGTGATTAAAATTTGAGAAGCTTCGACCTTTACACATTTTTGTACTTAATATGCTTGTGTTCTACAAACAAAAAGGAGAGCTAATCTCTATAAATAAGGAAACAAAGGTGATACTAGAGTTGAAGAAATGAAAGTGAAATCGCATCGAACTAATGATATCTATTACTACGGCAATACCGTTTCCGCGTTAGAAGAAACTATGAGCGCAATGCCTAAAGAATATCGATTCATACATTAAATTTATCTTTAATATAAAAGAAACAAATTATCTTAAAAAAGTAACGCAATTGGAATATAAGATATCAAAGTACGAGTCTTAGTTTAAAAATTACTAATTTTATCGTCTTACATTGAAGTCACGAATCTTACACTGTATAGTAGCTGAAGAGACCATCAATTCTCGAGGGAATATCCACGCAATAGCCCAAAATTTCTTCACCCAACAAACTTTGCTTTAAATTCGTCATGTCTGCTTAATATTTCTAAATTTACAAATAGCGTTAATCAGATGGAGTTTTTTTTTCATCATGAAATCTTAAAATATTATCTATAATTTAAACATATCTCTAGCATCTTCAAACGAAAGTAGAATTGAGCGACCAAAATTAAAGAATTAAATATATAATTTTTAATGCCTTCCCGATTTCGAATGACAGTGGTATTTTTTTAATTTAGTAATTTATTTAAAAAAAACAGAGCCTTTAAAAAGACGAACTGTGTATGTATATTTTTCGGGAATGTGTCGCCATTGCTGTGTTAGAAACGTTAATAATTATTCAAATAAATCTTCTCCTATAATTTTGAGCATAGAAGACATTTAACAATCATTACAGTCTGAAAAGCGTGCAAATTTTCATCCTCTCATTTTACTTGAACACAAGTTATTTTTGGTGGTTATTGATTTTCTACGACCTTTAAGGAGCAATTTAAGAACCGTTCCCACTACTCTCAATTGAATTTCGGTTCCTACAAAAGAGTCTCCGGTGGTTTTTCTTTAGAGATTATATTTACATCGATAGCTTCAGTAATTACTAAGAAGACTGGGAATTGATCGATACGTTAAAATATTCGATGCGATAGACAATGTAAAATATAAGTGGCTTTGCTGGCTGAAACTAAGGCATTAATGCAAAAATAAGATTAATTACCGATTAAAGTAGAAAATAACCTAAACCGACGGACATCCGCTAACATCGGACTCATTTAATGAAGGCAAAATCGCGCATCGGAAAAGTTTTGAAAACATATTATTAGATCAACAGGATTTGGACAATGACTCTAGGAATTGATTTTTGAATTATGACAAAAGTTCCAAATTTTTATTAAAATTTTAAATAAAATGGACGCTAAAATATACGAAAAAAACGAAGATTCATTATCAAATGAGCTCGAAAAATAGTATTACCGATCATCACAGGTAACATCACGTTAGAAATTAGAATTTGGCTAGAAATTGTTTAATGCCGCAAATGTAAAATGCCATGAAGTGCAAAAGAGCGTAAAATAAACATTTCATTATATAACTTTAATAAATAGTCAGTAGAAAGAATGATGACCCACAGCGATAAATATTCTACCTGACATTGATCTATGAGCTCATCGATATCTAATCAATTATAAAACCTTAGTTTCATTCGCTAATAAAGTGAAATTAAAGATCAAAAATACGCCCTATTTTGTTCCGCTACAGTCTAGTAGGAGAGTAACTCAAACAAACTAAAGTAAAAATACATACGATGCTAGAGACTATGTATGTACGAATACTAGACCTTGAACTTGTGCAAAGACCTGAAGGTCGAAATTAGAGGAATAGTTGGCTTCCGATTAAAAAAAACGTAGCAATGGAAGTAATTTAAGGAAACCTAGACCTTGAGGTGAGGACTTGTTTCTGTAGTTAAAATGCTTGAGTTGTGGTAAGAAAAAATGAGAAAGTGAATGTATGCTAATCTGAAATAGCGAAGAATTTAAAGATGATACTAGCATTAAAACGGGAAGAATGAAAGGGAAATCACATAGATCTAATGACATCTACTTTTAATATGACGACATTGTTTCTGCGATTGAAAAAGTTAAGTACGCAATACTACTAACATATGGAGTGTCTATTGAAGTCATCTGTAGTATAAAATGATCAAATAATCTTGAATTTAAACTTAATAATTTGGAATTTAATATAATAGATAATCCTAATTCGATCGAATATCAAATAGAAATTACGTGTATTAAAATTAAAACAAAATTTCTTGTTTAATGCTTTCATTCGAATAACATGATAATTTATTTTCGAAAAATAAAATAAAGCCTCTAGAGTTTATGATTTATAGATGTGGATACTATGGGAAAGTGTCGCCTTTACTATGATAGAAACACTTATTATTACGTATATAAAACCATCTGATATCTAATGACAATCTATCTATACTGTGCTTTTACTGGAGAGACGTGAAATGTTCCTTTCAGAATGAAAAACGTATATTCATATTTTGGAACCTGTTTGTATATATTCGTCACATAAATCAAAAAACGTAACAGAATAAATCGAAATGCAATTCAGTATGTTTGTGTCAGAATGTAATAGCTGTATTCCGAAATATATGGCGACATTGTTTAGTGGTAAATAGATTGCAGGAAAAATATATATTAGAAAACAACGAAGATCTATGCAAAACGAAAGGGTTTAATAATACGTCAGACGGATGATACCGAAAATTTAATCTTAACTTGAAATACTAGGTCCCGTTCAAGTAATATTTCAAATCACGAAAATTCATGTTGTTTTTTAAACATTCTATTGTCTTATATTGAACTTTATAACTTCAAATATCTATATACTGCTTTATATTATAAAAAATTCCTCACATTAGAGATGCTTAATGATTATTTAATACAAACCGGACGCTTTGCTTTTGATCAATGAACCCTTCTGACCTTATCTCAAATATTTAGAAAATAAAATTTAATTGTATGACTGAATTAATGTATGAATACGTAAATTAATTTATTGATGGAAAATATTTGGAAATGTGCAGCGTCATTAAATATTTAAAAATATCTTACACTTGGGCTGCATAAAATGTTAAAGCAACGAAAGAAACGGCGAAAATTGTAATGAGGCAGAAAATATCACTATAAAAGAACTTACCTGAATTGGAAATCCGGAAGATATTATTTTGATTATCCTTCGTTTTTCAGCATTTTCAATATCACAGAAAGGCACCCAGAATGACCATCCAAAAGTGAGTGAATTGACTTCCTCAGGACTTGAAAAAATAAAAACTTTGAATCAATGCAATCAATCAAACTAGTACTTCCTATGCGACGTAGTTAAACGAGGTTTAATACCACATCGAAGATATTCCGCAAATATTTCTCCGGGATTCAATTTGATTATTCATCAACCTCAAAAACAGTGATGACTTAACTGAAACACATACTACACTGAAACGCATAAATACAGTAATAATATTCAAATGAAAAGGGATTTAAGTTGTAAATGATCAAAACAGAATGTTTAAAAACGTTAAAGGATCGTAAATTCAAATCGAAATTCTTTTCAGAATAACTGTTAATAGGATAGTTGTAAGTTCGTATTGAAATGATAAAATATTCATTGATCATTTCCGAAATTCAACCCTCTAATTTCGTTGAAGACAATGAAATGTGACAGCAAACATCTAAGACTAACGTTAATGTAAAATGGAGAGATAGCTCAGCTATCTATCAGATAGCAATTCATGAGTCGAGGATAGAATAAAAATATACATTCTCGGAGACAATAAGTTCTACCTACTATTCAAGATTAGCATGCAAGGAAAATGTGAATATAATATTATACGAAGTTTTTAAGAAAGACCTTAAATAAAATACGTCTATCTGGGAAACAAAAGTTAAATTTTAAATATAAAATTCGTTGATTTGTAATCCGTTGATTATATCCAGGTAATTTCATAGTAATTTCCAAAAATATTACTTAGTTTACTCCAACCCCCAAGTAATACAAATACTTAATTTAAAAACAACAATTGTGACGTGATTTTCCGAAAAACATTAATTGTAATAGAGTATAAACTCGAATGGAAGGTAAGCTCCGATGAAAAATCTCAGCAGTGGAAGTTACACAAATTTTAGGAAACCGCGATATTGAGGTGATGCCTTTTATCCCTTTCTTAAATTCTAGAGTTCAAATTATAGAAATTATATTCTAAATAACTGAGACAAATTTGAAGGTGATACTCTAGTTGAAATAGGAGGAATTGAAATAGCTAACGCGAAGCCCAAAGAATGTAGAGTTATCATTGCAGCAATAAAAAGTTAATCCTTATTATTTTATGAAAACAATATTAACTACTCGTTAAAAATAAAAGGATATGTTACGCTGGAAGTATCAAACATCATAAAGAATATATCTCAGAAAATATCATAATAAAATAGCTAACCTGTAGAGAAATTCCAAAAGACATCATTTGATGATCCTACGTTGAACGCACTGTCGGTATCAAACATCGGTATCCAGAAGAATCATCCATATGCAAGAGAGCACTTCCTCAAAAATGAAAAAGAAATAGGTAAAATTTAATAAAATGTATAATTAATAATAAATATATATATAATATAAAAAATAATAAAGCGAAATGCTTAAAACGATTATCGTTTTAAGCGTAATGGTAAATTCAAATCGAAATTATTTTCAGAACGTCCGTTACAGGGATAGTTGATAAATATTATCAATGATTACTCCAGAAATTCCTTTAAAGACAAAGTACTGTGCTATGAAACGTTTTAGAATTGCGCGAATTTAAATTTTAATGATTCCTAACTGATATCCATGCATGATTCAAGGGTGAGCATAAGAAGATACACACACCGAAAGAATCGGAATCTAGGTTCTATAACTCGAGTTTTAAAATCAATGTCAATTTGATCTAATATCAAAAGGAAAGTTTACAGAAAGAAATTAAATAAAAGATAAGTGATAGGAAAAAACTAGTTGAAATTCAAATATAAACTCCGTTGATATGACATCGGTACTAATCACGAAATAATTTCCAACATATATTTTTGGAACGGGTTATTTTGGGTTGTTAAACCTATTCTTGGTTGAACCAAGAACAGGTTCGATATATATCATAAACTTCAGTCGAATTTTAAATTTAAGGCCTTCACTCTCATTCCCTATGAATTAATATATGAATGAAGCTATACTTGACTCTGAATAGAAAATAGGAATTTAGCTACCTGTAATTCAAGAATTAAAGGAATTGTGATTTTGAATTGAATTATGAAAGAACTTTAATAAGTTGGAAGTTTTCCCTTTAATAGATACGCGATAACATGTTGAATATTATAAAATTATCGCTTTAGATTCACAATTCCACTAAATTACATTTTAGTATTCAGAAACAATATTATACATAACAACTCCTAATACCATTTCCAGTGACAAGAACTTCGAGCCTGAAGGCTGAAAGAAGGATCATTAAGAACTAAGGAATGAATGGAATTTGAACCGTCAAACTTAACTTAAAAGAAATTCAAGGTAAAAGAAAACGAAAGTCAATATACGACGAAAAGTAGCAAACTTAACTGTCAATGCAGCAACAAGAAAGACTTCATCCAGCAATTCACAAAATATGTTGATCGTAAGGATCGAATTTTACGCCTGAAAACGAAAAATAAAGCTTTAGCACTTAAACTAGATTATTGTGTATTTGATTATTGTATTATTATGTATCATTATGCACCTACTTACCAAACAAACGAGATCCCAGTCCAAGTGCACGAAAATCTTGACGTCAGGAAAGATCCGCTAATTTACATATTCTACGCTAATACATAATTGTCGAATGAAATTTAAAAAACTATTATTGAGTTACACTTTGCTAAATACTCACATATACTCTTCTTCGAATATATTGTACTTCGACAATTCAAAAGTTAACGGCTGGTCAAAAGAAATACCGGCAGCACCTCCACTCTGGGTGACGTATTCGTAGCAACTGATGTTTAAACCTTCGGAATAAACGTTGAACCAAATTCTGCGCTCTGATTGGTCGGCGTTATGGAAATTTCCGTCCCATTTCCCTCATTTTAATAGTTTACATAAATTATAATCAACATCGAAATAAAACTTATCTTAGCTGAACACAATTTATTTTAAATTTAGGAAATATTGGAAAATTAATTTGACTTGAAAATATTTTATTATAATCCTCGTAAATGTCACGCCCCCACTGGGTTACGTTACGCTTCAAATTAAAAAACTGATTATTGAAATATCAATTAATCAATAATTATTTTTTGTAACGACTAAAAAATTAAAATGTTTTAAATATTATACTGATGTCAAGTCATTAATTTCGTTCAGACTTGGGGATTATGAAATGAAGGAATGCGAGTATTGATATGCGAATTTAAATAGGAACACAACATTTACTAATATTTTTAAAATTCTAATGTAATTAAAGTAAAAAATTTAAAAAATCATCGAACTAGCGAGTAATTTTTATTGAGTACTTATAATAACTAAAATTATATTTACTTTTGAGACGCTAGAACATCTCTCCAAGGTAATGATATGAGTGAAGATACAATTAATATTATATTCCTAATAATAGTAATAACTCTTCAAAGACCACCATTTCATTTTGTAACACTTTATCTCGTTACGAAGGAAAACAGCTTATCTTGCTTCCTTTTCAAACATTCTTTGGCTAATGGTGTGGACTTTAAATGATTCATGTTGCCTTAACAGTGATGAATTTACTGAGAGTTAATGAGATCATTCAATGACGAATGGTTAAGAATCAGAGATATCTAAGATAGATTCAGAGATTTACACATATAATTACATTTTAAGTTGAACTGAGGGAACTTTAGTTTAGCTTCAAAGTTGATGCAGAGCTTGTTATTATGAATATTTATGAAGAGTAGCCACTCGACTCATTTTTATACGTAGGACAAAGAAAATAGCACCACAAGTTTACTTCCTTGTTGCACTTACCTTCTAATTACTGTAATGCTAGTGTCAGTAATAAATCTTGCTGTGAAAACCCGCGGACATTAACATCCAACACGGAGATCGTCCATCTTGTTCCTGTGGTTTGCCATTCTTGCGTGATAGATTTTGGGTGTAACGGAAGGAAAATTGTTTTCTGTTTACTTTTTTCGAGCACCACTGTACTTGGAAACGCTATTAAACTATAAGCACTACGCAGCACTGTTATCACTGAGAAACTTCACCAAACCTTTTAAAAATGGGACTGTAATAGACCTAAGTTTTCATCTCGTACAAACTGCTTCAAGACGAAATTCAGAGACAATAATGAAAATAATTTAATCCACCCACACAGGCGTTGCAATTTCACTATCCTAAGAACTCTCTAGAACTCTTTTTTATTCCAATGATTAATAATTTCCTTTTTAATTTCGCTCGCATCAAAGTAACTCTCCTATAGTCCACGAGGGACATTGCGACGCATTTCCGAAACGATTTAGAAGAATTATGGTCTAGAAATTTCTGAATAGCGAAAAGGCACTCTTCGTCACCTGACTTCCGCCATTCTCAAGTTTGTCTGAAAAACATGTGCTCGAGTTTAGAAGGAGTCTTCCAGTTTTTGCCCCGGGTGTAAAATTGTATCTACTGAAGGCGGAGTGATATAAATGTGAATTAGAATTATTTATTACCTAAGTCCATAAATGTGTCAGTGATATCTGTGCATATATCTCTAAGCTTCATGCAGGATGCAAGAAGTGTGTTTCGCGACGAAGGTGATTCGGAAAGAGATTGGATGCTCTACAAGAATACGACAGGGAAGTTATAAGAATTAGTGAATCTTGGCGAGAGATTGCGTAAGGAAGAAACGTAAGTTGTTGCAACTTTGGATTTTGTTCTATAGTAACATAAGCTGGCTATTCCGATTGATTTAAGCACGAAAGCAAACTTCAAGAAAACTATACCAATCATTTGAAATTTAGATGAAACTACAATTAATAGTTTTTATTAACGTAAGTGTAATTAAAAAAATGATATACTAGTATGTTAATTTGATGATCAATTATCCATAATTCTCATTAGGATTAAATATTTCAGTGACCATCGTAAGAATTCTTCACTCATCCATATCATCAACAATTGTCCAATATTGTAGAACGTCCATCCCAACTGTATATAAAATTGTAATCTATAGTGACCTTTTCTTTTTTGCCAATTTTGATGTAGTAGAAAGGAAATTTTGTGGATCTCAACAACTTGAATAGGAATGGCGAGTCCGAACCCGAGGCAGCCGAAGGAATTTGGAGTTAGAAACATCAATTGTCTTCGGCTGGTATTGTAAAGAAAAGAATTTCAGAATTCCTTGACGAATAACACAGTTGCAAATTTGAGTGGCATAAAATATGTATTTTTAATCTTGGTGACTAGTAATCCATATTTCTTAGCTTTTTGTTGACCATGAGATAAGTTATATATTAGGACGTTATTTCAGGTAATGCGAATGTCTATCTTTGTTTTCCCTTTTAAGGGATAAGTTATTAGTTTAGAGATTCTCTTGGATGAGTCAGCATTATTGATAAGTTCATAATATCAAATCAATCTTTACTTATGTTACAGCATTCCGAGGTTACAAAAGTAAATGTAATATGAGTTAATATTGGTTTTAAATAAAGGTAATTCCGAAATTAGATATTTTATTTTTGTTTTAGCTACAACTACCTCATTAAATTACTCGTAACTATATTTAGTAAGTAATATTCCGATTTAAACTCAGATCGTTACTCTCATTACTTTGTTTATGATTTATATATCTAAAATCATTATTTACATTGCTTGGGTATATTATTTAAAAACATTTTATTTTCAATCTGGTAATTTTATAAAACAGTTATTGGTAAATTGAAATCCTTAAATTTCAAATAAATTGTGTTGCGCTAATATAAGCTTTATTTCGATGTTTATTATATATTACGTAAAAAATTTACATAAAAGAGATAGTTCTATGGAAATTTCCATTTCACCGACCAATCAGAGCGCAGCATTTGGTTTAACGTTTATTTCAAAGGTTTAAACATCAGTTGCTGCGCAGACGTCATACGGTGTGGAGGTGCTGCTGGTCTTTTTTCGAAAAACCGTTACCTTTTGAATCATTGATGTACCACGGATACAAAATCGAGAGTATACGAGGAATTTTCAAGGTGTTACGTTATTTCAGTTTGATTAATTTCATTCCAGAACTATATATTTTGTAAATTAGTGGGTGTTTCCCGACGTCAAGATTGTCGTGGACTTGGTCTGGGATCTCCTTTATTTGGTGAGTATGTGCATCAGTATAAATTACTCTTTATTTAGTGTTAAAGATGTAATTTGCGTATTGAGGAGTAAAATATTATTTCGATCGTTATGCTTAATCATTTTGTGAAGGACATGCTACGGCCTTGACAGTCAGCTGCTTCTCAATATAACATTTCTTTTTCTTTACCTTGATTTCAGTGGAAAGTTTTTCACATTCCATCACTCGACTATCTCTTGTTTTCGACAATCTTACTTTTAGTCTTTAGGCACGAAGTTTTTGTCTCCAGAAATGCATGATAGTTGTGATTTCTTAATTTCGGAAATACGATATATAGCAGCGGAACTGTGTACCTCAAGCAATTATTTCGTAAGTTTTAGAGGTACCTTAATTATATTATCTACCGAAATAAAATCATCGGAAGATTCATTTGAAATCTAAAAATGGCCCAACCGTTATTCATTATTATATCCTCCATCTCTGAATTGGAAAATTTGCATCTTGAAAATTCGATTCAGTATTACCATACTTGTGAATGGGTTTGTTTTTCATTTGTGGAGAATTACTGGATTTTTAATTTCGTTTTCTAATAAAATTTAGTTAAAATCTAAGAATTGTTATATTCGTATTCATGGTTGAGTGTAATTAATCCGAGATATGCAATGGAAATTAGTAAATGGCAATGCTAATATTGCCTGATTATTTTTGCGGATATTATCAACGGCCATAAAGTTGAAGATTCCATTTATACATTTGAGTTATATTTTACGCGTAGTGATCGATCACTTTAGTTTACAACACAGTTTAACGTTTAAACTATATTTTATTGAAGTTTTCATCGGGAAAACATATTGAGAAGTGTAGTTTTTACAATTTATATTAAATAATAATATAGGGCTACGTTAAGCTAATTTATAATTTGTGAAAATTGTTACGAGATTACCTGGTGGTCGTCAACCGATGACGTATCAATGAGGTATATATTTGAATTTCAAATTTTGGTTTTCCTATCCGATATCTTTTAATTGAATTCTTTTTGTTGGTTTTCCGGTTGATATTAGATTCAAATCGACCTTTCATTTAAATCTTGACTAATAGGAACCAAGATATTTGTGTTTGAATAAATTCATTTACTGAATCTCTACGCGATAATTCCCTTACATCTTGGCTTTGGTACTTCACCTCGTCCAAAGACGTCGATTTGGAATTCCTCCTTTGGGCGATTGCTACTTAGTCTGCTTGCTCTTGTGCTTGAATCGAACAATATTTTATCGAAATAGTTAATTAAATAATTAATTTCACTTTGCTTCTTCTTTTTCATGTTTTGAGGAAATGAATTCTCTCGCATTCGGATGATTCTTGGTGGTGTGAAATCGAATTAGCGGTCAACGTAGCATTATAAAAAGATGTCTTCCAGATGACCGATACAGGTTAGTTCAAAAATAATGATTTTTTCTTTCTAATAATTTTTCTGATCTTTCATAACTCGAGCTTTATATATTATTATAATCTTAGCGATTCGGTTCATTTCCATATCATTTCGTTATTTAGTTTGAACTTTTACAGCATTGTTTACTTTATCCAATGAAATTTTATTTTAAAAAGATAGAAATATAATGAAAGCAGTTTATAAAAGAAAAGCAATGCTGCAAATAAAAATAAATCTTAATTCATCTGTAATTTACAAAAAATCTATTTTAATTTTACAAATTGCTACAGTAGTTTGTTATTTGGAAGTTACCTGCTTCAATATAAGACTGAAGAAACTTATTCGTAAATAAATAATGAAGGTTTTTGTAGATTAAAAGTATACTTCCATGTGACATAGTAGTTCAAGTAGAATGTTGTTTCCTGACTTGATCATTTAAATGTTTTTATGTATAATTATATTACCGTTTATATTTTATTCTAATTTCTGATTCTGTTTGTTTTATATACAAAATTATTTGCTGATTTGTCATAAAAGATTGCAGCAATGGATGACTCAATATTCATAAGGCATTGCGAAATTAGAGATTAAAGTAATTAAAGTATTATTTTAAGTCTACTGTTGTCACACTAACGAAGTTTAATTTTTAATATTAAATGTTTATTTTCCTATCAGACATGCTTTATTTAATGGTTTTCTTTAAACCTTTCTTTCAATATTAGATTCTATTTTGCCTTGCCTATTTATCTTGGATTTTACGTTTTATTAGGTATTCATGAGTATCTCTGAGTATGTATGTTTTTATTCTTACCGTCGAATCTTTAATTTCTATTAGAACTCTTGAATCTATCACAGGATTTTGTCTTCAACGGAAATGATCATTGATAATTATATCATTTAGTAGATACCTTCATATATCTTTCTTACTTAGGTTCTGAATAGAGATATGAATTTGAATTTATGATAAGTTACGGTTATCAGCTTTTAATTTTGTTCATTTTTCATCGCATCTTCGTTTCCATTCAATTTTTTCATTGTTTCCGAATAAATAAATCAAATTAAACGAAATGAGCAAACTATAGTATTTTTATAACATATATTTCAGTTAAGACATCTGTTTTTGAGGTTAAATGAATAATTGAAGTGAATTCCGAAACGGTATTTACGATACAATTGCCATATGGTATCTAACCTTGTCTAGCGGTCTCGTATAGGAAATACTAGATCTTGTGATTGGTACTATAATCTATGCGATCTTGTGATTCATGCTATACCATATTGAATAATTACTAAACTAAGAAATTACTTCGTGTTTTTCTATTTTCTAGTCTTGAGGAAGTAAATTCTCTCCCTTTTGGATGACTCTTCTGGGTGTGATACCGAAACTGTGTCCAAAGAAGGATAATCGAGAGATTGTCTTCCGGGTTCCTGATTCAGGTTTGCTCATTTACTATGATATTTTCTGAGTTATTCGAATGGCCTGAATAGTTACTTGATCAAAATCAGAGTGTCTGAAGTGTATTAATAAAATCTTAAAGCAACTGTAGTGAGAGAGGAAATCTATTTTAATGTACCACTGTATACAGATATTTGTACGTTGCCAGGTTCGATATAAGACTTTAGAATATTAAATTATTAACGAAAAGTTCGATATTTAATAGATTGCTTCAACGGGACCTACTATTTGAAGTTAATATGATTTTTTTGTCATTCCTCGCCCGTCTAACATATGAATTAAGCCTTGCGTATAAGATAGTAGGCCTTTGCTGTTTTCTAATATTTTCTATTGACCTCTGGAGAATTTTACCATTTATTTCGAAACTAAGCTGTTAAAATCAGACCGAGAATAACTTAATTGAAATTAGTTTTATTGATTATTTCATGATTTTTCATTTATGTGACGAATGTATACTAGTAGATTCTAACAAAAGAATTTAAGTTTTTCATTCTGAAAAGATTGTTTAATGCTTCTCTTGTCAAAAACATAGATAGTATTTATAAACATAATGATTTGCGTTTCTAACATAGCCATGGCGAAACTTTTCCGTAAAGTTCATATCTACAGTTTATAAATTTGAAAGGCTTTATTTAATTTTTCGAGAGTAAATTAGCAAGTTCGCGAGGTCATACGAATTCGGGACAGAATTAAAAGACGAGGAATGCAAATGTTACTCTTAATAATACATATAATTTCAATGTGTGCGCGACGATATAATAAGGGTTATCTTTTAAACATTTATTCCGATTTAGTTAGGTTAAATTCAAGATTATTTGTTTATTTTACGAGTAAAATGTAGCTTGCATACTGCAAGCAGATCGGCAATACTAATTTCATATCGGCATCATATCTGGACGGCCCTCAAAAGAAAAAAAGAGGGCTTGAAAATATTCTTAAAATTCGATGAAATTTCATCGTCTGGCATCGAACCCGGGTCTTCCTGGTGAACCTACTATGCAGCACAACAGAAAATCACCATCTCTTACTAAATGTCAAAATTCAAGCAGAAACATGGCTCCAACTGCATCAAACGACGTCCTACTTTTCAATAATGTAAATGGCTCTCTAGATTCGAACCAAGGACGATCTAGGAAATCTAAAACATGTTTTTAAAATGTATCTATGTTCTCTATCTATATGCCTAATTTCATGTTATAATATTATTGGGAAGGGGTTTAAATTCATTCTTAAAAATTGGTTAATTTACTGATTGTAGAGACGCCTGGTGTCGAACCCAGGAGTTATTGGTAGCTATGAATGGACAGTATGACTTATTAGGAATTCGTCTTATTTCATACAAAGTTTGAAGTCGATATCATGCCGGGAAGTACCTAAAACGTTTTTCTTTTATCTACATAAGAAATGCATTGAGGAATGTAAATGGCTCTCTGGGATCGAACCAAGGACCATCAGCGAATGTAAAAAAATTGATTATTAAATATATTTATGATATCTAAACCCTTGCCGAATTTCAAGATTCCATACCATAGGGAAGGGGTCCAAAAAAAAATCTTAAAAATCGTCACAATGCATTTTAAACGGCCGATTTTTGCATCGTCCTAGCATCGAACCCAGGATATTTTCTGTTAAGGTCATTAATGTTTTCGATAGATCATGACTATACATATAGGGTCCTAGAGTTTTGATTCTCTACCTATTCCGCAACTATTTTTTAAAAATTCCCGAAAATCAAAGCAATGCATTTAAACGGGAAAAATCGGGACTTTGGAGCCCTCTGGAATCGAACCCATGACACTGAGGTTCAAAATCGCAGATTTTCTGGTGGTTACACGTTATGGCCAAAATGTCGTAAAAATTTCAAGTCAATGACACTTGTGGTTTGGCCTGTAGGTTTGTATCCTCTCTCTCTCTCTCTCTCTATATCTATTATATATAGATATATATATATATATATATATATATATATATATATATATATATATATATATATATATATATATATATATATATATACGAGTAAAATGTAGCTTGCATACTGCAAGCAAATCGACAACACTAATTTCATAACGGCATTATATCGGGACGGTCCCGGAAAGGAAAAAAAGGATTAAAAATATTCTTAAAATTCGCTTCAATTTAATCGTCTGGCATCGAACCCGGGTCTTTGTGGTGAAATTTCTATGCAGCACATCAGAAGATCATCATCTCTAAATACGTGTGAAAATTCAAGCAGAAATATCGGCTAAAACTGCCTCAAACGAAGACCTACTTTTTACGAATGTTAAAAGCTCTCTGGATTCGAACCAAGGACGTTCTAGGAAATATAAAATATGTTTTCGAAATGTATCTCTAAGTTATATATATATGCCGTATTTCAAGTTTTAATATTATTGGGAAAGGGTTCAAAATAATTCTTAAAAATTGGATCAGTGACTGATTGTAGAGACGCCTGGTGTCGAACCCTGGACGTATTGGAAGCTGTTAATGCACAAAATGACTTGCTAGGACTTGATCTCATTTCATACAAAGTTTGAAGTCGATATCATACCGGGAAGTACCTAAAATGTGTTTCCGTTATCCCCATAAGAAATGCATTGTGGAGTGCAAATGGCACTCTGGGATCGAACCAAGGACCATCAGCGAATATGTAAAATTTGATTACGAAATATATTTATGATTTCTAACCCCATGCCAAATTTCAAGTTTCCATGCATTCGGAAAGGGTTCCAAAAAAAATCTTAAAAATCGCCACAATGCATTTCAAACGGCCGATTTTTGCCCCGACCTAGCATCGAACCCAGGATATTTTTCGTAAAACTCATTTATGTTATCAATAGATCATGACCATATATATCGGCTCCTTGCGTTTTAAGTCCCTACCTATCCGGCAAGTATTTTTTAAAAATTCCCGAAAATCAAAGCAATGCATTTAAACGGGAAAAATCGGGACTTTAGGGCCCTCTGGAATCGAACCCATGACACTGAGGTTCAAAATCACAATTTTTCTGACGGTTACTCGTTATGGCCAATATGTCGTAAAAATTTCAAGTCAATGACGCTTGTGGTTTAGGCTGTGAATTTGTATCCTCTCTATCTATTATATATAAATGCTTCTCCGGATTCATTCATCTATTATACGAGTAAAATGTAGCTTGCATACTGCAAGCAGATCGGCAATACAAAGTTCATATTGGCATCATTTTGGGACGGTCCTCAAAAGAAAAAAAAAGGATTGAAAATATTCTTAAAATTCGCAGCAATTTTATCGTCTGGCATCGAACCCGGGTCTTCCTGGTGAACTTACTATGCAGCACAACAGAAGATTACCATCTCTAACTGTGTGCGAAAATTCAAGGAGAAATATTGGCTACAACTGCCTCAAAAGACGTTCTAATTTTCACGAATGTAAATAGCTCTCTTGATTCAAACCAAGGACGATCTTGGAAATCTAAAAGATGTTTCTGAAAGTTATTTATGATATCTATCTATACGCCGAATTTCAAGTTTCTATATCATTGGCAAAGGTTTCAAAATAATTCCTAAAAATCGGATCAATTTCTGATTGCAGAGACACCTGGTGTCGAGCCCAGGACACATTGATAGTAGTGAATGCACAGTTTGATTTGTAAAGATATGCTCTTCTATCATGCAAAGTTTGAAGTCAATAACCTGCCGGGAAGTACCTAAATTTTGTTTCCGTTATCTCCGTAAGAAATGCATTGAGAAGTGCAAATGGACCTCTGGGATCGAACCAAGGACCATCAGCGAACATCTTAAATTTAATTATGAAAGATTTTCAACATATATATCCACGTGCCGAGTTTCAAGTGTCCATGTTATCGGGAAAGGATCCAAAAAAAATCTTTAAATTCGCCACAATGCATTTTAAACGGCCGATTTTTGCCCCGACCTAGCATCGAACCATGGACCATATTCGGCGATGTCTTTTTGATTTTCGTTGGATATGCACGGCTTCTAGCGATCCCTTGAATTTCAACTCTCTCCTTTTCCGGAAAGTGCCTCAAAAAAATTTTCGAAAATCCCCGCCATGTATTCTTATGGGGAAAATTGCGACTTTGGGGCCCTCTGGAATCGAACCCATGACACTGAGGTTCAAAATCGCAATTTTTCTGGCGGTTTCACGTTATGGCCAATACGTCGTAAAAATTTCAAGTCGATGACGCTTCTAGTTTAGGCTGTGAATTAGTATCCTATCTATCTATCTATCTATCTATATCCTTGAATGAATCCGGAGAAGCATCTATATTTAATAGAAGATATAGATGCTTCTCCGGATTCATTCATATATATACCTATATAGATAGATAGGATACAAATTCACAGCCTAAACTACAAGCGTCATTGATCTGAAATTTTTATGACATATTGGCCATAACGTGAAACCCCCAGGAAAAAAGAGACTTTGATCCTCAGTGTCATAGGTTCGATTCCAGAGGGCCCCAAAGTCCCGATTTTTCCCGTTTGAATGCATTGCCGTGATTTTCGGGAATTAAAAAAAAATACTTTCCGGATAGGTAGAGAAGTAAAACTCAAGGTGCCTATATTTATGGTCTTGGACTTTCGAAAACATCAATGACTTTTACAAAAGTTATCCTGGGTTCGATGCTAGGACGATGCAAAGATCTGCCCTTTAAAATACATGGGAGCCGTTTTTCATTATTTTTTTAGATGCACTTATCGAAATGATAGGATGTTCGTGCTTGGCTGGAAGATGTATGGTACGAATAAGTTTTAGAAAAAAATTTTCATAAGACCGTACTGTTCCTGGGTTCGAAGCCAGAGCACAATAACGTTTCTCTCATAAGGAATATAAAGGAAAAGTAGGACGTCATTTGAGGCAGTTGTAACCAATATTTCTGCTTGAATTTGCATACGCGGTTAGAGATGGTGTTTTTCTTTTGTGCTGCATAGAAAGTATTGCCTGAAAGACCCGGGTTCGATGCCGGGCGGTAAAAATATCACCCATATATATGTTAGGGTATCTTTTCATAATTTTTTTATGCATTTATCGATATGTAAGGGAGCTCTTGCTTAGATGGAAGATGTATATTAACACTTTGTTTAAGAAAAAAAATAGATAAGACCATGCTGTTACTGGGTTCGATGCCAGAGCACATTATAATTTCTCAAATAAGGAGTGTATGTGAATAGTAGGACGTCGTTTGAGGTAGTTGCACCTAATAGTTTTGCTTGAATTTTCACACATAGTTTGATATGGTAATTTTCTATTTTGCTGCATAGTAAGTACACCAGGAAGACCGGGGTTCGCTGCCAGGTGATTAAATTGCAGCGAATTCTACGAATATTTTGAATTTTTTTTTTCTTTTGATGTCCGTCCCGATATGATGCCGATATGAAATAAGTGTTGTCGATCTGCTTGCAGTATGCAAGCTACATTTTACTCGTATATCATACGAGTAAAATGTAGCTTGCATACTGCAAGCAGATCAACAACACCAATTTCATTTCAACACCACCTTCATATCGGCATCATATCGGGACAGTTCTCAAAAGAAAAAAAAGCCTTGAAAATATTCTTAAAATTCACTGCAATTAAATCGTCTGGCATCGAACCCAAGCCTTCCTGGTGAACTTACTATGCAGTACTACAGAAGATCACCATCTCTAACTATGTGTGAAAATTCAAATAGAAATATTGACTGCAACTGCCTCAAATGACGTCCTACTTTTCATATACATACCTTATGTGAGAAATTGTAATGTGCTCGGGCAACGAACACAGGAACAGCATTGTCTTATCTATTTTTTTTTCTTAAACCAAGTCTTAATAAACATCTTCTATCTAAGCATGAACCTCCTATCATTTCTATAAGTGCATCAAAATAAATAATGAAACCTCTACAATGTATTTTAAATGAGGGATATATTTACCGCCTGGCTTCGAACCCAGGTCTTTCTGGTAATATTTTATATGCAGCACAACAGAAGATCAACACCTCTAACTATGAGTGAAATTTCAAGCAGAAATATTGGGTGCAACTGCCTCAAACGACGTCCTACTTTTCCCATGTATTCCTTATGAGAGAAAATTTAATGTGCTCTGGCATCGAACCAAGGAATTGTACGGGTTTATGAAAATTTTTTTCTAAAACCAATTCTTTTTATACATCTTCCAGCCGAGCACGAACTTCCTATCATTTTGATAAGTGTATCAAAAAATAATGAAATACTAACCCAATGTATTTTAAACGGGAGATATATTTGCCGCCCGGCATCGAACCCGGGTCTTTCTGGTAATACTTTCTATGCAGCACTAAAGAAGATCACATTCTTTAACCATATGCGAAAATTCAAGCAGAAATATTGGCTGCAACTGCCTCAAACGACGACTTACTTTTCCCTTATATTCCTTATGAGAGAAATGTTAATGTGCTCTGGCATCGAACCCAGGAATATAACTGGCTCATGAAATTTTTTTTCTTGAACAAATTCTTAATATTTATCTTCTAGGTGAGCGAAAAGTTCCTTACATACCGATAAGTGCATCAAAAAAATTAATGTAAAACTAACCCCATGCATTTTAAACGGCCGATTTTTGCCTCGACCTAGCATCGAACCCAGGATATTTTCCGTAAAACTCATTTATGTTTTCGATAGATCCTGATCATATATATAGGTTCCTCGAGTTTCGATTCTCTATCTATCCGGAAAGTATTTTTAAAAAATTCCCAAAAATCAAAGCAATGCATTTAAACGGGAAAAATCGCGACTTTGGGGCCCTCTGGAATCGAACCCATGACACTGAGGTTCAAAATCGTAATTTTTCTGGTGGTTATACGTTATGGCCAATACGTCGTAAAAATTTAAAGTCAATGACGCTTGTGGTTTAGGCTGTGAATTAGTATACTATCTATCTATCTATCTATATGAATATATGAATGAATCCGGAGAAGCATCTATATATAATAGATATTCATATATATATACGAGTAAAATGTAGCTTGCATACTGCAAGCAGATGGACAACAATATTATCATGTGGGCATCATATCGGGACGGCCATCAAAAGAAAAAAATGGATTGAAATTTTTCTTAAAATTCGCTGAAATTCCATCGTCTGGCATCGAACCCGGGTCTTTACTGAGAACTTACTATGCAGCACAATAGAACATCACCATTTCTAACTATGTGTGAAAATTCTAGCAGAAATATGGGCTACAACTGCCTCAAAAGACGTTCTAATTTTCACGAATTTAAATGGCTCTCTGGATTCAAACCAAGGACGATCTTGGAAATCTAAAAAATGTTTCTGAAAGTTATTTATGATCTCTATCTATATGCCGAATTTGAAGTTTCTATATTATTGGCAAAGGTTTCAAAATAATTCCAAAAAATCGGATCAACTTCTTACAACTCAGAAGGAGTTATCAAACTCCAGGAAAAAGAAAAAACTTTGAACCTCGGTGTCATGGGTTCGATTCTAGAAGGCCCTAAAGTCGCGATTTTGTGCATAAGAATACATGGCGGGGATTTTCAAAATTTTTTAAATAATACTTCTCGGACAGGTAGAGAATCGAAATTCAAGGAGCTTAAAGATATGGTCAAGAACTTTTAAAAACATTAATGACTACTAATAAGAACGTCCTGGGTTCGATGCTAGGCCGATGCAAAAATCCCGCATTTAAAATGCATGGGGATAGTTTTTCATTACTTTTTTTGATGCACTTATCGGGATGTAAGGAACCTTTCGCTCAGCTAGAAGATATATATTAAGAATTTGTTTCAGAAAAAACATTTCATAAGCCCGTACTATTCCTGAGTTCGATGCCAGAGCACATTAAAATTTCTCTCATAAGGAATATAAAGGAAAAGTAAGACGTCGTTTCAGGCAGTTGCAGCCAATATTTTTGCTTGAATTTTCACACATAGTTAGAGATGGTGATCTTCTATTGTGCTGCATAGTAAGTGCACAGTAAAGACCCGGGTTCGATGCCAGACGATGATATGTTTGCGAATTTTAAGAAAAATTTCAATCCTTTTTTTTTCTTTTGAGGAATCACTCAATGTGATACCGACAAAAAAATTGAGTTACCGATGTGCTTGCAGTATGCAAGCAACATTTTACTCGTATAGCCATATAGCTATATAGCTATATAGATAGGATACAAATTCACAGGCAAAACTACAAGCGTCATTGCCTTGAAATTTTTACCACGTTATGGCCATGACGTGTAACCTCTAGGAAAAAGCCGACTTTGAATCTCGGTGTCATGGGTTCGATTCCAGATGGCCCCAAAGTCGCGATTTTCTCCATAAGGATACATGGCGGGGATTTTCGAAAAATTTTTTGAGGCACTTCCCGGAAAACGAGAGATTTGAAATTCAAGGGACCGCTAGATGCCGTGCATATCTAAAGGAAACCATAAAGACATCTACGAATATTATCCTTGGTTCGATGCTAGGTCGGGGCAAAAATCGGCCTTTTAAAATGCATTGTGGCGATTTTTAATATTTTTTTTGGACCCTTTTCCGATGGCATAGAAACTTGAAAATCGGTATGAGGTTAGATAAAATAAAAATATATCAGTGTCGAATTTTACATCTTCGCTGATGGTCCTTGGTTCGATCCCAGAGGGACATTTAAATTCCTCAATGAATTTCTTGCGAAGATACCGGGACCAAATTTTAGGTACTTCCCGGCACGATATCGATTTCAAACTTTGCATATAGAAAGATCAAGTCCATACAAATCAAACAGTGCACTCACAGCTATCAATGTGTCCTGGGTTCGACACCAGGTGTCTCTGCAATCAGAAGTTGATCCGATTTTTAGGAATTATTTAGAAACCTTTCCCAATAATATAGAAACTTCAAATTCGGCATATAATTAGAGATCATAAATAACTTTCAGAAACATTTTTTAGATTTCCATGATCGTCCTTGGTTCGAATCCAGAGAGCCATTTACATCCGTGAAAATTAGAACGTCTTTTGAGGCAGTTATAGCCAACATTTATGCTTGAATTTCTACACATAGTTAGATATGGTGATCTTTTATTGTGCTGCATAGTAAGTTCACCAGTAAGACACGGGTTCGATGCCAGACGATTAAATTTTTGCGAATTTTAAGAAAAATTTAATCCTTTTTTTTTTCTTTTGAGGACCGTCCCGATATGATGCCGAAATGAAATTTGTATTGCCAATCTGCTTGCAGTATGCAAGCTACATTTTACTCGTATATATGAATGAATCCGGAGAAGCATCTATATATAATAGAAATACCGAGTCAATGACGCCGGTAGTTTAGCCTGTGAATTTATATCCTATCTATCTATCTATCTATATAGGTATATATATGAATGAATCCGGAGAAGCATCTATATATAATAGATATGATATATGAATGAATCCGGAGAAGCATCTATATATAATAGATAGCTATCTATTATATATAGATGCTTCTCCGGATTCATTCATGATATACCCAGATACCCAGATAGGATACTAATTCACAGGCTAAACTACGGGCGTCATTGACTCGAAATTTTTACCACTTATTGGCCATAACGTGAAACCCCCAGGAAAAAAGCGACTTTGATCCAGAGTGTCATAGGTTCGATTCCAGAGGGCCCCAAAATCCCGATTTTTCCCGTTTAAATGCATTGCGTTGATTTTCGGGAATTTTTAAAAAATATTTCCCGGATAGGTAGGGAATTTAAACTCAAGGAGCCGATGGATATAGTCAGGATCTATTGATAACGTGAATGATCATCTCGGAAAAGGTCCTGAGTTCGATGCTAGGACGATGCAAAAATCGGCCGTTTAAAATACATTGAGGTAGTTTTTCACTATTTTTTTGATATATTTATCGAAATCATAGGAAGTTTGTGCTTGGCTGGAAGATGTATGGTAACAAACGGTTTTAGAAAAAAATTTAGATAAGACCGTACTGTTCCTGGGTTCGATGCCAGAGCACATTAAAATTTTTCTCATAAGGAATATAAGGGAAAAGTAGGACGTCCTTTGAAGCAGTTGTACCCAATATTTTTGCTTGAATTTTTACACATGGTTAAAGGTGGTGATCGTCTTTAATGCTGCATAGAAAGTATTACCAGAAAGACCCGGGTTCGAAGCCAGACGGTATATACATCCCCCATTTATAATATATTGAGTTAGTTTTCATTATTTATTTTGTTGTACTTATCGAAATAATAGGAATTTCTTGCTTTGCTAGAAGATGTATATTGAGACTCGGCTTAAGAAAAAAAATTAGATACGACAATGCTGTTCCTGGGTTCGATGCCAGAGCACATTAAAATTTCTCACATAAGGAATATATGTAAAAAGGAAGGACGTCGTTTGAGGCAGTTGCAGCCAATATTTCTTCTTAAATGTTCGCACATAGTAAGAGATTTTGATCTTCTGTTGTGCTGCATAGTAAATTTACCAGAAAGACCGGGTTTCGATGCCAGATGATTGAAATGCAGCGAATTTTAAGAATATTTTCACTCCTTTTTTTGTTGAGGACCGTCCCGACATGATGCCGATATGAAATTAGTGTTGTCGATCTGCTTGCAGTATGCAAGCTACATTTTACTCGTATAGCTATACGAGTAAAATGTAGCTTGCATACTGCAAGCAGATCGACAACACTAATTTTATATCGGCATCATATCGGGTCGGTCCTTAATAGAAAAAAAAAGGATTGAAATATTTCTTCAAATTCGCTGAAATTTCATCGTCTGGCAATGAACTCGGGTCTCTCTGGTGAACTTACTATGCAGCACAATAGAAGATCACCGATTCTAACTATGTGTGAAAATTCAAGCAGAAATATTTGGCTACAACTGCCTCAAAAGACGTTTTAATTTTCACGAATGTAAATGGCTCTCTGGATTCGAACCAAGGACGATCTTGGAAATCTAAAACATGTTTCTAAAAGTTATTTATGATCTCTATCTATATGCCAAATTTCAAGTTTTTATATTGTTGGGAAAGGTTTGAAAATAATTCCTAAAAATCGGATCAATTTCTGAATGCAGAGACACCTGGTGTCGAACCCAGGACACATTGATAGCTGTGAAAGCACTGTTTGATTTGTATGGACTTGATCTTTCTATATGCAAAGTTTGAAGTCGATATCGTCCCGGGAAGTACCTAAAATTTGTTTCCGTTATCTCCGTAAGAAATGCATTGAGGAATTTAATGTCCCTCTGGGATCGAACCAAGGACCATCGGCGAATATGTAAAATTCGATTATGATATATGTTTATGGTATCTAACCTCATACCGAATTTCAAGTTTCTATGCCATCGGGAAAGGGTCCAAAAAAAATCTTAAAAATCGCCACAATGCATTTTAAACGGCCGATTTTTGCCGTGACCTAGCATCGAACCAAGGATAATATTCGTAGATGTCTTTATGGTTTCCTTTAGATATGCACGGCATCTAGCGATCCCTTGAATTTCAACTCTCTCCTTTCCCGGGAAGTGCCTCAAAAAAAATTTCGAAAATCCCTGCCATGTATTCTTATGGAGAAAATCGCGACTTTGGGGCCTTCTGGAATCGAACCCATGACCCCGAAGTTTAATGTCGGCTTTTTCCTGGAGGTTACACGTTATGGCCAATATGTCGTAAAAATTTCAAGTCAATGACGCTTGTGGTTTAGCCTGTGAATTTGTATCCTATCTATATACCTATATAGCTATCTATTATATATAGATGCTTCTCCGGATTCATTCATATTTCTATTATATACGAGTAAAATGTTGCTTGCATACTGCAAGCAGATCGACAACACTAATTTCATATCGGCATCATATCGGGACGGACATCAAAAGAAAAAAAAAATTCAAAATATTCGTAGAATTCGCTGCAATTTAATCGCCTGGCAGCGAACCCCGGTCTTCCTGGTGTACTTACTATGCAGCAAAATTGAAGATTACCATATCAAACTATGTGTGAAAATTCAAGCAAAACTATTTGGTGCAACTACCTCAAACGACGTCCTACTATTCACATACACTCCTTATGTGAGAAATTATAATGTGCTCTGGCATCGAACCCAGGAACAGCATGGTCTTATCTATTTTTTTTCTTAAACAAAGTGTTAATATACATCTTCCATCTAAGCAAGAGCTCCCTTACATATCAATAAATGCATAAAAAAATTATGAAAAGATACCCCATAGTATTATATATGGGGGATATTTTAACCGCCCGGCATCGAACCCGGGTCTTTCAGGCAATACATTCTATGCAGCACAACAGAAAAACACCATCTCTAACCGCGTATGCAAATTCAAGCAGAAATATTGGTTACAACTGCCTCAAATGACGTCCTACTTTTCCTTTATATTCCTTATGAGAGAAACGTTATTGTGCTCTGGCTTCGAACCCAGGAACAGTACGGTCTTATGAAAATTTTTTTCTAAAACTTATTCGTACCATACATCTTCCAGCCAAGCACGAACATCCTATCATTTCGATAAGTGCATCTAAAAAAATAATGAAAAACGGCTCCCATGTATTTTAAAGGGCAGATCTTTGCATCGTCCTAGCATCGAACCCAGGATAACTTTTGTAAAAGTCATTGATGTATTCGAAAGTTCAAGACCATAAATATAGGCACCTAGAGTTTTACTTCTCTACCTATCCGGAAAGTATTTTTTTTAAATTACCGAAAATCACGGCAATGCATTCAAACGGGAAAAATCGGGACTTTGGGGCCCTCTGGAATCGAACCTATGACACTGAGGATCAAAGTCTCTTTTTTCCTGGGGGTTTCACGTTATGGCCAATATGTCATAAAAATTTCAGATCAATGACGCTTGTAGTTTAGGCTGTGAATTTGTATCCTATCTATCTATCTATCTATATAGGTATACGAGTAAAATGTAGCTTGCATACTGCAAGCAGATCGACAACAATAATTTCATGTCGGCATCATATCGGACGGCCCTCAAAAGAAAAAAAAAGGTTATGGAAATATTCTTAAAATTCGCCGCAATTTAATCGTCTGGCTTCGAACCAGGGTCTTCCTGGTAAGCTTACTATGCAGCACAACAGAAAATCACCATCTCTTACTATGTGTGAAAATTCAAGCAGAAATATTGGCTACAACTGCCTCAAACGACGTTCTACTTTTCAAGAATGTAAATGGCTCTCTGGATTCGAACCAAGGACGATCTTGGAAATCTAAAACATGTTCATGAAAGTTATTTATGATCTCTATCTATTTGCCGAATTTCAAGTATCTATATTATTGGGATAGGGCTCAAAATAATTATTAAAAATCGGATCAACAACTGATATAAGAGACGCCTGGTGTCGAGCCCAGGAAATATATTTACGCTGTGAATGCACAGTATGATTTTAAAGGACTTGATCTTATTTTGTGCAAAGTTTGAAATCGATATCATGCCGGGAAGTACCTAAAATTTGTCTCCGTTATCTCCATAAGAAATGCATTGAGGAATGTAAGTGGCCCTCTGGGATCGAACCAAGGACCATCAGCGAATACAAAAAATTTGATTATGAAATAAATTTATGATCTCCAACCTCATGCCGAATTTCAAGTATCCATGCCATCGGGAAAGGGTCCAAAAAAATCATAAAACTCGCCACAATGCATTTTAAACGGCCGATTTTTGCCTTGACCTAGCATCGAACTTAGGATATTTTCCGTAAAACTCATTTATGATTTCGATAGATCATTACCATATGTATAGGCTCCTTGAGTTTTATTTCTCTACCTATCCGGAAAGTATTTTTTTTTAATTCCCGAAAATCACGGCAATGCATTTAAACGGGGAAAATCGGGACTTTGGGGCCCTCTGGAATCGAACTTATGACACTGAGGATCAAAGTCGCTTTTTTCCTGGGGGTTTCACGTTATGGCCAATACGTGGTAAAAATTTCGAGTCAATGACGCCAGTAGTTTAGCCTGTGAATTAGTATCCTATCTGGGTATCTGGGTATCTGGGTATATCATGAATGAATCCGGAGAAGCATCTATATATAATAGATATATGAATGAATCCGGAGAAGCATCTATATATTATATCTATTATAGATGCTTCTCCGGATATACTTATATATATATATATACACTGGGGATCAAAAGTCTAAGCATGTTCCACAAGTGCCACCGACTTGAAATTTTTACGACGTTATGGCCATGTCGTGTAACCTCCAGGAAATACTGTAAGCTGTGAATGCAAAGTTTGATTTGTAAGGACTGGCTTTTCTATCACGCAAAGTTTGATGTCGATAGCATGCCGGGAGGTACCTTAATTTTGTTTCCGTTATCTCCGTAAGAAATGCATTGAGAAGTGCAAATGGCCCTCTGGGATCGAACCATCAGCGAATATGTAAAATTCAATTATGAAATATATCCAACATATATATACACGTGCCGAGTTTCAAGTATCCATGTTATCGGGAAAGAATCCAAAAAAAATCTTAAAAATCGCCGCAATGCATTTTAAACGGCCGATTTTTGCACCGACCTAGCATCGAACCATGGACAAAATTCGAAGATGTCTTTTTGATTTTCGTTGGATATGCACGGCTTCTAGTGGTCCCTCGAATTTCAATTCTCTCCTTTTCCGGAAAGGGCCTCAAAAAAATTTTGGAAAATCCCCGCCATGTATTCTTATGGGGAAAATCGCGACTTTGGGGCCTTCTGGAATCGAACCCATGGCACCGAGGTTCAAAATCACATTTTTTCTGGCGGTTACACGTTATGGCCAATACGTCGTAAAAATTTCAAGTCAATCACGCTTGTGGTTTAGGCTGTGAATTAGTATCCTATCTATCTATCTAGGTATATACATGAATGAATCCGGAGAAGCATCTATATATAATAGATATGATACATGAATGAATCCGGAGAAGCATCTATATATAATAGATATCGAATATAACTGCAATAGATTTTTTATTTACTTTGAGCATTGCGTAGTTAGCTTTTACAATCGCGAAAAAAATGTCCCCGTGATGAAAGTGGATGATCGATGTGATTTTATTTTCCCCATTTATAAAGATTACCATACTTTCACTTTCTCTTTATTTCTTATCATAACTCAAGTATAATAAGTAAAGGATCAATGCACCACCTCAACGTTTAAGTTTCCTCAAATCACTTCCGCCGCTATGTTTTTACATTTTCTATCTCGTAGAAAACGTATCGATTCACTCTCAGTGCTCTTAGTAAATACTTATGCTATTGGAGTTAACTAAATCTTAAATGAAGAATTGCCGGAGCAACACTTGTAGAAACCAACGTTAAATTGAGAGCAATGTAAACGGTTACAAAAATTGCTTCGTAGAGGTTATGGAAAGTCCACGAAAACAATTAACGTAGAAACGTGTGTTCAAGTAAAATGAGAGAATCAAAATTTGCACATTTTTCTGACAGTAAAATTGTTATTTTTCTACGTTCAAGAATATAGGATTAGGATTATTTGCAGAGTGATTTACGATTCTGTCGCAGTAATGGTGACACTTTCACATAAAATGTAAATAAAAAGTACATATTTTTAAAGGCTTTATTTTATAAAAATAAAATCAATAAAATAATTAACTATCGAGGTCATACAAAATCGAGAAAACATTAATAGATGAAAAATTCAATTCTGAATCTTTAATTTTGGTTAGACAAAATTTACCTTCCGTTTGATGTTGTTAGAAATAGGTTGTAATTATAGAAAATTTTAGAGCAAATAATTAAAGTTATTTACGTTTAAACATAGACCATATGAAGGGTAGTAATTTTTTGAGACTTAGCATTTGTAATCAAGATATATTAATCGCTTGCTCAAACTTGCTGACTTTTAACTACTTCCTAACCATCCCGGCATTACTAATTGCTAAGTGATCTTTTGAAACATATTTGTCTGTGGAAGGAATTTAAAGAGGAACTGGTTTTTCAAATTTTATTGAAATTAAGCATAGATGATAGGATTAAAGAAGCGTTTTCTGGGTAATTAGCACTTTAGTTATCGTGCGAATTTCCGGTTACGAGATTAATCAATCAGTTCCGCTACTATAAAGTGCATGATTCTTAATTTCAATGTTAGATCAACTATAAAACTATAATTATCTTCTTAACATAAAAACTCTAATTTTCCTATTTCGAATGTTTTATATTTAATTATTTGTTTTATGTTATATTAAACATTAATTTAATTTATAAATTCATATTTTTTAGCCATTGCGCACGTAGCTTCTCCAAACGCGGAAACAGTTTCGCCGTTTTAAACTCCATCCTTTGGTCGATTTATTTCCCTTCCATTACTCCCGTGTAAAATCCCAGTTTATGTAGGAATTATTCACAGGAATATGGCATCACTTCAAACTCGAGGCAACAGTTTTTTACCTTCATGCCAGAAAATGTTATCCCGGAGCTATTCATTCCATTTAATTAACTTCGTAACATTTTGTTATTTTTAAGATCGATGCCTCTTTCCCGTGTGCCCTGTGGCAAGGGATGTAAACACCAGTTGAATCTAAACTACTTCTTTAGTCGGTTATTGACGCGTATCGTTAGCGGAAAGAATAAATTTTTAAAACGATTCGTTCTAGCATCTATATCTCTTAACTTACATTCCTTATCGGATCGACCGAGGTAGCAGGGAGATTGCTTGATACCGGTTGTATCTTCAGCAAAAGTAGTTTCCCTGATTCTGTTAAACAATCGCAACCTAGCTTCAAATCTCCTGTCTATAAAGGATTCCCAACCTACATCTGAGAGCATTTTTGTAACACTTGCTTTTCTTTCGTAGCATTACTTAAAAAACGAACGAACGAACCTCCTTATTCTGCACTTTCAATCCGAGAATATACCACAAGATTTTTAAATAGTTTTTACCTTAGTTTACGATGATTGCTAATGTGCAAATAACGAATGCTTTCCAACAATTAAATCCAGTTTCATTGATTTGTCGTCAATAACTTTTGCTTTCGAAGTGTAAATAATGTTATTTCTAAATAAACGTGGATTATTTTCCCAGTTTATTGAAGAAAACAAACTTATAATTTTAATCCCATCATTCCATTTATTAATTGCGGTCTACTCAACGAATGAATTCATCTTGCGTTCATTGGCTTTCGCATAATATTACAAGATTTGATACATAACAATACAATCGCGCAAAAAAATCTCAATCGATAAAATATTTATATATCCAGTATCAGTTTGTCCTCAGGTTGTATCTATACCATTCGGGGGGCGGGGAGGACCCCGGTGAAGGAGGGTCCCAGCGAAAGAGGATCCCAGCAAGGCGGGACGCCTGAGTGGGAGGACCCCGGCGAGGGAGTGTCCCAGCAAAAGAAAGTCCCAGCGAGGGAGGACCCCGTCGAGGGAAGGTCCCATCGAGGTAGGACCCCGGCAGGGGAGGGTCCAAACGAGATAGGACCCCGGCGTGGGAGGACCCCGGCGTGTGAGCACCCCAGCGTGGGAGGACCCCGGCGTGAGAGCACCCCGGCGTGGGAGGACCCCGGCGTTGGAGGACCCCGGCGTGGGAGGACCCCGGTGCGGGAGGACCCCGGCGTGGGAGCACCCCGGCGTGGGAGCACCCCGGCTAGGGATTACCCCAGCGTGGGAGGACCCCGGCGTGGGAGGACCCCGGCGTGGGAGCATCCCCGGCGTGGGAGCACCCCGGCGTGGTAAGACCCCGGCGTGGGAGCATCCCGGCGTGGGAGGACCCCAGCGTGGGAAGACCCGGCTTGGGAATACCCTGTCGTGGTATGCTCCTAAAGAGGGGGACCATGGCGATAGAGGTTCCAAGTGAGAGAAGAACCCCCGACATCGCACGCCGCGGTCCCGTTTGGAAGCTCCCTTGCGGGGGTTCTTCCCCGCCATGGTCCTCCCTCTCCGGGGACTTCCCTCGCTGGGACCCTCCCTTGCCGGGGTGCTCCCACGCCGGGGTGCTCCCACGCCTGGGTCCTCCCTCGCCGGGGTCCTCCCACACCGGGGTGCTCCCACGCCGGGGTGCTCCCTCGCTGGGACCCTCCCTCGCCGGGGTCCTCCCACGCCGGGGTCCTCCCTCGCCGGGGTCCTCCCACACCGGGGTGCTCCCACGCCGGGGTGCTCCCTCGCCGGGACCCTCCCAAGCTGGGGTCCTCCCTCGCCGGGGTCCTCCCGGACCCTCCCACGCTGGGGTCCTCCCTCGCCGGGGTCCTCCCACACCGGGGTGCTCCCACGCCGGGGTGCTCCCTCGCTGGGACCCTCCCTCGCAGGGGTCCTCCCACGCCGGGGTCCTCCCTCGCCGGGGTCCTCCCACACCGGGGTGCTCCCACGCCGGGGTGCTCCCTCGCCGGGACCCTCCCACGCTGGGATCCTCCCTCGCCGGGGTCCTCCCACACCGGGGTGCTCCCACGCCGGGGTGCTCCCTCGCTGGGACCCTCCCACGCTGGGACCCTCCCACGCCGGGGTCCTCCCTCGCCGGGGTCCTCCCACGCCGGGGTCCTCCCACGCCGGGGTCCTCCCACGCTGGGGTAATCCCTAGCCGGGGTGCTCCCACGCCGGGGTGCTCCCACGCCAGGGTGCTCCCACGCCGGGGTACTCCCACGCCGGGGTGCTCCCACGCCGGGGTGCTCCCACACCGGGGTCCTCCCTCGCCGGGGTCCTCCCACACCGGGGTGCTCCCACGCCGGGGTGCTCCCTCGCTGGGACCCTCACTCGCCGGGGTCCTCCCACGCCGGGGTCCTCCCTCGCCGGGGTCCTCCCACACCGGGGTGCTCCTACGCCGGGGTGCTCCCTCGCCGGGACCCTCCCACGCTGGGATCCTCCCTCGCCGGGGTCCTCCCACACCGGGGTGCTCCCACGCCGGGGTGCTCCCTCGCTGGGACCCTCCCACGCTGGGACCCTCCCACGCCGGGGTCCTCCATCGCCGGGGTCCTCCCACGCCGGGGTCCTCCCACGCCGGGGTCCTCCCACGCCGGGGTCCTCCCACGCTGGGGTAATCCCTAGCCGGGGTCCTCCCACACCGGGGTGCTCCCACGCCGGGGTGCTCCCTCGCTGGGACCCTCCCACGCTGGGACCCTCCCACGCCGGGGTCCTCCCACGCCGGGGTCCTCCCACGCCGGGGTCCTCCCACGCCGGGGTCCTCCCACGCTGGGGTGCTCCCACGCCGGGGTCCTCGCACACCGGGGTGCTCCCACGCCGGGGTGCTCCCTCGCCGGGACCCTCCCACACCGGGGTCCTCCCACGCCGGGGTGCTCCCACGCCGGGGTGCTCCCACGCCGGGGTGCTCCCACGCCGGGGTCCTCCCACGCCGGGGTGCTACCTCGCTGGGACCCTCCCACGCTGGGGTCCTCCCACGCCGGGGTCCTCCCACGCCGGGGTCCTCCCACGCTGGGGTAATCCTTAGCCGGGGTGCTCCCACGCCGGGGTGCTCCCACGCCGGGGTGCTCCCACGCCGGGGTGCTCCCACGCCGGGGTCCTCCCTCGCCGGGGTCCTCCCACGCTGGGGTTCTCCCTCGCCGGGGTGCTCCCACACCGGGGTGCTCCCACGCTGGGGTCCTCTCACGCTGGGGTCCTCCCACGCTGGGGTTCTCCCTCGCCGGGGTGCTCCCACGCCGGGGTGCTCCCACGCCGGGGTGCTCCCACGCCGGGGTCCTCCCACACCGGGGTGCTCCCTCGCCGGGACCCTCCCACGCTGGGATCCTCCCTCGCCGGGGTCCTCCCACACCGGGGTGCTCCCACGCCGGGGTGCTCCTTCGCTGGGACCCTCCCACGCTGGGACCCTCCCACGCCGGGGTCCTCCCTCGCCGGGGTCCTCCCTCGCCGGGGTCCTCCCACGCCGGGGTCCTCCCACGCCGGGGTCCTCCCACGCCGGGGTCCTCCCACGCCGGGGTCCTCCCACGCTGGGGTAATCCCTAGCCGGGGTGCTCCCACGCCGGGGTGCTCCCACGCCGGGGTGCTCCCACGCCGGGGTCCTCCCTCGCCGGGGTCCTCCCACGCTGGGGTTCTCCCTCGCCGGGGTGCTCCCACACCTGGGTGCTCCCACGCCGGGGTCCTCCCACGCTGGGGTCCTCCCACGCTGGGGTTCTCCCTCGCCGGGGTGCTCCCACACCGGGGTGCTCCCACGCCGGGGTGCTCCCACGCCGGGGTGCTCCCTCGCTGGGACCTTCCCTTGCCGGGGTCCTCCCTCGATGGAACCTCCCTCGCTGGGAACTTCCCTTGCCGGGGTCCTCCCTCGCCGGGGTCCTCCCACGCCGGGGTCCTCCCACGCCGGGGTCCTCCCACGCTGGGGTGCTCCCACGCCGGGGTCCTCGCACACCGGGGTGCTCCCACGCCGGGGTGCTCCCTCGCCGGGACCCTCCCACACCGGGGTCCTCCCACGCCGGGGTGCTCCCACGCCGGGGTGCTCCCACGCCGGGGTGCTCCTACGCCGGGGTCCTCCCACACCGGGGTGCTCCCACGCCGGGGTGCTCCCTCGCCGGGACCCTCCCACGCTGGGATCCTCCCTCGCCGGGGTCCTCCCACACCGGGGTGCTCCCACACCGGGGTGCTCTCACGCCGGGGTGCTCCCTCGCTGGGACCCTCCCACGCTGGGACCCTCCCACGCCGGGGTCCTCCCTCGCCGGGGTCCTCCCACGCCGGGGTCCTCCCACGCCGGGGTCCTCCCACGCCGGGGTCCTCCCACGCTGGGGTAATCCCTAGCCGGGGTGCTCCCACGCCGGGGTCCTCCCACGGCGGGGTTCTCCCACACCGGGGTCCTCCCACGCTGGGACCCTCCCACGCCGGGGTCCTCCCTCGCCGGGGTCCTCCCACGCCGGGGTCCTCCCACGCCGGGGTCCTCCCACGCTGGGGTAATCCCTAGCCGGGGTGCTCCCACGCCGGGGTGCTCCCACGCCGGGGTGCTCCCACGCCGGGGTGCTCCCACACCGGGGTTCTCCCTCGCCGGGGTCCTCCCACGCCGGGGTCCTCCCTCGCCGGGGTCCTCCCACGCCGGGGTCCTCCCACGCCGGGGTCCTCCCACGCTGGGGTAATCCCTCGCCGGGGTGCTCCCACACCGGGCTGCTCCCACGCCGGGGTGCTCCCACGCCGGGGTGCTCCCTCGCTGGGACCCTCCCTCGCCGGGGTCCTCCCTCGATGGAACCTCCTTCGCTGGGAACTTCCCTCGCCGGAGTCCTCCTTCGCCATGGTGTTTCCTCGCCATGGTGCTCCCTTGCTGTGGTCCACCCTCGCTGAGACCCCTATCGCTGCGGTCCTCCCTCGTCGGGGTCCTACCTAGCTGGGACCTTCACTCGCCTGGGTTCTCCCTCGCCGGTGTCCTCCCTCGCTGTGACTTTCTTTTGCTGGGACCCTCCCTCGCTGGGACCATTCCTTCGGGGGTCCTACCTCGCTGGGACTATCCCTCTTGGTCTTCTCTCTTGCCAGGATTCTCCCACGCCGGGGTCCTACCTCGATGGCACACTTCCTCGCCAGGTCCTCCCTTGGGTGACCCAGACACTGGGTGGCCCTTTTGCCATTATTCTCCCACTGAGCTGATTACCCGCATATGTCATTCGAGAAAAAAATATGTATCGATATATATGAATTATTTTATTATATGCAAATATAATTTTAATCACCAAATATAGGCCTTAGTGAATAAAGTACCTTGGTAGCGTTTAATCTAGAAATGCTGCTGGGAAATATTATACTATTTTTTATTACCTTAACGCAATACTATTTTATTTTAGGTAACTCAACCAAAATTTGTGTTCGTTTTAGTTACTAGAATTTTCTTTATACCGATTGATTAAAATTATATTACTACATCCATTTTAATGTTAAACAATCTTTAACATGTATACTGAGCTAAGGTTCAGCTACTTCACCTGAATTTCAATATCATTTTGTTAAACCTAACTATATAAATAACTGCGTGGTTTAGTGAAATAAGGAGGATAAGAGAGGTATTTACTGAGGAAGATTATGTCACTGGATGCATTAATTTATATCCGACTGAGATTTTAATTTTACTCCATATTAAAGTTAACTATGCCTTAACTTATCTTCATTTAAACGATTAAAAATCTAGGTGGCCTTTGTAATTACTTCAAAAAGAATCCGAAAGTGGAAATTCATTGACGGCAAATCCCTGAAACTGGATTTTATTACTGGAATAAATTTGTTATTCTGAAGTCAGCATTTTCCACATTTTAGCGGTATCATTAAAAAAATGAAATTAAAAGAATAATAACCAGTTTTGCGAAAAATGAACAGCAACATGTATTAGATGCGGAATATAATGATATTGGATTCCTGAATAAGGATTCCCTAATAAGAGACGTGGATTTTTATTATGCGTGAAATTTATATAACAAATTTTTTTGTAATTTTTTGTAGTGAATTTCGGAAACCTCGATATTATCCTTTTAGTAGCCCTCAGTATATCAATTCAAATATGCAATGAAAATATATATATATATATCTATATCTTTTCTTTTTAAACGTAAAGAAAAATCTAAGTGGATTTTCCAATAAGATCGATAGACTGAGAGGAAAAATCCATAGACATCAAACTATTTAAAATGCTTTTGTTTAAGGGGAAACATTCATAATTCGGTCGTTAGCATTTTCCAAGTATTTTTAAACTTAGGGAAAATTTGAGGTTAGAATGTCATTTACTCTGCTTTCATAGACAAAACATCAATCGATCATAAAAATGAAAAATTAATACAGAGGTTAATGTAATCTACCAAATAAATCTAAAATATATAAAGGTTTGAGTTTCTTGTAATGAAAGGTTACCATTACCGAGGATATCCTATGTTACGGGTATCGAAGGAGCAGAAACCATATCAAATATCTGTCAAATGTTATCGACCAAAATCTCCGTTCGTCTGTTGTGTGCATTATCATGGCTAAGTTAAAAATTCTTTAAGACCGCAAACCTATAATGCCAAGGTCCATGAGTTTGCATAAACTAAAATGGATATTGTCTGTATTAAACGAACAGTCCGCTGAGAGATTGATAATAAACAGCGGTAAATATCGTACCTGAATTTATTCTAAGATCTTGTCGATATATTAGAAATTATAAAACTTTAGTAACATTAGCTATAAAAAGTTTTACAAAAGATCTATAATACGCACTAGTTTCAATTCAGACCAATGAAATAGTAACTAAAACATAATGACGGAGATTATTTACATAGACAAAAAGGAGGACCTTGAACTTGTGGAAAGACGGGAAGGTGAAAATGGTACTAAGGTATGACAACCTATGTTAAAAAAATGTTATGAGTGGAAGTAATTGAGTTTTTAAAAGCCTACGAATAGGAGAAAAAGAAAGAAAGCTAATCTGGATATATAGGGAAAATAAAGTTGATACTAGATTTAAAACGGAAGAAATGAAAGTGAAATCGCATCGAACCTATGTTACCTGCATTTATATTACAGCGGCGATACTGTTTCCGCGTTTGAAAAAGCTACGCGCACAGTGCCCAAACGATATGGATTCATCCATTAAATCAATCTTTAACGTAAAAAACATTATCTTAAATAAAAATAGACTAAATCGGAATATAAGATATTGGAATATTAATTTAAAAAATTCCTAATCTCACATTGAAATCACGAATCGTACACTGTATAGTAACTGAACTGACCATTGATTCTCGGCGGGAAATCCACAGAATAATCCAAAAGTTAATCACCCTGCGAACCTTTCTTTAAACTAGTCTTGTTTGCTTAATATCAATAAATTTATGGCAACAGTTTTCGCTTTATTTCCTTCCATAGAGAAATAAGTTTAAGAAGAAGACTGAGTAAACCATCGTTATTGATGGTTAACGAGACAAGACATTAAGATGGAACCAGCGATTTAATTTTTCGTGACCGCATAAGCTAAATCTCAAAAGATTACTACGTAATTAACTCTATTAATTTGGGCTAAATACTTGCGAATAAAACGTTATAGCCTTGAATAGCTATAGCGTTATTCGCGAGTACAATTTTTTTCTAATCATGAAATATTACTATATTTTTATAATTGCATCATACATCTAGCATTATCAATCAGAAATTAGAATTATGGGACCAAAATTAAATATTCTTAGTGAAATTTTTCATCTTCTAATGCTTTCTCGATTTCGTATGACCTTGGTATTTATTTAATTTAGTAATAAAAAAACGTAACCCAATAAAAGACAAACAGTGTACGAATATTTAAATGAGTGAGTGTGAGTGTCGCTGTTACTGTGATAGATTATTTAAATAAATCTTCTCCTATAATCTTAAACACGAAGACACTAAACCAATCATTACAATTTGTAATACGTGCCACTTTGCATTCTCTCATTTTACTCAGTAAGTGAATTTAGTTGTTTGATGTTGCCTTTACCACTACTATGAAGGAAATTTTATAAGATTGCTCTCGATCGAGAAATTTTCGATTCCAGAGATTCGAGAAAGATAAAATATTTAACTAAAAAGCACAGATAATATAGCTTTTAATTTAAGTTTTCCATGCGTTAAAAATTTAATATATTACTGCCTTTTCAGGCTGGAAATGCGGCATTAATGCAAATAAAAGATTGATCACTGATTAAGGTGAAAGTAAATCTAAAGTGACGGACCTCCGCTAACATCGGAGACCATTAATGAATGCAATAATCACCTCTCGGAAAATTTTGAAGTCATATTTTTAAGTCTACAGAATTTCAATTACGACTCTTGGAATGGCTTTTCGAACTATGGCAAAAGTTTCCAAACGTTTGTTCCTTTATGTATGCATTGGGAATTGCCGGAAGTGAGAATAATGAGAATCGAGGATAATATTCTATTTGGCATTGATCTATGAGCTCATCGATATCCAATCAATTATAAAACCTTAGGTGCATTCGCTGCTAAAGTAATAATCAAGATCTTTAAAACGCCATAGTTTCGCTACAGACGCGTGAGACCGTAACGCAAACAAATTAACGTAAAGATACTTAGGATGGTAGAGAATATGCACCAAAGGAAGACCTTGGACTTGTGGAAAGACCTGAAGGTCGAAATTAGAGGAACAGTTAGCTTTCGATTTTAAAAAAGGAGTAGCGGTGGAAGTGATTTGAGGAATTCTAGGCCTTGAGACGATGCTATGTTCCTGTAATATGCTTGAGTTATGATGAGAAAAGGAGAGAAAGTGAAAGTAAGCAAATGTAATGAATAAAGAAAACTTTACAGGCGATACTTCCATTAAAACGGGAAGAATAAAAGGGAAATCCCATCGATCTATGGTATCCACATTTACTACGACGAAATTGTTTCCCAAATTTTAAAAGGTTTTTACACAATGAAAAAACATATGGAGTGTCTGTTGCAGTTATCTTTAATATAAAATAAACATATAATCTAAAATTTAAACTTACTAATTTGGAATAAAATTGTAAAAGGTAATCCTAATTCTATCGACGATCACACGGAGATTACGTTTATTAAAATAAAGTATAAAATTTCTCATTTCTCTCTCAAATTCGTATGACGTTGCGAACTTGCTAATTAAATCTTGAAATTTATAATGAAGCCATTAAAACTTACGTAGACGCACGCGTATTTGATGGGAAAGTTTCTCCATTACTATGATAGGAACGTCAATCATAACGTATATAAAACTATCTACTATCAATAAATTATCCATCTATACTATTTTTTGACGTACAGACATTAAACAGTCCTTTCTTGAAATACTAGGTCTCGTTGAAGTAAACTTTTAAATCACAAACAAATTGGTTATTTATTTAATAATCAAACGTCTCATATCCAACCTGGCAACTTACAGAAATCTAAATAATGTGGTACATTATAAAAGAATTCTTCCCACATTAAAGGTTCTTTAGGATATTTTAATTCAAACCGTACACCTTGCTTTTGATCGATAAACCGTTCTGACTTATATAAGTCTCAAATATAAAGAAAATGACATTTAATTGGATAATTTAATTAATGTGTGATGAATTATAATAATTTATTAATGAAAACATTTGGAATTGTACTGCGTCTATAAAACTATAAAAATATCGTACACTTGGACTGTATCCAATTAGAAAGTAATGGTTAAACAAAACAACGGCGAAGATCATACTAATTAGGCAGAAAAAATAATTGTAAAAGTACTAACCTGATTTATAATCCGGAAGATAATATTATCTTTCGTGGGGCGCACTTTCGGTATCGCAGAAAAGGCAACCAGAAGAATCATGCTATGGTGAGAAAATTTATTCCCTCAAGACTTGAAAAAAGAAAATAATAATAATTTCGTAATTAATTAATTTTTCCAAATAATTAGCATGTATTGTAGGATCGAACAGATTTTATTACAAATCAATCAAACTAGTATTTCCTAAGCGACGTGGTAAGACAAGGTGGGGGTACCACATCGAAAATGTTTGGTAAATGTCACTTCGGAATTCAATTTAATTATTCATTCAAAATCAAAACAGAGATGTCTTTACTGAAATATACGTAATAAAAGTACTATGGTGTATTTATTTATTTATTTATAAACAAATAGCCTACGGCTAATACATAAAAACAGTACTAGAAATATCCCTGCTAGCTGTATCACATTTAAGAAATTATCATAATAACATTAAAATTATCATAATATCCAAAATGACTAGATAAAAGTCAATACAACAACTGTAAACTATACATGACTCTCAACAAAGATTACAGAGAAAAAAATTTGTACAAAATGATAATCATAGCCAATCCCCAACACAACCTTGTCCTCTTTCCACAATCCACCCTCCCATTTCTTCCCTAAACCGTACAACTGAACCCGCCTGTTTCACAGTTTGTGGCAATCCATTATAGACCGCCAGTCCCCTATGAAACAGTGAGTTCAGACTTTTTACACTGCCCACTTGGGTCATGTGGAATTGCCCAGCTTGCCTTGTTTCATACCCATGTACATCAACGTTCCTTTGCACCATCCTTTCCAAATATTTTGGTAACACTCCCTTTTCTAACCTAAAAATAAATGTCAGCACATCCCTCATAATTTCCTCTTCAACCAGCAAAAAGTTTAATTCCCTTAACATTGTTTCTACATTTTCGGATCTTCTCCTATTTAATACTGCCCTCATACCCTTATTAAAAGTAATCTGTAACCTCTTAATATCCCTCTTTGTGGCCATCATTAAGATTGTAGAACAGTACTTTATATGAGGTACAACTATAGATCTAAACAACTGCTCTTTATTTGCTCTTGATAATGTCTTTCGTAATTTGTACAGAAGATGCACTTTTTTTGCCAGTTTTCCATTTATTTATTCAAGATGGTCTCTGAAGTTCAGTCTATTGTCTATAATAACCCCCAAGTACTTATATTTATCTACCCACTCAAGTCCTGCTCCCTGATTTATTTCATTCAATTTTAAAACTTAAATTTGGATGCAGTTATAATATTCAAATGAAACGGGAATTTATTCGTAAATGAATTATGAGAATGCTTAAATCGATTAGCGATCGTAAATTCAAAACCAATTTCTTTTCCTCTTAATCTCAGTTTTTCTCATCATCTTAACATCCGTTAAAAGGATAGTTGAAAGTATCTAGTGTAATAATCAAATCATTATTGATCATTGCCGAAATTCAATTCTGTAGTTCTGTTGAAAACAATAGACTGTGATAGCAAACATCTTAGACTAACGTTAATTTAAAATGTAAAGTTGTATAACAGATAGCAATTCATGATCCGTTGGAGAGAATAGAAATAATTAGTATCAAATTTTTATTCACGATTAGCATGCAAATAATAATAGGTATAAGAAAGATACTAAATAAATGACAAAAGATAAAGATAGGAAAACAAAAAGTTAAAATTTAAATTCATATCTCGTGGATATGACATCAGTTGATGATATCCAGGTAATCTCAAAGTAATTTCACAAAAAGTTAGCTTAACTTACTCCAACCCACAAGTAATATTTATAATTAATTGTATAAACAACAATTCTGTCTATGATTTCCCGAAGAAAACTAACATGAAATATATTATAAACACGAATGGATGGCAAGCACTGAAAGCACTTATAGGAAATCTCGACCTTGAGGTGATGCCTTTTTCCGGTACTTAATTACTAGTGTTCAAATGACAAAAAGTATAAAATGAAAGTAAGGTAACCGAAATTACTGAGAAAAAATTGAAGTTGATGCTAAAGTTAAAAAAGAGGAATGAAAGAGGAATTTCATCGATCTGTCAATGAAAATGAATGAATGAAATCAATGAAATACTCTTGAAATCATCTTTCATAACAATTAAAAGTTTTCCGCGTTCGAAAAAGCTATGTACGCTAAGCTCAAAGAATATGGGGGCATGCATTGTAGCAATATAAAATAAGCATATAGTCTTGAATAAAAAACATACAAAATCAGAAAATAAGAATATAATTTTAAAAAGTTGTCTTTATTTTTTTAAAATAATATTAATGATCATCGCAGGAAACAACAATCTACTTGAATTACTAAGTCTCATGGAAGTTAAGTTTGAATTCCCAAAAACCTTGGTTATTTATTTACGAGTAACATTCTAAATTCTTATATCGAACCAGATAACTACCAGATTTATGTTCAGCATCACAGATTTCCCCTTACATTAAAAAATTAAGATTTACTATGCCGTTTTTAGAATTTTTAGTTTGCAGCTTTGCTATTGATTTATAAACTGCTCTAATTAATTGTTACTTTTAAAAATAAAATTCCAATGGATAAATTAAATAATGTTGAAAGCCTTATAATTAAATAACTAAACAATTTGGAAATGAATTGCACTGTTAAAAATATAAAGATATGTTACTCTGGAGGTTTCATACATCAAAAGGAATATATGGCAGAAAATATCCTAATTAAAGAGCTTACCTGTATCGAAAATCCAAAATATATCGTTTGATGATCCTATGTTGAAGGCACTTTCGGTATCACACCCAAGGCATCCAGAAGAATCATCCAAATCCGAGAGAGTTCACTTCCTCAAACATGAAAAAGAAAAAAGCAAAATTTAATGAAGTTATTCTTTACCTACTTCCATAAAACATTGTACGATGCATGCGGAACAGCGATCTGACATTAGTACCAATTGCTCAAACTAGGAGTTGCAATGCGACCTCGTTAGACGAGGTGGGATTCCAAATAGAGGATTTTAAGGAACCTTCGCTCAGGAATTCCATAAATTCATTCGTCAGCCTCAAACGTAAAGATATCTTTACTGACATACATCAACTAAAATACTTGTAATAGTTTGCTTATTTTATTCTTATTTAAAATTTGAATTTGGATCCAATAAACATATTGATGCGAAAAGGGATTCCAATAATATATGAGCAAAGCAAATTTGTAAAAGGACGAATTCTCGTAAATTAAAATTCTTTTGAGGACGTCCGTAAGAAGGATAGTTGATAGAAATTTAAAATATTATGAATGATAATTCCACTTCAATAATTCCGTTGATGACAAAAACTGCGATAGTAATTTGACCCGCACGTTAATTTAAATTTGAAAGTGTCCCAACTGTCCCCTATTTAGGGTCGAGGATCAGTATAAAAAGATACATACTCCGAGAGAATCGGTTCTATTACTCAAGATTTAAATGCAGAGTCAATTTGAATCCAATATCAAAAGGAAAGTTTGCGATGAGAAATGAAATGAGAGGTAAGTGATAGGAAAAAACTAGTTGAAATTCAAATAATAACCCCCGTTTATATGACATCGGTACTAATCTCGAAATAATTTCCAAAATATTACTTAACGGACTCCTAAGCCCTATTATTATTTATAATTAATAGGAAAACCTAAAACTTGAGAAGTACCGTTTAGATATTCAATAGAAAATATAACGTTTCATTTAATATTATAATATTTTATTACCTCTATTACATGTAATATAATATATGATTTTCCGAAGAAAACTAAAGTAAAAATATGAAAACGACCACTACTCAAACATACATTTATATCCCAGATCTTCTTGCAATTGACCGTTAAAGTTTATGCTATAATACTTTTCTCCCAAATAACCGGATATTATTACCATTAATTATTTATTATATTCATCTCGGGTTATTTTATTGAATCATGAACAGATTTTTTGTTATACATTCTAGACTTCAATTGAATTTTAAAATTAAGACCTTCCGACTCATTTCCTATTAATAAATTAATCCATCTAGCTATACCTGACTCAGAAACGAAGCAAGAATATAATAATTCAGAGCAAAGGAATATCTACACATTATTCAAGAAATGTATGAATTGTTATTTCTGTGAATCGAATTATGGAAGAACGTTAAGGAGTTAGATGTTTTCCCTTCAAGAGATACGTGATAAAATGCTGACGAACAGTCAAATCAAATTTGAATTTATAAATAAAAATTCGGTTGCTATGATTTATGTGGCCTATTTTATAACTGTACTAAAAATTGTAAAATGATTGTTTGAGATTCCCAGTTCCGCTCTATTTCAATTCACTATTCATAAAAAAACCTAAATAAAACAACCCTCAGTTTATTTTCAGTGAAAATAGCTTCGAGCCTAAAGGCTGTAGAAGGATTGTTAAAAACTAAGGACGGTTGTATAAGTAATTTGAATCATAAATCTAAGCTCAACTGAAATTCGAGGTAAAAGAAAAACATAATCGATATCGATACGAGAAGTAGCAAACTAAATCACCTAAGTCAATGCCGTAGCTACAAAGCCTTTATCCACAAATTCACAAAATTCTTTATCATAAGGGAAGAAATGACAAATCTAGAGTAATTTATCATGATGCATCTACTTACCAAATAAATGAGATCCCAGACCAAGTCCACGAAAATCTTGACGTCAGAAAATGCCCGCTTATTTACATAATAAATATGTCTCGAATAAAATAAATCAAACTGTTATTGAGTTACACTTTGCAAATTATTCATATATGCTCAATTTCGAAAATATTGTCCTTCTACAGTTCAAAATTTAACGGTTTGTCGAAAGAAAGACCGGCAGCACCTCCACGCTGGGTGACGTCTCTGTAGCAACTGATGTTCAAACTTTTGGAATAAACGTTGAACCAAATACTGCGCTCTGATTGGTCAGCGAAGTGGAAATTTCCGTCCCATTGCCCTAATTATACTATATTACATAAATCATAATCAACATCGAAGTGAAATTTATCGAAGCGCAACGAAATTTATGTTAAATTTAATAATATTGGAACATTAATTAGAATTGAAAATATTTTATTATAATCCTCGTATATCACATATCTCCCTTGAGTTACGCTATGCTTCAAATTTTAAAAAATATCCATCAAAGATATCAATTTATCAGTTCTTATTTTGCAAAAGGACCCGATTATAAACAAAATATTGTAAATATTATACTCATAGAAAGTAATCAATTTTGTTATGGATTGGCGATAATAAAACCTAGGAATGTGAGTAACGAGATGCGAATTTCAATCGGAACGCAACCATTGAAAATATAATTAAAGCTCTAAATCCAGCTCTAAAACTGAAAAAAAAATCATATTTGCGAGTTATATTTATTGAAGACGAATAATAATTAACATTTTATTTACTTTTGAACTGTATAATATCTCACATTGGTAATGATATGAGTCATGATACATGTGATATTATATTCTCAACAATAATAATAACTCTTCCAAGACCATAATTTCATGTCATAACACTGAAAAACGCTTATCTTAGCTATCACGAATTTTAGTGAGGAAAGAGAGAAAAGCAAGGCCTAACTACCTCCTCCCAAAACTACTCTAACAACCCTTTGTTCCTTTTCAAACATTCTTTGGCTAATGGTGTGGATTTTAAATGATTCACGCAGCCTTCACAGTGATGAATTTACTGTGAGATGATGAGATAATAAAAAAAACAAATGGGTTAAGAATCAAAGATGTCTAAGATAGGGTCAAAGATTTTCACTTATCTGTACTTTTAAAGTTGAACTTAAGGAACTTTAGGATAGTTTATAAGTTGATGCAAAGATTGCCAAATAACTTAAAGGATTAGCTGGGTCTAGGTACTCATCTCTATATCTTAAACCTTTTATTTTCAGTACGTGTAACGGGTAATCACTCAACTTTGTTTTAAACAAAACCGTTCCACACGTTTATCTCCTAGTTGCACTCACCTTTTAATTCTAATCATGCTAGTGTCAGTTATAAACCATAAAATGAAAGCCCGCGTGCATTAACTTCCAACGCGGAGGTCGTCCATCTTGTTGTTGCTTTGGTAAATTAGCCATCCTTGCGTTATAGATTTTTGGTTTCGCGGAAGGAATAATCGTGTCTTCTTTACTTTTTCAAGCACCACTATACTCGGAAACACTATCTAACTGTAAGCACTGCGCAGCACTGTTTTCACTGTGAAACTTCCATGTATCTTTTAAAAATGGCTCTTTTATAAAGCTAAGTTGTCAGCTCATACAAACTACTTCACCACAAATATTCATTCACTTCACCACAATAAAGTAACCAATTTTACCCACCCACGTTGCTATTTCTGGGAGAACCCCATCCTAAGCACTCTCTAGCAACATTTTTTATTCCTATGATTACAATTACATTTTGAAGTTCGCACTTACCAAAGTAACTCGACTATGTAAACAATGAGTGTCACCGGGACGCATTTTCGAAGCGATTTAGAGGAATTATGGTATAGAAATTTCTGAATAGCGAAAAGGTACTCATCGTCATCTGATAACGTGACTTCCGCCGTTCTCAAGTCTGTCTTAAAAACATGTGCTCGAGTTTTGAAGGTGCCTTCTATTTTTCCTTCGGGTGTAAAATTGTACTGTCAGTGGAGTGAAATAACTGTGCATTAGAAGTATTTATTACCTAAGTCGATAAATGTGAAAAGTGCGACAGTGATTATAGTGCATATATGTCAATCCTTCATGGATCCAAGAAATGTGATTCGTGATGAAGGTGACACGGAAAATGGTTGGATCGTCTATAAGAATACGAAGGGGTATTAATTAGAATTAGTGAAACTTGACGAGATATTATGTGAGGAGAAAACGTAAGTTGTTGCTACCCTGGATTTTATTCTAACTCACTTTGACCGTGCCGATAGATTTAAACGTTAATGCAATCTGCAAGAAAAGTACACCAAGCATTTTAAATATCGATGAACATGTAAAAGTTCACATTAACTCATCTCCGATTTTATAAAATATATGGTATGTTAAACTGCTGACCAGCAAACCATATTTCTCATTAGTAATAAATATTCCAATGTTTCCCGTAATAACTCTTATCTCTTCTGTTTTAACAAATATTGGATATTATATTGTAGCGTTCATAAAATTGTAAACAATTTTGAGCCTGTAAATAATGCCATTAATGTATAAGAAAAGAATTTCTTGGTTTCTCAACAGCTTGAATAGAAATGACGAGACTGAACGTGAGGCAACCGAAGGAATTCGGAGTAAAAAAACCATTGTCTTCTTCTGGAACCGTAAAGAAGAGAATTTCAGAATTCGCAGACTTATTAATGAAACCAATTTCAGTTGCATAAAATATCTATTTGTAATATTGGTGACTAGTAATCCTAGTTTCTTAGCTATTTGTTGACCCTGAGATAAGTAATATATATAGACGTATTACAGGTAATGTGAATGTCTTTCTTTGTTTTCCAAAGAAGGGATAAGTTACTATACTTTTGAATGATTCCCTTGGAAGAGTCGACATTATTGATAAGTTCATAATATAACATCAATCTTTACTTATGTCATAATATTCCGAGGTTACAAAAGTAAATGTATTATGAGTTAATATTGCTCTAAAATAAATTTAAATCCTAGATTAGATAGTTGTTTTACGTTTTTACTATAATTACATCATTGAATTACTCTTAATTATATTTAGTAGGTAATATTTTGATTTAAATTCTAAGATCGTTATTCGCATTCTTTTGTTTCATTATCGCCAAACCTTAACAAAATGAATTACTTTACATGAATACAATAATTAAAAAATTTTATTTTCGATTGGGTCGTTTTGCAAATTATTATTCGTATATTGATAATTTTGATAAATAGTGTTTGAATTTGAAGCATGACGTAACCCAGGGGGGATGATACGATGGTTTTAATGAAATATTTTCAAGTCAAATTAATATTCCAATAATTATTAAATTTAAAATAAATTTCGTTGCGCTGAAATAAATATTATTTCGATGTTGATTATGATTTATGTAAAATATTAAAATTAGGGCATTGGGACGGAAATTTCCCTTTCGCCGACCAATCAGAGCGCAGTATAGTGCAACGTTTATTCCAAAAGTTTTAACTTCAGTTGCTACGGAGACATCACCCAGAGTGGAGGTGCTGACTTTGGTACTCCACCTCGTCTACTGACGTCGATTTTGAGTTCCTACTTTGGGCGATTGGTGCTCACGTCTGTTCGCTCTTTTGCAGGTATCGTACAATATTTTATGGAAATAGTTCATTAAGTACTTATTTACACTTTGCTTTACTTTTCATATTTTGAGGAAGTGAATTCTCTCGCATTTGGATGATTCTTCTTGGTGTTTCGAGTGTGAAAACGGTTTTCTGAGTCAACGTAGGATTATCAAACGATGTCTTGATGTTGTGACGAATTTATCGTGAATCTTCCCCATTGTAAGCTGCCCATTTATAATTTGCACGTTTTCAACTTTCTATCAGAATGTCTCAGTGAGGAGGGCCTCCAGCTGAAGGGACGGGATATTACGCTATTTTTATACTTGTGAGTGCAAGGATACTGTCGCTGATCGTACTAATTAACACGGCGTAAACTTTTGCCAGTTTCTAGGAGTGTGGCATTCTTTTACCTCTCCTGTTCGGGAAATGAGGAGTATTCCGAAGAACGTGGTTTTGCCGCTAGAGCTCGCCCCCTGAAGAGACCGTCGCCGTTGAGAAAAGGTCATCGCGATAAGCCTTGAGGTGAAGCGAACGGACTCGCGGTCAGAACTCTTTTTCCTTCGACGAAGAGTGACGTGTACTGAACTGTCGTGAAAGCACGTGGGACTTTCTGAAGGTCTAACTAATTATTTTTTGTGATATTTCTTGTAACTGCACCATATCATTTAATTTGTGAATAATATTGTGTACACTTCACTACCAGTCCGGAGTTCTATTGCATTAATCTTTTTTCTAGTCACGTTTCACTTTGCTTTCTTGATATATACGAAAAGTGTGATATCAAGTGCGGGTCAGATTTGCTTACAATTCTTGCGTGGTATTGTATTTGAAGCTCATATTCTTCACAAATTTCATGCAGAGTTATTGTTTCTTGATTTTTGGGCGTTTGTGTCGCCCGTTGTCTTTCTGGTGGCTGATTTCACGAAAAGGATAGGATGCGGTGTACCGGTGGATGTCAGGTGGCTGTGACTTCATATCTACCTGGTATGTTGCAACTTCACGCAAGCACTGACTACTATCCGACTCTGATCCGTCCAAAGAATCAACTTCCGATCCAGATTCTGTTGGGTAGATTACAAACATTATTTGCGAGGCTTCGGAAGATGAAACTTTTGATGGCTTGGAACGCATCGCAACCTGACTTGAAATAATTCGGTCGGAATGTAACATCATTCGCACGAACAAGGTCCTCTAAAGTCTTCTTCTTATAGAGATTGGATCCCGTGGCTACTCGCACTTTTACATTAAGCCTACAGTATTTATTGAAATAGTTAATTAAATTTTGCTTTTTCTTTTTCATGTTTCAAGGAACTGAATTCTCTCGCTTTTGAATGATTCTTCGAATTGTCTAGGATGTGACAACGAAAGAGATGGATAATCAGAAGATTGTCTTCCGGATTCACGATTTAGGTTAGTTATTTTTATAGTGATATCTTCTGGCTTATAGTTTAACGGCCTTTGCGATTGTTTTGTTTAAATCATTTCCTAACCAAATTCCCACCCTACCTCAAGCCCAAATATTCCAATCCCAACCTATATCTCGCCCACTCCCATCCCACCCTGTACCCCACCCACTCCCATCCCATCCCTCCCAATAACCAGCCCACCCCCATCCGACCCTCTACCCAACCCACTCCCGCCCAAACCTATAACCCACCCACTCCCATCCCACCTCAACCACGCCCACTCCCATCTCACCCTCCACCCACCCTACCTCCATCCCTCCCTGTGTCCTAACCACTCCCTTCCCACCCTCTAACCAGCTCACCCCCATCCCTCCCTCTAACTCACCCACTACTTTCCCACCCTCTGTTCCCCTACAATCTTCACTCCCTCTACCCAACCTACCCCATCCCTCCCTCAACCCCTCCCACTCGTATCCCTCCCTCCACCCTGCCCACCCCCACCCCTCCTTCCACCCACCCAACCACCATCCCTCCCTGTGACCCACCCACTAACATCCCTCTCTCTACCCCACCCACTACCTTCCCATCTTCTACTCCGCCCACTACAATCCCTCCCTCTACACAATCTACTTCTATGCCACATTACAGTATAGTATACAAATTCCGGCCTTACATTTTTTATAGTATACATAATTGAAAATATATTTTGGTAGTGCAGTACCCTGGTGATGTGCTCAATGTAGAAGACCTAAATCATCCTACTCCAATAATTATCTCCCATCCATTACCATCAATCCTTATTCCCAATGAGGCATTAGGAAATTGAGTGGATAGGTAGGAGGGGGAAAGTGGTTGTAGTAACCTATCTAATGAAACTAGGACTGCCTTCATACATACAACTCATGCCCTTATCGAGTTGGCCTCATATTGTGTGAGTGAGTTGGGTATGGAGTATATGTTGCCTGGAAAAGTCCAGACAGATTCCCTAGAGTGTCTATTTGATTTGCATAGGCAGCTGTCTGGATCTATCACATTTCTATTAGGCAGATATACGAATCTGAAACCAAATTAAGGCTGCCAACATGCTTGCCACATAGATTTAAGTCTAATGCTTATGAGGAAATTGTACTTGATACAGTGGATGATGATGATGATGTCATGGACCCAAATTACTCTGAGGACTCATTGATGCATACTAACATATTTGTTGAACCAAATGATATTTTTGATGTAAGCAATTCTGTTCCTGTATTATCCTACATTGCTGGGTATTGTGTAAGGTCTTACCTTAAAAAGAATAACTGTTCCTCATGCAAGGAAGTATTTGCAAAAGACTGCATTTTAGAAAGCAGTGTTAATGATAATTTAATTAAGTGCTTTAGTCGTGGGGGTTTCTTTATTCCACAGGAAATGTCATTAAATACAGTTTTGTTTTGTTTTGTGGTAATGGAGAAAATAATCAGCAGTTCTTTGGAAGAGAATTTCCTCAAAGAAGGTAATCAAAGAAACGTTTTGTTTAGTGTGTCTATGAATGCATTGATAATGAATGACTTTTTTACCGATGATACTTGTTCAAATGGCCATCCCATATCAAATAGCATAAAAAATTGCATTTGTTTTGCTGTAATATATATCTCAGGAACTACAGCTGTAAAATTACTGATTCTTGTAGTCGACCTGGATGTAGCAGGAAGATTGTTACGCTTATGTAATGAAAATTGTCAATTAAATTGGTTTTAAATCCATACAATATGTTTTATTGCATTTTACATAACGGTTTTGGGAGTTGTGAAATTAAGTAATCCCAATTACCACTCTAATGGCTAGTTTGAAGACATCATCATCGGCAGTCATACAACCGAAGATTGTTTAGCTGCAGCACTCCAGGTAACCTATAGGAACCAGATAAAAAAGATTCTTCCACTTGTGTACGTTTTGATAATCATGTGACTCAGTCTTATTCTTCCACAAATCGTAATTTCGATTTTCTTTGCATTAATCTTTAAGTTTTATTTCCTGATAGTTTCGCAGTTAGAATTCCGCGTTTTTCTTTGTCCTTAGTTTACATTTATAAGATACACATTTGGTTACACTCGGCATCTAGCTTTTGAGAAAGTTCCCTTCTCTTTGATAATATCTCTTCGTAAGTTTATTGGTGCTAAATGATTAGCGATTGGAATGCATTGCAATATTTAACTTAAAATACTCAGGTTATATTTCTTTAAAAGCCACAGATTCTTCGAAATCCGAGAAATGTACTTAAAATCGACAAGGTTAAGTACCATTTTTTTCTGCCGCAACTGAGCTCTTCTTTCGGGCGCATACCTACGCATCATTGGCCGCCGAGTGATGACGTCACTTCGAAGTCCTCAGGCCTTTTACTTTAGGTGGCGTTGGCTATATATCCTTTAGAAGGAGTTAGACAATCTCTTTATGATATAAAAATGATATTTAGAAGGGTGTCAAATATCGAGATAATACTTATCTCTATTTTTCCATTCTAGGATCAAAGAAGAAGCATTTTTCTGTATAAATCTGAGCAGAGAGCACGAGTCACAAGGAAGGTGCCAAAGATGTGATGGAATGGCCGAAAAAGGTTTAATATTTAACAGAAGGAATCTAGATTGGCCGTAGCCAAGGAACAGTTCATCAACTCACTTGCGGACCATTAATAATTGAAGTAAATTATTGAATTGGAACTTTCAGTTTTTAAACATGTTAAAAATTAATTATATGTAAAATATAACATTACGAGATTTACTACTTCTTTTTATATATTTTAATGTATAAAAACAACTATTAGTATCATCTGTGGTCGTGTGATGAAAATGAGATTTGATTGTATAATTTGTAGATATCCAGATATAGTATTGTTGCGATTTCTTTGGTAATCGAGACATTTGTTTTAAATCTTGGCGCACTAACGCCACCTATGTATTTTTTGGCTAAGTTAGTTAAAATAAAAGACTGACTTCCGGTCATGTTAACCTAAGCTTTGTGTGGTCTGTGAGTTCCTTTTTTGGCTCCGCCGGTAAATTCCGAAATATCCACTGCCTAATGAAATCGCTACAGTTATCCCCTTAGTGCGTTTTATTTTCTGAGTGAATGAGACCCTATTTATGAGAAAAAGAGAGTATGTCTGATGAGTGCGACAGTAAGAACGAGGGAAAGAGAAGTATGAAAAGGTGCCCCGACGTCCCGATTTAGGCGGGACAGTCCCGATTTCAGACTTCATGTCCCGCGGTCCCTTGCTTGTCCCGGCGGGACGCCCGTTTGTCCCACTTTTTTCTGTGAAAAAGACTTAACACTTCAATGAAAAAGTTTTTGCCCAAAAAGTGTGAAAGTGAAATTTTACCTCCTCGGTAAAATTGTGAAATTTTACCTCCTCCGAATGTTGACATCGATTATAACGAGTTATTTGCCGAAGTTAGCTACGTTAGCCGATTTGATTCACCAGAAAAGATTACAGATTGGGATTGTAAGAAGACTAGTGTTAACTGTCGATCGATTGAAATCATCCGTCATTTCAAGGATAAAGATGTACCATGTGCGCAAATCCAGAAAGTCGTAGAGTTTGTTTTGTGTCTCCCAGGAGCAAACGCCGTCACTGAAAGACTTTTCTCCGCTATGAATATCATATGGACAACGGAAAAAACCCAATTAAAAGTGGAAACACTAGAAGCAATGTTATTGGCGAAGTGCAATTTTGAGTTTCACGAGAGTTCCTCTAATTTTTGTGATAAAGTATTGACTTATTAGCTTATTTCTTCGTAATTTTCAACTCGATTATGGGCTTTTTTGATCAAAAAGGGTGGGGGAGTGAGGTAAATATTGTCTGATTTGATTATTTTTTCCTAATTTTCGACTCGAATACGGTCTTTTTTGATCAAAAAGGGTGGGTGGAGTAAGGGAAATTTGCTCTGATTTCCTTGTATTTACGTAATTTCAGAGTCGATTCCGGGCTTTCTTGAGCAAAAAGGGTGGGGGGAGTGAGGTAATTATTGTCTGAATACCTACTTTTTTCGTAATTTTCGACTCTATTACGCGCTTCTTAGAGCGAAAATGGGTGGGGGAGTGAGGTAAATTATGTCTGATTTGATTGTTTTTTCGTAATTTTCAACTCGATGACGGGCGTTTTTGAGCAAAAAGGGTGGGGGGAGTGAGGTAAATATTGTCTGATTTCCTTGTTTTTCGTAATAAATATCTCTGTTGAAAAACCTTGGAAGCATACTTAGCTTGCAAACCAACTATAGCTTGCAAGCCGAACGTGAGGGTGACTATCTTTTTCTTAACACAAAGCAACATTTGTCACAAAAACACTCTCTCTCATTACAATCTTACAGTTAACGTTAACAATGAACGGAAGGGGGAAGGTTGGGAAAGCGACTCCCTTTCCCGGCGCGTGGGCGACGAACGGACGGTCGTTTCAATCTCAAGGGTCCCAACTATCCCTTCCCTCCTTCCGAGGATTAGGGCGTTATATGGCACCTAGGTTGCGAAATTCGTGCCTTGCTTCGTCGTCGCAGGCATGCTCCTTCCACGCATTTCTGGGGGGGAAATATTCTTTGCGGAAAACTGCCTAAGAAGAGAGTTTTCCCGTTACTTCCACACCAACCCGATGACTCTCGTTCATTTGTCACAATTTTGCTTTCGCCGTTGTATTTTTGAGCGTCCGAACGATGGAGCTACTAGTACCGATGGTTCCAAAGCCAAGGAAGAAGGAGGTGGGGGCAGGCGTTCTCTTCGAATATCCAACGGAGCTCATGCGGCCATTGACGCCATTGACGCCATTGACGTTATCATTGCGCTTCTAACGCGGTCCTGCGATTTTCTTCATTACAACGAAAATTGTGAAGATGAAGAAGCTTCGCTGTATAGTATCAAGGTGTACTTCCACCAGCGAGCAGCCAGATGTAAGGTTTTTTGTTATTCCCAGAGCAAAGCAAACGTAAGTAGAATAATTTTGGTTAATAAGTGTCCAAAATGGAGGACGTAAGGTGAAGTAAGAATTTTTGTATATAAATTGTAGGGACTGGAGTATAAAGAAATTCGGCGATATATACTTTCGAAATTCGATAATTAAAGAAGCAGTTACATTTTATTAGCCGTCGAGGACATGCAATTAGCTAAACTATTTTTCAATAACTTCTGAATTCCCATGACGCCATATTTGTGTGCAATCTTAATCTGCGATTTTTTAATTTCTTCTATACTAGGGATTAAGGAACTATAACTATTACATATTTTGTGTGCTAAAACATGTTTCTCATCATGTGTTCATAAAGATTAAAGAAATTGAATACATTTATATAAAACATTACTTTCGAAATAGTTTGTAAATTTTCAGTTCTATTTCAGTTATAACAATAAGGTAACCATTTCCTTAGGTGGACTAGAGTGAAGTGATGATGAACATAAATAATCAGATAGGTAATCTTTTTATCACTGGGAAGATGGAGTTGGATTATTTAAGTGTATGCTTTCAAAAAGAGTAACTTCTAAGTCCTTTAAAACAACTCTGTCATATCTCTCTCATAAAAAGTTTGCTACAAGCATGGTTTCATATATTGAGGGCTACCTGTTTCCTAAATGATATTATATTTTGTGTTTTTTAATCAATTATCTGCACATGGATTGAATTTAAGTATATTCTATGCAAGTGAGCTCTCTTTTTCTATGACCAATTTCTGGACCTACTTCAAAGTTAGATTTCAGTTGCAATTCAAATGCTAAATTTTGTGCTAAAACATATTTATCAGCATGTGGTCAAATAGATTAAAACAATTAGATACATATTTGTAAATTATTATTTTCAAAATAGTTTTTAAACTTTCAGTTCTATTTCTGTTACAACATTAAGCATTTCCTTAGGTGAATGAGAGAAGTAATTATGAAGGTTAATAAACAGATAAGTAATCTTTAGTCACTTAGAAGATGGAATTAGATTATGATAGTGCATGATTTCAAAAAGGGTAATTTCAAAGTGTTTTAATATACCTCTTTTATCAAAAGTTTGCTAAAAGCATGGATTTATATATTGTGGGCTATCTATGTTTCCCAGATGATCATATTTTACTGCTTTATGTTTTGGTAGCATTGTATCATATAGTATTGGCTCCCTGAATTTTCTAAATTATTATATTTCCCTGCTTTGGGTGTAGTTGCATAAATTTAATTACTCCTTCTATGTTATACTAAGTTGTAGTAGGATTTTTGTTATGGTACTTTTTGGCTAACTAAGTTTCATTAGGCTACTACATTATGTTCTGAGTACCTCTTCTTTAATTGTTTATGCATCCAGAAAAAAAAGCTTTTGGGTCTTGGAAGGTATACATTTTGGCAAATTATTTTCTGCTCCTCTGTTAATTACTGGAATTGTTTTTTTTTTCAGTTTTGATTGTGAGCTTTGGGTAGCATTCTTAGGGAATGCTAGTGTGCAGACTAGGTTGGCAAAGGAAGAAACAATTCTACATCTATGTTCCCTTCATTTCCTTGAAAAGGACTACACTAACTTTTGGAAAGAGAGGCTAATTAGAGGTGCTTAGCCAAAGTGGTTTGCTGGAGGTGCAGCTTCAAGAAGATGCTGTGTGGTAGTGCTTCATTGTGGAGAGTATTGACAAGAAGGAGTGCTATACTTACCCAAGTGAGAACTTGGTAATCTGTGTGAGTGCCACCATAATTTTGTGATGAGGTACCTTGATAGTGGTTCACCAAGGGAAGGAGTCTCTCATGCCACATTGGAGATACATAGTGCAAGTGGTTTGTTTGGGTGGATGCTGGGCTGCCTCATCCATGGTGATTACAAGACTAAGAGTTTAACTTATTTTGGTTTTAAGAATTGAGGATATCCTTTTTCACATGGACAGATAAGTGACTTAATCAGAAATATTGTGAAGGAGCAGGATAACATTGATATATCTTAAATTGTTTGTTTTAATAGTCTTAATTATTAGCATAACATGCTAAATTTTTGTTTTATCTATCATGTGATTATTGATATTTTTCAATTGAAACTGTACTGAATTGTTTTGAATTAATATTCCAATTTATGTTGTTTTTCATATACTATATGCTTATCTAGTTTAACTACGCAATCCTAGAATTCAATTATTTAATGTTGTTTGTGTGTTGAATTGTTATGTGTGTATCTTGCTTTGTGGAATTTTTTAAATAAAATCATATTTTTACTTCTTAATTTCTGGATATTAATCATTATTAAAATTCCCTTTCCTAAAAATAATCATTCTCTCGTTGAATTACTTTGCCTACGTACGAAAGCTCGAGTCGAATTTTAAACGAACCGCCGCAGAACGCGAGTGGATGACGCGTTAGCAGACGGCGTAGCAGACCTTTGCATGCGAATAACAACGCCACCTATCTGTGGACGCCGGCATTGTTGGTTTTCCCCCTCCTTATGGAGAGTCGCTCCCGTGTTCCACACCCACACATTTTTTGAGTCTCGTACAGAGAGAAGGGGACGTTTATGGCATCAACGAAAACTACCAATTACATCATTAAGATGCTATTTGCTAATCTATTCCTATTATTTCTTTTTGTGTTTCTTCCGTGTTATTTTTCATACATAATTACTGTGATCTGTGAAATCGAAAGGAAATACAGTGTTTTTTTGGCGCAAATGTTGCTTTGTGTTAAGAGAAAGATAGTAACCCTCACGTTCGGATTGCAAGCTATAATTGGTTTGCATGCTTAATTGGTTTCCAAGGTGTTTCGACGCATATATTTATGTTATGCGTATAACGTATACGAAGATAATTATGCGAAGAATATTCATATTAACTCGATATTATATGTTGTGCAGAGCATATTGTTGGTAATTTAGATTAGCATTGTGGCTTAAAAAGCATTATTTCATCGTTTTTTAGCTTCCCGATGTTTCAAGTTGCCTCCCCGTGAAATTTCGTCGATTTCGGACGTGAACCACTTGAGAAAGATAATTTTCGCTTTTTAAGGCAACTTACGAGAGTTGAAACTCGGTGATGACCGCTCCACCTGGCGTCAAAACGACGGAAATAGTTCCGAAAACAGGGTCTCCGGACGCCATTCCGGTAATTCGCTCACTAAAATACCGATATCTAAGTAAATATAGGACGTTCAGATCAGTTCAGATTCGCTATAATACGTAAAATATGCCGCCATCTTTCAAGTGTCTCCCCATAAAATATCGTCGAAATCGGGCCAAAACCACTTGAGAAAAAAAAAGGCAATTTACCACCAAGGTAGTGAAACTAGGAATTTACCACCAAAACTTCTCAGAAGCATTCATTCGTCAATGAAATACGTGTACGGAGCACCTACACAGAATGAACCTAGGTCTACACCTGATCATGAGGGTCCATTATCTGCGTCGAGACATCAGGCGTCATGCGCTAAATGAGCACATTCAAGCAATAAGGTAGGTATCGTACGAAGTTACAAACAGCTATTTTTTGTTTTTTGCTCTTCAGGAAAGTGTCTTACAGTCAATTTTCACAAACCGTTTCTGGCTTCGGGGGGAGGAGGTAACCCCCCCGTCCGTGGGGCCCCCGTCCTACTTTGCCCCCCGGAAAATATGGTCACCTTAAGTATGATGTACTTGAAATAGTGAAATTACGCATGAAAGAGGATTTGAATGAATGTTTGTTGTTAGAGTAGTGAAAGAAAGGTGTCTGCGAGAGTAAATGCGAATTGAGAAAGAGAGATAGCACCTGCTTGAGTGGCACTCCGAGAGTGTGCAAGTGCGATGGCATGAGTGTCTGACAGAGCGTGTGGATGTGCGTGAGTAAGATCTTGCGAGTGCGTGAAAGTGTGAGGGAGAGCCTGAGCGACTTTGTGCGAGCGTAAATGAAATCTTGAAGGTATTAGTGCAATAATGAGTGCGTGGGCTTGTACGTGCCCAATGTCGTTTTAGTTTTTTGTAACCGTCTTTTATCTTTCTCATGTAAATGAAAACTTAACACATGGTATTCCACGAGAACATCTTTAGTAACTCAATATAACAAACTCAATATACCAACACTTCCCCGTAAACGCAGGGCGGTGAATGTGAATGACAGTAAAGTTTTAAAATACAAGTACAAAATAGTTTCATAAATACAATCTTAAAGTATTAATATTATTTGTAACATAGATGAAAATCAATATATTACTTAACAAAATCTTCAAAAATAACATCATTTCTTTCAAATAATATTTGTAAATGTACTTACAAGAGTAATAACTCATTGGCAAATTTTTCAAACTTAATACAAGGTAAGGCTTTGGTAAAAATGTCACTTACGTTGTTTTCTGAAGATACATAATTCAGCATGAAAAGATTTTTATAATATTCATCTTTGACAAAGAAATATTTTACCTCAATGTGTCTACTTCTCTTCAACCTTCCAGCTTTTATTATATTAATGGTTGTCTGATTGTCAATGAACAGTGTTGCTTTAACTTCTTTATCAGTCAGCTCTTTCAGCAACTCAACGAGATATTTCAGCTCTTTGGTGCATTCATTTGCTGCAATCAGTTTAGCTTCCATAGTTGACTGTGCCACAATACTTTGACGTCTTGATGACCAAGCTATTGGACCTCCAAATAGTTTAATAACATAGCCGGATGTACTCTTTCTTCTAATATCCTTGGCAGCATCAGCTTCTCTTGCATCTACGTCTCCCGGAAAGTCCGCATCACAGAATGCGAGTAGGTGCAGAGAATCCTCAAGTTCATCGTGACGACCTCTGTAAAAAATTCCTGCAGATGGTGTCCCTCTCAGGTATCGAAGAGTCCTTTTTACATTGACATAGTCTTTAGTCTTGGGGTTTTCCATTGCTCGACTTTCGAAATTCACAGCGAAACTTCATCAGGGCGAGTCTTGCATGACAAGTAAAGAAGACTTCCAATTCCTTCTCTATAATTGAACATGTTTTTCTTATCTAAATTTTCACATATCTCTTCAGTCTTGTAAATATCTTGGGTGATGGGTGTTTTCATTGGTTTGCAGTCTTGCATGTTGTACCTTGTCAGTATTTTTCTTGCATAATTCTCTTGGTGTAGAAATAGTCCTTCTTCTGTCTTCTCAAATTGTATTCCTAAGTATGTATCTGGGTTTTAATTAGTTGTCATTTCAAATTCTCTTTGGAGTTTCTTCATCAGTCTTTTGATTCTTTCAAGTTTCTGTCCTATTATTTATAGTCCATCATCAACATGAATAGCTAGGAACATTTCACTTTGAGTATCTTTAAAAATGCATTGATCAGTCTTAAGTTGAATCATATTTTGTTCTTTAAGAAAATTGGTCAGCCTTTGATTCCACTTCAGTGGTGACTGTCTTAAGCCATAGATTGCCTTTGAAAGAACAACTACTTCACCTTGATCTTCAAATCCTTCAGGCAACTTCATAAAAATAGGCTTATCTAGTTTGCCATATAGAAAAGCTGTTTTCACATCAAATTTTTGTATGTGGTAGCTCTTTTTTGCTGCGATTGCCAAGAGTAAACGAAGAGAATTTGTATCCACTACTGGACTAAAGATTTCTTGAAAATCTATATCATCTGACTGCTCAAATCCTCTTGCAACTAGGCGAGCTTTGTATCGTCCAACATCTTTCTTTTTTAGAAGCCATCTACTTGATATAATTTCTTTTCCTCTTGCCTCTTCTTTCTATATTGTTTTCCATGTATTGTTCTTCAGGAGACTTCTTTTTTCATCTTCCATTGCCTTCTCCCACTTTTCTTTGTCAGGTTCATTGATGCATTGGGAGTAAGTGAAACAGGCCTCATTATCTGTATTTTCTTCAGTATCTTCCAATTCAAAAACAAGTTCATAGTCTTTAAATTTTTCTGTTTTTTTCAGTTGTTGTCTGTCTCTCAGATTTCTTCTTCCTTGTTGTATTGCTTGATTTTCTTCTTCTTGTGTATTTTCTTCATCTTCATGATTTTCTTGTTCTTCATTTTCATTTTCTTCTATGTCTGCATTTTCTACTATCAGATATGGTTCTTTAGACATATCTTCTTGGAACATCTTGGTAAATGTGACATCTCTTGATACAAAGACCCTTCTGCAGTTTGGATTCCAAATTCTATATCCATGTACTGAATAGCCTATGAATATTCCCTTTTGACTTCTAGGATCAAGTTTCCTTAGGTTCCCAAGATTTTTGGTATAAACAATTTGTCCAAATTCTTCCAATCCGGATAGATTAGGTCTCCTTCCATTCCACATCTCATATGGCGTTGTATCCACAGTCTTGGTAGCACTTCTGTTTAGCAGATATGCTGCAGTTTGTGCTGCAAATCCCCAAAATTTGTTATCCAGCTTGGATCCATGCAACATTGATCGAACCTTGTTAATTAGGGTTAGATTCATTCGTTCTGCTTTGCCATTCTGTTGAGGAGTGTCTCTTATTGTGTATTCAATCACAATGCCCCTTTGCTTGCACCAGAGTTTAAATTCATTGCTTCTGTATTCTCCTCCATTATCACACCTTATTCTTTCGGTTTTAAGGTTGAAATGGGCTTCTGCTTCATGGATAATTCTTTTAGGTATTCTTCTGTTTCATCTTTTGTGTGAAGCAAATATATTTTCAGAAAGTGAGTATAATCATCTAGTACAGTTACAAAATATCCCTCTTTGTCATGTGTTTCTGGGGTTATTTTTCCACAAACATCTGTATGTAGGATCTCTAGTGGTCTGGTAGCTCTAGTCCTTTCTTGTGAAAATGGATTTCTGGTTTTCTTGCTTATAATACAAGATTCACATATTTCTTCTTGGCTGTTGTATTTCTTGATATCGATGTCTACTCCATCACATAGGTCAGGTATTTTTCTTAGATCATTGAAATTGATGTGGCCCATCTTTTTGTGCCAATTAATGAAGTTTTCTTTCTGAGTCAGGATTGCTTCATAACATTTCTGATTCTTTAAATCAATCTCCCAGAGTCCTTGTTCTGTTTTCTTTCCTTCCAACACAATTTCACCTTCTACAATATCTATCTTGCCATTATGGACTACTTTTACTGCTTCATTATCAAAGATAGCAATACCATTGTTATTAGTAACTGTATTTATTGACAGTAGATTCCTGCTCAGGGGCCATATTATGTAACTTGTCGGTTTGGAAGCAGTTGGTTCGATTTCAAATCCAACCGACTGGAGAGGAAATCGTGATCTCTCACCGACTCCGCCTCTAAATCCTATTCTGTAGCATCGTCGGGCAGAAAACTGCCAAACCGACTGCCCCCACCCACTTTAAGGGGAAACATCCAAGCATTTCCGAAAGTGATGGTCACGTGCTTCATCTCAACCAATGAGAGGGCAAACGAGTAGACAAATGAAGAATGAAACAAGGTGTGTAATAGCAGATGTAAATATCGATGATATGTATGAAATTTTAGGTAACTAGGATTTGTTGTTGTCCTTTGTTGATTTCTTACTAAAGTTTTGAAAGAAATATTACAGGGAAGATATCTGTAATTGCATTAGTTAGTTTGTATGGTCATAAATGGTTGATGTTTGAATTTAACATACATTGCTTGCAGAAGATTTTCCAGTGCCCTAATTCGAGCACAAGGATACTTATGGTAATAAAATATCGATATCTAAAATACTAATAGCCCTGCAGTGAATCCCTAAGTTTCGTAATTTTATTAACTGGAAGTCGGTGCGTGATTTTCAGAACTTAGTATCAGTGTAAGTAGTAGAAAATTAGTAGGTACATAGTACCTTTGATACACTCACTGACTGATTTCTTTGAGGTTAGATTTCTAAGAATTCCTTAGGTGCTTCATAAAGTTATTGTTGGAACTGTTGCTGTCTACAAATCAGTTTACTGTTGGTCAGCTAGTAAGACCTCGATTCGTATAAACGGATAGGTATCTTTTCTTTTTTTATATTTGCTGTAAAAGCAAAATCCTCTCGTCTCCTTGTGAACCGAAGTACAGCGACTTTCAACTGTAACACTTCCTTATACGTAATTAATACTTGTAATTGGTTTCGCCTGGATTAACTACACTCTACAAATATTATTCAATTGTCTTGGCCTTTCATATATTGCTGAAATATATGATTTTAATGGAATCTAATGGTAAAATTGTGGGTAATTTTCTAGTTTCACGGTGTTAGGGAGAAATTCTATATCTCCTTTACTACTGAAGATACACATACCATATTATAGAGGAAGGATTGCAGTTTATATATATGATAAGCAATCTCTTCTAAGTGCTGCCATTTCGGAGAAAATTCTATCCAAAAACGACAAATTTTCGACGTTTTTCGTCTGCTACTAGAAAATTACCAAATTGTGTTTTAAAATGAACAAAAATTATACCATCGACGTCAGTTAAAAGTTCATCATTATACGTTTAAAAATTAGAAAATTCGATCGCATGAAATACTATGACTAGGTTTAATCTATTTCTCTTTTATTTATAGTTTTCTTCAAGCGGGATCATTATTTTTCCATAGTCGAGTCTCGCACAGGGAAACAGTAAAATATGTAACGGATGTTAAGCGTTCCCCAACACTTTACCTAATGAATTATTGATGGTTATTTACATTTATTATTAAAAGATTAAAACGTTTATTTTATTCCACGTCCTTGGACAGATGCACGCTCCAAGAAACGTAGTACATACGTGCATCCATATGTGCTATGGTGTACATCATTTTGCATCTAAAAGCGAGAATCGCATTCATTTTATGCGATCGCATGTCTTGTTGCGGCTTTATTTTACATTCTGCTAATTACGGGCATTCAATTAACGCATTTGCCTTGATGATATTGTTAAATATGCACACACTTGCCACAGTTCGTCTGCTAACCGACTGACTCCTATCGCTACCGACTCCTTTTCATTATCGGTAGAATTCTCCGGACTCTACCGACGATGGCTAGCCGTCGTACCGACGCAGGAGCTTCCGGAATAGCATCGAGAGCTCGCGGAGTTGGTTTGCGATACCAACCGACTGCTTGGCTACCGTACCGACGGGAAATGAGATACAGAATATGGCCCCAGACCAGGTAAGTGTAGAACATTGGTGAGAGTAACTTCTTTAGATTCCCTTTTCCAGAGAGATTTGACGTAAGGTGTTGTCCCTTTTTGGCTACTCCAATTTTTGTTTCTTCTATCTCCTTGGAATCAGTCAGGATGTATTCATCTTTGGCAAAATGTCCTCTTGCACCTGTATCTGCCACAAATGTGTAATCAGGTTCCATTCTGGACTTTGCAGACTTCCTTTCATTTTCAGTCAGATAAGTTAAGTATGCCACCTTTCTGTTGTTGTCTTTTTGGCTTTCTCTATATCTGTTTTAATGTTCATATTTCCATCTACATTTGTCCTGAGGATGATTAGATTTCTTACAGAATTTGCATGTTGGGAACGATTTTCCTTGCCAGCATTCTTCTATATTGTGTCCATCTTTGTCACACTTCTTACAATGAGGTATTCGCTGTTTATTCTTTTCGGGGTTTGATCTACACTCGAACTTGCGATGTCCTTTCTTGCCACAATGGTTGCACATACCTTTGAACTTAGATGCTTTGAATGCAACTTGGTTGTCTTGACTTTGAGAGTTGTTTTTCAGTTTCTCTTCTCCCTTGAGTAGTCTTGCTCGTAAATTCTCTAGTGTCTTCTTATCTTCAGCCGTAGAATCCCATGCACTTCCGAAATGCTTAAATTGATCAGGCAGAATCGTCAATATCTTTGTCATTAACATCATATCATCTACAGTAGGTTTTAGATTATTCAGTCTGAATGCAAGTGTTTGCAAAGCTGCAATGTTCGTCATAACATCTACCGACTTGTTGTATTCGTATTTTATAAATTCTGCGATCAGTTGGCTTTTCGTTTCTTCGGTATCTCTCTTATATACACTGCATAATTTTTCAAACATGACCTTTGCTGCACTGGTTGTTAGGATTTAACCATTGGATCTATTGTTCTTAAGATGATTATTTTAGCATTTGCGTCTTTTGTGATCCACTCCCTCTTCCTCTTTTTGTCTGTGCTGCACAGTTCCATAGTACTCGTTCCGTCTATTACACTCATGAGCTGTTTAGCTTCGAACAGGATCTTTATTTCGAATTCCCAGAGCGGAAATGTAGCAGAATCGGTGAGTTTGGGTACACATTCTAGCTCTTCCCCTGGGCCAATAACCTGTCGTTTTAGTTTTTTGTTACCGTCTTTTATCTTTCTCAGGTAAATGAAAACTTAACACATGGTATTCCACGAGATCATCAAGTATATATTTTTCCTTCAATTGTCTTACAATAACAAGTGAATGTGTATAACAGTAGGTACCAACTTCTTCCATATGCACCGTACCAGTTTAGTAACTCAATATAACAAACTCAATATACCAACACCCAAGCAGAGCCAAAGTGCATTATATGTGCTTTTAATGTGCATTCATTACTGCATTAAATGTACATTCATTATGCACATTGAAAGTACATTTTTGTCCACGCCTTTTAGGTACATTAAATGTGCATTGTGAATGCACATTTTAAACTGTATTTTTGGCACATTAAATGTGCATTATGCATGCAATTTTTTCCTGCATTTCAGGTGCAGTATAAATATGATGCATTGTCTTGGAGATGTAACAGAGATCTCTTTGAGAAGTCTCCTAGATATTTGAAACCACTTTGAATACTAATAACAGGAAACATTCAAAAACCCCAATATTTGAAATACTTTGAGAACAATAAATATGAATTTTTCTGAAATAAATTGAGCTTCCTTAAAAGTAATTGAACGGGTAAATTAAGAGTCCCTGAAAGATATTTCAAAAGATAAAACATATCAAAGTGTTAGACAAATTCAAATATTTGGATTAGTAATACTGCCGTTTCGTAAGATCTCAGATGTATATTATCCACATAAATCGTAAAGAAAATTAATAGTTCCTTCAAGTAGTCATTGATTCAGTAATTAACTGAAAGAAGGGTAAAGGATGCAGAATACACCAGAAAATGTGCTGTAAATGAAAATTTTTTTGCACCTCAGGACTTCCCACAAATTTCACATGATCAATTATAATGAAATCTAAAACGATAGACAAGCAGCTGGTGGTGTAGTGTTAACTTTTAATAAAGAATAATATAGTATACATATAATAATATAATATATAGTATATCGTATGTATATTTATTTCGGATTAAGCTTAAAAGAAACAACATATAGGAATCAGTTTGTTATTAATTAGAACATGGAACTCCAGAATTACAAATGCCAATGTCAATATATTTCACAATCCAACAACTCATCCACCACACTTAGCATGTAGCAAACTTATAAATATAAACTTAGCATGTAACAAAAAAACTCGAAGAAAATGCCTTGAATGTTTGCATCTAAAGCATACATTTTCATGGTAAATCATCATATTTTAGCAGGATTCTTAATAGGAGTTATTCAAAACCATGAAGTCCATCAAATGTTTTTTGACTCATCACCAGAGTCAATGCATAATGTTTCATTTCCTTCTTCCCTTTTATCAGAAGGAATATTATTTCTAAGCCATGAGCCCACAGTCTTGGCTATCGCTTTTGAGCCCGATCCAGGGTATTTGAACAGAACTGCATCTGTAATGACAAGTGATATATTTTCAATGAATAAAACTATTCAGGTTGATAAACAAATACTCTGTATTAGGGGGAAAATACTCACCAGTCAGAGCAGAAGCAGTTTTTGTATTGCGGAGGCCTTTCTTGTGCTCAGTACCCCTCCAGTTCAGCTTCAAATGCTTTGATAAAATAAAGCGGCAAATGTTCCTTGCCATATCTTCATAGCCTTTTGGGCTATAACATTTCAATGAAATGTATTTAGTCTGTGGTAAAAAAGAAAAGTTTTAGTATCATGGGTATAGTTAAAAAGTAAATTTGGGTCATTATATATGTTACACAATACCACAAAATCGTAGTTTTCTCTTTTCCCCAGGAAGAACTCGAATTTTTCTAAAGCTTCATGGTCTGGGAGAGGCATCACTGAGGGCCATCCAGGAGGCTTTGAAAATTTGTCTGGAGAAGACTCACTCCCGATGTGTGCACATATATTCTCTAGTATTGCACTATGAGCTTTTAAAGTACACTTGATTTGCTCCTGGTTTTTTAAAATTTCCTTCAGGCATTTTTTCAATCCTGCAAAGATCACCAGGAAAAAGTCAACAACAGAGAAATATTTACAGTTATGTATGTGATAAAAAATGTATAGATTCCTTGCTACTCACCATCTAATGCCCATGAGGACTGCATCATACTACTTCCTTTCTGCAAATCCTCCAAGTTTCTATGAGATGGTGCATCTAACAAAAGCAAAAAAGAAATTGGCTCTACAAGACTTGGAAAAAGGGTACTTGAATAATAAAATGTTAATAGCATAAAAATCACCTTGCATTTGCTGTGAGCCAGTTCAGTTACATTTTCTGATATATGCATATCCCTAGAAGAGGGCCCAGGGATTGCAATCTGCTCTCTACAGCTTATTTCATCATCTGCTAGAAGAGGAAAATATTTTAATTTTTACCAATTAATAGAAAGGTACTCATAACATGAGAGAATTCCTTGTTCAATATAACAGTTTTATGATTATAACCATTATAACTAAACTGCATCTTACTTTGCCTGTTACTAGTCACATTTTTGTACCCTAGTACCCTTGAGGAAATTTTAGGAGGAGATGGCATTCCTTCATTTAATGCAGATCCTTTCCTTTGTTTGTTATTAACAGCCATCTTGGAGTCTTGGTCCTTGGAGTTTTTCTTGGAGGCGATGGTAACTCCTCATCTCTTTCACTGCCAGATGTAGGAGATTCAGGGCTGAACCGTATAGGTTTCCTCCTTTTTCTCCTCAATGTCTCCTCATTCTCAGCAGCCGACTCAAAATTGTCAGTATCACAGGCCTTTGGTAGTTTCAGCCTAGCCTTAGGATATGAATCTGGAAAACAGATTGAATAAGTGCAAAAGAAGAAACAAGAGAGAAGGAAACACATGAGATATTATTTTGAAATTACCATACGTGCCCCTCACTTCAATATCATGCAAAGGCCATGATGTGTCTACTGGGTATTTCAGCATGTTCTCCCTGAAATCGTTTGGCCAGTGGCATTTGTCCTTATTTGGGAGAAGCCACCGTTCAGGAACCACGGCTGTCTCTCGCATTGCCTCCACATTTGCAGCTTTTTCAGCATCATCAAACCATATGAGGAAGTCCACAACACAATATTTAGTCTATTGGAAAAAAATATTATCAATGATTAACAAATCCCAAAATAGAAAACTCACATCAAAGAAAAACTTTAGAATGCAAAAATTTAACAGGAAATCTCATTTTCATTAAATATAAGTCTTAAAATGGAAGCAATCTCACCTAGAATGAATGAAGCAAAGGAAATACAACATGTTTTTCTCCATAGGGCAAAAGAATTGCTTTATACTGTATGTCCTTAAATTCATACACCTTGACTTCACACGACAGATTGCATAATTTATAAACACCAAGTTTCCCAGATGGAAGAAGATATGAATAAAAGTCAGAAAATGAATTAAACTCTTGTGTAACAATTCTGACAACAGTTGAGTGACCATCATTGCAAGTTAAAATATTGCGTATTAATCCATAGTGCCCATTACTCAAATACACAGAATTATCAGGATGACGATCTTTTAAAATGTAGTTTATGCCTTCATAAGAATGAAACTGGCCAGCAACATTAATTCCATCAGGCAGAGACCTTCATAATGTTCACCAACTACGCCTCCCAGGATCATTGTTTGCCCTCCCAAGTATTTGTTTCTCACATAGCCTCTTAAATATTTGCTGCAGTGGCAGATGAGATGATCTCACAAGTGTTTTAATCCGCCCTAGCTTACTTTCAAATGGGTATGCACTAAAAGTTGGGAGAGACCCATGATTCCTCACATCACTACATAAATGCATCAGGCTGTGGATGTTGTAAGATAAGAACTTGTTCCCTAAAATTTGAGCGCTATAAGACACAAAGTGTTTCAAAAACTGGTCAGCATCATCTAAGAAGGAACAGATTAATCTCTCATTGCTCATGATGAAAATTGCAGAATGGAACAACAGAAAGCATTTGAATACATTGGATGGTAATCCCCTACTCAAAGCAACTGGTCCAACATATAACAGGAATTGTCGACATTCAGTTGCTTTCCATTTTGAAAAATAATGCAGAGACCTTACTTTTCTGGTGAATTCACTGGGTAAGAAAGGCGATACTTCCTCAATATTGGCATCTAGAATGCGTCTACTGGCAGCAGAAAGTCTAGTCATAACATTACCTTCAGACAAGATATATTTTAAGAACCTCCTCAAAGTTCCAAGGTCCACTAAATGCATGGGATCAAGAGGTATGTCAGAAATGAAATTAGTACCTATTTCTTTCAAAGGAGAGTCTCCTTTGTGATGGTATAAGTCTTCTCCATTCCTGAAAGAATCGTCAGTCCTTAATGGGCCAACTACATTACTGTATATTATGAATTGCCCTATTCTTTCGCCCTCCTGTTCACACCTCTCACATCCATTCACTGAGTTATGCCCCATAATACACTTAATATATGCACGTGCAGGTGCATCACAAATAAACCTGCATTTTAATGCACACTGTCTCCCAAATATGCTGGCAGTATCATTCTTTAAATCTCTTACTTCTTTCAGAAACTCAGAGAGGTACTCTGCAAGTGGCTTAGGTTTGCCTTCCCCATAAAATATTCCCACAGGAAATGGCTCACTAATACCAAGTTGATTACACCTAGCTAAAATTGGCCAACATTCAGAGGTAGCACTTTTGTAGATAGAGAAACCATCGAAGCTGATATCTAGTAACAATTCTGTGTCTTGCAATTCTTTGACCTTATTGAACTGTTTGATGCCATTTATAAGCCCGAGATGAGCGTAGTTGCCATTATCAAGCTTCTTGACAACAACTTTGCGCTTCTTAGTCATCCTAAGGGATTCGGCAGTTTTTGGTAGCTCAGGATGTAGAGGCTTCAGAATTTTTAACAAAGCAGAGGTTGCTTCCAAAGTTATCCCGTAGTCAACACTCCACTGAGCTAATTGGGTACAAAACAGGGTAGCTTAGATGGTTAAAGCAGCCTCCTGGATGAAGGAAGATTCTGGGTTTCAATTTCCAGTCCCATCAGACTTTTTGCAAGTCCATTTTCCTTGGGAAATTACCTTATATTGTTGTTGGATAGTTGGATTGAAATTTGAAATCCAAGTTAAAATAATTTCTATTAATAAAATCGAAAAATTTTCCCTGAAATACTAAGAGAACAATTGATACTGTAAATTTAAAAATCCATTGCTTTTGCCAAATTACTTATGGAAATATATGTAATCTAAATAAAGATAAAAATTTCAATGAAGATAGCTACAAGAAACCCCTTAAAAGTAAATGCAGATTTTTTTAAAAAGTATAATTGATTTTCTTCTAGAATGAAAATTCAAACTCAGTATGAATTAAAATGGATGAAATAACTCCATAAATACTTTACTTGAATACAGAGAGGTATTTCTTAGGAAGTATGTAATTCCTTTCTTGTTCCTTAGATTGACTAACAGTAATTGCCATCATTGATATCATTTTTTCATTCATTTTTTTCTCTTTCTGTTCAGGTAGTGATTGAGTTTTAGAGTTAGAGAATAAGAGAGTTGAAATTCGAGGAATCGCTGGAAGCCATGCATATCTGACGGAAATTAAAAGGCATCTTCGAGGGCTATCCTTGGTTCGATGCTAGGTCAGGGCAAATATTCTCCTATTTAAAATGTATTGTGGCAATTTTTAAGATTTTTTTAAATACCTCCCTGATAACATAGAAACTTAAAACTCAGAATGTGGATAGAGACCATAAATAAATTTTATTTGCACCTTTTAACATTTGCTTGATGGTCCTTGGGTCAATCCAAGAGAGCCACTCACATTACTCTATGAATTTCAAATGGGGATAACGGAGTCTTATTTTAGGACCTTCCCAGTATGATATCGACTTCAAAATTTGAAATAAATAAGGTTTATTTCCACCAGGGCATTACATGTATTCACATCTCACTAAGAGTCCTCGGTTCGACACCAGGAGGCGGTTTGATGCCATACCATTTGAAATGTATGGCGTGAATTTCAAATATTGTATGATTCTTATACAGAGAAGGTGGAAGCCACTGACGAGGCATGTGAACAGAAATAATAAATTTATCATAATCAACGTTTATCTTTTACCTTATGATCATTAGTTTGACGCCATGGCATGATTTGCATTTTACCATTCAATTAAACGCAAATAAGGAATTTTGTTTTAATAAATAACTGATAATAGACTTGGAATTTTAGAAAGGTTCAGATTATCTCAAAGCAAATAGTTTACTGCAATCTTACCTTTATAAAGTCTTGGGTTCGACTCCAGTCTTAAAACACTATTATTAAAGTGTGAATATCTTATAATATAATGCCTAAAGCAGGTTATTTGAAGAGTGGAAAAAAGAAAAGGTCTACTCTGGTTTAAGATTATCAGCGAACAAACTTTATTCCTAACGGTAGTCACTCGAGCTAGGTGCCAGTACAAAACAAAAGAACAATAGAAATAAATCATACTACCAACCTACTAGAGTAAAACATGTTGGCTTTGGTCTCATTTCCAACAACTTGGATACAGAATCACTTAGAGTCACAGAATCGATACAACTGCCTCAAACGACATCCTACTTTTCCCTTATAATCCCTATGTGAGGAACTTAAATGTGCTCTGGAATCAGACCCAGGAACAGCATGGTCTTATCTAAAGTTATTTCTTAAGCCGAGTCTTAATATACATCTTCTAGCAAAGCAAATAACTTCCTATTATTTCGATAAGTGCATCAAAAAAAATTATGAAAACCACCTCAATGTATTTTAAACGGGTGATATATTTACCACCTGGCATTGAACCCAGGTCTTCCTGGCGATACTTTCTATGCAGCACAACAGAAGATCACCGTCTTCAACAATGTGTCTAAATTCAAGCAGAAATATTGGCTTCAACTGCCTTAAACTACGTCCTACTTTTCCCATATATTCCTTATGTAAGAAATGTTAATGTGCTCTGGCATCGAACCCAGGAATAGTACGGTATTAGGAAAATTTTATTCCTAAACCAATTCTTACCATACATCTTCTACACAAGCACGAACTCCCTGTCATTTCAATAAGTGCATAAAAATAAATAATGAAAAACTACCTCAATGTATTTTAAAGGGCAGATTTTTGCATCGTCCTAGCATCAAACCCAGGATGAAGGCCTGAAGGACAGTTGTTAAATCACTCATAAAATTAGCTACCAAGAGCTGGGAATAAGCCTTATTAGGCAGGATGAGGAGTGAAGGCATTTGTTCAAGGAGAGTACATTTATGTAAAAAGAAATTGAAAAGAGAAAAGATATTATCATATTTTATGAAGCAACATTATTCATTGACATGGATTTAAAATATTTAGAAATTGCAAATAATTTGTGCTTCATGTTGCTTATGTAAAGAACTTATTTGCTTCATGATTAGTAAACACCAGTAACCCCTTTTTCAAAATGTAAATAGCTGTTGAATGAAATGTAAATGTCAGATGATTAATAAAATTAAACGGATAGCAAATAGATACAGAAATTAAACTCCTAATTTACTCTCAACAAAACTATTACATTCGTAGTATTTGTTTTTAAAATGAAGTTTTTAAATTGAACTCTTAATTAATTGATTAATTAAGAATTCATTCTAGTTCAATTTTGGGAGTGAATTTCGTTGTTATAAAATGCATAAAAGACTTGCAGTGCAGCTTTTACCGGTGTAAAATTTTATGATAGAGATGAGTTTAAACTTATACAGAGCCTTATAAACTTATAGATGTGCCAATCTTATATATCCATCATACATTATAAAACCTAATAATATGATTATTAATGAATTATAATTCAATTATTCCTTAATTTCCATTAATTAATAAAGTCAAAATAGATTTTATTTATTTTTGCTTAATTAATTTATTTCCTTATTTTTGCAGCGATCTATAAACTAAGAAAATGCAATTTAATTCACCTGAAAAGTAGGAGGAAAAATCCCAATAGGCCCTCTCTCAATAAGAATGGAAACAGCAGAAAACATATTGCAGTCTGTGCTGTAGGTTGAAAATTCAAACATCAGTGCTCTTGTATATCTGTCAAACCAACCAGATTTCCATAGGTATTCAAATGTGCGCTGGGAATTTTTCAAGTTTCTGCCAAGTTCAGTCCAATACCCATGACCAGGGTATAAATTTAGGTGTCCTTGTTTAATGCAGAAAAGCTTTTGTTAATGTCTTGAATAAAAATTCAAATAGTTAATATCAAATTAATTAATATTTTAATTGTCTCGCATATCTTCAATTTCTTGAAATGGAACAGCAAGGAATCAATTTCTCTTGAAGAATAATTCAGGCTCCCAAATGTTAAGAAAATGCTTCTTTATAGTATTTACCATTTAGAATAGGACACTTTTTCAATAGTTTTCAAACTTACAACATTACTTACAATTACTTTTGACCTTTTTAACTACCATATGTACTCGTGTATAACTTGAGTTTTTCAGCACATTTTGAAAGCTCACATAAATGCACACATATTACTTGCATCTATTTTTATTTTGAAATTTACCAGAAAACGCTGAATTTCCCTACACTAGACTTATACTCAAGTCAATTAATGTTCCCAGTTTTAGTGATAAAATTAGGTGACTTGGCTGAGTTATTTTAAATTAAAAATTTTACTACCGCTGTTAATCCTAATGACTATAATCCCATATCTATTAAATAAACAATATGTGTTGAGTAATAGAATATTATAAAATAAAAGCTGAATTATCTTCTTGAATGCAATTTGGAAGTTGAAGATGATTTTAAAGAAGAAAAGAAATGAGACTTCTAGAGAATCCTTCCTACACATTTAGTAGGTCAAATTACTTCTTTTTCAGCCAGAATATAATTCTTCTGTGCAGATGGTTGAATCTGAAACTTCTTGGTCTATTATGTACATTAGTATAACATCTTCTCAGTCTTTTTGATTGAATACAGGGAATGGGCATAGAAAACAAACAGTTTTGTTTCAGATGTTGTATAATGTTGATTATATTGTGATAAAATAATTTTGTCTGAAATTTTTATATTTCCTGTAAAGATGTGATTAATATTTTCAAGGTTGATAACTGGGGTTAACATTTCGAAGTTGTTTTGTGTTTAAAGGGTTGACGAAATTTAAATAAATCCATCATCATACATCGTGGTTTTTCTTATTGTAATCTCATAATAACCTAAAGAGATGCTGCTTGACATTTTGTAAATAATCTTGCATAATTTTATCAACTGAAAAGTTCTTTACAAATGTGAGCACATTATTAATTGATTAAAGAGTGTACTGTTCTAGCACCCCCCTTTACTAGGACTTCTCAAAACTCAAGTTTAGAATGGATATAGTATAGATGATAATATAGAATACTGTATAGTACCATAACTTAAGTTCAAAGTCTAGAAGAGGCATACCTAGATGGTAATAATATATATCTATTATATATAGATGCTTTTCTGGATTCATTCATGTATCTAACTATATATATATAGATAGATAGGACATTAATTCACAGGCTAAACCAAAAGCATCATTGACTTGAAATTTTTAGGATGTATTGGCCATAACATGCAACCACCAGAAAAATTGTGATTTTGAACCTCAGTGTCATGGGTTCTATTCCAGAGGGCCCCAAAGTCCTGACTTTTCCCATTTAAAAGCATTGCTTTGATTTTCGGGAATTAAAAAAACACTTCCCGGATAGGTAGAGAGTCAAAACTCAAGGAGCCTATATATATAGTCATGATCTATCGAAAATATAAATTACTTTTACAGAAAAAATCCTGGGTTTGATGCTGGGCTGATGCAAAAATCTGCCCTTTAAAATACATTGAGGTAGTTTTTCATCATTTTTTTAGCACTTATCAAAGTGATAGGAAGTTCTTGCTTAGATAGAAGATGTGCATTAAGACTAGGGTTTTGAAAAAAATTAGATAAGACTGTACTGTTCGTGGGTTCGATGCCAGCGCACATTACAATGTCTCACATAAGGAATATATGGGAAAAGTAGGACGTTGTTTGAGGCAGTTGTAGCAAATATTTCTGCTAGAATTTTCGCACATGGTTAAAGATGGTGATCTTCTATTGTGCTGAATAGGGAGTATCACCAGAAAGACCCGGGTTCGATATCGGGTGGTAAGTATATCTGCCATATAAAACACATTGGGATAGTTTTCCATTATTTCTTTCATGCACTTATCGAAATGATAGGGAGTTCTTGCTTAGATAGAAGATGTATATGAAGACTCGGTTTATATAGTAGTATAACCAGGAACACCCGGGTTCGATGTCAGACGAATAAATTGCAGCGAAGTTTAAGAATATTTTCAATCCTCTTTCTTTTCTAGAGTTGAGATGTCTTTAGGAGGAGCGATGATGGAGACTTTGGATGAGTTCTTTTTCTTAGGAAGTATGATTATACCAGATGGTTGTAGCTAGAATGAACTAGTGAGCTGTTTCATAAAAGCCAAGATAAGATTTAATAAAAGAAACAAAACCTTCACTTCCAATGGCATAAATCTAGAGCTAAGGATAAACCTAATAAGAACCTTTGTGTGAAGCATCTTTCTTTAAGGCAGCACTACCAGGACACCCAACAAAAGAGAGATGAGGATGAGATGATAAGGGATGTCTCTCCCTCGGAAATTATCTACTTTATAATTCTGTCAAAAATTCAATTACCAATTGAATCTTTTGAATAGAACCACTCACATCAAAATGAATGCATGTGGAAACAATAGGATGATTTTATTTTATTTACCAATTATAATTGTAGCATTTGTTTATTCAGAAGTGTGATAAAGCCAAGGCTTTTGCTCTCTACCTTCTGGGTCAGCTAGTTTATCTGGCTTCTCCCATCTAATACCATGGTTAGCTCTATCTTCTCTGTAATAATTGTATGCAGGAATGCATCTATTATCTGCCAAAATGTGATTCATTTCCATAGGAATAGAACAGAGACCTAAAGTCGTGAATCAAATAATTTTTCTTTAAAACATAATTATTAATTTAGGGAAACCATTGTATGTACCCCTTTTATAGTGAAATTGAAGGTATAAGGCATCTAAGGATTAGCTATTTTCTAGTCTAGGCATAACTAGCTTCTAAAAATGCTTTTGGCATGGAGTTAGTGTGGCTGTTTGTAGTCAGCAGTGACAATATATCACTGTTTATCTTTGAAAGTGAGACATACTGAGCCATTGCCAGCTTATCTTCTGCACAGACAAAGACCATAAGCTTTCATTTTCACTGTACTACATGATGATGCATGGGGCATGAATATTATATTACAAAAAATAGAGTTAATACATTTCCATTTTTTCTATTACCTTCAAATTAATAGATTTGTAGAATTTCAACAAGCCATATGAAAAGTTGCATCTTGATTATTAATATTAAGGATCAAAGTGCAATTGATTTTCAGCATTTGGTCACATTTTTGCAGTAATATACATTGGGTGGAATATCCACACAGCAATTTCATGCTCTGAGGTAATATATTTAAACATAAGTAATCCATTTGCTCAAAGAACAAGTAAGCAAAATTATGTTTTTTAAAACTCACATTTCAAAAAATATTGAATACATATTAAAAATTAGAAGTACACTATGATTCTCATCATGATATAGGCAGGAGCCTATAATAACAGACTCTCACTAGCCAGCACCTCCACATAAAGGGCATAAAATACTTACCCCAAACTGAGCTCGTAAGAAGCATCAATAAATATACCTCTATCTAACAGTCATTGTATATAGTGGCTGTAGACAGTGGTCATTCACATTGCTAACCTCAATACCTTTCATTAGTGGTCAGTCAGGGCAATGGTAAATCTTCCTATATCAAGACCTATCATCCAGGTAGAAGCTTCAGATATGGCAAACAAACTACTGATAGGAGCAATTTATAGGCATGAAATTGTTGGCTGGAAATAGTTAAAGTAAGGTATAACATTAGAGTGGGAAAATTGTTTGCAGAGAGTTGACTGATGTTTGCAAAGCAAGAGCTAGAATGGCAAGGAAAATTTAAGACTTTTTGTGAGGGCTATGAAGGAAAGGATATTTTTAATTATGAAGAGACAGAGCTTTTTTACAAAGCTTTTCCAAAGAACAGTGTCCTTGTAAAAACCCGCATAGTAGGAAGAAAGAATCAAAGTAAAGGTAAACACATTTTTCCTGCGTAAATATGGTCAGTGAGTTTGAGAACCCACTATTTATAGGGATTTCTGAGTAAGAACCCATGGTTTTTAAGGGTGTCTGTTTTGAAAACTATCCATCCCAGCAAAGTCACTATTTTTCAATTCTTGTACAGCCAAGAAAATGATCTTTGAACATGATGCCTCCCATTTCAAATTGCCTATTTCAAAAGTAGCAGCAAAATTCCAAGAGAACCTCCCATATACAGGGATTGCTTCTTTTATATACCGGGATGTGCCTGGGTACCAATGTTTCCTAGAGTATCATTGGAAGAAAATGTAATAACTGATTATAATAATAATATAATTTTTAAATAACCTTATTATGTAACCATTGAGTGCTCTAGCCCATTTTTTTCTCACAGGTTTCTGATAGGTTAGAAAGAAACTTGCTGTATGGCATAACAATAGCTGATGAATGGCTGTCTTACCAGTAACTATGATTTTTGCTGCATCCATTGCTAAACTTTTTCATTACCTCAAGTGAGTCAGTGATTATATTATTTGTGAATTACATAGGTTTAAAATAAGCAAGACCTCTATCTGCTTTGAATAAAAGGTTTACTATTTTAAGCTATTATTTACCCCCTGAGTGAGAGAATCAAAGGTGAGTGGATTAAAATAACTTATCTGTAAACTAGAGACCCTGATTACCTAACTAATTTTCTATTACAAAGCTGTCCCTCTCAACTCTGTGTTGCCGAATGTTTGAAATATTGCTATCCTTATCTTCTTGTTTAGTAAACAATGTTTAATCAAAGGTTCCCAATTATTTTTGACCATTAGTATTCCAAACATGAAAACAAAGGGTTAAGAGAGGCTGCTTTCCCATGAAACATTAGGGAGATAATGAGTGTCTTTACAGATAAGTCTCTTTAATCTACTCACCTTAGACTCACCTCGTATGTCCTGCGAGACTTGCATTTCCTTGTTTTTGTTTCTCAGCCATGAAGAGCACTTCAATAGACTATAGCATGCCTTGTGCTGTAAAACTTCTCCTACCTCCAGTAATTACACTTTAAATGACCTATATTTACTTTTCTGTAGTGCCAAATTTGTTGAAGTCTTGGAGCTCCAAGAAGCTTATAAGGAAAATTGGCTGTCCATCCTTCATCTTGTTGAATTTGATCTCCGTTATATCCTACTTTTGCATTCAGTGTTGGTATCACTGTCAAATTGAGGAAATCTAGCAAACTGAAAAAATTATTTTTCATTAATATTACTCAAACAATGATTTTAAAGTACTATTAAAACTAATATTATTTTGCTAACTTATGATTATGTAGGCTGCCACAAAATAATAGATAATTAGGAGACAGATTAAGGAAATCAATGAGAAAAAGTTACTTCTCGGCTGGATCTAAAGCCAAACCTAATTATGAAAAAATTCTAAGTAACATCTACATAAAATATGGAAATTATGTTGTTAAGATGTTAGAATAGACTTTTAAATATTTAATAGCACATCCTGAACTAAAAAAATGTCTTTTCTAATTATAAAATTATAAGTATAAGAAACATGTTAGCCCAATTGAACAGTATTATCTTAGAACAAGAGCCAAGCTGACATAAAAAGTATAACATCTTGATACGACTATCATTTGAATTATGAGCTTACTCTGCTTTGCTTGTCAGACTGTCAAGTTTACGGCCTTGCTCTCCTTGGTTATGAAGACTTTTGGACAAGAGTTCTCGAAAAACATGGGCACTATTCCATGAAGTGGGATCACTTGCATAATATGCCACAACATACAAAGCAATGATATAAAATAGGAGACACATTATGTCTGCAGAAGAAGTAGACCATTCTTTCCACTTCCTTTCTTTTCTTGCCAAATACTGAAATGAAAGTTGTAGAGTAAAACTGAAATCACTGTTCATTGAAGCCCAGTATTTTTCTCTATTTTAAGAAATTTGTTGGTATAACCTTGGAAATATTAAAATCCACTGTATATGTTATTCGTCTTCTACTTTATGGTAGGCTTATGTGCCTCAAAACACCTAAGTGGATTTCCTCCACTTGATTTTTTGATAACTGCGTTTTCCAACGTGGCTGGTGAATTGGTCCAGGGGGAATTCGTATGCGTGGAATTGGTCTCCCGACAGATTGATACACAGGGAATTGATCCCCCATTCTCATGTTGTACTACTGTTATTCAGTTGTATGTTAATCTACACACCCTGATTATTTGTTAATGTTATCAATAAATGGAATGCAACATTTTTATTGGTAATTATGATCCTTATATAAAAATATGATAAACAAAGGCAAAACTATTGTTAAAATTTCATTTCAAGTCTGAGAGAATGAATGAGTGGTTTTCTCCACGATTGTGTTGTTGTGTAAGGATAAACAGCACTTTATAATTCATGGGTTGGGTTGAGTTGGGTTGAATTACCACTAAAATGTTGCATTCCATTTATTTATAACATTAACTAAAAATCAGGGTGTGTAGATTAGCATAAGACTGAATAACAGTAGTACAACATCAGCACGGGGGATCAATTCCCAGCGTACCAATCTGTCGGGAGACCAATTCACCGGGCACCATTTTCCAATTCCCCATTCAAATACATCATCTTTTATTTTCCTGCCACCACCCTACTTACCCTAGCATTCTTCTTTCTTCTATTCTTGATCTTTGCTGGCTTAGGATGCAGTGAAATGATGACTATGTGACCTTACCCTCATCATTGTTAGGCGAAAAATCTCACTACTGGACATAGTCCTATTTACATCTTGTGCATGAGTTTTCTTCCTTCTTGGTAAGTTAATGCTCCTGAGTATTTCTTATTCAATTCCAGTCTTGTTTGTTGCTAGATTATATCCTTTTTATCATCTAACATATTTTCCCTTTGTCTTCTTCATTTTCTCCCTTGTATTTTACCCTCAATTACTGTCTTTAGCATTCCCTCTCCTCTCAATATTTGACCCACCCATTTTCTCTGTCGACACTTAATTACTTCAATTAAAACCCTGTCTTCCCGAACCATCCTTTGCACCTCCATATTAGTTTTCCTATCAAAACAACTCACTTTTTCCATTCTAATCTACACCTTCATCTTGAAGGCTTCCAAATATTTGACATCCTCTTTGCTTAAGTTCCAAGTTCAATATGTTCCATATAGTTCCATAGCTATATAGCAAAACACTCCACACCAAGAACTTTGCCAATCTTTTCCTGATTAAAAAGAATAGTATCCAATCCAATCATTCTGTATTCTGATGATGGCATAACCACTTGCCGAAACCGGTCAATGTTTGTAACTATTTTTGTGGACTAGTACAAGTTTTGTAATAAATTATTCTTCATTTTTCCTGATTACTTTATTGAGAAATATAGCTATCCTTTTATGAATTCATGTCTGCATCTTCTATCCCAAGAAATAGTACTTCCCAAGTAAGAGAATTTATCCACCTCTAGGTTTTCCCCATCCACCCTTATCGTTAACATAGCTTTCTTTCCATTAGTAAACCTCATCACTTTAGTTTTACTTGCATTAATTTTCAACAATGCAACAGAATCAGGATTGTTTTGGTAAAATCCTTTGGTCAGTTATCATATAATTTTCTATATAAATCAAACAAACATTTCCTACCCTTGTCTCCTAGATTCATAAGGATCTCAAAGGGAATCTCATTCCACAGATATTAACATAATAGCATCACTCGCAGTGATTGTCCATTTGCAGTCTAGATGCCTTTGCATCTGCCTCACTGAGGCACAGACACTGTGTAGACTACTATTCATTTGACCCCTCCTAAGTTAGCTTTCTGCAGCAGGTAACCCTGTACCAGGAACAAAGTTCCAGCCAGTTTATCTTTTAATGGCATGCAATATCTTACACCATGATGGGATTGTAGCCAAGGGAAGAGAATTTTTCTGAACAGAACTAATTTTCAAGAAGTTTCTTCTTTCCCATTTTCCTTCAGATCATTACACATATCACAGGATGAGATTTTTTGTAAATTCATGATATTATCAACACAAATGAATTTCTATGCTTGGACTTATGGACTTGCGTTATTATCAGTGAATCCAAAAATTTAATTTCTGGTCAAAATACCTCTGAAGGACTTACCTTGTGAGGGTTTAACTGATTATGTGATCCAATCAGTATGAGAGACTATAAATAAATTTCATATTTATTTTAATATTATTTCCTATAAAAACTAGTATCAAGGTGCTTAAGTGTTTACAAAGAAGTAAATAAAAGAAAATTAATATAAAAATAATATGTGTAAATGTATTTTAAAAGGGCAAACCAGTTTATGGTAAACTGAGACCGACACCAATGTATTAAACTGATTCAGTTATTTTTTCTGAATTTTATGATTTATTCTGACCTAAACACCCCACTAAAGATAAACTTACTATAACTGTTAATAAAAATCTGCTTTGCTCAATTTTGGCATTATAATTTAAGGAGTAATATTTTCCAGAAAAATTATTTAATAATTGCTGAATTCAAAGGGTAATACCTCAGTTATTTTCTGTGGTTTGGGATGATGAACCTTAATATTCCTTCCTCCAAAGAAAGAGAATTTGCTTGTACTTGATAGTAGTTTAATTGTTTTATCTCTACTTTGAGTAGATATACAAGTCATGTCTGCCATTTCAAGTGGGGGATGTTCAATCAATTCACTGTACACTTTACCATCTGTTATCTGTAAGGTAATTATGGAGATAATAAGTTGAGGTAACATGCTATATATCCATTCTAATAGATAAATGTGACAAAAGCATTGTAGCATTGACAATTGAAATGATAAAGTTATGTAAATAAATTTCGATCTAATACTTATACTCCCGTAATTAACAAAACAATTACACTCAGGTAATTAAATTATTTCACGCTCTCATGTTACAACCATAAATACAATGCAATACTTAGAATTTTGCTTGAGTTTTAAGTATTAAATATGGTAAAATCAATCTCAATTTTAACCTATATTTATTCTAACAAGCATATTAAATGACACATGATTATATATATATATATATATATATATATATATATATATATATATATATATATATATATATATATATATATATATATATGTACCTTCATAATAAATGAATCCAATGAAGCCATACCTATGACTTTCAAAGGTTGGTAAATGAAAATTCCCTGAAGAAATGCCAACATAAAGGATGATATCCACAATAATGCTTTGAACTTGCCAAATGAAAGTCCATATAAACTCGTCAAATAACTGGATATTATTATAGCAGCGACACACCAGATCCTAAATAAATGTTTTGCTACTGATTTATAACAGAAATTTTCAATGAATGGCTTGACATAATTTTTCAATGTAAGTCATAACTATTAGATTTTAGAAGGAAAGAATACATTGCACTTCCTTAGTTTTAGTACTTGATTTTAGCATGATAAAAAAGTTGTGTTCTTTTTATTGGTCTTGGATATACTTTTCCTGCAAAAATATCTACTTGCCCTCAGGAGACATTCACTTTTTGGGAGGTAGATAAAATGTTCTCCAATCAAAAGTTGTTTCTTTCCTTTTTAGTGTTACTTCAATGTTGGACTAAAGTTGACAATTGATAGGGCCATGTCCTGAATTAAAATGTAGTGGGCATAGCAAAGGGAGCAGTAACAAGGATTCGCTTGAGTCATTCAGGGTATTTTCTCTGCTATAAAATAATAGATAGGACTCGAAACCTTTGTGCTACTATGCCAGCGTTTAAGCAAAATTATCAATGGAAAATCAGAGTTAAGCCACCCGGCCACACATGTTTTTTTCACTCCTGTAGATTGGGACAACTACCCAGCCCAAACCATAAGCATCATTGACTCAGCCTTTTCATGCCCTATGCACCCCAACAGGATCTTCCTAGAAAAAGTGAGATATTAGCCATACCTATCAAAATCCTAGAAGGCCACAAATTTCAGTTTTTTTCAGTAAGCATTGTGCTAATATTCAGAACTTTTCTTGGTTTACTTCCCTGTATGGTAGGGAATTGAGCATCTATACATTGTTATTAGATGTATTTCTGTAACATAAACAGTAAAGATTTCTTGCTATATGGTCTTGGGTTTGATTCCAGCATAATACAAAATTATCCCATATAAAATACATTGGAGAAAATATAAGAAATTTTTGTAAAGCATTTACTGATATGAAAGATATTTGTTAATCGGTATGACAATCTTTTTATGTTTTCTTGTATATGCACCTTGGGTTTACTCAGAATAACCTTGGGCTCAACTCCAGAGCACTATGGATGTTGTTGCTTAAGAAATGCATAGGATTCAAGTTAAAAACAATTCTCTATGTTCTCAATTAATATTAGCTGAGATGGTATAAGTTATAGATATCTCTGAAAAGAATTCAATATAAAACTATTTTAAGTTTTTAAATAATCAACAGATAATGTAGCCTGAGCCAATGTTGCCTTAACATGCTCTGTTTCATTTTTTAGTATAATTCCTTTGAAGAATTGATCTGGATATATTGCATTCCTTATTTAAATGCTATCTCTAGAGCACTGATTGTGAACTGGGGTGTTGCAACCCAAAAGGGGACCCTTTTTTTAGGGTCACCATTTAAAAAAAATTAAATTTAAACTCTCTTAGTTTAAGCTGAGAAGTTCCAAGGGGTGAAAAGTGTGTATGGTGGAGTTTCCTAACTCCAATTGTCAGTTGCAAACTTTGCATAAAAGGTGTTGAAGTGGCACAAAGGTTTTGAGGAAGATATCCTGTAACTCTTAAGTAAATCCATGTTATGCCCACCTGGTGTTTTCCTTGTAAGAAGTTGGTATGAGAGTTCACAAACTGTGAATGCCACCTGACTAGGCAATACAAGGATGCAACATCTTTACCATAGCTTCACCCAAACCTTTTATCTGTATCCTAGAGATGCTATTCATTAGAAAAAAGATTAATATATTTTATTATAAAGTGAATCATAGCATAAAAATATTGATAAATTAAAGCTTGACCTTACTTCTAAAATAAAATCAATGTGGTGAATCTTTCCTTGATAGAATTTTGTACAAACATCTCATGAGAAATACACTTAGTAACTTCCACTATATGTAAGTATATACAAAAAGTATATATTGTTTAAGTAACAAAATATTTTTACTTTACGATGGTCTCAGCTTTACTGTAAATAATTCAATGTTCTTTTTATATATGTTTGTGGTGCACATTCCCGTTAGATGAAATTCATTTTACTCACTTGGTTCAGGTTCTGGGATCCCATACAACATCACGTTTGCTAGCATATGCATACCATATGGTGGATAGAAGAACGCATACAGCCATTGATAGCCTCTGGGAGCTTGTGTATGGACTATGTGCAGGCCTATTGAAATCAAGCAATTGAAGTTGAAAATATTAAGTCTTCTTGGGTTCTCCACTAGGTTAGGTATTCCATTGCTGATGTTTCGATGGCTGACTCTGCCATGGAAATCTTGACAAAGGAATATCTAACCTGGTGCAGAACCCAAGAAGGCTTCATCCTCAGCAAATGCCAGGAAAGTACGAGATCTTATATTATTATAATCTTTTTCAACAAAAGTCTTTTTCAATTTTAGAAACTATTTTAAGTATAATTTTTGATCAGAGGTCATAAAGACATTTCATACTCACAGTTTATTGATTTCTCTAATGATGCTTGTTCAATTCCAGCACCATTTACATTCCTACATACATTTCAATTGGGGATAGTGAAATCTTATTTTAGGAACTTCCTTGTATGATATCGACTTTAAACTTTGGATTGATTTAGCATTATCCCTACCAGGTTGTTATGTGTATTTACATTTTGCAAAAAGGTTCTGGGTTCCACACCAGGTAATCTTAATTTTCCTTTATAAAATGTTTGGAGGAGATTTCAAATATTTCTATGAAGCATTTCCCAAGAAGATAAATCTGTAGCCCAACATCTGAACAACAGTCATGAATATGTTTTACAAATGCAGTTACTGTTTCCCTGAAGAATGATATGATAGATTTGCTTGCAGAATGTAAGCAACTTTTACCCATATATATGATTATATGTATTTATATAATTCAATTCCATTTTATTTGATTCAAAGATCATAAAATGATATAGAACATGTCAAGTACAAAATAAAATACAGAAAATGCAGTACAAAAGGAAAATCAAAGGCATTGCATGCATAGTAGTCATCAACAATATCAATCTCAAGAATAAATATCATCATTCAAAAAATCATAAAAATTATAATACATTTTATTAAGAAGAAAACTTCTAACCATTAATAAAACATAGATAAGGTAGTAGAACTTTTACAAATTATGGGCAAATTGTTATAGATACGGAAACCAATGGACTTGGGACTGCAAAAAGAGATTTTTTTTCTGTGATATGAGAGATGAAGATGAGTGCTGGATCTAGTAAAATGGTTGTGAAGAATGGAATTAGCAGGAAACAGAGAAATGTTAGAGTGGATAAAAGAAACAACTGAGAAAATATAAAGGCAAAGAAGAGGAAGAATGCGAAAAGCTTTAAAAATTGATAAAAATTTATATAATAATTTCTATTGTATTCAAGACATTCTTAATAAAATTATGTTGCTATTACTGACCTTTTAAAAATACTTAACCATTCATGTTTATCAAAGAAATTTAATCTTGCACTATTGTTAAAGACAAGTCTCCACTTAATTAACTCCATTTGTGTGGTAGTTCTTACTTTGCAGCAAGGAAGAGTGGCAGAATAATAGATTCGTGGCTGCTTAGTTAGTCCTCCTACAGAAAGCCATCTGTTTACCAAGAACACCCACACACCAACAACATCTGTCAATTCAAATAATTATAAAGTATCCTAGAAACTTCGATGTAGTTGTGCAAACAGGGTAATTCACTGCTTGAGTTAAATATATTTAATCGTCGTCCTAAAAAGAAAATTATCAAAACGTTCTAATTGAATTAGTTCGCAATTGATTACTAGATATTTAACTTAAAAATAAGGAAAATAAAATCATTGAATTTTTTAAATTGCTGTTTGAAGAAGAGAATATAATATTCGATGCCGGTTATGTCAGTTGCATATGCATTATGTCAGTTGCATATGATATAAATTAATCACTTATCTTCCAAGTTTAGATTGAATATAGAGTTCGAAAATACTGTCGTAGATAAATATTTACATCTTATATATATGGAGAAAGTCGTGCTGGCCACAGATTTTTATTATTATTTTTAGATCCTGTAACTTAGTACTAATATAGTTTAAACTATAGCATACTCTAGTCTTCCACGTCTACAAACTTGTCACCTCCCATCTTTTTACAGTAGTTGCTGTGTTAATGAGTAGTTGTGACAACAACACTGTGTAATTAGGCCAAAGTTGGGCCATAAACTCCAGGGGTATTTAATAAGTTGGAAACTTATAATTTAAAATAAAATTTGTATAATACAATTAATTTCATCACTGAGAGATCCTAAAGTGGAAATTACAGGTAAGATGGAATTTTTTCTTGGCACAAGAAAGCGTATGCCTTATCACATGGTTGTACAAGAAGTGAAAAATAGCAACATGACTGGAACTCAATCCCAAGTCTTGCACTTTCCAGGGAGGCATTCTAACCAACTAAACTACTGGTGCTAAATGTTCTTGTGCTAAGTAAAAATTCAATTCTTTACCAGAAATTTCTTCTTGGAGATTTTTCTATAGTAACACTTTGTCGGTCAGTTGCCTTAGTGAGGACCTTTGGTTGCGGTTAGTGCCATATGTGAAGCACCTTTTCCTTGCCCATATAAGATCTCGTTTACAGAAGTAAGAGAGATGTGAAGTGCATTTACTAGTTTATGCGAGGGCAGATCGGAACATAACTCACAATAATTTTTTTCTCCCCTGGTATTGCAGCTGGAATGTTGAAATTTCACGACAATATAGTTTGAAGTTTGACTTTCATCTGTTTTGTCCCATGAAGAAATTCCTGGCCGGCCAACACTTTGAAAGTGGAAGTGAAATCAGCAGTCCTCAGATGGCTATACTCCCAACAAACAGACTTCTACGAACAGGGCATATTGATACTGGGAGATGGGAGAAATGTGTTGAGAAAATTGGTGACTATGTAGAAAAGTAGGTCAAAGATGTAAGTTAATTTGTGATTTGTTTGGTTTTGGTAGATATTAAACTTTTTGGAAAAAAAATTATTATGCGTTACTTTTCAATCTGTCCTCGTATATAAGGCCCTCTAAGATGGCTCTGTAAATAACAGCTCAATACGGTGACACTATGATATAATGTCATTTGAGAGAATAAGGTTAATAGACTAAAAATTATGAATGCAGAGCAAAGTGATACAAAATGTTTTGATATATATGCAGAAAATGAAAATCCCTTAACATGTTGTGTTGAGTGGTGCATAAATGCAAGAGGATGGTCAATATTTTTTATGATGTTTTCATCTTGATATTAATTATAACTTTAATACTTTACCATGATGGTTTTTCTCCAGTACTGTCATGCCATAGCCTAATATTAAGAAGCTCTCCAAGAGGTTTGGGGGTTGTTAAAACAAACAAATCCTGTGAGTTTGAAGTTAGTGTTTTTTGCCTTGGATTAGAGAGTAAGTATATCTGGAAGAAAAGGATGAAATTCAGAAATGAATGAGTAAAATATAATGAAGACAAAAATCGAAACATTTATGTGAGGATCCAATTAATATTATTGATCTATATATAATATATACTAACTAGTTTTTAGACATAAATTTAAACTTATTTATGTAGTATAATGTTTACACTTAAGCTTAAGCACTTAAAAATATTTTCGATAATAATACTAATTGTTTTTCTAGTATTCTTCTTTCATTATGTAATCTTTGTTAAGTATAACAGAAATATTTAATGTTATGTATCTATGCGTAATATACAAACCCTGCTTAAGCCGTTAGAGCCTTCCAGTCGAAGTGCGACATTTGCAGTTGTTCCACAGCCATCCCCTGTTCCAGTATTGACAGTCACAATATACACACAAATGTCAGTGGAATAATTTTGTCCCAAGAACAACAGTAACTTTTGCAATGATTTATTTTATGTTACCATTGGTATATTAAATTGAAAGGACTTATTACTATTATACTAGTATTTCTTTGGAAATTTATGATGCTATTTGAAGTCAAACTCTAAAATACCATTCAGAAGGTATTTGGATAGCAAAAAGTAAAAAATTACTAGAAATAAATTTCTCCATGATAAGGATATCAGTATCAATAAGGAATACAAATAAAATTAATCAAGTATTTGATATATAAAATATAATAAAAGAAGGCCAAAGACCCTAATAATTTTGTTTAAAATATATGGCAATATATAGATAGTATACATAATTCCTTCTCCAAATTCTTTCATATTTATTATATATAATTCCTTCTTCGGATTCATTCATATATATAGGTATATAGATAGGATACTAATATTAGAAAAAAAATATTAGATAAGACCATGCTGTTCCTGGGTTCGATGCCAGAGCACATTACAATTTCTCACATAAGGAATTTATGTAAAAAGTAGGACATTGTTTGAGGCAGTTGCAACCAATATTTCTGCTTGAATTTTCATACATAGTTAGAGATGGTGATCTTCTATTGTGCTGCATATGAAGTATCACCAGAAAGACCCGGGTTCAATGCCGGGCTGTAAATATATCTCCCATATAAAACACATTGGGATAGTTTTTCATTATTTTTTTCATGCACTTATTGAAATGATAGGAAGTCCTTGCTTAGATAGAAGATGTATATTAAGACTCCGTTTAAGAAAAAAATTAGATAAGACCATGCTATTCCTGGGTTTGATGCCAGAGCACATTAACATTTCTCACATAAGGAATATATGTGAAAAGTAGGACGTCATTTGAGGCAGTTGCAGCCAATATTTCTGCTTGAATTTCATGTTTTAAAGTGATGTTAATCTTTAAGTACATCGAAAGCAGCAATAAATGTAATCAAGCTGGTTGATCTGTCATATATAAAGAAAGGTATAACTGGGACAGACTGTAACTTAAACACTTTCCTGGCAGGTGTTCTAACTACCATGCCAAATCAAATCCACAGAACATGGGATTTCACTTGGTATCAGAGTATCTTGAGTTCACTTGAGTATCAGTCTATTCATTGTTTCTCACTTCTGTTTATACTTGGTATTTGAGGCATTTGTCCAAACATGCTAGTATTTATATTTTTGTAATCCTTGTAGCTTATAAAACAAATTCATCATTTCACTTGACGGAACTTCATTTTAAACACATTAGATAAAAATAAATTTATAAAGTCATAGCTTATTTTTATCTTACCTCCCTTGTAGATTTGTTTTAGTGGTTTAATGGAAGTAGGCCTTTATTTTCTTCCCTTGTCTTCGTATCCTTCAAATGTTGTTTCTAAGCTATAGGTTAATGGTATATATGATCCCTTTAGAAGATGTATAATTTGATTTTGAATTTACCAAATAATTGATTTGCTTGGGAATCTTAATTGAAGACTAATAAGATACTTATTTTTCCTTCTAGAAGTCACATTAAAACTAATTTTACCACTGGCTTCAAAGAAAAATACAAAATAATTGAATCATACATTAAAATAAGCATAACTTCTCACCCTTTTCCTATCATTTAAATCCTTTTTCCGTGACCAAATTAACAGTAATAGATATATAGTTAGGACAGCTGAGACAACCGTTCCAGAAACAGGATTTTGAAATACACCCAAGAATAGTTTTATGTCTGAAAATGGTTTCACTTTATTTGGAGCTGCTAATAGAGAGATTCCAAACAGAGACAGATGGGAACAGCTGCACTGGACATAATCTTCTGATGATTCCGGCCCAACCTTGAATAAAACATTAATTTTTACATACAGTAAAACCCCTCTTTTACACTTTTGAGGGGGACAAGGAAAAAAAGTGTAAATCGCGGGAAAGTGTAAAATTGAGGTTAGGCACAATTTAATGAAAAATAACCCCTTATATATAGTTAAATGTTCTATTTTTCATATGAATCATGTTCTAAATGAATAGTAAGTATAAAACCTTAAATTATGATAACAAAAAATTCTTTATTAGTACTGAACTCTCAGTGAGGTAGATCATACAAAACATCAGTCTTCTGAAAGAGATCCTTTAACACAGGACGATAAATAAGTAAATACTGATAAATTAGTAAAACGGATAAACATTTTCCATTAGCTCCATAAACATAAAAGAATCTTCTAAAGTAAAAATATTTTAACCTTTGGACAAACTAAACAAAAATATTTGACTTAAAATCCATTTAACATTTAATTAAAAACAATATGTATCAACTTAAACTCTCCTAAGTCTTCTCAAAATTTAAAGCAATTAAATATATATCACAGAATTTATTAAACATTCTGGGGTGAATTAAGTGATAAAAAAAGAAGCACCATTACAATATGTTCTTTTAACTAGCCTTCTTCTGGAAATATTCCATTATCTTTGTTTGCTTAGTCATTTTATTAGTGCAAATTATTTCTACTTTTTTTTCAATTATGTCCAACAGCTCTAATTCTTTCTCATTTCCTGCAACAGTCGATAAATGTTGCCTCAGTGCACTGACAGCAGACATAGCATTGATTGAGCTTTCTTTTGGCATTTCTGTATCATCATCATCCTCCTCACTTGCTGTCTCATCACTGTCATGCAGGTCAATAGCTTCATCAATAGTAAGTGACTTACATGTTGATAACATCTCATCCACTCCCACAAAGTCTGAAAAACTTATTTCATCTCCAAATAATGACAACTGATCATCGGCTCCCAAAGCTATATTACTACCTCTCCCTTCTTCTAATGATTCTTCATAGTCCTGTGCAAAGTTGCAGTCTTCTGAAAAACTAAATCCTGCTTTTTTAAAACAATTTGCGATTTTGCCCTCATCAACTTCTTTCCATGCTCGTGCTACGTAGTGTAATGCATCTAAAACAGATACTTTGAAGTTCTAAGGGTCCCTCCCACTGTCTATAAGATTAATTGCTTTTCTCACTAGAATCCTGCGGTAGTTGGATTTGAATACATGGATTATCCCTAAATCTAATGGCTGTAATTGGCTGGTACAATTTGGTGGGAAGAACACCAGTTTTATATTCCTCAAATTCATATTTTTTGGGTAGGCTGGGCATTGGTCTAAAGATAATACAATTTTTCGGTTTTGTCCACCCATCTTGGCATCTAGAGCCTGTATTTGTTCCTGAAATAAATGTGACGTCATCCAAGCTTTGGTATTAGCGGCATAAGTTGTGGGATATGTCTTGATATTTTTAAAACATCTGGGATTTTTGGATTTTCCAATGACAAATGGCCTCAACTTTTCACTACCATTAGCATTAGCACCTAACAATGCTGTTAAACGAGCTTTGCTATGCTTTCCACCATGGCAAGATTCACCTCTAAACTCTAAAGTCTTATGGGGAAGTGTATTGAAAAAAAGGCCTGTCTCATCTAAATTGAAAATGTCTTTTGGAGCATACCCTTCTGTATGCTCACTTAAACAATGTTCCTTCCACTGCGCCACTGTTTGGGGATCAACACTATTGGACTCACCACAAATTGTTTTGTATACAACATTATGCCTAGTCTTAAACCTGCTTAACCATCCGTTTGAAGCCTTGAAGTCTTCAATTCCCAGCCTCATTGCCACATGTTGCGCTTTTTCCTTCAGAATAACTCCGCTGATGGGTATGTTAGAGGACCTGGTGCACTGAAACCATTCTTTTAAAATTTCTTCTAGTCTATCATATTTCGAGTACTTAACATATTTTCGCCTCTTTGCACTGGGTCCGCATTCCACTGCACTGGTTTCTATGTTTTTGCAAGTTTTAACAACAGTGTTTAATGTGGACACTGGAATCCCAAGTTCTTTGGCAAGGGAAACGCGTGAACCTACATGCGAGTCAACTCTTCCCAAAATTTTTATTTTATCTTCTATTGAAAAAGTTTTCCTCTCTCGTTTATGGGCCATTCCGTATTTGATTCGCGTTAATAGACGCTGTCACGAAAAGAAGCAGGGAAAAAGAGATTACGATTAAAACAACTTTTAAATTAATCGTCAATAATATCGTCAAATAGCGTCAAACCAATCTTAGGATTGTTGACTAATGATGATGAAAATTAATCGAAGAACTTGGTAATAATGTACGCGAAGGAGAACACCCAGTGCGTGGATCATCACGAGAATGACCACGAATATAAACATAGCGTCTATATTCGTAACTACGATGCTTACAAGTGGAAAACCTACAATACTTACCACCAACAAATGGAATGAAATTAAAACTTCGCAAACAACCTGTCTTAGGAAATCCCGCGAGTGGTCAGAAACAAATGATGAAGGAATTATTCTAGAAGTTCAAAGAGGCCGTATTGATGATAATGGCGCTAGTGACAGGTATGCCAAAAAGGCAAGGAGGATGTAAATAGAACTTATTTTCCTATATTTACAACCTTCTTGCAAAAAGGTTATCCCTACCTCCGATCGCTAACACTCTTTCTTCTTGATTACGGTGCGCTATCCGCCATGTTCCCTTTGGCGGCTTGGCGTAAATAGTGGGTCATTTGAAATTTCGTTAGCGTAAATGCGGGGAAGACTTAACATTGTAGAGGTACTTAAATCATCGGGACTTGACGAAAATGTCGTAAATTGCGGGAAAACGTATATTGCGGGGGCGTAATAGTGAGGTTCTACTGTATGTTGAATTAACACCATATCATAATTATGTTTTCCTTGTGAAGGATTAAAACTTTTCAGAAGTAATAAAGGCTCTCTTTGGAAGTTAGAAATAGTGCTCCCCCCTTTCACTGTGAAATTTGTGGTGTTAAGTATCTCCTTGCATTTAATTTTCAATAAAATCATCAATAAAATACTGCATTAATATATGATAATAATTGTATCCTCAAAGCTGGATGCATGCCTAATACTTTTTAATATTATTGTAGTAGCACTCTTTTCTGAAGCTCTTTATATTTATATTCAAATATTTGAAAGCAGTTAGCTCTAGTTTGAATACATTCCATAGTAATATTACACATTGTGTATGCTGTAATAGAACTGAGGTCCAATAAAATCCATCACTTTGTTAAACATATCCAATTTTCAACCTTTCTTTAACCTTCACTCTCTAACTTAACACCTCTTTAAAATTTGAGGGTAAATCGCAATTTTTTATCTACCCAAAGATGGAAAGTTAGAAAAATTATAAACCCTATCAATATTTTATTATAGTCGTATAAAATTAATGACTATCTATATCACTTGGCATTTGATCTGAAATATTTCATAATATTCTTAATCTCAACTTTTATTAATGCTCTTTATAGTATGTCATGTACTTTCTCAATTAAATTGTTATTATTTTATTGGAATTATTTGATCACTTACTTGACACTCACTCGATGACCACTCTGAGGTAAATCCCCAGTGCTCGCATAAAACCATATTTGCCCTAAATGAATACTGAAAGGTCTTTCCATAGTAGGTTTGGGCATCTTTAGGAATAACTGCCAGATATAATAATTGGTGTTCGAAAATTTCATTAGCTTTGCAAGAACCAATTACCTTGAATGAATATGGTCTATCAATAATTGGAATGACTAATTCATTATTCCCTCTGAAATTATTGTGAGGAAGCTGAATTGATTTGACTTCTGAAAAACTTTCTAGACTTGGGCGATTATCTTTAGTTATTGAAACCTATTAGTAAAAGAGATTAGATTAGAAAAATTATAAGCAGACCAACAAGTGTTCCTAAACTTAAGAGTCCCCTGGTAAAATCTTATCTAATTCGATATTTATATAATATATTTATATAATTATATATATATTCGATATATATATAATATTTTCGATAATAATACTAATTCTTTTCCTAGTATTCTTAGTATTTCCTATGTATTTCCTAGTTTTATAGTATATAGTAGGAATACAGAATTAGGTTTGAGGGGCATTCCCAGTACACTATCAACTTCAAAATTTGAATCAAATAAGTTTTATTTCTACCATATATAATGACAGCCCTTGGACATCTGCAGTTCCCAACGGGATGGGACTGGACTGGAAGAAGAAGACTTATGGACAGATGGAATAGAGACATCATCAAGTACTTAGGTCTTATGCGGCAATGAGAAGCTCAGAACAGAGAAAATTGGAAAGTACTTGGGAAGGCCTACATCCAATGTTGAATTGAAAATGGCTGATGGAGATGATGTATATATACACACAAACTCAAACAAGTAGAGTAATAGCTTGCATACTGCAAACATATAATTAAAGTACTATACTTTACAAAGTTCTGTTTGGTTTGAAAATTTAGGAAATAGGAACCCAAATTTCTCCAATTAAAATTTGATTTTGTATCCAAGTAACTTGGTTTCGAATCCAGGAGTTCTTTAAGATGAGATTGCATTAAACCATTTGCTTTGGGATAATCTGGCCGTTTCTAAGATTCCAAGTCAATTATCAGGAATATCTTCTGACGAAATTCCATATTTGGATTTAATTAATACTAGAATGCAAATGGTCCCCTGGCATCAAACCAATGACCATAAGATAAAAGATAAATGGTGATTATGTAAAATCTATTATTTCTGTTTACATGCCAAATCATAGACTTCCACCTTCTCTGTAAATGAATCAGTTAACATTTGAGATTCCTGCCGTACACTTCAAATGCTAGAGCTGCCTGGTGTTGAACCCAGGACCCTTTTGGAAGATGTGAATACATATAACGATTTGGTAGTACTAAAATGTATTTAATCCAAAGTTTGAAGTCCATATCATACCGGGAAGGTCCTAAAATAAGACTTAGTTAGTTAGTAATATAAATGCCTTTCTGGGATCGAACCAAGGACCATCAGGGAAATGTTCAACAGCATATATAAAATGTATTTTTATGATCTCTTCATTCACATGCCGGGTTATAAGTTTCCATGTTTTCAGGAAGGGATTAAAAAAAAATCTTTATAATCGCCACAATGCATTTTAAGTAGGAGAGTATTTGCCCTGACCCAGCGTCGAACCAAGGATAATCTTGGAAGATGTCTTTGTTGTTTTCATTTGATATGCACCATTTCCAGTTATCCCTCGAATTTCAACTCTCTAATTTGCTGGGAAGTGCCTCAAACTTTTTTTTAACTCCTGCAATGCATCCACATGGAAAAAATCAGGACTTCAGGGCCTTCTGTCATCGAGCCCATGACGCTGAAGTTCAGTCACATTGTTTTTGGCGATAACGTGCTATGGCTAGTATGTTGAAAAAATTTCAAGTCAGTGACACTTGTGGAACATGGTTAGAATTTTGCTCCCTTATGAATGAATGAATATATTGGTATATTTGGAAAAACTTCTATATATAATAGATAATATAACATGGGTTTATCAAAAGAATAATATCATGATTTTTTTATCAAACAAACCTTCTTGATTTTTGTACTTATTGTTTCCTAAAGAAATAAATTAAAACAGTGCCTCTACAATAAGAGATGATAACAATTAGTAGATGACAAACTATCCCAGCAGAATCATATTTTAACTTATCTTTTTATTATCACTTTATTTTTGTCAAAATAATAGGAATTTCGTTGTTGATGATAATTTTTATTCTATGAATTGTATGTGCAATTTTAACTTAAAATACCTTAATCCAAAAGGATATGGTTTTAGTTTGATTTTCAACTGCATTCTCTTCTTTCAGCAATGTGTTTCCTAATGCATGACCAAGTTGCTCCATCCCCTCTAAAAACCATGCTACTCCTTGCCTGAACTGATTAAAAGGGAAGTTAATAACTTGAAACAAAATGCAAGTAGTAGGAGGAATACCTCCACAAGTCTTAAACCAAAATCTGATCCTTTATCACATTCAATACATTCTAAATAAAAAACAAATTTATGACATTAACAAGTATTGAGTACTTGTCTCCCTAATAAAAATCGATCAATACTACAGGCACTAAAAGAGCTTGAATTCAAGCATGTTCCTTAGAAGATGGATTTGAAGAGGAAGAAATACCACTAATTGCAGATTTTTATAATGAATGAGAACTTACATTCTTAAGATTTAACTGATATTCATACTCTAACTCTTTGTAGTTTGGATAATCTTCGAAGATGATATGCATATTTTCATACTCTTCAAAGTTATCAATAGCTCCATGTAGAATATCAGTTTGATTTCTTATGATGAACTCTCCCACAGAAAGAAGTGTGCTATAGAAAATATTACTACTTAGTGAAATCCTATTTAACTTACAAATTTATTCAGGTGATATATAGGGATTAGCTGTAAAATTCTTCAGCCAAGGAAATATCTCAAAAGATAAACAGTTATTGTAATCATGATGAGTATTATGTTTGCTGACAAATACTGTATGTGCTCTCAATATTATGTAATGTTTCCCATGAAACAAAAAATAGCATGAATGAAGAAGTTTGGATAGTAAACTAGATTTTACTTCAATTTTTTTGTTGAATCATGTTGTAATATAATTTTAAAATATTCTATCGTTATTTGGTGAACTCTACTTCAGCTTAGATCACGGCATGAAACGATCTTGACATACCTTACATAAATTTTGAACAAAAATCTCTCTCATTTTCATTCTTAAATTCTTTTTCTTGTCTTTAAGGTCCTGTGAACCAGGTAATACATCTGTTAATGCAGAGATATTCTGGAGACTTCCTGATATAAGGCAAAGATGCAAACATTTAATAAATAAATTCTTTAAATTTTTTTAACATCTAGGTATATAACATAGCTGTCATTTCAGTAGAAATTTATATTACATTTTAAAGCTATGATTATGATTGTGATCAATGCTTTAAAAATGGAATGAAGGTGATATTTTAACATAAAACTTATAGAAATATTTATCTAGAAAAGACTACAGCATATGGTTATTTTAATTATATGATGAGATATTTTGGAGTAGTATAACTTCATGAATAACTTTTAAACTTATAAAATATTCAAAACGCATAAACTTACCACTAAACACACTTGAACAATTTTTAAAAGTAAAAAAAATGGTATAGTATCATTATCATATACTGAAGATATAGAGAATAAGCTATTTTTTAATTTTAAATTGTAAATATTCTAAAGCCAATTCCATAGAATAATTTTAATTTTAAATAAAACTAGGACAGCCTGGTGAACTATTGTCCTAAACCTTCCTAGATACAAGTACAATTTTTGTGATGAATTTCTTTAATAGAAATTTATCTGTACATAGAAGCACCACCCATTCAAATGTCTGGGAGGTGATTATATTAAAGTGGTCCATAATAAAGAAAAGAACTACTACCCTGCATTTTGCTACCTACAATGGCCACAGCTTGAAGAATGAAGAACAACTGCTTGAACTACTGAATGAAGCAGAGAAGATAAAATGGGATGTCATTGGTCTCAGCAAGTCAGAAGAAAATATAAAGATCTACTTACACTGAAGGAAGTACATTTATTCTTTTACAGAGGTACCAAGGATGGCAGAAATGGAGGCATTGGATTACTCGTCAACAAGAGATGGAAAGATAATGTGGTAAAAATCCAAGGTGTATCTGACAGAATTTGCCAATTCATACTCAAGATAAATGAGTGTTACTCAATGTTACTGTTACAGATCGTCCAAATCTTTGCACCAAAAGCTTCAAGCAACAAAGAGGAAATTGAAAAATTCTACCAAACTCTCCGCACTAAACATGACAAGGAAGCCAACTACTATAAAGTTATTATGGTCAAATTTAATGCTAGTGTAGGTCAGCAGGAAGCTGATGACACTGTTGCAGGACAGTACAGACTGGGCCAAAGAAATAAACAAGGCCACCATTTGGTAGAGCTTGCAGAATATACAGATATATACATCACAAATACATACTTAAAAAATGATCCAACAAGGAAGCGGACATGGAGAGATCCAAAAGGAACCAAAAATGAAGTAAACAAACTGTACACAATAACTAACCGTGAAGTTTTGAATAACTTAAGCACTGGGAGTAACAACTTATAGAAAGAATTAGAAAAATGTTTAGCCCCCGGTTGTAATGGAAAAATCGGGATCATAATAGATAAAATATGCAAATTCCACAAAAACAAAAAAAAACTTTAATGCATGAGCAGTTTCGAGCTAACTGCTCATCGTCAGGCATAAGATATAAATGCTACAAAAATTCTTTTAGCCGTTGGGTGTAGGAGCCATGGATGGAGGAAGGGGAGGCAGCAGGTTGACTAGAGATAATGTGGGAGATTGGTTGGTGAAAAGGTAATTGTTTGTTAGATTGTAGTCACACACATTGTGGTGTATTATTTCAATTATTTCGAGATTTGTCTTGTTTTGGCCTTAGTGTCCACAATGTAGCAGTGAGGGTGTAAATTTGGAGTGAAACACATAAAAGGCAACATATCAGGTAAAAGGATATCCAATTTTAATAATAAATTTAGAAAATTTATCCTTGGACCATGCAACATTTTCCTTGTGGACTTAAATGGAGGAAATTTGGATTCTGAAGTCAAAACTTGCACAGCTTGATGCTAAACTTGGTTGGCAATGATTGATGAAAGTAATTGGCTATGTTTAAGATGATACATAAGAATACATGAAATAACTGAAAGAAATGCATTGAGTCAGTAAAATTACTGATCACTATAGTGTGACATCGATGAGTGCAAAGGACAAAAAGTGAATTATTTATTAATATATCGATCCCTTAACAACTGGAAAAAATTCTGAAATGTAGTAGTAGGAGTTTGGAAAATTAAGGATCAACTATAAAGAGAAAATTTTGAGATACTTACACCAGTTTCAATTTGGGAGGATTTCCTCCAATAGCGCGAATTCTCTGAGAAGTACTGGAATTAAGATCATTCTTCTTTAAAATTAATTGAAACACATACATCTTATCAATTTGAAGGCTTCTACGTTGAATGTGTAATTTATTTTCTATGATTAAAGTAAGGAAAACCGTTTAATTTATTATCTTCTTTTAATAAATGTTATTAAAATGAGGTAGGTATCTTGCTATCAAACTGTAAAATTATACTAGCCTTTTTGAGGTAGGTGTTTAGTCTTGCCTTTGCAAAATGCTTCAGATGTAGATTCTGATAATTCATTCCAACACGACCAAATGAAAGATAAGTGAGAATTAGGGTGTTGTCCTGGTAAAATATCTGGATCATAAGAGGTAGAGGCATCAATGTTAAAATCTTGATCCCACCCTTTTGTTAGAAATGAGCCACCATCAATGACAGCCACCGGAGGACTTGGCATTATTTTAAACCAACACTGTCAACGAAATGAATTATTATCATAATTATTATATGGGCAAACACAAAGTTAATTTACAAATCTTGGTTACACCAATATATTGATTGTCCTTGGTGCCCTAGTTTAGATAATTAAAGTAAAAAATGAGGAAATCCCAAAATATACATGTATCAACTGCACTATGGCCATTCTATAAAAATTAACAGCAAGAAAGAAGGCATAATGATGTTGAACTACTTAATTACACAAAAAAGTGTAGGGTACAAATAATTAACTTTGTATTTTAGGTCTAAGATGGAAAATGAAAATTATGAGAAAGGATGGAACATGTCATCAATAAGCGTTTCCTCATGGAAAAGAAATATCACAAAGCAAAAGGATCCTTATTTTGTTTTCTGGCATTGTGAAGTTACAGGAAACTGCTGATTGACTGAGGTGCTAATAAAAATACCCTCAAATTTAATTCTTCTCGAACAATTGTACAAGATCATTTTATATTATATTATTTTATGCAAGCAATGAATATAAGGATTCATAGTTTCATAATTCCAACCTGTTTTTTTATTTTATCCTTTTATTACTTTAACTTTTTTTAAAATGAGGGGCCTCATATTATATCTTACCAAAAGAAAGCTTACAGAAAGCAAGAAATTTTAATTTTTAACCCTTTTCATGGATGTGTACAATGGAGCTATAATTATATTACAAACCCTTGCAAGATTATAATGTGAGTTGATTGCCTCTTCTTTCACTGTGAGTTGTAGTATATGCAAACCTTCTTCCAATTTAAATGGCTCAAAAATCATCTTACCAGGAAAATCAGAGGATATGGACTTTTTAACACCTGAGAGAGAAATGTTACTAGTGAGCAGAGAAAATAAAACTTCCAATTTGCAGTAATTTATTTTAAATACAAAGAATAAATTATTTGATGCTAAAAACACCAAATCTGCATTCATCATCTTAAAACGGTAATTTTAGCAAACACTTCCCATTCATATTGGTTAAAAAAATATCGAGCTATGCAGATTTAAGTTGGAACTACTCAAATTATCAATATGCCATATTTTTTGCTTTCTTAACATTCTTAAATGATGAGAAAATTAATTATAAAATGTATTGAGCAAGAGATAAAGAATGAAATGTTATAGATAACAATATTGATTAAAAACGAAAACAAGTTTCTATCATTTCATTGTTCTCTTTAAAAAATAAATCAAGATATATTAAACTGCCAATCGCTCGCCAATAATTTGTAATTATTTTCTAAAAATATTATTTTTATAATGAGAGGCTGAATTCTCCATTACCTCTCTAATGTAAATTTGTTTATTGAAAATAGCAATAAACTAAAAGGATTTTAATGATAAAGTATATAACTTCAGCATTCCCACAATAACTTTCTTGCTGGAATATTTTCTGCAAAACTAGAATGAAAAGTAGCAGGCAACTTCACTTCTCAATATGTTCTGCAGAAGACTCGCAACATTCCCATTGATTTCCCCTGGGTATTTTTCTACAAAATTTGTTATAGTAATCTTAATAACATAGACATAAAGTGCATGAATTGGTACAATTTTTTATACTTAGAAATATCATGTTCTTTGAAAGGTAATCCCAAATTCTTTCAAAGTAACACTTTATTATTTTTCCATGGACAATGGTAGTAATTATTTGAGATTGAATCATACTGCGTTCTCCAGAATCAGTTTAACTCTAATATTTTCATAATCAATTTTTGCCAACTTTACTTTTCTATGCAAGAGTTGCAATAGCACTCGAATTTCTCCCATATCTCTCCCTATAAGAAATATGCGGTCTCTTCATGACGTTAGATGAAGTATACCTACCTTACTTTCGTAAGGAATGTACAGTCGAACCTCTCTAAGTGAGACTCCAAGGGGAAAGGGTATTTTTCTCACTTAGAGAGGTATCTCACTTGTCCAGTTTCTCACTTATAGAGGTCTACGTTCAGATATTCTCACTTATCCAGTTTCTCACTAATAGAGGTAAACCCCCAGATTTACTAAATTATCCAGTTTCTCACTAATGGAGATAAAAGCCTAGTTTTCTCGCTTAAACAGTTTCAGAGTTAGCATAGAATATCATATCTGGAGTAACAGTTCTTTTGATTAAAAGTTGTATTCTCTGTAATTTGTGACTAAAGTATGAATGAAGGAGTCAGAAACCAAAGAGCAAACTTCCATTGCATCCATTCCCTGAATGAGCATTCCAACCTGTTCAGAGATAGTGGTGTCAGTGCAAAGCAAATAGAGTTTCGATGGATTGTAAATATTACAAGTACTCTTTGTAATTTTATTCTTACAATCCTTCGATATGGATTTCTACTTAGTAAAGCCTGTCACAATCGGTTTTATGTTTTTAGTGTTTCAATGTTCTTCAAATCTGTAAGGTCATCATTAACCTTTTAAGTGCAGTTGTCCGCTATAGTCTACAAATGTTTCTTTCCTCTTGACTGTGGTTGTAGACAATGGCCTATAAAAATACATTTTATGATAAAGATCTTACTGATAATACTTTCATTGCTTTAGGACAAACTTTTCCTTTCGTTTTAAAGAGATTTTATTCAAGCACTTTGCATAGCAACAATTTTAGGAGTGAAAATCTTATGGCACTATTATGGTGATATAAGTCAAATGAAGGCCCAATTTTCTTAGAAAAATAGCTGTGAGGGATAGAAGGTGGAGCTCAGTTGCTTTGAGAAGCAAACTTCCATTGCATCCATTCCCTGAATGAGCATTCCAACCTGTTCAGAGATAGTGGTGTCAGTGCAAAGCAAATAGAGTTTCGATGGATTGTAAATATTACAAGTACTCTTTGTAATTTTATTCTTACAATCCTTCGATATGGATTTCTACTTAGTAAAGCCTGTCACAATCGGTTTTATGTTTTTAGTGTTTCAATGTTCTTCAAATCTGTAAGGTCATCATTAACCTTTTAAGTGCAGTTGTCCGCTATAGTCTACAAATGTTTCTTTCCTCTTGACTGTGGTTGTAGACAATGGCCTATAAAAATACATTTTATGATAAAGATCTTACTGATAATACTTTCATTGCTTTAGGACAAACTTTTCCTTTCGTTTTAAAGAGATTTTATTCAAGCACTTTGCATAGCAACAATTTTAGGAGTGAAAATCTTATGGCACTATTATGGTGATATAAGTCAAATGAAGGCCCAATTTTCTTAGAAAAATAGCTGTGAGGGATAGAAGGTGGAGCTCAGTTGCTTTGAGAAGTTTTTGACACTAAATTGACCAGGTGGTGACTCATTACGCTTCATCAGTAGTCCACGCTCGCTTAGATGTGTCGCACTAGATTCAGGCAAGCAGGTATCACATACTTAAGGGAGCGGTACCAAATTATGAAGATGGAGAAATAATAATATTTTTTAATATTCTCATTTAATCCTTAAAAAGAAAGTGAATTTAGGAGTAACCATTCCCCTCAAATCTCTTCATAGTCACAATTTCTGAAATTTTATTAATTTTATAATAATTTAATAAATCCTTAAAGTTATAGATTCTTGCTCTTCTCTCCTCTTGCGACCTTCAATTGCTAGATGAGTAAGCTGACTTCTATTGTCGTTCAGGAGACCTCTTTGTGAGAGGGAGAGTGCGCGTGCCAGAGAGTGCCCTAAAACCTAAATAAAACCTTTTGAAGGGTCTTAGTTTATGACACCCAGCTTAGGGAAAACGGTTACTCGTTATATTGCATTTCCATCAGTTTCAGCTCGAAATATTCTTGCTGAGTCAGTTACTTTTTGGCTGTGCTGAAGTTAAGTTGCGTTCACATTCATAACAATACCCGTAGCTCATATATTCGATGTGTCGCTAATTCTTACGGTACTTTCCTGTAGTATTCTCTTGTTGCGGTGTGGAATAAAATTGTTGGACATATTTTTGGTGAGTCGCATTAAATTTTATACTTTACATTTTTCTTTCTACTCATGAAAATTAAAAATTCAATTACGACGCATATTTTCCGCATTCCGCATGTCGCTAAACCTAGTCATCTATTTCAGACTTTCTACTTCTTTTTTCCTAAATGTATTACTAAAGAAGGTATAAAACTTACGGAATCTATGTTACATTTTCAGAAAATTGCTATTTACTTAAAATTCCGTGGCTGACTTGGTCATTTCTCGTTTACTGCAGATATTGGAGGGAAATGGCGTAATTATCTATTCAATGAATTATCTTATTAAGAAACTACACTTATAAGTATTCCAGGATAGGCAAAGTGCTCTCACCGACTACCTCCATGATTTCTTGTTGGCGCGCTATTCAAATTGGAACAGAAGTACAGAAAATTGGAACAGAGTTCACGCAGTAACGAGAGATTTATCAAGCACTATTCCAGTTGGATTATTGCAATTGCTAATTTTCCCGACATTGTGTTCCAGAACTTACATAGTAGTTCTATAACTCCAGGTTAGTATATCTAAGTTTTTTAATGTTTATAATATTGTTAAATGATAATTTAAAATTCTGTATATGATTTATCTTAAGTGAAAGTAATTCATTTGTTAGACGCTAGTGGACGGCCAGAATTAGATTTCCATTGTTCGAGTAAACGAACAGAACGAAGTAAAACGGAATCGATTTGAGCCACTTACTCCACAGCTAAATTTTCTTACGCTGCAGCGATGACTCTTCGAGAGTTATATATTTAACACCTCATAATATTTAAAAATAGGTGCGTAGTAACCAAAAATTATTACTTCAAGAGAGGAAGCATAATCTGAAGAGAGAATTTAGGGAAAAGATTGGGTCGATTGTGGAGGTGCCCAAGCCGAGAACCACCAACGATGGAAACACAGCAAGACGTTTCTTCCAAAGTCCAAATCTATGAGCTGAATTTACAGGTGCGATTTTGAATTAATTTTCCCAAATACATGCTTGTATTTTTAATGGCGTAGAGTATATACATAGGTAAATTCTGACTTTTAGAAAAAACAGTTTTTCTTGTGCAATTAATTTATTTGTATGACCTTAAATTTCATCTTTTTCAAGTGAATGAATCTTATATCGACTATCATTCTTTAATTATTATTAGTTTAAATTTTCTTATAGGGGATCGACGAGAATCTCATCAAAATATTATCTAATATCTTGCGGGCAGGGTCTAAAGCGGTTTTAATTTATACGAAAAAGCATTCAGTGACTACTACTGGGCTACCGCGAAGTTGTATATGGAGCTATATCCTTGGTGCTACATGTCACCAACTGTTCATCAAGTCCTAAACATGACATTAAATTCTCAAAGGAATCCATTCTTCCCTTGGGGGAACTCTCGGAAGAAGCGATGGAAGCCCGAAATAAAGACACTAGAAAATATCGCGAACGATTCACACGAAAACTGTGTGAATCTCACGAATGGCCACCAATGGGGACGCTACAGAGATAGTTACTCACATCCAATCCTATGATATCGATGTCAGCACCTAAAAATATAACAAGTAAATCAAGGAGCATGGGCGAAGATGTGAAGGACCTCTTGATCATGAGCAATGAAGAGTAGATGGCGTATGGAGAAGAAGATTCCTCATATGATGAGTGTATTTAAGGCAAAAGGGAAGACCTCATTAATTTAGTTAGACTTATGCTTGAAACATTAGCAGCCTATTATAAACAAAACAATTATGGAACTCAATATAAACGAAAATTTGACAATGAATGCATGTACAGACAAAGTTTTAAAATACATTAGAGGAGATTTTTTTCCTTCATATCATTAGGATTTTCTGAACTAATTCTATCCTGAAATGTGTATAGAGTATTATTTCATAAATATAAGCCGCTAGAAACACTATTCAGAAATGTTTTTATCCGCATATCCTCTCAAAACCTAGGTCGTCTCAGAAAGTGGCTAACCAATGCAAATGATTTTGCAGTTATATGCAGAATTTATTCAAAATGGCTATGCGTAGTTTCAAAGTCCGCACTAAAAAAAAACACTTTCTTATATTTGGCCAGCTTTTTTCGATTCTAGCCCACTGTGCGACGCTAAGGAAAATGTGTACTACTGGTGGATATTTGAAAGAGATCACGTGAAATAAGATGTAAATATTCACAATAAACTATAAAAATCCAGTCTTAGAATTATTTTAAATGCTGTGTAGGGGAAACCGGGGTAATGGCTCTACCATAAGGGAATTGTATTTTTTTTACAGCTTGCCAAATACTTTTTGTGGCTAATAGAAGTGCTGAAATGCTTAATCCACTTGTCTGGAATCCGAATTAAATAACTGATTGGGTAAATTTGCAGTTTGGCACCGTCAGCCATTATTTTTTTTACCCCACTAGATTTAGCCCGATTTCGATGGTATTTTCAGGGATTATACATCAAAGATGGCGGCTTATAGTTATATTTAATGCAAGTTAGTACCTACTATAGTGAGCACTGCAAATTTACCTCTGACAAACTGCATATTTACCACTGATTGTACGTGTAAATGTAAATTATTACATTATTTTTGCATGAAACAGAATAAGATATTCCCTATGCTTTGGGCTACGCCTCCGCTTAATTTCTTTGAACGTAAGACAGTATAAATACGGAATTACCTCAATGTAATTGGAAGTTCAAAATTCGTTGAATACTGTTAAAAATGTCAATTTTTACGAATTCGTCATTGCTCAGTATTCAACATAATATTTTACTTTGTATAAGGCCCTCATTATATTTGGATTGGACCCATTGGTTAAGAGTTTTAGGCCGTGAAATCCTCAGTTGGCATTATTTTGAAGAATCAAATATCTTTATTCCTGTAAATAATGTTAATTTACCTGAAAGAAGTAGCACCAGTAGGCATGCAGATTCCCCTTCGAAAACATGGGTTTATGAAACGTGAACATGGATTCAATGCTTGCCTTTTTGGACGGAAGCTTAAGGTCTATACATCAGCTACATTTTTTGCACTTAAGCTGAGAGCTGAAGGTAAATTTGAAATTAAAAGTGAATTCTATGGAATAAAGCTACCGATGAAAATTTCTCATACAAAAACGAAGCAAATGGTTTAAGAGTTTAACTATTAATTTATTGATTACATCAAGTTTTACTATCAACTAATGAAAATATTTATGATATATACTCACTAAAAATTAGGATATATTCAAGGAAGAAAATGTAACTGTTCATATCGTTCTCGTTTATATTATTGTTATTTGATTGTTAATTGCTGACATCAATTAAAGAGGAATGAGATTCACTGACTGTAGATCTACAAATTATTATTATGTACAGACTACGCAAATAAACTATTACTATATATTTTTAATATTAGAGGTTAATACAACGCAAGTTTTAAATTATCATTATAAATAAGAACCTACCTTGCCATAAGAAACCATAACAAAGCACGGTTGAATATATGTTTCTAGAAAACTATTTAATTTTTAATAACGAGCTTAATATTTATATATTTTGATAAATAATATATCTGAGAGCAGCTAATTCTTAATATCCATTCATCTTCATTTTCTCGAAATCAGCAAAAGCAGTTTTATTCATCTTAATATTCCTTCATTGTTCCTTGAATATGTTGATAATTTAAAAGCATTGAACACAAAACAGGGGTCTGATCATGTAACTTTCGTAAAATCATGATAGATCCGCCATGTTTTATCGTTAATGAGCAATATCTCAAAAATGCTAGAATTGAACTCTAAGGGGGAGCGCCCACCAAAGTGACGTGACATATGATCTGACTCGTGATCTAACATGTATCTTCAGGTTAAAACAATGTAACCAAATAAGCGAGCGCCCACTGAAGTGATGCTGCATGACCATGTCAGTGTCAGACGATTGCTGCATGCTCCACTTTTTGCCACGTATCAGTTCATCATTTCATCTGAATTATATACTTTATTTTATTTTGAAAAAATTTTATTACTAGGAAGAATTGTTTAACAGTTTAAAAACTTATATTTGGAATTTCCGAAGCAATGAAAGTCGATTTCGATCTTAATATCAACTTCGTTGCTTTATTTTAGATATATTGCTATAATTAGACCGTTGCTATTATAAACAATATACTGAGGAAACACAAACGAAAACATACTATACAAAAACAATCGACGTTGATTGAAGCAGGGAAAAAATAAAAGAAGTTTATTAAATTACCTTTTGCCCCGGGACTCTCCAACAATTTAATAAAAACTTTCTCCAATTTTGATTTCAGTCCAGTGCTCGTTAACAGCAATAAATTAAGAACTCTTCTGCATAACCCAAAAGATCCGATCCCAACCTTACATAAATCGGGAATTTATGAAATTCCGTGTTCAGAATGCGATAAAGTTTATATAGGACAAACAAGACGGCGAATAGAAACGAGATTTAAGGAACATCTAGCTCATTTTAAATACAATAGACATGAAAAATCAAGTGTAGCACAACATATTCAGGAATTTAATCATCCGATAAGAACATAAAATATTAAGTTGGTCAAAAATATACAAAACAATAATAAATTAGATGCATACGAAAGTAATTTCATTTATAAAAACCAACACAAAACCATGAACAGCGACCGGGGCCCAATTGCGTTTTCATCCCTTTTCTTACTGAATGACGTAACTCAGTCCCTCACTCCACTAACGAGAAGAAAAGTATAAATTCTTTCGCAAGTCAAAGCACACTCACACATCACACTGATGATGGCAACTTCGTTGCCGAAATACGTATTTGGTTTGTCACTCGCAACCTAATTCTTTCTTCTTTATTTCATCAGTCTCGGCGGTTTGTCTGTTGGTTGTTGTTTGTTCTTCATTGTCTTTTACGACACACTCTTCATTTTCGGTCCGCACCTTGCAATTGGGTGGGTGGTGCATGCTTCCGGGTTGGTCTTTGACTCTGCACTGCGGAATCTTGGACGGTTTTGGACAGGCTTAGGTTGCTTCATTTTTAAGTTTACTAGGATTTGTTCAGCTTTTTAATATTCTGACGGGTGGTTTGTTTTACAGCTTTATTCTTTGACACTACATCCCCTTCTGTGGGGGCGTTAGGTTTTACATCGGAAACGGCACATTTTTGGACACACTGGGGTGCACTAGAGTTGGATTGTTGTTTTATTCATTGACATCCCCTTCTGTGGGTGTGATTGGTTTTATTTCGGGGTTTACACTTTGCCTGTGGACTTACGTTAAGTTCGTTGGGGCACGGGGAATTTTACTCAATTTGACCTGGTCATATTAGTTTGGCAATTCGAATTTTAAACTGTCCTTTAACCCTTCTTCCCATTAGGTTGCGAAATACTTACGGCTAGGAGTCAATTCTTAAGTTTTCTATATACCGTATATGCCGTCAAATACGGTATATTCAAACACAAAAAACACTTTGATGCCGCGATTGTTTCCCTTTATGTTCTTCACTGCTCGGACCATGTCACTAGCGATTACTTTGCACACGAGCACATCTCCATAGTGACGCCATATGGTCCGTTGGTGGTCCCGGGTCTCTCTCCATTCGTGGAAGCGGGGCGACGAGCAGGGCCTCAGGAGCGGCGTTATCAGCGGTCTTGCGGATCCCATCGGTCGTCGTGAGTCGCACTTTTCATAGGTTACTGCATGGTGAAGGTTGATTTGCTGTTGATTCACTCGAAAAATAATACAATTAGCATATAATTTTACAACAGCAAAACAGCTCCTCTGCTCCTTAGATGATAGTTATGGGATGGAGGAGCAGGGGGAGTAGGGGGTGGTGGTGGAGGGCATTGGAGGGGGTGGAATGCAGAGTAAGAGGGGGTGGATCTGGAAGAAATGGGGGAAATCAGCCTCTAAAACAGAGGTGTCCAACCTTTTTGTGCTGGAGGGCCGCATTACAAATTTTCTCAGGCGCGTGGGTCAGCAAGGACCCCTTGATTTAGGCAACCCGTATATTAACGAAGCTAAAGAAAAAAAACTTTGTACTTCTACAGTGTAGAAGAATATTGAATATAATATTTATTCACAATGTAACCCAAATATAAATGATCATAGTAAAAAAACATTTATTTTTCAAACAAAAGAACATAAAATTTTTAATGTGAGCACTGAGCCTGTTTTTTCGATACCAGTGCATTTATGTCTGGTTTGAAGGAGGTAGTTGAGATGCGAAGAGTATTTTCACGATGCTAATCTGATATTTTTGTTCTACTTTTACTTTTGGTATGCTTCATACGGGGAAAAAGTTGCTCGCAAATGTACGTACTCCCCAACACACGTCATGAACAGGGCATGTTCATGAAGTGCCGGATATTTTTCTTTAGACAGGTAGAACTTATGAAAGTCCAATAGAGTCACTTGAATATATTTTTCTCGAAGTTGCATATCTGATTGCAACTCTACACATTCTATTTACATGTTTGCAGTCAACGTGTTAATGTCAACAGAGAATGGAGTAACAAATATACTGAAATACGATTGGTGTTTTCTAAAATCTTGAAATATATTCTCAAATTCCTGTGACAAAATAGCAATTAACGCCGCATATTTTTTGTTGTTTTTACATGGCTTTGTTGAGACAGTGTTTCAAAGTGCATTAAGTTATTGTTCTTAATTTGAGATTGCCACAATTTCAGCTTAATTTCGAATGCCGTCACTGCTTGAAACATATCATTAATTAATTGATTTTAACCTTGGAGACGCATGTTCAGTTCATTTAAATGAGCAGTAATATCCACTAAAAATGCTAAATCAGCCAACCAATTCTCATTTTCCAAATCCGGTACAGGTTTTCCTTTTGAGCCCATAAAACATTTTATTTCATTTCTCAAATCATAGAAACTTTTGAGCATTTTACCACGACTTAACCACCTGACTGCAGTAAAGTACACAATGTCTCCATAGCTAGTTTCCAAAGTATTCAGAAACTCTTGAAATTGGCGGTGATTTAATCCTTTTGATCTTATGAAATTATTGTTTTGATGACGACGTTCAAAATATTTTCCACTTTAAAAGTCGTTGCACACAAATTCTCTTGATGTATGATACAGTGATACTTCATGAAACGCAAATTATCCATCTTTTTTGCACCGTCTTCTATTAGTTTTGTTAGTCCTTCTTTCCAACCATAGCTGGAGCACCGTCAGTGACTATACCAGACATTTTGTCGATGGTTAAGGAAAATCTTGCTAATGTTGCTTTTACTGATTCATACAAATCAACAGACCTAGTAGTGGAACTAACGAGGCCAGTTCTTCAGTAATATTAAATTCCTTGTCAATACCTCCAATAAATATGGCATGTTGAGCCTTATCCGTTGCATCAGTGCTTTCATCCAAAGCCATGGGATTAAAGTTGAAAGTAGCACACTGAGATTCCAAACTTTTTTCAATGGATTTCGCTATTTCTTCAATACGCCTAGAGATTGTTTGGTGTGATAAACTTATTTCACAAAAATCTGATTTTTTTTCAAGACAAATTATGTCTGCTACGCTTTCAAGATATTCTTTAATACATTCACCGTCAGTGAACGGCTTTAGTTTTTTAGCAATTAAATTTGCTACCACATAACTTGCCTTGACTAATGAATCAGTTTTAGAAGTATTTTTTCGAAAAAGTTGTTGTAACGTAAGATTTTTTTTCAGATCAAATATTTTTTTGTTTACGGAATATTCCTTGCAATTCAATATATTTTGAATGCATTTGAAAATAATTCATTTTCAAATTATAGTCTTTGAAAACGGATTTTACTTCTCTGCATATCAAACATAGCGCTTTATTATTAGCCTCAACAAAAAAATAGTCGTCAGTCCATTTTTCTTGGAAAGTTGTCTTTTCCTCCACTATTTTTCTTTTCATTTTACCAGTTTTATTTTGAGATGCAGTAGAAGCCATGCCTAAGAAAAATAAATAATTTTAAATGATTTATTTCTATTTCTATTTACTTTCTTACTTTTTAAATTTTAAAATAACTGGTGGTATAAATTAGAGAAATTAAATAAATAAGTATAAAAAACGCCAATAAGTTGTCACAAACACAACACGTAATTCAATAATCATTTTACATTTGAAGGAAACGCATACTAGATAAGCAGCTTCTACTTTTCATGAACCCGCGTTGAGCGATTTATCATCTATTTATAAAATATAAAAAAATTGTATTAATAACAAGATTCAATACCTTTTTTTTTACCAATTGCATAAAAAAATTATCTGGTATCAAGAGTACAGGATCTGAGAGTATATTTGATACAAAACGACTTCCACATTCTACATGTCACGTCGCGAACGCATGGAATGGACCGGAAAGGTAATTAAGCTGGCCTGTGAATAGGAAATCCAAAATACTCGGGTTTTGAACTCCCCGAGTAACCGGGTAATATTTTTCAGAAATACCCAGGTACTCGATTTCTTCCAAAAATACTTTTTAAATTTCAAAAATTTCTTGTAGAAATTTCATAATTATATGCGTAATAAAAGGGATTCATGCTTATGAAGAGCACTGTTTCTAAGGACTACGCATATATCTTTACGTAGGTTGTCCGTCTCAAAATTAAAATTCCCATCAACAAGGAATATATAATGGCATTTTCGTGACATTTCCCAATAAAACTGGGCTTCTAAAAAATAATTATATTATAAATGTGAAAAAGACTTACTTTTTTTAGGTGAATAGACCTTCCCAGTAAAGAAAACTTTTCTCTCTAAAAAACGGCCCTCAACTGAAGGAACTTAGTAGTAGTAGTATTTTTAAAAGTGCTTCGACAGCTTAGGTAATTTCGCACATTGGCTCCCACCGGGATTCGAACCCGGGACCGCTTTCACCAAGGGCAAACGCGTTATCCACATGACTATCCAGGAGCCTAAAGGAACTTTAAAGAAAAACGAAATTAATTTATGTCAATATGATTTACAGAAACGTTGCGTGATTAATATTTTTTCTTAATATTAAAATCTGCTGGCACCTGGCTGAATTACACGTTTGGTGCCCTTTTAAAAAGATGCACTTCTTATAAAGATGATCACTGGCTTGAAGCTACAAGGATCTCTAACTTACAGCTTGTGAGGCCTGGTATAGCAGGGCAGGTAACTTAATCCACAAGACGATTTCAACTCTGTTATAGGCAATATAAAATAACAAGGTGGATTGTGCCGAGTTGCTGCCGACCGAAGGTTTAGTTTTAAAAATTAATAATTGGTAGCAACCCTTTTCCCCTCTATTATTTTTTTCGAGAGATAGTCGGGGATTTAAGCAAAGAATTGTAAACAACACGAAAGGCTCAGAGAGAAGGAAGATTGAAATATAGAGAGAGCCTCTTGAGACATGTGTTGATCGGTGCCTAAGATTATCTTTGCCTCCCAGGGAGTAAAGAGAATTTTCACTAGAGAAAATGCAACACGATACTCGGACAAATAACCCGGAAAATGCTACTAAGTGCCGAGTGCCTGAGTACAAAATACTCGACCTTGGATACCCTACCTGTGATGTTGCAACGTTCGTTTAATTTCCGGTTACGCAACGCGGGCCACACGAATGGGCTTTCAGGGCCGCGGGTTGGACACGTCTGCTCTTGGCGGATGTTCGTGGCGAACTTTCCCCGTTACTAACTCCACTTTAACGGCGAACTACACATCATAAGTTAATAAAGGCACTTATACTTCTTCAGAGTCTGTAAGTGTAATATTCCATTGTGTTAGACACATGTATTTATACGTTAATGGGAGAAAATCAATTGTACTTCATTGTTCCCTTGATTAAAAATCTCTCTTCATATTGTGGAGATCGACTCGACATTCCTAGATCGATCTCGGCTGTCGAAACCATCGAAACTAACTGTAGAATTGTTTTAGTGATGATTAAATTAAATCATTTGTTCTATGTTATACGAAGTATATTTATAATGTAAAATGCATTATTGTATAAGCTATTGAGGTTAAGTGGAATTTCACTTCAGTTGAAAGAAAACGTTCTAATTGAATCTAACTCGTTATTTATGAATGAATCTGTGAAAAATAAGTGATAAGACTTCGCTATAAAAGGTAAATTTATATTACATATATACCCCTCATTTATATAGCCTTTTGTCGTTGATTTACATAGGTGGTATTCCTTGAGTGCTACTAATTTCATTGTTGTTTTACCGTAAAACTGAGCAACAGGTCCAGCCGAGATGCCTGATTCATCCTTGCCATTATTTATTTTATGAAAAGAATTAAAATATTCTAGAAGCAATATTTGGGTACAATATGGACCCTAATAGCAGCTACTTCTTTTCTTCAAGTTCTGTGCATGGCTAGCAATAGTAAATGTTGATTTCTGGTTCATTGCTTTCAGGAACCAAAATTTACAGTGAAAGTGGTTCTTTCCCTGTGTTTCGATGAACGAATTCTAAGACCAACATGTAAAATTTAAACAGAATTTTTTAGGATGGACTATATGAATAGAATTTGGATATTGATGATACTCAGGAGTAAATAGGAGAAGGAGAACGGCATTGTCTAGGATAAGCATGCTAACATAAAATTAATTGCAAAATAAAGTGAAATTATTTTCTAGTTGAATATATCAGTAGCTTGATATCACAAGCGATTTTGGATTGTAGCTGAGTTAAGCATTATTGAATTACATAAATTAATTTCATTAGGTAAATATATATCTGGCCAATAAAGTTTCATCAATGTTCATAATGAATATCCCACTGTCCTAATGAAAAGAACTTTTACATAAATATTACTATATCTGGGTAAAATCTCTTCCGAAATTTTACCAAACTGTGAACCAGATCATTAAGTTTATACACCAAAATTTATTAATTTATACCAGAGGAGGTTCCGCACTGCTCGGTGAAAATTTTCATGATTTCCCAATGATAATGAGCGGCGATTTCAACATCAATTTTTCAGATGAATAAACAGAGCCATTGATAAATTTTCTAAAAGACGAACTAGACTTGGTAATGTCGAATGATAAGAATCAAAGTACGACCAAATACGGAACGACCATCGATGCTGTATTTAGTATGTATCTTGAAAAGTTTGAATCTAGAATATTTGCTACTTACTTTAGTTATCATAAGCCGATTGTGTCTTTCTTGGAAATCCCTACGATTTCTAATGTCCAACCAGAAAATAACCATGATGAAAGAATGATTATAGAAGAAATTACTGATTGAAGAGAAATATATTGAATAACAGGGGAAAATGTCTTATACTTCATTTATATATCCTGTCTGTTTGCCTGTGTGTGCAGACCCATTTTTTCATTTTTATCAGCTAGTACTTTCAAATATACCGATCATAACAGCCATTCTTTACTTGTCTTATAAAGTAATAGTTTCTCATCTTCCCACCTTCATATTATTGATTTAACTTAAAATGGTGTATACAACTAATTATCGAAAAGCCAATGACATGATCTTAAACTAAAATAAAGCAATAAGCTTAGCACTGCTTATAAAAATTATTTTTAAATTTGCTTTTCGAGTAGGATGAAATGGGCAAGAGAATAAATTTGCTCGTTTGAGAGGAAAAGATTCAAACAGGCAGCATATATTTCACGAATTCAGGCGATTTTAATCATTTCATAAAAGAGTCTGAAGGAAATCGAAGACTTGGACAGCAGCCTAAAATATATGCGAGATTTTATTTTCGTTTTCGTACAGAATTTTATTTATTGACAAAAGGTTTTCAAGAGAAGCCGAATTTCGAATTTGCATTTTTTCACTGTCCCTTTGTGTTCTTATTCCAAACAAAAGACAACTTCAAATGAGTCAATCGTCAAATGTTTTACTTGCCTCTTCAGAATACGTCGTAATGTTGCTCTCATAGGACAATAGTACGTGTGATTCTCAATTTTATGCATCCGTAGTATTAAAATCTCATTTTACGTAGGTATACGTGGAATTTCACTCGAGCGAAACTCTAATTCTCCAGGAAGGCAATCGTTATAGAACTTTCTCAACCCTCAAAATGCCGATGTACGTAGCAAGGATTCGCATTAGAATTTGGTTTGTTTGCCCCGTTTTACAGCGACTCCTTAGGTTCCAGAGGAGACCACGTGTTTGTGAATAGGTGTCCGCAGACTACCTCACGCCGACCCTGACCTTTTACGCAACACCTGCCTCTTGGGCAAATGACTTTCTTATCGTCATTTCCGAAGTCGCGCTCCTCAGTCCCTTAAAAAAGCACGTGGAAATGACAAATTGACTAAAGTGACCTTCCCTTTCTCCTTGGATCTATTCCCTAAAATATCTGAGCATATGATATGGACTACGATTAAACATCATTAACATATGACGAAAAAGATTGATGAAAACATCCGTATTTTTTGAGGTAATTCTAAATTTCACTTGAACTTACAATTACGGAATCAAATATTCTATCGCAAGGATTGTCGTTCATTTAAAAAAATACCGAAACAATATCACACAATTGTTTATTTTCTACTATCCATTTAATAAGATAAAATTGTGAACATTTCTTCGTAAAGAAAGTTTCGATATGACGTAGAACAAATCTTGGAATATGTTGCAAGGTAATGTAGTTCGAAAGTTTTATAAAGTCTTACTTACGTGGAAAAGCATATTCTCCCGAAGAGCTTTACCTTGACCAACGTCTTTCGAGTGCTGGATTAGCGGAATCATGTCGAAAGGGAATAACTTGCCATCGTCGACCACGATTATACCTTAATTTAGTTTAAAGAGTAGTACATCATACAGAGCTTAAATACATTGGTTTCACTATGAAGGAATGGAGGAAGCTTTATTTGTAAGTAGTACTACGAAGGAATGGTTGAAGCTAGTTTGTCAGCTCTGGGAATTTCTTACTCTTTTTGAAAGAGCGGACACTCGTTTCAATGAAAAATTTGGACCAGATTTGTATGAAACTTTACTTACATGTAAATATATCTGTCAGAAAATTATTCGGAGCAAATGCGTTTGGACCTCAATTCCTAGAAACACTGTCAAAAGACCCGTTCGGGGAATGAGTTTCGCCACGCTAGATGAGGAGTTTCTTTCCTCCTGTGGAAGGCTCTTAATGGAACAAGACTAAAATGCAGCACACACATAGGAACAAACATGTAAGGAATGAGGTAGATGATTGCAATTGTGTACCATTAATCATACCCTAGTAGCTACTATACTGTCCATCCATGATCAAGGCTGAGACATAACTAAATGAGAAACACATTACTCATCATCCTGCCCTAAAATATGAATTAGAAATATTTTATTCTTCGAGATACAGACACCCATTAAAGTTCCTGTTGTAGTTTTACCTATAAGAGAGGTGAGCAAACTTAAATGGAAACAGTCCATAAAAATTACATTAATTTCAGAATAGCATGCAACGTACCTACCTGATGGCTGTACGGGAGGCTAATAAAATAAAATTGGTTATCATCACACTTTATTTTTCGCTTATTAGATTCAAAATATAGGAAAAAGGGACTTATCTAGATTTTATAAAAGAAAACATTTTATTGGATTGATCCAGTTATCAAAGATAACTAAATTTTCCCGTGAGCTTTCTTTGAGGAAAGTTCAGATATTAAACCCCCTTAAAAATCGAAATAGTTTTCATTAGCACGTACTCCCTTCTGATATCGTCACATTCTTTCAAAAGGCTTTTAAATTTGAAAGCACTCCTTTCGAAAAAGCGGCTGTTTCTGGACCTTCCCTACTCTCGCACATAATTTAAAACAGTTGTGGTCTAAATCGTTACATTTGTTAATCAACTTACCTGCTATGTTTTAATCTTTCTTTTAACCTCCAATTAGGAGGTGTGTGAGGCTTAATCGAAAGAGTCAAAAAGACGTAGGGACTGCCGAAGCATTTATCCTAGCGTCAGGACACCACTGCCGTATGCTTGTTTTGCTGACCTTTTTTTCTACCAAGCTCACAATCTCGGAGACGAAGGACATAACAGCCTTTTCGATCGATTTAAACTTAAAAAATAAAGAATTTGTCTTACCTTTCCTGCCAAATTATTTGTCTTTAATTATTTTCCACAAAGTACGATATTTATTACGTATGATCTCGGAGGATTTCGGAAGACTAATTTTTAAGTAAAATTTTGATTGAAAATTTTACTTCAAATTTGGAGTATCAAGGATTTGTAAAGTAATAGATGTCGTGTATGTCGTTTCTACCACAGCGCCGGCACGTCGCCCCACACCTTCTCTGGCAATATAAGCGGTGCACCAACCACTGGATCGTGCATTCATCGAAAGACTGCTGTCCTTGACGGAGTTGTTCTGATATTCAGTCTATTATTTCTCTTTGGTAAAATTATCATTAGAAGTTTGCGGAGCTTAAACACTTTCGGCTGGAAGAATCCTAAAGGAACGAGTAATATATATTTAAGGTAAGGATGTTTGAAATTTAAATTAAAGATGTATTGACTCTTACTTTACATCAAATATTAAAGTTATTTTGACTCGTTTCAATTTAGTTAAAGATTTAAATCTCAATCAAAATAATAGTTCTGCATGTGCATCAAAATTCGGCAAACCTTTGTTAGTAATTCGCAATTAAATTTCTTCAATTCAAAATTCTACGTTTATGCTTGCTTCTTTGATAATATTTACAGAATTTTAATCAAGCAGATTATCAATGATTTTTTAATATTTAATATTAATTGAAAGCTTGTCTGGTTATGAAGAAATCTAATGAGGTATTTCTTATTTTATTTTTTCCGGTGCTGCTGCTCATATCACCTGCTAAAGAGATAAGAGGATGAACATTCAACGGTAAAGGAAACATCGGATAAAGTAAAGTGAAAGATTGAATTTACTTTTTGTTACTAGTTATTGGAACTCATTCTCGAAATCTGCTCGTAATTGCTGCGAATTTAAAATAATTTTCGTCATTTTGTCTAGATATGATCTAAAAAGACAACGAAAAAGGGTAATTTCGCCGAAATTTCAATTTTTTCGTCTATTTTTCCTTAATTTTCGTCATTTTCTCTAAATATGATCGAAAAAAGAACAAAAACGCGTAATTTCACCGAAATTTCAATTTTCTTCCTCTATTTTACCTTAATTTTCGTCTTTTTGTCTAGATATGATCGAATTTAGCAACTAAAACGGATAATTTCTCCGAAATTTCAATATTATTCCTCTATTTTCCCTTAATTTGCGTCATCTTATCGAGATATGATCCAAAAATCTGATATGGCCAGCAGATGACTTTCTCCATATATAAGATGTAAATAATTATGTACGACAGTAATTTCGAACTCTATATTCCATCTAAACTTGGAAGATGAGTGATTAATTTATATATTATTATATTTTACGTCACAAATATTATAAATAATGTTTTTCGGGACATGCTCGATGAAAACAGATGAATTTGGCCTTTCGCCCATAGAGCCCAGAGCGCCAACTTCCGGTTTATCAGTATTTCATGAATAACTCCTAAACAATCAATGATACAAAAATATGTATCATACAAAAGTTTTAGTAAAATACATTATCTGAAACTTTTATAAGTAATACAGTATACGTATATATCATATTTATGGAGATATTTTGAAAACCGAAAATGAGCTTTGAAGAATGAAGCTCAACTTCTGGTTGACTGATTTACTCCAAAAACTAATCAACTCTAACGACTGTAATAAAAGTACTACATATGAAATTTGGTGTTGATCCGACAAATAGTTTTTATGTTAGAGTGCCCACAAAGTACATAATCAGCTACTTCCGGTTTATCAGTATTTCACGAATAACTCCTAATCAACCGGTGATACAAAAATATGTTAAATACAAAAGTTATAGTAAAATAAATTATCTAAAACTTTTATAAGTAATACAATATACGTATATATCATATTTATGGAGATATTTTGAAAACCGGAAATGAGCTTTAATGAATAAAGCTCGACTTTCGGTTGACCGATTTACTCCAAAAACTTATCAACTCTGAAAGCCCACACCACAGTACTAATTATGAAGTTTGGTATTGATACGACTAATGGTTTTTACGTTAGAGCGCCCACTATCACACACACACACACACACAGACTTCATTCCGAAAATGGTGAAAACGTGTTCTAGGGACCCCAAAACATGTATTTCCGTTGAAATCTCGAAGTCGAATTTTTTCATGAAAACAATACTTTCTCTATACTTCGTATATGGAGAAAGTAATAAAGCAACGAAAGCGTATAATTTTAGCAAAATTTCATTGTTTTTCCTCTACTTTAAATTAATATTCGTCATTTTATCGAGATATGATCGAAATTTGAACTTTTGTCTATAAACTTCGCCAATAGTGCCATTTCTTGAGGAAAATTGTAACTTTTGGTTATAAACTTCGCCACTAGTGCCATCTATTGAGGAATATTGGAACCTTTGGTTATAAACTTCGACACTAATGCCATCTCTTGAGGAAAATTGGAACTTTTGGTTATAATCTTCGACACCAGTGCCATCTCTTGAGGAAAATTGGAACTTTAGTTTATAAACTTCGCCACTAATGCCATGTCTTGAGGAAAATTGGAACGTTTGTTTTTACAATCTTCACCGATAATGCCAACTCTCTAGGAAAATTTGTACCTTCGTTATTAAACATTGACATTAATGCTGCATCTCCAGAAATATTTTAACTTTTTTTAACTGAAAAATAAATATATCCCTAGGTAAACTGTAACATTACCATTCGTAGAAATATAATTCAGTATCATACTTATACTATATTTAGCAAAAGTCTACTTTACCTAGGAAGGCGGGTTAAAAAAATAAATGTTAACTTTTCTAACCAATTATTTTTTTCTATTTACAATAATTTAAAAAAATTTAAACAGTTATGTACCAATATTTCATTAACTTTAATTTAAATTAAATTTAATTTCTGATATTTGTCGTGAATTATTAGTTCATTCCTCTAGAAGAAGTTTAATTATTCGTTACTGTTCAGATAATGATTCACTTCTTTAAGTTTTAAATTAATTAATTTATGCTGGTGACTTCACTCTAGTTTCAATTTGAAAGAAATTATGTGCCGTAAAATTTAATAGTTAAAACAGTTATGTGAATTCAGTTCGGTAATATTTTCGCAATTTCAAATGCGAACAGATCCGCTGATGTTGCAGTACCATGTAACTACCTCAAACCGGGCATTTAAAACTCTCATGAATATACAGTGATATTCGGGAGAAGTTATTGAAATAGAATTGTGAAAATTTTAATTAACTCATGAAATTGATTGGTTAATGAAATTTCTAAATCTGCATTTATCCAATGCTTGTGGCTCAACGTAACCTCATGTAACCGGTATCAGTTAGTCGGTCTTTGTGAAGGTTTCATTTAAAGTTAGAATATGGGTATTCTGAACTTGGTGGTATTGGAAGCAATCAATTTGTTCGGTGAATTTTGCTTGACCGTAATTAAGTTGTTGAACGCGTTTCACCAGACGCTGTTTACAGCGGTGCATTTTCAGGGCATTCAAGAATAACTGAAATGAAAACGGAAGAAAGTTCTGTCTGTTTGATAACAAAGCCATTCCGAAAACTTGAAATTACTCTACCTAAACTGTAATTTATATTAATCAATAAATTGTTTTGCGGAATAACTTCAAGCTTAATTATCCGAATATTTGTAACCTTAAAAAAACGAAATATTGCTGAGGAAAGTATAAAATAAACGTTGTGGATTTCAATACTCTCGGAACATTTATAAACTGTGCATCGGTGACGTATAAATCGCTAAATATAAATTTGATTATACCTCTTGCAGTTTTTAATATTTTCCGAAAATAGGTGCATCGGAGACTTGTAAAGCGCTAGCTAACGTAAATATATCAGTAATAGGTTTCTTTGATCATATACTATTTGTAACTGTTTTAATTCAATTTATAATTTAAACACTATTGCCAAGAAAAGTCCGTAAAAACCACGTAGTTTTCAATATACGTTAGGAGCGATGAAATCCGATTTGACAGTTGCTATCGGAGCGATATCGGAAACCTTACGATCATTGAATTGTAACCGAAACGGGAATCAATTTAACGAAAGTTCAGTGCCCTGGCGCATGCCATTCGCGGGGATTAAAATAGTGAAGCAATGTTAATGAAGCAATCGATGCACCCTAATTATTTAAGTCAAGCTTGAAATATATTTGTTAAGAATGCGAAGGTGGGCATCAACTTTTAAGGTCATAGTGAAAATATGTTATTAGTGACTTTTAACTAATTGGGCGAATCGAATTTTCTTTTCATATATTTCAGTAGAAATTTCGCAATATTTCGGTAATGAAATTAAAGTGAACTCCTTGATATTTTAATTTTGTTGTTTATTTCCATGAAATAGGAAAAGTGCATATTTTGTGTTCTAACTTTGTCCTTCATAATTCCTTTGCGAAATTAAAACATTCAATTGCTTAGAGTTGAACTCCTCATAATGTTATAGGCTGTGTCGAATGACATTTAAATTAAGAAACCGCAGGGTATTCGTATCGGGAATTCTTCAATTGGCAAAAATCATAATAAAAGCTTAAAAATAACTTAATCTATCAGATAATATAGATATTTCAGTAACAATATTTTTGGTTTCTTTACTATAATCGCCGATGGTTAAGAATAATTACTGAATCTTCCGTATATATACTTGATTTCCAAAGTTAACGATCTAAAAGTTTAATTTTCGTAAGTTTAAATAATTGCACACCTGTAAACAATTTTGAATTGAAAGTAATATTTGGGTGAAGAACTCATAGCGTCAAGTGACAGGTTAATGGTTTCTCTCGATAGTATTGATTTAATAATTGCTGAAAATATAATAATAAAATAAACCGCGGTATTTCATGATAGTTTGTTCATAGAGTTGTATGGATGATAATAGTGTAATTTAAAAGTTAGAAATAAACTTCGAAATAATCTGATATTATGGCTCTTAAAATTGTAAATTAATTGGCTGGATTTCAACTCTTTTATTAATTTTTAATTAAAATTCAAAATTTTAAATAAGTAAAACATTAATATTTCAGCATTCTTCAAGTTACTACTTCTTGCATTTACATATGTGCACTTTTGTTAAATTTATTTGAATGCTTGCTTGAACTTTTTAAACTTAGAATTCTAATTTTAGAAACGATTTAAACAGAATTTTTACCAATTTGAAAATTAATATCTGTTATATATATATTCATTTAAAGTAACTTCTGTTAGCGATTTCAAAATCATAACTTTCCAAGTTAATTTCATTCAATTAATTTTTTCTTGGCAATGAACATTTACTAAGAGCAAGACTCTATAAAAATTGTTTCTCTAACAGTTAAATTTTGCAAGCCTCAACTCACTTAGCCAGTACTTATTCTCTGCATGCATAATAATGACCTCTTTTTCAGGATGATACTTTTTACCTAGCAATGTCACAAACTATTCTGGAGTAATTTTTTTTGCAAGGACTCTTTGCTGCTGCACTCAAATATGTCTTCAGTACCAGACAGACCTGGAGGAGAGAAGAAAGAAGATACACATCACTCTAAATCAACAGTTATATTGAAATTTTTGAAATGTACACTTTATTACAGCATTTAATAAAAAAGTTTCGAACTTGAACCCATCAAATTTGTATTAAAATCCTTTCAGCCTTGTCCCAGCAACTCTTTTTGGTACAGTAGTATTTGCCTGGCCGAAACCTATCTCCAGAGTTGACATTATAGTTAGAAAATTTCTTGAAGATGCTCATTGGTCCTTTGGCCATTTCTTTCGCTGCACTTGTACTCACTTTGCCAGGTTTACTTAAAGGCTGCATTTAGAAGTTGGTATAATTCCAATTTCCAAATGCAGCTTCAAAATAAAGTGACAGGTGAGATCTGCAAAGAAGCATAAATTATAAGTACAAAGTTAGAGTACTGAAGTTGGAAAATATATGATATTGGAAGACAAAAGCAAGGAATAAAATTAGAAATTAAAAAATAAGAGACTAAAAAATATTCTCAAATTTACAAAAATGAAAAGTTAAAATTTTTAAAAGCCAAAGATATGAAATAAGCATATGACAACAGTAGAAAAGCTGGCAAAAATTAGTGATTAATATAAGAAGTCAAAAGTGAAGAGATATTACTATTTAGGGTCAAAAATTTGAGCAAGTACAAATTTATCAAGTCATGAGTTATGGCATTTGTTTAGTCAACCTGTTGCACATTCAATGGAATCGCATTTTGACCCTCGTTCTAAATAATCTGTTGAACGAGGGTCAAAATGCAAAAACCATTAGTAATGCAGAAGATTGACTAGACAAATACCATAACTCATGACTAAAGAATAATTTCAACTAATACAAATTAAAGATTCCCATGGAAGAGTTAAACTTATAACTCAAATAAAAATCAGAAATGTTTTGGAAACAGCAAATCCCTAGACGGCACAACTTTCAGTGCTAATGTTTGCATAAAAGTACTAAGCTTACTTAGAAAATTTAAAGACCTAGAATCTGCACACTAACTTCCCAAGTCTACAACATTTAGGGTTAATGTTGACCTAAAATCTCAGTTTGTTTAGAAAATATCAAATGAGCAATAATCTGTTCACTAACCTCCTAAGATGCAAAAGATTTAGCATTAACCTTAACCTAAAATCTCACACCTTATTTAAATACTTTAAAAGAACAAGGATCTGTACATTAACAAACAAGTATGCACAACATTTAGGATTACTGTTTACTTAAACACTCACAGCTTATATAAAATATTTCAAAAGAGCAAGGAGATGTACACTTACTTCATAAGATTCATAATATTTAGCATTTATTTTTGTCTAAAATTTCAAAGCATGTTTAGAAAATATCAAAATTAGCATTAATCTTCACAATAAGCTCCAAAAATGCAATAATTTAGTGTTAATGTTTACCTACAATAACAAAGTTTGTTTAAAAGATATCAAACAAGCTATAATCTGTACAACATTTAAAGTTAATTTTTATTCTAAAATTGCAAAGCTTGTTTGGAAAATACCAAAAGAGCAAGAATCTGTACACTAACCTCCTTATATGCACTAGATTTAGCATCAATCTTTTCTTAAACTTTCAAAGCTTGTTTAAAAAATATCAAAAGACCTATAATTTGTACAATCACTCAAATTACGGTAAAGCTAAGATCCCTCCTAGTACCTACATTTTAGTTGAATGTGAGAAATGAATTTCGACCCAAGAAAGCAAACCCCCAGATAATATATGCATTTATAAAGCCAGGTATTATTAATAAATTGATATGACACATAAATGTCTTTAAAGAGAAGTCATGATACAGCAAAATCACTTTATAAGCCGATAATATTCTATGAACATTCTGATCAAGAATTCTCCTATACTTTCTTTGTCTTTTGCCCAAAATTAATTGACAAATGACCTACCAATAGGTTTCTATACCTTTAATATATAAAGTAGAGGGCTTCAAGCAAAAGAACCGAAAACGGATAATTATAATAATAATAATAATAATAATAATTATAAATTTATTCCATCTTAAGATAATACAAACAAAATAAAACTATTCTACATTGTGAAGAAATTAGGTACCCCATAGGTAAAACCTGTTTTGGGGTTACCATCAAACTAAAGTAAACGGATTGCTGGTGCTAATACATACAAAATACATAAAAAAGTAAGTGGTTTAACAAAAAAAGAAAGAATATATTTGTGTGTTCTTTACACTTGTTCTTAAAGAAAAAAAAGTAATACCTGTAAATTATACAAAAAAGGGAGAAAAAAACCAGATACATGTATATAACAATAACAAGAATAATGATACTATTACTATCAGAATAATAAAATTATAATAACCAAAAAATCATATTCAAAAAATCTATCAACATTTTCATTTGATAATAACCACGACTTGACTAACTGAAGAAACTTATAACAACATTTCTCATTTTTTATTTCCTTAGGCAAAAAATTAAAAATTTTTGGTCCCATATAAACAAAAGACCTTTTAAAAATAGTCAATTTCGGTTTAATTAAATGTACATTACCTTTCCTTAAATTATAATGAATTGAAATATCAGAGATAGTTGGCTTATTTCCACTCATGACAAAAAACAACTTCTAAATCTTAAACATATACAAGTGTTGTAACGGGAGCAATTTTAAATTTACAAATAAGGAATATGTATGCTCAAATTTATTTTTAAGCAGATCATTCTAATAATCCTTTTTTGCAGGACTAATGCAGACTTGAACGAATTTTTATATGCACTTCCCCAAAATTGTAATCCATAATTTAATTTAGATTGTACTAGAGCACTGTAGATAACTCTTTTAAACAATAAAGTACACTTATTACGTATAAAGTAAAATTTTGATAAACAAAATCTTAAATACAAGGAAACAATACAATACAAAATATGGCAATCCCATTTTAAAAATTGATCTAAAATTACTCCCAAATATTTTAAATTACATACTCTTCCAATTTCAAAACAATTACATGAAATGTTTGGACAATATGCATGATGATAAAACATGATTATATCATCTGGACAAGGATAATTTCCAATATTATAGCATATATACTTCGTTTTTTCGCTTTACTCTAGACCATTGTAACAAAACCATTAACTAAGAAAGTCCAAATCTTCTTGTACATTATCTCTAATTATTGTCCAGTTGTGTCCTTCATAACACAAAGCAATGTCGTCAGCGAAGGCCGTTACATTCTCTTTGAAATCATAATTACAAAGGTCATTAATATATAGCAGAAATAATGAAGGTCCCAATACAGATCCCTGCGGTACTCCAGTTTCTATTCGTTTATAATCACTATAACTGCTTCCTATTTTTACACACTGAGATCGTAGGGATAAGTAGCTCTTTATCCAACATAATGGAACTCCACAAATTCCTATCTGTTTTATTTTATCAAATAATATGTCATGATCAAGAGTATAAAAAGCCTTTTTAATGTCAATATATAATCCTACATTTCGTGCACTTAAATTTATAGCTCTATATATGTATTGTAAGTGATTTTATAAAGGATTTGCCTTAATTTTCGTAACTTTTCCGGGATATGATTGAAAAAAGCAACGAAAACGGATAATTTTAGCGAAATTTAAATCTTTTCCTCTATTTTGCCCTTATTTTCGTCATTTTATCGAGATATGATCGAAAAAAAAGAAAAAAGAATAATGTTAACGAAATTTCTATTTTTTTCCTCTACTTTGCCCATTAATTCGTTATTTTATCGAGATATGATCGAGAAAAGCAAAAAAACGGATAATTATATCGAAATTTCCAATTTTTCCTATATTTTTCTTTAATGTTCGTCATTCTATCGAGATATGACGGAAAAATGCAACGAAAACGGATATTTATAGCGAAATTTCAATTTTTTAGTCTGTTTAACCTTCATTGTCTTCATTTTATCGAATTATAACCGAAAAAAAGCAACGAAAACGGACAATTCTAGCAAAATTTCAATTTATTTTTATCTATTTTGCCCTTATTTTCATTATTTTATCGAGATTTGATCGAAAAAAGCAAGAAAAAACGGATATTTTCGCAGAAATTTCAATTTTTTACCACTTTCTTGCCTTAATTTTCGTTATTTTATCGAGTTATGCTCCTAAAAAATGAAAGCTGGTTATCATGGCGAAATTTCTACTTTTTCTCGTCTATTTTGCCCTTGAATTCGTCATTTTATCGAGATATGATCGAGAAAAGAAAAAAAAACGGATAATTTTAGCGAAATGTAATTTTTTTCTCTATTTTGCCTTAATATTCCTCATTTTTTCGAGATGTGACAATAAAATTCAGCGACAATGGATAATTTATTCGAAAATCAATTTTTATCCTCTTTTTTACCTTAATTTTTTGTATTTTATCGTTATATGATCCAAAAATGAAACAAAAACGGGTAATTTTAGCGAAATTAATATTTGTTCTCCTCTATTTTGCCCTTACATTCGTTAATTTGTCGGGATATGATTGAAAAAAGGAACGAAAACGGATACTTATATCGAAATTTAAATTTTATTCCCCTATTTTGCCTTAATTTTCGTCATTTTTTCGAGACATGACAGAAAGATTCAGCGACAACGGATAATTTAATCGAAATTTCAACTTTTCCCTCTATTCTTCCTTAATTTTCGTCATTTTGTATACATATGATCGAAAAAAGAACGAAATTGGATAATTCTAGCGAAATTTCAATTTTTTCCCTCTATTCTTCCTTAATTTTCGTCATTTTATCGAGATATGATCGAAAAAAATATGAATGATGGTAATTTTAGCGAAATTTCTATTTTGTCTCCTCTATTTTGCCCTTTACTTCGTCATTTTTCCGAGACATGATCGAGAAAAGCAAAAAAACGGATAATTATATCGAAATATCCAATTTTTCCTATATTATTCTTTAATATTCGTCATTCTATCGAGTTATGACGGAAAAATGAAACTAAAACGGATATTTTTAGCGAAATGTAATTTTTTTCTCTATTTTGCCTTAATATTCCACATTTTTTCGAGATTTGACAGTAAATTTCAGCGACAATGGAAAATTTATTCGAAAATCAATTTTTTTAATATGATGGAAAAAAGCAAGGAAAACGGATAATTTCACCGAAATTTTAATTTTGTTCTACTATGCTGCCTTAATTTTCGTCATTTAATGGAGATATGACCAAAAAAAGCTACGAAATTAGATAATATTCTCAAAATTTCAATTTTTTTCCTCAATTTAGCCATAATATTCGTCATTTTATCTAGGTTTGATCAAAAGAAGCAATGAAAACGGATAATTTTGCTAAAATTTTGTTTGTTCTCCTCTATTTTTCCTTAATATTCGTCATGATATCGAGATATGACCGAAATATGAAACGAATACGGATAAATTTCGCGAAATTTAAATTCTTTTCCTTTATTTTGCCTCAATTTTCGTCATTTATTCAGGATATTATTTAAAAAAATTAACGTTAACGGATAAATTTAGAGAAATTTCGATTTGTTTCCTTTATTTTTCCCTTATATTCGTTATTTTATAGAGATATGATCGAAAAAAGCAACGAAAACGGATAATTTTGCTAAAATTTTGTTTGTTCTCCTCTATTTTTCCTTAATATTCGTCATGATATCGAGATAAGACCGAAATATGAAACGAATACGGTTAATTTTCGCTAAATTTAAATTTTTTCCTTTATTTTCCCTTAATTTTCGTCATTTTATTGAGATGTGATAAAAAAAGCAACGAAAACGGTTAATTCTAGCGAATTTTCATTAATTTTTCTCTATTTTTCCTTTATTTTCGTCATTTTATCGAGATATGATCAAAAAAGCAACAAAAAAGGATTATTTCGCCGAAAGTTTAATTTGTTTCCTCTAATCTACTTTAATTGTCGTCATTCTTTCGAGATATGATCAAAAAAGCAACAAAAACGGATTATTTCGGCGAAAGTTTAATTTGTTTCCTCTAATCTACTTTAATTGTCGTCATTCTTTCGAGATATGACGGAAAAATGAAACAAAAACGGATATTTTTAACGAAATTTTAATTTTTTCCTCTTTTTTTCCTAAATATTCGTAATTTTTCAAGATAAAACAGAAATATTCAGCGAGAACGGATAATTTAATCGACATTTCAATTTTTTCTTCTATTTTACCTTAATTGACGTCATTTTATCGAGGTATGACCGGATAAAAAGGAACGATAACGGATAATTATAGGGAAATTTTTATCAATTTTCATCAATTTTGCCCTTATTTTCGTCATTTTATTGAGGTATGTTCGAAAAATTCAAGGAAAACGGATAATATCACCGAAATTTACATTTTTTTCCTTTATTTTCGTCATTTTATCTAGATATGGTAGAAAAGAAACGAAAACGAATAATTTTACTGAAATTAAAATTTTTTTCCTCTTTTTTTTCCTAAATTTTTTGTATATTATCATTTTATGATCCAAAAATAAAACAAAAACGGGTAAATTTAGCGAAATTAATATTTGTTCTCCTCTATTTTGCCCTTATATTCGTCAATTTGTCGGGATATGATTGATAAAAACAACAAAAACGGATTCTTATATCGAAATTTAAATTTTATTCCCCTATTTTGCCTTAATTTTCGTCATTGTTTTGAGATATGACAGAAAGATTCAGCGACAACGGATAATCTAATCGAAATTTCAATTTTTTCCCTCTATTCTTCCTTAATTTTCGTCATTTTGTATACATATGATCGAAAAAAGAACGAAATTGGATAATTCTAGCGAAATTTCAATTTATCTTTCTCTTTTTTGCCCTAATTTTCGTCATTTTATCGAGATATGATCGAGAAAAGCAAAAAAACGGATAATTATATCGAAATATCCAATTTTTCCAATATTATTCTTTAATATTCGTCATTCTATCGAGTTATGACGGAAAAATGAAACAAAAACGGATATTTTTAGCGAAATGTAATTTTTTTCTCTATTTTGCCTTAATATTCCTCATGTTTTCGAGATTTAACAATAAATCGCAGCGACAATGGAAAATTTATTCGAAAATCAATTTTTTTCCTCTCTTTTTCCTTAATTTTCGATATTTTGTCTAGATATGATGGAAAAAAGCAAGGAAAACGGATAATTTCACCGAAATTTTAATTTTGTCCTACTATTTTGCCTTAATTTCCGTCATTTAATGGTGATATGACCAAAAAATGCTACGAAATTAGATAATATTCTCAAAATTTCAATTTTTTTCCTCAATTTAGCCTTAATATTCGTCATTTTGTCTAGGTTTGATCGAAATAAGAAATGAAAACGGATAATTTTAGCTAAATTTTTATTTTTTCTCCTCTATTTTTCCTAGATATTCGTCATTTAATCGAGATATGACCGAAAAATGAAACGAAAACGGATAAATTTCGCGAAATTTAAATTCTTTACCTTTATTTTGCCTTAATTTTCGTCATTTATTCAGAATATTATCTAAAAAAATAAACGTTAACGGATAAATTTAGCGAAATTTCGATTTGTTTCCTCTATTTTGCCCTTGTATTCGTTATTTTATCGAGTTATGATCGAAAAAAGCAACGGAAATGGATAATTTTGCTGAAATTTTGTTTGTTCTCCTCTATTTTTCCTTAATATTCGTCATGATATCGAGATAAGACCGAAATATGAAACGAATACGGATAATTTTCGCTAAATTTAAATTTTTTCCTTTATTTTCCCTTAATTTTCGTCATTTTGTTGAGATGTGATAAAAAAAGCAACGAAAACGGTTAATTCTAGCGAATTTTCATTAATTTTTCTCTATTTTTCCTTTATTTTCGTAATTTTATCGAGATATGATCAAAAAAGCAACAAAAACGGATTATTTCGGCGAAAGTTTAATTTGTTTCTTCTAATCTACTTTAATTGTCGTCATTCTTTCGAGATATGACGGAAAAATGAAACAAAAACGTATATTTGTAACGAAATTTTATTTTTTTCCTCTTTTTTTCCTAAATATTCGTAATTTTTCAAGATAAAACAGAAATATTCACCGAGAACGGATAATTTAATCGACATTTCAATTTTTTTCTTCTATTTTACCTTAATTGTCGTCATTTTATCGAGGTATGACCGGAAAAAAGGAACGATAACGGATAATTATAGCGAAAGTTTTATATATTTTCATCAATTTTGCCCTTATTTTCGTCATTTTATCGAGGTATGTTCGAAAAATTCAAGGAAAACGGATAATATCACCGAAATTTACATTTTTTTCCTTTATTTTCGTCATTTTATCTAGATATGGTAGAAAAGAAACGAAAACGAATAATTTAACTGAAATTAAAATTTTTTCCTCTTTTTTACCATAATTTTATGTATTTTATCGTTATATGATCCAAAAAAAAAACAAAAACGGGTACTTTTAGCGAAATTTATATTTGTTCTCCTCCATTTTGCCCTTATATTCGTCATTTTGTCGGGATATGATCAAAATAAGAAAGAAAAACGGATAATTTCACCGAAATTGCAATTGTTTTCCACATAATTGCCTTAATTTTATTTATTTTATCGATTTTATCGAAAAAAAAATGAAAGCTGGTAATTTTAGCGAAATTTCTTTTTTTTCTCCTCTATTTTGCCCTTTAATTCGTCATTTATCGAGATATGATCGAGAAAAGCAATAGAACGTAAATTTATAGCGAAATTTCCAATTTTTCCTATATTTTTCTTTAATGTTCGTCATTCTATCGAGATATGATGGAAAAATGCAACTAAAACGGATATATTTAGCGAAATGTAATTTTTTTCTCTATTTTGCCTTAATATTCGTCATTATATCGAGTTTTGACGAAAAATGAAACGAAAACGGATAATTTTTGCGAAATTTAAAATCTCTTCCTTTGTATTGCCTTAATTTTCGTCATTTATTCAGGATATTATCAAAAAAAAAAAGTTAACGGATAATTTAGAGAAATTTCAATTATTTTCCTCTCTTCTTCCTTAATTTTCGTTATTATGTCGAGATATGAAGGAAAAAAGCAAGGAAAACGGATAATTTCACCGAAATTTCAATTTTGTTCCACTATTTTGCCTTAATTTTCGTCATTTAATGGAGATATGACCAAAAAATGCTACGAAATTAGATAATATTCGCAAAATTTCAATTTTGTTTCCTTAATTTAGCCTTAATATTCGTAATTTTGTCTAGGTTTGATCGAAAAAAGCAACGAAAACGGATAATTTTAGCAAAATTTTTATTTTTTCTCCTCTTTTTTTCATTAATATTCGTCATGAAATCGAGATATGACCGAAAAATGAAACGAATACGGATAATTTTCGCTAAATTTAAATCTTTTCCTTTATTTTCCCTTAATTTTCGTCATTTTACAAGATATGATCAAAAAAAGCAACGAAAACGGATAATTTTAGAGAAATTTCAATTTTATTCATCTATTTTTTCTTTATATTCGTCATTTTAAGGTGATATGTTCGAAAATAGCAACGAAAACGGATAATTTTACCAAAAGTTTAAATTTTCTCCTCTATTTTGTCCTTGTTTTGCGTAATTTTACGAGATAAGATCAGAAAACGCAACGAAAACGGATAATTTTAGAAAAATTTCAATAATTTCCTCTTTTTTGTCTTAATATTTGCTCATTTATCGAGATATGATCGAAAAAAGCAACGAAAACGGTTTATTTTAGCGAAATTCAATTTTTTCCTCTATTTTGCCTTAAGTTTCGTCATTTTATCAAGATATTTTCTAAAAAAGAAACGAAAACGGATAATTTTAAGCGGAATTACAATTTTTCTCCTCTTATTTGCCTTTAGTTTCATCATGTTATCAAGATATTTTCTATAAAAGAAACGATAATAGAATATTTTAGCGAAATTTCAATTTTTTCCTTTATTTTGTCTCTATATATGCTCATTTATCGAGATAAGATTAAAAATGCAACGAAAACGGAGAATTTTAGCGAAATTAAAAATTTTTTCCTCCATATTGCCTTAATTTTCGTAATTTTATCGAGATATGATCGAAAAAAGCAACGAAAACGGATGATTTTAGTGAAATTTCGATTTTTTTCTCTATTTGGTCTATATTTTTCGTAATTTTACAGGATGTGATAAAAAAAAGCAATGAAAACGGATAATTTTAGAGAAATTTCAATTTTTTTTCCTCTATTGTTTCTTAATTCTTCGTCATTTTAGTGAGATATGTTCGAAAAATGAAACGAAAACGGATAATTGTAACGAAATTTAATTTTACCTCTACTTGGTCTTCATTTTTCGCCATTTAATTGTGATATGATCGAAAATAGAACCGAAAACGGATACTTGTAGCGAAATTTCGATTTTTCCTTTTCTATTTTGCCTTAATTTTCGTAATTTTATCGAGGTATGATTGACTTAAGCAACGAAAACGTATAATTTAAGCGAAATTTCTATTTTTTCCATTAATTGGTCTTTATTTTTCGTCATTTAATCGTGTTTTGAAGGAATATCGAACTGAAACCGATAATTTTAGCAAAATTTAATTTTTCACCTCTATTTTGCATTAATTTTCGTCATTTAATTGAGATATGATCGAAATAAGCAACGAAAACAGATCATTTTAGCGAAATTAAATCTTTTTCTTCTATTTTGCCTTAATTTAGTAATTTTATCGAGATATGATCGAAAAAAAGCAACGAAAACGAACAATTCTAAGCAAAATTTCAATTTTTCACCTTTATTTTGCCATAATTTTCGTTATTTTAACGAGATATGATCGAAAAAAAGCAACGAAAACGGATAATTTTGGCGAAATTTCAAATATTTACCTCTAATTTGTCAATATTTTTCGTCATTTAATCGTGATATGATAGAGAATCGAACCGAAAACGGATAATTTTTAGCGAAATTTCAGTTTTTTTACCTCTATTTTTACTTTTTTTTCGTATTTTTATTGAGATATTTTTGAAAAAACAAGAAAAATGGAGAATTTTAGAGAAATTTCAATATTATTCCTCCATATTTTCTTTTTTTTGGTAATTTATTTGAGATATGTTCGAAAAAGCAACGAAAACGGATGATTGTAACGAAATTAGATTTTGTCCTCTAATTGGTCTTTATTTTTCTCCATTTAAATGTGATATGATATAAAATAGAACCGATAACGGATACTTTTAGCAATATTTCGATTTTTTTCTTCTCTATTTTGCCTTAACTTTCGTCATTTTATCGAGATATGATGGAAGAAAGCAACGAAAACATATAATTTTAGTGAAATTTCTATTTATTTCCTTTGATTGGTCTTTATTTTCCATAATTTTAGGAGATACGATAACGGATAATTTTATAGAAATATTAATTTTTTTTAGGATACTTTTAGCGAAATTACAAATTATCTCCTCTAATTTGCCTTATGTTTCGTCATTTTATAAAGATATCATTTAAAAATGAAACGAAAACGGATAATTTTAATTTTTTCTCTTCTATTTTGCATTAATTTTCATCATTTAATTAAGATTTGATCGAATAAAGCAACAAAAACGGATAATTTTAGCGAAATTAAATATTCTTCCTCTATTTTGCCTTAATTTAGTCATTTAATCGAGATATGTAAAAAAAAACGAAAACAGATAATTTTAGCAAAATTTCAATTTTTTTCCCCTATTTCGTTTTTATATTTTGTTTAACTATCGAGATATGATCGAAAAAAGGAGCGAAAACGAATAATTTTAGCGAGATTTTTTTTCCTCTATTTTGTCTTAGTATTTCGTAATCTTTACGAGATATGATCAGAAAAGCAACGAAAACGAATAATTATACAGAAATTTCAATTTTTTTCCTCTATTTTTTCTATATTTTTCGTCATTTAACTGAGATATGTTTGAAAAAGCAACGAAAACGGATCATTGTAGCGAGCTTACAAATTTTTTTCCTCTATTTTGCCTTAATATTCTTCAATTTAAAGAGATATAATCGAAAAAAGCAACGAAAAAACGGATAATTTGAGCAAAATTAAAATTTTTTTTCCACCATACTGTCTTTTAGTTTTAGTTACTTTATCAAGATATGATCGAAAAAAGCAACGAAAACGGATAATTATTGCGAAATTTCAATTTTTGTCATCTAATTTGTCTTTATCTTTCGTCCTTTTATCGTGATATGATCGAAAAAAGAACCGAAGACAGATAATTTAAGTGAAATTTCGATTTCTTTCCTCGTTTTTGTCTTTATTTTTCGTAATTTTACGAGATATGATCAAAAAAAAGCAACGAAAGCGGATTTTACAGAAATTTCAAATTTTCTCCTCTAAATTGCCTTACTTTTCGTCATTATATCAAGATATTATCTTAAAAGTAACGAAAACTTTTAATTTTGAGAAACATAAATTTTCTCCTGTATTTTGCGTTAATTTCCGTCCTTATATCGAGATAGGATCGATAATAGAACCGAAAAAGGTTAATTTTAGCGAAATGTCAATTTTTATCCTCGATATTGCCTTAATACTCGTCCTTTTATAAAGATATTATCTAAAAAGTAAAAATAAAGGATAATTTTAGAGAAATTTTAAATTTTTTCCTCTATATTGTCTTATTTTTTCGTAATTTTATTGAGATATGATCAAAAAAAGCAACGAAAACGGATAATTTTAGAGAAATTAAAAATTTTTTTCCTCTATTTTTTCTTTATTTTTCTTCATTTTAGTGAGACATGTTCCAAAAAAGTAACGAAAACGGATAATTGTAGCGAAATTTCAATTTTTTTCCACTTTTTTGTCTTTATTTTTGCTCATTAATCGAGATATGATCGAAAAAAGCAAGGAAAACAGATAATTTTAGCAAAATTACAAATTTCTTCTCCACTATTTTGCCATAATATTCGTCAATTTAAAGAGATATAATCAAAAATTGCAATGAAAACGGATAATTTTAGCAAAATTTGAATTTTTTCTCCCCTATTTTGCATAATTATCGTCATTTAATTGAGATATGATCGAAAAAAGCAACGAAAACGGATAATTATAGTGAAATTTCAATTTTTTTCCTCTATGTTGTCTTACTTTTAGTAATTTTATTGAGAAATGTTCGAAAAAAACAAGGAAAATGGATAATAGTAGCGAAATTACAATGTTTTTCCACTATACTGTCTTTATTTTTAGTCACTTTATGGAGCTATGATCGAAAAGGAACGAAAACGGATAATTATAGAGAAATTTCAATTTTTCTCCTCTATTTTGCCTTAATTTTTGTCATTTAATCAAGATATTTTCTAAAAAAGAAACGAAAAAGGATAATTTTAAAGAAATTTCGATTTTTTTCCTCTTTTTTGTCTTTATTTTTGCTCAATTATCAGGATATATCAGAAAAAAGCAACGAAAACGGATACTTTTAGTGAAATTACAAATTTTCTCGTCTAATTTGCGTTGAGTTTCGTCATTTAAACTAGATATTATCTAAAAAAAGAAACGAAAACGGATAATATAAGCGAAATTTCCATTTACTCCTCTAATTTGCCTAAATTTTCGTTATTTTATCAAGATATTATCTTGAAAAGCAACGAAAACGAATAATTTTAGCGAAATTACAATTTTTCTCCTATATTTTGCCGTAAGTTTCGTCATTTTTTAAGATATTATCTAAAAAAGAAACGAAAACGGATAATTTTAGCGAAATTACAATTTTTCTCCCCTATTTTGTCTTTATTTTTCGTAATTTTACGAGATATGTCCGAAAAAAGCAACGAAAACGCATAATTGTAGAGAAATTTCAATTTTTTTCCTATATTGTGTTTTTTTTGTCTCAAAAGTCGAGATAAATTTGAAAAAAGCATCGAAATCGGATAATTTTAGCGAAATTACAAATTTTCCCCTCTAATTTGCCTTAAGTTTCGTCATTTTATCAAGATATTATTTAAAAAAGTAACGAAAATGGAAACATTTACCGAAATTTCGAATTTTTTACCTATATTTTGTCTTTTTTTTCGTAATTTTACGAGATATGATCAAGAAAAGCTACGAAAATGGATACTTTTAGAGACATTTCAATTTTTTTCCTCTATTTTTTTCTTTATTTTTCGTCATTTTATTGAGATATGTTCGAAAAAAGCAATGAAAACGGATAATTGTAGCGAAATTTCAATTTTTTTCCTCTTTTTGTCTTTATTTTTTCTCATTTATAGAGATATGATCGAAAAAAGCAACGAAAACGGATAATTTTAGCGTAATTTCGATTTTTGTCCTCTAATTCGTCTTTATGTTTCGTCATTTAGTCGTGATATGATCGAAAAAAGAACCGAAAACGGATAATTTAAGGGAAATTTCTATTTCTTTCCTCGTTTTTGTCTTTATTTTTCGTAGTTTTACGTGATATGATAAAAAAAGCAACGAAAGCGGATTTTACAGAAATTTCAAATTTTCTCCTCTATATTGCCTTAATTTTCGTCATTTTATCGAGATATGATCGATAATATAACCGAAAAAGGATAATTTTAACGAAATTACAAATTTCCTCCTTTAATTTGCCTTTTGTTTCGTTATTTTATCAAGATATTATCTAAAAAAGAAAAGAAAACGGATAATTTAAGCGGAATTACAATTTTTCTCCTCTAATTTGCCTTAAGCTTCGTCATTTTAACAAGATATTATCTAAAAAAGAAACGAAAACGTTTCTTTTTAGAGAAAATTCAATTTTTTTCCTCTTTTTTGTCTTTATTTTTTCTCATTTATCGAGATATGATCGAAAAAAGCAAACAAAACGGATAAATTCAGCAAAATTACAATTTTTCTCTTCTTATTTGCCTTAATCTTCGTCCATTTAAAGAGATATAATCGAAAGTAGCAACCAAAACTAATAATTTTAACAAAATTTGAATTTTTCTCCTCTATTTTGCATTAAATTTCGTCATTTAATTGAGATATGAACGAGAAAAGCAAAGAAAACGGATAATTTTAGCGAAATTCAATTTATTTCCTCCATTTTACCTTAATTTAGTCATTTTATGGAGATAAGTAAGAATAAAGCAACGAAAACGGATAATTACCGCGAAATTTAAATTTTTCTCCTCTAGTTTGCCTAAATTTTCGACATTTTATCGAGATATGATCGAAAAAAGCAACGAAAACTCATAATTTTAGCGTGATTTCGATTTTTGTCCTCTAATTTGTCTTTATCTTTCGTCATTTAGTCGTAATATGATCGAAAAAAGAACCGAAAACGGATAATTGAAGCGAAATTTCGATTTCTTTCCTCTATTTTGTCTTTATTTTTCGTAATTTTACGAGATATGATCAACAAAAGCAAAAAAGACGGATAATTTTACAGAAGTTTCATAATTTCTCCCCTATATTGCCTTAATTTTCGTAATTTTATCAAGTTATTATCAAAAAAGTATTGAAAACGGATAATTTTAAAGAAATATCAAATTTTCTCCTCTATTTTGCTTTAATTTTCATTATTTTTAGCGAGATATGATCGAAAATAGAACCGATAACGGATAATTTTACCGAAATTTCGATTTTCTTCCTCTATTTCGTTTTAAAATTCTGTCGTCTTATCGAGTTATGATCGAAAAAAGCAACGAAAACGGATATCTATAGCTAAATCTGAAATTTTCTACTCTATTTTGCATTAAAATTCGTCATATGATATGATCGAAAAAGCAGCAAAATCTTATTATTTTAGCGAAATTAATTTTTTTTCCTCTATTTTTCCTTATTTTAGTCATTTTATCAAGATATGCAAGAAAAAAGCAACGAAAACGGCAAATTTAAGACAAATTTCAATTTTTTCTTCTAGTTTGTCTTTAGCTTCGTAATTTTTCAAGATATTATCTAAAAAAGAAACGCAAACGGATAATTTTAGCGAAAATTCGATTTTTTCCTCTTTTTTTCTATATTTTTCCTGATTTATCGAGATATGTTCGATAAAAGCAACAAAAACGCATACTTTTAGCGAAATCACAAATTTTCTCCTCTAATTTTCGTTAAATTTCGCCTTTTTATCAAGATATTATCTAAAAAATCAAACAAAACCGATAATTGTAGCGAAATTTCAATTTTTTTCCTCTTTTTTGTCTTAATTTCTACTCATTTATCGAGATATAATCGAAAAAAGCAAAAAAAACGAATAATTTTAGCAAAATTTGAATTTTCTTCCTCTACGTTGTCTTTATTATTCGACCTATTATCGAGATATGATAAAAAAAAGAAAACGGATAATTTTAGCAAACTTTAAAAACTTTCTCCTCTATTTTGCAATAATTATCATCATATAATTGAGATATAATCGAAAAAAGCAACAAAATTGGATTATTTTAGCGAAATTTCAATTTTTTTCCTCTCTTTTTTCTTTATTTTTCCTCATTTTATTGAAATATCTTCGATAAAGCAACAAAAACGGATAATTGTAGCGAAATTTCAATTTTTTACTCTTTTTTGCTTTTATTTTTGATCATTTATCTTGATATAATCGAAAATAGAAACGAAAACGGATAATATAAGCGAAATTTGAATTTTTCTCCTCTATTTTGCATTAATTTTCGTCATTTAATTGAGATATGATCGAAAAAAGCAACATAACGGATATTATTAGCAAAATTAAATGTTTTCCCTCTATTTGTGTTTATTTAGTCATTTTATCGAGCTATGATCGAAATAAGGAACGAAAACGTATAATTTTAGCGAAATTTCAAATTTTCCTCTCTATTTTGCCTTAATTTTCGTAATTTTATCGATATTAAAACGAAAAAATCAACGAAAACGGTTAATTTTACCAAAATGTGAATTTGTCTCCTCTATTTTGCATAATTTTCGTCATTTAATTGAGATTTGATCGAAAAAAGCAACGAGAACGTATAATTTTAGCAAAATTCAATTTTTTTCCTCTATTTTCGATTAATTAAGTCATTTCAGTGAGATATGTAAGAATAAAGCAACGAAAACGGATAATATTTATAAAATTTCATTTATTTTCATCTATTTCGTTTTTATATTGTGTCATTTTATCAAGATATGATCGAAAAAAGCAACGAAAACAGATAATTTTAGCGAAATTTCCATTTTTGTCCTCTAATTGTCTTTATCTTTCGTCATTTAAGCACGATATGATCGAAAAAAGAACCGAAAACAGATAATTCAAGCGAAATTTCGATTTCTTTCCTCTATTTTTTCTTTATTTTTTGTAATTTTACGAGATATGATCAAAAAATGCAACGATGACGGATAATTTTAGCAAAATTAAAAATTTTCTCCTCTAGTTTGCCTTAAATTTCGTCATTTTATCAAGATATTATCTATAAAAGCAACGAAAACGGATAGTTTTAGCGAAATTACAATTTTTCTCCTCTATTTTGCCTTAATTTTCTTCATTTTATCTAGATATTATCTAAAAAAGAAACGAAAACGGATGATTCTTGCGAAATTTCAATTTTTTTCCTCTTTTTTGCCTTTATTTTTACTCATTTATCATGATGTGATCGAAAAAAGCAAGGAAAACGGATAATTGTACTGAAATTTCAATTTTTTTTCTCTTTTTTGTCTTTATTTATCCTCATTTATCGCGATATGATCGAAAAAAGCAAAGGAGACGGATAATTTCAGCGAAATTACAAATGTTCCCCTCTATTTTACCTTAATATTCGTCAATTAAAAGAGATATAACCGGAAAAAGCTATGAAAACGGATAATTTCAGCGAAATTTCGATTATTCTCCTATATTTTGCCTTAATTTTCGTCATATTATCAAGATATTATCTAAAAAAGTAACGAAAACAGAAAATTTTAGAAAAATTTCGCTTTTTTTCCTCTAATTGGTCTTTATTTTTCGTCATTTAATCGTGATATGAACGAAAGAAGAACCGAAAACGGATAATTTTAGGGAAAATTTAATTTTTTCCGTCTATTTTTTATTTATTTTTCGTCATTCTATCGAGATATGTTCGAAAAAGGCAAAGAAAAAGGATAATTTTAGAAATTTTTGCCTCTGTTTTGCCTTAATATTCGTCAATTTAAAGAGATATAATTTAAAAAAACACGAAAACGGATAATTTTTGGCAAAATTTCAAATTTTTCCCCTAATTTGTCTTTATTTTTCGTCATTATATCGAGATATTAACGAAAAAAGCAACGAAAACGGATAATTATAAATTTCAATTTTTCTCCTCAATTTTCTGTTAATTTTTCGTCATTTTAACGGGAAATGATCGAAAAAAGCAACGAAAACGTATAATTTTAGCGAAATTTCAAATTTTCCTCTCTATCATGCCTTTATTTTCGTAAGTTTATCGATATTAAAACGAAAAAATCAACGAAAACGGTTAATTTTACCAGAATGTGATTTTTTCTCCTCTATTTTGCATAATTCTCGTCATGTAATTGAGGTTTGATCGAAAAAAGTAACGAGAACGTATAATTTTAGCAAAATTCAATTTTTTTCCTATATTTTCGATTACTTAAGTCATTTCAGTGAGATATGTAAGAATAAAGCAACGAAAACGGATAATATTAATAAAATTTCAATTATTTTCCTCTATTTCATTTTTATTTTGTGTCGTTTTATCGAGATATGATCGAAAAAAGCAACGAAAACGGATAAATTTAGCGAAATTTCCATTTTTGTCCTCTAATTGTCTTTCTCTTTCGTCATTTAAGCGCGATATGATCGAAAAAAGAACCGAAAACAGATAATTTAAGCGAAATTTCGATTTCTTTCCTCTATTTTGTCTTTATTCTTCGTAATTTACGAGATATGATCAAAAAAAGCAACGAAGACGGATAATTTGATGATTTTTAAAAGTTAACAATAATAGGTTCGTTGCAAATGCCCGTTCCCATATGGGCACGTCAGTCCTTCCCACTACTACTATTACGCGCGCCATGATGAAATTTAAAAAAAGCATTTTATTGAAAAAAATCATATTTATTTCAAAAAATATTGTATGAAATGGTTTTTCTTGGAAGATATAAGTATTTGTTTTATAATTATTTTGTTATGTACTTTGTAAAACATTTAATACAGAGCCCAACATCGCACTTATTACGCATTTTTCTCCCACTACTCTCGCACTCTTCATATGCGCAGCGTTTTCCCTTGTTCTGCGGTGTGTCACCAATTACACCGATTAATTTATCATACCATAACTCTTGCGTGGAGCCAGTTTTTGACGTGGAAGCCTTGCTGAGTCGTCCACCGAGTGGTTTTTATTCCGTCTTGTACCGAGTAAAGTACACCTGAGCAATCTTCCGTCTAAACTCTAATTTTGTCCTTGGATCTGAGGATTTCCTTTTATTATTATTATTATTCGATTGTCTGAGTTGCAAATAATTTATATAAATCATATCTTACCAATATGCAGTGAATTTACATGAATTTGGTCAGTTCCACCCATATGCTTATTATACTGGGATATGAAGTAGGGTTATGGAAGCTGAATAATTTTCTTTTGTTTCCTATAAAACCTTTTAGCTTTCATCAACGGCGTAACTCCATACGCTGTTGAGGCTGCCACAATTACCAAATTGTCCAGCCATTCAGTGATTCCTATTCCTTCACATGTAGAAATAGCTGTGATGCTCTTTCCACTCTCCTCCTCTTTTAGATCATTTTTTGGTGGTAGCGGACAATCTTTCGGAATCCGGATCTTTCTGATTCGCCCAGTTCCATTGTAGCCACATCCTTTCAAATGTGGCAATAAATTCTTTCGTATAAATTATATATTGAGCTAAATAAATTAATGCTATTATATTATTTCACATTCTAGTACAAATTATAATAACCGAATCTTATCGATTTACCTCTACAACATCGCTTCCATCTGTGTCTTCCGTAGTATCTTATCATCTCTTCTCCACAATCTAAGAACTGGGAAGGCACCAAATGCTGCAAACATCTCTGTGTAATTCTTTTCATCGTAGGCCAGACTTTGTAGAACCCATCGCTTGACTGTCTAACTTAGTATTATCCGCTAAGTGTAAAAATTCCATTATTTGGATGAATCAGTCCCTCCTCATCGCTCTACTATCCAATTCAATATGTACATCCTTTTTCGCGTCCCAGTAATATTTTTTTCCAGGAGAATGTTGTACCCGGATACAATCAAAATGCCAATGACGGCTCGCATCTCCTCTGCTGTAATTTGTGGACTGGGGCAATTAAAAAATCGGGCGTAATTCTCACTTTGTTCCACTATGAATGCGACGAAATCGTCATCGATAAAGAACTCTACCAATTAGATGCAGCTAAGTTTAGAGTATGAAAAGTAATCTGCTTCAGAAAAACTTCCCGTCCACTCAATGCTGCCCTTTATCCATTTGCTCCGCACAATTTTTTTTGCCCCATCGTCTTCTCCAGCACCGATACTTTCGTTGGTTGCCAACCGAATTTCGGCTTGTGCCCTCATTTGCTTGCCAGTAAAATGGTCAACCAATCTTCCCTCATCTTCATCAGCCAATGCTTCATTAGTTCGCTCATTTTCTTCTGTTTGAGAAATGAAGAAATCGGTAACATCTACCTCACTCTCTTCATCCTCGTCAAGGATTCGGAGAGCCTCCGTCAGTGAAGTCGACTCATGAAAACTTACATTTTTCCTGAATAGAAACTATAACACATCTGATGATATAATTTTATGAGAAGCTAATAAAATTTGAAAGGATTTGTATATCTAGTACAATAATCATTTGCAAATATATGTTGTTGCCGCTTCTACTATATAAATTTAGGTTTTCCGAGCTTTAGTTCATAAATATGCATAATAATTGCCATATTCTTCTTGTCACAACTTAAAACTAAAATAATTCTTAACTTAACTGCACCAAAAATAATGTATTATGTTGCAAAATATTCTTTTATATACTATATATAGCTTTCCTTGACAGCCATCGGCAAGGAAATCGCGTAGTAGTGGGAAGGCCTGACGTGCCCATACGGGAACGCAGCAATAAACAACGTTATAACAACAACAAATAACCTCAAACTCTGCTCTATTTAATTTCTTTCGATGATTAGAACATCATACTAAAGGTATACAAGCAATAGACTACTTTAAATTAAAAACAGTAAAAGTTATAAAAATTAGTTGCCAGAAGGATCCATCTCAAAATTTCGCTGTTTTTCGAAAAATCATAAGAAATATTTCCCTTGACTTATATGCACCAAAACTCAAAAGAAAGTAAGCTTTGGACCCTCTTAGCTCACAAAATATCTTTTACTGACCATTTTATGACACTCAAGATATTGTTTAGCTACCTAGAGAACCCAGCTGCAGTCCGTTCCCATATGGGAACGTCAGTCCTTTAAGGGTTAATCGAGATATGATCGAAAAAAGCAGCAAAAACCGTTTATTTTAACGATATTCAGTTTTTTCCCTCTATTTTGCCTTAATTTAGACATTTTATCAAGGTATGTAAGAAAACAGCAACGAAGACGGATAATTTTAGCGAAATTTCGTTTTTGTCCTCTAATTTGTCTTTATCTTTCGTCATTTAATCGTGATATGATCGAAAAAAGACACGAAAACACATAATTTAAGAGAAATTTCGATTTCTTTCCTCTATTTTGTCTTTATTCTTCGTAATTTACGAGATATGATCAAAAAAAGCAACGAAGACGGATAATTTGACAGAAATTTCGTATTTCTCCTCTATATTGCCTTAATTTTCGTAATTTTATCTAGATATTATCAAAAAAAGTAACGAAAACGGATAATTTTAATGTAATATCAAATTTTCTTCTCTATTTTGCCTTAATTTTCATCATTTTATCAAGATATGATCGAAAATAGAACCGAAAACAGATAATTATACCGAAATTTCAATTTTTTCCCTCTATTTCGTCTTTATTTTCATAATTTTACGAGATATGATCAAGAATTCAGCGAAAACGGATTATATTAGCGAAACTTTGTTTTTTTTTCCTCTATTTTGCTTTAATTTAGTCATTTTATCAAGATATATAAGAAAAAAGCAACAAAAACAGCCAATTTAATTGAAATTTCAATTTTTTCCTCTTTTTACTTTCTCCATATACGAAGTATAGAGAAAGTATTGTTTTCATGAAAAAATTCGACTTCGAGATTTCAACGGAAATACATGTTTTGGGGTCCCTAGAACACGTTTTGACCATTTTCGGAATGATGTCTGTGTGTATGTGTGTGTGTGTGTGTGTGTGTATGTGTGTGTGTGATAGTGGGCGCTCTAACGTGAAAACTATTTGTCGTATCAATACCAAACTTCATATATAGTACTGTAGTGTGTGCTGTCAGAGTTGATTAGTTTTTGGAGTAAATCGATTAACCGGAAGTCGAGCTTTATTCATTAAAGCTCATTTCCGGTTTTCTAAATATCTCCATAAATATGATATATAGGTATATTGTATGCCTAATAAAAGTTTTATATAATGTGTTTTACTATAACTTTTGTATTTAACATATTTTTGTATAACCGGTTGATAAGGAGTTATTCGTGAAATACTGATAAATCGGAAGAAGATGATTATGTACTTTGTGGGCGCTCTAACATGAAAACTATTTGTCGGATCAACACCAAATTTCATATATGGTATTTTGGTTTGTGTCGTTAGAGTTGATTAGTTTTTGGAGTAAATCGGTTAACCGGAAGTTGAGCTTCATTCTTCAAAGCTCATTTCCGGTTTTCAAAATATCTCCATAAATATGATATTTAGGTATATACTATTATTTATAAATGTTTTAGAAAAAGAAATTGACTATAACTTTTGTATGAAACATATTTTTGTATCATTGATTTTTTAGGAGTTATTCATGAAATACTGATAAACAGGAAGTTGCTGATTATGTACATTGCGGGCGCTCTGGGCTCAATGGGCGAAAGGCCAAATTCATCGTTTTTCATCGAGCATGTCCCGAAAAACATTATTTATAATGTTTGTGACGTAAAAGATAATAATACATAAATTAATCATTCATCTTCCAAGTTTAGATGGAATATAGAGTTCGAAATTACTGTCGTAGATAAATATTTACATCTTATGTATGGAGAAAGTCATGTGCTGGCCACATCAGATTTTTTTACTCAAATATCGAGATATGATCGAAAAAAGCAACGAAAACAGATAATTTCAGAAAAATTTCGATTATTCTCCTCTTATTTGCCTTTAAATTCGTCAATTTCAAGAGATATAATCGAAAATAGCCACGAAAACTAATAATTTTAGCAAAATTTGAATTTTTCTCCTCTTTTTACTTTCTCCATATACGAAGTATAGAGAAAGTATTGTTTTCATGAAAAAATTCGACTTCGAGATTTCAACGGAAATACACGTTTTGGGGTCCCCAGAACACGTTTTGACCATTTTCTGAATGATGTCTGTGTGTATGTGTGTGTGTGTGTGTGTGTGTGTGTGTGTGTGTGTGTGTGTGTTATTATTATTATTATTATTATTATTATTATTATTATTATTATATTGCCAGATAGGGAAGTGAAACTGATTCCAAATCTGGCGTAGGTCTTGGGGGCTGAGGCTTGGGGCCCGACACTCCCTTTGACCATCCTCTACCTTGACCGGTACGCAAAGTCCAGATCCAACTCCAGAACTTATCAATCAACATAAGTCCCATCCACTCTTTACCGGCCAGCCTTGTTCCCACACCCTAACACACTCCCAAACCCCCTCTCTAACCACATCCCAACCCACATCCCAACCCGCACCCTAACCCATACCCTAACCCACACCCATACCCTAACCCACACCCATACCCTAACCCAATGTGTGTGTGTGTGTATGTGTGTGTGTGTGTATGTGTGTATATTTATTCCACGTAGAGCCCCACGCCATATCCTCAGCACCAAACTAAAAACGGGGCCCAGGCCGCCCCACCAAACGCCTAACACCCTGTGCCCTCTATCGAGGGGTGCACGAGTAAGAGGAGGCGGTGTCCCGCCACCCGAACTGAAGCCCCGGCCTAGCCGGCGGCATCGCCCTCGATGGCCCTCTATCGAGGGAGAGTGCGTGAATGCGGGTGCGTGGGTTTGCGTTGGTCTGCGTGTACAAAAGGATGCTCCTCGCGTTAATAAAGCCTTCATCAAGGGTCTGACACGCTGGGGTCTAACTGCTCCTCACCTTGCAGAGCTTTGCGTCGGTGAAATAACGTGCATCAAGCGGCGACAAAAGTAAATTACACGTCGCCACTCCATGACGCGATAACAATAAATAAATAAATAAATAAATAGATAAAAAGATAAAGGATAAAAGGTTTAAAAAGGGGTCAGTTTAAGTGAAGGAGTGGGCAATCCTCCTTCAGCTCTCCCGTTTGGGAATCGATCAGGAAATTTTTTTGGGTCCACACGCCGAGCATCTCCCCGCTGCAGCATGCCTCGGCGTGGTCTCTTTCTAATTTCAACCTTTTCCGGAGGGCCCTCGAAAACGCCTCCGCGTAGGCGACGTCTCTCGTCCGCCCCCGGAAAAAGGCGTCTAGCTGTCTCCTAATTTCTCCCTTCGCCAACGAAAGGAGAAAGTTGGCGAGCCTGGTACCTGGGGACCCTCTCTCCAGGATTCCCCCATATATTTCCTTCACGAGGACCTCCCTTTTCCCCGTCAGGTTCTTTGTGGCCCCAACGACCGCGCTCCACAGCGGCCTCGTCTTCGGACAGACGTATGCCAGGTGCCAGGCCGTGCCGACGACTCCCGGGCACCAAGGGCAGTCGTCTTTTTCTCTTATCCCGGTCTTCCTGAGAAAGGGGCAGTCCGCCCACGCGCCATGAGCCAGGCGCCATGCCGCGTCCCCATCATGCCCCAGGGTGGGGTGCGATCGGAGGGATCTCCACCTGATCTCCTCCCTCGGCTCACGACCCGAGAGTGGCCAGATCTCGTTGTTTCTTCTGTACAGAACTTCTTTGTATACGGCCCTTTTGGGGATCGGAAGATCCATCCTCCTCCCGAGCCTCGCGCTGGAGAAGACATAAACTCCCGCGCCCTCTCTCTCCGGCCCCATCGACCGCCACGCCCTGACTAGCGAGCGGCGAAAGCCGGAGAGCCGGCGCGACCCCGTGCCACGATCGAAAGCGTCCCTCCACGGACGCCCCCCCGTCGCGCGCCCGAAGCCCGCGGCCGCGAGCAGCCTCCACGGCTCCGCTGCTGCCTCCTCTGAAAGGAGGAGCCTCTGTGCGGCGTTGAATCGAAATCCGAGGATCTTAACCCCAACGTCGACGAGCCCGAGTCCTCCCTCTCGAACCGGCGCCGTCGCCACCTTCTTCTTCACCCAGTGCTTTCTACCCAACCAAATGGCATCCACCAGCAGCCTCTGGATCCTTGAAGAAAATGAGGGTGAAGGCTGAAAGGTCTGGAGGGTGTGCCATATCTTGGGCGCGACGAACTGATTCGCCACGCACACCCTCCCCCTCAACGACATCGGGCTCATTCTTGGCTTCCAACTCCTGAGGGCCGTCTCGATCGTTTCGACCATCTCTTTCTCAAGAACCTCCCTTTCCGGATCTTCGTCGTTGAAGATCTTTCGGCCTAGGTATTTGCCGTGTTCCGAATTCCATCTTATTTCGAGGGGAGAGTCCTGCCTGCCTCTCCACCTGCCGACCCACAGCCCCACCGTCTTCTCTGCGTTTATCTTGGCCCCCGAAGACCGAGCGTAGAGGTCGTACGCCGGAAAAACCCGCCTAAAATCCTCCTCCTCCGATGCGAACACCGTCACGTCGTCCGCATAGACGCTGACGGCTATCCGCGTCTCCGGGTGGCGGGGGATAGAGGCACCGGTGAGCCTCGCTTTGAGGGCCCGAACGAGGGGCTCGAAGGCGAGGGTGTACAGTTGTCCGGAAAGTGGACATCCCTGCCTTATTCCCCTTCGGAAAGGGATAGGGGGCGTAAGAGAGGACCCGACTCGGACCATGCATACGGCGTCCCGGTACAGCGTCCGCAGCATGCCGATCAGTCGGTCCCCGAAACCCATTCTTTCTAAAATCTTGATCAAATAAGCGTGGCCGACTCGATCGAAGGCTTTCGACTGGTCCAAGGAGAGCACCGCCAGAGGCGTATCCTCGGCGTTCGCCGATCTCACCATGTCTCGCACAGTGGAGATGGCGTCAAAAATGCTTCTCCCCGGAACGCAGTACGACTGCTCGACGGATATGACAGATGCTATTACTCTGCTGACCCTCATCGATAATAATTTTGCCATTATTTTGTAATCCGTGTTGGTGATCGACACGGGCCTCCAACCATCGATCGTTCTGCCCCCCCCGCTCTTCGGGACGAGGGCGATGACGGACGACCTGCTGGTTCTGGGGAGGCTTCCCCTCCGAAAGCTCTCCCGCACCATGTCCCCGAACAGGCCCTCGAGGACGTCCCAGAAGGCGATGTAGAATTCCGGGGTCAGTCCGTCTGACCCCGGGGTCTTGTTTCTATTAAGCTTCTTAAGTGCCTCCAGCATCTCGTCCTCCGAAACCTCCACGTTCAGCAAGGCCCTTTCGTCCTCGCAGACGCTGTCGAGGGCTTCGAAAAGGAGGGCTTCATCCTCTTCACTTGTTAGAGGCTCCGCGTCTTTTGGGTCGAAAATTTCGCCAAAATAGGCGGAAACGTGCATTCTTATCGCCGCAAGGTCCTCCTCCCATCGACCGTCGATCTCCAGGCCCTCCAGCGGTCTCGGAACGACGCGCGTGTACCACTTCGCTACGTGAGGAGCCAGCGGGTCGTCGTTGACGATTATATTCTCCCACCCCATCCTCGCCACGATAGCCTTAGCCCGCTGTAGTTGAATTCCTTCCTCTATGGCTTCCCTCTGCTGCCGTCTGAGTCTCCTCACGTAGTCGACCGTTCTCTCCTTCACTTCAAACTTTAGGGTCTCCCACTTCGATACCGGGTCTCCCAAACAACGTAGATCGTTGATCGCCGCGATGAGCGTCTTTATGTTTTGAACGTACTCCTCGTTGCGCAGCAACCCATTGTCGAACCTCCAGTACGGAGGTCGAGGGATCACTCTTGGCAACGAAAGAGTGGCTGCCACCCCTCTATGGTCGGTAAACGACGGCACCGTCCTCATATTTTTTACGGCTGAGAGGCTCCCGCCGGACACGTATAATCGGTCCAGCCTCGAGCGCACGTTTCCACCCTCCGCTCCGTGAAAGGTGAAACCCTCCTCTCCCCTCCTCGTCTCCACCCACGGGTCCACCAGCTCCATGTCCTCCACCAAACTCCGGAGCGCGTTGGCGACCCGGGGATGTCTTTCCTTCCCGGAGGATCTGTCCCTCCCGGGGTCCAAAGTGACGTTAAAATCTCCCCCTAATATAGTCACTCTCGGTCCTCTGCGCTGCTGCCTCGTCGCTTCTAGGTGTTCTCTCAGCCGATCGATGACAGTCAGCGCCTCATGCTGCTCGTGCGGTCCGTAAAATGACACGAAGTCGAGCGTCACACCCCCCAGGCCGACGGTCACACCCAAGGCGTGCCCGTCGCTAATCACGACGGGCGGGCGCGCACCGCCGCACACGGATCTGTGCACCGCGACCGCCGTTCCTGTGTGAGGCGTGGAGAGGGGAGAGAAGAAAAACTCGTACTGCGGCAGGGAGTCCATCGCAGGCGCGACGGTGTTGGTCTCCTGCAGCAGCACCACTTCCGGCCGATGGGCCTCCAAGAAGGCCGTCAGGTGTGCCCACTTTAGAGTTCCCCTCACGGAGCGAACGTTTAGCGAGATTATTCTCAAATCTGTCATATCCGTCCTCGAGCAAGGACAATCCAATCAAGAAACGACGAGCAAACTATAAAAGGATCATAAAAAGCTGGAGCGTCGTACATATGATAAAAACAGACGTGCTTTAAACCACGCACTATGATGCGCGAATAAATAAATAAATAAATAAATAAATTTATAAATTTATAAAAGCACGGACGAACACGAATAATAAATAAATAAATAGACAGACACACACTGGCCGAAGGCGGCGCAATAAAATCCCTATTTAAAATTGCTCGTTTCATCAAAAGGATAACCAAGGGCACAAATCGGACACACACGATTAAAACATCCGAGGAATGGATGCATTTAAAACAAGGACAATAAATAAATATTAATAAATAAATATAAATAAAATATATACACGACACCGACCGACCGACCGACACCGACGAAGTAGATGCGTGTAATGGGCAAAAAATATTGATAAGGGCAATAGATATTTTCAAAATATGTAAATAAATAATGATGGTTATAAATATGACAAAATTATGCATTGAAGATGTCGTCCTGTAGGGCGTGCTGGACCAACCTCTTGATCCTCATCTTCATTGCCCCCTGTTTTACGACTTTCTGCTTGTCGAGGGTGGCCAGGACTTTAAATGCTTCGATGGGTTCACTGAAATTTTCTTTTAAGGCGGCGATCCTGTCCGTCCTCCCCTTTACGTCTCGCAAGAATTTACTTAGGGATAAAAAAGATATGTTTGTGAACCCGGGATTTTTTGTGTAATAATCCGCTATTTGTTTAAGCCCCTCGTCATCCGGGCGCATTTCTTTGGTTATTTTCGGATTCTTTTCTTTCCTTTGCACTTGACCGAGGAGGTTATCTTCTGGGGTTCCCGTGTGTGTTTTCCTCTTTTGAGAGGCCGAGAGCTCGAGGCTCTCAATCGCGACTGATGGTGGCGAATCCATGGCAAGAGGGGCAAGGAGTTTAGCCGTTTGCGAGTCGACCAGATTGATTTCCTCAGGAGTAATATCTGTCTCGGGAGGAGTTTTGCCCTCCTCTGATGATAGTGCACCGGACTGAGTGGTCGCGGAAACAACGGGGACAGAGGTACTCGTGGAGGAACTCAGATCATCAGAGGTAGAGGGAGCATTGGTGGTGGCTAGCGGGACGCCATCCGTTGACGGTACGGTTTTTGGTATTTGTTTCGAGGTGGCGTTTGATTTTGGGCATGTGTTGGCTGCGTGGCCGTCCTCCCCGCACTGGAAACACCTACCGTCGTCAACTCTTAAGAATACCCGGTAAGGGGTGTCCCCAACGTCGACGACGAAGGAGTCGGGCATCCTGATCCCTTCCCTGATGACCATATGTACCATCCTCCTCCATGAGGAGACGTGAGTAAAGTCATCGACTCTAATGCCGGATGTCAGGGGATAAATCGGCGACACTATTCTTCCGGCCTCGCTTAGTATCTCGAGTAAGTCTTTGTTAGAGACCTCGGGCGGGATGTTGCTCAGAAAAACTTTTTTAGCCGCGGTCACCATGCGGCGTGCCGCGACCCATGTGTTGTTTATCTCGACACCGCCGAAGTCGGAGATAAATGTGTCGACCAGTGCCTCGCTCGCGAGGTAGATACAAATTCTATTCTGGGAGAGCCGCGTGGCATGCGTGATTTTACTCCCGCCCCCTATTTTACTAGCAACCGCGAAGACATATTGGTGAACTGGGGTGTCCGGCAAACCTTGCATTATAATACCCCTTTTTCGGTTAGGACCAGTCAGCACCGGCGTTACCCTTCGACGCGTGAAAGAAAAAGTCCCGTTGGGACTCTCGTGTGTAGGTGTGCGTGCGTAATTTCCAAGAGATTCCCCTCGAACCCGCTGCGCGTATGTGCCGAGAGGAGGGGCTGTAGGCGCTGGCGGGGAAGGAATGGACGGTAACGTAGTAGAATCTGAAATGTATGTTGACGAAGCCAAAGTGGAAGGGGAAACGACAAGAGAGTGCCCCGGGGTGGATGGAGGGGCGGTAGGGGGGGCGACCAGCTCTGAGGTAGAGGGAGGAGAGGAGACGTGCGCCGAGTCTCCTGCGTCGCTACGTAGGGGTGGTAGCTGAACAGGTCTGCGTATGGGAGGGGGAGCTGGCGTGGAGGTAGGGGATACTGGCCTAGAAGTAGGGGAGGCAGGTCGAGGGACGGGGGAGGTAGGCCTCGAGGTATGGGAGGACGAGCTTTTGGGAGCACATGGCGATGAGTCACCAGACAATTGAGAAGCGGGCGTAGATAGAATTGATTTATAGGTCAATTTCTGCGAATTACACTGACTACTTCCAGATAAATCCATCTCTGAGGATGAAGGCGACACTGTAGGTGAAGCCACGTCCATTTCTGCCGCCACCGAGGCGGCAGATGACGAACGTGTGAGACTCACGCTGATGGCGAGCGTATGCGAACAACACGAGACGAAAAACCAGACAAATCAACAAATTGGACACTCACCGACGATCACTGGATGAAGACGAAGCACAAACGAAGCGAACAAACACAGAACGATGAGATGAAACGATGACAACGATGAAAGAAAGCGCACACAAAGTAAGAGACCGGGAGCGAAGCCGAAACACGTCCGAACGCTACGGAGTCCAATGTGTGTGTGTGTGTGTGTGTGTGTGTGTGTGTGTGTGTGTGTGTGTGTGTGTGTGTGTATGTGTGTGTGTGATAATGGGCGTTCTAACTCGAAAACTAAAAGTCGTATCAATACCAAACTTCATATTTAGTACTGTTGTGTGTGCTGTCAGAGTTGATTAGTTTTTGGAGTAAATCCGTTAACCGGAAGTCGAGCTTTATTCATTAAAGCTCATTTCCGGTTTTCAAAATATCTCCATAAATATGATATATACGTCTATTGTATTACTTATAAAAGTTTTAGATAGTATAATTTACTATAACTTTTGTATTTAACATATTTTTGTATCACCGGTTCATTAGGAGTTAATCGTGAAATACTGATAAACCGGATGAATATAATTATGTACTTTGAGGGCGCTCTAACATGAAAACTGTTTGTCGAATCAACTCAAAATTTCATATATAGTACTTTTATTACAGTCGTTAGAGTTGATTAGTTTTTGGAGTGAATCAGTTAACCGGAAGTCGAGCTTCATTCATCAAAGCTCATTTCCGGTTTTCAAAATATCTCCATAAATATGATATTTAGGTATATACTATTATTTATAAAAGTTTTAGAAAATGTAATTTACTATAACTTTTGATTGAAACATATTTTTCTATCACTGATTTTTTAGGAGTTATTCATGAAATACTGATCAACCGGAAGTTGCTGATTATGTACTTGGTGGGCGCTCTGGGCTCTATAGGCGGAAGGCCAATTCCATCGTTTTTCATCGATCATGTCCCGAAAAACATTATTTATAATGTTTAGAGTTCGAAATTACTGTCGTAGATAAGTATTTACATCTTATATATGGAGAAAGTCATGTGCTGGCCACATCAGATTTTTTACCTTAATTTTCGTAATTTTCTTGCATTTTGATCAAAAAAAGCATCGAAAACGGAGAATTTTAGCGAAATTTCTATTTTAACCCCCTTTTTTTTCTTAATTTTTGTCATTTTCTTGCATTTTGATCAAAAAAAGCATCGAAAACTGAGAATTTTAGCGAAATATCATTTTTTATTTCTGTTTTTCCTTAATTTTCGTCATTTTCTTGCATTTTGATCAAAAAAAGGATCGAAAACGGAGAATTTTAGGAAAATTTCAATTTTACCCCCCTTTTTTACTTTCTCCATATACGAAGTATAGAGAAAGTATTGTTTTCATGAAAAAATTCGACTTTCAATTCGAAATTTCAATTTTTATCCCCTTTTTTACCTTAATTTTCGTCATTTTATTGCATTTTGATCTAAAAAAGCATTGAAAACAGAATTTTATCGAAATTTCAATTTTAACCAAATTTCCTTCCTAAATTTTCGTCATTTTCTTGCATTTTGATGAGAAAAAGCATCGAAAACGGAGAATTTTAGCAAATTTCAATTTTAACTCCCTTTTTTTCCTTAATTTTCGTCATTTTCTTGCATTTTGATCAAAAAAGCATCTAAAACTGTGAATTTTAGCGAAATTTAAATTTTTATCCCTTTTTACTTTCTCCATATACGAAGTATAGAGAAAGTATTGTTTTCATGAAAAAATTCGACTTCGAGATTTCAACGGAAATACACGTTTTGGGGTTCCTAGAACACGTTTTGACCATTTTCTGAATGATGTCTGTGTGTATGTGTGTGTGTGTGTGTGTGTGTGTGTGTGTGTGTGTGTGTGAGTGTGTGTGTGTGTATGTGTGTGTGTGATAATGGGCGTTCTAACTCGAAAACTAAAAGTCGTATCAATACCAAACTTCATATTTAGTACTGTTGTGTGTGCTGTCAGAGTTGATTAGTTTTTGGAGTAAATCCGTTAACCGGAAGTCGAGCTTTATTCATTAAAGCTCATTTCCGGTTTTCAAAATATCTCCATAAATATGATATATACGTCTATTGTATTACTTATAAAAGTTTTAGATAGTATAATTTACTATAACTTTTGTATTTAACATATTTTTGTATCACCGGTTCATTAGGAGTTATTCGTGAAATACTGATAAACCGGAAGAAGATGATTATGTACTTTGTGGGCGCTCTAACATGAAAACTATTTGTCGGATCAACACCAAATTTCATACATTGTACTTTTTTTACAGTCGTTAGAGTTGATTAGTTTTTGGAGTAAATCGGCTGACCGGAAGTCGAGCTTCATTCTTCAAAGCTCATTTCCGGTTTTCAAAATATCTCCATTAATATGATATTTAGGTATATACTATTATTTATAAATGTTGTAGAAAATTAAATTTAATATAACTTTTGTATGAAACATATTTTTGCATCACTGATTGTTTAGGAGTTATCCATGAAATACTGATAAACCGGAAGTTGCTGATTATGTACGTAGTGTAAAGCTATTTCTGGTTTTCAAAATATATCCATAAATATGATATATTGGTATATTGTATTCCTTATAAAAGTTTTAGATAATATTTTTTACTATAACTTTTGTATTTAATATATTTTTGTATCACCGGTTGATTAAGAGTTATTCGTGCAATACCGATAACCCGGGAAGTAGCTGTTATGTACTTTGTGGGCGCTCTAACATGAAAACTATTTGGCGGATCAACACCAAATTTCATATGTAGTACTTCTATTACAGTCATAAGAGTTGATTAGTTTTTGGAGTAAATCAGTTAACCGGAAGTTGAGCTTCATTCTTCAAAGCTCATTTCCGGTTTTCAAAATATCTACATAAATATGATATTTAGGTATATACAATTATTTATAAATGTTTTAGAATATAAAATTTACTATCACTTTTGTATGCAACATATTTTATTATCACTGATTGTTTAGGAGTTATTCCTGAAATACTGATAAACCGGAAGTTGCTGATTATGTACTTTGTGGGCGCTCTGGGCTCTATGGGCGAAAGGCCAGTTTCATCGGTTTTCATCCAGCATGTCCCGAACAACATTATTTATAATGTTTAGAGTTCGAAATTACTGTCGTAGGTAAGTATTTACATCTTATATATGGAGAAAGTCATGTGCTGGCCACATCAGATTTTTTTCCTTTATTTTCGTCATTTTCTTGCATTTTGATCAAAAAAAGGATCGAAAACGGAGAATTTCAATTTTTATCCCTTTTTTTCCTCAATTTTAGTCATTTTCTTGCATTTTGATCAAAAAAAGCATCGAAAACGGAGAATTTTAGCGAAATTTCAATTTTTATACCCCTATTTCCTTAATTTCCGTCATTTTCTAGCATTTTGATCAAAAAAAGCATCTAAAACGGCGAATTTTAGTGAAATTTCAATTTTTATCCCCTTTTTTTCTCCATATACGAAGTATAGAGAAAGTATTGTTTTCATGAAAAAATTCGACTTCGAGATTTCAACGGAAATACATGTTTTGGGGTCCCTAGAACACGTTTTGACTATTTTCGGAATGATGTCTGTGTGTATGTGTGTGTGTGTGTGTGTGTGTGTGTCTGTATGTGTGTGTGTGTTAGTGGGCGCTCTATCGTGAAAACTATTGCTCGTATTCATACCAAACTTCGTATATAGTACTGTGGTGTTTGCTGTCAGAGTTGATTAGTTTTTGGAGTAAATCGGTTGACCGGAAGTCGAGCTTCATTCATTATAGCTCATTTCCGGTTTTCAAAATATCTCCATAAATATGATATATACGTGCATTGTATTACTTATAAAAGTTTTAGATAATGTCATTTACTATAACTTTTGTATTCAACATATTTTTGTATCACCGGTTGATTATGAGTTATTCGTGAAATACCGATAAACCGGAAGTAGCCGTTATGCACTTTGTGGGCGCTCTAACTTAAAAAAAATGATGCATTATATCAACACCAAATTTCATATATAGTACTTTATTTAGTATCGTAAGAGTTGATTAGTTTTTGGAGGAAATCGGTTTACCGGAAGTCGAGCTGTATTCTTCAAAGCTCATTTCCAGTTTTCAAAATATCTCCGTAAATATGATATTTAGGTATATACTATTATTTATAAAAGTTTTAGAAAATAAAATTTACTATAACTTTTGGATGAAACATATTTTTGTATCACTGATTGTGTAGGAGTTATTCATGAAATACTGATAAACCGGAAGTTGCTGATTATGTACTTTGTGGGCGCTCTGGGCTCAATGGGCGAAATGCCAATTTCATCGTTTTCCATCGATCATGTCCCGTAAAACATTATTATTCATGTTTTTGGCGTCAAAGATAATAATATATATATATATTAATCACTCATATTCCAAGTTTAGATGGAATATAGAGTTCGAAATTACTGCGGTAGATAAATATTTACATCTTATATATATGGAGAAAGTCATGTGCTGGCCACATCAGATTTTTTGTCTTTATTTTTGCTCATTTATCGCTATATGATCGAAAAATGCAAAGGAAACGGATAATTTAAGCGAAATTACAAATGTTCCCCTCGATTGTGCCTTAATATTCGTCAATTAAAAGAGATATAACCGGAAAAAGCAATGAAAACGGATAATTTCAGCGAAATTTCGATTATTCTCCTATAATTTGCCTTAATTTTCGTCATATTATCAAGATATTATCTAAGAAAGTAACGAAAACGAATACTTTTAGAGAAATTTCAATTTTTTTCCTCTAGATTGTATTACTTTTCGTAATTTTATTTAGATATGTTCGAGAAAGCAACGTAAACTGATAATAGTAGCGAAATTTCTATTTTTCCCCTATTTTGTCTTTATTTTTCGTCATTTCATCGAGCTATGATCGAAAAAAGCAACAACACCGGATAATTCTTGCGAAATATCAATTTTTATCCTCAATTTTCTCTTTAATTTTCGTCATTTTATTGAGAAATGATCGAAAAAGCAACGAAAACAGATAATTTTAGCGAAATTTCGCTTTTTTTCTTCTAATTTTTTTTCGTCATTTAATCGTGATATGAACGAAAGAAGAACCGGAAACGGATAATTTTAGGAGAAATTTCGATTTTTACCTCTATTTTGACTTAATTAATCATAATTTTATAAGGTAAGATGAAAAAATGCATCTCAAACGGATAATTTTAGGGAAATTTCAATTTTTTCCGTCTATTTATTATTTTTTTTTCATAATTTTACAAGGTATGATCAGTAAATGTCACTCAAACGGATAAATTTAGGAAAATTTTATTTTTTTTAGGCTATTTTTTATTTATTTTTCGTCATTTTATTGTGATATGTTCCATAAAAGCAACGAGAAGGGATACTATTAGAAAATATCAATTTTTTTCATCTAATTTTTCTTTATTTTTGTCATTTTATTGAGATATGTTCGAAAAAGGCAAAGAAAACGGATAATTTAAGCTAATTTAGAAATTTTTTCCTCTGTATTGCATTAATTTTCGTCAATTTAAAGAGATATAATCGAAAAAAATAACGAAAACGGATAATTTTTGGCAAAATATCAATTTTTTCCCTCAATTTGTCTTTATTTTTCGTCATTATTTCGAAATATGATTGAAAAAAGCACGAAAACGGATAATTATAAATTTCAAATTTTCTCCTAAATTTTCTCTTAAATTTTCGTCATTTTATTGAGAAATGATCGAAAAAGCAACGGAAACGGATAATTTTTGCGAAATTTTGATTTTTACCTCTATTTTGTCTTTATTATTCATAATTTTATAAGGTAAGATCAAAAAATGCAACTCAAACGGATAATTTTAGGTAAATTTCAATTTTTACCGTCTATTTATTATTTATTTTTCATAATTTTACAAGGTATGATCAGTAAATGCCACTCAAACGGATAAATTTAGGGAAATTTTATTTTTTTCCGTCTATTTTTTATTTATTTTTCGTCATTTTATTGAGATATGTTCCATAAAAGCAACGAGAAGGGATACTATTAGAAAATTTCAATTTTTTTTGTGCAATTTTTCTTTATTTTTGTCATTTTATTGAGATATGTTCGAAAAAGGCAAAGAAAACGGATAATTTTAGCGAATTTATAAATTTTTTCCTCTGTTTTGCATTAATATTCGTCAATTTAAAGAGATATAATCCAAAAAATTACGAAAACGGATAATTTTTGGCAAAATATCAATTTTTTCCCCTAATTTGTCTTTATTTTTCGTCATTATTTCGAGATATGATTGAAAAAAGCACGAAAACGGATAATTATAAATTTCAAATTTTATCCTAAATTTCCTCTTTAGTTTTCGTAATTTTATCGGGAAATGATCGAAAAAAGCAACGAAAACGGATAATTTTAGCGAAATTTCAATTTTTCCACTCTATCTTGCGTTAATTTTCGTAATTTTATCGATATTAAATCGAAAAAATCAACGAAAACGGTTAATTTTACCAAAATGTGAATATTTCTCCTCTATTTTGCATAATTTTCGTCATTTAATTGAGATTTGATCGAAAAAAGCAACGAAAACGTATAATTTTTGCAAAATTCAATTGTTTTCCTCTATTTTCGCTTAATTTAGTCATTTCATTGAGATATATAAGAATAAAGAAACTTTTTTGTCTTTATTTATCTCATTTTCAACGAAGACGGATAATTTGACAGAAATTTCATATTTTCTCTTCTATATTGCCTTAATTTTCGTAATTTTATCGAGATATCATCAAAAAAAGTAACGAAAACGGATAATTTTAATGTAATATCCAATTTTCTTCTCTGTTTTCCCTTAAATTTCATCATTTTATCAAGATATGATCGAAAATAGAACCGAAAACAGATTAAGGTATGATCAGTAAATGCCACTCAAACGGATAAATTTCGGGAAATTTTATTTTTTTAGGCAATTTTTTATTTATTTTTCGTCATTTTATTGAATTATGTTCCATAGAAGCAACGAGAAGGGATACTATTAGAATATTTCAATTTTGTTCGTCTAATTTTTCTTTATTTTTGTCATTTTATTGAGATATGTTCGAAAAAGGCAAAGAAAACGGATAATTTTAGCGAATTTAGAAATTTTTTCCTCTGTTATGCATTAAAATTCGTCAATTTAAAGAGATATAATCGAAAAAATAACGAAAACGGATAATTTTTGGCAAAATATCAAGTTTATCCCCTAATTTGTCTTTATTTTCGTCATTATTTCGAGATATGATTGAAAAAAACAACGAAAACGGATAATTATAAATTTCAAATTTCCTCCTAAATTTTCTCTTTATTTTTCGTAATTTTATCGGGAAATGATCGCACAAAGCAACGAAAACGGATAATTTTAGCGAAATAACAATTTTTCCTCTCTATTTTGCCTTAATTTTCGAAATTTTATCGATATTAAAACGAAAAAATCAACGAAAACGGTTAATTTTACAAAAATGTGATTTTTTCTCCTCTTTTTTGCATAATTTTCGTCATTTAATTGAGATTTGATCGAAAAAAGCAACGAGAACGTATAATTTTAGCAAAATTCAATTTTTTTCCTCTATTTTCGATTAATTAAGTCATTTCAGTGAGATATGAAAGTATAAAGCAACGAAAACGGATAATATTAATAAAATTTCAATTATTTTCCTCTATTTCGTATTTATTTTGTGTCGTTTTATCGAGATATGATCGAAAAAAGCAACGAAAACGGATAATTTTAGCGAAATTTCCTATTTTGTCCTCTAATTGTCTTTATCTTTCGTCATTTAAGAGCGATATGATCGAAAAAAGAACCGAAAACAGATAATTTAAGCGAAATTTCGATTTCTTTCCTCTATTTTTTCTTTATTTTTTGTAATTTTACGAGATATGATCAAAAAAAGCAACGAAGACGGATAATTTTAGCAAAATTACAAATTTTCTCCTCTAGTTTGCCTTAAGGTTCGTCATTTAATCGAGATATGATCGAAAAAAGCAGCAAAAACAGTTTATTTTAACGATATTCATTTTTTCCCTCTATTTTGCCTTAATTTAGACATTTTATCAAGGTATGTAAGAGAAAAGCAACGAGGACAGATAATTTTAGCGAAATTTCGTTTTTGTCCTTTAATTTGTCTTTATCTTTCGTCATTTAATCGTGATATGATCGAAAAAAGACACGAAAACGGATAATTTAAGCGAAATTTCGATTTATTTCCTCTATTTTGTCTTTATTCTTCGTAATTTTATCGAGATATTATCAAAAAAAGTAACGAAAACGGATAATTTTAATGTAATATCAAATTTTCTTCTCTATTTTGCCTTAATTTTCATCATTTTATCAAGATATGATCGAAAATAGAACCGAAAACCGATAATTATACCGAAATTTCAATTTTTTCCCTCTATTTCGTCTTTATTTTCATAATTTTACGAGATATGATCAAAAATGCAGCGAAAACGGATTATTTTAGCGAAAGTTTGTTTTTTTCCTCTATTTTGCCTTAATTTAGTCATTTTATCAAGATATATAAGAAAAAAGCAACAAAAACAGCCAATTTAATTGAAATTTCAATTTTTTCCTCTTTTTTTACTTTATTTTTACTCATTTATCGAGATATGATCGAAAAAAGCAACGAAAATAGATAATTTAAGCGAAATTTCGATAATTCTCCTCTTATTTGCCTTAAAATTCGTCAATTTCAAGAGATATATTCGAAAATAGTAACGAAAACTAATAATTTTTGCAAAATTTGAATTTTTCTCCTCTTTTTTGCATTAATTTTGGTCATTTAATTGAGATATGAACGAAAAAGCAACGAAAACGGATAATTATAGCGAGATTAAAAATTTTCTCCAATATTTTGCCTTAATTTTCGTCATTTTTCAAGATATTATTTTAAAGAAGTAACGAAAATGGATACTTTTAGAGAAATAACAATTTTTCTCCCCCATTTTACCTTAAATTTCGTCATTGTATCAATATATTTTCAAAAAAGAAAGTTAAACGAATAATTGTCGCTAAATTTCAATTTTTTTCCTCTTTTTTGTCTTTATTTTTACTCATTTATCGAGATATGATCGAAAAAAGCAAGGAAAACGGATATTTTCAGCGAAATTACAAACTTTCTCCTCTATTTTGCCTTAATATTCGTCCATTTTAAGAGATATAATCGAAAGTAGCAACGAAAACGGATAATATTAGCAAAATTTCAATTTTTTTCCTCTATTTCGTTTATACTTTTCTGTCGTTTTATCGAGTTATGATCAAAGAAAGCAACGAAAACGGATAATTTTAGCGAAATTCAATTTATTTAGTATATTTTACCTTAATTTAGACATTTATCGAGATATGTTCGAAAACAGAAACGAAAACACATAATTGAACCGAAATTTGAATTTTTTTCCTCTTTTTTGTCTTTATTTTTGCTGATTTATCGCGATATGATCGATAAATGCTAAGGAAACGGATAATTTAAGCGAAAATACAAATGTTCCCCTCTATTGTGCCTTAATATTCGTCAATTAAAAGAGATATAATTAAAAAAAACACGAAAACAGATAATTTTTGGCAAAATTTCAATTTTTTCTCCTAATTTGTCTTTATTTTTCGTCATTATATCGAGATATTAACGAAAAAAGCAACGAAAACGGATAATTATAAATTTCAATTTTTCTCCTCAATTTTCTCTTTATTTTTCGTCATTTTAACGGGAAATGATCGAAAACGTATAATTTTAGCGAAATTTCAATTTTTCCTCTCTATCTTGCCTTTATTTTCGTAATTTTATCGATATTAAAACGAAAAAATCAACGAAAACGGCTAATTTTACCAAAATGTGAATTTTTCTCCTCTATATTGCATAATTTTCGTCATTTAATTGAGATTTGATCGAAAAAAGCAACGAGAACGTATAATTTTAGCAAAATTCAATTTTTTTCCTCTATTTTCGATTAATTAAGTCATTTCAGTGAGATATGTAAGAATAAAGCAATGAAAACGGATAATATTAATAAAATTTCAATTATTTTCCTCTATTTCGTTTTTATTTTGTGTCGTTTTATCGAGATATGATCGAAAAAAGCAACGAAAACGGATAATTTTAGCGAAATTTCCATTTTTGTCCTCTAATTGTCTTTATCTTTCGTCATTTAAGAGCGATATGATCGAAAAAAGAACCGAAAACAGATAATTTAAGCGAAATTTCGATTTCTTTCCTCTATTTTTTCTTTATTTTTTGTAATTTTACGAGATATGATCAAAAAAAGGAACGAAGACGGATAATTTTAGCAAAATTACAAATTTTCTCCTCTAGTTTGCCTTACGGATCGTCATTTAATTGAGATATGATCGAAAAAAGCAGCAAAAACAGTTTATTTTAACGATATTCAGTTTTTTCCCTCTATTTTGCCTTAATTTAGACATTTTATCAAGGTATGTAAGAAAAAAGCAACGAAGACGGATAATTTTAGCGATATTTCGTTTTTGTCATCAAATTTGTCTTTATCTTTCGTCATTTAATCGTGATATGATCGAAAAAAGACACGAAAACGGATAATTTAAGCGAAATTTCGATTTCTTTCCTCTATTTCGTTTATGCTTTTCCGTCGTTTTATCGAGTTATGATGAAAAAAAGCAACGAAAACGGATAATTTTAGCGAAATTCAATTTATTTAGTATATTTTACCTTAATTTAGACATTTTCCGAGATATGTTCGAAAACAGAAACGAAAACACATAATTGTACCGAAATTTGATATTTTTTTCCTCTTTTTTGTCTTTAGTTTTGCTGATTTATCGCGATATGATCGGAAAATGCTAAGGAAACGGATAATTTAAGCGAAAATACAAATGTTCCCCTCTACTGTGCCTTAATATTCGTCAATTAAAAGAGATATAATTAAAAAAAAACACGAAAACAGATAATTTTTGGCAAAATTTCAATTTTTTCCCCTAATTTGTCTTTATTTATCCTCATTTATCGCGATATGATCGAAATAAGCAAAGGAAACGGATAATTTAAGCGAAATTATAAATGTTCCCCTCTATTGTGCCTTAATATTCATCAATTAAAAGAGATATTACCGGAAAAAGCTATAAAAAGGATAACTTCAGCGAAATTTCGATTATTCTCCTATATTTTGCCTTAATTGTCGTCATATTATCGAGATATTATCTAAAAAAGTAACGAAAACGAATTCTTTTAGAGAAATTTCAATTTTTTCCTCAAGATTGTCTTACTTTTCGTAATTTTATTTAGATATGTTCAAGAAAAGCAACATAAACGGATAATAGTAGCGAAATTTCTATTTTTCCCCTATTTTGTCTTTATTTTTCGTCACTTCATCGAGTTATGATCGAAAAAAGCGACGAAACCGGATATTTCTCGCGAAATATCAATTTTTATCCACAATTTTCTCTTTAATTTTCGTCATTTTATTGAGAAATGATCGAAAAAGCAGCGAAAACAGATAATTTTAGAAACATTTCGCTTTTTTTCTTCTAATTGGTCTTTATTTTTCGTCATTTAATCGTGATATGAACGAAAGAAGAACCGAAAACGGATAATTTTAGGGAAAATTTAATTTTTTCCGTCTATTTTTTATTTATTTTTCCTCATTTTATTGAGATATGTTCGAAAAAGGCAAAGAAAAAGGATAATTTTAGTAATTTTTTCCTCTGTTTTGCCTTAATATTCGTCAATTTAAAGAGATATAATTTAAAAAAAACACGAAAACAGATAATTTTTGGCAAAATTTCAATTTTTTCCCCTAATTTGTCTTTATTTTTCGTCATTATATCGAGATATTAACGAAAAAAGCAACGAAAACGGATAATTATAAATTTCAATTTTTCTCCTCAATTTTCTCTTTATTTTTCGTCATTTTAACGGGAAATGATACAAAAAAAGCAACGAAAACGTATAATTTTAGCGAAATTTCAATTTTTCCTCTCTATCTTGCCTTTATTTTCGTAATTTTATCGATATTAAAACGAAAAAATCAACGAAGACGGATAATTTTAGCAAAATTACAAATTTTCTCCTCTAGTTTGCCTTACGGTTCGTCATTTAATCGAGATATGATCGAAAAAAGCAGCAAAAACAGTTTATTTTAACGATATTCAGTTTTTTCCCTCTATTTTGCCTTAATTTAGACATTTTATCAAGGTATGTAAGAAAATAGCAACGAAGACGGATAATTTTAGCGAAATTTCGTTTTTTGTCCTCTAATTTGTCTTTATCTTTCGTCATTTTATCGTGATATTATCGAAAAAAGACACGAAAACGGATAATTTAAGCGAAATTTCGATTTCTTTCCTCGATTTTGTCTTTATTCTTCGTAATTTACGAGATATGATCAAAAAAAGCAACGAAGATGGATAATTTGACAGAAATTTCATATTTTCTCCTCTATATTGCCTTAATTTTCGTAATTTTATCGAGATATTATCAAAAAAAGTAACGAAAACGGATAATTTTAATGTAATATCAAATTTTCTTCTCTATTTTGCCTTAATTTTCATCATTTTATCAAGATATGATCGAAAATAGAACCGAAAACAGATAATTATACCGAAATTTCAATTTTTTCCCTCTATTTCGTCTTTATTTTCATAATTTTACGAGATATGATCAAAAATGCAGCAAAAACGGATTATTTTAGCGAAAGTTTGTTTTTTTCCCTCAATGTTTCCTTAATTAAGTCATTTTATCAAGATATATAATAAAAAAGCAACAAAAACAGCCAATTTATTTGAAATTTCAATTTTTTCCTCTTTTTTTACTTTATTTTTACTCATTTATCGAGATATGATCGAAAAAAGCAACGAAAACAGATAATTTAAGCGAAATTCCGATTTTTACCTCTATTTTGTCTTTATTATTCATAATTTCACAAGGTAAGATTAAAAAATGCAACTCAAATGGATAATTTTAGGGAAATTTCAATTTTTTCCGTCTTTTTATTATTTATTTTTATAATTTTACAAGGTATGATCAGTAAATGCCACTCAAACGGATAAATTTCGGGAATTTTTATTTTTTTAGGCTATTTTTTATTTATTTTTCGTCATTTTATTGAATTATGTTCCATAAAAGCAACGAGAAGGGATACTATTAGAATATTTCAATTTTGTTCGTCTAATTTTTCTTTATTTTTGTCATTTTATTGAGATATGTTCGAAAAAGGCAAAGAAAACGGATAATTTTAGCGAATTTAGAAATTTTTTCCTCTGTTTTGCATTAAAATTCGTCAATTTAATGAGATATAATCGAAAAAATAACGAAAACAGATAATTTTTTTCAAAATATCAATTTTTTCCCCTAATTTGTCTTTATTTTTCGTCATTATTTCGAGATATGATTGAAAAAAACAACGAAAACGGATAATTATAAATTTCAAATTTCCTCCTAAATTTTCTCTTTATTTTTCGTAATTTCATCGGGAAATGATCGAAAAAAGCAACGAAAACGGATAATTTTAGCGAAAGTTCAATTTTTCCACTCTATCTTGCGTTAATTTTCGTAATTTTAACGATATTAAATCGAAAAAATCAACGAAAACGGTTAATTTTACCAAAATGTGAATTTGTCTCCTCTTTTTTGCATAATTTTCGTCATTTAATTGAGATTTGATCGAGAAAAGCAACGAAAACTTATAATTTTTGCAGAATTCAATTGTTTTCCTCTATTTTCGCTTAATATAGTCATTTCATCGAGATATATAAGAATAAAGCAACGAAAACGGATAATTTTAGCAAAATTTCCATTTTTTTCTTCTAATTGTCTTTATCTTTCGTCATTTAAGGGTGATATGATCGAAAAAGAACCGAAAACAAATAATTTAAGCGAAATTTCGATTTAGTTCCTCTATTTTTTCTTTATTTTTCGTAATTTTACGAGATATGATCAAAAAAAGCAACAAAGACGGATAATTTAATTGCAATTTCAATTTTTTCCTCTTTTTTTACTTTATTTTTACTCATTTATCGAGATATGATCGAAGAAAGCAACGAAATCAGATAAATTCCGCGAAATTTCGATTATTCTCCTCTTCTTAACCTTAAAATTCGTCAATTTCAAGAGATATAATCGAAAATAGCAACGAAAACTAATAATTTTAGCAAAATTTGAATTTTTCTCCTCTTTTTTGCATTAATTTTGGTCATTTAATTGAGATATGAACGAAAAAGCAACGAAAACGGATAATGTTAGCAAATTTACAATTTTTCTACACTATTTGGCTTAATTTTCGTCATTTTTCAAGATATTATTTAAAAAAGTAACGAAAATAGATACCTTTAGAGAAATATCAATTTTTCTCCTCCATTTTTCCTTAATTTTCGTCATTTTATCAAGATATTATCTAATAAAGAAACTTAAACGGATAATTGTCGCGAAATTTCAATTTTTTTCCTATTTTTTGTCTTAAGTTTTACTCATTTATCGAGATATGATCGAAAAAAGCAAGGAAAACGGATAATTTCAGCGAAATTACAAACTTTCTTCCTTAATTTGCCTTAATATTCGTCCATTTAAAGAGATATAATCGAAAGTATCAACGAAAACGAATAACTTTAGCAAAATTTGAATTTTTCTCCCCTATTTTGCATTAATTTTCGTAATTTAATTGAGATATGAACGAGAAAAGACACGAAATCAGATAATTTTAGCGAAATATAATTTATTTCCTCCATTTTACCTTAATTTAGTCATTTATCGAGATATATCCGAAAAAAGAAACGAAAACAGATAATTCTATTGATATATATGTTCGAGAAAAGCAACGTAAACGGATAATAGTAGCGAAATTTCTATTTTTCCCCTATTTTGTCTTTATCTTTCGTCATTTCATCGAGTTATCATCGAAAAAAGCAATGAAACCGGATAATTCTTGCGAAATATCAATTTTTATCCTCAATTTTCTCTTTAATTTTCGTCATTTTATTGAGAAATGGTCGAAAAAGCAACGAAAACGGATAATATTAGCAAATTTTCGCTTTTTTTCTTCTAATTGGTCTTTATTTTTCGTCATTTCATCGTGATATGAACGAAAGAAGAACCGAAAACGGATAATTTTAGGGAAATTTTAATTTTTTCCGTCTATTTCTTGTTTATTTTTCGTCATTTTATTGAGATATGTTCGAAAATGGCAGAGAAAAAGGATAATTTTAGAAATTATTTCCTCTGTTTTGCCTTAATATTCGTCAATTTAAAGAGATATAATCGAAAAAATAACGAAAACAGGTAAATTTTGGCAAAATTTCAATTTTTTCCCCTAATTTGTCTTTATTTTTCGTCATTATATCGAGATATGAACGAAAAAAGCAACGAAAACGGATAATTATAAATTTCAATTCTTCTCCTCAATTTTCTCTTTATTTTTCGTCATTTTAACGGAAAATGATCGAAAAAAGCAACGAAAACGTATAATTTTAGCGAAATTTCAATTTTTCCTCTCTATCTTGCCTTTATTTTCGTAATTTTATCGATATTAAAACGAAAAAATCAACGAATACGGATAATTTTAGCAAAATTACAAATTTTCTCCTCTAGTTTGCCTTAAGGTTCGTCATTTAATCGAGATATGATCGAAAAAAGCAGCAAAAACAGTTTATTTTAACGATATTCAGTTTTTTTCCTCTATTTTGCCTTAATTTAGACATTTTATCAAGGTATGTAAGAAAAAAGCAACGAAGACGGATAATTTTAGCGAAATTTCGTTTTTTGTCCTCTAATTTGTCTTTATCTTTCGTCATTTTATCGTGATATTATCGAAAAAAGACACGAAAACGGATAATTTAAGCGAAATTTCGATTTCTTTCCTCTATTTTGTCTTTATTCTTCGTAATTTACGAGATATGATCAAAAAAAGCAACGAAGACGGATAATTTGACAGAAATTTCATATTTTCTTCTATATATTGCCTTAATTTTCGTAATTTTATCGGGAAATTATCAAAAAAAGTAACGAATACGGATAATTTTAATGTAATATCAAATTTTCTTCTCTATTTTGCCTTAATTTTCATCATTTTATCAAGATATGATCGAAAATAGAACCGAAAACAGATAATTATACCGAAATTTCAATTTTTTCCCTCTATTTCGTCTTTATTTTCATAATTTTACGAGATATGATAAAAAATGCAGCGAAAACGGATTATTTTAGCGAAAGTTTGTTTTTTTTCCTCAATGTTTCCTTAATTAAGTCATTTTATCAAGATATATAAGAAAAAAGCAACAAAAACAGCCAATTTATTTGAAATTTCAATTTTTTCCTCTTTTTTTACTTTATTTTTACTCATTTAACGAGATATGATCGAAAAAAGCAACGAAAACAGATAATTTAAGCGAAATTCCGATTTTTACCCCTATTTTGTCTTTATTATTCATAATTTCACAAGGTAAGATTAAAAAATGCAACTCAAACGGATAATTTTAGGGAAATTTCAATTTTTTCCGTCTTTTTATTATTTATTTTTATAATTTTACAAGGTAAGATCAGTAAATGCCACTCAAACGGATAAATTTCGGGAAATTTTATTTTTTTAGTCTATTTTTTATTTATTTTTCGTCATTTTATTGAATTATGTTCCATAAAAGCAACGAGAAGGGATACTATTAGAATATTTCAATTTTGTTCGTCTAATTTTTCTTTATTTTTGTCATTTTATTGAGATATGTTCGAAAAAGGCAAAGAAAACGGATAATTTTAGCGAATTTATAAATTTTTTCCTCATTTTTGCATTAATATTCGTCAATTTAAAGAGATATAATCCAAAAAATTACGAATACGGATAATTTTTGGCAAAATATCAATTTTTTCCCCTAATTTGTCTTTATTTTTCGTCATTATTTCGAGATATGATTGAAAAAAACAACGAAAACGGATAATTGTAAATTTCAAATTTCCTCCTAAATTTTCTCTTTATTTTTCGTAATTTTATCGGGAAATGATCGAAAAAAGCAACGAAAACGGATAATTTTAGCGAAAGTTCAATTTTTCCACTCTATCTTGCGTTAATTTTCGTAATTTTAACGATATTAAATCGAAAAAATCAACGAAAACGGTTAATTTTACCAAAATGTGAATTTGTCTCCTATTTTTTGCATAATTTTCGTCATTTAATTGAGATTTGATCGATAAAAGCAACGAAAACTTATAATTTTTGCAGAATTCTATTGTTTTCCTCTATTTTCGCTTAATTTAGTCATTTCATCGAGATATATAAGAATAAAGCAACGAAAACGGATAATTTTAGCGAAATTTCCATTTTTGTCTTCTAATTGTCTTTATCTTTCGTCATTTAAGGGTGATATGATCGAAAAAGAACCGAAATCAGATAATTTAAGCGAAATTTCGATTTAGTTCCTCTATTTTTTCTTTATTTTTCGTAATTTTACGAGATATGATCAAAAAAAGCAACAAAGACGGATAATTTAATTGCAATTTCAATTTTTTCCTCTTTTTTTACTTTATTTTTACTCATTTATCGAGATATGATCGAAGAAAGCAACGAAATCAGATAAATTCCGCGAAATTTCGATTATTCTCCTCTTCTTAACCTTAAAATTCGTCAATTTCAAGAGATATAATCGAAAATAGCAACAAAAACTAAAAAGTTTAGCAAAATTTGAATTTTTCTCCTCCTTTTTGCATTAATTTTCGACATTTAATTGAGTTATGAACAAAAAAGCAACGAAAACGGATAATTATAGCGAAATTAAAAATTTTCTCCAATATTTTGCCTAAATTTTCGTCATTTTATCGAGATATGATCGAAAAAAGCAACGAAAACGGATAATTTTACAGAAAATTCAATATTTTTCCTCATTTTTTTTTCGTTATTTTATTGATATATGTTCGAAAAAAGCAACGAAAATGGATAATTGTATCGAAATTTCAATTTTTTCCCCTTTTTTTTGTTTATTTTTGCAAATTTATCGAGATATGACCGAAAAAGCAGGGAAAACCGATATTTATAGTGAAATTACATATTTTCTCCTCTATTTTGCCTTAATTTTGGTTAATTTAAAGAGATATAATCGCGAAAGATTCGAAAACGGTTAATTTTAGCGAAATTACAATTTTTTCCACTATACTCTCTTTATTTTTAGTCACTTTATCGAGATATGGTCGAAATAGCAACGAAAACGAATAATTTTAGCAAATTTACAATTTTTCTACACTATTTGGCTTAATTTTCGTCATTTTTCGAGATATTATTTAAAAAAGTAACGAAAATAGATACCTTTAGAGAAATATCAAATTTTCTCATCAATTTTTCCTTAATTTTCGTCATTTTATCAAGATATTATCTAATATAGAAACTTAAACGGATAATTGTCGCGAAATTTCAATTTTTTCCTATTTATTGTCTTTAGTTTTACTCAATTATCGAGATATGATCGAAAAAAGCAAGGAAAACGGATAATTTCAGCGAAATTACAAACTTTCTTCCTTAATTTGCCTTAATATTCGTCCATTTAAAGAGATATAATCGAAAGTATCAACGAAAACGAATAACTTTAGCAAAATTTGAATTTTTCTCCCCTATTTTGCATTAATTTTCGTAATTTAATTGAGATATGAACGAGAAAAGACGCGAAAACAGATAATTTTAGCGAAATATAATTTATTTCCTCCATTTTACCTTAATTTAGTCATTTATCGAGATATGTCCGAAAAAAGAAACGAAAACAGATAATTCTATTGAAATTTCAATTTTTTTCCTCTTTTTTGTCTTTATTTATCCTCATATATCGCGATATGATCGAAAAAAGCAAAGGAAACGGATAATTTAAGCGAAATTATAAATGTTCCCCTCTATTGTGCCTTAATATTCGTCAATTAAAAGAGATATAACCGGAAAAAGCTATAAAAACGGATAACTTCAGCGAAATTTTGATTATTCTCCTATATTTTGCCCTAATTTTCGTCATATTATCAAGATATTATCTAAAAAAGTAACGAAAACGAATACTTTTAGAGAAATTTCAATTTTTTTCCTCTAGATTGTCTTACTTTTCGTAATTTTATTTAGATATGTTCGAGAAAAGCAACGTAAACGGATAATAGTAGCGAAATTTCTATTTTTCCCCTATTTTGTCTTTATCTTTCGTCATTTCATCGAGTTATCATCGAAAAAAGCAATGAAACCGGATATTTCTCGCGAAATATCAATTTTTATCCTCAATTTTCTCTTTAATTTTCGTCATTTTATTGAGAAATGGTCGAAAAAGCAACGAAAACGGATATTATTAGCAAATTTTCGCTTTTTTTCATCTAATTGGTCTTTAATTTTCGTCATTTAATCGTGATATGAACGAAAGAAGAACCGAAAACGGATAATTTTAGGGAAATTTTAATTTTTTCCGTCTATTTCTTGTTTATTTTTCGTCATTTTATTGAGATATGTTTGAAAATGGCAGAGAAAAGGGATAATTTTAGAAATTATTTCCTCTGTTTTGCCTTAATATTCGTCAATTTAAAGAGATATAATCGAAAAAATAACGAAAACGGGTAAATTTTGGCAAAATTTCAATTTTTTCCCCTAATTTGTCTTTATTTTTCGTCATTATATCGAGATATGAACTAAAAAAGCAACGAAAACAGATAATTATAAATTTCAATTCATCTCCTCAATTTTCTCTTTATTTTTCGTCATTTAATCGGGAAATGATCGCACAAAGCAACGAAAACGGATAATTTTAGCGAAATTTCAATTTTTCCTCTCTATTTTGCCTTAATTTTCGTAATTTTATCGATATTAAAACGAAAAATCAACGAAAACGGTTAATTTTACAAAAATGTGATTTTTTCTCCTCTTTTTTGCATAATTTTCGTCATTTAATTGAGAATTGATCGAAAAAAGCAACGAGAACGTATAATTTTAGCAAAATTCAATTTTTTTCCTCTATTTTCGAATAATTAAGTCATTTCAGTGAGATATGAAAGAATAAAGCAACGAAAACGGATAATATTAATAAAATTTCAATTATTTTCCTCTATTTCGTATTTATTTTGTGTCGTTTTATCGAGATATGATCGAAAAAAGCAACGAAAACGGATAATTTTAGCGAAATTTCCATTTTTGTCCTCTAATTGTCTTTATCTTTCGTCATTTAAGCGCGATATGATCGAAAAAAGAACCGAAAACAGATAATTTAAGCAAAATTTCGATTTCTTTCCTCTATTTTTTCTTTATTTTTTGTAATTTTACGAGATATGATCAAAAAAAGCAACGAAGACGGATAATTTTAGCAAAATTACAAATTTTCTCCTCTAGTTTGCCTTAATTTTCATCATTTTATCAAGATATGATCGAAAATAGAACCGAAAACAGATAATTATACCGAAATTTCAATTTTTTCCCTCTATTTCGTCTTTATTTTCATAATTTTACGAGATATGATCAAAAATGCAGCGAAAACGGATTATTTTAGCGAAAGTTTGTTTTTTTCCTCTATTTTGCCTTAATTTAGTCATTTTATCAAGATATATAAGAAAAAAGCAACAAAAACAGCCAATTTAATTGAAATTTCAATTTTTTTCCTCTTTTTTTACTTTATTTTTACTCATTTATCGAGATATGATCGAAAAAAGCAACGAAAATAGATAATTTAAGCGAAATTTCGATAATTCTCCTCTTATTTGCCTTAAAATTCGTCAATTTCAAGAGATATAATCGAAAATAGTAACGAAAACTAATAATTTTTGCAAAATTTGAATTTTTCTCCTCTTTTTTGCATTAATTTTGGTCATTTAATTGAGATATGAACGAAAAAGCAACGAAAACGGATAATTATAGCGAAATTAAAAATTTTCTCCAATATTTTGCCTTAATTTTCGTCATTTTTCAAGATATTATTTTAAAGAAGTAACGAAAATGGATACTTTTAGAGAAATAACAATTTTTCTCCCCCATTTTACCTTAATTTTCGTCATTGTATCAATATATTTTCAAAAAAGAAAGTTAAACGAATAATTGTCGCTAAATTTCAATTTTTTTCCTCTTTTTTGTCTTTATTTTTACTCATTTATCGAGATATGATCGAAAAAAGCAAGGAAAACGGATATTTTCAGCGAAATTACAAACTTTCTCCTCTATTTTGCCTTAATATTCGTCCATTTTAAGAGATATAATCGAAAGTAGCAACGAAAACGGATAATATTAGCAAAATTTCAATTTTTTTCCTCTATTTCGTTTATACTTTTCTGTCGTTTTATCGAGTTATGATCAAAGAAAGCAACGAAAACGGATAATTTTAGCGAAATTCAATTTATTTAGTATATTTTACCTTAATTTAGACATTTAACGAGATATGTTCGAAAACAGAAACGAAAACACATAATTGAACCGAAATTTGAATTTTTTTCCTCTTTTTTGTCTTTATTTTTGCTGATTTATCGCGATATGATCGATAAATGCTAAGGAAACGGATAATTTAAGCGAAAATACAAATGTTCCCCTCTATTGTGCCTTAATATTCGTCAATTAAAAGAGATATAATTAAAAAAAACACGAAAACAGATAATTTTTGGCAAAATTTCAATTTTTTCTCCTAATTTGTCTTTATTTTTCGTCATTATATCGAGATATTAACGAAAAAAGCAACGAAAACGGATAATTATAAATTTCAATTTTTCTCCTCAATTTTCTCTTTATTTTTCGTCATTTTAACGGGAAATGATCGAAAACGTATAATTTTAGTGAAATTTCAATTTTTCCTCTCTATCTTGCCTTTATTTTCGTAATTTTATCGATATTAAAACGAAAAAATCAACGAAAACGGCTAATTTTACCAAAATGTGAATTTTTCTCCTCTATATTGCATAATTTTCGTCATTTAATTGAGATTTGATCGAAAAAAGCAACGAGAACGTATAATTTTAGCAAAATTCAATTTTTTTCCTCTATTTTCGATTAATTAAGTCATTTCAGTGAGATATGTAAGAATAAAGCAATGAAAACGGATAATATTAATAAAATTTCAATTATTTTCCTCTATTTCGTTTTTATTTTGTGTCGTTTTATCGAGATATGATCGAAAAAAGCAACGAAAACGGATAATTTTAGCGAAATTTCCATTTTTGTCCTCTAATTGTCTTTATCTTTCGTCATTTAAGAGCGATATGATCGAAAAAAGAACCGAAAACAGATAATTTAAGCGAAATTTCGATTTCTTTCCTCTATTTTTTCTTTATTTTTTGTAATTTTACGAGATATGATCAAAAAAAGGAACGAAGACGGATAATTTTAGCAAAATTACAAATTTTCTCCTCTAGTTTGCCTTACGGATCGTCATTTAATTGAGATATGATCGAAAAAAGCAGCAAAAACAGTTTATTTTAACGATATTCAGTTTTATCCCTCTATTTTGCCTTAATTTAGACATTTTATCAAGGTATGTAAGAAAAAAGCAACGAAGACGGATAATTTTAGCGATATTTCGTTTTTGTCATCAAATTTGTCTTTATCTTTCGTCATTTAATCGTGATATGATCGAAAAAAGACACGAAAACGGATAATTTAAGCGAAATTTCGATTTCTTTCCTCTATTTCGTTTATGCTTTTCCGTCGTTTTATCGAGTTATGATGAAAAAAAGCAACGAAAACGGATAATTTTAGCGAAATTCAATTTATTTAGTATATTTTACCTTAATTTAGACATTTTCCGAGATATGTTCGAAAACAGAAACGAAAACACATAATTGTACCGAAATTTGATATTTTTTTCCTCTTTTTTGTCTTTAGTTTTGCTGATTTATCGCGATATGATCGGAAAATGCTAAGGAAACGGATAATTTAAGCGAAAATACAAATGTTCCCCTCTACTGTGCCTTATTATTCGTCAATTAAAAGAGATATAATTAAAAAAAAACACGAAAACAGATAATTTTTGGCAAAATTTCAATTTTTTCCCCTAATTTGTCTTTATTTATCCTCATTTATCGCGATATGATCGAAATAAGCAAAGGAAACGGATAATTTAAGCGAAATTATAAATGTTCCCCTCTATTGTGCCTTAATATTCATCAATTAAAAGAGATATTACCGGAAAAAGCTATAAAAAGGATAACTTCAGCGAAATTTCGATTATTCTCCTATATTTTGCCTTAATTGTCGTCATATTATCGAGATATTATCTAAAAAAGTAACGAAAACGAATTCTTTTAGAGAAATTTCAATTTTTTCCTCAAGATTGTCTTACTTTTCGTAATTTTATTTAGATATGTTCAAGAAAAGCAACATAAACGGATAATAGTAGCGAAATTTCTATTTTTCCCCTATTTTGTCTTTATTTTTCGTCACTTCATCGAGTTATGATCGAAAAAAGCGACGAAACCGGATATTTCTCGCGAAATATCAATTTTTATCCACAATTTTCTCTTTAATTTTCGTCATTTTATTGAGAAATGATCGAAAAAGCAGCGAAAACAGATAATTTTAGAAACATTTCGCTTTTTTTCTTCTAATTGGTCTTTATTTTTCGTCATTTAATCGTGATATGAACGAAAGAAGAACCGAAAACGGATAATTTTAGGGAAAATTTAATTTTTTCCGTCTATTTTTTATTTATTTTTCGTCATTTTATTGAGATATGTTCGAAAAAGGCAAAGAAAAAGGATAATTTTAGAAATCTTTTCCTCTGTTTTGCCTTAATATTCGTCAATTTAAAGAGTTATAATTAAAAAAAAAACACGAAAAGAGATAATTTTTGGCAAAATTTAAATTTTTTCCCCTAATTTGTCTTTATTTTTCGTCATTTTATCGAGATATTAACGAAAAAAGCAACGAAAACGGATAATTATAAATTTCAATTTTTCTCCTCAATTTTCTCTTTATTTTTCGTCATTTTAACGGGAAATTATCGAAAAAAGCAACGAAAACGTATAATTTTAGCGAAATTTCAATTTTTCCTCTCTATCTTGCCTTTATTTTCGTAATTTTATCGATATTAAAATGAAAAAATCAACGAAAACGGTTAATTTTACAAAAATGTGATTTTTTCTCCTCTATTTTGCATAATTTTCGTCATTTAATTGAGATTTGATCGAAAAAAGCAACGAGAAGGTACAATTTTAGCAAAATTCAATTTTTTTTCCTCTATTTTTGATTAATTAAGTCATTTCAGTGAGATATGTAAGAATAAAGCAATGAAAACGGATAATATTGATAAAATTTCAATTATTTTCCTCTATTTCGTTTTTATTTTGTGTCGTTTTACGAGATATGATCAAAAATGCAGCGAAAACGGATTATTTTAGCGAAAGTTTGTTTTTTCCTCTATTTTGCCTTAATTTAGTCATTTTATCAAGATATATAAGAAAAAAGCAACAAAAACAGCCAATTTAATTGAAATTTCAATTTTTTCCTCTTTTTTTACTTTATTTTTACTCATTTATCGAGATATGATCGAAAAAAGCAACGAAAATAGATAATTTAAGCGAAATTTCGATAATTCTCCTCTTATTTGCCTTAAAATTCGTCAATTTCAAGAGATATAATCGAAAATAGTAACGAAAACTAATAATTTTTGCAAAATTTGAATTTTTCTCCTCTTTTTTGCATTAATTTTGGTCATTTAATTGAGATATGAACGAAAAAGCAACGAAAACGGATAATTATAGCGAAATTAAAAATTTTCTCCAATATTTTGCCTTAATTTTCGTCATTTTTCAAGATATTATTTTAAAGAAGAAACGAAAATGGATACTTTTAGAGAAATAACAATTTTTTTCCTCCATTTTACCTTAATTTTCGTCATTGTATCAATATATTTTCAAAAAAGAAAGTTAAACGAATAATTGTCACGAAATTTCAATTTTTTTCCTCTTTTTTGTCTTAATTTTTACTCATTTATCGAGATATGATCGAAAAAAGCAAGGAAAACGGATATTTTCAGCGAAATTACAATCTTTCTCCTCTATTTTGCCTTAATATTCGTCCATTTTAAGAGATATAATCGAAAGTAGCAACGAAAACGAATAATATTAGCAAAATTTAAATTTTTTTCCTCTATTTCGTTTATACTTTTCTGTCGTTTTATCGAGTTATGATGAAAAAAAGCAACGAAAACGGATAATTTTAGCGAAATTCAATTTATTTAGTATATTTTACCTTAATTTGGACATTTATCGAGATATGTTCGAAAACAGAAACGAAAACACATAATTGTACCGAAATTTGATATTTTTTTCCTCTTTTTTGTCTTTATTTTTGCTGATTTATCGCGATATGATCGAAAAATGCTAAGGAAACGGATAATTTAAGCGAAAATACAAATGTTCCCCTCTATTGTGCCTTAATATTCGTCAATTAAAAGAGATATAATTAAAAAAAACACGAAAACAGATAATTTTTGGCAAAATTTCAATTTTTTCTCCTAATTTGTCTTTATTTTTCGTCATTATATCGAGATATTAACGAAAAAAGCAACGAAAACGGATAATTATAAATTTCAATTTTTCTCCTCAATTTTCTCTTTATTTTTCGTCATTTTAACGGGAAATGATCGAAAACGTATAATTTTAGCGAAATTTCAATTTTTCCTCCCTATCTTGCCTTTATTTTCGTAATTTTATCGATATTAAAACGAAAAAATCAACGAAAACGGTTAATTTTACCAAAATGTGAATTTTTCTCCTCTATATTGCACAATTTTCGTCATTTAATTGAGATTTGATCGGAAAAAGCAACGAGAACGTATAATTTTAGCAAAATTCAATTTTTTTCCTCTATTTTCGATTAATTAAGTCATTTAATCGAGATATGATCAAAAAAAGCAGCAAAAACAGTTTATTTTAACGATATTTAGTTTTTTCCCTCTATTTTGCCTTAATTTAGACATTTTATCAAGGTATGTAAGAAAAAAGCAACGAAGACGGATAATTTTAGCGAAATTTCGTTTTTTGTCCTCTAATTTGTCTTTATCTTTCGTCATTTTATCGTGATATTATCGAAAAAAGACACGAAAACGGATAATTTAAGCTAAATTTCGATTTCTTTCCTCTATTTTGTCTTTATTCTTCGTAATTTACGAGATATGATCAAAAAAGCAACGAAGACGGATAATTTGACAGAAATTTCATTGTTTCTCCTCTATATTGCCTTAATTTTCGTAATTTTATCGGGAAATTATCAAAAAAAACAACGAAAACGGATAATTATAAATTTCGAATTTCCTCCTAAATTTTCTCTTTATTTTTCGTAATTTTATCGGGAAATGATCGAAAAAAGCAACGAAAACGGATAATTTTTGCAAAAGTTCAATTTTTACACTCTATCTTGCGTTAATTTTCGTAATTTTAACGATATTAAATCGAAAAAATCAACGAAAACGGTTAATTTTACCAAAATGTGAATTTGTCTCCTCTATTTTGCATAATTTTCGTCAATTAATTGAGATTTGATCGAAAAAAGCAACGAGAACGTATAATTTTAGCAAAATTCAATTTTTTTCCTCTATTTTCGATTAATTAAGTCATTTCAGTGAGATATGAAAGAATAAAGCAACGAAAACGGATAATATTAATAAAATTTCAATTATTTTCCTCTATTTCGTATTTATTTTGTGTCGTTTTATCGAGATATGATCGAAAAAAGCAACGAAAACGGATAATTTTAGCGAAATTTCCATTTTTGTCCTCTAATTGTCTTTATCTTTCGTCATTTAAGCGCGATATGATCGAAAAAAGAACCGAAAACAGATAATTTAAGCGAAATTTCGATTTCTTTCCTCTATTTTTTCTTAATTTTTTGTAATTTTACGAGATATGATCAAAAAAAGCAATGAAGACGGATAATTTTAGCAAAATTAAAAATTTTTTCCTCTAGTTTGCCTTAATTTTCATCATTTTATCTAGATAATATCTAAAAAAGAAATGAAAACGGATTATTCTTGCGAAATTTCAATTTTTTTCCTCTTTTTTGTCTTTATTTTTAGTCATTTATCATGATATGATCGAAAAAAGCAAGGAAAACGGATAATTGTACTGAAATTTCAATTTTTTTTCCTCTTTTTTGTCTTTATTTATCCTCATTTATCGCGATATGATCGAAAAAAGCAAAGGAAGCGGATAATTTCAGCGAAATTATAAATTTTCCCGTCTATTGTGCCTTAATATTCGTCAATTAAAAGAGATATAACCGGAAGAAGCTATAAAAACGGAGAACTTCAGCGAAATTTCGATTATTCTCCTATATTTTGCCTTAATTGTCGTCTTATTATCAAGATATTATCTAAAAAAGTAACGAAAACGAATACTTTTAGAGAAATTTCAATTTTTTCCTCAAGATTGTCTTACTTTTCGTAATTTTATTCAGCTATGTTCAAGAAAAGCAACATAAACGGATAATTGTAGCGAAATTTCTATTTTTCCCCTATTTAGTCTTTATTCTTCGTCATTTCATCGAGTTATGATCGAAAAAAGCAACGAAACCGGATATTTCTCGCGAAATATCAATTTTTATCCAAAATTTTCTCTTTAATTTTCGTCATTTTATTGAGAAATGATCGAAAAAGCAGCGAAAACAGATAATTTTAGAAACATTTCGCTTTTTTTCTTCTAATTGGTCTTTATTTTTCGTCATTTAATCGTGATATGAACGAAAGAAGAACCGAAAACGGATAATTTTAGGGAAAATTTAATTTTTTCCTTCTATCTTTTATTTATTTTTCGTCATTTTATTGAGATATGTTCGAAAAAGGCAAAGAAAAAGGATAATTTTAGAAATTTTTTCCTCTGTTTTGCCTTAATATTCGTCAATTTTAAGAGATATAATTAAAAAAAACACGAAAACGGATAATTTTTGGCAAAATTTCCATTTTTGTCCTCTAATTGTCTTTATCATTCGTCATTTAAGTGCGATATGATCGAAAAAAGAACCGAAAACAGATAATTTAAGCGAAATTTCGATTTCTTTCTTCTATTTTTTCTTTATTTTTTGTAATATTACGAGATATGATCAAAAAAAGCAACGAAGACGGATAGTTTTAGCAAAATTAAAAATTTTCTCCTCTAGTTTGCCTTAAATTTCGTCATTTTATCAAGATATTATCTATAAAAGCAACGAAAACGGATAGTTTTAGCGAAATTACAATTTTTCTCCTCTATTTTGCCTTAATTTTCATCATTTTATTTAAAAAAGAAACGAAAACGGATAATTCTTGCGAAATTTCAATTTTTTTTCTCTTTTTTGTCTTTATTTTTACTCATTTATCATGATATGATCGAAAAAAAGGAAGGAAAACGGAAAATTGTACTGAAATTTCAATTTTTTTTCCTCTTTTTTGTCTTTATTTATCCTCATTTATCGCGATTTGATCGAAAAAAGCAAAGGAAACGGATAATTTAAGCGAAATTATAAATGTTCCCCTCTATTGCGCCTTAATATTCGTCAATTAAAAGAGATATAACCGGAAAAAGCTATAAAAACGGATAACTTCAGCGAAATTTCGATTATTCTCCTATATTTTGCCGTAATTGTCGTCATATTATCGAGATATTATCTAAAAAAGTAACGAAAACGAATACTTTTAGAGAAATTTCAATTTTTTCCTCAAGATTGTCTTACTTTTCGTAATTTTATTTAGATATGTTCAAGAAAAGCAACATAAACGGATAATAGTAGCAAAATTTCTATTTTTCCCCTATTTTGTCTTTATTTTTCGTCATTTCATCGAGTTATGATCGAAAAAGCAGCGAAAACAGATAATTTTGGAAACATTTCGCTTTTTTTCTTCTAATTAGTCTTTATTTTTCGTCATTTAATCGTGATATGAACGAAAGAAGAACCGAAAACGGATAATTTTAGGGAAAATTTAATTTTTTCCGTCTATTTTTTATTTATTTTTCGTCATTTTATTGAGATATGTTCGAAAAAGGCAAAGAAAAAGGATAATTTTAGAAATTTTTTCCTCTGTTTTGCCTTAATATTCGTCAATTTAAAGAGATATAATTAAAAAAAAACACGAAAACAGATAATTTTTGGCAAAATTTCAATTTTTCCCATAATTTGTCTTTATTTTTCGTCATTATATCGAGATATTAACGAAAAAAGCAACGAAAACGGATATTTCTCGCGAAATATCAATTTTTCTCCTCAATTTTCTCTTTATTTTTCGTCATTTTAACGGGAAATGATCGAAAAAAGCAACGAAAACGTATAATTTTAGCAAAATTTCAATTTTTCCTCTCTATCTTGCCATTATTTTCGTAATTTTATCGATATTAAAACGAAAAAATCAACGAAAATGGTTAATTTTACCAAAATGTGAATTTTTCTCCTCTTTTTTGCATAATTTTCGTCATTTAATTGAGATTTGATCGAAAAAAGCAACGAGAACGTATAATTTTAGCAAAATTCAATTTTTTTCCTCTATTTTCGATTAATTAAGTCATTTCAGTGAGATATGTAAAAATAAAGCAACGAAAACGGATAATATTAATAAAATTTCAATTATTTTCCTCTATTTCGTTTTTATTTTGTGTCGTTCTATCGAGATATGATCGAAAAAAGCAACGAAAACGGATAATTTTAGCGAAATTTCCTTTTTTGTCCTCTAATTGTCTTTATCTTTCGTCATTTAAGGGCGATATGATCGAAAAAAGAACCGAAAACAGATAATTTAAGCGAAATTTCGATTTCTTTCCTCTATTTTTTCTTTATTTTTTGTAATTTTACGAGATATGATCAAAAAAAGCAACGATACCGGATAACTCTCGCGAAATATCAATTTTTATCCACAATTTTCTCTTTAATTTTTGTCATTTTATTGAGAAATGATCGAAAAAGCAGCGAAAACAGATAATTTTAGAAACATTTTGCTTTTTTTCTTCTAATTGGTCTTTATTTTTCGTCATTTAATCGTGATATGAACGAAAAAAGAACCGAAAACGGATAATTTTAGGGAAATTTTAATTTTTTCCGTGTATTTTTTATTTATTTTTCGTCATTTTATTGAGATATGTTAGAAAAAGGCAAATTAAACGGATAATTTTAGAAATTTTTTCCTCTGTTTTGCCTTAATATTCGTCAATTTAAATAGATATAATTAAAAAAACACGAAAACGTATAATTTTTGGCAAAATTTCAATTTTTTCCCCTAATTTGTCTTTATTTTTCGTCATTATATCGAGATGTTAACGACAAAAGCGGATAATTTTAGGGAAATTTCAATTTTTTCCGTCTATTTATTATTTATTTTTCATAATTTTACAAGGTATGATCAGTAAATGCCACTCAAACGGATAAATTTAGGGAAATTTTATTTTTTCCGTCTATTTTTTATTTATTTTTCGTCATTTTATTGAGATATGTTCGAAAAAGGCAAAGAAAAAGGATAATTTTAGAAATTTTTTCCTCTGTTTTGCCTTAATATTCGTCAATTTTAAGAGATATAATTAAAAAAAACACGAAAACGGATAATTTTTGGCAAAATTTCCATTTTTGTCCTCTAATTGTCTTTATCATTCGTCATTTAAGTGCGATATGATCGAAAAAAGAACCGAAAACAGACAATTTAAGCGAAATTTCGATTTCTTTCTTCTATTTTTTCTTTATTTTTTGTAATATTACGAGATATGATCAAAAAAAGCAACGAAGACGGATAGTTTTAGCAAAATTAAAAATTTTCTCCTCTAGTTTGCCTTAAATTTCGTCATTTTATCAAGATATTATCTATAAAAGCAACGAAAACGGATAGTTTTAGCGAAATTACAATTTTTCTCCTCTATTTTGCCTTAATTTTCATCATTTTATTTAAAAAAGAAACGAAAACGGATAATTCTTGCGAAATTTCAATTTTTTTTCTCTTTTTTGTCTTTATTTTTACTCATTTATCATGATATGATCGAAAAAAAGGAAGGAAAACGGAAAATTGTACTGAAATTTCAATTTTTTTTCCTCTTTTTTGTCTTTATTTATCCTCATTTATCGCGATTTGATCGAAAAAAGCAAAGGAAACGGATAATTTAAGCGAAATTATAAATGTTCCCCTCTATTGCGCCTTAATATTCGTCAATTAAAAGAGATATAACCGGAAAAAGCTATAAAAACGGATAACTTCAGCGAAATTTCGATTATTCTCCTATATTTTGCCGTAATTGTCGTCATATTATCGAGATATTATCTAAAAAAGTAACGAAAACGAATACTTTTAGAGAAATTTCAATTTTTTCCTCAAGATTGTCTTACTTTTCGTAATTTTATTTAGATATGTTCAAGAAAAGCAACATAAACGGATAATAGTAGCAAAATTTCTATTTTTCCCCTATTTTGTCTTTATTTTTCGTCATTTCATCGAGTTATGATCGAAAAAGCAGCGAAAACAGATAATTTTGGAAACATTTCGCTTTTTTTCTTCTAATTAGTCTTTATTTTTCGTCATTTAATCGTGATATGAACGAAAGAAGAACCGAAAACGGATAATTTTAGGGAAAATTTAATTTTTTCCGTCTATTTTTTATTTATTTTTCGTCATTTTATTGAGATATGTTCGAAAAAGGCAAAGAAAAAGGATAATTTTAGAAATTTTTTCCTCTGTTTTGCCTTAATATTCGTCAATTTAAAGAGATATAATTAAAAAAAACACGAAAACAGATAATTTTTGGCAAAATTTCAATTTTTTCCCATAATTTGTCTTTATTTTTCGTCATTATATCGAGATATTAACGAAAAAAGCAACGAAAACGGATATTTCTCGCGAAATATCAATTTTTCTCCTCAATTTTCTCTTTATTTTTCGTCATTTTAACGGGAAATGATCGAAAAAAGCAACGAAAACGTATAATTTTAGCAAAATTTCAATTTTTCCTCTCTATCTTGCCATTATTTTCGTAATTTTATCGATATTAAAACGAAAAAATCAACGAAAATGGTTAATTTTACCAAAATGTGAATTTTTCTCCTCTTTTTTGCATAATTTTCGTCATTTAATTGAGATTTGATCGAAAAAAGCAACGAGAACGTATAATTTTAGCAAAATTCAATTTTTTTCCTCTATTTTCGATTAATTAAGTCATTTCAGTGAGATATGTAAAAATAAAGCAACGAAAACGGATAATATTAATAAAATTTCAATTATTTTCCTCTATTTCGTTTTTATTTTGTGTCGTTCTATCGAGATATGATCGAAAAAAGCAACGAAAACGGAAAATTTTAGCGAAATTTCCTTTTTTGTCCTCTAATTGTCTTTATCTTTCGTCATTTAAGGGCGATATGATCGAAAAAAGAACCGAAAACAGATAATTTAAGCGAAATTTCGATTTCTTTCCTCTATTTTTTCTTTATTTTTTGTAATTTTACGAGATATGATCAAAAAAAGCAACGATACCGGATAACTCTCGCGAAATATCAATTTTTATCCACAATTTTCTCTTTAATTTTTGTCATTTTATTGAGAAATGATCGAAAAAGCAGCGAAAACAGATAATTTTAGAAACATTTTGCTTTTTTTCTTCTAATTGGTCTTTATTTTTCGTCATTTAATCGTGATATGAACGAAAAAAGAACCGAAAACGGATAATTTTAGGGAAATTTTAATTTTTTCCGTGTATTTTTTATTTATTTTTCGTCATTTTATTGAGATATGTTAGAAAAAGGCAAATTAAACGGATAATTTTAGAAATTTTTTCCTCTGTTTTGCCTTAATATTCGTCAATTTAAATAGATATAATTAAAAAAACACGAAAACGTATAATTTTTGGCAAAATTTCAATTTTTTCCCCTAATTTGTCTTTATTTTTCGTCATTATATCGAGATGTTAACGACAAAAGCGGATAATTTTAGGGAAATTTCAATTTTTTCCGTCTATTTATTATTTATTTTTCATAATTTTACAAGGTATGATCAGTAAATGCCACTCAAACGGATAAATTTAGGGAAATTTTATTTTTTCCGTCTATTTTTTATTTATTTTTCGTCATTTTATTGAGATATGTTCGAAAAAGGCAAAGAAAAAGGATAATTTTAGAAATTTTTTCCTCTGTTTTGCCTTAATATTCGTCAATTTTAAGAGATATAATTAAAAAAAACACGAAAACGGATAATTTTTGGCAAAATTTCCATTTTTGTCCTCTAATTGTCTTTATCATTCGTCATTTAAGTGCGATATGATCGAAAAAAGAACCGAAAACAGACAATTTAAGCGAAATTTCGATTTCTTTCTTCTATTTTTTCTTTATTTTTTGTAATATTACGAGATATGATCAAAAAAAGCAACGAAGACGGATAGTTTTAGCAAAATTAAAAATTTTCTCCTCTAGTTTGCCTTAAATTTCGTCATTTTATCAAGATATTATCTATAAAAGCAACGAAAACGGATAGTTTTAGCGAAATTACAATTTTTCTCCTCTATTTTGCCTTAATTTTCATCATTTTATTTAAAAAAGAAACGAAAACGGATAATTCTTGCGAAATTTCAATTTTTTTTCTCTTTTTTGTCTTTATTTTTACTCATTTATCATGATATGATCGAAAAAAAGGAAGGAAAACGGAAAATTGTACTGAAATTTCAATTTTTTTTCCTCTTTTTTGTCTTTATTTATCCTCATTTATCGCGATTTGATCGAAAAAAGCAAAGGAAACGGATAATTTAAGCGAAATTATAAATGTTCCCCTCTATTGCGCCTTAATATTCGTCAATTAAAAGAGATATAACCGGAAAAAGCTATAAAAACGGATAACTTCAGCGAAATTTCGATTATTCTCCTATATTTTGCCGTAATTGTCGTCATATTATCGAGATATTATCTAAAAAAGTAACGAAAACGAATACTTTTAGAGAAATTTCAATTTTTTCCTCAAGATTGTCTTACTTTTCGTAATTTTATTTAGATATGTTCAAGAAAAGCAACATAAACGGATAATAGTAGCAAAATTTCTATTTTTCCCCTATTTTGTCTTTATTTTTCGTCATTTCATCGAGTTATGATCGAAAAAGCAGCGAAAACAGATAATTTTGGAAACATTTCGCTTTTTTTCTTCTAATTAGTCTTTATTTTTCGTCATTTAATCGTGATATGAACGAAAGAAGAACCGAAAACGGATAATTTTAGGGAAAATTTAATTTTTTCCGTCTATTTTTTATTTATTTTTCGTCATTTTATTGAGATATGTTCGAAAAAGGCAAAGAAAAAGGATAATTTTAGAAATTTTTTCCTCTGTTTTGCCTTAATATTCGTCAATTTAAAGAGATATAATTAAAAAAAACACGAAAACAGATAATTTTTGGCAAAATTTCAATTTTTTCCCATAATTTGTCTTTATTTTTCGTCATTATATCGAGATATTAACGAAAAAAGCAACGAAAACGGATATTTCTCGCGAAATATCAATTTTTCTCCTCAATTTTCTCTTTATTTTTCGTCATTTTAACGGGAAATGATCGAAAAAAGCAACGAAAACGTATAATTTTAGCAAAATTTCAATTTTTCCTCTCTATCTTGCCATTATTTTCGTAATTTTATCGATATTAAAACGAAAAAATCAACGAAAATGGTTAATTTTACCAAAATGTGAATTTTTCTCCTCTTTTTTGCATAATTTTCGTCATTTAATTGAGATTTGATCGAAAAAAGCAACGAGAACGTATAATTTTAGCAAAATTCAATTTTTTTCCTCTATTTTCGATTAATTAAGTCATTTCAGTGAGATATGTAAAAATAAAGCAACGAAAACGGATAATATTAATAAAATTTCAATTATTTTCCTCTATTTCGTTTTTATTTTGTGTCGTTCTATCGAGATATGATCGAAAAAAGCAACGAAAACGGAAAATTTTAGCGAAATTTCCTTTTTTGTCCTCTAATTGTCTTTATCTTTCGTCATTTAAGGGCGATATGATCGAAAAAAGAACCGAAAACAGATAATTTAAGCGAAATTTCGATTTCTTTCCTCTATTTTTTCTTTATTTTTTGTAATTTTACGAGATATGATCAAAAAAAGCAACGATACCGGATAACTCTCGCGAAATATCAATTTTTATCCACAATTTTCTCTTTAATTTTTGTCATTTTATTGAGAAATGATCGAAAAAGCAGCGAAAACAGATAATTTTAGAAACATTTTGCTTTTTTTCTTCTAATTGGTCTTTATTTTTCGTCATTTAATCGTGATATGAACGAAAAAAGAACCGAAAACGGATAATTTTAGGGAAATTTTAATTTTTTCCGTGTATTTTTTATTTATTTTTCGTCATTTTATTGAGATATGTTAGAAAAAGGCAAATTAAACGGATAATTTTAGAAATTTTTTCCTCTGTTTTGCCTTAATATTCGTCAATTTAAATAGATATAATTAAAAAAACACGAAAACGTATAATTTTTGGCAAAATTTCAATTTTTTCCCCTAATTTGTCTTTATTTTTCGTCATTATATCGAGATGTTAACGACAAAAGCGGATAATTTTAGGGAAATTTCAATTTTTTCCGTCTATTTATTATTTATTTTTCATAATTTTACAAGGTATGATCAGTAAATGCCACTCAAACGGATAAATTTAGGGAAATTTTATTTTTTCCGTCTATTTTTTATTTATTTTTCGTCATTTTATTGAGATAAGTTCCATAAAAGCAACGAGAAGGGATACTATTAGAAAATTTCAATTTTTTTCGTCTAATTTTTCTTTATTTTTGTCTATTTCGTTTTTATTTTGTGTCGTTTTATCGAGATATGATCGAAAAAAGAAACAAAAACGGATAATTTTACAGAAAATTCAATATTTTTCCTCATTTTTTTTTCGTCATTTTATTGATATATGTTCGAAAATAACAACGAAAATGGATAATTGAATCGAAATTTCAATTTTTTCCTCTTTTTTGTGTTTATTTTTGCAAATTTATCGAGATATGATCGAAAAAAGCACGGAATACCGATATTTATAGTGAAATTACATATTTTATCCTCTATTTTGCCTTAATTTTGGTTAATTTAAAGAGATATAATCGCGAAAGATTCGAAAACGGATATTATCAGGGAAATTACAAACTTTTCCTCTATTTTGCCTTAATATTCATCCATTTAAACAGTTATAATCGAAAATAACAACGAAAACGAATAATTTTATCAAAATTTGAATTTTTCTCCTCTATTTTGCATTAATTTTTATAATTTAATTGAGATATGAACGAAAAAAGCCACGAAATCGGATAATTTTAGCGAAATTCAATTTATTTCCTCCATTTTACCTTAATTTAGTCATTTATCGAGATATGTTCAAAAAAAGAAACTAAAACACATAATTGTACCAAAATTTCAATTTTTTTCCTCTTTTTTGTCTTTATTTATCCTCATTCATCGCGATATGATCGAAAAAAGCAAAGGAAACGGATAATTTCAGCGAAATTATAAATGTTCCCCTCTATTGTGCCTTAATATTCGTCAATTAAAAGAGATATAACCGGAAAAAGCAATAGAAAAGGAAAATTTCAGCTAAATTTCGATTATTCTCCTATATTTTGCCTTAATTTTCGTCATATTATCAAGATATTATCTAAAAAAGTAACGAAAACGAATACTTTTAGAGAAATTTCAATTTTTTTCCTCTAGATTCTCTTACTTTTCGTAATTTTATTTAGATATGTTCGAGAGAAGCAACGTAAACGGATAATAGTAGCGAAATTTCTATTTTTCCCCTATTTTGTCTTTATTTGTCGTCATTTCATCGAGCTATCATCGAAAAAAGCAACGACACCGGATAATTCTTGCGAAATATCAATTTTTATCCTCAATTTTCTCTTAAATTTTCGTCATTTTATTGAGAAATGATCGAAAAAGCAACGAAAACAGATAATTTTAGCGAAATTTCGCTTTTTTTCTTCTAATTGGTCTTTTTTTTCGTATTTAATCGTGATATGAACGAAAGAAGAACCGGAAACGGATAATTTTTGCGAAATTTCGATTTTTACCTCTATTTTGTCTTTATTATTCATAATTTTACAAGGTAAGATCAAAAAATGCAACTCAAACGGATAATTTTAGGGAAATTTCAATTTTTTTCCGTCTATTTATTATTTATCTTTCATAATTTTACAAGGTATGATCAGTAAATGCCACTCAAACGGATAAATTTAGGGAAATTTTATTTTTTTCCGTCTATTCTTTATTTATTTTTCGTCATTTTATTGAGATATGTTCCATAAAAGCAACGAGAAGGGATACTATTAGAAAATTTCAATTTTTTTCGTCTAATTTTTCTTTATTTTTGTCATTTTATTGAGATTTGTTCGAAAAAGGCAAAGAAAACGGAAAATTTTAGCGAATTTAGAAATTTTTTCCTCTATTTGCCTTGATATTCGTCAATTTAAAGAGATATAATCGAAAAAATAACGAAAACGGATAATTTTTGGCAAAATATCAATTTTTTCCCCTAATTTGTCTTTATTATTAGTCATTATTTCGAGATATGATTGAAAAAAGCAACGAAAACGGATAATCATAAATTTCAAATTTTCTCCTAAATTTTCTCTTTATTTTTCGTAATTTTATCGGGATATGATCGAAAAAAGCAACGAAAACGGATAATTTTAGCGAAATTTCAATTTTTCCACTCTATCTTGCGTTAATTTTCGTAATTTTATCGATATTAAATCGAAAAAATCAACGAAAACGGTTAATTTTACCAAAATGTGAATTTGTCTCCTCTATTTTGCATAATTTTCGTCATTTAATTGAGATTTGATCGAAAAAAGCAACGAAAACGTATAATTTTTGCAAAATTCAATTTTTTATTCTATTTTCGCTTAATTTAGTCATTTCATCGAGATATATAAGAATAAAGCAACGAAAACGGATAATTTTAGCGAAATTTCCATTTTTGTCTTCTGATTGTCTTTATCTTTCGTCATTTAAGCGCGATATGATCGAAAAAAGAATCAAAAACAGATAATTTAAGCGAAATTTCGATTTCTTTCCTCTATTTTTTCTTTATTTTTCGTAATTTTACGAGAAATATCAATATTTCTCCTCCATTTTTCCTTAATTTTCTTTATTTTATCAAGATATTATCTAAAAAAGAAACGAAAACGGATGAATTTAGGGAAATTTCCATTTTTTCCCTCTATTTCGTCTTTATTTTCATAATTTTACGAGATATGATCAAAAAAGCAGCGAAAACGGATTATTTTAGCGAAAGTTTGTTTTTTTTTCCTCTATTTTGCCTTAAGCAACGAAAACGGCCAATTTAATTCCAATTTCAATTTTTTTATCTTTTTTTACTTTATTTTTACTCATTTATCGAGATATGTTCGAAGAAAGCAACGAAATCAGATAAATTCAGCGAAATTTCGATTATTCTCCTCTTCTTTACCTTAAAATCCATCAATTTCAAGAGATATAATCGAAAATAGCAACGAAAACTAATAATTTTAGCAAAATTTAAAATTTTCTCCAATATTTTGCCTAAATTTTCGTCATTTTATCGAGATATGATTGAAAAAAGAAACGAAAACGGATAATTTTACAGAAAATTCAATATTTTTCCTCATTTTTGTGTTTATTTTTGCAAAATTATCGAGATATGATCGAAAAAAGCACGGAAAACCGATATTTATAGTGAAATTACATATTTTCTCCTCTTTTTTGCATTAATTTTCGTCATTTAATTGAGATATGAACAAAAAAGCAACGAAAACGGATAATTATAGCGAAATTTAAAATTTTCTCCAATATTTTGCCTAAATTTTCGTCATTTTATCGAGATATGATTGAAAAAAGAAACGAAAACGGATAATTTTACAGAAAATTCAATATTTTTCCTCATTTTTGTGTTTATTTTTGCAAATTTATCGAGATATGATCGAAAAAAGCACGGACAACCGATATTTATAGTGAAATTACATATTTTCTCCTCTATTTTGCCTTAATTTTGGTTAATTTAAAGAGATATAATCGCGAAAGATTCGAAAACGGTTAATTTTAGCGAAATTACAATTTTTTCCACTATACTCTCTTTATATTTAGTCACTTTATCGAGATATGGTCGAAAAAGCAATGAAAACGGATAATTTTAGCAAAATTACAATTTTTCTCCTCTATTTGGCTTAATTTTCGTCATTTTTCAAGATTTTATTTAAAAAAGTAACGAAAATGGATACCTTTAGAGAAATATCAATTTTTCTCCTCCATTTTTCCTTAATTTTCGTCATTTTATCAAGATATTATCTAATAAAGAAACTTAAACGGATAATTGTCGCGAAATTTCAATTTTTTTCCTATTTTTTGTCTTAAGTTTTACTCATTTATCGAGATATGATCGAAAAAAGCAAGGAAAACGGATATTTTCAGCGAAATTACAAACTTTCTCCTCTATTTTGCCTTAATATTCGTCCATTTAAACAGTTATAATCGAATATAACAATGAAAACGAATAATTTTATCAAAATTTGAATTTTTCTCCTCTATTTTGCATTAATTTTCATAATTTAATTGAGATATGAACGAAAAAAGCCACGAAATCGGATAAATTTAGCGAAATTCAATTTATTTCCTCCATTTCACCTTAATTTAGTCATTTATCGAGATATGTTCGAAAAAAGAAACGAAAAAAGATAATTGTACTGAAATTTCAATTTTTTTCCTCTTTTCTGTCTTTATTTATCCTCATTTATCGCGATATGATCGAAAAAAGCAAAGGAAACGGATAATTTCAGCGAAATTATAAATGTTCCCCTCTATTGTGCCTTAACCCTCCAAGGACGAGAATTATTTTTTCTTAAAAATTACCCTGATTTTAGTATATTGGTATTCAGATGACCTAAATTAACAACAGAAAATTGTTTAAAAAAAGTTAACAATAATAGGTTCGTTGCAAATGCCCGTTCCCATATGGGCACGTCAGTCCTTCCCACTACTACTATTACGCGCGCCATGATGAAATTTAAAAAAAGCATTTTATTGAAAAAAATCATATTTATTTCAAAAAAATATTGTATAAAATGGTTTTTCTTGGAAGATATAAGTATTTGTATTATAATTATTTTGTTAAGTACTTTGTAAAACATTTAACACAGAGCCCAACATCGCACTTATTACGCATTGTTCTCCCACGACTCTCGCACTCTTCATATGCGCAGCGTTTTCCCTTGTTCTGCGGTATGTCACCGATTACACCGATTAATTGATCATACCATAACTCTTGCGCGGAGCCAGTTTTTGACGTGGAAGCCTTGCTGAGTCGTCCACCGGGTGGTTTTTATCCCGTCTTGTACCGAGTAAAGTACACCTGAGCAATCTTCCGTCTATACTTTAATTTTGTCCTTGAATCTGAGGATTTCCTTTTATTATTATTATTATTCGATTGTCTGAGTTGCAAATAATTTATATAAATCATATCTTACCAATATGCAGTGAATTTACATGAATTTGGTCAGTTCCACCCATATGCTTATTATACTGGGATATGGAGTAGGGTTATGGAAGCTGAATAATTTTCTTTTGTTTCCTATAAAACCTTTTAGCTTTCATCAACGGCGTAATTCCATACGCTGTTGAGGCTGCCACAATTACCAAATTATCCAGCCATTTAGTGATTCCTATTCCTTTACATGTAGAAATAGCTGTGATGCTCTTTCCACTCTCCTCCTCTTTTAGATCATTTTTGGTGGTAGCGGACAATCTTTCGGAATCCGGTTCTTTCTGATTCGCCCAGTTCCATTGTAGCCACATCTTTTCAAATGTGGCAATAAATTCTTTCGTATAAATTATATATTGAGCTAAATAAATTAATGCTATTATATTATTTCACATACTACTTCAAATTATAATAACCGAATCTTATCGATTTACCTCTACTACATCGCTTGCAGCTGTGTCTTCCGTAGTATCTTATCATCTCTTCTTCACAATCTAAGAACTGGGAAGGCACCAAATGCTGCAAACATCTCTGTGTAATTATTTTCATCGTAGGCCAGACTTTGTAGAACCCATCGCTTGACTGTCTAACTTAGCATTATCCGCTAAGTGTAAAAATTTCATTATTTGGATGAATCAGTCCCTCCTCATCGCTCTACAAACCAATTCGATATGTACATCCTTTTTAGCGTCCCAGTAATATTTTTTTCCAGGAGAATGTTGTACCCGGATACAATCAAAATGCCAATGACGGCTCGCATCTCCTCTGCTGTAATTTGTAAACTGTGGCAATTAAAAAATCGGGCGTAATTCTCACTTTGTTCCACTATGAATGCGACGAAATCGTCATCGATAAAGATCTCTAGCAATTAGATGCAGCTAAGTTTAGAGTATGAAAAGTAATCTGCTTCAGAAAAACTTCCCGTTCACTCAATGCTGCCCTTTATCCATTTTCTCCGCACAATTTTTTTTGCCCCATCGTCTTCTCTAGCACCGATACTTTCGTTGGTTGCCAACCGAATTTCGGCTTGTGCCCTCATTTGCTTGCCAGTAAAATTGTCAACCAATCTTTCCTCATCTTCATCAGCCAATGCTTCATCAGTTCGCTCATTTTCTTCTGTTGGAGAAATGAAGAAATCGGTAACATCTACCTCACTCTCTTCATCCTCGTCAAGGATTCGGTGAGCCTCCTTCAGTAAAGTAGACTCATGAAAACTTACGTTTTTCCTGAATAGAAACTATAACACCTCTGATGATATAATTTTTATGTGAAGCTAATAAAATTTGAAAGGATTTGTATATCTAGTACAATAATCATTTGCTAATATATGTTGTTGCCGCTTCTACTATATAAACTTAGGTTTTCCGAGCTAGTTCATAAATATGCATAATAATTGCCATAGTCTTCTTGTCACAACTTAAAACTAAAATAATTCTTAACTTGATTGCACCAAAAATAATGTATTATGTCGCAAAATATTCTTTTATATACTATATATAGCTTTCCTTGACAGCCATCGGCAAGGAAATCGCGTAGTAGTTGGAAGGCCTGACGTGCCCATATGGGAACGCAGCAATAAACAACGTTATAACAACAACAAATAACCTCAAACTCTGCTCTATTTAATTTCTTTCGATGATTAGAACATCATACTAAAGGTATACAAGCAAAAGACTACTTTAAATTAAAAACAGTAAAACTTATAAAAATTAGTTGCCAGAAGGATCCATCTCAAAATTTCCCTGTTTTTCGAAAAATCACAAGAAATATTTCCCTTGACTTAAATGCACCAAAACTCAAATGAAAGTAAGCTTTGGACCCTCTTAGCTCACAAAATATCGTTTACTGACCATTTTATGACACTCAAGATATTGTTTAGCTACCTAGAGAACCCAGCTGCAGTCCGTTCCCATATGGGAACGTCAGTCCTTTAAGGGTTAATATTCGTCAATTAAAAGAGATATAACCGGAAAAAGCAATAGATAGGAAAATTTCAGCGAAATTTCGATTATTCTCCTATATTTTGCTTTAATTTTCGTCATATTATCAAGATATTATCTAAAAAATTAACGAAAACGAATACTTTTAGAGAAATTTCAATTTTTTTCCTCTAGATTCTCTTACTTTTCGTAATTTTATTTAGATATGTTCGAGAGAAGCAACGTAAACGGATAATAGTAGCGAAATTTCTATTTTTCCCCTATTTTGTCTTTATTTTTCGTCATTTCATCGAGCTATGATCGAAAAAAGCAACGACGCCGGATAATTCTTGCGAAATATCAATATTTATCCCCAATTTTCTCTTAAATTTTCGTCATTTTATTGAGAAACTAGTAAATGGGTGCTTGCAAATACTACCCTGAGTTATCGGTATATATGTTATATTTACTTTACTTTTTAATTATACCACTGTCTATCGTATACATAATTTTAAAATGTGAGATCGAGATTCATCAAATAATATAATTATTATTTGGAAAGGCCGGGTGGCCACCAAATGCGAAGCGAAGCTAAGTTGAGCGAAGTTACGCCGAGCGGACAACACTTTCACAAACGAACCTATACTTTTGAATGCAGCTGTGGCCACCGGATGCGAAGCGGAGTTGAGCTGAGAATTGTGACGTCATTCAGCTTCGCAAGGCACATCTTCCGAACGGTCGTGGTTCGTGATGAAGCGATGTCAGCTTCCCCCTCCACAGCTCTCAACGCGATGGAGGGGGTGGCCTCTCGCTTCTTTCCTCGGCAGTATCCGAATTGATATCACTTTGTGAAAGATTTACATTCACAAGCGATAAAGGTGCGATTAATTCCCAATTATATCTTTCTTTCAGAAACATTGTAATGTAATTATTGATGATTGATTCTATTTCACAAAAATTAATCACTTTCAGTGAAACGATGATAATTGTGATCTGACCACCTAATTTAATTACTTCCAATGTCGTTACACTTCAATTAAGTCCCAATTTAAGATATTCACTCGTCTTAGCGGGATCGCAATCATTGTGAAAATGTCGTCCGAAGGGTTCACTACAGCAGAGAAAAATAGTCTCGTAATTTAATCATTGAACGCAGGTCATTTTTTAAAATAAAATAATGCTGTTACATCGTCAGCAGGTAATTGTCTCGGAGAAAAACACCAGCTTAAAAACCATAGCATTAAAACCAATAACAGTAGGATATTAATTTATGCACCATTAAAAATACTACGATTTGAAGTAGGTTTATAAAAAATAGCTTGTGCTCCTCTCCGAGACATTTACCCTTCAGCAAAAGTTAGATGGATACGAAATGGATACGAACGATAGGAAACTTATATTCTATTAGCGAAATAGATAAATTTGAGTCCAATGGCTGTAAATAATATATTAATAAGAGAGTGCCAGCATAATTATTACAGCAGATTCCGTCTCTTGCGGAAATACTGTGATTTAACCGTAATCAGAGAATTAAATTCTCAGTCGGCAACTAAAGGCTAATCTTACGCCATCTTGTTAGTTTACAAAGGAATCGCTTCGCTCATCTCAGATCCTCTTCCAGTTGCCAGATCCTCGGAGACTAAAACTTCGCTACGATTCGCTCAGCTCAGCGCCGCTTCGCATTCGGTGGCCACCTGGCCTAATCAAGAAAATTATTAAGGGATACTACCCCGAGATATGGGTCTATATGCTATATTTCTGTTACTCTTTAATTATGCCATTGTCTTTAGTATACATAATTTTCAAATGAATGAGATCGAGATTCATCATATAATATAATAATAGAATAAATACTTCGAAGGCCTTTCACGTTCATTTGATACGGGAGTTTTGGAGTTGAGTTCTTCATGATTACACATTCGTAAAGTTAAATTGAGGAAAAACACCAAAGTAAAGTTAGAATAAAAATCTGCATAAACTTAAAATGCGAGAAATCGATAGAAGATTCGTTACCTGTGGTATGTACTCGGTTTAGTGCAAGACATACTCCAATTGAATTCTATGGCCACGGCGCCGGCTGCTGGGCAGAACACCATATGATGATGAGGATAATATTGACGGCGTGCGGAAAATTATCAAAAATCCTTTCCGGTGAAACTAACATCCTGATATTTTATGAGGAACGTACTCTTCCTAGCGCGACAAACAGCTATCAATGTGAAAACAGGTCGCTTCTCAAATCAATTCCTACCTTACTTAGTTTTGGATTTCATTCCTCAATGAACATTTACGGTCAAAGGTTTCCGCGGCGATCGGCTGATTCCGTTGTATATCATTCGGGATCCCACCGCTATAAATGTAGCAGCGGCGACGACGACGTTTTAATATGCACTCGTAAAAGTAAATTAAAGAAATAAGCTTAAGAATGTTAAGTTAGAATGAAAATCTGCATAAGATAAAAATGCGGAAAATAAATAGACGATTACCTGTGTAGTATTCGGTTCAGTGCAAGACATACTGCAATTGAATCCTATGTTCATTAAATGGCGTCTACCACAACAATGAGCTCCGTTTCTAATTAAATAAACAAATAGACAATAGGCAACGTAATTGTGTAAATAGCTTTAAAGAACGCAGAAAAAGAACTTTATTCTAAAGCCCATTTGGAGAAGATGGGAAATAATATTCATACTATGGTATATGCAAAAATTGTTTTAACTAACCAAGAATTATCCAGCGAACACGAGGAACAACGTAATAAGATTGTCGTTCAAGGAAATCAGTGTATTTTATGTGTAGATTTTTGTTTTTTTATTTTGATGAAAGTTGAATTACGTAATATACTACGTACTAATTGTGTACTACGTATTATTAAAAAAAAACGTAGAAAAGAACTTAACTTTAAATTCTCCTTGGAGAGGAAGACAGAATAATTATATGTAATTAAAATAGAAAAGAAGAAAAATAATAGGCATATGATAATATGCACAGAACTCACACATGAAAAGCAATCCACCGTATACGAAGAACAACGATATCCTAATATCATTCAATGATACCATGTATTTCCTGAGTAGATATTTTTTGTTCACTAAGATGAAAGTTACAATTTCTTGATATTCAATGATAACATGGTCCTTCAAGAAAGGCGGGCAGCAATGGGTTTGGTTTCCTGTATGAGCTTTTCGGTGACAATATATCACAATGTATATAGTACGAAAGTGAAACCTACATGGAACTTTTTTGTCTGAGTTCAGTATACGATAAATATATTTGGTTAAGTGAGCTATGAAATAAAATATATTACTAAACTATAGTGCTCGTTAAACTCATGATTTGTATTGCTTGCAGTTATGTTATTTCTAAAGACTGTTGTTAAACCTTTTAATTTACATTAATATCGCTATTTATTAATTTATATTCGTATCTATGTACTTCATTCTAGAATAATCTCACTACTTACATGACTTTTACGATTATCTTCGTTGTTAATGGTCTCGTATTCTCTACGTAAACTTATGTTATCACAGCATGCATTCACGATTGATTCATTGACCGTGCAGATATCCACTGTCTATTTTGATGACATTTACATTTTTCAGCATTCGTTTATAACATATATCGAAAGAAACATTTAAAATAATTAAAAATGCATCAAACCTTTATCATGGCGTATGAAAATAAGATCGTAAACAAACTTGTTTTCGATTCAAACAATGGTTGTTGCCATAGATTTAATTTTCAAAATGAGGAGAAAAAAACGTAATAAATTGGCGTTCAAACTAAAATTTTGCAAATTTCGTGTCGCAGTGCTAAAATCGGCCGCAAGAAAAGTAAACTTTGATCTTTCAGACGTAATACAGACTAAGTCCTACTGCTTTACGATTACTTTTTCATAATTTAATTAACGAAAGACATTTTCTCTGCATGGCCATTTTTCGTTTTCCCCGTTTAAATACATTGAAAAATATAATCGTCAGTGGGCTATATCCTAGGTCAAAATCTGAATATTTTCGATTTTTTCCCAACTCGACTGCTAATTATATATCTCTCCTGAAAATTTCAGCCTTCTAGCTCGATTAAAAATGCCCAGGAATTTGTATGAATGAGTCGGATTTGCAGCTTTATTAGTAATGATCGAAAAAGCAACGAAAACAGATAATTTTAGCGAAATTTCGCTTTTTTTCTTCTAATTGGTCTTTTTTTTCGTCATTTAATCGTGATATGAACGAAAGAAGAACCGGAAACGGATAATTTTAGCGAAATTTCGATTTTCACCTCTATTTTGTCTTTATTATTCATAATTTTACAAGGTAAGATCAAAAAATGCAACTCAAACGGATAATTTTAAAGAAATTTCGATTTTTTCCGTCTATTTATTATTTATTTTTCATAATTTTACAAGGTATGATCAGTAAATGCCACTCAAACGGATAAATTTAGGGAAATTTTATTTTTTTCCGTCTATTTTTTATTTATTTTTCGTCATTTTATTGAGATATGTTCCATAAAAGCAACGAGAAGGGATACTAATGTTCGAAAAAAGCAGCAAAAATGGATAATTGTCGCGAAATTCCAATTTTTTCCTCTTTTTTGTGTTTATTTTTGCGCATTTATCGAGATATGATCGAAAAAAGCAAGGAAAACGGATAATTTCAGCGAAATTACAAACTTTCTCCTCTAATTTGCCTTAATTCTCTTACATTTTAAGAGATATAATCGAAAGTAGCAACGAAAACGAATATATTTAGCAAAATATGAATTTTTCTCCTCTTTTTTGCATTAATTTTCATCATTTAATTGAGATATGAACGAGAAAAGCAACGAAAACGGATAATTTTAGCGAAATTCATTTTATTTCCTCCATTTTACCTTAATTTAGTCATTTAAAGGAGATATGGTCGAAAAAGCAACGAAAACGGATAATTTTAGCGAAATTACAATTTTTCTCCCCTATTTTGCTATAATTTTCGTAATTTAATTGAGATATGAACGAGAAAAGCAACGAAAACGGATAATTTTAACGAAATTCAATTAATTTTGTACATTTTACCTTAATTACCGTCATTTTTCAAGATATTATTTAAAAAAAGTAACGAAAATGGATACCTTTAGAGAAATATCAATTTTTCTCCTCCATTTTTCCTTAATTTTCGTCATTTTATCAAGATATTATCTAAAAAAGAAATTTAAACGGATAATTGTCGCGAAATTTCAATTTTTTTCCTCTTTTTTGTCTTTATTTTTACTCATTTATCGAGATATGATCGAAAAAAGCAAGGAAAACGGATAATTTCAGCGAAATTACAAACTTTCTCCTCTAATTTCCCTTAATATTCGTCCATTTAAAGAGATATAATCGAAAGTAGCAACGAAAATGATAACTTCAGCAAAATTTGAATTTTTATCCCCTATTTTGCTTTAATTTTCGTAATTTAATTGAGATATGAACGAAAAAAGCAACGAAAACGGATAATTTTAGCGAAATTCAATTAATTTTGTACATTTTACCTTAATTTAGTCATTTATCGAGATATGTTCGAAAACAGAAACGAAAACACATAATTGTACCGAAATTTGAATTTTTTTCCTCTTTTTTGTCTTTATTTTTGCTCATTTATCGCGATATGATCGAAAAATGCAAAGGAAACGGATAATTTAAGCGAAAATACAAATGTTCCCCTCTATTGTGCCTTAATATTCGTCAATTAAAAGAGATATAACCGAAAAAAGCAAGGAAAACGGATAATTTCAGCGAAATCTCGATTATTCTCCTATATTTTGCCTTAATTTTCGTCTTATTATCAAGATATTATCTAAAAAAGTAACGAAAACGAATACTTTTAGAGAAATTTCAATTTTTTTCCTCTAGATTGTCTTACTTTTCGTAATTTTATTTAGATATGTTCGAGAAAAGCAACGTAAGCGGATAATAGTAGCCAAATTTCTATTTCTCCTCTATTTTGTCTTTATTATTCGTCATTTCATCGAGTTATGATCGAAAAAAGTAACGACACCGGATAATTCTTGCGTAATATCAATTTTTATCCTCAATTTTCTCTTTAATTTTCGTCATTTTATTGAGAAATAATCGAAAAAGCAACGAAAACAGATAATTTTAGCGAAATTTCCCTTTTTTTCTTCTAATTGGTATTTATTTTTCGTCATTTAATCGTGATATGAACGAAAGAAGAACCGAAAACGGATAATTTCGCGAAATTTCAATTTTTTCCGTCTAATTTTTATTTATTTTTCGTCATTTTATTGAGATATGTTCCATAAAAACAACGAGAAGGGATACTATTAGAAAATTTCAATTTTTTTCGTCTAATTTTTCTTTATTTTTGTCATTTTATGGAGATATGTTCGAAAAAGGCAAAGAAAACGGATAATTTTAGCGAATTTAGAAATTTTTTCCTCTGTTTTGCCTTAATATTCGTCAATTTAAAGAGATATAATCGAAAAAATAATTGTAATATAATCGAAATAATAATTGTAGCATAATTTCCATTTTTGTCCTCTAATTGTCTTTATCTTTCGTCATTTAAGCGTGAAATGATCGAAAAAATAACCGAATACAGATAATTTAAGCGTAATTTCGATTTCGTTCCTCTATTTCGTCTTTATTTTCATAATTTTACGAGATATGATCAAAAAAGCAACAAAAACGGATAATTTTAGCGATTTTTCAATTCATTTCCTCTAGTTTGTCATTTAATTTCGTCATTTAATCTTGATATGATCGAAAAAAGAATTGAAAACGGATAGTTTTAGTGAAATTTCCATTCTTTTCCTCGATTTTGTCTTTATTTTTCGTAATTTTACGAGATATGATAAAAAAACAAAACGGATAATATTAAAGTAATTTAAATTTTTTTCCTGAATTTTTTTTCGTCATTCTATTGATGTATGTTCAGACAAAAGCAACGAAAACGGAGAATTGTAGCTAAATGTCAATCATTTTCCTCTTTTTTGTCTTTAATTTTATTCATTTATCGAGATATGATCGAAATTTAGCACGGAAAACAGATAATTTCAGTGAAATTACATATTTTCTCCTCTATTTTGCCTTAATATTCGTCAATTTAAAGAGATATAATCGCAAAAGAGACGAAAATGGTTTATTTTAGCGAAATTAAAATTTTTTTCCAATATTTTGCCATTATTTTTACACATTTATCGAGATATGATCGAAAAAAGCAAAGAAAACGGATAATTCAGCAAAATTACAAACTTAATCCTCTAATTTGCCTTAAAACTCGTCAAAATATGAAGATATGATCGAAAATGGCAACGAAAACGAATAATCTTAGCAAAATTTGAATTTTTCTCCTCTATTTTGCATTAATTTTCGTCATTTAATTGAGATATGAACAAAAAAGCAACGAAAACGGATAATTATAGCGAAATTAAAATTTTTTCCTCTTTTTTGTGTTTATTTTTGCACATTTATCGAGATATGATCGAAATTTAGCACGGAAAACAGATAATTTCAGAGAAATAACATATTTTCTCCTCTATTTTGCCTTAATATTCGTCAATTTAATGAGATATAATCGCGAAAGATTCGAAAACTGTTAATTTTAGCGAAATTACAATTTTTTCCACTATACTGTCTTTATTTTTAGTCACTTTATCGAGATATGGTCGAAAAAGCAACGAAAACGGATAATTTTAGCGAATTTACAATTTTTCTCCTCTATTTTGCCTTAATTTTCGTCATTTTTCAAGATAATATTTTAAAAAAGTAACGAAAACGGATACCTTTAGAGAAATAACAATATTTCTCCTCCATTTTACTTAATTTTCGTAATTTAACAAGATATTTTCTAAAAAAGAAAAGAAAACGGATAATTGTCGCGAAATTTCAATTTTTTTCCTCTTTTTTGTCTGTATTGTTACTCATTTATCGAGATATGATCAAAAAAAGTAACGAAAACGGATAATAGTTTAAGAAATATCAAATATTCTCCTCTAATTTGCCTTAATATTCGTCCATTTAAAGAGAAATAATCGAAAGTAGCAACGAAAACGGATATCTTTAGCAAAATTTGAATTTTTCTCCCCTGTTTTGCATTAATTTTCATCATTTAATTGAGATATGAACGAGAAAAGCAACGAAAACGGATAATTTTAGCGAAATTCATTTTATTTCCTCCATTTTACCTTAATTTAGTCATTTTAAGGAGATATGTAAGAATAAAGCAACGAAAACGGATAATTTTAGCGAAATTTCCATTTTTGATCTCTATTTTGTCTTTATTTTTCGTAATTTTACGAGATAAGATCAAAAAAGCAACGAAGACGGATACTTTTACAGAAATTTAATATTTTTTCCCCAAAATTGCCTTAATTTTCATCATTTTATCGAGATATTATCAATAAACGTAACGAAAACGGATAATTTTAAAGAAATATCAAATTTTCTCCTCTATTTTGCCTTATTTTCATCATTTTATCGAGATTTGATCGAAAATAGAACCGAAAACGGATAATTTTTCCGAAATTACAATTTCTTGCCACTATACTGTCTTTATTTTTAGTCACTTTATCGAGATATGGTCGAAAAAGCAACGAAAACGGATAATTATAGAGAAATTTCAATATTTTTCCTCTAAATTGCCTTCAAATTCGTCCATTTAAAGAGAAATAATCGAAAGTAGCAACGAAAACGAATATCTTTAGCAAAATTTGAATTTTTCTCCCCTGTTTTGCATTAATTTTCAACATTTAATTGAGATATGAACGAGAAAAGCAACGAAAACGGATAATTTTAGCGAAATTCATTTTATTTCCTCCATTTTACCTTAATTTAGTCATTTTAAGGAGATATGTAAGAATAAAGCAACGAAAACGGATAATTTTAGCGAAATTTCCATTTTTGATCTCTATTTTGTCTTTATTTTTCGTAATTTTACGAGATAAGATCAAAAAAGCAACGAAGACGGATACTTTTACAGAAATTTAATATTTTTTCCCCAAAATTGCCTTAATTTTCATCATTTTATCGAGATATTATCAATAAACGTAACGAAAACGGATAATTTTAAAGAAATATCAAATTTTCTCCTCTATTTTGCCTTATTTTCATCATTTTATCGAGATTTGATCGAAAATAGAACCGAAAACGGATACTTTTTCCGAAATTACAATTTCTTGCCACTATACTGTCTTTATTTTTAGTCACTTTATCGAGATATGGTCGAAAAAGCAACGAAAACGGATAATTATAGAGAAATTTCAATATTTTTCCTCTAAATTGCCTTCAAATTCGTCCATTTAAAGAGAAATAATCGAAAGTAGCAACGAAAACGAATATCTTTAGCAAAATTTGAATTTTTCTCCCCTGTTTTGCATTAATTTTCAACATTTAATTGAGATATGAACAAAAAAGCAACGAAAACGGATAATTATAGCGAAATTAAAATTTTTTCCTCTTTTTTGTGTTTATTTTTACACATTTATCGAGATATGATCGAAATTTAGCACGGAAAACAGATAATTTTAAGTGAAATTACATATTTTCTCCTATATTTTGCCTTAATATTCGTCAATTTAATGAGATATAATCGCGAAAGATTCGAAAACTGTTAATTTTAGCGAAATTACAATTTTTTTCCACTATACTGTTTTTATTTTTAGTCACTTTATCGAGATATGGTCGAAAAAGCAACGAAAACTGATAATTTTAGCGAATTTACAATTTTTCTCCTCTATTTTGCCTTAATTTTCGTCATTTTTCAAGATAATATTTTAAAAAAGTAACGAAAACGGATACCTTTAGAGAAATAACAATATTTCTCCTCCATTTTACCTTAATTTTCGTAATTTAACAAGATATTTTCTAAAAAAGAAAAGAAAATGGATAATTGTCGCGAAATTTCAATTTTTTTCCTCTTTTTTGTCTGTATTGTTACTCATTTATCGAGATATGATCAAAAAAAGTAACGAAAACGGATAATTGTTTAAGAAATATCAAATTTTCTCCTCTAATTTGCCTTAATATTCGTCCATTTAAAGAGAAATAATCGAAAGTAGCAACGAAAACGGATATCTTTAGCAAAATTTGAATTTTTCTCCCCTGTTTTGCATTAATTTTCAACATTTAATTGAGATATGAACGAGAAAAGCAACGAAAACGGATAATTTTAGCGAAATTCATTTTATTTCCTCCATTTTACCTTAATTTAGTCATTTTAAGGAGATATGTAAGAATAAAGCAACGAAAACGGATAATTTTAGCGAAATTTCCATTTTTGATCTCTATTTTGTCTTTATTTTTCGTAATTTTACGAGATATGATCAAAAAAGCAACGAAGACGGATACTTTTACAGAAATTTAATATTTTTTCCCCAAAATTGCCTTAATTTTCGTCATTTTATCGAGATATTATCAATAAACGTAACGAAAACGGATAATTTTAAAGAAATATCAAATTTTCTCCTCTATTTTGCCTTATTTTCATCATTTTATCGAGATTTGATCGAAAATAGAACCGAAAACGGATAATTTTTCCGAAATTACAATTTCTTGCCACTATACTGTCTTTATTTTTAGTCACTTTATCGAGATATGGTCGAAAAAGCAACGAAAACGGATAATTATAGAGAAATTTCAATATTTTTCCTCTAAATTGCCTTCAAATTCGTCCATTTAAAGAGAAATAATCGAAAGTAGCAACGAAAACGAATATCTTTTGAAAAATTTGAATTTTTCTCCCCTGTTTTGCATTAATTTTTGTCTTTTAAATGAGATATGAACGAGAAAAGCAACGAAAACGGATAATTATAGCGAAATTAAAAATTTTCTCCATTATTTTGCCTAAATTTTTGTCATTTTATCGAGATATGATCGAAAAAAGCAACGAAAACGGATAATTATACAGAAATATCATATTTTCTCCTCTATATTGCATTAATTTTCGTAATTTTAGGAATATATTATCAAAAAAAGTAACGAAAACGGATAATTGTTTAAGAAATATCAAATTTTCTCCTCTATTTTGCCTTAATTTTCGTCATTTAATCAAGATATTATCTAAAAAAGAAACGAAAACGGATAAGTTTTTCGATTAATATATATATATTATATATTCGATAAATTTCGATTTTGTTACTCTATTTTGTCTTTATTTTTCGATATTTTACGAGATAAGATCAGAAGAAGCTTGAAAATATAATTTAAGAGATATTTCAATTTTTTTCTTCTATTTTTCCTTAATTTTCGTCATTTTATTGAGATATGTTCGAAAAAAGATAACAAAACCAATAATTGTGGCGAATTTTCAATTTTTTTCCTCTTTTTTGTGTTAATTTTTACTCATTTATCGAGATATGTTCGGAAAAGAAACGAAAACACATAATTGTACCGCAATTTCAATTTTTTTCCTCTTTTTTGTCTTTATTTTTGCGATATGATCGCAAAAAGCAAAGGAAACGGATAATTTCAGCGAAATTACAAATGTTCCCCTCTAATGTGCCTTAATATTCGTCAATTAAAAGAGATATAACCGAAATAAGCAATAGAAAAGGAAAATTTCAGCGAAATTTCGATTATTCTCCAATATTTTGCCTTAATTTTCGTCATATTATCAAGATATTATCTATCAAGTAACGAAAACGAATACTTTTAGAGAAATTTCAATTTTTTTCCTCTAGATTCTCTTACTTTTCGTAATATAATTTAGATATGTTCGACAAAAGCAACGTAAACGGATAATAGTAGCGAAAGTTTAATTTTTCCCCTATTTTGTCTTTATTTTTCGTCATTTCATCGAGCTATGATCGCAAAAAGCAACGAAACCGGATAATTCTTGCGAAGTATCAATTTTTATCCTCAATTTTCTCATTAATTTTCGTCATTTTACTGAGAAATGATCGAAAAAGCAACTAAAACGGATAATTTTAGGGAAATTTCAATTTTTTTCGTCGATTTTTTATTTATTTTTCATAATTTTAGAAGGTATGATCAAAAAATGCCACTCAAACGGATAATTTAGGGAAATTTTAATTTTTTCCGTCTATTTTTTATTTATTTTTCGTCATTTTATTGAGATATGTTCGAAAAAGGCAAAGAAAACGGATAATTTTAGCGGATTTAGAAATTTTTTCCACTGTTTTGCCTTAATATTGGTCAATTTAAAGAGATATAATCGAAAAAATAACGAAAACGGATATTTTTGGCAAAATTTCAATTTTTTCCCCTCATAAATCAACGAAAACGGTTAATTTTACCAAAAATGTGAATTTTTCTCCTCTATTTTGAATAATTTTCGTCATTTAATTGAGATATGATCGAAAAAAGCAAAGCAAACGTATAATTTTAGCGAAATTCAATTTTTTTCCTCTATTTAGGCTTAATTTAGTCATTTCATCGAGATATGTAAGAATAAAGCAACGAAAACGGATAATATTAACAAAATTTCAATTTTTTTCCTCTATTTCGTTTTTATTTTGTGTTGTTTTATCGAGATATGATCGAAATAAGCAACGAAAACGGATAATTATAAATTTCAATTATTCTTCTCTATTTTGTCTTTATTTTTAGTCACTTTATCGAGATATGGTCGAAAAAGCAACGAAAACGGATAATTTTAGCGAATTTACAATTTTTCTCCTCTATTTTGCCTTAATTTTCGTCATTTTTCAAGATAATATTTTAAAAAAGTAACGAAAACGGATACCTTTAGAGAAATAACAATATTTCTCCTCCATTTTACTTAATTTTCGTAATTTAACAAGATATTTTCTAAAAAAGAAAAGAAAACGGATAATTGTCGCGAAATTTCAATTTTTTTCCTCTTTTTTGTCTGTATTGTTACTCATTTATCGAGATATGATCAAAAAAAGTAACGAAAACGGATAATAGTTTAAGAAATATCAAATTTTCTCCTCTAATTTGCCTTAATATTCGTCCATTTAAAGAGAAATAATCGAAAGTAGCAACGAAAACGGATATCTTTAGCAAAATTTGAATTTTTCTCCCCTGTTTTGCATTAATTTTCATCATTTAATTGAGATATGAACGAGAAAAGCAACGAAAACGGATAATTTTAGCGAAATTCATTTTATTTCCTCCATTTTACCTTAATTTAGTCATTTTAAGGAGATATGTAAGAATAAAGCAACGAAAACGGATAATTTTAGCGAAATTTCCATTTTTGATCTCTATTTTGTCTTTATTTTTCGTAATTTTACGAGATAAGATCAAAAAAGCAACGAAGACGGATACTTTTACAGAAATTTAATATTTTTTCCCCAAAATTGCCTTAATTTTCATCATTTTATCGAGATATTATCAATAAACGTAACGAAAACGGATAATTTTAAAGAAATATCAAATTTTCTCCTCTATTTTGCCTTATTTTCATCATTTTATCGAGATTTGATCGAAAATAGAACCGAAAACGGATAATTTTTCCGAAATTACAATTTCTTGCCACTATACTGTCTTTATTTTTAGTCACTTTATCGAGATATGGTCGAAAAAGCAACGAAAACGGATAATTATAGAGAAATTTCAATATTTTTCCTCTAAATTGCCTTCAAATTCGTCCATTTAAAGAGAAATAATCGAAAGTAGCAACGAAAACGAATATCTTTAGCAAAATTTGAATTTTTCTCCCCTGTTTTGCATTAATTTTCAACATTTAATTGAGATATGAACGAGAAAAGCAACGAAAACGGATAATTTTAGCGAAATTCATTTTATTTCCTCCATTTTACCTTAATTTAGTCATTTTAAGGAGATATGTAAGAATAAAGCAACGAAAACGGATAATTTTAGCGAAATTTCCATTTTTGATCTCTATTTTGTCTTTATTTTTCGTAATTTTACGAGATAAGATCAAAAAAGCAACGAAGACGGATACTTTTACAGAAATTTAATATTTTTTCCCCAAAATTGCCTTAATTTTCATCATTTTATCGAGATATTATCAATAAACGTAACGAAAACGGATAATTTTAAAGAAATATCAAATTTTCTCCTCTATTTTGCCTTATTTTCATCATTTTATCGAGATTTGATCGAAAATAGAACCGAAAACGGATACTTTTTCCGAAATTACAATTTCTTGCCACTATACTGTCTTTATTTTTAGTCACTTTATCGAGATATGGTCGAAAAAGCAACGAAAACGGATAATTATAGAGAAATTTCAATATTTTTCCTCTAAATTGCCTTCAAATTCGTCCATTTAAAGAGAAATAATCGAAAGTAGCAACGAAAACGAATATCTTTAGCAAAATTTGAATTTTTCTCCCCTGTTTTGCATTAATTTTCAACATTTAATTGAGATATGAACAAAAAAGCAACGAAAACGGATAATTATAGCGAAATTAAAATTTTTTCCTCTTTTTTGTGTTTATTTTTACACATTTATCGAGATATGATCGAAATTTAGCACGGAAAACAGATAATTTTAAGTGAAATTACATATTTTCTCCTATATTTTGCCTTAATATTCGTCAATTTAATGAGATATAATCGCGAAAGATTCGAAAACTGTTAATTTTAGCGAAATTACAATTTTTTTCCACTATACTGTTTTTATTTTTAGTCACTTTATCGAGATATGGTCGAAAAAGCAACGAAAACTGATAATTTTAGCGAATTTACAATTTTTCTCCTCTATTTTGCCTTAATTTTCGTCATTTTTCAAGATAATATTTTAAAAAAGTAACGAAAACGGATACCTTTAGAGAAATAACAATATTTCTCCTCCATTTTACCTTAATTTTCGTAATTTAACAAGATATTTTCTAAAAAAGAAAAGAAAATGGATAATTGTCGCGAAATTTCAATTTTTTTCCTCTTTTTTGTCTGTATTGTTACTCATTTATCGAGATATGATCAAAAAAAGTAACGAAAACGGATAATTGTTTAAGAAATATCAAATTTTCTCCTCTAATTTGCCTTAATATTCGTCCATTTAAAGAGAAATAATCGAAAGTAGCAACGAAAACGGATATCTTTAGCAAAATTTGAATTTTTCTCCCCTGTTTTGCATTAATTTTCAACATTTAATTGAGATATGAACGAGAAAAGCAACGAAAACGGATAATTTTAGCGAAATTCATTTTATTTCCTCCATTTTACCTTAATTTAGTCATTTTAAGGAGATATGTAAGAATAAAGCAACGAAAACGGATAATTTTAGCGAAATTTCCATTTTTGATCTCTATTTTGTCTTTATTTTTCGTAATTTTACGAGATATGATCAAAAAAGCAACGAAGACGGATACTTTTACAGAAATTTAATATTTTTTCCCCAAAATTGCCTTAATTTTCGTCATTTTATCGAGATATTATCAATAAACGTAACGAAAACGGATAATTTTAAAGAAATATCAAATTTTCTCCTCTATTTTGCCTTATTTTCATCATTTTATCGAGATTTGATCGAAAATAGAACCGAAAACGGATAATTTTTCCGAAATTACAATTTCTTGCCACTATACTGTCTTTATTTTTAGTCACTTTATCGAGATATGGTCGAAAAAGCAACGAAAACGGATAATTATAGAGAAATTTCAATATTTTTCCTCTAAATTGCCTTCAAATTCGTCCATTTAAAGAGAAATAATCGAAAGTAGCAACGAAAACGAATATCTTTTGAAAAATTTGAATTTTTCTCCCCTGTTTTGCATTAATTTTTGTCTTTTAAATGAGATATGAACGAGAAAAGCAACGAAAACGGATAATTATAGCGAAATTAAAAATTTTCTCCATTATTTTGCCTAAATTTTTGTCATTTTATCGAGATATGATCGAAAAAAGCAACGAAAACGGATAATTATACAGAAATATCATATTTTCTCCTCTATATTGCATTAATTTTCGTAATTTTAGGAATATATTATCAAAAAAAGTAACGAAAACGGATAATTGTTTAAGAAATATCAAATTTTCTCCTCTATTTTGCCTTAATTTTCGTCATTTAATCAAGATATTATCTAAAAAAGAAACGAAAACGGATAAGTTTTTCGATTAATATATATATATTATATATTCGATAAATTTCGATTTTGTTACTCTATTTTGTCTTTATTTTTCGATATTTTACGAGATAAGATCAGAAGAAGCTTGAAAATATAATTTAAGAGATATTTCAATTTTTTTCTTCTATTTTTCCTTAATTTTCGTCATTTTATTGAGATATGTTCGAAAAAAGATAACAAAACCAATAATTGTGGCGAATTTTCAATTTTTTTCCTCTTTTTTGTGTTAATTTTTACTCATTTATCGAGATATGTTCGGAAAAGAAACGAAAACACATAATTGTACCGCAATTTCAATTTTTTTCCTCTTTTTTGTCTTTATTTTTGCGATATGATCGCAAAAAGCAAAGGAAACGGATAATTTCAGCGAAATTACAAATGTTCCCCTCTAATGTGCCTTAATATTCGTCAATTAAAAGAGATATAACCGAAATAAGCAATAGAAAAGGAAAATTTCAGCGAAATTTCGATTATTCTCCAATATTTTGCCTTAATTTTCGTCATATTATCAAGATATTATCTATCAAGTAACGAAAACGAATACTTTTAGAGAAATTTCAATTTTTTTCCTCTAGATTCTCTTACTTTTCGTAATATAATTTAGATATGTTCGACAAAAGCAACGTAAACGGATAATAGTAGCGAAAGTTTAATTTTTCCCCTATTTTGTCTTTATTTTTCGTCATTTCATCGAGCTATGATCGCAAAAAGCAACGAAACCGGATAATTCTTGCGAAGTATCAATTTTTATCCTCAATTTTCTCATTAATTTTCGTCATTTTACTGAGAAATGATCGAAAAAGCAACTAAAACGGATAATTTTAGGGAAATTTCAATTTTTTTCGTCGATTTTTTATTTATTTTTCATAATTTTAGAAGGTATGATCAAAAAATGCCACTCAAACGGATAATTTAGGGAAATTTTAATTTTTTCCGTCTATTTTTTATTTATTTTTCGTCATTTTATTGAGATATGTTCGAAAAAGGCAAAGAAAACGGATAATTTTAGCGGATTTAGAAATTTTTTCCACTGTTTTGCCTTAATATTGGTCAATTTAAAGAGATATAATCGAAAAAATAACGAAAACGGATATTTTTGGCAAAATTTCAATTTTTTCCCCTCATAAATCAACGAAAACGGTTAATTTTACCAAAAATGTGAATTTTTCTCCTCTATTTTGAATAATTTTCGTCATTTAATTGAGATATGATCGAAAAAAGCAAAGCAAACGTATAATTTTAGCGAAATTCAATTTTTTTCCTCTATTTAGGCTTAATTTAGTCATTTCATCGAGATATGTAAGAATAAAGCAACGAAAACGGATAATATTAACAAAATTTCAATTTTTTTCCTCTATTTCGTTTTTATTTTGTGTTGTTTTATCGAGATATGATCGAAATAAGCAACGAAAACGGATAATTATAAATTTCAATTATTCTTCTCTATTTTGTCTTTATTTTTCGTCTTTTAAACGAGATATGATCGAAAAAAGAAACAAAAACGGAAAATTACATCGAAATTTCAATTTTTCTCCCCTATTTTGCCTTAATTTTCGTCATATTATTAAGATATTATCTAAAAAATCTGATGTGGCCAGCACATGACTTTCTCCATATATATTAGATGTAAATATTTATCTACCTCATTAATTTTACCTCTATATTCCATCTAAACTTGGAATATGAGTGATTAATATATATATATATATCTATTATATATAGACGCTTCTCCGGATATACCTATATATATATTCATATATATACACATTCATAGGGGATCAAAATTCTAACCATGTTCTACAAGTTCCACCAACTTGAAATTTTTACGACGTATTGGCCATAACGTGTAACCTCCAGGAAAAAGCCGACTTTGAACCTCGGTGTCATGGGTTCGATTCCAGAAGGCCCCAATGTCGCGATTTTCCCCATAAGATTACATGGCGGGGATTTTCGAAAATTTATTTGAGGCACTTCCTGGAAAAGGAGAGAGTTGAAACTCAAGGGATCGCTAGATGCCGCGCATATCAAAAGGAAACCATAAAGACATCTACTAATATTATCCTTGGTTCGATGCTAGGTCGGGGCAAAAATCGGCCTTTTAAAATGCATTGCGGCGATTTTTAAGATTTTTTTTTAACCCTATTCAAATGGCATAGAAACTTGAAATTCGGCATGGCGTTAGATATCATAATTATATTTCATAATCAAATTTTACATATTCCCTTATGGTCCTTGGTTCGATCCCAGAGGGCCATTTACATTCCTCAATGTATTTCTTATGGAGATTACGGAAACACATTTTAGGTGCTTCCCGGCATGCTATCGACTTCAAACTTTGCATGATACAAGAACAAGTTTTTACAAATCAAACTGTGCATTCAGAGTTTACAATATGTCCTGGGTTCGACACCAGGTGTCTCTGGAATCAGAAGTTGATCCGATTTTTAGGAATTATTGTGAAACCTTTCCCAATAATATAGAAACTTGATATTCTGCATATAGTTAGAGATTATAAATAACTTTCAGAAACATGTTTTAGATTTCAAAGATCGTCCTTGGTTCTAATCCAGAGAGCCATTTACATTCGTGAAAATTAGAACGTCTTTTGAGGCAGTTGCAGCCAATATTTCTACTTGAATTTTCACACATAGTTAGAGATGGTGATGTTCTATTGTGCTGCATAGTAAGTTCACAGTAAAGACCCGGGTTTGATGCCAGACCATGGAATTTCAGCAAATTTTAAGAAAAATTTCAATCCATTTTTTTCTTTTGATGGCCGTCCCGATATGATGCCGACATGAAAATAGTATTGTCGATCTGCTTGATCTATATATATATATATTATCTTTGACGCCAAAAAGATGATAAATAATGTTTTTCGGGACATGATCGATGAAAAACGATGAAATTGACCTTTCGCTCATAGAGCCCATTGCGCCCACAAAGTACATAATTAGCAACTTCTTTTTTGTCAGTATTTGATGAATAACTCTTACACAATCAGTGATACAAAAATATGTTTCAACCAGAAGTTATAGTAAATTTTATTTTCTAAAACTTTTACAAATAATAATATATACCTTAATATCATATTTATAAAGATATTTTGAAAACCGGAAATGAGCTTTGAAGAATGAAGCTCTACTTCCGGTTAACCGATTTACTCAAAAAACTAATCAACTCTGACAGCACATACCACAGTACTATATACAAAGTTTGGTATTGATTCAACCAATACTTTTCACGTTAGAGCGCCCACAAACACACACACACATACAGACACACACACACACACACACACATACACACAGACATCATTCCGAAAATAGTCAAAAACATGTTCTAGGGAACCCAAAACATGTATTCCCGTTGAAATCTCAAAGTCGAATTTTTTCATGAAAACAATACTTTCTCTATACTTCGTATATGGTAGAAAGTAAAAAGTAACGAAAACGGATACTTTTAGAGAAATTTCAATTTTTTCCTCTAGATTGTCTTACTTTTCGTAATTTTATTGAGATATGTTCAAAACATAGCAACGAAAAAGGATAATAGTAGCGAAATTTCAATTTTTTTCCTCTATTTTGTCTTTATTTTTGCTCATTTATCGAGATATGATGGAAAAAAGCAACGAAAACGGATAATTTTACCGAAATTACAAATTTTCTCCTCTATTTTGCATTAATCTTCTTCATTTTATCAAGATATTATTTTAAAAAGAAACGAAAACGGATAATTGTAGCGAAATTTATATTTTGTCCCCTATTTCGTCTTTATTTTTCGTCATTTTATCGAGAGTTGATCGAAAAAAACAACGAAAACGCATAATTTTAGCGATTTTTCAATTTTTTTCCCCTAATTTGTCTTTATGTTTCGTCATTTAATCGTCATATGATCGAAAAAGATCCGAAAACGGATAATTTTTTACGATATTTCGATTTTTTCCTCAATTTTTTCTTTATTTTTCGAGATATGATGAAAAAATTCACACTTGAATCACAATTGTACCCATTTATGTTTTTTTTTAATTTTCAAGTTGTCTTTTAACAGTGAAGAGTTTTTCACCTTGTTTTTTACGTATTCAGTACTTTTATTCTGTTTTTTTATTTATTTATTTTCAAGGTGTTTTTAACATGTTAAATGTTTGTCACATTGTTTTTACATATCCTGCACTTTTATCCATGTTTTATTTAATTTTGTTTTCAAGGTACTTTTTAACAGTGAAGACTTTTTCACCTTGTTTTTATACCACTTACACTTTTATGTATGTTTTTAATTAATTTTTTTAAGTTGTTTTTTAACGGTTGAGACCTTTTTCACCTTGTTCTTATATACCGTGCTTAGCACTTTTACCAATGTATTTATTTATTTATCTCAAGGTGGTTTTTACATTTGAAATGTTTTTTACCTTGTTTTTACACTAATCGCACCTTTAGCTATGTATTTATTTAAATTTTTCAAGGTGTTTTTAATAGGGGAGATTTTTTCACCTTGTTTTATATACAACGTTTTACCAACTTATTTACTCATTCACCTCAAGTTGTTTTTTAACAGTCGTAGAATTTTTTACCTAGTTTTTATGTACCATTTTTAGCACATTTACTTATTTATTTACTTATGTATCCAAAGATGTTTTTATTAGTTTTTCACCTTGCATTTGTATGTATTTTATGAGAACTTTTATTCCCATATTTATTTATAATGTTATACTCTTTTTTATTGTATTTTTATGTATTTATTTATTTATGTATTTATTTATTTATATACTATTGTACTTGATTAAACAAAATGTACGATCTTTGTAATAACTTGGAGAGCTTCTGTGGTAGGGGAAGAGACTGCGCCTCACCTACCTCAGCATATAAATAAAAAACAAGTCAAGGATTTCTAACCTACGTCTGAGAGCATTTTTGTACTTTTTTATCGTAGTATTTTTAAATAGAACGAACCTGTACTTTCTCGAGTTCGCGAGTACACGTTTCATCCGCCATATACTTGCCGCATATTCTTGAAAGGGTCTGACCAACGGAAAATAACATCGGTCTCTCACCTTTCATCGCATTTACCGACAGTATGCTTTTCAAGGCCAAGCCTTTTACTTGCTTTTCCGCAGATTTTTTTTAATATGCGTGCTTTAATTAACGTTACTAGTAATGTTGATCCTGAGGTATTAGATATTAATTTTGTACGGTTGATTTGGACGCAATTTTTGTTTGTGAAGTTAACTACGGAGAATTAACCTACATTGATATCTAATTCCCATTTTTCACACCGCGAGTTCCAAAAAGGAAGCAATAAAAGTAGCAGGAAAGAGGGTTACCACCTCTCTCTCCTCTTCCCCCAACACTCCTCCCCTGCATTGCATATTGCCTATTTGCCGGGGATACATGGTGTGTACGCAATTTTTTAGAAATAATTACAAATATATATAATAAAATTCCTTTTATTAGTACCATGTGTACAATATACATACAAGTAAATAATATATCAAGTAAATCATTAACATACATCAAATGATAAAAATCTACACATGAGAAATAAACAAAGAACTTAGTAATTCACACATCAATATATTTTGCACTACTACTTCCACCTACATGATGACATCATCAAGCATGAAGATGAAACTAGTCATGCTAAATATATTTCTGAGAAAACTTTCCATAATTTCATAAGTATGGCAAAATTCCACTAAGTCTAGCTTGAGCTTTTAAGATCTAAAATATCTACTAGTAATAACATCAATTTTATCTAATATGATATATAATCATAATTTATACTGGAATGCGCTTCAGTCGCACAATTCATTCTTCAAGAAGCTTAGGAAGATCGAGATCCTTATCCTGGGCTTCGGCAAGTTCGGAGAAGTCAACCGACACGCTTATCCCTCGAATCTGAATACAGCATCAGCGACACAGTTGGCGGAACCTGGATCATGACGAATATCCGTAGAAAATTGACTAATGAAATCTAACCAACGATATGGCCGTGGTGAGCAGCGATCAGGTCTTTGCCACCACAGAGGCTTTGTTAATTTTACAGAATTAAATTGGAAATAATCCTCTTACGAAGTCAGGAAAAGTATAAAACGAAGGTTAATTAAATAAAGAATCACTTTTTGAATGGAAATTACGACAACTTTGACAAAATAATCTAGCATTTTACTAAATTTTGCCGTAGTAAACAACAAGTCCCCATGACGACCAAGGTGATTGTTGATCCAATACATTCATATTCCCACAAAAATACACGGGGATTTTAAGTCCATACAGCATTCATGGTAAGAACTAATGTCAGAAGGAGGCAATTTACCGAGATTTCAGCGAATTTAAACTCCAATATTTAAATAACTGGAACGAAATTACGGCCATTTCGTAGTTTTTCTTTATTAAACCGATTTTCAAAAGGACATTAACCGTTCGTTTGAGGTGATGACGAAGAAATATTACGTCGAGGAAGACTTTTGAGGGACAGAATTTTAACGCAAAGTTAATTTTACTGCAAAGATTTTAAAGCAGTGGATTTGTGTGAATATCACGAACAGAACAATGTTCAATGGAATCGAATTCGTAATTTTCCGGAGTTTTGCTAATATTCTTTTTTTTATTATTAAGATATTTATTTGTCTATGTATATACATAGTTACAAAGTCAATTAAGTATACGTATCAGACAAAATTGAACAAAAAATTGCACTTGAAGGTATTGTTTTTTTTTCTCCTGAGCCAATAATTGGCTCGTCAGGAGGTGCACAAATATACAGACAACCAGAATATAGAATACTAAGGAATTGCTGATATACAATTTACTTCTAAAATCTTTAGGAATACTCAGTCATTAACTATCATAAGTTTTACACAAAACATAAGTTTATTTCTATACACATATCTTATCAAAAATAGATGATCTACATCTACATCTACATTAATACCCTACAAGCCGCCTTTCGGCGTGTGGCAGGGGGTGTAAACACCAGTTGAATCTAAATTACTTCCTTATTCGATTATTGTCACGTATTCTTCGCGGAAAGAATGAATCTCTAAAACGATTCGTCCTAGCATCTATTTCTCTTAACTTACGGTCATTATCGGATCGACCGACGTAGCAGGGGGGTTGCATGATACCGATTGTATCTTTGGAAAATGTAGTTTCCCTGAATTTATTAAGCAATCGCACCCTAGCTTCCAATCTCCTTTCTTTCAAGGATTCCCAACCTACGTCTGAGAGCATTTTTGTAACGCTTGCTTTTTTATCGTAGCATTTCTTAACAAAACGAACCGCTTTACGCTGCACTTTCTCGAGTTCGCGAGTACACGTTTCATCCGCCGGATCCCATATACTTGCCGCATATTCCAGAAGGGGTCTGACCAAGGTAAAATAACATCGCTCTCTCACCTTTTCGTCGCATTTACCGACAATACGCTTTACAAAGCCAAGCCTTTTACTTGCTTTGCCGCAGATTTTTCGAATATGCGTGCTCCAATTTAAGTTATTAGTGATGTTGGTCCCGAGATATTTAACTGAATCTACTACTTTGATACTAATTCCATTAATTTTGTATGGGTGATTTGGACGCATTTTTTTCTTTTCGAAGAAATTAACTACGGAGCACTTACTTACGTTAATATCTAATTCCCATTTTTCGCACCACCTTTGGATGAGGACTAAATCGTTTGAGAGAGATGTCCGGTCTTCCTCGTTTGTTATTTCCCTACAGAAAACAGGCAGACTTTAAAACATCGTGTACAAATAGAGCAAGTTGGGTTTCACATGATCAGGGCTTACGAAAACCATGCTGGTTCGCGTCGAGGAATTCATTTCTATCTAAAAATCCCATGAGTGAGCTTACGACGATATGTTCCATTACCTTTCCGGACAGCGAAGTTAATGATATGGGTCCATAATTTCCTGGGTCCTCCTTTAATCCGCTTTTGTAAACAGGAGTAATATTAGCTAATTTCCAATTGGATGGGACCCTACCTTCATTTATCGATTTACAAAATATAATTTTGAGATAAGGGGCGACGCTTTCTGCCAGTTCTTTAAGCACTCTTGCTGGAATGCCTTCTGGCCCTGGCGACTTATTTGGCTTAATTTTGCGTAATATTTTAACTATACCGTCTGTCGTATATTAGTTATAAAGTAAATTAGGTATAAAGTAAAGTTATAAACCATTGCATTATACAACAATTTGATATATCAGTCGTATCCTTCTTCTTAAAACAAGTATATGCGTCTTTTGATCTACGTTCTACGATGAAAATTAAGGTTTTTTTATGTTTTCTATAGAAATTACCTGGTGAGTTATGTCAATGCTGCATTGCCAGGAGAGTTGGGTTGGGTTGGGTTGGGATGGGTAGGTTGGGTTGGGCTGGGTAGGGTTGGCTTGGGTTGGTATGTAAAATGGATATGAATAACAAACTATCAAAGGGATATGAATATCTTCCGCATTCAAATACATGAAATTCTCGCCTCTGGATCTCCTGGCAATGCTGCTTTGCCATAACTCACCGAGTAATTTCTATAGAAAACATAAAAACCTTGATTTTTATCGTAGAGCGTAGATCAAAAGACGCATATACTTGTCTTAAGACGAAGGAAAAGCCGAAGATGTCAAATTGTTGTATATTGCAATTGTTCATAACATTTCAAATCGTACTGCACGCCTTTCTTGACATCTCAATTGATAAAGGCTGATATCTCCTGATAAGTCGAGGTCTCTTATCAGCTCCAAGCTCGAGTCGTGGGAAAAAAACTGTGATAAAGCTGCAAAAATGGCGCCTAGGGATGGACCTTTAAATAACCTCACTTAACTACCATAAACCAAATGTTTTGATAATTTTTCTCTCTTTTGGCTGTATTTTGCCTAAATGTTGAGAAAGTATCGTCGTATTTGGACACACAATGAAGAACTGAGAGAAAACCTACCATATGTTGAAGGAAAACTCCACAATTATCAGCAAATTTCAGAAAATCTACGAAAAATTGGCATTTTTTCGACAAATTTGTGTTTTACTGCTGTATTTGGCTTAAAATGCGAGAAAACCTACTCACGATTGGACTTCTTTTAAGTTATACAAAAAAATCCATATTTTGAACAAAAATTTCAAATTTATAAGCAAAATACAGAAAAATCGGCAAGAATATTTTCGAAAAATTAAGTTTTCTGGCTGTATTTCCCTGAAATTTGAGAAAACCTAGTCGAATTTGGACTCGTTTTGATCTCAGCAAGATGTTCCCATAGTTTGAACAAAAATTCCACTTTTAGCAGCAGATAACGGGATAATTAGCGAAAAATGGGACATTTTTTGAAATATTTCAGTTCTTTAGTTGTATTTCGCCTAACTTTCGAGAAAAAATAGTCGAATTTGGACTCATATAGAATAACTGAGCGATATCCTTCCATATTTGAACCAAATTCCTCATTAATCCACACACTTTGGAAAAAATCGGCGAAAAATTGGACATTTTTAGATCATTTTCAGTATTTTGGCTGTATTATGCCTAAAATTCGAGATAACTTAGTAATATCGAAAATACATTAAAGATTCCAATTATTCCATATTTTTAACAGAAATGCCACATTTATCAGTAAATTTCGGGAAAATCAACAAAAAATGGGCATTTTTTCCAATCATTTTAGTAATTTGGCTGTATTTCGCCTTAAATTCAAGAATACTAGTTGAAGATGTACTCAAAAAGAAGACCTTAGCATGATTTATACTTAATTTGAACAAAAATTCTACATTAATTCACAAATTTCGGACACATCAACAAAATATTGGCATTTTTCAACATTTTTTAATTTTTCGCTGTATTTTGCTTGCAATTCGAAAATACTTAGTCGTATTTGGACTCGTATTGAAGATCTAACCGAGATTTTTCCATATTTTGAACAAAAATTCCACATCTATCAGCCAATTTCGGAAAAATCGAAGAAAAATGGTAATTTTTTCAAGCTTATTCAGTATTTTGGCAGTTTTGCCTTAAATTGCAGAGCACTAGTTAGTTAAGGACTCTTATTGCCGAGATTTATGCATATTTTGTACAAAAATTCTATATTAATCCGCAAATTTCGGAAAAATCGCCGAAAAATGGGTTTTTTTTCGAAAAGTTATATTTTTCTGGTTGTATTATGCCTAAAATTCGAAATAACATAGTCGTATTTGGACACGTATTGACGATTTAAGCAAGAATTTTCCATATTTTTATAGAAATTCCCTCATTAATATTTCCCTCATTTCGAACAAATATTCCACTTTGTAAGCAATTTAAGAAGTAATCCGCTAAAAATGGGCATTTTTTCGAACTTTTTCACTTTTTTGGCTGTATTTTTCCTACAATTCGAGTAAATCAATTCGTATCTGGACACGTATTGAAGATATAAGCGAGATTTGTCCATATGTTTAATAAAAATGCGACATTTATCTGCAAATTTCGGATATATCAAAAATAAATGGACATTTTTTCGAACATTTTCTGTTTTTTGACTTTATTTGCCTACAGCTTGAGAAACGTAGAAGCAATTCGGACTCGTTTTGAACATCCATGTATACCTTCCATATTTTGAAAGAAAATTCCACTTTTACCAGCAAATTACTAGAAAATTGGCGAAAAATGGGTATTTTTCTAAAATATTCAGATTTTTGGTTATATTTTGACTTTTTTTGAAGAAGTAAGCGATTCCTTTAGATATTTTCAACAAATATTTTACTTTTATTAGGAAATAATGGAGAAATCAGCGCAAATTGGGAGTATTTTTGAAATATTTTACTCTTTTCGCTGTATTTTGCCTAAAATTCGAAAAAGGTTGTTGTGTTTGGTGTCTTATTTAAGATCTTACCAAGATGTATACATATTTTGAACAAATATTCCTCATTAAATCAGAAAATTATTAAAAAATCGGCAGAAAATGATTATTTTTTCGAACATTTTCAGTTTTTGGCGGTATTTTGCCTAAAATTCGTAAAAATATATTTGAATATGGACACGGTTTAAGATGAAACAAGAAATATCCATATTTTGCACAGATAATCCTATATTTAAGCAAATTTCAGAAAATTGGCGAAAATGTTCAGTTTATTCGATAATTTATTTTCTTGTGTATTTTCCTAAAATTTGAGAAAACCTACTCGAAATTGGACTCGTTTAAATGATCTCAGCAAGATCTTTCCATATTTTGGACTAACATTCCAATTTTACCAGCAAGTTACGGGTAATTTAGCAAAAAATGGGCATTTTTCAATCATCTTCACAACTGTAAAAACATTTATACTTTTTATAAGTTCCTGAATAAAAACCTTTATGGAAAATTATTAATCAGTTTTCAGTTATATCTTTCTACAACATCTCGGCCGAATCGCTAGATTATACAATTTTTTTCAGATTTTTGGCTGTATTTTGCCTAATATTCGAGAAAGCTAGACAAATTTGGAATTGTCTTGAAGATTTCCGATTTTTACCGATTTTCTTAGATAAATTGCACAAAAATCCCATTTATTAGCCAAGAACGGAGAAATCAACGAAAATTTCGAATTTTTTCGATACTGTTCAGTTTTTGGGCTGTATTTTGCCTGAAATTTACGAAAATATAGCCGTATTTAGACTAGCCTTAGTGACGCAAGCAAAAACTTTCCATATATGGAAATTAAATTCCTTTTTTTCTTAGCATCTTTCGGAAAAATCTGCGAAATATGGGTATGTTTAAAATTTTTCTTTTTTTAGCTGTATTTTGTTTGGATTTTATAAAACCTAGTCCAATTTGGAAACGTTTCGAAGATATTTGCATGTTCATCCCATACTTTCAAAACATATTCTACTGTAATTAGGGATTCTCCGAAAAATTGGCGAAAAGTGAACACTTTTTTTTTCAATTTTTTAGATTTTGGATTTATTGTGCCAAGAAATTCAAGATAAACTATTCGAAATACGATTATTTTTGATGATCTAAGCGAGAAATTTACATATTTTTAAAAAAATCCATTTTAATTAGCATATTTAGAAAAAAAATCAGCGAAAAAAGAAAATGTTTTGGAAATTTTTCTCTTTTATGGCTGTAATTTACCTATATTTCGAGAAAATATAGTCGTATTTGGACATGGATTGAAGATCTGAGCGTTAATTTTCCATATTTTGAAGCTAAATGCCACATTAATCCGTAAATTTCGGGGAAATCGGCGAAAAATTGGTATTTTTTCGAAATTGTTTTGTTTTTTGCTGTATTCTGCCTGAAATTCGAAAATACCTAGTCGCATTTGGACTAGTTGTGAAGATCTAACCGAGATTATTCCACATTTATCAGCTAATTTCGGAAAATGTTTAGAAAAATGGGAATTCTTTCAATATCTTTCAGTATTTTGGCTGTATTTTGACTTAAATTGGAGAGCACTAGTAGTATAAGGACTCTTATTGAAGACCTTACCGAGATTTATACATATTCATAACAAATATTTTACATAAAACTACAAATTTTGGAAAAATGGGCTTTTTTGAAAATGCTTACTTTTTTGGCTTTATTTTGCTTACATTTCGAGTAAACGTAGTCGTATTTGGACACGTTTTGAAGAGGAAAGCCAGATTTTTTCTTTATTTAATAAAATCTCACATTTATATGTGAATTTCGGAAAAATCAACAAAAAATTGGCATTTTTCGATCGGTTTCTCGGTTTTCTTTTTTTTTGCTTTTTTTGCCTTTAATCCGAGAATACTACATTATTCGAAAGGTATGAAATATTTTTGTATCACCTATTGTTTAGGAGTTATTTGTAAAACACTGATAAACCGGAAGTTGCTGATTGTGCACTTTGTGGTAGCTCTAACGTAAAAACTATTTTCCGTATCAATACCAATCTTCATATATAGTAGTAGGTATATAGCATACCAATCAGCATATAGGTAGATGCTGTTAGAGTGGATTAGCTTTTGGAGTGAATTGGTCAACCGGAAGTTGAGCTTTATTTTTCGAAGCTCGTTTCCGTTGTTGCAAAATTTGTTTATTAATCCTATATTTAGGCATACGCAATTATCTACAAAAGTTACGAAAAATTTATTTTTCTATTAGTTTTATTAGAAAAAATATTCGCTGCCAACCACCATCTGTCTTAACATAGTTACCCAATTTTGTGGTTATTGCGAGATATTTACGTCAAAACGTCGTTTTCATTTATACCTTTTTGTAACCATGTAAAATACAACATGATTGCTATATTTCTTCAAAGTTTAATTTGGAGACTGAATTTAAATTTAAAACACGCATATTTATTTCAAAATAATTACTCAGTTATAATATTTAGCTGAAAATTATAACTGTGAGCTGACTCTCTTGCAGTAGATTGAGCTCTTGCTGATTGATAAGGTTTAAAAGTTTTCTCCTTTGCTTTTTATTCCATTTGTCTTTATTGGTTTTATTTTCTGTATATTGTTCATTTTCAAAATTCTGTCACCTTTTAGGTTCCCGATGTTTAAATGTGTGGTCTTTATTATTAATAATAGTTTTTCTTTGTAATTTGCAAAAATTTTAACACTTATGGCATTGCATAAATTTATAATTTATCCTCAGTTTTATCGGTTTTCATCGAATATGACCAGAAAAACATTATTTATCATCTTTGTGACAATTAGTTAATATAATGTAAATTTTTAAACACGTATAAATCCCAAGGAATAACGAACTTGATGAAGGTCTGACAGGGCCGGGAATTGAACCCGGGATATTCCTCTATCCGGCAAATTTAAATTTAATATAGCCATCAGGAATACTGTCGTAGATAAAAAAAATTCTTATTTGTGGAGAAAGTCATGTGTTGGCCACATTTGATTTTTACTTTCTTCATATACGAAGTATAGAGAAAGTATTGTTTTCATGAAAAAATTGGACTTCGAGATTTCAACGGAAATACATGTTTTGGGGTCCCTAGAACACGTTTTAACCATTTTCGGAATGTTGTCTGTGTGTGTGTGTTATTATTATTATTATTTTATCCCAGGTAGGGAGTGTACACAACGCTCCAAAACGGCCGTCTGGCGTGAATGGGATGGTGCGGGCCCCTTGCCCGAACCCCCTCCCAGTGCGGCCGTCCTACCTTCCTAAATAATCCCGAGAACCCACCTCGCCGAGTTCGCCAGGGCTCAGCCTGGTTTCCCTCGACCCTAACAAATTCCCAACCCCCCAACCCTCACCCACCATCCGCCCTAACCCCCCTCCCACTACCTCGGCCCCTCTGCCCCAGCCCCACTGCCCCAGCCCCCCGCCCCTGCCCAACTGCCCCAGTCCCCGTTCCCCTCACCCTATTCAAAAGTCTGGAACCTAACCGTGTGCTGTTGTGGTTGGTGTCGGTGAGTGTCGTGCGCATCTGCGTGAGACGCCGACCATGATGATGGTGATGATGATGATGATTATGATGACGATGACGGTGCCAGCACCTTGCACGACACTTTTAAACTGCCCGTTTTGGTATCGAGTGGAAATTAGCTAATATTACTCCTGTTTACGAAAGCGGATTAAAGGAGGACCCAGGAAATTATAGACCCATATACTTGGGTATACCCATATACTTATACATAACTTCGCTGTCCGGAATGGTAATGGAACATATCGTCGTAAGCTCACTCATGGGATTTTTAGTTAGAAATGAATTCCTCGACGCAAACCAGCATGGTTTTCGAAAGTCCCGATCATGTGAAACCCAACTTGCTCTATTTGTACACGATATCTTAAAGTCTGCCGAATGTAAGAAGCAAGTGGACGCTATTTTCCTAGATTTCAAAAAAGCATTCGATAGAGTCCCCCACTACAAACTAATTTACAAACTAAAACTAGCGGACATTAACAAGGAAGTAGACGACTGGTTTAAGGATTTTCTCTACGAGAGGGAACAACAAGTTGTACTGGATGGCGTTAGCTCAAATAGAGTCAAAGTTAACTCTGGCGTACCTCAAGGTAGTGTAATTGGACCTCTTCTTTTCCTTATTTATATCAATGACTTGAGTGACGAGATAGTTAGTAATGTGAGGATATTTGCGGATGACTCGGTTATATATAGGGACATAACAAACGAGGAAGACCGGACATCTCTCTAAAACGATTTAGTCCTTATCCAAAGGTGGTGCGAAAAATGGGAATTAGATATTAACGTAAGTAAATGCTCCGTAGTTAATTTCTTCGAAAAGAAAAAACTGCGTCCAAATCACCCATACAAAATTAATGGAATTAGTATCAAAGTAGTAGATTCAGTTAAATATCTCGGGACCAACATCACTAATAACTTAAATTGGAGCACGCATATTCGAAAAATCTGCGGCAAAGCAAGTAAAAGGCTTGGCTTTGTAAAGCGTATTGTCGGTAAATGCGACGAAAAGGTGAGAGAGCGATGTTATTTTACCTTGGTCAGACCCCTTCTGGAATATGCGGCAAGTATATGGGATCCGGCGGATGAAACGTGTACTCGCGAACTCGAGAAAGTGCAGCGTAAAGCGGTTCGTTTTGTTAAGAAATGCTACGATAAAAAAGCAAGCGTTACAAAAATGCTCTCAGACGTAGGTTGGGAATCCTTGAAAGAAAGGAGATTGGAAGCTAGGGTGCGATTGCTTAATAAATTCAGGGAAACTACATTTTCCAAAGATACAATCGGTATCATGCAACCCCCCTGCTACGTCGGTCGATCCGATAATGACCGTAAGTTAAGAGAAATAGATGCTAGGACTAATCGTTTTAGAGATTCATTCTTTCCGCGAAGAATACGTGACAATAACCGAATAAGGAAGTAATTTAGATTCAACTGGTGTTTACACCCCCTGCCACACGCCGAAAGGCGGCTTGTAGGGTATTAATGTAGATGTAGATGGAGTAGGTAACCCCCCTGCGCCCATAACCGGATGTGTGCCACCTTCGTTCCGTTCAGATTCGCTCTTCCACCTTCCGACACCAGTCGGCTCCTGAGGGCGTTGCTGAGGGCGACGAGGTAGTCGAACTGCGCCCTCTTGCCTCGCATGTACTACGTCAACTCGTTATACACCACGCCTTTCGTGAGGTTGATAAGGAAGTTCGAGAGGGCGCAACGTCGCTTGTCGGCGGTACCTGCGGGTTTGAGGCCGGCGAAAAGATCTCTGACGAGGATCACCGCTCTTTCGGTGATCCGCTTGATCGCACCGGTCACGGCTCCCCAGACCGGCTTGGACTTTCGGCAGCCGAATAGCAGATGCCCTTCGTCCCCGACCTCGTCTGGGCACCACGGGCAGAGCCCGTCCGGCCTGATTACGGCCCGGTGAAGGAAAACGGCGTCCGCCCAGGCACCGTGGGCGAAACGCCACTCCGCGTCGGCGTGGTGTCCAAGGGTCGGCCAAGCCCTCGTTTCCCGCCAGTTGATCGGCTCTTCGTCTCGCTTTCCCCTGAACGGCCAGACGTCCCTGTTTCAGAGGTGCAAGAACTCCCTGTACGCCTCTCTCTTCGACAGAGGCAGTCTTTGCTCCGTTTTCGAAATAGCGCTGTCGAACAGGAATTCGAGCGGCCCGTCGGTTGGTTCATGGCTACTAGGTGACCGAGGTTGCCTCGGCCGAGGGAGCCTCCAGGCTCGTGCCACGGACTGGTGGTAACCATCCGAGTGCGCCACTTCCCGGAACGGTCTGTTGTTCGACAGGGAGCTGATGATGTCCGGACCGGCCAGCACGTCGCTCAGGAGCACGGATGACACGCGTTGCCACGTGAACGTGCCCTCGTGGAGGAGCATCCTCTGCGCCGTGATGAAGCGGAACCCCAGTAACTTGGTCTCCACGTCGACCAGTCCCAGCCCCCCCTGGTCGACTGGCGCCGTGAGTTTTTCGACGGAGACCCAGAGCTTCCGCCCGTTCCCGACGAAACAAACGAGTCTACGCTGGATCTCCAGGTGCCAGATCCTGGGGGCGACGAATTGGTTGATAGCGAGGACCCTGCCGCGGAGGGACATGGAGGCGATCCTAGGTTTCCACCGGGTGGTAGCGGTGTCTATCTTCGCGTATATTTCCTCCTCAACGGCCGTTCTCTCGGCCCTTGTACAGTTGTCCACGTAGCGTCCCAGGAATTTGGGGCCGTCGCGACGCCACTCGAATCCGAGTGATCACCTCGGGTGGTCCAAGTTCCGACCCACAGCCCCCGGCACTTCTCTTTGTTGAGGCGGGCTCCGCTCCTTCTTGAGTATTCTTCGAAGGCCGGCAAGATCTTGTGGAAATTCTCCTCGCGGTCGACGAAGACGTTAATGTTGTAGGCATACGCGCACACGGCCAGGCGCGTGTCCTGAGGTAGTGCCGCTCCCGCGAGGGTAGACTTGAGTTTCCTCACCAGGGGCTCGATCGCAAGGGAGTACAACTGTCCCGACATTGGGCATCCCTGCCTGATTCCGCTGGTGACGGATATGGGTGAGGTGAGTCCGCCCGCCAGTCTCACCATGCACGTCGCGTCGGCGTATAGGGTGTGGATCAGACGCATGAAGTTGTCCCCAGTCCCATCGCCACCAGAACCGGGAAGAGGTAGCGATGCCTCACCCTGTCGAACGCCTTGGACTGGTCCAAGGACAGTATCGCCAGGGTTGGCGCCTCCGGTTCTTCAGGCGGACAACGTGGCGATCGGATCGAAATTGGTGCGACCCGGGACGCAGTAACTGCTCGCCTGACGTGAGAGCGGGCATGACGGTCCTGATCCTGTTGGCGATCGCCTTGGCGAGGACTTTGTAGTCGGCCGCCATGATGGAGATCGGCAGCCATCCTCCGACGTCCAGGGCGTCGCCACCTTTGGGTAGGAGTCCGACGACCGCAGTCCTCGTCGTCCTGAGTAGCCTTCCGCTCCGCAGAGACGCCTCGACCATAGCGCAGAAGGTGTGACGCAGGACGTCCCACAAGCGGAGGTGGAGCTCTGGGGTGAGACCGTCAATCCCGGGGGCCTTGCCTCTTTGCAGCGCTTTGAGCGCCTCGTGCAGTTCGACCTCGGAGATGGGTACGTCCAGCCACTCTCTCTCAGCGACTTGCAGTCGGTCGAGGGGCCGGAAGAAATCTTCCCGTTCCTCGTCGAAGTCGTCGCCATCGTCTGGAGGGTTAAACAGCTCCGCGTAGTAGTCTCGAACGTGCTGGGCGACTTCCGCGTGCTCTTCGACGGTCCGCCCGTCGATGCGGAGTTTGCCGAGCGGTCTCGGCGACGTTATGGTCGCCCAGCGAGTGACGTGTGCGGCGGCGGGGCGGTCATTGGCCAGGATCGACTCCCAACCGGCCCTGGCCACGATGGCGTTGGCTTGCTCCTGCAGGAGAGCCGTCTGCTCGGGCCCCATCCTTCCCCTTCTCCTGTCGGTGGCGTAGGCGATGGCGTGCTCCTTCACTTCGGACATGATTATTTCCCAACCCGAGAGCGGATCCATCTCGGGGTCGCGTCTTTCCTGACAGAGGGCTCGGACGAGCTCCCTCGCGTGCCTGACGTACGCCTCGTTCTCGAGCAGTGCGTTGTCGAAGCGCCAATAGGGACGCCTCGACCGCTCAAATCTGAGGGGCACCGTCAGGGCGACGGCCCTGTGGTCTGTGAAGGATGGTAAGGTCTTGATGGTCGTCGCGTCGTGGACCCTGTCCGCAGATACGTAGAGGCGGTCCAGCCTGGCTCACGAGCTTCGGGAGGCGTGGGTGTAGCCCGGCTCTCCGGGCCTCAGCTCGGACCAGGCGTCGACCAGGTCGAAATCTCGCACGAGCGATCGCAGTTCGGCGGCGTACGCCGGGTGCCTCTCCCAGCCCGAAGTCCTGTCTGTGACGGGGGAAAGGGTCACGTTATAGTCGCCCCCCATGACGACGAAGGCGTCGTGACCGAGGTTGGCTTGACGGAAACACGTCAGCTGGTCCCTGAGGGCGTCGACGAGGGAGATGGCGAGCCTTTGATCGTGCGGCCCATACAGGGAGAGGAGGAGGAGGGTTAGCGTTCCCCCAGTGCTCTGCGGAAGGTCCAGGGTGACCGCGAGGGCGTGCCCCGCGAACACGACCGTCGGTGTCACCACGGATGTTCTTAGGTTCCTCCTTATGCCGATGGCGGTACCGGATTGCGGAGTCGTGATCAGGCAGAAGTGGAGCTCGTACTGCGGGAGCGTCTGCAGGGGCACGTCGGAGGTATTGGTCTCCTGCAACAGTACTACGTCCGGCTCCGTGGTGTTCAGGACCGTGGGCAGCTGGGCCCACTTCCTTTTGCTCTTTACCGATCGTACGTTGAGGGTCGACACGGAGAAGCCCAACGCCCTGCAGGTTGTTTCCTCACCCGCCATGTTCGTGGAGGATGGATGGATGGAAGGATGGATGAGCGGTTACTCAGACTCCGAGTCTCAGAGTTTGGCCAAGATCCTCTTGACCCTCATCCTCAGGGCCGGGTCCTTGATGGCTCTGTCTCGCAGGAGTCTGGCCAGCAACGTGGTGAGGTCTTCTAGGTTTTCGAAGTAGTCCTTCGCGAGCCACACCACTTCGTTGTGGCCCTTTGCCTCCTGCAGGAATCTCCGTAGGGTTTGGAACGAGATTCCCGGTACCCCAGGGTTGGCGTGGTAATAATTCGCGATTTGCTTTGGACCTTCGTCGTCGCCTCCCGCAGCCGCGTCAGTCTTCAACTGTTTGCTGCTCGGGCTCTTCCCAGGCAGGTACTGGGAATCCCACTCCAGGGTAGCATCAGTTTTCCGCTTGACGGGCCCGACCGGCGCAGAAGTCTCGGGGCAGGTTTTCTCCGGCCCCGGTGTGGTGGGCTCGGGCCTCGCCACCTTGGACCTGGCGAGGGCCTGGAGGGAGAGGGGGGTCTTCGAGGTGGCGGCGGAAGGTTGACTGTCCGGCGTGTCGTCAACGTCCATGACTGCAGGCGTGACTGGGGAGGCGGGTGTCGGTTCGTCATCGGGAGTGGCAGTTGGTGCAGGATTTGGCACCGTCGGGGGCGAGGTGCCGTGGCGATCGCCCGGATCCGACGATGGTTGAGTGTGCTGGCCAGTCGCGATTTTTCCTCCTGTTGCTTTCTCTGCGGGCAGTCCTTGGCGATGTGGCCGGTCGTGCCGCAGTGGAAACAGCGGTTGTCGTCGACGCGGACGAATCTGTGGTGCGGGATGCCGGCGAAGTCCACCAGGAAGGACTCGGGGAGTATGAGACCGTCCCGCAGCACGACGTGGACCATCCGCCTCCAAGATGTTATTCCCGTATACCCCTCCGATCGCCAACCCATCGACAGGTTGTAAACGGGCGACCCACCCTTCCGGCTTCGGACATCAGCTCCGTGAAAACGACGTTGGATATCTCCGGCAAGACGTTGCTGAGGTAGATTTTCTGCGAGACGGTGACCATGCGTCTCGCAGGGAACCACGTGTTTTTTAGGGAGATGCCGCCGTGCGCCGTCAGAAATTCTGTTGCTATGGCTTCGCTCGCCAGGTATAGGCAAATTCTCTGATTCGCGAGACGGTTAGCGTGGGTTATTTTCTCGCCTCCTCCCACGAGTTTTCCCACCGCCATCGCGCATTCTAAGAGGGGGGTGTCCGGAAGCGCCTGGAAAATAATACCCCTCTTCCTGTTGGGTCCGTTTGTGTTAGGTGTGATGAACTTTTTTGAAAACATGAAGTTATCCGGTGGCGCATCTTCTCAGGCGCTCGACGAGCCCGCGACGTGTTTTTAACGCTGTTTGCGTACGAGCGAGGTTTTTGGTACGCGCTCGTCCCGCCAGGAGACGGGGATGGAGAGGGGCGAAGATTCTCGCACTGTGGGGGAGGGGGGCTCCTCCGGCCTGCCGAGAAGTTTTCGGCGGGCGGCGCAGGTGTCTCTTCGTTGCGCGCGCCTGTGGAGGTGGGGGCGGCGAGAGCTGGGAGGGGCGGAAAATCTTCCTGCCGTCTCGAGAGGGGCGGTAGCTGAACCGGCCGTCTTACCGAGGGGGAGGAAGGTGATCCTCGAGGAAGCGGGCGCAGGGGGCGGGGAAACCGGTTTCGCCGGATGGTTAAACCTGAAGTTGCTGATTATGTACTTTGTGGGCGCTCTGGGCTCTATGGGCGAAAGGCCAATTTAATCGTTTTTCATCGATCATGTCCCGAAAAATATTATTTATAATGTTTGTTAGGTCAAAGATAATAATACATATATTTATCACTCATCTTCCAAGTTTAGATGGAATAAAGAGTTCAAAATTACTGTCGTATATAAATATTTACATCTTATATATGGAGAAAGTCATGTGCTGGCCACATCAGATTTTTTCGTATACATTTCATTTATATTGGAATTCGTTATACTACTTGGGTGGATATCTTTGAAAGCTTTAAAACTAGTCCTTAATTGACTAGGATTTTCGATTTTAAGCATTTTAGCGCCAATATAATTTATTATTTACTGAAATCACGAGTTATTCTCTTATTTTCAGTAAATATTTTGATACATTTTAGAAGTTTTAACATATTTGGTTCAATTTCGTTGAAATCTTAATAATAATGCAAGGCATAATCGTTATTTGGCGACAATTTTCTCGAGTTAAGAGCAACTTAAAGCCAAATAAGTGATTTTTTACAAAAATGTTGACTTTTCGCCCGTTTTTTCGTGAAATTTTTCATAACTTTGGAAAAGAGACTTCTTGAAAATATTTATATTGAATCGCTATTTTACTAGGTTTTCTGGAATTTTGGGCATTTTAAGCCGAAAAAACTTCAAATTTGAGAGAAATTATTAAATTTTGCCCATTCTTTCGTCGAAATTTCGAAAGATTGAGAATTGATTATCATACTTGAGGTGATATCTTCAAAACTTTAAAATGTAAACACTAACACTGTTACTTGATAATTTCAGGGAAAATTAAAACATGCATAGAGAAATCCCTTCACAATGTACCTTGAATATCTTTACAAACTAAGCTAAGTCTTCAAATAATAAAATGATAATTAGCACAACATTTACTTTTTGATGCAGAATGATTACCTATTTTCTTAGTGGTAGAGTTATTAAAAACCTTCTTTCCACTACCAAAAATCCATTCTGTACAGTGATACAGTACGTTATACACTGATAATTACAATATAGTTAATGACTATATAACTACTATAGAACATATATCAATTATCTATAACCTTACAATCAACAAAATATATTTATTGAATAGTTTATAAAGTTTCAGTATTACATTACGATTTTTGCTAATCTTAAAGTATCATCATATGTTCAACATGCAATCATAATTCTAGAATTCTTTATGTTTTCCTTTAAAAATTAAATACCACTAGCAAATGCTTGTTTGTAATGTATCTCTATGTACAGAATTAGCATTTCCTCAAAATCATTAAAATAAAATTCCTTATTTGTGACTTAGAATATAATTTTGTACTTTTATATACATGAATTTATCAAGGGTGAACTAATAAATAAATTAATACGGCCTGCTGTAGTTAAAAGACTAAAAACCATAGCTCTTAGCACTTCCGTGATTTTTTTGCATATAACATTATATTTGGCTGACAAATAATAATAATTCCAAGTGATACATAAGAATAAGCCTTGCAATGAGGATATGCAGAAAAGGAACTCATGTACATTAACCATTACCTTAAAGGAATGTACATTAACCATTACCTTACCATAATACATTACTTCTACATTACCCTAATATACATTACCAAGTTAAAACTCTAACTAACAACAAAGAGGAGACACGGAAATTTTAAAAAACTTTTGTCGGCACGAAATATTGTGAGAAAGCTCCTGAAGTGTATACAAAAATCAGAATTTAACTACACATTGGCATATTTTGCAAAATAATTATTTATCTCACAATAAATTTCAAAGTTTTGAGAGGAAATTATTAATCAAAGATACAAAATCTTTCTATTTTTATGGAAAATTTGAAATAATTAGAACGTAGTCGTACATGAGAAAATACATAAAGAACACATCAATACCTTACTTTATTCCATGCTTTTCGAATGGCATTCATATGACAACACTTCTATCCTCAACTTATATCTGGAGCATAGGCTGAGGTTTTCCAGTTCATGATGTGGACATATTTTCTTTCTCAATGCTCTTTTTTCATAGTAACTGATATTGCATCTTACCTCACTACATATACAACCTTGTAGATAATAATAATATATTTATTACAAGTGTTATCTCATTGACAGTTTACAATAAAAACGTCTACAGTATTATAAAATACTATTGCAATAAGAAATATAGCCAGTAAAAATATATATAATCAATAAAATACTATCTAGAAAATAAAATCAATAAAATAATGTTAACTTAATATCTAAATTTATATTTTTAAAACGGATGTTGTCTTATGTGAAGGAATTATTCATTCAAAATATGTGAGATAAAATATTGAGTAGATTGTAGATATTATTAAGACTTTTTTATTTATTGCTTTCAAAATTATCTTAGCCTGGCATTGGCAATCATCCTACAATTATGAAGTCTTTGTTACAATAAGAATTCATTCGGTTACACTGGTAATTATAATTGTTTATTTTTCCGTTAAAGATCAACGGGAATTTCAGCTAGCTATTATACATAATTATTCACTTTGAGAAAAAAACGAACTGCAATAATTTGGACACTGTCATATAGCATAAATGCATTTTACTTCCTCATTTACCACTGAATATGATATCTGCATTAAAGTATTATAGCTTATGCATCACAGTAATTGCTTAATAGCTACACTTGGGAGTGTTTTAACATTAACCCCACGTAATTGAAATGCAATATAAATGTTGCATTAAATTCAAATAAAATAATTCACTAAATAAAAAATTAAATTAACTAAAAAAACTATATTCCAATGCAGGGACCATATTCTGTAACTCATTTCCCATCGGTACGGTTGCCTCTCCGTCGGTTGGGATCGCAAACCGACTCCGCGAGCTCTCGATGCTATTCTGTTAGCTCCTGCATCGGTACGACGGCTAGCCATTGCAGGTAGAATCCGGAGAATTCTACTGGCAAGTGTGTGCATATTTAACAATATCATCAAGGCGAATGCGTTAATTGAGTGCCCGTAATTATCAGAATGTAAAATAAAGCCGCAATAATACATGCGATTGCATAAAATGAATGAGATTCTCGCTTTTAGATGCAAACTGATGTATGCCATAGTACACATGGATGCAGGTATGTACTACGTTTCTTGGAGCGTGCATCTGTCCAAGGACGTGGAATAAAATAAACGTTTTAATCTTTAATTAACAATTACATTGATATGAATAACACTTGGTTGATACAGATGCTTCCATAAAATTAGAAAAACTTTCTAAAATACTGATATTTGTACCTTTGTATGCTCCATTCTTCACAGTATATCGTTCATAGCTGCAGTTACTAATATTTCCTTAAATTTCTCCCTCTTCATATAATCTAGCACTTATTCCAAACATTAATTTGAGTTGTGCATATTTTCTCAATGTGTTCTTACCGATAAATACATTTGCTGGGGACTTAACAATTGCCTTTATTGTCAGGGGGTTGGGTTGTTTACAAGTACAAAATTTCAATAAAATATTCACATACTTTATCAAAATGTGCGCAAGCTTGAATATCAAACGATATTCCAGGATTAGAAAAAGAATCTTTATTCTATTTTTTCTTATGGTGCTTAATTTGACTTCCTACAACAATTATTTCTAATTCAATTTTGAAAAACAAATTAACCTTGCAACAAAAAATGACCTTGACATTTATTTCTCAAGATAACGTTTTCACCCGTCTGGGTACAAAACATGGATTTCAGGGAAATAAAGAGCAGCCTGTAAGTAGCCTAAGAGTAGCCTCTGCATGAGGTTGACTTTTAATAATGTAGAATATTTCTGAGTTGTGTGACTCTTGGTTCTCCAGTATTTAGTAAACATGCACAAACACACTATTTTATATTTTACATATATAGTCATATAGAAGACTAGTTGAAGTGCTCATTGATTCTCAAGGGGAATATTTAAATTGATAAATACAATTGTTATAGAGTTGATAGTAACACATACCTCATAGTTAAGGCTACATAGAAAATGCTAGGCTATAATTATTTCCAAACCAATAAACAAACAAAACAAATTTATAATAAAATATGTAAAAACACCTAAATATTAGAACGCATATCCTTTCAATGAAAACTTTATTTGATGAAGACAATGTTTGTTTAAGGATAATAAAAATTTATTCGAAGATAGCATTAGGATAAGAAGCATCATGTTTAAGGAGATATTTTAGGAAAGGCACAAATGGATATTGAAATCAATGAGCAAACACAAATGAAATATATTTTATATCACTCTAAAACAACCAATGAGTATTCTTTGCAGAAAATTAGTGTATTACGGAGCTGACTTGTGCCCCAATGCTAAAATGCATAACATGGAGCTCAATCAAAGAACACAAATGCAGTTGCAGCGCCTAAACAGATGCAGAGATTAAACACCAATAACTGAAAAATATCAAATGTATATGAAGTGGAAGCACTTAAAAAATCTGATGAGGCCAACTCAACTTTCTCCATATTTATTGAAAACAGAAGCCTATGTCGGTAATATATAAATAACTCAAAAAAAATGAGTGTTACAAAACAAATTTCAAAAAAAATTTAGTGAAGTATATTGTGTATAACTTTTGTGCGTAATTGTATATACCTACATTGCATTGTGACAGAGAGATGTATGAAAAACTTCCATTTCTGGATAAACAACAACTTCCAGTTAACCATTATTCAAGAATAAAACCTAAACCATCAGTGTTGGGAAAAAATAATTCAAACAAAAGTTGTAGTAAAGTGCATTATCTATAACATATAAGCATAAATGTATATACCTACATTGCATTCTGACAGAGATATTGACGAAACAAAATTTTGTTCCAGCCAAACCACAACTTCCGGTTAAGCGGTATTCATCAAAAACGAATAAACTATTGGCAATGTTAGGAAAATACTAAATATGAATAGTGGAAATGATCGGATAATTACCTTTTAAGATAAAGCGCCCACATTTTTTTTACCTCAGACAGACATGTTCAGGAAAATAGCAAAAACAAACTATATGGGCCACAAAACATCTATTTTGGCTGAAATTTGGAGGTTGAATTTGTATTTTGGCAATTCAAAGAGTCTAAACAATTTCGGTTACAGACCACCCATTGACATTTTACACTTCCATTATTTCACTGAATTTAAGAAAAAGAAATCCAACAAAGCAAAACAAAAGACAGCTTAAATGTAAAGTAACCACAAGGATGATCATTGAAATAAATCAGATTTCCAGAAATACATCCAACAAACTTAGTCCATGATCTCCAATTGGAAACATTCCTATAACTATAATAAAATCTGCTAGTTAAGATGGCTGACTTCAATGAAAATTGACGATATCATAATGCAAGCTGTATACCAGATCATATTGACAGTAATTGCAATATTATATCTAAATATATATTATACCTCAATTAAGGCACGCAATATATATAATCAAATTATGAACTCCCCAGAATATTATGATCATGTATCCCCGAATCTAGCATAGAGCAATGTGAAAGGAAAAGCCGGAGCAAACATATTTTGAAAGGAGAGGATTTAACAGTATTTCAACAGAACGAACAGAAAACCACAACAATTCAACAGAGGCAAACTGGAGCAAGAGCATATGAAAAAAATTCCTGATTTTTCCCATCATACCATCTAAATCCAGTGTATCATACTTGAAACCCAATTAAGTTATCATTACCGATTAAAAACATAAATTGACATGATATAACACAATTGAAACTCGATCAAAGAAATAATTAGGTCTTGCATTGTATTGGAAAACTTGTTAAATATTGTATCTCTGCTGCAAATAAAGCTTCAAATGCACTCAAATATTTATTATAATATTCAAACTTTGTATTAACTTTTAGCATATAGCTAGTTTATTTTAGTTATCACATGTTAATTTACTATATAGAAATTTTCTTACCTTTTAGGATCATTAGCGACCGATATCCCTTGCTTTTCCATAGTAGTCAGCATCAAACACATGACAATGAAGCTAAATATAATTTTTTTGTTGGTGGTTAAACGTTAAAGCTAGTACGTTGAAAAAATTTCAAGTCTGTGACACATATGAAATATGGTTACAAATTTAATCCCCTATGAATGAATGAGTCAATGAATGTATAATTAGGTATAATTGGATAAACATCTAAATGTAATAGGTAGGAGATGGATTAACAAATACAACTTTAATTTGTAATCATCATAAAGTCATGTTTGATACACCACTCTGTGTTACCAGTGCCTCAATGAGGCCATGGCAGTGGACGATGATGCACATTCGGACAAGACCACACTTGCCCTTGCACCCAAAGTTCATAAAATGGCGCGTGGAAAAACTACTACTAAATTGTCGACCCATAACCTTGTGCCCAAAGCAGTGCGGAGCTTGTGTTGAAAATTTAATATACTCAAACCAAACTAGCTAGGCATACTCTATGCTCCAAAGGACTGGATACACAAAGAAAATATATTTCAATGAATTTCTATGAACCTATTATTTTCCCATAAGAAGTTCTATTCCAAATGGATACGTTGCCAATAAAGAATAGCAATTATGCAACTGAAAAAGAATAATAATCATCACTTACTAAGGAAATTTTTAAAATTTGGAGTCATAATTTTCCTTCAGTAAGGGTTTGTTAGAAAAATGGAACACATTACATCGTAAGTATCAACCCATTTTCAGTAAAAATACATAATTAATATTGTAAATCACAATAGTTCTGGGTAACAATATGCAGGTATTTTATGGTAACCTATAATATGACAAACATATACCAAAATTGATATCATAAATTATTTATTTATATTTGTTATTGCATATATTCTATACGTATTTTATAATTTTAAAAATCTATATTGGAACATTAAAATATCCAGACCAATACGTGGGTAAAACCTAACCATGAAAAGGAAACCACTGTTCGAATGCGATGAAATTCTGCCCCTATCAAAAACACCACTAATAGGAATCAAAACGATAGCAAGGAAAACACCTACATGTCATCAAAACGCTATTTTCGGATACTTAAGAATTAGCTCCAATGCATCGCAAAAAAAATCTGATGTGGCCCGCACATGACTTTCTACATGTATAATATGTCAATATTAATTTACGACAGTATTTTCGAAATCTATATTCAAACTAAACTTGGAAAATAAGTGATTAATTAATATCAGAATATCTTTTACGTCACAAACATTATAAGTAATGTTTTTGGGGACATGTTCGATGAAATAATGAAATTACATTTTCTAAAACTTTTATAAACAATCGTATATACCTAAATATATTATTCTTTTGAGATATTTTACAAAAACGGACGTTTGTTTCCAAGAATAAAATAAGCTCAACTTCCGGTTAAACCATTTGCTCCAAAAAATAATCAACACTGTCAGCACACCACAGTATATATGTGAAGTTTGGTACTAATAGGGGTAATTGTTTTCACGTTAGAGCGCCCACAAGCACACACACACACACAAACTTCTTTCCAAAAATGGTCAGAACTTATACTAGGGACCCCAAAACATGTATTTCCATTGAAATCTCGAAGTCAAATTTTTTCATGAAAACAATACTTTCTATATACAATAAATATGGAGAAAGTAAAAATCCAAAAGTATGAAGGAATTGACCCTAAAATACATTGCATATTGTACGTTAGCAATAACATAAGTGTAAAATACTCTACCACTATTCAAAGAGTTTAAACAATTAAGGTTACAGACCACTCATCACCATTTCCACTTCCATTATTTCATTGAATTTAAGAAAAAGAAATCCAACAAAGCAAACCAAATGACAACTTAAATGTAGTGTAACCACAAGAATGATCATGGAAATAAATCAGATTTCCAGAAATACATCCAACAAACTTAGTCAATGATCTCCAATTGGAAATATTCCTATAAATATATTAAAATCTGCTAGTTAAGATGGCTGACTTCAATGAAAATTGACGATATCGTAATGCAAGCTGTATAACAGAAAATATTGACAGTAATTGCAAATTATATCTAAATATATATTATAACTCAATTAAGGCACGCAATATATATAAACAAATTATGAACTCCCCAGAATATTAAGATCATGTATCCCCGAATCTAGCATAGAGCAATGTGAAAGGAAAAGCCGGTGCAAACATATTTTGAAAGGAGAGGATTTAGCAGTAATTCAACAGAACAAACGGAAAACCACAACAATTCAACAGAGGCAAACTGGAGCAAGAGCATATGAAAAAAATTCCTGATTTTTCCCATCAAACCATCTAAATCCAGTGTATCATACTTGAAACCCAATTAAGTTATCATTACCGATTAAAAACATAAATTGACATGATATAACACAATTGAAACTCAATCAAAGAAATAATTACGTCTTGCATTGTATTGGAAAACTTGTTAAATATTGTATCTCTGCTGCAAATAAAGCTTCAAATGCACTCAAATATTTATTATAATATTCAAACTTTGTATTAACTTTTAGCATATAGCTAGTTTAGTTTAGTTATCACATGTTAATTTACTATATAGAAATTTTCTTACCTTTTAGGATCATTAGCGACCGATATCCCTTGCTTTTCCATAGTAGTCAGCATCAAACACATGACAATGAAGCTAAATATCATTTTTTTCTTGGTGGTTAAACGTTATGGCCAGTACGTTGAAAAAATTTCAAGTCTGTGACACTTATGAAATATGGTCACAATTTTAATCCCCTATGAATGAATGAGTCAGTGAATGTATAATTAGGTATAATTGGATAAACATCTAAATGTAATAGGTAGGAGATGGATTAACACATACAACTTTAATTCGTAATCATCATAAAGTCATGTTTGATACACCACTCTGTGTTACAAGTGCCTCAATGAGGCCATGGCAGTGGGCGATGATGCATATTCAGACAAGACCACACTTGCTCTTGCACGCAAAGTTCCCAAAATGGCATGTGGAAAAACTACTACTAAATTGTGGACCCATAACCTTGTGCCAAAAGCAGTGCGGAGCTTGTGTTAAAAATTTAATGTACTCAAACCAAACTAGCTAGGCATACTCTATGCTCCAAAGGACTGGATACACAAAGAATATATTTCAATGAATTTCTATGAACCTATTATTTTCCCATTAGAAGTTCTATTGGAAATGGATACGTTGCCAATTAAGAATAGCAATTATGCAACTGAAAAGAATAATAATCATCACTTACTAAGGAAATTTTTAAAATTTGGACTCATAATTTTCCTTCAGTAAGGGTTTGTTAGAAAAATAGAACTCATTACATCGTAAGTATCAACCCATTTTCAGTAAAAATACATAATTAATATTGTAAATCACAATAGTTCTGTGTAACAATATGCAGGTATTTTATGGTAACCTATAATATGACAAACATATACCAAAATTGATATCATTAATTATTTATTTATATTTGTTATTGCATATATTCTAAACGTATTTTATAATTTTAAAATTCTATATTGGAACATTAAAATATCCAGACCAATACGTGGGTAAAACCTTACCATGAAAAGGAAACCACTGTTCAAATGCAATGAACTTCTGCCCCTATCAAAAACACCAATAATAACAATCAAAACGAGAGCAAGGAAAACACCTACATGTCATCAAAACGACATTTTTGGATACTTAAGAAGTAGCTCCAATGCATCACAAAAAAAATCTGATGTGGCCAGCACATGAATTTCTTCATGTATAATGTGTCAATATTAATTTACGACAGTATTTTCAAAATCTATATTCAAACTAAACTTGGAAGATAAGTGATTAATTTATATCATAATATCTTTTACATCACAAACATTATAAGTAATGTTTTTGGGGACATGTTCGATGAAATAATGAAATTACATTTTCAAAAACTTTTATATACAATCGTATATACCTAAATATATTATTTTTATGAGATATTTTACAAAAACGGACGTTTGTTTCCAAGAATAAAATAAGCTCAACTTCCGGTTAAACCATTTGCTCCAAAAAATAATCAACTCTGTCAGCACACCACAGTATATATGTGAAGTTTAGTACTAATAGGGGTAATAGTTTTCACATTAGAGCGCCCACAAGCACACATACACAAACTTCTTTCCAAAAATGGTCAGAAGGTATTCAAGGGACCCCAAAACATGTATTTCCATTAAATCTCGAAGTCAATTTTTTTCATGAAAACAATACTTTTTATACTATGAATATGGAGAAAGTAAAAATCCAAATAGTATGAAGGAATGGACCCTAAAATACATTGCATATTGTATGTTAGCAATAACAAAAGTGTAAAATACTCTACCACTATTCAAAGAGTCTAAACAATTTTGGTTACAGACCACTCATCACCATTTCCACTTCCATTATTTCATTGAATTTAAGAAAAAGAAATCCAACAAAGCAAACCAAATGACAGCTTAAATGTAGTGTAACCACAAGAATGATCATGGAAATAAATCAGATTTCCAAAATACATCCCACAATCTTCGTCTATGATCTCCATTTGGAAATATTCGTATAACTTTAATAAAATCTGCTAGTTAAGATGGCTGATTTCAATGAAAATTGACGATATTCGTAATTCAAGTTGTATAACAGAACATATTGACAGTAATTGCAATATTATATCTAAATATATATTATAACTCAATTAAGGCATGCAATATATATAAACAAATTATGAACTCCCCAGAATATTATGATCATGTAACCCCGAATCAAGCATAGAGCAATATGAAAGGAAAAGCCAGAGCAAACATATTTTGAAAGGACAGGATTTAACAGTACTTCAAACAGAACTAACGGAAAGCCACAACAATTCAACAGAGGACAACTGGAGCAAGAGCTTATGAAAAAAATGGCTTGTTTTCCCCATCACACATCCTAAATCCACTTTATCATCCTTGAAACCCAATTAACTTATCATTACCGATGAAAAACATAAAATGACATGATATAACACCATTGAAACTTGATCAAAGAAATAAATAGGTCAAACGTTTTGGAAAACTTAGAGACGCATTTCAAAACAATGAATTGAAAAAAATATATGTAATAATATCTTACTCTGAAGCCACCCTTTAAGCACTCAGTGGCTGCCGTAATACTTCCCTTGCCCTCCACAGGAGCCATGAAGAGGCCTCGTCCATTCTTCCAACGAATTTATCAGCAATGTGGTGTCCCTCTTAAGCAAATGTCCCATACTGTAGACAGTAGTTGTCCATTTCCACCATTCTCCACTTTACTTCCAAGCTGGAACACTCTGGAGCTTCTCGTATTATTTGAGGAAATTCAGTGCATATTCTATACATGAATAATAGGACAAACACATAATATATTAAATATAATATATATGCCAATTGATATTCCAGTAATAAGAGAAGATCCTGTTCGATTTTTACAAGGCAGTAAATAAGGCAATTACAATTTTCGATGCTTAGTACTAAACCTATATTGAAATGAGGATCTTTGAAATGATTATAGAGTTACCTTAGATTATTCAAGAGGAGAGCCTGCACGAACCTTCACAAACTAACCTGTAGTATCTGGTTCAACAATTTCTACCACATCTCAGCTTGGTAGTAGGTGATGGTTATTGAGTCAAGATCAATAGTTACAGAATGACTTATGTTGCCAGAGCAATTTAGAATGTGCTGCTTTTCTTATGCATTTTACCTTTTTCCTCTTCCATAGGTAGGTTCAGGTGGATATTTTAAGGTAGGTAAACCAGTAGACCTTTATCAATAATGTTTTTATAAGCACCCCATTCCTGAAAGGTTAGAAAAGAGACCATTAATATTCAATTAAAAAATTTTAATTATAAAAATTATTATTTTCTAATGATAATCAGATACCAATACATAAAAAATATATTCTAAAATCTTCAGAAAAACATACCTTATTTTGCGATCACCAATTGGGAATGCATTGGAATCACTCCATCCAACGATAATCTCAAAAAAGATGCCCTCCTCAAAGCGCATCGATTATTAAAACGTCTCACTAAACATGAGAAGTCAGATCAGACCCTCTACATGAAATCTTCAAGTTTTAGTCCCATAATGGGCAGAACTTCTCTATCAAGAGAGGCAAAATGCCTCTCGGTGACGAGAATTGTATCTGCAAATGGTATCTCTCTTTTGATAGCTACCAGAAAGTCTTGAAGGGCAAAACATCTCAATCGGAATCCTGATCGTCGATGAGAATATTATTTTGCCAAAGGTAGCTTTCTATTGAGTGATACCATGAGGTACGCAGACCCTCTTTCCATGGGCAGAACCTCTCAAACAGGAGAGGCATTACACCTCCCCTGAAGAGAACTGTATTCTGAAAATGGTAGCTTTCATTTGAGAGCTACCCCGTGGTACCCAGACCCACTCGATGGGCAGAATCTCTCGACCTGGGGATGGCATCACACCACTCCATAGTGAGAATTTTATTCTGCTAGGGTAGCTCTCTTTTGAAGTTACCAGAAGACAAGCAGACCACTCAGCAGGAGGGTTAAGGGGGAGATTTTAAGGTACGTAAACCAGTTTTCCTTTATCAATAATGTATTTATAAGCACACCATTCCTGAAAGGTTAGAAGAAAGATCATTAATATTCAATTAAAAATATCATAAAAATTATTATTTTCTAATGATATTCAGATACCAATACTTAAAAAATATATTCTAAAATCTTAAGAAAAACATACCTTATTTTGCCATCACCAATTGAGAATGCATTGGAATCATTCCATCCAACGATAATCTCTAATAAGATGCCAACCTCAAAGTGCATCGATTATTAAAAGGTCTCACTAAACATGAGAGGTCAGATCAGACCCTCTTCATGAAATCTTCAAGTTTAAGTCCCATAATGGGCAGAACTTCTCTATCAAGAGAGGCAAAATGCCTCTCGGTGACGAGAATTGTATCTGCAAATGGTATCTCTCTTTTGATAGCTACCAGAAAGTCTTGAAGGGCAAAACATCTCAATCGGAATCCTGATCGTCGATGAGAATATTATTTTGCCAAAGGTAGCTTTCTATTGAGTGATACCATGAGGTACGCAGACCCTCTTTCCATGGGCAGAACCTCTCAAACAGGAGAGGCATTACACCTCCCCTGAAGAGAACTGTATTCTGAAAATGGTAGCTTTCATTTAAGAGCTACCCCGTGGTACCCAGACCCACTCGATGGGCAGAATCTCTCGACCTGGGGATGGCATCACACCACTCCATAGTGAGAATTTTATTCTGCTAGGGTAGCTCTCTTTTGAAGTTACCAGAAGACAAGCAGACCTCTCCATATGGGTACCTATAAAACAATAGTCGTTAATCATGGCCTTAAAATAATTGAATAATTTTGTCCAATTTTATTTAGATATTTCCAAAGTATCCTAGACTTAAACCTATTTACTCTAAAATTGATAACCCTATGTTGATTCATTACCTATAAGGTCCTGTTAATATATTGAAGTAGTCAGTTTTCCGTGTGCCTATCCAACAACATCCAAAGATTTCTAATTTTTTGTCCACAGCCGTTGGGGTTCAATGCACATAGGTACTGCATTGCTTAGTCCCACATTAAGTTGACCTTAACTAAAGCTGACTTATGATCTTCATCTGCATGCTCGTAGGAGATGTTTGCTTTTGTTGACCATCTCTTTCTAATGCCATCTATGGTTATTGTATCTCTGCTGCGAATAAAGCTTCAAATGCTCTCAAATATTTATTATAATTTTCATACTTTGGATTAAGTTTTAGCATATAGCTAGTTTAGTTAAGTTATCACACGTTAATTTACAATAAGGAAATTTTCCTACCTTTTAGGATCATTAGCGACCGATATCCCTTGCTTTTCCAATGTAGTCAGCATCAAACACATGACAATGGAGCTAAATATCATTTTTTTCTTGGTGGTTAAACGTTATGGCCAGTACGTTGAAAAAATTTCAAGTCTGTGACACTTATGAAATATGGTCACAATTTTAATCCCCTATGAATGAATGAGTCAGTGAATGTATAATTAGGTATAAATGGATAAACATCTAAATGTAATAGGTAGGAGATGGATTAACACATACAACTTTAATTCGTAATCATCATAAAGTCATGTTTGATACACCACTCTGTGTTACAAGTGCCTCAATGAGGCCAATTTCAGTGGGCGATGATGCATATTCGGACAAGACCACACTTGCTCTTGCACGCAAAGTTCCCAAAATGGCATGTGGAAAAACTACTACTAAATTGTGGACCCATAACCTTGTGCCCAAAGCAGTGCGGAGCTTGTGTTAAAAATTTAATGTACTCAAACCAAACTAGCTAGGCATACTCTATGCTCCAAAGGACTGGATACACAAAGAATATATTTCAATGAATTTCTATGAACCTATTATTTTCCCATTAGACGTTCTATTGGAAATGGATACGTTGCCAATTAAGAATAGCAATTACGCAACTGAAAAGAATAATAATCATCACTTACTAAGGAAATTTTTAAAATTTGGAGTCATAATTTTCCTTCAGTAAGGGTTTGTTAGAAAAATGGAACACATTACATCGTAAGTATCAACCCATTTTCAGTAAAAATACATAATTAATATTGTAAATCACAATAGTTCTGTGTAACAATATGCAGGTATTTTATGGTAACCTATAATATGACAAACATATACCAAAATTGATATCATTAATTATTTATTTATATTTGTTATTGCATATATTCTAAATGTATTTTATAATTTTAAAATTCTATATTGGAACATTAAAATATCCAGACCAATACGTGGGTAAAACCTTACCATGAAAAGGAAACCACTGTTCAAATGCGATGAACTTCTGCCCCTATCAAAAACACCAATAATAACAATCAAAACAAGAGCAAGGAAAACACCTACATGTCATCAAAACGCTATTTTTGGATACTTAAGAAGTAGCTCCAATGCATCACAAAAAAAATCTGATGTGGCCAGCACATGAATTTCTTCATGTATAATATGTCAATATTAATTTACGACAGTATTTTCAAAATCTATATTCAAACTAAACTTGGAAGATAAGTGATTAATTTATATCATAATATCTTTTACGTCACAAACATTATAAGTAATGTTTTTGGGGACATGTTCGATGAAATAATGAAATTACATTTTCAAAAACTTTTATATACAATCGTATATACCTAAATATATTATTTTTTTGAGATATTTTACAAAAACGGACGTTTGTTTCCAAGAATAAAATAAGCTCAACTTCCGGTTAAACCATTTGCTCCAAAAAATAATCAACTCTGTCAGCACACCACAGTATATATGTGAAGTTTAGTACTAATAGGGGTAATAGTTTTCACATTAGAGCGCCCACAAGCACACATACACACAAACCTCTTTCCAAAAATGGTCAGAAGGTATTCAAGGGACCCCAAAACATGTATTTCCATTAAATCTCGAAGTCAATTTTTTTCATGAAAACAATACTTTTTATACTATGAATATGGAGAAAGTAAAAATCCAAATAGTATGAAGGAATGGACCCTAAAATACATTGCATATTGTATGTTAGCAATAACAAAAGTGTAAAATACTCTACCACTATTCAAAGAGTCTAAACAATTTTGGTTACAGACCACTCATCACCATTTCCACTTCCATTATTTCATTGAATTTAAGAAAAAGAAATCCAACAAAGCAAACCAAATGACAGCTTAAATGTAGTGTAACCACAAGAATGATCATGGAAATAAATCAGATTTCCAAAATACATCCCACAATCTTCGTCTATGATCTCCATTTGGAAATATTCGTATAACTTTAATAAAATCTGCTAGTTAAGATGGCTGATTTCAATGAAAATTGACGATATTCGTAATTCAAGTTGTATAACAGAACATATTGACAGTAATTGCAATATTATATCTAAATATATATTATAACTCAATTAAGGCATGCAATATATATAAACAAATTATGAACTCCCCAGAATATTATGATCATGTAACCCCGAATCAAGCATAGAGCAATATGAAAGGAAAAGCCAGAGCAAACATATTTTGAAAGGACAGGATTTAACAGTACTTCAAACAGAACTAACGGAAAGCCACAACAATTCAACAGAGGACAACTGGAGCAAGAGCTTATGAAAAAAATGGCTTGTTTTCCCCATCACACATCCTAAATCCACTTTATCATCCTTGAAACCCAATTAACTTATCATTACCGATGAAAAACATAAAATGACATGATATAACACCATTGAAACTTGATCAAAGAAATAAATAGGTCAAACGTTTTGGAAAACTTAGAGACGCATTTCAAAACAATGAATTGAAAAAAATATATGTAATAATATCTTACTCTGAAGCCACCCTTTAAGCACTCAGTGGCTGCCGTAATACTTCCCTTGCCCTCCACAGGAGCCATGAAGAGGCCTCGTCCATTCTTCCAACGAATTTATCAGCAATGTGGTGTCCCTCTTAAGCAAATGTCCCATACTGTAGACAGTAGTTGTCCATTTCCACCATTCTCCACTTTACTTCCAAGCTGGAACACTCTGGAGCTTCTCGTATTATTTGAGGAAATTCAGTGCATATTCTATACATGAATAATAGGACAAACACATAATATATTAAATATAATATATATGCCAATTGATATTCCAGTAATAAGAGAAGATCCTGTTCGATTTTTACAAGGCAGTAAATAAGGCAATTACAATTTTCGATGCTTAGTACTAAACCTATATTGAAATGAGGATCTTTGAAATGATTATAGAGTTACCTTAGATTATTCAAGAGGAGAGCCTGCACGAACCTTCACAAACTAACCTGTAGTATCTGGTTCAACAATTTCTACCACATCTCAGCTTGGTAGTAGGTGATGGTTATTGAGTCAAGATCAATAGTTACAGAATGACTTATGTTGCCAGAGCAATTTAGAATGTGCTGCTTTTCTTATGCATTTTACCTTTTTCCTCTTCCATAGGTAGGTTCAGGTGGATATTTTAAGGTAGGTAAACCAGTAGACCTTTATCAATAATGTTTTTATAAGCACCCCATTCCTGAAAGGTTAGAAAAGAGACCATTAATATTCAATTAAAAAATTTTAATTATAAAAATTATTATTTTCTAATGATAATCAGATACCAATACATAAAAAATATATTCTAAAATCTTCAGAAAAACATACCTTATTTTGCGATCACCAATTGGGAATGCATTGGAATCACTCCATCCAACGATAATCTCAAAAAAGATGCCCTCCTCAAAGCGCATCGATTATTAAAACGTCTCACTAAACATGAGAAGTCAGATCAGACCCTCTACATGAAATCTTCAAGATTTAGTCCCATAATGGGCAGAACTTCTCTATCAAGAGAGGCAAAATGCCTCTCGGTGACGAGAATTGTATCTGCAAATGGTATCTCTCTTTTGATAGCTACCAGAAAGTCTTGAAGGGCAAAACATCTCAATCGGAATCCTGATCGTCGATGAGAATATTATTTTGCCAAAGGTAGCTTTCTATTGAGTGATACCATGAGGTACGCAGACCCTCTTTCCATGGGCAGAACCTCTCAAACAGGAGAGGCATTACACCTCCCCTGAAGAGAACTGTATTCTGAAAATGGTAGCTTTCATTTGAGAGCTACCCCGTGGTACCCAGACCCACTCGATGGGCAGAATCTCTCGACCTGGGGATGGCATCACACCACTCCATAGTGAGAATTTTATTCTGCTAGGGTAGCTCTCTTTTGAAGTTACCAGAAGAAAAGCAGACCACTCAGCAGGAGGGTTAAGGGGGAGATTTTAAGGTACGTAAACCAGTTTTCCTTTATCAATAATGTATTTATAAGCACACCATTCCTGAAAGGTTAGAAGAAAGATCATTAATATTCAATTAAACAATATCATAAAAATTATTATTTTCTAATGATATTCAGATACCAATACTTAAAAAATATATTCTAAAATCTTAAGAAAAACATACCTTATTTTGCCATCACCAATTGAGAATGCATTGGAATCACTCCATCCAACGATAATCTCTAATAAGATGCCAACCTCAAAGTGCATCGATTATTAAAAGGTCTCACTAAACATGAGAGGTCAGATCAGACCCTCTTCATGAAATCTTCAAGTTTAAGTCCCATAATGGGCAGAACTTCTCTATCAAGAGAGGCAAAATGCCTCTCGGTGACGAGAATTGTATCTGCAAATGGTATCTCTCTTTTGATAGCTACCAGAAAGTCTTGAAGGGCAAAACATCTCAATCGGAATCCTGATCGTCGATGAGAATATTATTTTGCCAAAGGTAGCTTTCTATTGAGTGATACCATGAGGTACGCAGACCCTCTTTCCATGGGCAGAACCTCTCAAACAGGAGAGGCATTACACCTCCCCTGAAGAGAACTGTATTCTGAAAATGGTAGCTTTCATTTAAGAGCTACCCCGTGGTACCCAGACCCACTCGATGGGCAGAATCTCTCGACCTGGGGATGGCATCACACCACTCCATAGTGAGAATTTTATTCTGCTAGGGTAGCTCTCTTTTGAAGTTACCAGAAGACAAGCAGACCTCTCCATATGGGTACCTATAAAACAATAGTCGTTAATCATGGCCTTAAAATAATTGAATAATTTTGTCCAATTTTATTTAGATATTTCCAAAGTATCCTAGACTTAAACCTATTTACTCTAAAATTGATAACCCTATGTTGATTCATTACCTATAAGGTCCTGTTAATATATTGAAGTAGTCAGTTTTCCGTGTGCCTATCCAACAACATCCAAAGATTTCTAATTTTTTGTCCACAGCCGTTGGGGTTCAATGCACATAGGTACTGCATTGCTTAGTCCCACATTAAGTTGACCTTAACTAAAGCTGACTTATGATCTTCATCTGCATGCTCGTAGGAGATGTTTGCTTTTGTTGACCATCTCTTTCTAATGCCATCTATGGTTATTGTATCTCTGCTGCGAATAAAGCTTCAAATGCTCTCAAATATTTATTATAATTTTCATACTTTGGATTAAGTTTTAGCATATAGCTAGTTTAGTTAAGTTATCACACGTTAATTTACAATAAGGAAATTTTCCTACCTTTTAGGATCATTAGCGACCAATATCCCTTGCTTTTCCAATGTAGTCAGCATCAAACACATGACAATGGAGCTAAATATCATTTTTTTCTTGGTGGTTAAACGTTATGGCCAGTACGTTGAAAAAATTTCAAGTCTGTGACACTTATGAAATATGGTCACAATTTTAATCCCCTATGAATGAATGAGTCAGTGAATGTATAATTAGGTATAAATGGATAAACATCTAAATGTAATAGGTAGGAGATGGATTAACACATACAACTTTAATTCGTAATCATCATAAAGTCATGTTTGATACACCACTCTGTGTTACAAGTGCCTCAATGAGGCCATGGCAGTGGGCGATGATGCATATTCGGACAAGACCACACTTGCTCTTGCACGCAAAGTTCCCAAAACGGCATGTGGAAAAACTACTACTAAATTGTGGACCCATAACCTTGTGCCCAAAGCAGTGCGGAGCTTGTGTTAAAAATTTAATGTACTCAAACCAAACTAGCTAGGCATACTCTATGCTCCAAAGGACTGGATACACAAAGAATATATTTCAATGAATTTCTATGAACCTATTATTTTCCCATTAGAAGTTCTATTGGAAATGGATACGTTGCCAATTAAGAATAGCAATTACGCAACTGAAAAGAATAATAATCATCACTTACTAAGGAAATTTTTAAAATTTGGAGTCATAATTTTCCTTCAGTAAGGGTTTGTTAGAAAAATGGAACACATTACATCGTAAGTATCAACCCATTTTCAGTAAAAATACATAATTAATATTGTAAATCACAATAGTTCTGTGTAACAATATGCAGGTATTTTATGGTAACCTATAATATGACAAACATATACCAAAATTGATATCATTAATTATTTATTTATATTTGTTATTGCATATATTCTAAATGTATTTTATAATTTTAAAATTCTATATTGGAACATTAAAATATCCAGACCAATACGTGGGTAAAACCTTACCATGAAAAGGAAACCACTGTTCAAATGCGATGAACTTCTGCCCCTATCAAAAACACCAATAATAACAATCAAAACGAGAGCAAGGAAAACACCTACATGTCATCAAAACGCTATTTTTGGATACTTAAGAAGTAGCTCCAATGCATCACAAAAAAAATCTGATGTGGCCAGCACATGAATTTCTTCATGTATAATATGTCAATATTAATTTACGACAGTATTTTCAAAATCTATATTCAAACTAAACTTGGAAGATAAGTGATTAATTTATATCATAATATCTTTTACGTCACAAACATTATAAGTAATGTTTTTGGGGACATGTTTGATGAAATAATGAAATTACATTTTCAAAAACTTTTATATACAATCGTATATACCTAAATATATTATTTTTTTGAGATATTTTACAAAAACAGACGTTTGTTTCCAAGAATAAAATAAGCTCAACTTCCGGTTAAACCATTTGCTCCAAAAAATAATCAACTCTGTCAGCACACCACAGTATATATGTGAAGTTTAGTACTAATAGGGGTAATAGTTTTCACATTAGAGCGCCCACAAGCACACACACACACAAACTTCTTTCCAAAAATGGTCAGAAGGTATTCTAGGGACCCCAAAACATGTATTTCCATTAAATCTCGAAGTCAATTTTTTTCATGAAAACAGTACTTTTTATACTATGAATATGGAGAAAGTAAAAATCCAAATAGTATGAAGGAATGGACACTAAAATACATTGCATATTGTATGTTAGCAATAACAAAAGTGTAAAATACTCTACCACTATTCAAAGAGTCTAAACAATTTTGTTTACAGACCACTCATCATCATTTCCACTTCCATTATTTCATTGAATTTAAGAAAAAGAAATCCAACAAAGCAAACCAAATGACAGCTTAAATGTAGTGTAACCACAAGAATGATCATGGAAATAAATCAGATTTCCAAAATACATCCCACAATCTTCGTCTATGATCTCCATTTGGAAATATTCGTATAACTTTAATAAAATCTGCTAGTTAAGATGGCTGATTTCAATGAAAATTGACGATATTCGTAATTCAAGTTGTATAACAGAACATATTGACAGTAATTGCAATATTATATCTAAATATATATTATAACTCAATTAAGGCATGCAATATATATAAACAAATTATGAACTCCCCAGAATATTATGATCATGTAACCCCGAATCAAGCATAGAGCAATATGAAAGGAAAAGCCAGAGCAAACATATTTTGAAAGGACAGGATTTAACAGTACTCAAACAGAACTAATGGAAAGCCACAACAATTCAACAGAGGACAACTGGAGCAAGAGCTTATGAAAAAAATGGCTTGTTTTCCCCATCACACATCCTAAATCCACTTTATCATCCTTGAAACCCAATTAACTTATCATTACCGATGTAAAACATAAATTGACATCATTTAACACCATTGAAACTTGATCAAAGAAATAAATAGGTCAAACATTGTTTTGGAAAACTTAGAGACGCATTTCAAAACAATGAATTGAAAAAAATATATGTAATAATATCTTACTCTGAAGCCACCCTTAAAGCACTCAGTGGCTGCCGTAATACTTCCCTTGCCCTCCACAGGAGCCATGGAGAGGCCTCGTCCATTCTTCCAACGAATTTATCAGCAATGTGGTGTCCCTCTTAAGCAAATGGCCCATACTGTAGACAGTAGTTGTCCATTTCCACCATTCTCCACTATACTTCCAAGCTGGAACACTCTGGAGCTTCTCGTATTATTTGAGGAAATTCAGTGCATATTCTATACATGAATAATAGGACAAACACATAATATGTTAAATATAATATACATGCCAATTGATATTCCAGTAATAAGAGAAGATCCTGTTCGCTTTTTACAAGGCAGTAAATAAGGCAATGACAATTTTGGATGCTTAGTGCTACACCTATATTGAAATGAGGATCTTTGAAATGATTATAGAGTTACCTTAGATTATTCAAGAGGAGAGCCTGCACGAACCTTCACAAACTAACCTGTAGTATCTGGTTCAACAATTTCTACCACATCTCAGCTTGGTAGTAGGTGATGGTTATTGAGTCAAGATCAATAGTTACAGAATGACTTATGTTGCCAGAGCAATTTAGAATGTGCTGCTTTTCTTATGCATTTTACCTTTTTCCTCTTCCATAGGTAGGTTCAGGTGGATATTTTAAGGTAGGTAAACCAGTACACCTTTATCAATAATGTTTTTATAAGCACCCCATTTCTGAAAGGTTAGAAAAGAGACCATTTATATTCAATTAAAAAATTTTAATCATAAAAATTATTAGTTTCTAATGATAATCAGATACCAATACTTAAAAAATATATTCTAAAATCTTCAGAAAAACATACCATATTTTGCGATCACCAATTGGGAATGCATTGGAATCACTCCATCCAACGATAATCTCAAAAAAGATGCCCTATTCAAAGCGCATGCAGACCACTCAGCAGGAGGGTTAGGGGGGAGATTTTAAGGTACGTAAACCAGTTTTCCTTTATCAATAATGTATTTATAAGTACACCATTCCTGAAAGGTTAGAAAAAAGATCATTAATATTCAATTAAAAAATTTTAATCATAAAAATTATTATTTTCTAATTATATTCAGATACCAATACTTAAAAAATGTATTCTAAAATCTTAAGAAAAACATACCTTATTTTGCCATCACCAATTGAGAATGCATTGGAATCACTCCATCCAACGATAATCTCTAATAAGATGCCAACCTCAAAGTGCATCGATTATTAAAACGTCTCACTAAACATGAGAGGTCAGATCAGACCCTCTTCATGAAATCTTCAAGTTTAAGTCCCATAATGGGCAGAACTTCTCTATCAAGAGAGGCAAAATGCCTTTCGGTGACGAGAATTGTATCTGCAAATGGTATCTCTCTTTTGATAGCTACCAGAAAGTCTTGAAGGGCAAAACATCTCAATCGGAATCCTGATCGTCGATGAGAATATTATTTTGCCAAAGGTAGCTTTCTATTGAGTGATACCATGAGGTACGCAGACCCTCTTTCCATGGGCAGAACCTCTCAAACAGGAGAGGCATTACACCTCCCCTGAAGAGAACTGTATTCTGAAAATGGTAGCTTTCATTTGAGAGCTACCCCGTGGTACCCAGACCCACTCGATGGGCAGAATCTCTCGACCTGGGGATGGCATCACACCACTCCATAGTGAGAATTTTATTCTGCTAGGGTAGCTCTCTTTTGAAGTTACCAGAAGACAAGCAGACCTCTCCATATGGGTACCTATAAAACAATAGTCGTTAATTATGGCCTTAAAATAATTGAATAATTTTGTCTAATTTTATTTAGATATTTCCAAAGTATCCTAGACTTAAACCTATTTACTCTAAAATTGGTAACCCTAGGTTGATTCATTACCTATAAGGTCCTGTTAATGTATTGAAGAAGTAGTCAGTTTTCCGTGTGCCTATCCAACAACATCCAAAGATTTCTAATTTTTTGTCCACAGCCGTTGGGGTTCAATGCACATAGGTACTGCATTGCTTAGTCCCACATTAAGTAGACCTCAACTAACGCTGACTTATGATCTTCATCTGCGTGCTCGTAGGAGTTGTTTGCTTATGTTGACCATCTCTTTCTAATGCCATCAATGGTTATTGTATCTGTGCAGCGAATTAAGCTTCAAATGCACTCAAATATTTATTATAATTTTCAAACTTTTTTAGAAGTCTTATCATAAAGCTAGTTTAGTTTAGTTATCACACGTTAATTTACTATATAGAAATTTGCTTACCTTTCCGCATCATTAGTGACCGATATCACTCCTTTTCCATCATTATTAGTGAGAGAACATCACACAGTTTACCAACGCATTAATCAGCTGGAAATTATTTCTTAGCATTTAGTGTCATGCAGGAGGAAAAGATTTAAGAACAGTTTCAAAGACATTAACATATTTCTTGACATTCCGTAAGGAGAGACCTTGATCAGTACAATTATTCACTCATACCTTTGTATTTTTCATTTCATCACGGCCATGATCAAGACTGGGACGAAAGAAAATGAGAGAGATATATTTTTCTGTATCCTGTACCACATGACAAATGAAAACAGTTCATTCATCGGAGTATGATAGCAGGAACAAAGGAGAGTAATTGAAGTAAAAATAGAAGGAAAGCGAGGAAGGGCAAAAACAGGAATGGGGATTGTAGATTACGTAAAAAAGGGCTGAAGTTACATGCAAATGAAAGAAGATGACCAGGATCAACTACTTTGAAAAGTTTGCAATTGACTTAAGCCAGAAGTTATAAATTAACTCTTGTTGCAAAGAGTTATTGCTTAATAAAATGTTATGGCATACAAACTAAAGGAAAACTAAAATCTGATATATTGATAGTGATTTCCTAAGGCTAATTGAGACAAACGGATACAGGGAATCATGAAATCAATACAGAGGAATATAGAATGGACTAGATTATCCTACAACTAACTATGTTTGCTAGTAAAACTTCACAATCCTTAAAACCATAATTGGAAAAGATGGAAAAGAATAGTTATTGAACCGTAATATTATAATAATTTTGTAGTAAGAACGAAATAACATTCATGTTATGTTCTATTAATATTTATTTGTTATTATTTCTCTAAATACTAACAATTTTTAGAGGAAATATTAAGGTCAACGAATGCGACAAAGGTCGGCAAATTATAAAATGAAAAATATATGAAATGCGCAGAAGAAAATCAAAGGAATTGGGTATTTTAATAGTGAAGCCTGTAATGTTGTGCTCACTACCTAAGTAAATGCACTTACTTTAAGGAATCAGCTGTCTCGTAACCTAGGACGTGACTTTCTCTTACGACTGAGTTTCACTTTCCACGTCGGCGAGGGAAATCAGCAGAGTACTGATAAAGAAAAACATCCCAGTTACTGGTCACCTGTAAATAAATATTTGCTTTAATTAAGTTGCTATACGAATTGTCAGTTCACAGTTATTACTATTATTAATATAAATTGATAATTATGTACAAGGACTTATTAAATTTTCAATACAACATTATTATCATTACATGAGTAAAACTTGCCTGAAATCGGCTTACGCGATTAAAATTCATGATTGAATTAAATGTATTGAAAGTGATGTACTCATTTTGTTACAAACAAGAATAAAATCTATTGATTTAATATAATTAGAATGACAAATCTAAAAGGAATGAAAATTTTATTTTATATATGGCATGAATAAGAATACAGTAGAGTACACAAAATACAGAATAATAATGTTAACAGTTATCGTGACTTGGCACAATGCACTTTTGTATAATAAAAAATTATCACAAATGGTCATCATATGGTTTGCTAAAATATATTACAGATTATAGTATTTAGGTAACTATATTCAGATTCAATGAAGTTAGTAATTATTTGTACCACTGGCATCACTGCTGGGTTTTTAAAATCCCGAAATCCCTTATGGTTACAATTGCCATGATATCTCAGCAGAAGATACGTAAAGAAAAGTTTTTAAAAAGGCACTTGCAAAACTCGTTCCTAAGTAGTTACTGAAAGTTTCAGAATACTTAATAGTGATCGATTTTAAACGTATAACGAATTATTAATTCCTAACCATCGTATCCAAAAAGACACACGACCGAATTACTTTTTTCTTCTAAAAGTCGGCAAGTGATACGTTAAAATTTAAATCGATTATACAGTAGGCTTTTAGGAACAACCACTTCTTGTTTTCTCCGAGTACCGGGGAAAAAACAAGGAGCGCCGACAACCACGTTTTTCTGAGATATTAAACCTCCAACTCATTAGCAACCATGTAACAAATTTTCATTCTTTACATATGAATTAATTTGTACTACCGAAAAGAAGAAATACTACAAAACTAAAATGACCTTAGAGTAGAGAATACTTTGATAGTCACTTCTTGGCTAATAAATATTTACGCCACTGGAATCGACACTGAATTTGAAATTTCGAATTCCGTTAGGGTTCCCGTTGGCGAAATCTCGCCAGAAACTGGAAAATATTTTAAAACGTATATTGAAAATGCGTTCCTTAATATTTATTTAAATTTACAGAACACCCATTAATTACGGATGAAAAAGCAGCAACTAATTCTTGATTCCTAGACAAAAATCAAAAATGATAAGCGACTGAATTACTCGGGAAAATTCTTCTAGAAGTGATCTTCGGCAATTGATAAGTTAAAATTTTAATCGACAATTCATGAAAAAGAATATTTTGAAATTGTGATATTGAAAGCAGGAGTAAAGAGGTAGTTTTGTGGACGAAGGTCAATGTATGGGAAAGTGCTTCAGTATCTCAAACAAACAGCTTTACGGTGACGCTTGGTTTCCACTGAATTACAGTTATTTAATCACTGTATTATGTTGTAACATGTATTACATAATAGAAAGATCGCGCGGCGCATACGACAGGAATAAATTCAGTAATTGGATACATAGTAAAGAAGCTGTTACCTTATAAGTGTTATAATAAATAATCACTTAAAGTATGTATTGATAAATCTATGTGACGTAATGCAATTTGAACTCCCGATGTCCGTTACCGTTGGTGACTTCTCGTGTAGAACTCGAAAGGTCTTTAACGAGATTTTAAACCTCATTAAAAGCCTTCCAACCTTAAACCCAACCTTAAAAACCTTCAATTCATTAAAAGCCGTGTTCTAAATTTTGTTTCATGAAATCAGAATTATTAAAAAATATTTACTTCCAATAAACCTGAGGCGTGCATGAGGGAAATAATTGGAACAGTTTCAAAGTTAATGAGTTATTCACGGCTCCAGCAACGAATATTTTGCAAAGGCATAAAACGAAACGTCAATAGAATCACACAAGGCATATTCGCTTATTGGATCACAGGTGAGCTTAACGAACGATGACTTTGCTTATTAAATGATTACTAAACTTAGCACATAATAACTAAGCTTAGCATGTGATAACTTCTTTTCTTAAGTGATAATTCCGCTTAGGAGATAATAACTCCGCTTCTCAAGCAATAACTTAGCTTAAGACTTAGTAAATAATAATTCTAAAAATTGTAACTTATATTTTTAAGTGAAAGCTCTGCTTAGCAAATGATAATTCCGCTTACAAAATGACAACTTCTCAACTTAAGAGATAACTTCGCTTTTACGTGAAAACTACGTAAAGCAAATGATAATAATAACTTCTCTGATGGAAATTAAAAGACCCCAATTACATCCATTTAAAAAATGATTGCTACCTACAAAGACACACAACCATTCCCTAGCCAGAAAATTCCAACTTGCCGGGGTTCGAACCCGAGACCTTTGCGTTGGCGTAGCTAGCGCGCTAATCACTTCGTCACCGCAGCAGGCAACTTATTTAATCTGAGATTCCCTAAGAACAGAAAAGCGAATGTAATTTCCCGAACATTGAAATTCCTGCTCATTCAAGACAACTATTCGCCGAAAATATTTTCATCGCGATAGAATATCGATGAATCACATAAATAAGCATAGACTTAGTAAGAATCTTCATTACGCGCAAACTTTCTCTCTTGGAATTTTTTCACTTGGAAGTGATATATTTCGTATTAATGTCTAACGAAACATCGGAAATATCATCTCTTGGCATTTGAGATTCCCTTAGAACACACAATTTTTCCGCGTCAGTAAAAAATCCAATAATTTGAATTTCCGAATGTTCAATCTCCTGCAAGCTCATTCGGGAAAAATCATTCACAGAAATATTCCGTGTCATGATAGATTAGCAATAGATAGATTAAGTGCATTGCAACCAAATACACTATGCTTTTAACATATATCTGCACTTCAAAAGTATAAACATAACGAAAAAGATTCAAATTCTTACCGTTACTCCGGAAGTGAACCACCACGACCTTTCCCCCACGAAGTCTCACTGGTAACTGCAAATTTTGTCACAGAAAACCATTACAAAAGAGAAGCTGCGTTCTGATTGGTGGAAATTTGTTTTCCCCCACCCCTACCGCCGTCAACCGTTACATTTAAAATCACCAAAAATAATGAAAATAATTATATGTTGATTTTAAATAACAGAGTTTTGTTTAAATAATTACATTTTTGAAACTGGAATTAATTGTAAAAAAACTACTTTTAACTATAAGCGAGTTCTATAATAACCTCGAAGTTAACGATGTCTGGTATTAACTGGGTTAGGATAAACGCTACGAAAAGAATCGTATTGAGATAAGCATCTTAGTTAGAGTATGGAAATATACTCCAATTCAAAATTAAATTAAGTTGACAGTCGTAAAGTGAGTAAATATCCTTTTGGTTAACACTTATAAAGTCCCATTCTCACTTTATCGGAAATTGCATGGATTCAAATATCGGATTGATCGTCAAGAGAACTGCTTGTTTATAATATCAAAAATTTTGGAAAATTTACGTACATTTTGTTAAAATGCTCGAGAGAAAGTTTCGAAAACGACCAAAATAATAATCTTCGTTCAATTTATGTTCTTTTGGTGCTTGTCTCGACTCAGCACGACCATACCTTCTAATTTAATTCTTCAAAAGAAATGAAGCCTGCAAACGATAAAAGAGAAGTTTAGGTGAATTTATTATGGAAAACTGTTTGAGCGATCTTGGTTCGAACCCAGAAAAAGTATCGAACCAAAATAAATCGGCACTTCGTTCCTGATCTCGAAGAATACTTCTGCAAATTTTTAGCTGGTTCGGACAAACGCTGTGGACTCTAATCGATGACAAACACTGAATTTCTACTTTACAAATAAGGTTAGTATTTAGTTAAAATATTCCCCTAAATCAACGTTTCAAGCGAGTGCAATCTTTAAGGCGATCAGTGATCATATTATGACACACGTTTTTAAATAATCCCACCTCTCTCTATCTGATTAACACACGGAGTTATGAATGTTTCATTGGGAAATTGATTCCTCTATTTGAATCGATAACACCGTACACGACTTTGAGTAGCGACATAAAATAACAACATTCTGGAAGGAATACTAAAGAAATGAATGCTATGGTAACGGAAAATGGGAACTCCAGCACGATGAACAAAACCATCCCAAAACTTTTCCAATCGATAGTTTAAATCGGTATTTGCAACCCAATCTCACACTATATTGAAATAATACCAAAGTTTGTTAATGCACGACTTGTATTATGCATGTCATTCGATAATTCTACCTTCCACGCCCCTCAATAACACGTTCATCGGAGAAAGATCGATTTCGTAAAGGATTGCTCCCGTATAATTATTACTTTCGAATAGAAGAAGATATTCCAAACCATAGAAGCTGTACGGCATGTCATTCACTGGCACATGTTGCACAATCCAAGGAACCAGGTTCGATCTTCCAGCAGAACTCTCAATTCCACTCCCTGGTTATTATAACTACCACACCACTCACAAACACTCGGAATATTTAAATATATTCACTACGAAACGTAATAAATTATACTTTTTAGTCGGCACAACCACATGGAAGTCATACATTCGTAGAAACAGAATCAATCCTTGCACTCACCGTACTTCGCTTCGCTACTCGCGATTCTTCTAAAAATAGAAGACAGTCCAACAAAGCGTTTCCGAAGGTGACATCGTCATTAGTAATGACCTAGTGATTTCGAAAGCTAAGGAAGAATTGCCGATTTTTAAGAGATGCAAACCTTTCTTTCAGACGTTTTCAGGTAGGAAATAGCTATGAATAAAATTAGGCATTTCGCTGATATCGTACTTACTCCACCACTTAATCTGAACCGTTCTTCTTGACCATTATCCCAACTTCTCTTCTCCCCATTGATTCTATGTCTCAAATTTTGCAGCAAATACACTTTTATCAATCGTGAATTAAACACTTCGCTCCATAGGAAAATGTTTACTAAACAAAACAGTATTACATTATATTATGTGTCAGCTGATCTTGGAGGCACGCTGTGAAACCATGGTCGATCTATATAATACGGTGTAGTTAAGTAAACGGATTCCAATTTTGCTAGAAGATTTCACAGGAGCAGAATATACACCACAAACCATCCTTATCTCATCCATTAAACTCGCTTCTCCCTTGCATGAAATGACAACGCTTCAAGTTGCCTTCCGAAAATTCCGGAACTGTCGGAACTCGATGTTCTTTCTTTCCTCGTCTGACTGACGTAACTTCAAATTCAAATGCATTGGGAAATGGTCTACTGTACAATCGAAAGAATTTTCAAAGTGCCTCAAAATTTCTCGTCTTTGTGAAGTTGATTTGTTTGAAAGAAGTCCTTTTCCTCTAGATTTCTGTATTTTACCTGTGTTTCGTTAGAGTATACGTACGGGAAACATACATGAAGAATGTTTATCGACAGTTGAAAGCCTCGACTCGACTCCCAGCAATATCGTAAATCAAGTGTCGAAAAATGTGTTGTTCCAAATCTGTGATCGAAAAATTCCCAAGGAGATACTTCTGATGATTCATTGATTTCGTGCTGCAGTTCACGGGAATTGGGAATCCTTTGATCAAGTTACAATAGCAAAATGCAGGATTCTACTGTAAGTACAATGACATGGTGCATTGATTTGAATCTAGATGCATGTGAATATGAAATTTCACCTCGTGGGTAAGCTAAGAGTGGTTCTACTTGGCTCTCTGATATTAGAATTCACAGCGAATTTAGTAACCTATTCTGAAATGCTGTATGATAATGTAGAATTGATTGAAATGCTTGCAATAAACAATACGACTTGCCGAGGTAGCTTAAGTAACACCAATCAAAGATTTGAGTGAGTGGGAACTTTTTAAATTCATCCAACAAACCGATCTATTCACCGATGCATTTACGATGCTTTCCACCAATGTCCATCGCTGAGATTAATTCCCGATGAAGAGCCGCAGGGTTCTGACGACATTAGCGGGACATTCAAATGTGAATAACCTCATTAAAAAGCCAGTAAATGGAAACTTACAAATAAAACGTATTTATAATGCAAAAAAACGATGCGATTATATATTTTCACCTGAGTTTAAGGAATTATGGAGATGGGACAAATTGCAAATGCAACGGGAGCAATCTAGTTAAACAGCAGAAAAAACCTACGGACTGTTCTTAAATCCATCAATAATTGATAATCCATCAAAGTAATCAGACTAACATCGATGTAATTCAGTCAGATTGATGAATTTAAAAACGTGACCAGTGCTGGAATTTGCTCGGAAATTAATTTCCTAGTTTCTTATTGCTTTAAAGATTTATAGATTGAAAGTGATGTTTTTGTGTATATAAATTATCTCAAATTTTCTTCCAAATTCTTGCCAAAGTGAATATGAAACGATCCAATTTTGAAGAATGTTTTATTCTATGTGATTTTGATTCAAAATTTTCTAAAAGAATAAATCCTTCATACGTGGACGTTTTCTTTGGTTCTGAAAGCGAAATAACAAATAAACACTGTACACAGATCTGAATACCTAATGTTAATGACAATAAAGATTACCTTTTCTTCAACTGTGACATTGAATGTGCTATTCAACACCTTTTGTCATCCAACATCGTCTTATTCCTTCAAAATAGTCTAAAATTTACAAAGAATATTGTTAATGAAATGCACAAGTTTCTCTACGAAAACAAAAAAGATCGAATCAGGAATGTTGATTTTGGAATCCATGACGGAGAAGCCTTTTGTGTTGATCCATTAATCATAGTTAATTACTGCTGAGAGAGGGAAATAGTATTTCTTAAAGAAAGAGGAATGCATAATTTTATTTAAACGGCTTCTTTTGGCTTGAGGATATGCAAATATAATAGATTTATTGTTGTCCTGACAATTTCTTTTTAATATGTATTAAGTATTATAGTAAGTTCTTCTTCCTTTCTTTTCATAAAAGAGATGTCAATTCCTATTTAAGATGGGAGATATTGCCATGGAACGAATTGCAGACTCGATCAAACCCTTAAAAAGTTGTGCTTGACATTTGCAAGTGATAGAATGCGTAAGAATGACATTGGAAGGCGTTCCAGCGATAGAATGAGTAAATCTCTGCATTATTTAGGATTAATTTGCCTTTAATGAACACAGTAAACCTATGAAAAGTGAATTGGTTCGAGGGGAATTCGTAAGCGGGGAATTGATCTCCCCCGCTGATATTGTACTACCACCCAACCCACCCCCCAGTTCATTTATTTATAACATTAACCAATAATCAGAGCGTGTAGATTAACATAAGACTGAATAACAATAGTACAACATGAGCGCGGGGGATCAACTCCCTGCCTACGAATTCACCGCATACGAATTTACCGCGTACGAATTCACCGGCGCCCGGTGAATTGGTCCGGGGGGAATTGGTACGAGGGATATATTACTGGGAAGTAGCACTCTAAAACATTGAGATGACTCACAATTGACGAAGGATTTATTTACATATTCTTAAATTGTGTCGGTTTCATGATATTATGTTTAAATTATTTGCGTTAACACTTAAAGATCATTAATTTATGACAAAGTGTTATTCAGAGCCGGGATGTGTGTGGAATCACTGAGTTGCCTTTAATGAAGTTAAGCCGAGGTAGAAATCGTATCTAATGTTTTTGCGATTGGCAGAATGAAGTAAAATGTATTTATTTTACGTACGTCTCAAATCTCTATTGATCTATATAACGACTGGGCTCAAATATATTCACTGACTGCTGATACAGCGATTTAAATTAAAGAGAATGGAATTTACATTTTAATTAGCCTCGGGTTTCTCCATAGTTTTTGCAATAAAATAACAGCCTTGACGATGCAAACAAAATCAATCAAAATCTAATAAAGGGAAAAAACCTCCTTCTTCAGTATGGTTATATACATTCTAAATTAGTAATAATAAGATATGAAAACTTTTAAGCTATTCTGAATATCAATCAAATGCAGATATAAAAGTTTAAGTTATGCCCAATACTCAATTTGTTTTCAATTAGTACAGTATTGCGAGATTGGAATGAGAAGCAAATACTAACAAAAAGGTAGAGTAGTCCCTAATCACTAGCTTGGGATAAAACAATTTTAAATATGTCCATTAATAAATAGGTTCGGCTAGTTATATGATGTCACTATTTATAACTTTGGTATGTGCTTCAGATACGATTTAAAGACACGAAAGTGCAACTTTTATTGGGAAAATGTAGTGAGATATATTCAATGAAAATGTAATGTTGAGTGATTACTCTGTGTTCAACGCGGAAAGTTCGCGTTTACTATTATAAATATTCACAAGTAATTTCTAACAATAAAGCATCAATAAGTAGGTAAACTGTAATAAATGATTGGTTAATAGATTTAGAAAAACGTAAGGAAACTTATGAGTTACAAAGAAGAATGAGCTAAAATGGAACGGTATACGATCTTTAAGTTGGTCAAAGAAGTTCTGTCGTAATTGAGTTCGCTCAAATATCTTTAAATCGGGTTCTAATTTGCTGAATCGAACATTCAATTTAGAAAATAAGTTACAACGCCTAATAAAAATACTGACCATCTTAGAGAAACGTTTGCTTTCAAACGATGATCCAGAAGGAAATTAAGTATTCTTAGTTTAGTTGGAAATGATGAAAGAAGCAATGAAATTCTCTTTGCCATGGTGATAAACACGGATAATTTATGCAGTATTATCTTTAAATTGGAGTGGAAATATTCAATTTAGAAACCAAGAAATTTAAGAGGAGAATAGTTATTCAGTTCGACTTGATTTGAGTTAGATAACTCCCTGAAAATCATCTAAATAATTCTATTTTAATTAAAATTCACTTAATCACTCCATGAGAACATCATTAGATATACAAATAGATAATTGTGTAACAAATATCGTTTAAAAGACCACAAACGATGATGATATTAATGAAGGAAGTAATCGCTGGATTTTATCAAATGTCTTATCGTGAATATTACGCCTCTCGTCATTGCAGCATAAAAATTCGAGATTCAGTATCACTCGATGTATATTTTATTTGATTGGATATAAATCGAATTTCAGGAATATGCAAAAACTATAATGTTATTTTGAAACTAGTGGTAATCTAAAAAATACATTCAATTTTAGTATCCATTGCATTCTTTGATTGTATCTTTTTCCCAGACAAGGCGGTAAATGCACGAAAGAAAAAAAACAGTTCTCAACGAAGCAAACGATGAGTTTGCCTTGAACTTGAATAATGGCAAAGAATCGAAGGCCATTGGGAAGTCATTACTCGTCTTTTGGCATTGTTAGCATGAGCCTACTTCTTTTACTGATACCTCGAAAATGAAAGTAACGAAAATGAAATGAAAACGATGATTGGAAAATTCGAAATGAGTTGAAGGACGTTGGAAACCCATAACTGGTCTAAGAATGACTGTTTACGTGATCATAGCTTCTTTTTACAGTGCTTTGAAAGTGAAAGCAACGGTGAAGGGAAGCAAAATATCAATAGGTGTTGGAAAGAGCTCATCGAAGAAAGCGAAACTGCATTTCTGCGCCTATTCACAGAAAACTACAGAAAAAGGGAAATGGCATGTCTAACCATTGCATTGCTGTACTGTACTATTTATTCTCCATTAAATTACACCATATGAGAATTATAAAAGATAGTAACTTACTACATGGTCATTCAGATTATGTTGCTCAAAGTTCTTATTAAAAACCTTATATTCACCCCCAAAACTATTGATCAATAAATCACTTAATTGATAGTCCGTTCCACAGGTTTTTATTATATATTACACGATGTGAAAAATAAAAGTTCATAGTCCATAACGGGAGGACGTTTTCAAAATACGTTATATTAGAGATTGATATAAAAATTTATAAATTGTGCTTACCTAAGCCGAAGCTCCAATCCACTGACTTGTACCATCTAAGGATCTCCTGTACAACTTTCACTTCCAAGTGACGCCTATGAGCATAACGCCAAGACAATATCGGTGTTGCCTCCCAAACAATTAGAAAAGAGAAATTCCAAATTAATAAAATAAATACATGGATTAAAATCGGAATTAAAATCAAAAGCCATGCAAATGTAAAGCGAAGTAAGTAATTTGGAAACTTCGTATTCCTTTTCATTTGTAACCGTTGACCAAACAGTTTGAAATATCCTGTTACATCATCGCACAATAATAAGAAGATAATAACTAATTATCATCATTTAAAGAAGCCTTAATTAAACTCTTAGAAATTGGCTAAAGATATTGAATTCATGACACGAAACAAAAAGATTAATATCAGTGCTAATTCTTACCAAATCGATCAATATTCTTAAGTGATAAAATTAAATTTTAAATGCAATTAAATAGTAAGAAATAAAAATGATTCGGATTATAAAATACTGCCGATTAAATTTAGAATTACGTCGTTAAAGATAACAAGGAACTAGACAACTATAGCAACTAAAATTTCTGAAATATCTTCTAAATTGATAAAAATCAGAAGAGTATTCTAGACCCATGAAAATTTGAAGTAAAACAAGCAATTTGAATATAAATAATTAATAAATATGGCTACTTCAACGAACAGTATTTAGAATAAGTTTAAAAAATAACGACCGCTGAAGGGAATTAATATAACAAATTCGTACAAAATTGAATAGGATTCCTGAAATGACAAGTAAATTTAAATCTAAATTACAATTTCTGAAACTAAGATTTCTTGGAAAGTTGAATCTCAAACATTAAAACTGCAGTGAAGTAGAGTCTTGGCTCACTCGGAATTTTTCTCACGTTTCTTAATTTCAATTTCAAGGTGTTACTCGTAATGAAAAGGAAGTTGGAATTTGCAAGTTTTTTAGCTTTCAAAACAAATCTCCGATCACGACTTTAAATAACTCGCTGTATACGTACGAAATATCCACTAGAGAGACAATTCAGAAGTTTAATTCCGATTGCGAGAATAAATGTTTAACGAAAAATCCAACTTCCAAAAAATAAAAATTCCTAAAAAAATGCATTACTCAATATTGAATCCGAAACTAAATAGGTGTGAAAAAATTATTATTTGCATTAGAGGGATGTTGCAACTTAATATCATTATAACATTATCATAGACGCGAGAAGACCGGTATTGCTTCTGCAAATTTAATAGAAATACTAACCGGATTACGTAGATATAAAGACGATATAGATCTATTACCTTATATTACTCTTCCACTATATTAAGGTAATACAAACCATATATAAATTAAAAATGAACAGCTACGATGCGTCCACAATTTCCGTTAAAATTCAAATCCGATCTTCCCTTGTTTTTGTGATGACGTCATGCACTTACGGAAGCATAAAAATTAACGACAGAAATATTTTTAAAATATATTCAGATAAAACAAGTCACTCGGCACATACTGTGGAAAACGGGACTTTAGATTCTTGGTAAAAAGAAAAAAGCATGCGGCAAAGCCGAGGCTTTATCAGAATTTTTCTCTTGTTTTTTACATGCAAATTCAGAGTTTAACTCGTACGGTTTCGGACGTTAGTGAAAAGGCAGTTTAAATTTTCACAAACGTCTAAGACGAGGAAGTACAATCTTGAAACGAAATTAAACTTATTCTCGTAATCATAGAAGCAAAACCATTCCCACACGATGACATATTTGCACTTATCGAAAGGTAAAAATCAAAAGAAAAGGCTTTTACATTCGGGAATTGAGTTGACGTAGGCAAATTTAAGGAAACTATTTCTCGAGAAGAATAGGCGAGATCCGGTTTCTCGTTCCGGCGACATTCTTCTCTAACTGTCATAAAATGTCTAAGATTCCTATTTTGAAGCAAACATGTTTACTTGATTCGCTAATGACCATGCTAACGAGCTTTCAAACCCGAGAACGTACTTACGAAATCGTATTAAACAGTTCCGATTCTAAATAATAATATTAATGTCATCTCGTTAATTCACCCTAAATTAAAATCAATCACAAAATTATTCAAATTATGCGTCGTACACTGATATTACAAAAGGAATAAACTTAAATTATTTAATTTACTAACAGACTTTAGCAATATTTTCTTAGACATTACCTAATAAAGTATTTAATGAGACTTACCATTAACTGGAAATCCTGGGAGACAAAGATGGACGTTGAGCATGACAACAAATTCAAATTCAACTTCAACTGTTTCTCAAACACAGGTTGTCAGCACGACCTAGCTTGCAGAAATCCAGGAAGCAACTGACCAAAAGACCGTCCGCGCAATTGATGAAAAATACTGCTGTCACCTGATTGGTCCAAATTTAACCGTCTTTCAACTTGGCCCCGCCCACCAACCGTCATGAAAATTTTCCACTGCAAACGATAGCAATTATAATTCAACGAATTTATTAAAATATCATTTTATATATATGATTTATATTTTTCGTAGATTATAATTACTTTGTTTAAATTTCGCGATATCGTCCAAGTGCTGGATCGAAAAATATCAAAGTTTGCTCGATTTAAATATTATAGGTTCTTTAAAAAACATCTAAATTTGGGTCCGGGTATTTAAGACTTATAGGTTTTTTTATTTTCGAAAATGTAATAACGATTCACAAATTAATTTAATAACCATTCATCCCAAAAGATTAAAATTTAGCAACCATATCGATGTAATTAATATACGCACAACTACTAACAAGATCTCATTGCAAGGATACGTTTTGATCAAAAGAAGTGCAGGATTTCAAGAAATTACGTACATATTTGCGAATAAAGCGAGAATATCTTGTATTTTACTCTTAGAAATTCTCTCTTTAAGATACCAATTTTCTCGCTAGTCAAACACGTTTTCTACGATGTCAACCAAAGATACTTTTTATGAAGCAGAATTATTAAAACGAGACATAAAAGTTGATTGAATGATACATTAAACGTTGATGTTAACGAATTATAATATAATATAATAGTTTACGAACCAGGAATGCACTATTGACCACTCAATGCAACACGAAATATTCTAAAATAGGAAGAAATTTGCTCTATGAGAGGTAAATCGGCCTGTATGAATATCTCATTGCTTATATATGAAGTTAATTCACAGCCATTCAAATTAATGCAAACACCACTCTCATCGTACTTACATGACCTCCATCTTGCGTCGATGGTAAATGTAGTTTGATGGAAGGATTCCGAGCTCTTAGAACTGCAATATGAAATCCATGAGTGCTCGTCTCGTTGATGGTTGTTTCATCGCCGATTTAAAATAGTACACGTGTCCACTATTATTCAAGGAAGTCACTGATCTACAGTTAGATCGTCATTATTTGACTGGTCTTCGTTAATTGTTAACAATACTAGATAAGCCAGCCAAGAAGCTGTCCTATTATGCAACTTTCTAACCACAAGTTAAATAAGGTAATCAGTTAACGATAAGAAATGGCTAAGTTAACATGAAACACTTGGGAAACGACAACTTCACGTATTTAAACACTACGATCGAAATTCAAAGCAATATGTACGATAATAAGATAAAATATAACATGAAGTTTATCGGAGCACTGGATTCAAATAATTTCACAGTACTTTCGTAGTGTTTTCGTATCGACAAAAATGGCGGGTTTTCCACAAAGTTTCTGCTACAATTTCAATATTCCACAGATACGTTTTTACGTAGCACTCAGTTATTCACAGTGAATAAATTCAGAAAGTACATAATCTGAAGCATTGTTATCAAACATATTCCACGAATATGAACACTTACAAGCACTTTAAATGGTATTCCAACTCTAGAGCGCCATTTCAGCGTTTCTGCTCTTCATCACGAGGTGATTGCGCACCACACCTCAAGCGAATTCCGATTGTCTTCGAAAATATGAAGTACGAAAGTCGCGTTTCTAAGGCAGTGAATAATGGAGGGAAATAGTTTTGTTTCCTGTTATCAGAGTGCTTACTGCTGAAGCTAAATGGCTGAGTAATAACCTCCCGGTTTAAGCGAGGACCTGTGTTAAATCTAAAGTCAAAAATATTTTTAAGAGGTTATAAATGTTCATCTGTGCACAGTTCGTTTTTTTAAAGTTGACAATGTTGCTTTAACTTCTGTATTTCTTGGTTGTGAGTGTGCCACGGAAGAGAAAGAGTGTGGAAAACGAAAATAAGGAGTTTAAGCGCTCGACCTGGTTTACACTGTTATCCAAAAGTAAGTGTTGAAAAGTGCGTTGTTCTAAATCTGCGATAGAAGAATAGTAAAGATAGAAAACCTCATGGTTGATTGATTTCACGCTGGAGCTGTACGAATAGGGCATCTTTCGTTCACCTTACGATCACAAAATGCAATATTTGAAAGTAAGTACGATGATGATGATGTATGCTTTGAATTTTATCTTAAACTACATGTATGTGAGACTTATGAATCCACCTCGAGGGTTAGCATGGACACAATCACCTAGGCAACTACAATGATATCGAATTCTAAATGCAAATTAATTCGTGTTCGCGATTATGTAGTAATGTTACCATGACGCGATTGACAGTACTTTCAAGGAAGGACATTTGCTTGGATGATTAATCTAAAGACACTTATTGACTCTTGATTGAAGCGGTCAAGTATAGTGATGTTTATCGGTAGTGTAATATGAATGCATAAGAAGAATTCTATCAAAACCACTTCTTCGTTGTCACTTGTTTCATCTTGATACTTTAGTGATTTGTGAACCATTAATACTGCGAGCGAAGATACCAGATATTGTCGAAGGTTCCTTGACCACTACATAACTAAGTAATGTATCATTCAAACAACTAATACATCTCGTTTTAATGATTCTGCTTCATAAAAAATATATTTGGAAGTCATCGTAGGCTGTTTGATTAGCGAGAGAATTGGTATCTTAAAGAGAAATTTCTTAGAGTAAAATATAAGATATTCTCGCTTTATTCGTAAATATGTACGTCTTTTCTTGAAATCCTGCACTTCTTTTGATCAAAACGTATCCTTGCAATGATATCTTGTTAGTAGTTGTGCGTATATTAATTACATCGATATGATTGCTAAATGTTTCTCTTTCGGGATGAATGGTTATTATATTAATATGTAAATTCTTATTTCATTTTCGAAAATAAAGAACCTAAAAATCTTAAACATCCGAACCCAAATATAGATTTTATTTAAGGACCTACAATATTTAGATTATGCAAACTTTGATATTTTTCGATTCAGCAAATCGACGATTTTGCAAATTTAAAAAAAAATATTTAATATCTACAAAAAAATTAATTATAAATTTAAAATGATACTTTAATAAATTCGTTGAAATACAATTGCTATGGTTAGCAGTGGAAATTTTTCATGACGGTTGGTGGGCGGGGCCAAGTTGAAAGACGTTTAAATTTGGACCAATCAGGTGACAGCAGTATTGTTCATCGGTTGCGCAGACGGTTTTTTGGTCAGTTTCTGCCTGAATTTCTGCGAGCGAGGTCGTGCTGACAACCTGTGTTTGAGAAACAGTTGAATTTGAATTTGTTGTCATGGTCAACGTCCATCTTTGTCACCCAAGATTTCCAGTTAATGGTAAGTCTCATTAAATACTTTATTATGTTTTCTCTGAGAAATTATTGCTAAAGTGTATTGGTGCATTTAAGAATTTAAATTACTTCCTTTTGTAATATCAATGTACGACGCGTCATTTGTTTCATATTGTGATTAATTTTAATTTAGGTTGAATTAATAAGATGACATTAATCTTATTATTTAGAATCGGGACTGTTATATACGATTTCATAAGTACGTTCTCCGGTGTAAAAGCTAGTTAATATGGTCGTTAGCGAATTAAGTAAACATGTTTGCTTGTAAACAGGCTTATAAACGAGAGAAAATTTCCGATAAAGCCTCGGCTTTGCCGCATGTATTTCAAATCTGCCTAGGATACCGATCTGCAGTTTACACGACATTTTTTATCTGAATATATTTTTAAATTGGTTCTGTCGTTAATTTTTATGCTTCGGTGAGTGCATGACGTCATCACATAAACAAGGGAAGATCGTATTTGAATTTTAACGGAAATTGTGGACACATCGTAGTTGTTCATTTTTCACTTATTTATAGAATGTATTACCTTAATATAGTGGGAAATTAATAGAGTAGAATAGATTTGTATCGAATTTATATCTACGTAATCCTGTTTGTATTTCTATTTCATTCGCAGTAGCAATACCGGTTTTCTCTCGTCTATTATAATGTTATAATGATATTGAGTTGCAGTATCCCTCTAATGAGAATAATAATTTTTCACACCAAATTAGTTTCCGATTCAATAATCTGTGATCCTTTTTTTGAATTTTGATTTATTTGGAAGTTGGATCATTGCTTCGTTAAAAATTTATACTTTTAATCGGAATTAAACTTCTGAATGGATTCTCTAGTGGATATTTTGTAAGTATGTAACTAGCTGTTTCAAGTCGTCATCGGAGATTTGTTTTGAAAGCTAAAAGTCTTGCAAATTTCAATTGCCTTTTCATTACGAGTAACAAGTTGAAATTGAAATTAAGAAACGAGAGAAAAAATTCCGAGTGAAATTGGACTTGAATCCAGTGCAGTTTTCATGAGATTTTGAGATTTCAATTATCCAAGCAATCATATTTTCGGCTTGATTTCACTCCTCCCGTAATTAATAAACAGTTCAATACGTAGTTTTACTTGAATATATTTTCTAATTAGTCCTTCTGTTAATTTTTAGCCTATTTTAAGTTCTTACTCATAAACATTATGGTAATCCTGGTTTGAATTTAAAATGAAATCAGCAGTTGAAGGAAATTTTAATAGATGCATTTTTATCAACGGCATCGAATGTATTAATCGAACCTTCTAAAATTGATTTAAAATCGTTCTTTTGGCTTAAATTAAAGAAGTTCTAACTGTTCCGCGATGAAAGTGCCTTTGTCACCTTAAACATTAAATTCATTATCTCATAATCAGAACCGAATTTGTTTCTAATGATTGAAATTTAGATTTAAAGTTATCCTAATCATTTCAGGTATTCTATTCCAATTTTGTATCAATATGTAATATTAATTCTCGTCAGTGGTCGTTATTTTTTAAACTTATTCTCAATGTTGTTCGTTTATGTAAGAATATTTATCATTTATTTATATTAAAATTGCTTGTTTTACTTCAAATTTTCATGGGTTTAGAATACTCTTCTGATTTTTATCAATTTAGAAGATTTTTAGGAAATTTTTGTTGCTATAGTTCTCTAGTTCCTTGTTATCTTTAACGACGTTATTCTAAAATTAATCGGCATTATTTCATAATCGGAATCATATTTATTTCTTAAGATTTAATTGCAGTTAAAATTTAGCTTATGAATCACTTATGAATATTGTTTCATTAGGTACGAATCAGTACTGATATTAATGTTTTTGTTCCGTGTCATGATTTCGATAACTTCAGCCAATGTGTAAGTGTTTAGTAAAGGCTTCTTCAATTATTAATTATTATTAGTTATTATCTTCTTAATATTGTGCGATGATGTAACAAGATATTTTAAACTGTTTGGTCAACGGTTGCAAATGAACGGGAATACGTATTTTTAAAATTAATCGTTTCGCTTTACATTTGCATGGCTTTAGAATGTAATTCTGAGTTTAAACCATATATATTTAATTAATTTTTAATTGTTTGGGAGGCAACACCGATATTGTCTTGGCGTTATGCTCATTGGCGTCTTTTGGAAGTGAAAGTCCTGCAGGAGATCCTTCGATGGTAGATTCAGTGGATTCGAGCTTCTGCTTGGGTAAACAGAATATATCTATTTTTATAACAATCTCTTATATAACCTTCTTTGAAAATACCCTCGTGCTATGGACTGCTTTTTTTCACACCGTTTATTATATTATAAAAACTTGTGGAACGGACTTTCAGTTAAGTGATTTATTCTTCAATAGTTTTAGGGGTGAAGAATAATATTTCATAAGAACTTTGAGCATTAAAACATAATATGAATGACCATGTAGTAAGTGCTATCTTTTATAATTCTCATATGGTGTAATTTAATGGAAAATAATTAGTACAGATGAGCAATGCAATGGTCAGACATACATTTTCCCTTTTTCTGTATTGTTCTGTGATCAGACGCAGAAATGCAGTTTCACTTTCTTCGATGAGCTCTTTCCAACACTTATTGATATTTCGCTTCCCTTCACTGTTGCTTTCACATTAAAAGCACAGCAAAAAGAAGCTATGATCACGTAAACAATCACTCTTAGACTAGTGATGGGTTTCCAACGTCCTTCAATTTATTTCGAATTTTCCAAGCATCGTTTTCGGTAAGTGCATGACGTCATCACATAAACAAGGGAAGATCGGATTTGAATTTTAACGGAAATTGTGGACGCATCGTAGCAGTTCATTTTTAATTTATATATGGTTTGTATTACCTTAATATAGTGGAAGAGTAATATAAGGTAATAGATCTATATCGTCTTTATATCTACGTAATCCGGTTAGTATTTCTATTAAATTTGCAGAAGTAATACCGGTCTTCTCGCGTCTATGATAATGTTATAATGATATTAAGTTGCAACATCCCTCTAATGCAAATAATAATTTTTTCACACCTATTTAGTTTCGGATTCAATATTGAGTAATGCATTTTTTTAGGAATTTTCATTTATTTGGAAGTTGGATTTTTCGCTAAACATATATTCTCGCAATCGGAATTAAACTTTTGAATTGTTTCTCTAGTGGATATTTCGTACGTATACAACTAGTTATTTAAAGTCGTGATCGGAGATTTGTTTTGAAAGCTAAAAAACTTGCAAATTCCAACTTCCTTTTCAGTACGAGTAACACCTTGAAATTGAAATTAAGAAACGTGAGAAAAATTCCGAATGAGCCAAGACTCTACTTCACTGCAGTTTTAATGTTTGAGATTTCAACTTTACAAGAAATCTTATTTTCAGAAATTGTAATTTAGATTTAAATTTACTTGTCATTTCAGGAATCCTATTCAATTTTGTACGAATTTGTTATATTAATTCCCTTCAGCGGTCGTTATTTTTTAAACTTATTCTAAATACTGTTTGTTGAAGTAGCCATATTTATTAATTATTTATATTCAAATTGCTTGTTTTACTTCAAATTTTCATGGGTCTAGAATACTCTTCTGATTTTTATCAATTTAGAAGATATTTCAGAAATTTTAGTTGCTATAGTTGTCTAGTTCCTTGTTATCTTTAACGACGTAATTCTAAATTTAATCGGCAGTATTTTATAATCCGAATCATTTTTATTTCTTACTATTTAATTGCATTTAAAATTTAATTTTATCACTTAAGAATATTGATCGATTTGGTAAGAATTAGCACTGATATTAATCTTTTTGTTTCGTGTCATGAATTCAATATCTTTAGCCAATTTCTAAGAGTTTAATTAAGGCTTCTTTAAATGATGATAATTAGTTATTATCTTCTTATTATTGTGCGATGATGTAACAGGATATTTCAAACTGTTTGGTCAACGGTTGCAAATGAACAGGAATACGAAGTTTCCAAATTACTTACTTCGCTTTACATTTGCATGGCTTTTGATTTTAATTCCGAATTTAATCCATGTATTTATTTTATTAATTTGGAATTTCTCTTTTCTAATTGTTTGGGAGGCAACACCGATATTGTCTTGGCGTAAGCTCATAGGCGTCTCTTGGAAGTGAAAGTTGTACAGGAGATCCTTCGATGGTACAAGTCAGTGGATTGGAGCTTCGGCTTAGGTAAGCACAATTTATAAATTTTTATATCAATCTCTAATATAACGTATTTTGAAAATGTCCTCCCGTTATGGACTGTGAACTTTTATTTTTCACATCGTGTAATATATAATAAAAACCTGTGGAACGGACTATCAATTAAGTGATTTATTGATCAATAGTTTTTGGGGTGAATAAAAGGTTTTTAATAAGAACTTTGAGCAACATAATCTGAATGACCATGTAGTAAGTTACTATCTTTTATAATTCTCATATGGTGTAATTTAATGGAGAATAAATAGTACAGTACAGCAATGCAATGGTTAGACATGCCATTTCCCTTTTTCTGTAATTTTCTGTGAATAGGCGCAGAAATGCAGTTTCGCTTTCTTCGATGAGCTCTTTCCAACACCTATTGATATTTTACTTCCCTTCACCGTTGCTTTCACTTTCAAAGCACTGTAAAAAGAAGCTATGATCACGTAAACAGTCATTCTTAGACCAGTTATGGGTTTCCAACGTCCTTCAACTCATTTCGAATTTTCCAATCATCGTTTTCATTTCATTTTCGTTGCTTTCATTTTCGAGGTATCAGTAAAAGAAGTAGGCTCATGCTAACAATGCCAAAAGACGAGTAATGACTTCCCAATGGCCTTCGATTCTTTGTCATTATTCAAGTTCAAGGCGAACCCATCGTTTTCTTCTGTGAGAACTATGTTTGTTTCTTTCGTGCATTTACCGCCTTGTCTGGGAAAAAGATACAATCAAAGAATGTAATGGATACTAAAATTGAATTTATTTTTTAGATTACCACTAGTTTCAAATAATGTTAATATTTTTGCATAATTTGAAAATAGTTTTAAATCCATTTAAATAAAATATACATCGAGTGATACTAAATCTCGTATTTTTATGCTGCAATGACGAGAGGCGTAATCTTCACGATAAGACATTTGATAAAATCCAGCGATTAATTCCTGCATTTATATCTTCACCAGTTTTTTGTTCTTAAAACGATATTTGTTACATAATTATCTTTTTGTATGTCAATAGATATTCTCATGGAGTGATAATAAACGAAATTTGAATATCAATAGATCTATTTAGACGATTTTCAGGGAGTTATCAAACTGAAATCAAACAAATATAATTCACGTGCAGTACCGATTTTCAGGGCGTCCATTAAAGTTAGTGCACGACAACTAACACCTAGGATCACGATGCATCATGAAGGCTCCTCTGTTATTTTATTGCAAAAATTATTGAGAAACATGTGGCGATTAGAAGAAAATATTGTCATTAACTCTGGGTATTCAGTTCGATCTGTGTATAGTGTTTGTATGTTCGCTTTCAGAACCAAAAGCTCACGAAAGAAAACGTCCATGTCTGAAGGATTTATTCTTTTAGCAAATTTCGAATCACAATCACATAAAATAAAACATGCTTCATAATTGAATCGTTTCATATTCACTTTGGCAAGAATGTGGAAGAAAATTTGAGATAATATATATACACAAAAAAATCACTTTCAATCTATAAATCTTTAAAGCAATAAGAAACTAAGAAATAAATTTTTGAGCAAATTCCAGCACTGGTCACGTTTTTAAATTCATCAATCTGACTGAATTACATCGATGTTAGTCTGATTACTTTGATGGATTATCAATTATTGATGGATTTAAGAACAGTCCGTAGGTTTTTTCTGCTGTTTTACTAGATTGCTTCCGTTGCATTTGCAATTTGTTCTATCTCCATAATTCCTTAAACTCTGTTGAAACGTAAATCATCGCATCGTTTTTTTGCATTATAAATACGTTTTATTTGTAAGTTTCCAATTACTTGCGGTTATTCACATTTGAATGACCCGCTACTGTCATCAGAACCATCGGCTCTTCACCGGGAATTAATCTCGATGGAAGCGGTGGACATCGGTGGAATGCATCGCAAATCCATTGATGAAAAAATGAACGGTTTGATGGATCCATCGATGAATTTAAAAAAGTGCCCACTCGAATCCCTGATTGGTGTTATTAAAGTTACCTCGGCAAGTATTTTTGTTTATTGCAAGTATTTCAAAGAGTATTACAATCAATTCAATATTTTCGTACAGCATTTCAGAATATGTGTAGTTACTACAAGTGTGCTTCCTGTTGAGTGAATATAAACTTATATATACCCTGTGATCTTTCTTTCGGTATACAGGACTCCCAACATCTGTTACCTTAGAGTGTGGTGATATATGAGAATGACAAGTTACGAAATCTCTGATCTAATTTCTTTGGTTGGAATTCCACTCTCTTTTACAAAGTTCCCAATCAGTAAGCTATATAGTCAATATTTAACCAATCAAAATCATTATAAACCCTCCTATATAAAGGAAACTTTGGCGGTTCTTCTGAGAGTTTATTAAATACTGCTTTTAAAGTTAATTACATTTAGACAATATTCAGATGATTGTCTGTGTTCGATACTAAGTTTATGCAGTTATTGCCACTTTAACACCAGATAAGTAAATGAATTTCTATTACGAAATAAAACTATAATTTGTTTTGTTTTTATTCTCTACTTCTCACGAAATATTGGACTAGTGAGTAAAAGCACAAGTATTATTTAGATAACCAAAATTAAAAGAAATGGTTGAACGTTTCTTACATTTCTCTGAACGATTTTATGGACGTTTATATTTGCAGATATGTAATTCGAAAATATTAAAAGGAGATGCAGTTCATTTTGATAAGAAAAAAACGTAAACTTTTAGCCAATTATGTTGAAAAGTGTGAATATAATTTACACTCTTAAAGAATACCTGATTGTAAATCTTGTATTATTTTTCCTACAAGTACATGCGGCATCTCAAACTCCTGACTGCGACTCTATTTGCGAGTAATCCAGTTAAACTTTCTACTTATTCTGCAACTTAATTTTCAAATGCCATTATTTCACCATTGATTGCGAGGTAATCTGACAAACTCAAGTAGTTATTTAGAGCTCAGGATTCGTGGTGACAACTACTTGATATATCTGGAATCAGTTATTTTATTCTGTTCTTAAGTTTTCCTTTAGAATAAGTAATTAACGATGCATTGAATGGTAGTACAGTAAACTCCCGTTTATCCGAAATGTACGGCGGCCGGTTCGGATAACGAAAATTTCGGATAAACCGAAGTACCCGCGTTTAACATCCAGAATTGCGTCAATACCGCGAAATATGAACGTAAAACGTGCGTTCGTAGAATGCTATTGATATGGTTCTGAATAAGCCTGCATGTTTCGGATAAAGCGGATTTCGGATAAACGGGAGTTTACTGTATACTTCTATTCAATCTTTTCTAAATTCCTCAGAACAATTAGTAGTAATCAATCGCTGCCTACTTGAATTTCTATTTAGTGGAGGCAGTGTTTGTTGGTAGTAGTTTAGTAAGAAGTGCATATATTTGTATTAAACACCTGCTTCGTAGGTGCAGAGGGAATAATGCCCAATTCTTGTCAACCCTAGGTCAAACCTAAGGTGCTAATGGATTAAGGCACCTCGAACTGTATCTCTTAGCACCCGTTTAATCTGAGAGTTGGAGGCTCTAGTGCCACCACCCATCTTGTCCATTTTATTAGGAAAATTATGAGGGATATCTGGGGGTAGCTATTTTGAAAAAAACTCGATCCAATTTAATTGGAATATGTAGCTTAATGTCACCAGTAACACAGTTTGGCCTTCAAAGATCTATGCGAGTAAAACTGAACCTTTTTCTTTACGTATTTCTAATATTATTTGTTATCAATTATTCGGATGTTTAAACTGCCATTGTTGCGTAGTATCGCATTCTCGTCTCCATACGATCTGCACCGAGTTCATTTTCCTCTTACGTCAGAACCATCCTTATTTCTATTCCTAGTGCCCTCGATTACAATTTTTCTACTCTAATATTGTGTTTAGAAGTGTTGATGAGTACAATTTTTTAACATCGAAGTGGATCACCCTTATATAACTTCATAGAATTACATTAATACGATATTTTTCTTTGTCACCGGGAAATTTATTTTTAAATTATTCTCTTCTTGATATTACTATATTCACTAATAAATGATTAATTACTTTGGTGTTTCTATACTTTGCAGTTTAAAGAAAGTGAACTTGCCCAAATTTCGATAAGGCTTTACCGTATGACTTCACAAATGCGAGTGACCACCGTCAACGGAAGAGGCTGGAGGGACAACGGTTGGCTGGATCTCCAAGTTAAGTAAACAGACTATACTTTCATAATTTGCAGATTAATTTAAATTTCATCATCTTATGGTATTTCGAAGTATTAAAAATTATTATGTTTCAAATTAAGGAAGACATTTTTGAGTGAGATTTATGAATTTAACACATAGTTTTAGCTTATTAAAGTATATATAATTTATTGCTTTTGCTTCTAAAATTCCAAACAAGAGAGAGACATGGCTGTTTTTATATTTCTGATAATATTAAAATAACTTATTTCCTTCTTAGCATTTTGCCTAATATTCAAATTCAATAATCACATTCATATATTCCTTCTGAGTCCATGAACTATTTAAATTATTGCATTACATTATATTTAGATTTGTATGTTTCCCTATTATGTGGAGTTTCTATGTAAATGCCGATTTGAATGTGACTTTACCACTACGTTTAGATGACTGTTGCATTAAAAACAATCGTTGGCTTATAAGCTAGTCAAATCAAACTGTACAGACTCCATACAATCCTTTTTCTCATAAAATTTGATATTTAACTTTCGATTGACTTTCCTATTAAAAAAGCAATAAAAGAAGGATATTGAGTACCCACCGTTAGTTGTCAGATGAAAAAGACGTATCTGACATCCTGGAGAATAGATTTAAATTCACGTTTTTTTCCTCAATTATAATTATAAAATAAGGAATTAATATTTGGAGATTCTAATGATTGCTAAAGATCAATGTTTTGCGAGAAAAACATAGTTTTTCCAGAATTCTTTCGGCATATTAGCACATTTACCAAGGCCACTCCTTCCACTTTTAAGAAATGCCGCTTCCTTTAATTATAATTTCATCTTATGAAATATGTTCTTTCTTTCAAACGCTAATAATTCTGAGGAAAATATATTTTTTCCACAAATGAAATTTTTGCCTACTAGTAACAAAAGCACGATCACGTGACGACGATCATTCGTCGAAACCGGTCGTGTTTTTGATGTTGCTAGGCTGAAATACAACTTGTGGAATAAGTACAATATGTTTTACATACAGATTCACAAATCTCAAGGAAAATACTTAATTATTTTTCAACATGCGATGTAAATTAAATTTTACTTAGCAGAGGAAAGCCTATGACTTAAACAGTGTAGTACAAGAAGTGAAAAATAGTGACTTTGCTGGGACTCGAAGCCAAGCACACCACTCTAAAGGATGTAGCTTTGTAGATTAACAGATAAGATACTAGTATTTTAGTGGTTAGAATGACGGTAATTTGGAGCGATTGGATTACCCGTCCGGAATGTGAGAGACCCGGGTTCGTGTCCCAGTCAAGTCACTATTTTTCACTTCTCGTAAACACCTTTTCTGTTATTCGATGCATTATTAATTTGGATTTTTTTTGTCTTTAAGGATTAATGGAGATCTGCAATCGATTCACATATCGATACTGCCCAGATATGATGTGACTACGCAGAGAAAAACATCACCGGAGATCCACATGGAGACGTCGGAGTTCAAAATTAAGGTAATGAGAATATTTCATTTCTCCGAATCGCTGTATTTCACCTTCTGGCCTTTTTAAACGTATAAATAAATAGACGTCTATTCTACGATCTCAATCTTAAAAATTTATTTGGTTCATATTACTATAACGTCATCGTCGTCATCAATATCGCTCCCCCAAAGGGATACTATGTTATTAGTGCCTTCCTTATATAAAAATTTATCCACATGTATAACTCGAATAATTAAAAAATAAATGACTTTCCTACTATTAAAATATTTTGGTTCAAATAGATAAATTATGGTTCAAGAAGGGTTTGAACTGGCTCCCGATTAGAGACACGTCAAAAAAAACAGCAGACTTTGTGCCCTCTTAATTTATGGGCGTTATTGAATTTCCAGCCCCTTGGCTTCAAATTGAACTTTTTCAATTTCTGCATCTTTCTTAATGAAAAAGTTCTTTTGCATATTGGCTCCCACCGGGAATTGATCCCGGGACCACTTTCACCAGACGAGCTGTCCACAAGACTATCCGGGAGCCTTGATACGTTGATATTTTTTCTGAAGTGGTCGTTTAATATTGATGAAAAATTAATTACGGTCAGACTATTGAAAATATATACTTAATGTACTTTGGAATTAAAAGAGATAGTTTGACATTATTCGAGCTTTCATACCCTAAAATAATTTAATCGATTTTAAAATGAAAACAATAAAGAATCAAATATAGATAAAAACGGACGCGGCGGCGCGCGGGTCATTTGAATTTAAAATTTACGATAATAATTTATTGAAATTGAAAAAAAAAAGTTTTCAAAATGAATAAATAAATAATTAATTAAGAAAATATAAGTAAAAAAATAATACATACGCGTAGTTGCCAAGTCCTAGGTTGAAATAATAGTTAATAGCACAGAGGCATCCTTGGGCTTTTATATTTAGGGCAGCAATCCCTTGGGGAGTCCCACATACTTCGGAAGAGTTTACTTCCGTAAAACGGCCAGCGTCAGTCACGCGAAATATCGGCTTTTTTGTTAAGGAGGCTCAACTTTGGAGTCGTATAAAAGTTTAAGTAGAAATTGCACAAAAAACAAGTGACATCAACGTTTAGTACGTTCTATTGCGCTTGTAACCATATAAGCTAATCATTTCTGTTTTCATAACATTTGGTATTTATTATAGATGGAACGGAAAAGTGCCCATTTTTACGAGCTGTTTCACGGAGTGCTCTTTTTGAACGTTTGTTCCTCAAACGCCATTACTTTAATCACAATGATATTTTGATAGAATATTAATACGTGTTTTGTTAATGAAAATACGATGTTTCAGAATATTTGTATTAAACGAAAAAAAGTTGTTGTCGATTTTGTGAAACAACTTTTTCTCGGAAATGGATAGCCGTAGAAATACAAAATTGGGTTCGTTAGAAAGATTTTAAAATGAGTTTTCACGGTAAATAATCATTTTTCACTACAAGTTAGCGGATTTTTTAAACGAATTTATATTTAACGCGGAGATTTGCAACTGTTGAGCAGTGTTGCCGTGTTGATGTCTTCGGGAGTTTCTAACCTCCCTATCTCGCCCTGTTCTTTCTTTGTCTCATTTTTCAGCTGCGATAACATCCTTATATCTGAAAAAATCAAATTTAAAGTACTAACACCTCAAATTCGCCCAAGCGCCTTCAGTTAAGCTTTAGTAATATAACTGTACTGACTGTGTGATAGTTTTTCGTTAGCTTCTATAAGGCAATATATGCTGCATAATATGTGCATCAATGATAATTTTCACGGACAATTTTATTCACAACAATCGTTACATTTGACATACGTTTTCGAATTTTAATTACAGACAGGTTTTCTCACACTTTTCTAGTTTTTCTTCTCCTTCTTATCAATTGCTTATAGCACAGGTGAGAGCTCCCAGTGATCTTCTTTCTCCCGGAGCTGTCCGATGTAGATGCACCAAGAGTAGAATCCTCCGCAATAACTGGCTGCCCGATAACACTTTCAATCACTATCTTTGTTGTAATATTGCGCATAACTTGCAAATTTTGTGATCTTTGCTAAATTACTGGCTTCGCCAGTTCTTCACTTAATTTTCGCATACATCTACGTCGTTGGTTGGTTTTTGACGTCAGCATTTCGTTGTTTTCATAGTATATCCGATAGGATGCAAAAGTTGCTACGTCGATTATATTGAAAAACATAGCTAGCGGCCATATCAAAGTGTGGCATTTTGTTGTATTCCTAATAATCATCTGGTCCATTGTATCACCTCCAGATTTAAACTTATTGTAATACAAAATTATGTGGGGCTTCTTCTTACCACTTTCACAAATATTTATATCAGAATGCATCGTTGAAATTAAAATAACTGCTTTCCCGTTCCTTGGGACATAAGAGCAAATAATCACTCTTTAGTGGAAGTTGATTATTGTTCTTCAAATAGGCTTTGCACGAAAAAACTCTATGAAAAAAGAAAGTGACACTATGTTTTATGTATTCTACATAAACCTGTGAAGCGTTCGGCTCACTCATTAAGTAGCGACCAGAAGAAAGCCAGGAGTAGCACTGAAGCACAGATATTCATTTTCTACGAAACATAAGGGTAAGAAAGATGATCAATAAGATAAGATAATAAGGAAAAATACGAAACGTAATTGATATGATTAGGCGTAGCTTCGCAGTCCATGGCGATAGAAAGAAAGCCTCTCTGAGGGACGGAGTGTTCAAAAGCTCGAGATGCAAGACCAATAATTCGGCAACACTGCTGCACAATTGCGAATCCCGGCGTTAAATATAAATTCGTATAAAAAATCCCTTAACTTGTAGTGATCGATAATTATTTACCATGAAAACTCATTTCAAAATCTTTCTAACGAACCCAATTCTGTATTTCTACGACTATCCACTTACGAGAAAAAGTTGTTTTACAAAATCAACAACAACTTTTTATCGTTTCATAAAAATATTCTGAAACTTCGAAATTTAATTACTAATAAGCATATTAATGTTCTATCAAAATATCTTTGTGATTGAAGACACAGTTTTTGAAGAACGAACGTTCAAAAAGAGCACTCCGTGAAACAGTTCGTAAAAATGGGCACTTTTCCGTTCCATCTATGGTAAATACCAAATGTTATGAAAACAGAAATAATTGGCTTATATGGTTACACGCGCAATAGAACTTACTAAACGTTGATGTCACTTGTTTTTTTTGCAATTTCTACTTTAAATTTTACAAGACTTCAAATTTGAATTTTTAATGAAAAAAAAGGAATTCAGGCGTCAAGAACCGAATAATAAACATACCTTTCTTATTTTGTTAATTGTAGAAGTTCTAACTCGTCAAATGATACAAAAATTACTTTAATACCTTCATAAAATATCTACTTATTAAATAAAATATGTTCAGAGAACGAATTCCTTTACAAATGTGTTCAAAAATGAGATCTAAAGAGGTGGGTACCCGGGTACCTTGGGTGCCCAACAACGTAGGTAAAGTCGGGTTAATTAGTATAATATGGTGGGAGAACAGAATTTTGTCAATCCGGGCTCGCGTACGTCAGTATTGATCTGATCATCCTATTGAGTAACAGAATTTTACACTATCAAATTTGAATTTATTTACCGAAAATATAATTAATCAAGATAATATATTGGATTTTTTTATAAATGTTTATGGAATTATGACCCCACTGATTTACTGTCCCATTTCAGAAAGTGAGACAATAATCGTTGAGAAGTTTCAATCTTTATCGTTTCGCAGCAGTTTTCTGTTCTTCTCAAGTATACGGAATGAATGTTAAGCTCAGTATTTCTCTCACCAGAATAACATTCATTTTTACCGGAATCATTTGTAATTTTAAATTTGAGTGATACTTTTTCAGGAATATTATTCAACTTTGAAAAATCGGTATTGAGAGCATTATTTAGTCAATCATTCATAACATTTTTTCACAAACGAATCTCTGAGAATCGGATTAAATTTTAGTGAAACATTTATCCAAATTCTAAGGATTAAATTTCTGAATTGATTCTCCGATTGATACTTCTTATAAAGTTAACCAGTTTCAGTCGAAAAACATTTAAATTTTCGACCGAAATTTCGCGTTTATGCTCTTTTTCGTATATTTCATTATGAATTGGAAAGTTTTTATCAAATTTGGTTTAACCTCGTCGGCATCTATAATACGAGAACCAATATTAATACGTTTTTCGAACTTTGTGTATTCTTAGGCGAATAAAACGTAAATTTTCTACTGAACTATAGCATGTTTCACCGTTTTTTCGTAAACATTTTGATAAATAGATAAATCTTGTATTATTTCAATGGATCTTTTCAATAGCTTTACAACCGGATCTAGGCAAGTTCCGCCGATATAATGATTATAATACTGTACCGATAATTGAATTTATATTAACGTTTTGACTTCTAGTTTATAATAAAATAATAAGAACTCCTAAAGAATATTCCTAGTAATACTGCATCTCTTTATTTTCAGGTATCCGATATTTGGAATGATCCTGGTCTGATAAATATTCCGCTGGTTTTTCTCACCGATTGGGAAAGTGAATCTCTGTGGCCAGTGAAAGTCATGACCAAGGTCACGAGACAGCTGATTATCTAAAAGTTAGTAAACAAGGATAAGGCGTGAGTTGATTTTAATATTGATGTTTTTGAAAATTTGAATGGAAAAATGTTATTGGTAATCTCCCATTCCAGTGCTTAACCCTGAATTAGTCCCGTAAAAAATATACGTAATTTTTCTCTTGGGGAAAAAATGACCACATTATTCTCTGAATTTTTAAGACCTCTTCCAAGGGTAAATCATTGGATTAAATGTATTGTAGTTCATGAATGGTTTTTTAAAAAAATAAATGTATCGATATTTTTCCCATTAAGAATTGAACTGAAGAACTGGAATTCGGTTAAACTGAAGGTCACGGAACAGTTGTTTGTTTTGTTGTAACGAGGCACTTTCTTTTTACCCATTCGCGAAAGCACTTCGCCTTCGCTTTGACCTTCTTTATCAGAACTACTCTTGCTTTCAAAACATCTCTATTTCAAAACATTTACTTTTGTTGAATCATCGACTCAAATTTCAAACTTTAATTTCCGACATTTAGAATAGAATTTAGAAGTAATTCAGTCGTTGATCATGTTTGAACGGATGATAAGGAATTAAGAATGAGTAATTTTTTTAATCGGTCACTGATGAGTGTACTTTCGCTTTGAATTACTACTTAAGCATCAGCTTTACTTTCCCTACCTTTTTAAACAATAATGCATTGACTTACGAGATATCACTATCGGTTATCCTAACGTATTTCGTGATTCAAATTCAGTGGCGAGTCTAGTGTTACATACGATTACTTTACTCAAAATCTACAGGAAATAATTAACGGGAGTTTTTATCGTCATTATTTTTATGCTGATTTTCCATACACATTCAGTGAAAATTGAAACACCGTTCGTGTGACAAGACCAAGGAGCTTGAATTTTTATCGCTTCTCAAAGGGTTTTCAGATCTTCTCAAGTGTATGAAATAAGACCTTAAGTTCAATATCTCTCTCATCAGAATTATGTGTATTTCTTACCAAATAACTTTATAATTTAATAATGAGATGTGCTATTTGAGGAATTTTAATTCAATTTGGAAAAAAAGCAGTCTTAAGAAAACAATCAAATAATGGTAATCTTCTTCCGTAAATGATTGTATATTCATAAGTTTAGAATTGTGTTAAATAATAATTCTCATCTTAAAGAATGAATTTCTGAATTTATTCTCTCTGATTGATATTTTGCGTGAAGTTTACCAGATTTAAATAATAATAATTAAAGGAGATATGTTTCCAAAGTAACTTATTTCCTCATTCAACAAATTAATAATTTCATCGCGTACATGCTCCTGGCTATGAAATAATATACTTAATTCTTATTAAAAAAACGATCAAAATGAAGTTTGACTTACTTAGTGAAGGAAAGCGTGCAACTTAACCAAAGCGTTGTAGAGTAAGCAAAAAAGTGACTTGTTCAGGATTCGAACCAAGGTTTTCCAATTTCCAGGAAGTGGCTCGGAGGTATATTGGATAGAATCCTTGTAGTTAGAATACCACAATTCAGTCAAACGTAGTTTAATGATTATTTTCTTTCGATGCATTATCAATTTTCATTTTCAATTTTTTTCTAAAGGTTCGAGGAGAGCTCTAATCTATTTTTATCTATATTGCCCAGGAGATCACCTCAATCGAAAGCTAATGGTGCAGAGAAAAACCATCACTGAAGATGCTCATGTAGACGCCGGAATTCCAACTTACTGAGAATAGAATAAGAATTAATGAGAGAGAATTGAGGTAATGAGAATTTTCAATTACTGTACTGCACTTCGCCTTATGGATTTGAAAAATGTTTCGTGTTTCTTACACCGAATTCTGTTACATTATTTGAACATTGGCAAATTACGTCCGTGCTATTGAATTATAATCGAAATGATTTAGCCTAACTTGGTGGTACGCCATTGAAAATAAATAAAATAATAACACTCTTTGCACTACCTTCTATTAAAAAGATTACGATCTGATGGTCAATGCTTAGTAAAAACACAGTTTATAAACTACAAAGTGATTTTATTCCTATCATACGAAATAATTACTACATTGATACATTGCTAACTGTAGCTTATGGCTTTTGCTTTCCTATACTAAATTCTGTTGTAAATTCAGATTTTTAATCGATAAGGTATATCACAATTATTATCAAAATTATCCTGAAACTTACTTATATATTCACTACAAAATCACATGCAAAGTTTTGGGTACTTGCTAGACCTAATTTGGTTAGAAATTATGAGCAAGTCATAGCTCAGTTTCAATCGAATTTTCAAGGTACAATTACGCATTCTAAATCGATGCCAATGACTTCGTTTTCGAGAATTTACTTTTCTATTGTTTTTCACGGTTCTATTAACGACTTTTAGAATAAATCGGTAATTCAGTCGTGTGTCTTTCCGTTCGTACGATAGCTAGGAATAAAGAATCTGTTATTTTTTTAATCAGTCATTAATGAGTGCTCTGTAACTTTGAATTACAACTTAGGATAGAGTTTTGTACCTTCTTAAATATTCTTCCATTGTTTTAGGAGAAATCACTAACGGCAACCATAAAGAAAATCGAGTTTTCAAATTCATTGGAGAGTCCAATGGTAGAAATAATTCTTAACTTATTAAAAATAACCCGCCGACAAAGATGCATTTCATTTCAGTAAATTGCAGTACTTTGTCCATGACATGCTGTGATATTAACCCTTAATTATTTGCGTGTGGTCAATATGAAGTGTATATCTTTCGGTAACAAAGAAACCAATGAAGGTATTTCAACCAAATTTTCGTTATGTAAAGATGTTTGCAATGGTATAATCTGCGAATTTAGTTAAATTCGAGTAGTAAAAAGCAAGCAAATTTATCAGTGTTACCAATTTTACAAAAATTATTTTTAATGATGATCTAAACCAAATTTCAATAATTTATAAGTGCCTTTACATAAACTAATTAATTTCTAAGAATAAAAATAATACTGAACGCATCGCCAACCGAGAAGGTTTTACAAAACATACTTTTTTGTGGATATTTTTAAATATTTTACCAAACATTTTTTAATGCAACTTAAATGATTAAAATGCTCTTAGGGTTAAAAAGCTTTATTAAAGCATACTGAGTAAATTTATATTAATTCAATTCTATTATAGTAACAAAGAATTACGCAAAAAAACTTTTGAATAATTACTTTTTAAAAGTTGGTACTTCAGTTTTGTGCAGTTTATAGGCTGGATAAAGGTTATTTATAAATAAATTTAAATTAAGGTAAATTTATAACAGCTTAGTTAAAATAATAATAATACGCCAAAAATTTAGCATCATAAAAAATACTTTCATTAAATAAAACTAATATAGGTACACTGATAAGGATAAAAGTCCCATTTTGAAATATAACTTATCGTTTTGTCATAGTTTGGAAACCACTTCGAGGTAACCTATTAAAATGTTGACTCATTTATAAGCTGTCGGAAGGATTCGTCCTACAAAAATTATTATTTTAATTAGCGAGTTCCACCGTAAAGAGTGACGGAGATAAAGTTAAATCTATTTACCAAAAACATAAATGATCCCGATATGTTAAAATGTATTTTCCACGGACGGATGATACTTCTTAGCTGTTATATTACCATATTTCTTTATTTGGTTGCTAGAACAATATTTCCTTGCATTGTTAAGCCAAATTAAAACATAAATTATAAAAGGTAGAAATGATTAGCTTAATTTTCAATCTACTTCTGTGTATATAATGATACAGTCTAGGTATTAATATTATTGTTTTCCTTGGAACTATGCTTATATTTACTTTTCTATTCATAAAAAATAATTCGATAGGAAATTAAAGATTCATTTCCTTAATTTTCCTTCCATAGGACTTCATGGTGCTCTTCAAAAAGCAGGAAAAAGACTTCACGGCCCAAGCGAAAGAAGAGGGAAGAAGTTGCACAGCGCATCCAGGGGCGAGAAAGAGTTGAGGTCCTCCCCAAACCACGAAAGCATCGCTCTACCCCGGAAGACGATTCAGAAGTGAATTACATTTTTTTTTCTTCCGAGTCAAAATATATTTTCAATTATGTATATTAAAATATTTTTAAGGCCTGAATTTGCTAAGTGTTCTATGACCTGATTTTTATATAATATGGATTTAAAAAACTTTGCGCTTAACCAAACAATCGCAGAATGTATAGATTTGTTACGATGTGTCAGGCAGGGATATGAATAATTTATAGATTCTGTACCCTTACTTTGAATTACCCATATTTGTCCTGAGGTCTGATTTTGAAGATGAACAAGAAGTGAAAAAAAATATGTTTCACCCGAGCCAAACTATATTTTCAATTATGTATAGTATACAAGTTTGTAAGGCAGGAATTTTTATAGTGTTCCATGACTTTAAATGTATATAATATATACAAAAATTGCGCCCTTAGCCAAACCAACTATTGCTGAATGTATAGACATATTACAATGTGTAAGGCGGGGATATGTATAAATTATCAACTTTGTACCTTTACATTCAATTACCCCTATTTTACATATTGTCTAATTCAGAAGAAAGAATAAAGAATGAATGATGGGAGGTGGTTATGGTAGAGGAAGGGAAGGAAGCAACTGATTGGGAGAGGGGCAGAGCTGAGTGCATAGTGGGCGTTACAGAGAAAGGGATTGTATTGGGAAGGGCTGTGGATTCGAAGTCGATGGGCTATAAAGTTGGGAATTGGTGTAAGGGTCTAGGTGAAGCAGTGGCAAGGAAATGTGGGAATGATCGGGATAGCGAGAGGGTGGTTGGCTTTCGAGGGTGGGAAAGGAGTAGGGAGCTTAGAGGGAGGGATGGGAGCAGGTGAGAAAGGAGTAGGGAGCTTAGAGGGAGGGATGGGAGCGGGTGGGTTAGAAAGTGGGGTGGGAGTGGATGGGCTAGAGGGTGGGATGGGAGCGGGTGGGTTAGAGGGTGGGGTGGGAGTGGGTGGGCTAGAGGGTGGGATGGGAGCGGGTGGGTTAGAGGGTGGGGTGGGAGTGGGTGGGCTAGAAGGTGGGATGGGAGCGGGTGGGTTAGAGGGGGATGAAAGTGGGTGGGGTAGAGGGTGCGATTGGAGCGGGTGGGTTAGAGGGTGGGATTGGAGCGGTTGGGTTAGAGGGTGGGGTGGGAGCGGGTGGGTAAGAGGTTGGGGTGGGAGTGGGTGGGCTAGAGGGGGTGAGAGTGGGTGGGGGAGAGGGTGGGATTGGATCGGGTGGGTTAGAGGGTGGGGTGGTAGCGGGTGGGTTAGAGGGTGGGATTGGAGCGGGTGGGTTAGAGGGTGGGGTGGGAGCGGGTGGGTTAGAGGGTGGGGTGGGAGTGGGTGGGCTAGAGGGTGGGATGGGAGCGGATGGGTTAGAGGGTGGGATTGGATCGGGTGGGTTAGAGGGTGGCGTGGGAGTGGGTGGGCTAGAGGGGGTGAGAGTGGGTGGGCTAGAGGGTGGCATGGGAGCGGGTGGGTTAGAGGGTGGGGTGGTAGCGGGTGGGTTAGAGGGTGGGATTGGAGCGGGTGGGTTAGAGGGTGGGGTGGGAGCGGGTGGGTTAGAGGGTGGGATTGGAGCGGTTGGGCTAGAGGGTGGGATGGGAGCGGATGGGTTAGAGGGTGGGGTGGTAGCGGGTGGGTTAGAGGGTGGGATTGAAGGGGGTTGGTTAGAGGGTGGGGTGGTAGCGGGTGGGCTAGAGGGTGGGATGGGAGCGGATGGGTTAGAGGGTGGGGTGGGAGTGGGTGGGCTAGAGGGTGGGATTGAAGGGGGTTGGATAGAGGGTGGGGTGGGAGTGGGTGGGCTAGAGGGTGGGATGGGAGCGGTTGGGTTAGAGGGGGTGAGAGTGGGTGGGGGAGAGGGTGGGATTGGATCGGGTCGGTTAGAGGGTGGGGTGGGAGTGGGTGGGCTAGAGGGTGGGATGGGAGCGGATGGGTTAGAGGGTGGGGTGGGACTGGGTGGGCTAGAGGGTGGGATTGAAGGGGGTTGGTTAGAGGGTGGGGTGGGAGTGGGTGGGCTAGAGGGTGGGATGGGAGTGGTTGGGTTAGAGGGGGTGAGAGTGGGTGGGGGAGAGGGTGGGATTGGATCGGGTCGGTTAGAGGGTGGGGTGGGAGCGGGTGGGTTAGAGGGTTGGGTGGGAGTGGTTGGGCTAGAGGGTGGGATTGGATGGGGTGGGTTAGAGGGTGGGGTGGGAGCGGGTGGGTTAGAGGGTGGGTTGGGAGTGGGTGGGCTAGAGGGTGGGATGAGAGCGGGTGGGTTAGAGGGTGGGGTGAGAGTGGGTGGGGTAGAGGGTGGGATTGGAGCGGGTGGGTTAGAGGGTTGGGTGGGAGTGGGTGGGCTAGAGGGTGGGATTGGAGGGGATGGGTTAGAGGGTGGGATGTGAGCGGGTGGGTTAGAGGGTGTGGTAGAGGGAGGGAATGGAGCAGATAGGGTAGAGGGTGGGATGAGAGTGGGTGGGGAAGTGGAGGGGGTAGAGGGTGTGGTTTGAACGGGTGGGGTAGGTGGAGGGATATATGTTAGGTGGGGATATGATTAATTAATAGAATCTGTACCTTTACGTTGAATATTAGCATTAAATTAACATGAACAGGACTTCGCTTCATAAAAGCTCGTCAAATATTCGAAATGAGACAAGAATTAGAAAAATTCAATCATATACTTGGTAAAAGTAGTAAAAATTCTAACTCTAAATACTTTAAAAAAGACAAAAGAAGAAAATACATTAAATATTATCGAATGAAGAAGATACTCCATTGCTTCGATTTTAACGCATCTCATCGTTAATATTTATTACTTTGTTCAAATTTAATTTGCGACGATATTATTTGCATTCACTGATTATAAAAGCAAGTAAATAATGCTCTTACTTCCACTGCACTATTAAACTACTGAATATGTCGAAAATTACTAAAAATTACCAAACATATAAAAATACCCGATACTACAATGGATTCTTCTTTCAAAATATGTTGATTTTAATCTCAATATTTTAAATATCGATTACCAAAGTTCATTAATGGTTTCATTGTCTTAAATGGTTGGGTTTTCTTCCCTGTAAGTTTTAAATGAGCCAATATTTCCCATATATATTCGTATGAAAGTTCGACAATACCTTTGTCGTTAGGGAATAATTTATGCCCTCAAAGTCAGAGCAATTAGTCGTCGTTTTGCCAAGATTCTCTCAATATTTAATTAAATACTATATTATACGTCCATAATAAGAATCTATATCTAATTTCCTTTCTATTGGCATTTATCTAGACTTAAGACCACAATTATCCTTGATTTAACGCTACAAATGAAAAAATATCTACAACAACGTTGAAAATTAAATAAGATAAACGATCAAATTTCGTCGTAAAGCAATTAATTATTCCCGAGGAAAAACAGACTTGAAAAAAGTCTGACGGGGCCGGGAATCGAACCCGGGATTCCTCTATCCAGAATGTTGATTTAACCGTCCTCTGGCCGAGTAGCTAAGATAAGCTAAGCCTCCCAGATACAGGAAGACCTCGAGTTGGATTCCAGGCCCCATCAGTCTTTTTTCGAGTCCATTTTTCTTGGGAATTTCCCTTGGTTCATGCCCTTATATGCTAAATAACATCAACACTTTTCCTTCGATTTATTATCTTCAAAGTCGTGACAACTTGAAAATAGCGCCATGACGTCACTTAGTCACATAAAAAAATCATCACACACGTTTCTATTTTAAATGATTTATTAAGCATACTTTCGCGGCGGGTAAAATTGTGGGTTAGGATGATCCATAGTCGTTAATTAGTTGGTTCTACAAAATGGAAGATTGGAAATTATCACGTTTGTGTGTATAAATTTGCCACCAGATTTGAATGTGTGACATTTTTCTATCTTTCGAAGCGGTAAAACCCTATCGAGGAACGTAACCTCTCACGTCCGCAGAAATTACTGAAGAGAGTGTTTAAATTAACTAACAAGTGTGCCATAAAAAATGCTGAATAAAGAGAAGTACCCTACATTTATCGCCATGTTTTGTTCCCCAATTTTGCTAATATTAGCAAATGCATCAAGGTAGTTAATTTTGTAAACAATAGATGGATAATTAATACTTCGATGATCAAGTACGATAATAATAATAATAATAAATCGTCTCTATTTGGGCGAGACTGAGACTTAAAAGTCTATTCTTCCATCTATCCCATCGTCATTAATTATAAAATAAGAAGTAGAAATAATTAGAACAATTGTGGATGTAAAAAAACCTAAGAGATTCTTAGGAAAAAAACTCCACTGCAGGAAAAGACCCCCAAGGAAGGGGGATGTGAAAAACCTGCGCAAACCTACCGATAGTAATAGCTTAAAAGATATGAAAAGAGAAAAACATTCAAAACAAATTAAATACAAAACCAATAGGATAGAAGATTCGCAACGAAAAGGGATAATTAGTAAAAATTTTAAGTAGAAAAATTAAATCACAAGTTAAATTGTAGAAGGTTTAAGCAAGATAAACATTGTCTCAAACTAAAGGAGATATTAAAGAAAATATGGTTGGACTGTAAAGATACGGTGGTGGGAAGGGTGGTTAGACAAGGGTGTCCCATGTCACTTTTTACTATATATGCAGAGGAAATGGTGAAAGAAGCCTGGGAAGAAATAGACGAGGTCTGTGAGGTATGCAGACGATGAAGCTATTGTGTGGGATTCCTTAAAGGGCTTGCAAACATCAGTAAGTGCTCCTAACGATAAAGCAAGGGAGTTTGGAATGAAAATTAACGTAAGTAAAGTTCTGTTGCTCACTAAGGGAAAGAAAGCTAAGTTAACTATTAGGGTAGATGGGGAAAAACTAGAGCAGGGGGATATATTTTCTCACTAGGGAAGTACTCTTTTATTTGGAAGACGCAAGGAAGAGGTTAGCAAAATAATTGACCAAGGAAGTTTTCATGAAGCGAAATGTATTGATGAAATCTTGGTAAATAAAAATAATAGATGAATTCCTTATTGGAGTGTGCTACTTTATCGGTATGAATAGTGGACGTTCTGAAAGGAAGAAGTCAAACGTTTGGAGGCCTCCGGAAATGTGGGTTTGGCGTAGAATGGAAAAAGTAAGTTGGGTTGAAAGACGGAGGTGCTGTACATGGTTGGGTTTTAATTGAAGATATTAAGAAATTGCCCAGATATTGAGGAGACAGTTGAGGATGGAATTGAAGGTGAAAAACAGAAGACAAAGACATAAGATGTTGGATGATTTAATGGATAAACTTACAAGGAAGAAAAGGAGGTGATGGCGTTGAATGTTTTGAATGGACCAACTGAAAAACAGAACGCTCACGTGCGAAAATTCGAAACACACGGAACCAGAAGATTCTTAAGTACATTTTGTAACTACACTAATGCTAAATCAACTCAAATAATTAAAAATCCTGCTAAAATAATAAATTCGTTTGTATATTTAAAAATTAATATCGTTACGAAAAATAGAAAAGGTAGCCGTCACGTGATTTATATTAATAATACTGACAAAAAACGTAATATTACGAGGATATTGAGCATTTAAGTTAATCACAAAATATCCAAACCATTAAGATTCGTAATGCACAAGATTTTTAGGCTTCAAACGTCGACTTATACGCCGGCATATACGGTATATATTCAATCGCTATACCTTTTAATATAACAAATTATAAGCCCAATATTATGATTTTGGTCAAAAATCTTCGGCAAGACTAATTGGTGTGTGATATCATTGACCTACTGCACGCAAAGCTCATATTCGTTTACGCAGTCTTTATTTATTTTGCAAACTTAAATTAGAAACAAATGTCTTTAGAAGTCCAAACAAGAATTAAGATAATGGAAATCAAACGAGGATTTCAATGTCAGTCGTGTAATATTGTTTTCGATCTGAAGTTATGAATAACTCGAGAGCCAAACGTCGCACAGCTCCCAAAATAGGCGAAATATTTAAAGTCGAATTAATGAAGATAAAAGGCTCCTTTTTATCTCCCTGAGGTCCCAGGTTCAACTCCAGATGGGTCAAACCATTTCCAAAGCAGTTACAAGTAAACTTCACTCTCTCGATTCAGTCTTCACTTCATTTGCAGAACCAAATTAGAAACAAATGCCTATAAAAGTCTAAACAAGCACTAAAAGAACGGAAATCAAACGAAGATTTCATAATCGTGGAACATTGTATTCTATCCGAATTTGAGAGGATTTCGATAAAATAAACGAAAATTCGGTGAAATTGTGAGTATGTAAACAAAACTTGACGTCAAACACATTTTTGAATACCATACATACATTCTTCTGCTAGAGCATACTGTTGCGGAATAATTTGCGAGTTGCTTAATAGCCTTTTTATTGTTTGCCCTCTTTTTGTTCGTACGCTATGCTAAAACATACTTCACCGACCTCTCGCACTCTCTCTTTTTACTTTCTCCATATACGAAGTATAGAGAAAGTATTGTTTTCATGAAAAAATTGGACTTCGAGATTTCAACGGAAATACATGTTTTGGGGTCCCTAGAACACGTTTTGACCATTTCCGGAATGATGCCTGTGTGTATGTGTGTGTTTGTGTATGTGTGTGTGTGTGTGTGTGTGTGTGTGTGTGTGTGTGTGTGTGAGTGTGTGTGTGTGTGTGTGTGTGTGTGTGTGTGTGTGTGTGTGTAGGTGTGTGTGTGATAGTGGGCGCTCTAACGTAAAAACTATTGGTCGTATCAATACCAAACTTCATATATGGCGTTGTGGTGTGTGCTGTCTGAGTTGATTAGTTTTTGGAGTAAATCGGTTAACCGGAAGTCGAGCTTCAATCTTCAAGGCTCATTTCCGGTTTTCAAAATATCATCATAAATATGATATTTAGGTACATACTATTATTTATAAAAGTTTTAGAAAATATAATTTACTATAACTTATGTTGGAAACATATATTTGTATCACTGATTGTTTAGGAGTTATTCATGAAATACTGATAAACCGGAAGTTGCTGATTATGTACTTTGTGAGCGCTCTGGGCTCTATGGGCGAAAGGCCAATTTCATCGTTTTTCATCGATCATGTCCCGAAAAACATTATTTATAATGTTTTTGGCTTCAAAGATAATAATATATATATTAATCACTCATCTTCCAAGTTTAGATGGAATATAGAGTTCGAAATTACTGTCGTAGATAAATATTTACATCTTATACATGGAGAAAGTAATGTGCTGGCCACATCAGATTTTTTCTCTGGACTGGAGGAGGTCGCTGCTGAATCGTTACCCTTTTCAGAATAAACAATTGCTTGTGAATATTGCTGCTATCTCTTTTTTCTACCAAGCAATAACCACATCTGCACCAAACATTGATAAAATCCGTGATATTTGATTGAAAATCAGTGATAATCGCTACGAATTCGATACTGTAACGGCGTTATGCCCATATTATTATTTCCTTTTTCTTGTGCATAATTTTGTGAGGCGAATGTTTCAGATTCAGGATTTTATTTCAGATTCTCCTTCAGAAAGCTTCAAAGAACATTTTGGTATAAATAACTCCGCGTACATCACTTGATCACTACTATTTTCCTCACTTTAGTTGGAAATTTGCTATAAAATAAGGGTTCGCCATTTTGTTGTATAAATAATGCAAATATTCAACTGTGATCATTCAAACCCAATATTATGAAGCATAAAGATGAGGTTTGTCATACTGGATCCTTTTTTACCCTATGATTTAGCTCATTTTGGTTCAGGATTGGCCTGAAATTGAAGAATTTTGCGAAAATCGAGTACCGGAAGTTTTTGTAAAATTTGGTAAATTTGACCCCCTGTAGAATTGTAACTCGTGGGAACCAACGCAAATGATTTCACAATTATACGCAAAATTTACTCAAGAACAACTTTGCGAAGTTTCAAAGTCCGGACTCGAAACAAAGCACTTTTTTATTTTTGGCCAGCTTTTTTCGATTCTAGCCCACTGTGCGGCGGCCGGTTCGGATAACGAAAATTTCGGATAAACCGAAGTCCCGCGTGAAACACCCCGAATTGCGTCAATACCGCGAAATATGATCGTAAAACGTCCGTACGTAGAATGCTATTGATACGGTTTTGAGTGAGCCTGCATGTTTTTGACTGAAAAATTTGTGTTGACTTGTTATAGAGGCACCATAGTATGATTGAAAACTCAACGTTTTTAAATGCTGAATAACAAAGCAATTTTGCGTTTTTACAGAAAAACAGCGCCAGCGTGATCCGCGTAATTTATGTGGTTGATAGAGTGTGTACATATATGAAGAGGTGACACGAGCAAATAAGTAATGGGTCGCAATGGTATTCGGTTGGTGGGGTGGGTGCATTCGGAAACGTTTGTTCGGATAAAGCGGATTTCGGATAAACGCGATTCGGATAAACGGGAGTCTACTGTATATTAAAAAGGAAGAAATTTCCAGAAATAGGATGATATTAAGAATGAAAAAGAACTGAATAAATATCTCGATTTATAATACTCTGCTCATGATTGATTGCAGTTTCCAGTGCATTGGGCGCAACATCTTCACATTCTACTCTTCCAACCGCCATATGGAATTTCCGGTGTTCGGCCCAGTGTCAAAGCAATCTCTCGTCATGTTGCTTCAATGAAAATAGTTAGATAACGTAAATATTTCGAGCATCGTTTATCAAATGTCTTTTCTCATTGTGTTGCGTTAATAAATCCATAATGATATGAGCAAAGTTTTGCGAATAAGGATGAATATTTTCTGCAACATGATAGGTAAGGAATTTTAGTAGTATTGTTGAAAGTGCTTCAACATCATAGGTCCTTTCGCACATTGGCTCCCACCGGGAATCGAACCCGGGACCGCTTTCACCAAAGGCAAACGCGGTGTCCATATGACTATCCTTGAGCAGGTAAGGAATTCTAGGATGACTCAGCATAGTGTATTTACCATAATGTATCAACACTTGTTTTATCATCATATTCCCGAACTGATTTAAATTTTACGTTTTATCTTTTATGCGAACTTTTCAGATTCTAGTATAGAAAATTTCTTTCGTGAAAATCAGCTGTTTTCTGGCAGAAAGATGTAATTAATTCTTAACCAACTCTGTCAAATACACACACTAGGTTTAACCGTAGACCCTAATTTTTTTTCTCCCAAAAAAAACAGTAGGGCAACGCTATTTTACCTAGGACAGGTCTTAATTTGCAGCTAGCACCATTTCAATTTGTTTGCAGCCAACTTTAAGGTCGTAAATTCTAAAGTCCTCCAAATTTATAAGCGATTTAGATCTTTAGTCTCCTCTTTCTTTAAAACCGCTTGTACTGATTCCTTGTATGTAATTGCAACGATATCCCTTTGACTATTCTCTTACTTGTAAAGGTCATTGTGTTACCTATCTGAAGAAGACCCAACACAATCGTGCGTTTTGATGCTAGGCATAGCCCTGGGTTCACTTTCCTCCTCTCCTAAAGATAAAGGCCTTGGTTTCCTACTATATCTTGGGTCCGAGGAAGCACCTTGCGAGACCCACTATTCCCTCTACTAGGGTTACCTGTCCTTGTCTATTCCGTATCGACGCCTCGCAGTCTCAGGTTGAACACCCCATCGCCCAAGTGACATCTAACTTCCTTGAGTGTCCTCACACCTTTCTTTGAGTGGCCTAAAATAGTTCGCATCTTTGCACCCTCTTTCAACTCACGCATTGAATTTAAAAACCCCGTCTTCCTCCACTCCTATTCTATATTCCATTCCATAGGACTCTTTCGGCAGTGTATGCGCGGTGACCGGGCGACAGCTCATCGCGCAATATCTTTATTATTTATTTACGCAAAGAGAACATTAAAGTTCCATCGGGCAAAATTATTTTGGTAGGATTAGGTATCAAGAATCCATTTACAAATTCATTTTAAATTTTATGGTTCAGAAAATTTATAAATCAGCAAGACTAATTGACCATCAACAATGATTGGAATATAAATAAGTGTTTATCTCGCCAGTTTAAATCAGATTAATCTTGGAACTGCTGGAAGGATAAACTAGGGTTTACTTTTGTATCAGCTATCTTCATCCAATAGGTAATTCTTTATAAAATATAAAAATTTCAATGCAAAACAGTGCAGAATGAATAAATTGAAAAAATGACAAATCTTCATCCACAAAGATGTTAGAAGAAATTCTCTATGCTTACTGATATGTTCAACTTTTGATAAGAGCTTTGTTAATCCTGAGGAAGGTACTCCCACATTCATGAACTTTGAGATTTGGAAATATTTCATCAAACAGCTGGTCAATCTAGTTAGGTAGTCAGAGGATATTCACGTAAATGTCTCATGGAATGAACATTAATATATAGTACAGTCTTCAAGATTAAGTCGCGTTAAATTTCAGTATCCTTCCGATAATACACCAATTTCCAATCAACAAATGATCTCTAATGCAAGTTTCATAATTGAAAGGGAAGACCACCAGAAGAGCTTGTAAAAATTTGTTTTTATTGCCAAAAACGTTTCCTTTTTTTAAAGAAATGATAATGATAACTACAAGAGTGAAAGATATTTAACGGAAGAAATATTATAAAGAATTATGTATGAAAATAATTCATTTGATATTCCTATTTATGCCACAGAACATTGTTTTAGTCAATTATATGATTGTATTTTTTCCTCAACAAACACATAATGACAAAAATTAAAGGTGACAAAAACTGTAAATCCTTGAGTAAGTTTCCATGGTACCATTTTAAAGTTACTATTGTCCTGAAAATTAATTTGGTATTCTTAAATACAGTAACACCTGTCTTAAGCAGAACCTGTTGAATGCAGAAACAATCCGTACCTTGAAGGTCAGGATTGCTTTATTAATAATATGAAGGTGTGTGCGTTCTCAAGTGGAAAGACAGGCATGTTGTCCTTATGATCAGCTCTAAGTTTGGTAGCCGATTTATCGAGGTGCCAAACAGAAGAGAGAGGAATAAACTGGAAGCAGTGGTTCAATACAATACCTTCATGGGTGGTGCTGACCTCTGCGACCATTTACTGTCTTATTACCCATGCGAGCGTAAAAGTGGTACAAGAAACTAGCTATACACATATTCCAGTTAATGCTTATCAATAGCTTTATACTAAACGAGTAAAATGTTGCTTGCATACTGCAAGCACATCGACAACACTAATTTTAAGTCAGCATCATATAGAGTGAGTCCTCAAAAGAAAAAAAAATGGATTGAAAATATTCTTAAAATTCGCTGCAATTTATTCGTCCGGCATCGAACCCGAGTCTTCCCGGTGATACTTACTATGTAGCACAATAGAAGATCACCATCTCTAACTATGTGTGAAAATTCAAGCAGAAATATTAGCTGCAACTCCCTCAAACGACGTCCTACTTTTCCCTTGTATTCCTTATGAGAGAAATTTTAATGTGCTCTGGCGTCGAACCCAGGAACAGCATGGTCTTGTCTAATTTTTTTTCTTGAACCAAGTCTTAATATACATCTTCTACCTAAGCTAGAACTTCCTATTATTTCGATAAATGCATCAAAATAAATAATGAAAACTACCTCAATGTATTTTAAATGGTGGATATATTTACCGCCTGGGATCGAACCCAGGTCTTTCTGGTAATACTTTCTATGCTGCACAACAGAAATTTGCCATTTTTAACTATGTGTGAAAATTCAAGCAGAAATATCGGCTGCAACTGCCTCAAACGACGTCCTACTTTTCCCTTATATTCTGTATGATCTAAATTTTTTCTTAAACCAATTCTTACCATAGATCTTCTAGCCAAGCACGAACTTCCTATCATTTGATAACTGCATCAAAAAAATAATGAAAAACTACCTCAATGTATTTGGGATGTAATGCAAAAAATCGGGACTTTGGGGTCCTCTGGAATCGAACCCATGACACTGAGGTTCAAAATCGCAACTTTTCTGGCGATTTCACGTTATGGCCAATAAGTAGTAAAAATTTTTATTCAATGACACATGTGGTTTAGCCAGTGAATTACTATCCTCTCTATATATATGGATACATGAATGAATCCGTAGAAGCATCTATATATAATAGATAATAGGTATAGTACAAAAAAAGTTAGTTTATACGATTTTAGACTAGAGATAATTAGCTTCTTATTACCAGATAGTATTATTCTCCCTCCTAGCGTTAGTAATGTTAGTTCTAGTCATTTTCCAGATTTCATTACTGATAAGTTAGGTAATAGAAAAAAACAAAAAAGGTGTAGAGTTTGTTATTCGAAGGGTATAGATAAAAGAGTGACCACCAACTGCCCAGAATGTCCGGATGAACCGGGACTTTAAGACCTTGTTTTGTGGAATACCATAAAAATATGTAATTGTACAGTATTTTGGAATTTTCATGTATATAATTTAAATATGTATATATTGTTTGTAATTTCAATCTTCACATTATAATCAGATATATGTAGGTTATTTGAGTTCAAGTTAAAGTAATGTTTAGGTTTAAATAGGCTTGTAAGTTTTAGTTTAATATGTTTTGATTTCAATTTGTATATTTTTGTGATTATTTACAACTTAAGATGAAATTTATTAGGCTGATCCCATTCTCATCTTTCCATTGAATCCTTTCCCTTGTTTTCGTTTTCTACCCTCGTTATTATCTTTTCCTACCCCCGCTGTTGAGAACCTCACTTTTTTCCCTTGAAATTGATTCGTCTAGAGAGATAAATCTTCGCTTTTCTTGAATAACTGCGCCCGCCCCTGCCACAGATGTCGGCAAGGCTCTGAGATAGGATTGTTAGAGATATCTCGAGGAATTGCTCATAACTCATACGTCATATTCTTAGAGGGTATTTTAAATAAGAGTCTCTCTACTCGAAATAAATCATAATGATCAGACTATTTAAGATATAAGAAGTTATATTTGACTGCATTAACATAATGTCACATGTCTATGTTACAATAGATGGCAGAAGTTAATTCTTGTATAGTTATGGTTTAGATGTTGTATTTACTACTGTTATCTGATTATTATTTATTGATCAGATTGATTGATAGTTCTATAGAACAAATATCGCAATGGGTATTTATTTACTTCTAAATAATTGTCCATTTTATTCAGGTTACAACAATTCAGTGTCACACCTTATCGCAGATCTAAATATAACGACAGAAGATATTACACTTCGTAATTACATATATAGAAATCTCATCGACAGAAATCATAAGAGGTAATGAAAAAAGATCGCTTCTCAGAATTGTATGGAATGATTCTAGGGAGTGCTTCGCGATGTCTTCTTCGCGGTGTTTACAGAGAGGGGATTTCCCAGAAATAATAAATATCCATGAATTGATTGCCATGCAGCCACTCAGCCTAGCGAGATCCTGACGAACTTTTCCTGCCAATTTGATTTTCACTCGAGGGGGTTTATTTAGACAGCTTGGAACAGTCGGTTTCGTTAGTGCCGTCGAATAAGGGTCAGCGGATACCTCTTTCCGATCCCTCATCATTGTGAGCTAATGGGCAAATGTCTCCTCTCAACACGCTCAGTGAAATGGGATTACACTCATGTCCACTGCGCCCAAGTCGAAGGAGTCGTTATATGGAAGGATAAACACGAGAGAGCAGAAATACGTGTATCGATTGAGAGAGAGTCATAGGAAATATTTTCCTTGAGCAACTGTGGGGGAATTATTACGAGATAAGCACGATTGCTGTGCATTCATCATAATAATGTGTACAGGAATATTGGTGTGTCAGAGTGTATGCTTATTACCATCTATGGATAGGCTCTTCCTTAAATAAAGTAATACATGCATTAACATTATACTACTGTGCTTTTGAGTCTATGCTGAAATTCCGGGTTCAGTGAAATGTGATTCCATTTATTACTGGTAAATGGACTCATTATTATGTTTTAATGGTGAACAAATAATAATAAAACAAATCATACGTTATCCTCAATTTCGTGGCATTTCAAAGTAAATAATATTCTCAAAAATATGTTATTGACACGTTATTAAAGTATGGGAGAAAGCAAAATACTAATTAATCTTTACCCAGCAAGCTGTAGTCATAAGATTGATTTCAGTGATTTGTTTCTCAGTACTGCTTACGTATTAAGAAGGAAGCGTTATATCTGTGCGGTCATCAGAAAAAGAACTTTCTGAAATTATTGGGTAAATTAAGCCATCCTCCAAATTACCCCACGTTTTAAAGTAACGCTTACTGATTTATCGTAGCAATTTTCACAAAATGTTTTGTACCATCACTAATTCACGGATACAACCCTTGTCGGCAGTACGTGCATAGGGGAAGCCAAGTAGTGTAGCATCACTCGTAGAATTACTAATAAGGCTAATAACTGTCCGGTGACAATGCCATCATACAAAACTACGCATACATAAATAATTGATCGGAATCAATATAAATGGAAAATGTACAGTATAAGAGGGAGAAAAATATAAATATATCAGTGGATTAACTTTCTCAAAAATAAGATCAAAATACTGCCATGCTATTAAATCTATGGAACATTACTTATGCTGGAGGAAAATTCTTGAAAACCGTTTTTAGCTGTACTACAGCATAGCGGATTTATGTCTCATTATAATATTTTTATTATTATGGTCATAGCACTGCAAGTAGGTGCATGATCTGGTATCAGTGGGTACAATTTAGAAAATAATTACTTTATGTACTCTGTAAAAAATCACGTACAATTTCAATCAGAACAGCTACTTGAAATCAGGAAAACACACCTGACATGTATTCTAAAAGATAGGAAACTCCAAAAACTGTTTTAAAATATATATTATAGGCATGTCTATATACTTATAGCATCATTCAATTGGTGCATTGTCATCGATAGATAATTTATAAACAAATTTATAGATACGGCAAAAAATTCACTGTTATCACTACATATGGTTTTGAATAATTATCACGTTCTACTCAAGTTCCAATTAAACAACATTTATTTGCTTTAAATACAAAACAATTTTAAATTAATGTAAAATTGATAGCAAAGTCAGAGTTGACATATATCTGATTAATTAGAGGCTTAAGATCTCAAAAAGCCATCTTTTTAGGCGTTCCATCTCTTACTTCCCGTAAGTCAGAGAAAGCAATAAAGAATAGCCTCACTATAATTGTACCCAAAGTACTTTTTAGTGGAAATGCCACCACCCACAGGGGTCATAAGATATAAAATTTTGTATTTTATTTTTTGTTTTTGCTTTATTATTTACTATTATTTTATTTTTATTTTAGATTTGTATTTTAAGACCCCTGAGGACGGTGGCATTTACCATTGAAATGTACTTTCGGTACTACAATAGTGCGGCATTCCTTTCTAGCTTTCTCCGACTACCGGGAAGTAAGAGGAGGAACGCAGAAAAAGACGGCTTTTGGAGATGTTAAACCTTTAATTAATTAACAGCCGTGTTCCAATATTTCTTTCCTTACATATATCTGCATGGAAAAATTGAAAAATAGCACATTTCCGATAGGATAATCCCTGTTTTCCCGATGAATATTTTTACAAGTTATTGCATAATGCGCGATTCAGCGGCCAGCGGTCACTCTTTGTTAGGCCTGCGGCCACTATTTCCGCAACCAGAAACCCTTCTTGCTTTCGAAGATTTCCGATTTTTCTTTAAACAAACTTATTTACTAAGACGCCACTATGTCGTATATAGTTTATATATAGTTCTTGGTGTTAGAAATCATAAAAATCTTCATCAGCATTTTAGTCTATCATGAGGCTCTCTTGAGTTGGATGATGCTGTCGCAAAGAAGCCATGCCTGACACCATTAATGTTGTGACGACCCACTGCTGACAACAATTAATAAACCAAGAGTAAAATAGAGAAGATTTATTTCTATGACAGTTCACCGTCCCATGCACAGTGTCGGAAAGCAAGTGAGTACCACTATAATGGATGAGGAAGAATATGCGACCCGGGTCTTTCGACCAAAGAAATCGCCATAAAAAATACCCAGAAGCACACCATGCTTTTATTTTCTGTCAGTGTTTTCCAATCCACTTTACCTCCAAAATATAGGCATGTTAGGGATGAGCGGTAAAGAGATGACATGAGAATCCTTCTGGGAGAAAAAGATGTCCATCGCGGACATCTTTTTGCATTCGCGGATGGAGTCAACGATCCTCGTTATTCTTATTGCCGTTCGGTCGCCCACTGAACCCGGTGCATCCGGAGGAGCACACCATCTCCAGAGTGTATGAACCCTCAAGTGAAGACACGGGCAGCATACTCCAAAGTGGATTGCACCCGCAGATAAAGAGAGCCGATATTGTTTTAAAATCAGAACCAACTTCCCGGAAAAAGCATACTGTGTCATCCTGCTATGCTGAATAAAAGAATAGGAAGTATTGTAGCATTAAAGTAGCACACGAAGATACAATGTCCCTCTTACTCTATCATAAATGGAAAGTTTACTAACGTAAAAGATGTTACATATAAAATATTAGTTAAGTGGATACACTGAAGAGAAGTGAGATAGAGTAAGTATTCATCGAATTTATTTCATTAGCACTCCGGGGTTTTACGGCGAAGAGAGATAGAAAATAACCACCAATAAATTTTTATTTAACCTCAACCTTGTAGCAAAGTTGTACCTACCTGTAAACGAAATAACTTAGGCAAATGGTTTAAGCAATCTATAGCTCATTCTTCGACGTACATTAGCATCGTGTTCAATGACCGAATAAGATCAAGCGTCACACTTATACTTTGGCGAGAATAAAGTACAAGGGAAAAGACAGTGGAAGACAAAGTCGAAAACATTTATTGGGGAAGTTATTGAACAGTTTATTGGCGTTGCTGATAAGAACACGGTTTATATATCCTGCTTCAATTTGGAAGTGTTCAAAAGTAACTTAACTTGGATGTGTCATAATAAAATTGATAATGTCAGTTCCATTAAGAATCGTTCCTAATAACGATTCACATAAACTGAAAGTTTATGCAAAGTGAAGTGATGAATATTGAAAATTTTCCATACCATGTATTTTGTTAATACATAAATGATTCCCCTAGACACATGAGTATAGCTTCTGCCAATACTAACGCCTTTCAGATAGAGATATGCTCTTATTTTTATCTTTAACTGTATAAAAATAAATTAATAATGAAGAATAGCTGTCAAACTACATGTACAATAGCTTTAAAAATGTATAGATGGTATATAATCTATAATATAAAATAGAGTGTGGGTGTGTGTGTATGTTCGCTAAAACCTCGAGAACCGAGAGTCGCAAAACTTTGAAATTTTCTGCATTAATAAAGTCGACCCCGCGCAGAGTATAGGCTAATTTTTATTTCCCTAAAGTCCATGGTTCGAACCCAGAGGGGTCAAAACGTTTCCATAAGAAATAAACGTAGAGGTAATTTTTTTTGTTATAGAGTTAATTTCTTTTACAAGATTAAATTTGAAATAATGGTCCTAGAAAGTAGAATCAAGTACCAAATGAAGGAAAATAGAATAAGAATTCTTAATTTGGTCGTAGAATATCGTTTTCGATTCGAACGTGTGCACATTTTGATTGAGTACATGAATATATTATCGAAATTTTGATATTGTAAACAACCCATCCTCATGACAATCAATCCGATTCTTGATTTCGATCTCATGCGTAATTCCGTAAGAAGAAATGGAAAATGAATGCCCAGATACAATCAATGCTGTAAGATATCTTTTATATATATTTCCTTTTCCGGATTCATTCATATCTATTATATATAGATGCTTCTCCGGATTAATTCATATATATATAGATAGATAGATAGGATACTAATTCACAGGCTAAACCAAAAGCGTCATTGACTTGATATTTTTACGACGTATTGGCCATAATGTGTAATTGCCAGAAAAATTGCGATTTTGAACCTCAGTATCATGTGTTCAATTCC